>JALJVW010000117.1:0-1200000 GCA_024865655.1 Emberiza elegans | reverse complement strand
ATCCCTGTGTCCCTGTGTCCCCAAATCCCTGTGTCCTGTGTCCCCATGTCCCCAAATCCTCATTTGGGGTCACCCCTCTGGTGACCCTTCCCACTGCCCCATTTGGGGTCACCCCCGTGATCCAATGGGGCATTTTGGGGTCAAATCCGGGATTTTCCCGCTGGGGCAGCAGGAGGGGATTTAGGGGCACTCCCCCCCTCACTTTTTTGGGGTGAAATGTTGAGTTTTGGGGTGTTCCCCGTTTTCCCCACAAATTCCCGCCTCGGGCCTTTTCTCGGGGGTCCCAGCAGCCCCAAAATCCTCGAGAATCCACCCAAAACCCCCCTCGCGTGAACCCCAAAAAACCCCCAGAAATCCCCCCAAAAGCGCCAGGGGCGGAATCCCCTCGGGGATTTGGGGACAGCAAAGGTGACAAGGGGGAGGTGACAGAGATTTGGGATGGCCGCGGAACATTCCAGAGCCTCCCTGCCCAGGGAATTCCCGACCCGGGGTGGGGGGGGGGGGGAGAAAGAGAGAGGGAAAACAAAAATCGCCATTAAAAACTGGGTGGAAAAGCGGGAGCCGCCTGTTTGTTCCCGATTTTCCAACCCCCGCCCGGATCCGCCCCGGCAGGAAAAACTCCCGGGCCAGGCCCGGGACACGCGGGGAGAGGGGGCAGAGCTGGGAGAGGCTGGGAAAAAAAATAGGGAAAAAATAGGAAAAATAGGAAAAGTTGGAAGAAGTTGGAAGTTGGGAGAAGTTAGGGAAAAGTTGGAAGAAGTTGGAAGAAGTTGGAAGTTGGAAGGAGTTAGGAAAAAGTTGGAAAAAGTAGGGAAAAAATAAGAAAAAAATAGGAAAATAATAGGAAAAAATAGAGGCGGGGGGGAAGGGAAAAAAAAAAAAAAGAAAAAAAGATGAAAGAAAATAGGGGAAAAATGGGGAAAACTGGGAAAAAAAAGAAAAAAAAAAAAAAAAGAAAAAAAAAGGAAAAAATAGGGAAAAATAGGGAAAAAATAGGAAAAATAATAGGAAAAAATAGGGGGAGGGGAAGGGGAAAAAAAGGAAAGAAAGGAAAAAAAAAAGAAAGAAAATAGGAAAAATTAGGGGAAAACAGAAAAAAAATAGGGAAAAAATAGGGAAAAATTAGGGAAAAAATAGGAAAATTAATAGGAAAAAATAGGGGGGAAAAGGGGGAAAAAAGGAAAAAGAAAGAAAAAAGAGGAAAAAATAGGGGAAAATAGGGGGGAAGGAAAAAAATAGGGAAAAATAGGAAAAATAGGAAAAATAGGGAAAAATGGGAAAAATGGAAAAAATAATAGGAAAAATAGGGGGGGGGAAGCGGGGGGGGGGAGGAAAAAAAGGGAAAAAAGGAAAAAAGTGGAAAAAATAGGGGAAAATAGGGGGAAAAAGGAAAAATAGGGAAAAATAGGGAAAAATAGGAAAAATGGGAAAATAACAGGAGATGGGGGGGGAAAAGGGGGGAAAAAAAGGGAAAAAGAGGAAAAAATAGGGGAAAATAGGGAAAAAAAGGAAAAAAATAGGGGAAAATGGAGAAAAAAATGGGAAAATCCTGCCTGGATCTGGGTGGGATTTTGGGGGGATCCCACTGGGGGTGCAGGGTGGGATTTGGGATGGGGTGAGCGGATAAATCCCGCTGGGAGGGTCCTGGTGGGGCTGGGGGGACGGGAAAATCCCCCCCCCAAAAAAAGGATTCCCAGGGGATTTTGGGGGAAATGCAGCGGGATCGGGCCAGGCCAGGGGAGGCTGCAGATGTTGGGATCGGGGCGGGGGTGGCGATCCCGATCCCGATCCCGCCCCGCGGCTGCGATCCCGGAATTTCCACAATTCCAGAACATTCCAGGCCCCCCCCCCGCCCCAAGCCGGACCCAGCGGGACGAACCCCTGAAAAAGGATAAAAAAAACGATAAAAAAGGATAAAAAAGCGGATAAAATGGAGATTTTTTTATTTTTTTCCTCCCTCCCAAAAGGCGGGCGGGAGCTGGGGCGGGTGGAGGTGGCGGCACCGGAGGCGGCGGTGACACAGAAATTCCCATTTCCACTTTTTCCGCCCCAAATCCGGCGGCTCCGAGCGGAGGCAGCTCCGGGGGGGGCGGGGGTGGGAAAGGAGGCGGAATTTGGGGAGGGGGGGGCGGGGGTGGGGACCTCCCCATTCCTGGGGGTCCCGAGGGGGTCCCGGGGGGGGTCTCGGGGGTGGGGACGCTCTGGGACAATTTTGGGAAGGATTCCCAGGTTGGGGGGGGGTCAAGGTGGGGTCGCCCCCAAGGATGGAATGGGGACCCCCCCCCTTTGTGTCCCCCAGGGCGGGGTCCCCCGGGCACGGAGAGGGGGGAGGGGAGGGGAGGGAGGGGGGGACCTTGCGCAAGATGCCCCAAAATTGCCCCCCCCGAGGCCAAAATCGCTCCCGGGAGCGCCGGATCGGGGGAAAGGGAATGGGGACAGGGGACGGGGACACCGGGGGGGACAGGGACACCGGGGGGGGACAGGGACACAAATCAAGGGGGTGGGAACAGGGCAAGGGGGGGTGACAGGGACACCATGGAGGGTGACAGGGACACGTCCAGGGGAGTGGCAGGGGGATGCCAGAAGGTGACAGGGGGACACCGGGTGGGTGACAGGGACACCGGGGGGTGGCAGGGACACATCGAGGGCGTGGGGATGGGACAGGGGAGGTGACAGGGGGACACCGGGATGGGGACAGGACATGGGAACACAGGGGAGAGTGACAGGGATACATCGAGGGGGTGGCAGGGGGACACTAGAGGGTGACAGGGACATGGGGGGAGTGACAGGGACACATCGAGGGCGTGGGGACAGGACAGGGGGTGACAGGGGGACACAGGGGAGGTGACAGGGACACGTCGAGGGGGGTGGCAGGGGGTGGCAGGGACACGGGGGTGGTGACAGGGGGTGACGACAGGGGGTGACAGGGACACGGGGGTGGTGACAGGGGGTGACAGGGACACATCGGGGAGGGTGGCAGGGGGACACAGGGACACCGGGAGGGGACACCCCGGTCCCCGCACTGCCCCCACACGGGGGTGGCGCTGTCCCCACCCGCGGTGTCGCCCCCCGGGGACAGCGGCAGCTCCCGCAGCCGTTTTTATTTTTATTTTTATTTTTATTAACTTTTATTTTAATTTTTATTTTTATTTTATTTATATTTTTATTTCTATTTTTATTTCCGGAGACATTTGACGGCCGGGGCGGCCCCCCCGGGCCCCGCGACCCTCCGGGCCCCCCCCGCCGTCACCGGCCGGGGCCCGGCTGTCCCCAGGCGCTGTCCCGATGTCCCCAAGCGCGGTCCCGCTGTCGCCGGCCGGGGCTTCCTCAGCGCCAGCCCCTCCGGGGGGGCGGCGGGGTCGGGGCTGGGGGACACAGGGGGCGGGGGCGTCACCTCGGGTGTGCTGGGGGGGGGACAGCCCAGGGAAAAATAGGGGAAAACAGAGGAAAAAAAAGGGAAAAAATAGGGAGAAAATAGGGAAGAAATAGGGAAAAAATAGGAAAAATAATAGGAAAAAATAGGGGGCACTTGGGGACATTCACACACCTGAGTGTGGCACTTGGGGACAGTCACACACCTGAGTGTGGCACTTGGGGACACACAGACACAGCCCAGGGTGGCACTTGGAGACACACAGACACAGCTGTGACACTCAGGAACATTCACACATCTGAATGTGGCACTTGGGGACACTCCCACCCCCGAGTGTGGCACCTGGGGACATTCACACACCTGAGTGTGGCACTTGGGGACACTCCCAGCCCCGAGTGTGGCACCTGGGGACACCCCCACACCTGAGTGTGGCACTTGGGGACACACAGACACAGCTGTGACACTCGGGGACACCCCCACATCTTAATGTGACACTCGGGGACATTCACACATCTGAGTGTGGCACTTGGGGACACTCCCACCCCCGAGTGTGGCACTTGGGGACAGTCACACATCATTGAGTGTGGCACTTGGGGACACTGCCAGCCCCAGGTGTGGCACTTGGGGACACTCCCACCCCCGGGTGTGGCACTTGGGGACACTCCCAGCCCTGGGTGTGGCACTTGGGGACACTGCCAGCCCCGGGTGTGGCACTTGGGGACACTCCCACACCCGGGTGTGTCCCCAGGCCCTGCCAGCCCCGGGTGTGGCACTCTCGGGGACGGGCAGGTCCCCCCAGTGACCTGGAGGCGGGGACGGGCAGGTCCCCCTTGGTGACCTGGAGGCTCTGAACGGGGACACCAGCTCGCACAGCTGGGGACAGGGATGGGGACAGGATGGGGACACAGTGGGGACAGGGATGGGGACAAGGTGGGGACAGGGATGGGGACAAGGTGGGGACAAAATGGGGACAGGATGGGGACAAAATGGGGACAGGATGGGGACAGGGATGGGGACAGGATGGGGACAAAGTGGGGACAGGAATGGGGACAGGGATGGGGACAAGGTGGGGACACAATGGGGACAGGACGGGGGCTCGGTGGGGACACAGTGGGGACAAAGTGGGGACAGGGATGGGGACTCGGTGGGGACAAAATGGGGACAGGGATGGGGACAGGATGGGCACAGGAATGGGGACAGGGATGGGGACAGGGATGGGGACAAAGTGGGGACAGGACGGGGACTCGGTGGGGACACAGTGGGGACAGGGATGGGGACAGGGATGGGGACACGGTGGGGACACCATGGGGACACCATGGGGACACGGCAGGGACAGTGTGGGGACAGCGTGAGGACAAAATGGGGACACGGTGGGGACATGGCAGGGACACAGTGGGGACACCGTGGGGACACCATGGGGACACCATGGGGACACCGTGGGGACACCGGGGGCTCTGGGGACACGGCGGGACCCTCACCTGCGTCCCAGTCCTCCTGGCACGGGGGGGGCTGCCAGGTGTGGGCAGCCTTGGGCATGTCCTCAGGCTCTGCGGGGACACGGGGGACAGAGGTGAGGGGACACAGCTGGGACACACCTGGGGACACACCTGGGGACACCTGGGGGGACACAGGGGACAGCGATGAGGGGACACAGCTGGGTGCACATCTGGGGATACCTGAGGGCACACCTGGGTACACCTGGGCACACACCTGGGGGCACACCTGGGCGCACACCTGGGCGCACACTGGGGGTCCCAGCGCATACCTGGGGGCACACCTGGGCACACACCTGGGGATACCTGGGCACACACCTGGGGGCACACCTGGGCGCACACTGGGGGTCCCAGCGCGTACCTGGGGGCACACCGGGGCACACACCTGGGGGCACACCTGGGGATACCTGGGCACACACCTAGGGGGCACACGCCTGGGGGGCACACCTGGGGGCACACCTGGGCGCACACTGGGGGTCCCAGTGCGTACCTGGGGGCACACAGGGGCACACACCTGGGGGCACACCTGGGCACACCTGGGGGCACACCTGGGCACACCTGGGGGTCCCGGCCGTACCTGGGGGCAGCTCGAGCGGCAGTTTGTCGGGGCACGAGGTGACGTGGGCGCGCAGGAGCGCGCGCGGGACGCGGTGGCGCGCGTTGAAGGGACACGTGGCCAAGGTGCGCGACACCTGCGGGTTGTTCTGGGGACAGGGACACGGGGGGGGCGGGGCTAAAGGAGGGGACACCGAGCCCCGCCCTGCACCCCAAACCTGAGCCCCTGCACAGCCCGGAGCCGCCCAGAGCCCGAGCCCAATTCCCGCAGACCCCGACCCCAATTCCCGCAGACCCCAGACCCCAGACCCCAATTCCTGCAGAGCCCAGACCCTGCAGAGCCCAGACCCCAATTCCCGCAGACCCCAGACCCCAATTCCCGCAGAGCCCAGACCCCTGCAGACCCCAGACCCCAATTCCTGCAGAGCCCAGACCCCAATTCCTGCAGAGCCTGACCCCAAACCCCTGCTGACCCCGACCCCAATTCCTGCAGAGCCCAGACCCCTGGTGACCCCAGACCCCAATTCCCGCAGACCCCGACCCCAATTCCTGCAGAGCCTGACCCCAAACCCCCTGACCCCGACCCCTGCAGAGCCCAAACCCCTGCAGACCCCAGACCCTCAAAGACCTCAGACCCTCCCAGACCCCGACCCCAACTCCTGCAGACCCCAGACCCCAATTCCTGCAGAGCCCAAACCCCTGCAGACCCCAAACCCCTGCAGATCCTGAGCCCAAATCCCACAGACCCCAGACCCCTGCAGAGCCCAACCCTCCCAGACCCCGACTCCAAACCTCTGCAGACCCCGACCCCACTTCCCGCACACCCCAGACCCTCCCAGACCCCTGCAGACCCTGACCCCAATCCTTGCTGACCCCGGCCCCAATTCCCGCAGACCCCTGACCCTCACGACCTCCCCCTGGCAGGTCCTGGACCCCAAAATTGACCCCTCACAGAACCCGACCCTGGCAGGTTTTGGACCCTACCCCCGTTGTCCCGCTGTCCCTCTGTCCCCCTGTCCCGCTGTCCCGCTGTCCCTCTGTCCCTCTGTCCCTCTGTCCCCCTGTCCCCCTGTTCCTCTGTCCCCCTGTCCTTCCCCTGTCCCCCTGTCCCTTTGTCCCCGTCCCCCATTCCCCTGTCCCTGTCCCGCTGTCCCTCTGTCCCCCCTGTCCCCTGTCCCCCCTCTGTCCCCCTGTCCCTCTGTCCCCTGTCCCCTGTCCCCATTCCGCTGTCCCCTGTCCCTCTGTCCCCCTGTCCTCTGTCCCCCATTCCCCTGTCCCCTGGCCCCCCATTCCCTCTGTCCCCCATTCCCCCCTGTCCCCTGTCCCCTGTCCCTCTGTCCCCCTGTCCCCTGTCCTTCCCCTGTCCCCCTGTCCCTTTGTCCCCGTCCCCCATTCCCGCTGTCCCGCTGTCCCCCATTCCCCCTGTCCCTCTGTCCCCTGTGCCTGTGTCCCCCTGTCCCCCATTCCCGCTGTCCCTGTGTCACCCTGTCCCCCTGTCCCGCTGTCACCCTGTCCCCCTGTCCCGCTGTCACCCATTCCCCCTGTCCCCCTGTCCCTCTGTCCCCCTGTCCCGCTGTCCCCGTGTCGGTGCGCACCTGCTGGCAGCGCACCAGGTGATAGGGCAGGCGGGACACGCGCACCTGGTGGCTCCGGTCGTACGGGCACTGCACGAGCGCGTCGGGCTCCATGCAGGCCCGAGCAGCCCGACGGTATCGGGCTCGGTACCGGTTATGTCCCACCGGGCACCGTTCGGTACCGCCGGGCACCGTTCGGTACCGGTTATGTCCCACCGGGCACGGTTCAGTCCCGGTTCGGTCTCACCGGCCACAGTTTGGTCCTAGCAGTCCCGGATCGGTCCCGGTTCGGTCCCACCACTCCTGGTTAGGTCCCGGTTCGGTCCCGGTTCGGTCCCACCACTCCTGGTTCGGTCCCGGTTCGGTCCCACCACTCCTGGTTTGGTCCCGGTTCGGTCCCGGTTCGGTCCCAGCAGTCCAGATTTGTCACGGTTCGGTCCCAGCAGTCCGGCTTGGTGCCGGTTCTGTCCGGGTTCGGTCCCACCGGCGCCGGTTCGGTCGCACCAGGGCTGGTTCCGTCCCGGTCCGGTCTCACCAGTGCCGGTTTTGCTTTACGGCAGCGTCGCCGTTACCGCGGCAACGGGCGCCGCTTCCGGGTCCTCCGAGCCGCTGGGGGGCGCCGCGGCGCCGCCTGGAGCGCGCTAAAAACCAAATCGGGAATTTCTCGGGTTGTGCTTGATGTTTGCTGCCCCGAGATGCGCAGGGCGCCTCTGCTTCGGCCCGCGCGGCTGAAGAGCGAGCCTGGACTCTTCACTTTTCGGTCTTGAGGTTGTTTAGTAATTCTTATCTATGAGATTTTCTTTCTGCCCAGCCAAGGTCAGCTCAGCAGGGCAGGCAGGCCACAGCCCCACGGTGTTGACCCTTTATACTGCAAACCTGATATTTACACTTAATTCCCGGTGTTGTCACTGATGTTTAGTGAACTGCTGAACCAATCCCAAAGTGCCAACATCAATGCAGAAATTTACCAAGAAGGAGGACAGGACATGCCCAAATTCCCAATACCTATCACCCATGTTAGACAGTGAACTTGTACTCTGAACCAATCCCAATGTGCCAACACCACAGCAGAAAATGGAGAACAAGAAGGAGAAGGAGGACAGGACATGCCCAAATTCCTCCATCTTGTCCCCATAACCCCATACCAAAAATCCTAAAATCTACTACAAACTACATATAATATATTTACACTTAATTCCCAATACCCATCACCCATGTCAGACAGTGAACTTGTACTCTGAACCAATCCCAAAGTGCCAACATCACTGCAGAAAATGGAGACCAAGAAGAAGGACAGGACATGCCCAAATTCCTCCATCTTGTCCCCATAACCCCCATACCAAAAATCCCAAAATCTACATTTTCACCCTGTGATCATTTTATTATGACGCCATTCAGACCTCTGTGACTCTCAGGTCCTCTTACAGAGCTGGCAACTCGCTCCAAGGGTCAAAATCAAACCCCCAGGTGCTTTGGGCTGCGTGCCAAGGCAACTCTGGACACCCAGAGGGATGTACTGGTTTCCAACAGGAGTTCATTAAAAATTAAAAAAGTTTTATTCCCCAAATAAATTAAGAATTCATTAAAAATTCCTAATTAAAAGGCTTTAAAGTACAAGAGCGTGGCTGGGGCTAAACCCAAGCTGGACCCAAAATGGTCACAAAATGGACTAAAGAAGTTTTATGTTTTTGTATTTTCACACGTTTATAAGTTCTGGTTCATTTGCATATTGGGGTTAATTGTCTGATTAAAGTTTTGGGTTATGATGTTCCATCCTCCCGGGTGATTTTGTCAATTTGCTGTTGTTTACAAATTTTGGGGCTTGAGGCTGTCAGGGGGTCCTTGGATTTTGGGATGAAAAGGATTGTTTTGCTTAAAGAAACAAAATCAAAAGTTAAAAATTAAGGCATCGATGGCAACAGGGGAAAATTTGGGGTAAATGAGGCCTGATTGGGGTCAAACAGGGCCAAATTAGGGTTTGATAGGTCTGGTTTGGGCCATTCGGGACCAGGTTGGGGTAAATGGGCCCCAAATGGGGTAAAATTGGACAAGACTGGGGTAAATGGCACCAGATTGGGGTAAATGGGCCCTGATTGGGAATAATTAGGCCCTGATTTGAGTAAATGGGCTCTGACCGGGATAAATGGGCCCAGTTTAGGGTAAAAGGGCACAATTTGGGGTTAAATGAGCCAAGATTGGGATAAAAAGGGTCCAGATTGGGGTCTCCTGATGGGGGATAAATGAGACACGTTTGGGGATCAATGGGACCCAAAAGGGGCACAAAGGGGACCCAAAAGGGGCACAAAGGGGGGTGAATTTGGGTTCCATGGGCCCAAATTGTTTCTATATAGGGCCGTGACCCCCATATAGGGCCCAGACCCCATATAGGGCCCTGATTGGGGTAAAATGGGCCCAGATTGGGGTCTCCTGATTGGGGATAAATGAGACCTGTTTGGGGATAAAAGAGACCCAAAAGGGGCACAAATGGGATGAAAAAGGGGCACAAATGGGGTGAATTTGGGTTCATGGGCCCAAATTGTTTCTATATAGGGCCATGACCCCCATATAGGGCCCTGATTGGGGTAAAATGGGCCCAGATTGGGGTCCCCTGATGGGGGATAAATGAGACCCGTTTGGGGATCAATGGGACCCAAAAGGGGCACAAATGGGGTGAATTTGGGTTCACGGGCCCAAATTGTTTCTATATAGGGCCGTGACCCCCATATAGGGCCCAGACCCCATATAGGGCCCAGATTGGGGTAAAATGGGCCCAGATTGGGGTCTCCTGATTTGGGATAAATGAGACCTGTTTGGGGATAAAAGAGACCCAAAAGGGGCACAAATGGGAGTGAATTTGGGTCCATGGGCCCAAATTGGGGGCCGTGACCCTGATTGGGGAGACCCCATATAGGGCCCTGATTGGGGCAAAATGGGCCTAGATTGGGGTCCCCTGATTGGGGATAAATGACACCCACAGGGCCCTGACCCTGATTTAGGGCCCCGAGCTGGGGCTGTCTGAGCCCCAGATGGGGCCGATGGTGGCACTGGCCACCACCCGTGTCCCCATGGCCGCTGTCCCCATCCGCGGTGTCACGGGGCGGTGGCAGCTCCGTCACGTGGCCCTGGTGGCCCCAGCGCCGCCGGGCCCAGCCCAGGAAGGGGAAGTTGGGGTTTGGGGCCTTTCTGGGGACTCTGGGGGTGCCACCGAGGTGCCACCGAGGTGCCACCATGTCCCTGCCCTCGGTGTACGGGGACAAGCTGGCCGAGAAGCTGACGCTGCTCAACGAGCGGGGCCGGGGCGTCCTCGTGAGGGTCTACAACCTCAAAAAGGTCGGGGGGGTCCTGGGGGACACCTTGGGGACACCCCAAGGTCCCCAAACCCCCCTGGCCATGGGGAGCGGCCGAGGGGATTGGGGGAAGCGAGGGATGGGGGATTTGGGAGGGGCACAGCCCAGGAGGGTTTTTGGGGGTTTGGGGGGGTCCCAGCCTTGAGGGGGAATTTGGGGGGTCTGATGGGGGGGTCTCAGTTTTGGGGGCGGGTTTGGAGGGATCCTGGCCCTAAGGGGGAATTTGGGGAGTTCCAGGGAAGGTTGGGGTAGGTGGGGTTTTGGGGGGTCCCATCCCGGGAGGGGTTTGGGGGATATTTTGGGGGATTTCCATTTTGGTTTTTTTTGGGGGGGTCCCATCGCAGGAGGCGTTTGGGGGGGATATTTTGGGGGGGGGATTTCCGTTTTGGGGTTTTTTTGGGGATCCCATTGCGGGAGGGGTTTAGGGGGGATATTTTGGGGGCGGATTTCCATTTTGGGGTTTTTTTGGGGGGGTCCCATCGCGGGAGGGGTTTGGGGGATATTTTGGGGGCGGATTTCCATTTGGGTTTTTTTTGGGCAGGGGTCCCATCATGGGAGGGGTTTTGGGGGGATATTTTGGGGGCGGATTTCCATTTTGGGTGTTTTTTTGGGGATCCCATCGCGGGAGGGGTTTAGGGGGGATATTTCGGGAGCGGATTTCCATTTTGGGGTTTTTTTGGGGGGGGTCCCAGCCCGAGGAGGGATTTGGGGGGGATCTGATGGGGTGGTCTCGGATTTTGGGGGTGTCCCAGCCCTGAGGGGGCTTTTTGGGATCATTTCGGGGGGTTGTGACCCGGGGGTCCCCCAGACGTGCTCGGACCCCCGCACGCGGCCGCCCTTCCTCGGGGACAAGGCCATGGAGGCCTCGGCCAAGTTCATCCTGAAGAAATTCCCGCACCTGGACGTGCGCAGCAGCACCGTGAGCCGCTGGCCCCGTGTCCCCGTGTCCCCGCTGTCCCCGTGTCCCCGCTGTCCCCACCCCTGTCCCCGCTGTCCCCGTGTCCCCGCTGTCCCTGTGTCCTCGCTGTCCCCGTGTCCTCGCTGTCCCCGCTGTCCCCGTGTCCCTGCTGTCCCCGTGTCCCCGCTGTCCCCGTGTCCCTGCTGTCCCCGTGTTCTCACCGTCCCCACCCCCGTGTCCCCACCCGCGTCCCCGCTGTCACCACCCCCTTGTTCCCACCTCCGTGTCCCCCCTGTCCCCGTGTCCCCATTGTCACCGTGTGCCCACCCCTGTGTCCCTGCTGTCCCTGTGTCCCCGCTGTCCCCAACCCGCTGTGTCCCCACCCCTGTGGGATGTGCCACTCCCCCTTGTGTGTCCCCATCTGTCACCCATCCCTGGGTGTCCCCTTTTCTCACCCCTCCCCGCTGTCCCCGTGTGTCCCCCCCGTGTGTCCCCGTGTCCCCCCGTGTCCCCCGGGTGCCACCCACGCCGCTGTCCCTCCCGTGTCCCCGCAGCAGCACCTGGGCCCGGTGCACAGGGACAGAGGGGACATCGTGCGGGCGCTGGCTCCGTTCTACCAAACCTTCCTGGATGTCCTGGAGTTCCGGGTGAGCGGGAGGGGACAGAGGGGACAGAGGGGACATGGGGACATGGGGGACAGAGGGGACACGGGGGGACATGGGGGGGGACACGGGGACATGGGGGACATGGGGGACACAGGGGACATGGGGGACAGAGGGGGGACGGGGGGACAGAGGGGGGACACAGGGGACAGGGGGACATGGGACATGGGAGAGAGGGACATGGGGGACATGGGGGGGGGGGGGACAGGGGACAGGGGACACAGGGGGACATGGGGGACAGGGGGACAGAGGGGACACGGGGGGACATGGCAGACACAGGGACACAGAGGGACACGGGGGACAGAGGGGACATGGGGGGACATGGCAGACATAGGGACACAGAGGGACACGGGGGGACAGAGGGGACACGGGGGACAGAGGGAGTCCCTCAGAACCGGGGACACAAGGGACACGGGGGACACGGGGGACAAAGGGGAAAGGGGAGGACACAGGCGACACAGGTGTCCCTCGGAGCCAGGGACACAGGGGACATGGGGGACAGGAGGGTCCCTCAGAACTGGGAACAGAGGGGACACAGGGGACACGGGTGTCCCTCAGAGCCAGGGACACAGGGGACACGGGGGGACACGGGGGACACGGGTGTCCCTCGGAGGCAGGGGGACATGGGGGACACAGGGGACGGAGGGAGTCCCTCAGAACCAGGGACACAGGGGCACACGGGGGACACGGGGCACACGGGTGTCCCTCAGGGCCGTGTCCCTCAGGGTGACACGCGGCGCTGTCCCCTTGTCCCCAGGACCACGTGTACGAGCTGCTCAACACCATCGACGCCAGCCAGTGCTTCTTCGACATCGTGAGTGCCGCCCCGCGCGCCGCCGCCCCGCGCTGTCCCCGCTGTCGCCGCGCCCTCACGCCGTCCCCTCCCCTGCAGCACATCAACTACGACTTCACCAAGGGCTACCTGGACCTGCTTGTCACCTACGTGTCGCTGGTGCTGCTGCTGGCGCGCGCCGAGGAGCGGCGCCTGCTGCTGGGGCTCTACCAGTGCGCGCACGAGATGAGCCACGGCGCCAGGTGCCACCTCTGTCCCCGGCCCTGCTGTCCCCAGGCTGTCCCCAGGGCTGGGTCCCCACCCCTACTGTCCCCAGGCTGTCCCCAGGGCCACCCTGCTGTCCCCAGGCTGTCCCCAAGGCTGGGTCCCCACCCCTGCTGTCCCCAAGGCTGGGTCTCCAGCCCCTGCTGTCCCCAGGCTGTCCCCAGGGCCACCCTGCTGTCCCCAGGCTGTCCCCAAGGCTGGGTCCCCACCCCTGCTGTCCCCAAGGCTGGGTCTCCAGCCCCTGCTGTCCCCAGGCTGTCCCCAGGGCCACCCCTGCTGTCCCCAGCGCCATGTCTGTGGGCTTGTGCCCTCGCTGGCCCTGCTCAGGGTTGTCCCCTGTGTGTCCCCCAAGGCTGGAGTCATCCTGGGCTTGTCCCCCAATGTGTCCCCAATGCCAGAGCCAGCCCTAGGGCTGTCCCCGATGTGTCCCCAGTATGGTGCTCCTGCCAGAACTGGCCCTGGGGCTGTCCCCAGTGTGTCCCCAATGTGTCCCCAACACTGGAACTGGCCCCAGGATTGTCCCCAGCGTGTCCCCAACACTGCACCCCTGCCAGAACCGGCCCTGGGGCTGTCCCCAATGTGTCCCCAATGCCAGAGCCAGCCCTAGGGCTGTCCCCGACATGTCCCTGGTGCCGGAACCATCCCTGCCTTTGTCCCCAACGTGTCCCCAACATCGCACTCCTGCTGGAACCAGCCCTGGGGCTGTCCCCAACATGTCCTCAGCATGTCCCCAATGACAGAACTGGCTCCAGGACTATCCCCAATGTGTCCCCAATGTGTCCCCAACACCGGAACCGGCCATGGGGCTGTCCCCAATGTGTCCCCAACACTGCACCCCTGCCAGAACCGGCCCTGGGGCTGTCCCCAGTGTGTCCCCAACATCGCACTCCTGCTGGAACCAGCCCTGGGGCTGTCCCCAACGTGTCCCCAACGTGTCCCCTGCGTGTCCCCGCAGCGAGCCCAGCTTCCCCCGCCTGGCGCAGATGGTGCTGGAGTACGAGCACCCCCTGAAGAAGCTGCCCGAGGAGTTTGGGCCCCACACCAAGGTGGGTTGGGGTGTCCCCGGCAGGGCCACCCCGCGTGTCCGGGCCGTGTCCCCGCTGCCCCGGGCCGTGTCCCCACTGCGGCGCTGCTGCTGTCCCCAGGCCGTGAGCTGCGCGCTGCTGTCCCTGCGGGCCCCGTTCGCGCGGCGCTGCCGGGACGCGGAGCTGTGGCGGCAGGAGCAGCTGCTGTCCCTGCTGGGACCCGCGGGGGACATGCTGAGCCCGGCCGTCAGTGACAGCGTGAGTGACATGGGGACACGGGGACATGGGGACATGGCTGTGGGGACATGGGGACAGGCTGAGCCCGGCCGTCAGTGACAGCGTGAGTGACATGGGGACACGGGGACATGGGGACATGGGGACATGCTGAGCCCGGCCGTCAGTGACAGTGTGAGTGACAATGGGACACGGGGACATGGGGACATGGGGACATGCTGAGCCCAGTCACCTGTGACAGTGTGAGTGACACACCTGGTGACATGGGGACAGGCTGAGCCCAGCTGTCAGTGACAGCGTGAGTGACATGGGGACAGGGACATGGGGACAGGCTGAGCCCGGTCACTTGTGATGGCGTGAGTGACATGGGGACATGGCTGTGGGGTGTGGGGACAGGGGGACATGGCTATAGGGACATGGGGACAGGCTGAGCCCGGCCACTTGTGACAGCATGAGTGACACAGGGACATGGGGACATGGGGACATGGCTATAGGGACAGGGGGACATGCTGAGCCCGGCCGTCAGTGACAGCGTGAGTGACAATGGGACATGGGGACATGGGGACATGGGGACATGGCTATAGGGACATGGGGACATGCTGAGCCTGGCTGTCAGTGACAGCGTGAGTGACATACCTGGGGACATGGGGACACAGGGACAGGCTGAGCCTGGCCGTCAGTGACAGTGTCAGTGACACGGGGACACGGGCACTGGGGGCTCAGGGGACAGTGACGCGGTGGCACTGCTGTCCCCAGATGGCCTGTGAGTACCTGTCCCTGGAGGTGATGGAGCGCTGGATCATCCGTGAGTGCTGGCACTGCCTGGGCACTGTCCCCAACCCCTGGTGACACCATTTTGGGGTCCCTGACCCTGTGTCCCCCCCCCAGTGGAGTTCCTGGTGTGCCCGGGTGCCCTGGCTGTCCCCCTTTGGGGGTCCCTGGTGTCCCTGTCCCCATTTTGGGGTCCCTGACCCTCTGTCCCCATTTTGGTGTCCCTGTCCCCATTTTGGTGTCCCTGACCCACTGTCCCTGTTTGGGGTCCCTGTCCTCATTTTGGGGTCCCTGTCCCTGTTTTAGTGTCCCTGACCCGCTGTCCCCATTTGGGGTCCCTGTCCCCATTTCGGGTCCTTGTCCCCATTTTGGGGTCCCTGACCCCATTTTGGTGTCCCTGTGTCCATTTTGGGGTCCCTGGTGTCCCTGTCCCCATTTTCGTGTCCCTGTCCCCGTTTTGGGGTCCCTGTCCCCATTTTGGGGTCCCTGTCCCTGTTTCGGGTCCCTGTCCCCATTTTGGTGTCCCTGACCCTGTGTCCCCCCCAGTGGGGTCCCTGGGGTCCCTGTCCCCATTTTGGGGTCCCTGTCCCCATTTTGGTGTCCCTGACCCCTGTCCCCCCACCCCAGTGGGGTTCCTGGTGTCCCTGTCCCCATTTTGGTGTCCCTGACCCCATTTTGGTGTCCCTGTCCCCATTTTGGTGTCCCTGACCCTGTGTCCCCCCCAGTGGGGTCCCTGGGGTCCCTGTCCCCGTTTTGGTGTCCCTGACCCGTGTCCCCCCACCCCAGTGGGGGATGAGATGGGGACATGGGCACCCCCGTGCCAGGGGGGTGGGCCAGGCCCTGCGCGGGTCCCTCTTTGTCACCCTGGTGCGCGACGAGGCCATCGCGGTGCACAAGGTCACCGAGGAGCTGCTGGGGGGGCTCAAGGGGTGAGCGGGGACACCGCGGGTGGCACTGCCAGGGGTGGCACTGCCAGGGGTGAGCGGGGACACCGCGGGTGGCACTGCCGGGGGTGGCACTGCCAAGGGGGTGGCACTGCCAGGGGGGTGGCACTGCCCGGGCAGGAGGGGACACCAAGGGTGGCACTGCCAGGGAGGGACAGGGACACCGGGAGGTGGCACTGCCCGGGGGGGGTGGCACTGGCTGGGGGCTCTGTCTGTGCCAGGGTGGGAGGGGAAACATTGCGGGTGGCACTGCCAGGGGGGATGGGGACATCGGGGCTGGCACTGTCAGGGAGGGATGGGGACACCGAGGGTGGCACTGCCAGGGTGGGAGGGGACACCGGGAGGTGGCACTGCCCGGGGGGGGGGGTGGCACTGGCTGGGGGGGGTGAGATGGGGACACCGCGGGTGGCACTGCCAGGGGGTGGCACTGCCCAGGGAGGGACAGGGACACCGGGGGGTGGCACTGCCCGGAGGGGGGACACCGAGGGTGGCACTGCCAGGGGGTGGCACTGCCCAGGGAGGATGGGGACACCAGGGGGTGGCACTGCCCGGGCAGGGGGTGGCACAGGCGGTGCCAGGGTCTGGGGGCTTCCCTGGGGGCTCTGTCTGTGCCAGGGTGGGGCTGGGCGCTGTCCGGGGCGGTTTGGGGTGCCGGGGTGGCGCGGGCACCCCAAAAGGTGCGGGGGGGTCCCAGGGGTTTTTCCTCTGTGCAGGGCCCCCCCCCCCCTGGGAGCCCTTCGCTGTCCCCTGGGGTGTCTGGGGGGCTGGGGGGGTCAGGGGTCCCGGGGTTTGGACCCCCATGCCTTGTCCCCATCCTGACCCCAAAACCGGGGGTCCTGGGGGTCCCCATGGGGTCCTGGGGTTTGGGGCCATGGGAGGTTTCTCCTCTGTGTCCCCTCTGCCCCTTTGACCCCCCTGGGACCCTGGGGGACCCTGGGAACCCTGGGGGAGACCCCAGGGGACCCCCAGGAACAACCAGAGACCCCCAGGGACCCTCAAGGACCCCCAGGGACCCCCCGGGAACACCCAGAGACCCCCAGGGACACCCAGGGACCCCCAGGGACCCCCCCCAAACCTCCCGTGCCCCAGGGCCACCCCTGGTTCCTGCGCGGGGTCCTGTCCCCTCCTCGTGTCCCTCCCGGGTCCCCCCGGATCCCCACAACCCCCGCGACCCCCAGGGACCCCCGGGAACACTCAGGGACCCCCAGAGACCCCCGGGAACAACCAGGGACCCCCCGGGATTCCCGGGAACACGCAGAGGTTTTAGGGACCCCCAGGGACCCCTGCTGGAGGATCAGGGACCCCCTGGACCCCGAACCCCCGTTTGGGGGGATTGCCCCCAGTTTGGGGGATTTGGGGGTTTGGGGGGTTTGGGGGATTTGGGGAGCTTTTGGAGGATCAGGGGGCTGCTCGATTTTGAGGAGGTTTTGGGGGATTTGGGGGATTGAGGAAATTTTGGGGCATTTTGGGGGTTTGGAGGGGATTTGGGGAGATTTTGGGGGGATTTTGAGAGGTTTTGGGGGGATTTTGGGGAGATTTTTGGAGGGATTTGAGGAAATTTTTGGGGGGCATTTTGGGAGAGATTTGGGGTTTTAGGGTGGGATTTTGAGATATTTGGGGGATTTTGGGGATTTTTGGGATTTTAGAGAGGTTTTGGGGGATTTTGAGGGGAGATATTTGGGGGTTTTAAGGATTTTGGAGGGGGGAAATTTTGGGGGATTTTGGGAGAGATTTGGGGGTTTAGGGTGGGATTTTGAGATATTTGGGGGGGATTTTGGGGAGATTTTGAGAGGTTTTGGGGGGATTTTGGGGGGTTCTTGAGGAAATTTTGGGGGCATTTTGGGAGGATTCCGGAAGGAATTTTGGGGGGTCCCGACCTCCCCCGCCGTCCCCCCCCTTTCAGGCCCTGCTGGTGTTCGTGGCGCTGTCGCTGTGTCGCGACGAGGTGAGCTGGCTGTCGCGACACGCCGAGCACGTGACCAAGAGCAAGAACCCCGAGGACTTCAGCGACAGGTGGGGACAGGGAGGGGACAAGGAGGGACAGAGGGGACAAAGGGGACAGGAGGGGACAGGAGGGGACAAAGGGGGGACAGAGAGGGGACAATCGCAGGGACCCCCCGGGTTTGGGGGGGTTCAATGATTTTGGGGGGTTTTGGGGGGCGATTCTTGTGGGGTTCTGAGGATGTTCAGAGGTTTGGGGTGGGTTCGGGAGTTTCGGGTGTTTTCAGAAGTTTTGGGGTGATTTGGGGGGGTTCGGGAGGTTTGGGTGGGTTCAGGGGGCTCACTGGGGGGTTCGGGAGTTTCAGGGGGCACCGGGGGTTCAAAGGGGTTCAGGGTGGGGTTCTGAGGATGTTCAGAGGTTTTTTTGGGTGGGTTTCAGGTGTTGGGAGTTTGGGGTGATTTGGGGGTTCAGGAGGTTTGGGGTGATCGGGGGTCACTGGGGGTTGGGGGGTTCAGGGGGCACTGGGGGGCACTGGGGGTTTGGGGGCATTTTTGGGGGCTCGCCAGGTCTCGGGGTGACTCGGGGGCACTGGGGGATTTGGGGGAGGAGGTTTGGGGGGTTCTGAGGACGTTCAGAGGTTTTGGGTGGGTTCGGGAGTTTCGGGTATTCTCAGAAATTTTGGGGTGATTTGGGGGGGTTCAGGAGGTTTGGGTGGGTTCGGGGCTCACTGCGGGGGGGTTCGGCAGCCTCGGGGGGTCCCTGCCGCCCCCCGGGGGTGTCCTAGGGGGGGGTCTCTGACCGCCCCCCCCTCCCCATCACAGCCGCATCGCGGAGCTGCTGTTCGCGCTGGAGCAGCTGCGGGCTCTGGTGCGGCGGCACCTGCGGCTCCTGCGCCGCTACCACCGGCAGTACCTGGCCCGCTTCGACGCCCTCGTGCTCAGCGACGTCATCCAGGTACCCGCGGGGGGGGCGGCGCCGACCCCCGAGCCCCCCTGAGCCCCCCCCCCGGCCCCCCCGCCGCCCCCTGAGCCCGCCCGGTGCCCGCAGAACCTCTCGGTGTGCCCCGAGGAGGAGTCCGTGATCCTCTCGTCCTTCGTCAGCTGCCTCTCGGCTCTCGCGGCCAAGGAAGGTGCGGGTTTGTCGCCTCCCGGTCCGAAATGTCCCCTCCTGGCTCAGGATGTCCCCTCCTGGCTCAGGATGTCACCTCCCAGCTCAGGATGTCCCTCCCAACCTGAAATGTCCCCTCTCACCCCAGAATGTCCCCTTCCAGCTCAGGATGTCCCCTCCCGGCCCGGAATGTCACCTCCCAACCTGAAATGTCGCCTCCCAGCTCAGGATGTCCCCTCCCGGCTCGGATTGTCCCTCTCACCCCGGAATGTCCCCTCCCAGATCGAAATGTCCCCTCCCGGCCTGAAATGTCCCCTCTCACCCCGGATTGTCACCTCCCAGATCGAAATGTCCCCTCTCACCCCAGAATGTCCCCTTCCAGCTCAGGATGTCCCCTCCCAGCCCGAAATGTCACCTCCCAGCCTGAATTGTCCCCTCCCAGCCCGAAATGTCCCCTCTCACCCCGGATTGTCCCCTCCCAGCCCGGAGTGTCCCCTCACCGTGTCGCCGGTGCCGCCCCAGCTCCGTGTCCCCGCTGTCCCCAGAGCTCTGGGACAATCCCGGGCACCCCAAAGGGTGGCGGCTCCAGGGGCTCCCCCGCGGTGGCACTGCCACCCCCAGCCCTGTCCCCGTGTCCCTCTGTCCCCGCAGTCGATGACCAGGAGCAGTTTGACTTCACCGCGCTGCGCCTGGACTGGTTCCGCCTCCAGGTGCTGGCACTGGCCCCGTCCCTGTCCCTGTCCCCGTCCCCTCCCTGTCCCTGTCCCCTCCCTGTCCCTGTCCCCGTCCCTGTCCCCATCCCCGTCCCTGTCCCTGTCCTGTCCCCATCCCTGTGCCAATCCCATTCCTCCCCTGTCCCTGCTGTTCCCAAACTTGTCCCCCTGTCCCTTGACCCTGTCCCTGCTGTCCCTTTCCCTGTCCCCATCCTTGTCCCCCTGACCCTGACCTGACTGCTGTCCCCATGTCCCCCTGTCTGTCCCCATCCCCCTGGCCAATCCCATTCACCAGTGTCCCTGCTGTGCCATTGAAACTTGTCCCCCTGTCCCTTGACCCTGTCCCTGCTGTCTTCATCACTGTCCCCACCGCTGTCCCCATGTCCCCTGACCCTGTCCCTGCTGTCCCTTTCCCTGTCCCCATCCTTGTCCCCCTGACCCTGACCTGACTGCTGTCCCCATGTCCCCCTGTCTGTCCCCATGTCCCCCTGGCTGTCCCCAGGCCTACCCCAGGGTGGATGTTCTCGTGTCCCATTGACCCTGTCCCCATCCCTGTCCCCATCTGTGAGCCTGGTGCTGCCTGTCCCTGTCCTGCTGGCAGTTTCTATCCCGTCCCTGGAGCAGATGTTCTCTGGTGAGCCCCTGAGCCCGTCCCTGTCCCATCCCCATCCCCATCCCCGTCCCTGTCCCTGTCCCTGTCCCCATCCCTGTCCCCATCCCTGGAGTGGATATTCTGGCAGTTTCCCTGTCCCCATGGAGCGGATGTTCTCAGTGTCCCCATCTGTGTCCCCATCCCTGTCCCTTTCCCACAGTTTCTACCCCTGTCCCCTGGAACGGATGTCCTCTGTTCTCAGTGTCCCCTGTCCCTGTCCCCTGTCCCCATCTGTGTCCCCTCCTGTCCTCTCTGGCAGTTTCTACCTGCGTCCCCATGAGCAGATGTTCTCAGTGTCCCCATCCCTGTCCCCATCTGTGTCCCCATCCCTGTCCCCCAGTTTCTACCCGCGTCCCCTGGAGCGGATGTTCTCGGTGTCCCCTGACCCTGTCCCCATCCCTGTCCCTGTCCCCTCTGGCAGTTTCTACCCGCGTCCCCTGGAGCGGATGTTCTCGGTGTCCCCTGTCCCTGTCCCCATCTGTGTCCCCATCCCTGTCCCCCAGTTTCTACCCGCGTCCCCTGGAGCGGATGTTCTCGGTGTCCCCATCCCTGTCCCCATCTGTGTCCCCATCCCTGTCCCCTCTGGCAGTTTCTACCCGCGTCCCCTGGAGCTGATGTTCTCAGTGTCCCCTGCCCCTGTCCCTGTCCCCATCTGTGTCCCCTCCTGTCCCCTCTGGCAGTTTCTACCCGTGTCCCCTGGAGCGGATGTTCTTGGTGTCCCCATCTGTGTCCCCATGCCTGTCCCTGTCCCCCAGTTTCTACCCGTGTCTCCTGGAGCGGATGTTCTCGGTGTCCCCTGATCCTGTCCCCATGCCTGTCCCTGTCCCCTCTGGCAGTTTCTACCCGCGTCCCCTGGAGCGGATGTTCGCGCTGACGCTGGACGAGCCGTCCATGCTGCGTTTCGCCATCGCCTTCCCCCTGCTCTGCGCCCACTTCTCGCGCTGCCAGCACCCCATGTGCCCCGAGGGGGTCGGGGTGAGCCCCGTGGGGGTCTGGGGGTCCCGTGTCCCCCCGTACCCCCAGCTGAGGAGGGGTCCTGGGGCTGTCCCAGTTCCTGGAGGAGCTGCTGGTGGGCAGGGGCTGGGGCTGTGCCACAAGTTCCTGGAGCACAACCTGAGCCAGCAGGTCTGGGGTCTGGGGGCGTCCTGGGGGCCTGGGACCTCTGGGGGCCTGAGCCAGGGGTCTGGGGTCAGGGGGATTGGTGACCCTTGGGGCCTTCAGGACCTTTGGGGTCTCCAGGACGTTTGGGGGTTTCAGGACCTTTGGAGTCTCCAGGACGTTTGGGGTCTCCAGGACTTTTGGGGGTTTCAGGACCTTTGGGGTCTCCAGGACCTTTGGGGTCTCCAGGACTTTTGGGGGTTTCAGGACCTTTAGGGTCTCCAGGACTTTTGGGGGTTCCAGGACCTTTGGGGTCTCCAGGACTTTTGGGGGTTTCAGCATCTTTGGGGACTCGGTGGACTTTGGGGTCTCCAGAACCTCTGGGGACTTGGTGTCCTTTGGGACCCTCAGGACCTTTGGGGTCTCCAGAAGCTCTGGGTGCTCGGTGGCCTTTGGGGTCTTGGTGGCCTTTGGGGGTTCCATCGTCTTTGGGGGTTCAGTGGCCTTTTGGGTCTTCATGCCCTCAGGATCCCTCTGGCTTTTGGGGTCTCCTCCACCTTGAGGTCTCCATCAGCTCGAGGATCTCTGTGGCCTTTGGGATCTCCAGAACCCCTGGGGTCTCTGTGGCCATCGGGGTCCCCATGGCCTCTGTGTCCCCTCGTCCCCCTGTTCCCACCAAACCCTCAGGATGGGGAAGTTCCTCCATGGGGGCCAAACCTGGTGGGGCTCCCCCAACCCAGCCCTGGGGGATGGTGGCCTGTGGTCATGGTGGCCCCGTTTGGGGTGTCCCCATGTCCCCATGTCCCTGTCCCCGCCCTGCAGCTCCTCCCCAAGCACTGTGCAGCCACCATCAGCAGAGCCCGCGTCAAAAAAGCCCCGAAGCAGCCGCCCCGCAAGGGGGACCCCCAAAGGGACAAACCGGGGACGGAGAGCCAGCGGCGGGACCGGACCCTGACCACCAAGTGAGCGCCACAATCCCCCCGGCCGGGGTCACGGTTCTGGGGACTTGGGAGTCTCCAGAACCTCCGGGGGCTCAGTGGATTTGGGGGCTTCAGGACCTCTGGGGGCTCAGCGGCCTTTGGGGTTTTGGTTGCATTTGGGGTTTTGGTTGTATTTGGGGTCTCCAGAACCTCTGGAGCTTCAGTGGCCTTTGGGGTCCTGATGGCCTTTGGGGGTTTCAGGACCTTTGGGGTCTTGTTGGCATTTGGGGTTTTGGTTGCATTTGGGGTCTCCAGAACCTCTGGAGCCTCGGTGGCCTTTGGGGTCTTGGTGGCTTTTGGGGGCTTCAGGACCTTTGGGATCTTGGTGACCTTTGGGGTCTTGGTGGCCTTTGGGGTCTTGGTGGCTTTTGGGGGCTTCAGGACCTCTGGGGTCTTGGTGGCTTTTAGGGGCTTCAGGAGCTCACCTGAAGCTAGCAGAGCTCGGGTGTGGCGTGGGGACACGGTGTGATTGTCCCCACGGGACACGGATTGTCCCCATGGGGTCACACCGTGACTGTCCCCCAGCATGGACAAGCTGCACCTGACCCTGGCCGAGCTGTCCCTGAGCCTCAACCACGTCCCCAACTTCACCGTCTTCGGGCACACGGTGACACCGGCCGAGTACCTGAGCAGCCACCTGGAGACGCGCCTGACCAAGTGGGGACACGCTGGGGACACAGCAGGGGACACGGGACAGGGAGGAGGATGCGGGACTGAGGGGACATGGGGGGCTGAGGGGACATGTGGGGCTGAGAGGATGCACGGGGCTGAGGGGACATGGGGGGCTGAGGGGACATGTGGGGCTGAGAGGATGCACGGGGCCGAGGGGACACATGGGGACATGCTGGGGACATGCGGGGCCAAGGGGACCTGCAGGACTGAGGGGACATGCGGGGCTGATGGGACACGCGGGGACATGCTGGGGACATGCCGGGGATGTGCTGGACTGAGGGGACACACCTGGGGACACGCAGGGCCGAGGGGACACACTGGGGACATGCAGGGGCCAAGGGGACACACTGGGACTGAGGGGACACACTGGGGACACACCACGGACATGCTGGGGACACATGGGGCCAAGGGGACACGCGGGGATGAGGGGACACACGGGGCCAAGGGGACACATGGGGGACACGCTGGGGACACGCCGGGGATATGCTGGGGACACACCAGGGACACGTGGGGCTGAGGGGACACGCTGGGGACACGCGGGGCTGAGGGGACACACTGGGGACATGCAGGGGCCAAGGGGACACACTGGGGCTGAGGGGACACACTGGGGGCACACCACAGAGATGCTGGGGACACAGGGGACACGTGGGGGGGACACATGCTGGGGCTGAGGGGACAGGGCTGGGGTGGGGCTGAGGGGGGCTGAGGGGACATGGGGGACAGGGGCCATGCTAGGGACACACATGGGGCTGGGAGGACACGTGGGGCTGAGGGCACATGCCAGGGACACGTGGGGCCAAGGGGACATGCGGGGCTGAGGGGACACACGGGGACACGCTGGGGACACACCGCGGACACACGGGACCGAGGGGACACCGTGCGCGTCCCTCAGCGTGGCCGTGTCCCCGCAGGGCCATCGTGGCCATGGCCGGGTACAGCCAGGCCTCGCAGGAGGTGGCGCGGCCCTCGGAGGTGCTGGCGGGGCTGGGCGCCTACATGGGGCTGGTGCAGCGCCTGGGACACCTGGTGGCCCTGGACACGGCGCGGCTGCTGCGGGCGGTGCTGCTGCAGCAGAGCCACCCCCGCGACGGCAGCGGGCAGCCCACGCTGACGGCCATCTACACCGACTGGTCAGTGCCACCATGGAGGGGACATGGGGACATGGGGACAGGGTCACTGTGGGGCAGGGAGCCCATGCTGACCGCCATCTACACCGACTGGTCAGTGCCACCACGGAGGGGACATGGGGACATGGGGACAGGGTCACTGTGGGGCAGGCAGCCCATGCTGACCGCCATCTACACCGACTGGTCAGTGCCACCAAGGGCTGGGGACACCCATAGGGGCACTGGGGCCATGGGGACTGGGGACATGGGGACAGGGTCACTGTGGGGCAGGCAGCCCACGCTGACGGCCATCTACACCGACTGGTCAGTGCCACCATGGAGGGGACATGGGGACATGGGGACAGGGTCACCCATAGGGGCACTGTGATGGCCATCTACACTGACTGGTCAGTGCCACCACGGGCTGGGGACATGGGGACAGGTCACTGTGATGGCCATCTACACCGACTGGTCAGTGCCACCAAGGGCTGGGGACATGGGGACATGGGGACAGGTCACTGTGATGGCCATCTACACCGACTGGTCAGTGCCACCACGGAGGGGACATGGGGACATGGGGACAGGGTCACTGTGGGGCAGGGAGCCCATGCTGACCGCCATCTACACCGACTGGTCAGTGCCACCAAGGGCTGGGGACATGGGGACATGGGGACAGGTCACTGTGATGGCCATCTACACCGACTGGTCAGTGCCACCAAGGGCTGGGGACACGGGGACATGGGGACAGGGTCACTGTGGGGCAGGCAGCCCACGCTGACGGCCATCTACACTGACTGGTCAGTGCCACCACGGAGGGGACAGGCAATGGGGGTGGCAGGGTCACCATGGGGTGGGGACAGAGGATGGGGTGTTGGTGGCAGGGACATGGGTGGAATTGCTGTGGGTGACCATGCCATGGGTGACCATGCCATGGGTGACAGTGCCATAGGTGACAGTGCCATAGGTGACAGGTGACAGCGGTGTCCCCACAGGTGACAGCAGTGTCCCCACAGGTACCTGGAGGCGCTGCTGCGCCAGGCCAGCACCGGGGCCGTGGGTGACAGTGCCATAGGTGACAGTGCCAGGGGTGACACTGGCAGGGGTGACAGTGCCATAAGTGACAGGTGACAGCGGTGTCCCCACAGGTGACAGCGGTGTCCCCACAGGTACCTGGAGGCGCTGCTGCGCCAGGCCAGCACCGGGGCCGTGCTCCTGTCCCCAGCCCTCCAGGCCTTCACCACGGTGCCCCGTGAGGAGCAGCCCCCGTTCAGCGCCGCCGAGTTCTCCGACGTCTCAGGTGGGCTGGGGGGCGCTCGGGGGGGCGGCTGTCACCCCCTGTCCCCCCTGTCCCCTCCTGTCCCCAGCTGTCCCCTCCTGTCCCCTCTGCAGAGATGCGGGCGCTGGCCGAGCTCATCGGGCCCTACGGGATGAGGTTCCTGAGTGAGAACCTGATGTGGCACGTGGGGTCCCAGGTGACAGAGCTGAAGGTACGGGGACAGGGACAGGGACAGGGATGGGGATGGGACAGGGACAGGGATGGGGACAGGGGATGGGGATGGGGACAGGGCACAGGGGACACATCCTGGTGCCACCCCAATCCTGTCCCTGCCTGACCCTTGGGAGGGTGGGAGAGGCCAGGTCCCCCAGTGTCCCCAGTGTCCCCAGTGTCCCTGTATCCCCAGTGTCCCCATATCCCCAGTGTCCCCAGTATCTCCCATGTCCCCCAGTGTCCCCATATCCCCAATGTCCCCAGTATCCCCCAGTGTCCCCATACCCCCAGTGTCCCCCAGTGTCCCCAGTGTCCCCAGTATCCCCCATGTCCCCCAGTGTCCCCAGTGTCCCCAGTGTCCCCCAGTGTCCCCAGTGTCCCCGTGTCCCCGCAGAAGCTGGTGGTGGAGAACATGGACACGCTGGTGCAGCTGCGCTGCTGCCGGGCCGAGCAGAGGCCGGCGCTGCTGCCCCGCCTGAGCTGTGAGTGCCACACGGGGGGTGGCACAGGGGGTGGCACATGGAGTGACACACAGAATGGCACATGGGGGTGGCACAGTGGGTGGCACAGGGGGTGGCACAGTGGGTGGCACAGGGGTGCACACACAGGGGTGGCACAAGGGGTGATGGGTGGCACAGGACACAGAATGGCACATGGGGTGGCACACATGGAGGGCACAGGGGGTGGAACAGGGGTGGAACATGGTGGACACAGAATGGCACAGGGGGGTGGAACAGGGGTGGCACACAGAATGGCACATGGGGGTGGCACAGGGTGGCACAGGGGTGGCACATGGGGGTGGCACAGGGGGTGGCACACAGAATGGCACATGGGGGTGGCACACAGAGTGGCACATGGGGTGGCACACAGAATGGCACATGGGGTGGCACAGGGGGTGGCACACAGAATGGCACATGGGGGTGGCACACAGAATGGCACAGGGGGTGGCACAGTGGGTGGCACACAGAATGGCACATGGAGGTGGCACAGGGGTGGCACACAGAATGGCACATGGGGGTGGCACACAGAATGGCACATGGTGGCACAGGGGGTGGCACACAGAATGGCACAGGGGGTGGCACAGGGGGTGGCACAGGAGTGGCACAGGGGGTGGCACACAGAATGGCACAGGGGGTGGCACACGTGTCACCGCGCTGTCCCCCGCGTGTCCCCGCAGCGGCCGAGAACGTCCTGAAGCGCATGACCATCATCGGGGAGATCCTGAGCTTCCGCGCCATGGCCCAGCAGGGCCTGCGGGAGGTGGGACCCCCCCGGGACCCCCCGGGACCCCCCCGGACACCCACGTGGGGACACAGGACCCCCCTGGGATCCCCCGTTTGGGGACCCAGTCCCCCCATTTGGGGGGGCCCCCTCATTTGAGGACCCACGAGCCTCATTTGGGGGCACATGACCTCCCCGTTTGGGGCACAGTGCCCCCCACTGGGCACCCGGGACCCCCTGACCCCCATTTAGGGCTCAGATCCCCTCATTTGGGGACACGTGACCAGCCCCATTTTGGGGCCCAGTCCCCCCCATTTGGGGCCCAGTCCCCCACATTGGGGACCCAGGACACCCTGACCCCCATTTGGGGACACAGGACCCCCTCATTTGGGGACATGTGACCCCCCCCATTTGGGGACATGTGACCCCCCCATTTGGGGTCCCAGCACCCCCTGACCCCCATTTGGGAACCCAGTCCCCTCATTTGGGGACATGTGACCCCCCCCATTTGGGGACACAGGACCTCCCCCCTTTGGGGACATGTGACCCCCTCATTTGGGGACATGTGACCGCCCCATTTGGGGTCCCAGCCCCCTGACCCCCCACCCGCCCCCCCCCCCCCAGGTGTTCTCCCAGCGCTGCCCCTTCCTGATGGGCCCCATCGAGAGCCTGGCGGACGTGGTGACCCCGGACACCGACATCCAGGTGGGCACAGGGACACGGGGGGCGCCCCCCCGGCCGTGTGACACAGCGTGACACCGCGTGACACCGCGTGACACCGAGTGACACCGCGTGACACCGTGTGACACCGCGTGTCCCCTGTCCCCAGGTCACCCTGAGCATCTTCGAGCTGGCCTCGGCCGCGGGGGTCCCGTGCGAGGTGGACCCGGCGCTGGTCGCGGCCCTGGCCGGGCACAGGACAGGTCAGGGGGGCTCTGGGGACACCGCGGGTGGCGCTGTCACCGCCCTGGTGGCGCTGTCACCGCCCTGGTGGCGCTGTCAGGACCCGGGTGGCGCTGTCACCATCCCGGTGGCACTGTCACTGCCCGGGTGGCGCTGTCGCCGCCCTGGTGGCGCTGTCAGGGCCCGGGTGGCGCTGTCACTGCCTGGGTGGCGCTGTCACCGCCTGGGTGGCGCTGTGATCGCCAGGGTGGCGCTGTTGCCGCCCTGGTGGCGCTGTCACCTCTCGGGTGGCGCTGTCACCGCCCTGGTGGTGCTGTCACCGCCCTGATGGCGCTGTCGCCGCTCTGGTGGCGCTGTCACGGCTGGGGTGGCACTGTCACTGCCCAGGTGGCGCTGTCACCGCCCGGGTGGCGCTGTCACTGCCCTGGTGGCACTGTCGCCGCCCTGGTGGCGCTGTCGCCGCCCTGGTGGCACTGTCACCGCGCTGTCCCCCTCCGCAGAGGGCGCGTCCCCCGAGGAGGAGTACAAGGTGTCCTGCCTGCTCCTGGTGTTCGTGGCCGTGTCCCTGCCCCTGCTGGCCGCTGACCCCGCGTCCCTCTACAGCCCCGAGCTGGACGGTGAGGGGGCCCGTGTCCCCTGTGTCCCCTGTGTCCCCATGTCACTGTGTCCCTGTGTCCCTGTTTGTCCTCATGTCCCCATGTCCCCTGTCCCCGTGTGCATCCCTGTGTGTGTCCTCATGTCCCTGTGGCCCTCGTCCCCTGTGTCCCATGTGTCCCTGTGTCCCTGTCCCATGTCCTCGTGTCCCCATGTCCCTGTGTGTGTCCCCATGTTCCCTGCCCCCATGTCCCTCTGTGTGTCCCCATGTCCCCCCATGCTGGCAGTTCTCACTGTCCCATGGTGACAGCAGAGGGTCTGGGGGGACACCAGGACTGCCACCGAGGGAGGTGGCACTGTGGACACTCTGGGTTGTCCCCAACACGCTCCTGTGTCCCCAAGACCTTTCTGTGTCCCCAACATTTCTGTGTCCCCAACATTTCTGTGTCCCCAACATTTGAGTGTCCCCAAGCCCTTCCCATGTCCCCAGCCTTCCCGAATCCCCAATCTTCCCGTGTCCCCCCCTTTACTGACCCCCACTCGGTGTCCCCCCGGTGTCCCCATCGGTGTCCCCAGGCCACAACAACAACGTGCACTGCCTGGCCAAGGCCATCGTGCAGCTCTCGGCCGCGCTCTTCACCGTGCACAGCAAGAACATCGAGACGCACCTCAAGGAGTTCCTGCTGGTGAGCCTGGCACTGTCCCTGGCCCCTCTTGGGGCTGGCATTGTCCCCCCCTGGGTTGGCATTGTCCCCCCCTGGGCTGGCACTGTCCCCTCCCTGGGGCTGGCACTGTCCCCTCTGGGCTGGGACTGCCCCTGTCCCCTCTTGGGGCTATCCCTGTCCCCTCTTGGGGCTATCCCTGTCCCCTCTGGGCTGGCTCTGTCCCTGCTCTCCTTGACTGACCCTGTTCCTGCTGTCCCTGCTGTCCCCAACTGTCCCTGTCTCCTCTGTCCCTGTTGGTGTCCCCCTGTCCCTGTTGGTGTCCCCCTGTTCCCTCTGTCCCCTCTGTCCCTGTGGGTGTCCCCCTGTCCCCCTGTCCCTGTGGGTGTCCCTCTGTCCCTCTGTCCCTGTGGCTGTCCCCTGTCCCTGTGGGTGTCCCCCTGTCCCTGTGGGTGTCCCTCTGTCCCTCTGTCCCTGTGGCTGTCCCCCTGTCCCCCTGTCCCTGTGGGTGTCCCCCTGTCCCTGTGGGTGTCCCCCTGTGGGTGTCCCCCTGTCCCTGTGGGTGTCCCTCTGTCCCCTCTGTCCCTGTGGGTGTCCCCTTGTCCCTGTGGGTGTCCCTCTGTCCCTGTGGGTGTCCCGCTGTCCCCGCTGTCCCCGCTGTCCCCAGCTGGCCTCCAGCAGCCTCCTGCAGCTGGCCCAGGAGCCGGACAAGGCGCGGCTGCGGAACCAGGACTCGATCGTGCTGCTGCTGCACCTGGTGGGGACACGGGGGACATGGGGACACCTGGGGACATGGGGACACCTGGGGGGGCATGGGGGGACATGGGGGGACATGGGGGGACATGAGGACACCTGGGGGGACATGGGGGGACATGGGGGGACATGGAGGGGAGATGGGGGGGAGACGGGGACACCTGGGGGGACATGGGGACACCTGGTGGGGACACCTGGGGACAGCTGGTGGGGACCTGGGGTGGCCCTGGGCATGTCCCCGAGGGTCCCCTTGGGGGGGGGATGTCACCGCCCAGGTCCCCGGATTCATTCCTGCTGTTTCAATGCAAATATTGTAAATATTGCAAATATGGCAAATATGGAAAATATGGAAAATACTGCAAATATGGCAAATACGGCAAATATTGCAAATATGGCAAATATTGCAAATATTGCAAATATGGCAAATAGGGCAAATATGGCAAATAAGGCAAATATGGCAAATATGGCAAATATTGCATATATAGCAAATATGGCAAATATTGCAAATATTGTAAATATGGCAAATATTGCAAATATTTCAAATGGGGGCTGCAGGGGGGGCAAAGGCGGAGGGGGGCTGGCTGGGTCAAATATGGCCCCCTCAAAGATCGTGGCCGAATCGTCCTTCCTGACGCTGGACATGCTGGAGAGCTGCTTCCCCTACGTGCTGCTGCGCAACGCCTTCCGCCAGGTGCGCGGGATATGGGACCCCAGGACCCAATATGTCTGGGACCCCAGGACCCCCAGGACCCCCAAATATGTCAAATATGGGGAATGTGGCAATATGGCAAATATGGCACCGACAGGACCCCAGGACCCCCGGCTGGGCCCCCCGGCAAACCAGGACCCCAGGATGGAAAATACTGCCAATATGGGACCCCCAGGACCCCCCGCACCGACTGGAACCCTGGGACTCCCGAGACCCCAGGACCCCAGGACCCCCCACTGACCGGGACCCCCGGGACCCCCGGGACCCCTTCCTGACAGGACCTGGACATGCTGAGAGGACCCCCGGATCCCCCAGGTGCTGCAGGACCCCCAGGACCCCAGGACCCCCTTCCAGGACCCCAGGACCCCCGACGGGACCCCAGGACCCCGACCTGACCGGGACCCCCCGGCACGGGACCCCGGGACCCCCCAGGACTGACTGGGACCCCAGGATCCCGGGATCCCAGGCACCCCAGGCTCCCCCCCCCACTGACTGGGACCCGGGACCCCCCTCGCACCCCGGGACCCCCGGGACCCCCGGGACCCCCCCGGCCGGGACCCCTGGCACTGACCGGGACCCGCCCGGATCCCGCCAGGTGTGCGGGACCCGGGCCGAGCCCCCCCGCACTGAACGGGACCCCCGGATCCTCCCGGACTCTGCCTGAGATGCATGGGACCCCCAGGCCGGATCCCCCGCCTGAAGCAGGACCCCAAATTCCCCCAGGACCCCAGGACCCCCGACCCCAAAGGACCCCTGGCCCCCCCTCAGGACCCCGGATCCTCCCGGACTCTGCCTGAGGCCCCCAGGATCCCCCATGTCCCCACCCCGAGCTCCCCCCCCTGTCCCCCCAGGACCCCCCCTCCCAAATTCCTCAACTCATCCCCAGGACCCCCAGCCCCCCAGACCCCAAATCCCCACCCCTGTCCCCCCAAATTCCTGTCCTGTCCCCCAGGACCCCCAAATCCCCTCCCCAAATTTCCCAATTCATTCCCCCCCACCCAGGACCCCCATGTCCCCCCGACCCCAAATCCCCTCCCTGTCCCCCAGGACCCCCAAATTCACTCCTCAAATTCCCAAACTCATCCCCCAGGACCCCCGCGTCCCCCAGACCCCAAATCCCCTCCCTCCCCCCAGGACCCCCTGTCCCCAAATCCCCCCTGTCCCCCCCATCCCTCCCGACCCCGCGCCCCCAAACTCCCTCACCGCCCCCCCCCCCCACTGGCTGCCCCCACCGTGTCCCCAATTGCCCCCAAATGTCCCCAAATGCCCCCAAATGTCCCCCGCTCTCACTAAAATCCTCTTTTCACCCCAAATTCACCTCTCGGCCGTTATTGGGCTCCGCAGGGGCCGCCCCACCTTGGGACCCCCCCGGGAGCGTTCCGGGACCCTCCGTGGGTCTGGGGGGGTCCGGGGGTGCCCAGGGGGTGTTCGGGGGGATCTGGGGGTGTCCGGGGGGGTCCGGAGGGTCTGGGGGTGCCCAGGGGGTGTCCGGGGGTGCCCGGGGGTGTCCGGGGGGGTCCGGGGGGTGTTCGGGGGGGTCTGGGGGTCCGGGGGTCCGGGGGGAGGGTGTTCGGGGGGATCTGGGGGGTCTGGGGGGGTCCTGGGGGGGTCCCGGGAGGTTCTGGTGGGGGGGTCAGGACGCGTCGCCCCCCACCCCCGACTCCCACCTGGATTTCCCCCCCGTTCCGCTCCCGCCCCCTCCCGGCGGGGCCGTGCCTCAGTTTCCCTCGGGCCGCCGTTCCCGCTCTCCCCGAGCCCCCCCGTGCCGACCCCCCCGGGTATTTTCGGTTTCGTCGCCGTTCCCGGCTCCGGGCAGAGCGAACGGGCGGCGCCGTTGCCATTCCGCGCACGGCGGCCGCTCCGGGATGAGTCACCGGCAGCGGCACCGACAGCGCCCCCCGAGCCCCCCCCGTGACCGAGACCCCCCCCCCCCAAAAAAAAAAAACCCGGCGGAAAAATCGCCCGGGAAAAATCGCGTTAAAACAAACAAACAAACAAACAAAAAAAAACCCACAACAAAAAACAAAAGGAAAAAAAAAACCCCAAAAATAAAAGGAAAAAAAACCCAAAAATAAAATAAAATAAAAAAAAAAAAAAAAAAAACCCCAAAATAAAAGGAAAAACCCCCAAAATAAAAGGAAAAAACCCCAAAAATAAAAGGAAAAAAAAAACCAAAATAAAAGGAAAACCCCAAAAATAAAAGGAAAAAAACCCCAAAAATAAAAGGAAAAACCCCCAAAAATAAAAGGAAAAACCCCCCAAAATAAAAGGAAAAAACCCCAAAAATACAAGGAAAAAACCCCAACATAAAAGTAAAAAAACCCCAAAAATAGAAGGAAAAAACCCCCAAATAAAAGAAAAAACCCCCAAAAATAAAGGAAAAAAAAAAGGAAAAAAAACTAAAAAAGAAACCCCAAAATAAAGGGAAAACCCAAAAAAAAGGAAAAAGGAATAAAAATAAAAAAAAAGGATAAAAGAAAACCCCCAAAATAAAAGGATAAAGCCCCAAAAATAAAGGGAAAAAACCCCAAAAATAAAAAGAAAAAAAAACCAAAAAAGGAAAAAAACCCCAAAATAAAAAGAAAAAAAAAACCAAAATAAAAGGAAAAAACCCCAAAAAATAAAAGGAAAAAACGCCAAAAATAAAGGAAAAAAAACCCAAAATAAAAGGAAAAACCCCCCAAAATAAAAGGAAAAAAACCCCAAAAATAGAAGAAAAAACCCCAAAATAAAAGGAAAACCCCCCAAAAATAAAAGAAAAAACACCCCAAATAAAAGGATAAAACCCCAAAAATAAAAAGAAAAAAACAAAAAAAATAAAAGGATAAAACCCCAAAAATAAAAGGGCCCCCAAAAATAAAAGGAAAAAAACCACCAAAAAAAGAAAAACCTCCCAAAATAAAAAAAAAAAAAAGGAAAGGGAACCCCCAAAATAAAAAAAAACCCCCCAAAATAAAAAAATAAAAACCCTCAAAACCCAAAAAATAAAGGATAAAACACCCAAAAATAAAAGGAAAAAACCCCAAAAATAAAAGGAAAAAAAACCCAAAATAAAAGGAAAAACCCCAAAAATAAAAGGAAAAAAAAGGAAAAAAAAATAAAAAAACCCCCAAAATAAAAAAGGAAAACCCCCAAAAAAAAAAAAAACCCCAAAAAAAAAGAAAAACCCCAAAATAAAAAGGAAAACCCCCAAAATAAAAGAAAACCACCCCAAAAAAAGGATAAAAAAAAAAAAAAAAAACCCCAAAAATAAAAAGAAAAAAAAACCCAAAAAAAGGAAAAAAAACCCCAAAATAAAAGGAAAAAAACCCCAAAAATGAAAATCAACCCCCCCCGAGCAGCGGGAGGTGCGGAACGACCCCGGAGCGACCCCCCCGTGCCCCCCCCGCGCTCCCGAGGGGCTCGGCCGCCCCCTCCCCGCTGCCGGCACGGCTCGAATTCCGTTTAATTGCCCCGAATGCCATTAAACCCCATTAAACCCCATTGAATCCCATTGGATTCCCTTTATTCCCGTTTATTTCAGGCTCGTCAATCACGAACCCAGCCCCCCCCCCGTTCCCCCCCGCTTTTGTCTCGCGCGCGCCCACCCGGCCCCGCCCACGGACCCCCCCCGGGGACCGCCCCCACCCCAAAACTCTGCCCCTCCCCCCCCCCCAAAGTTCCACCAAAGTGAAAATTTGGGGTTTTTATATAAAAAAAAAGGAGCCCCAAAAATGAGGGGGAGGAACCCAAAAGGAGCAGCTGGAGGAGGCCAAAAACGATTTTTGGGGGGGGGGGGGCTCTAAAATCGGTTTGGGTGGCCCCAAAATGAATTGGAGACCCCCCCCAAAAATGAGTTTGGGACCCCTAAGAGCGGTTCGAGGGTCCCCAAATCAATTTGAGAAGCCCAAAATGAGTTTGGGACCCCTGAAATCGGTTCGATTTCAATTTGAGAACCCCAAAATGAGTTTGGGACCCCCAAAATGAGTCTGAGACCCCTAAAAGCGGTTCGAGGATCCCCAAATCACTTTAAGAACCCCAAAATGAATTTGGGACTGCTAAAATCAATTTGTGGATCCCCAAATCGGTTTGAGAACCCCAAAATGAGTTTGGGACCCCCAAAATGAATTTGGGACTGCTAAAATCAATTTGAGGATCCCCAAATCGGTTTGAGAACCCCAAAATGAGTTTGGGACCCCCAAAATGAGTTTGGGACCCCTGAAATCGGTTCGAGGGTCCCCAAATCAATTTGAGAACCCCAAAATTAGTTTGGGACCCCCAAAATGAATTTGGGACTGCTAAAATCAATTTGTGGACCCCCAAATCGGTTTGAGAACCCCAAAATGAGTTTGGGACCCCCAAAATCACTTTGAGGACCCCCCGAGTTTATTTGAAGCCCCCAAAATGAGTTGGAGACCCCTGAAATCAGTTCGAGAATCCCAAAATCAGTTTGAGGAGCCCCAAATGGGTTTGGAGACCCCCCAAAATGGGTTGGACACCCCGAAAATGAGTTGGAGACCCCTGAAATCAGTTCGAGAAACCCAAAATCAATTTGAGAACCCCCAAAATCACTCAGAGGGTCCCAAAATCAATTTGAGGCCCCCCAAAATCATTTTGAGGACCCCCAAAATCACTTTGAGGGCCCCAAAATCAATTTGAGGACCCCCAAAATCACTTTGAGGGTCCCAAAATCACTCTGAGGACCCCCAAAATAAATTTGAGGGTCCCAAAATCACTCTGAGGACCCCCAAAATCACTTTGAGGCCCCAAAATCAATTTGAGGCCCCTCAAAATTTTGGGGTCCCAAAGGGACCCCCCTTCTCCCCAAGACCCCCAATGGAGGGGACGGGGGGGACGCAAATTTGGGGGTCTCAGCCCAGGGGGGGGGCACCCGGGGGGGGGGGGTCCCTGGTCCCCCCCGTGGTGCAAAGGTGGGGGACCCTCCACCCACGGCGTTACATAAAGGCTGATTGACGCTGCTCAGGGGACCCGCTCTCCCCAAGGGACCCAATGGAGGTCCCTGCACTAAAAAACCCCCTGGCCTGCCTGGGACCCCCCGGATCCTCTTGGGGGTTCCCCTGGAACCCCAAAAACCCCCAGGCCTGACTGAGACCCTCCCAGGCCACGGCGAGACCCCCGGACCCTCTTTGAGTTCCCTGAACCCCAAACCCCGTGGACCATCTCTGGGGGTCCCTGAACCCCAAAACCCCCAGGTCATCCTGAGACCCCCCGGATCCTCTTTGAAACCCCCCGAACCCCAAAACCCCCCCGGACCATCTCTGAGGTTCCCGCACCCCAAAACCCCTCATCCTGAGGTCGGACTGAAACCCCCGGACCGGACCGAGACCCCCCCGGGCCTGCCTGAGACCCCCCCGGATCCTCTTTGAGGTCCCCGAACCCCAAAACCTCCCCGGGTCGGACTGAGACCCCCAGGGCCGGACCGAGACCCCCCCCGGACCATCTTTTGGACCCCAGAGCCCCTCCGGGCCATCTTTGAGGTCCCTGCACCCTAAAACCCCCCCGGGTCATCTCTGAGACCCCCAGGGCCCCGGGACCATCTTTGAGGTCCCCCCCCCAAACCCCCTTTGAGCCCCCTGAGACCCTTCCCCAGTCAGCCCTGAGACCCCCCCCCAGCCAGACCCCCCAAGGAGGGCTCGGACGAGAAAAACCCCCCAGGCCCCTGAGACCCCCCTGGGCCATCCCTGAGACCCCCCAGGGCTGGGTCCTGAGGTCTCTGCTTGAGATCCCCCCAGAGCCAGCCTGAGACCCTCCCAGGTCATCCCTGAGACCCCCCCCAGACCGGCCCAGAGGTCCCTGCACCCAAAAAACCCCAGGCCGGCCCTGAGACCCCCCAGGCCATCCCTGAGGGCACCCCAAAACCCGAGACCCCCTTGAGACCACCCTGAGACCCCTGGGCCATCCCTGAGACCCCCCCAGGCCATCCAGAGGTCCCTGCACCCCAAAACTCCCCCTGACCCAGCCCTGAAACCCCCGGACCCACCCTGAGACCCCCCTGGGCCATCCCTGAGGACCCCAGGTCAACCCCAAGACCCCCTGGGCCACCCTGAGGTCCCCAGGCCACCCTGAAACCCCCTGGGCCATCTCGGAGACCCCCCCGGGTCACCCCGAGCCCCCCCGGGCTATCCCTGAGCCCCCCCGGGTCAGCCCGAGACCCCCCGGGTCAGCCCTAAGCCCCCCCCCCGGCCAGCAGCGCCCCCGAGGGGCTCCAGGAGGGTCTGGGGGGTCTCAGGGTGGGGGGCACGGGGTGTGGGGGGGTCCCCTCCAGCTCCAGGTGCTCCCCCCAGCCCAGGGTGGGACCCACAATAATTGGGGGGGGGGGTGAAGGGGACAAAGGGGCCCTGCCGGGGGTCGGGGATGGGCGGGGCTGGGGGGCACCGGGGGGGGGGCTGGGGTCGCACAGGGGGGGTCACGGGGGGCTCTGACCCCTCCCAAACCCAGGGGCGCCCCCACGACCCCCCCGGGGGTCCCGGGGCACCTCTGCCTCCCCCTTGCCCCCCGCGGATCCCGGGGGTCCCGACCCCCCGGAGCTCCGGGAGGATTTGGGGTCCCGGGGTCCCTCGGGGGGGGTCCCGGGCAGCCCCCGCTCCCCCCCGCGTTCCCCTGGGGGTCCCGGCGCCGCGCGGGGCTGGGCGGACCCCCCGGTCCCGGCCCCCGCCCCCGGCTCCCCCCGCCCCGCCCCGCCCGCCGGTGCCGGTGCCGGTGCCGGGGCCGGCTCGGGGAAAGTTGCGGCGAGCCCCGGGCGGCGGAGGCAGCGCCGGTGGCCGCGGGGACCGGGATCGGCGACGGCGGGGCTGCGCGACACCGGCGGCAGCGGCGGCACCGGCCGAGCATCCCCCGGTAGGAGCGCGCAGCATCCCCGGTGCCCGCGCTGCCCATCCCGGCGCTGCCATCCCCGCTCCTCCGCTCCCCTCCCGAGCCTTCTCCCCCGCTTCCCTCCGGTCCTCCATCCCCGCTTCTCCATCCCCGGTCCTCCATCCCCGGCTCTCCATCCCCGGCTCTCCATTCCCGGTTCTCCATCTCCGGTTCTCCCATTCTCGGTTCTCCATCTCCGGTTCCCCCATTCTCGGTTCTCCATCCCCGGTTCCCCCATTCTCGGTTCTCCATCCCCGGTTCCCCCATTCTCGGTTCTCCATCTCCGGTTCCCCCAGCCCCGTTGTCGGTTCCCGGCTCTCCCCTCCCGTTTCTCCGTTCCCGGCCTCTCCTCCCGGCTCTCCCCGGTTCTCCCCTGCCGGTGCTCCCACCCCCGGTGCCCGGATCCATCTTGGCTCCGGTGCTGCCTGCGCAGCCGCCGGCTACCGGGGGGCGGGGGGGGGAGGCCGGGCCGGGGGGGCGCCCGCCGGGGCTGCGGCCGCTACACCGGGGCCCGCAGGAGGCACCGGCAACCGGGGCCGGGGGAGCCGCCGGGGCCGCGGGGGCTCCGGGGGTGCGGGAGGGACCGGGAGGGACCGGGAGGGACCGGGGGGATCCGGGAGGGACCGGGAGGGACCGGGAGGGACCGGGGGGATCCGGGAGGGACCGGGAGGGACCGGGAGGGACCGGGGGGATCCGGGAGGGACCGGGGGGGACCGGGGGCTGCCGGGGGGAGCCGGGCCGGGCTGAGCCGCGCCGCCGGTGCCCAGGGGCGATGGAGCCGCCGCGGAGCCTCCCGGGGCTGGAGCGGGAGCGGCCGGCGCTGGACGCGGCCGGGGGGTGCCCGTCCCCGCTGGACGCCAGGGCCGTGCCCGGCAGGAAGGTCTGGGTCAAGCTGCGGGCGCTGTGAGTGACCCCCCCCCGGCCGCGGGACCCCCGCCCCAGAGAGAGACCTGGGGGACCCCCAGAGAGAGAGACCCCAAACCCACAGAGAGACCCCAACCCCACAGAGAGACCCCAACCCCAAAGGGAGAACCCCCAAAGAGAGACACCCCAAAGAGAGACCTCAACCCCAAAGGGAGAACCCCCAAAGAGAGACACCCCCAAAGAGAGACCTCAACCCCAAAGGGAGAACCCCCAAAGAGAGACACCCCAACCCCAAAGACAGAGACCCCAACCCCAACCCCACAGAGAGACCCCAACTCCAAAGGGAGCAAACCCCCAAAGAGAGAGACCCCAACCCCAAAGAGAACCCTGAGGGACCCCCAAAGAGAGACCCCCCTAAAAGAGAGACCCCCCCCACACAGCAGGACCCCCAAACCCCAAACTGGAACCCCCAAACTGGGACCCCCAAACTCCAAACTGGGACCCCCCAAATCGGGACCTTTCGACCCTAAATTGGGACCCTTAAACCGCAAACTGGGATCCCCAAACCCCAAACTGGGGCCCCCCAAACTGGGACCTTTAAACCCCACACCGGGACCCCCAAACCCCAAACCAGGACCCCCCAAACCCCAAACCTAAAGGGAGGACCCCCAAAGAGACCCCCAAACAAAGAGGACCCCAAACCCCAAACCCCAAACCCCAAGAGACCCCCCCTAAAACCAGGACCCCCAAACCCCAGGGACCCCAAACAGGAGGAGCCCCCAAAACCCCCCGGGACCCTGGGACCCCCAAATCGGGGACCCCCCTAAATTGGGACCCTTACCCCCAAAACCCCAAACCCCAAACTGGGGCCCCCAAAGGACCCCCAAACCCCAAACCCCAAACCGGGACCCCCAAACCCCAAACTGGGACCCCCAGACCGGGACCCCCAAACCGGGACCCCCAAACCGGGACCCCCTGACCCCCAACGCCCTCTAAGCCCCCCCCAGCACCTCCACCCCAAAAAGGCCCCCTGGGACCCCCGAATTGTCCCCAAGCCTCCATGTGGGCCCCCCTTGGGGACAGACTCGGGGGTCCCCTCCCCTGGTGTGGCGCTCTGGGGGTGTCCCCGCGGGGTGACAGCGGCCCCGCGGTGTCGCCAAGCGTGCGGGGACAGCGCAGGTGCCACCCCCGTGTCACGGGGGGGCTGCCGGGGGTGCCACCCCCTCACCTGTGCCAGGCGCTCACGTGCCCCGCGCCCACCTGCGGCACGTGCGGAGCCCGGGGGGGGGGGGGTCCCCGTGGGGCGGGGGCGGCCCGGGGGGCACCACGTGCGTGGGGACACGCGTGGGGACACGTGTGGGACACGGGGGACACACCTGGGCTGCGTGTGGGACACACCTGAGCGTGCCAGGGGACACGGGGGGGACACTGCGGGGGTGCCACACGCGTGTCCCCACGTGTCGCTCCCACAGGTGGGTGACCGATGTGTCCCCAAAGTGGGGGTGGTCCCCTCCTGAGCCCCCCCGGTGTCCCCCCTCCCATCGGGGGTGACAGTCCCGGGGGTCCCTGAGGCCACCCTGTCACCCGTGGGGTGGCCCTGGGGACACCGGCAGGGGACGTGGTGGTGGCAGGTGGCCCGGGGGGTGGCACCAGGCAGGGTGGCACAGCCCGATGCTGTCCCTTGTCCCCCTTGTCCCCACGAGTGACACGGCGGTCACCGAGGCTGGGGCCCGGGGGGGGGCTGTGACCCACGGGGGGGTCCCTGAGGGTCCCCACGGGGGTGGCGGGGTGCGCGAAGGTGACAATCGCCGTCCCCAAGGTCACAGCAGCGCTGGTGACGTCTGTGCCCCCCCCCCGCTCCCCCCGGCCCCCCTCGCTGTCGCTGTCACCGTCACTGTCGCCGTGACCGGGGGACGTGGTGGCCCCTCCCCAGCGCGTGGCTCCGCGGCCACACCGGTGTCCTTGTGCTGGCAGGGTGGCAGCGCCCGTGTCCCCACGCTGTCACCGCCCTGTGCCACCCCGTGCCGCCTGTGCCACCCTGTGCCACCTGTGCCACCCCGTGCCACCTGTATGAGCCTGTGCCACCGGTATCACCCTATGCCACCTGTGCCACCCCATTGTCACCGTGCCGCCGGTGCCATGGGGGTGGCACTCCCCAGACGGGAGTCCCCCAATTCCCTGTCCCCTTCCTGTCCCCAACCTGGGGGGGGGCTGTCCCCGCTCTCCTGAGGGGGTCAATGCCACCCTGTCCCCCCCCCGGGGCTGTCCCTGGGGGTCCCTAACCCCCTGTCCCTCCTGTCCCCTCTGTCCTGGGGGCCAGTGTCACCCTGTCCCTGCTGTCCCCGGGTGTCCCTAACCCTGTCCCTCCTGTCCCCTCTGTCCCCCCTGTCCCTGGGGTCTCCAGTGTCACCCTGTCCCTGCTGCCCCCGGGTGTCCCTAACCCCTGTCCCTGGGTCCCCTCTAATACGGCTGTCCCCCGGACTGTCCCTTGGGGTCTCCGACACCCTGTCCCCCTTGTCCCCGGCTGTCCCTAACCCTGTCCCCCCCATTCCATGTGTCCCTAACCTTGTCCCCCCTTTCCTGGGGTCCCTAACCCTGTCCCCCCCATTCCGTGGGTTCCCAACCCTGTCCCCCGCCATTCCGGGGGTCCCTAACCCTGTCCCCCCTCATTCCGGGGGTCCCTAACCTTGTCCCCCCCATTCCGGAGGTCCCCAATCCTGTCCCCCCAATTCCGGGGGTCCCTAACCCTGTCCCCCCATTCCGGGTGTCCCTAACCCTGTCCCCCCATGTCCCTGGGTTCCCTAACCCTGTCCCCCCCATTCCGGGGGTCCCTAACCCTGTCCCCCCATTCCGGGGGTCCCTAACCCTGTCCCCAGGTGTCCCTAACCCTGTCCCCAGGTGTCCCTAACCCTGTCCCCCCCATTCCGGGGGTCCTTAACCCTGTCCCCCCATTCCGGGGGTCCCTAACCCTGTCCCCCCCCGTTGCGGGGGTGCCCCCGGTGCCCCCCAGGCTCCGTTTCCTGGTCAAGCAGCTGGAGGCGGGCGAGGTGAGCGTGGAGGAGCTCAAGCGCAATTTGGAGTACGCGGCCTCTCTGCTCGAGGCCGTGTGCATCGACGAGACCAGGTGGGCAGGGGACAGCGCGGGGACAGCGCGGGGACACCGAGGGACGCGGCGGGGCGGGGCTCAGTGCCGCGTGCCCCCAGGCAGGTGCTGGACACGGAGGACGAGCTGCGGGACATGGGCTCGGACGCGGCCGTGCCCTCCGAGGTGCGGGACTGGCTCGCCGCCACCTTCACGCAGCAGGCGCGGGCCAAGGGCCGCCGCGCCGAGGAGAAACCCAAATTCCGCAGCATCGTGCACGCCGTGCAGGCCGGCATCTTCGTGGAGAGGTGACAAAAGGGGGGACACGGGCACGGGGACACGGCGAGGGGGGCGCGGGGGACACCCTGAGGAGGGCACAGGGGGGACAGGAGGGCACAGGGGGGACAGGGACACCCCCAGGAAGGCACAGAGGGGACAGGGACACAGCGAGGGGGACACAGAGGGCACAGGAGGGCACAGGGGGGGACAGGGACACAGCGAGGGGGGCATGGGGGACACCCTGAGGAGGGCACAGGGGGACAAGGACACACCAAGGTGGGCACAGGGGGACAGGGACACAGTGAGAGGGGCACAGAGGGACACAGGGACACCCTGACGTGGGCAGAGAGGGGACAGGAGGGCACAGAGGGGACAGGGACACCCCAAGGTGGGCACAGGGGCACACAGGGACACCCCAAGCAGGGCACGGAGGGGACACGGTGGGGACGGATCTTCTGGGGATGATGTGACATCGCGGGAGGTGAGCTGAGAGCAGAGGGGTCCCCAAAACCCAGGGACCGTCCCCAGCATCAGGTGAGTCCCCAAAACCCACGAGGGGCCCCAGAACCCAGGGGTGTCCCCGGGTGTGTCCCCAGCCCCGGGGGTGTCCCCGGGGGTGTGCCCAGGGGTGTCCCCAGAGGTGTCCCCAGGGGTGTCCCCAGTCCCGGGGGTGTCCCCAGGGGTGTGCCCAGGGGTGTCCCCAGCCCCAGGGGTGTCCCCAGCCCCGGGGTGTCCCCGGGGGTGTCCCCAGAGGTGTCCCCAGGGGTCCCCAGTCCCCAGTGTCCCCCCAGCCCCTGCCCCCCAGGATGTCCCCAGGTGTCCACGGCCGTGGGGGTGTCCCCAGGGTGTCCGTCCGTCCCCAACTGCCTGAAGTCCCCAGGGCACCCCAAACCCCAGCCCTGCCTCCCCAAAACACCCTGGGGCTGCTGGGAGCCACTGGGAGGCACTGGGAATAACTGGGAATCAATGGGAATAACTGGGAATCAATGGGAGGCACTGGGAATAAATGGGAATAACTGGGAATGGCTGGGAGGCGCTGGGAGTCAATGGGAATAACTGGGAATCAATGGGAATAACTGGGAATCAATGGGAGGCAATGGGAATAACTGGGAATCAATGGGAATAACTGGGAATCAACTGGGAATCAATGGGAATAACTGGGAATCAATGGGAGGCAATGGGAATCAATGGGAGGCACTGGGAATCAATGGGAGGCACTGGGAATCAATGGGAATAACTGGGAATCAATGGGAATCAACGGAATATTTGAGAATATCTGGAATCCATGGGAATCCATCTCTGGGAATTGCTGGCAATCACAGGGAATATCTGTGAATTACTGGGAATTTGGGAATCACGGGGAATCCATGGGAATTACTGGGAATCAATGGGAATAAATGGGATTATCTGGGAATCCATGGGAGTTACTGGGAATCATTGGGAATCACTGGGAATCACTGGGAATTACTGGGAATCTCTGGGGTTTTACTGGGAATCTCTGGGAATCAATGGAAATCTCTGGAAATCACTGGGAATCTTTGGGAATCCATGGGAATCTCTGGGAATTACTGGGAATCTCTGGGGTTTTACTGGGAATCTTTGGGAATCAATGGAAATCTTTGGGAATCAATGGAAATCTCTGGGAATTACTGGGAATCTCTGGAAATCACTGAGAATTACCGGGAATTTGGGGATCTCTGGAAATCACTGGGAATTACTGGAAATTACTGGGAATTACCGGGAATTTGGGAATCTCTGGGAATCAGTGGGAATGACTGGGAATCTCCGGGAATCAATGGGAATGAACTGGAAGTTTTTGAATTTTTGAGGAATCTGGGGATAACTGGGAATCTTCACTGAATCAATTGGGGATTAACCGAATTACGGCCTTCAGTGTGGTGTTTACTGGGAAGAGGGGCTGGACCAGTGGTCCCGAATTCCCGCTGCACCGCCGGCCGAGGAGCAGTGTCCCCAGCGGTGGGCCCGAGCTCCCTTACAACCTCAACAGTCTGCTTAAGAGGGGCACGGAACCCCAAAACACCCAAAAAATACACCCAAATACCCCAAATACCCGCCACAACCTCAACAGCCGCTTCAAGGTGGGCACGGAACCCCAAAATACCCAAAAAATACACCAAATACACTCAAAATATCCCCAAAATACCCCAAATACCCGCCACAACCTCAACAGCCACTTCAAGGTGGGCACAGAACCCCAAAATACCCCCAAATAACCCCCACAATCTCAATAGCCTCCTCAAGGTGGGCATGGAACCCCAAAATACCCAAAATTACCTAAAAATATCCTAAAATATCCCTTAAAACCCCAAATACCCACCACAACCTCAACAGTAGCTTTAAGGTGGGCACGAACCCCAAAATACCCCAAAAATACACCAAAATACCCCAAAATACCCCCAAATAACCCACAAAGCACACCAAAATACCCCAAAATACCCCAAATACCCACCACAACCTCAACAGCTGCTTCAAGGTGGGCACGGAACCCCAAATACCCCAAAATACCCCAAAATACCTCAAAATACCCCTCCCAAATACCCCAAAATACCTCAAAATACCCCCAAATACCACAAAATACCCCAAATACCTGCCACAACCTCAACAGCCGCTTCAAGGTGGGCACGGAACCCCAAAATACCCCAAAAATACACCAAAATACCCCAAAATAACCCACAAAATACACCAAAATGCCCCCAAATAACCCCCACAATCTCAATAGCCTCCTCAAGGTGGGCATGGAACCCCAAAATAAAATAACCCCAAATACCCCAAAATCTCCCCTAAAACCTCAAAACAGCTGCCTCTTCAAAGATGGAACCCCAAAATACACAAAAAATACCCCACCCCAAAACCCCCCAAAATATCCCAAGATACCCCAAAAAACCCCAAATACCCCAAATAACCCCCACAACCTCAATAGCCTCTTCAAGGTGGGCATGGAAGCTCAAAATAAAATAACCCAAAATACCCCAAAATCTCCCCTAAAACCTCAACAGCTACTTCAAGATGTGCCTGGCACCCAAAAATCCCCCAAAATATCCCAAGATACCCCAAAAATCCCCCCTACAACCACAACAGCCACTTCAAGCTGCGACCCAACATCTAAAATCCTTCAAAACATCCCCAAAAGACCCAAAACAACCCAAAACAACCCCAAAACCCTTCCTGGGACCCCCCAAACTCCAACCCAGGGCTCCCTCAGGACCCTCCCAAAATCCACCCCAGGACACTCCAGATCCACACTAAGACCCCAAAATCCACCCCAGGACCCTCCAGATCCACACCAAGACCCCAAAATCCACCCCAAGACCCCCAAAATCCACCCCAGGACCCCCCAAATCCACCCCAGGACCCCCAAACTCCCCTCCAGGACCCCTGAGCTGCCCCTCGGGGACTGTCCCCCCGCTGTCACCCCAATGTCCCCACAGATTCCCGGCGCGTTCCTGACGTCGCTGCTGGAGGCGCTGGAAGGCGGCTACGGAAAGTTCCGGAACCCCTACCACAACCAGGTGCACGCGGCCGACGTCACCCAGACCGTGCACTGCTTCCTGCTGCGCACCGGCATGCTGGTACGGGACACGGGACACAGGGACACGGGGACGGCGCTGTCCCCAAGGCTGGCACCGCGCCACCCGCCCGTCCCCATTGCCTGGCACTGCTCATTGCCGTGGGAACGTCCCCAGGGTGGCACCGGGCACGGGGGACACGCATGGGGTGGCACCTGGAACGGGTCTGTGCACAGTTGTCACACCTGGGGTGGCACCTGGCACAGGTCTGTGTCCCACTGTCCCCTACACAACTGTCACATGTCTGGTGGCACCTGGCACATGTCTGTGTCCAGTTGTCCCCAGCTGGCTGTCACACCTGGGGTGGCACCTGGCGCATGTGCCGCCCGTTGTCCCCATGTGGCTGTCACAGGACACATGGGGTGTCACGCTCATGGTGGGGGTGGCCCTGTCCCCATCCCTGTCCCTGACTCGCTGTCCCTGTCCTATCCCTGTCCCATCCCTGTCCCTGTCCCATCCCTGTCCCTGTCCCATTGCTGTCCCTGTCCCCATCCTTGTCCCTGTGCCTTGTCCAATCCCTGTCCCCATCCCCATCCCTGTCCCCATCCCTGTCCCCATCCCCATCCCTGTCCCCATCCCCATCCCTGTCCCTGTCCCCATCCCTGTCCCATCCCTGTCCCCATCCCTGTCCCCGTCCCCGTCCCCAGCACTGCCTGTCCGAGATCGAGCTCCTGGCCATCGTCTTCGCCGCCGCCATCCACGACTTCGAGCACACGGGGACAACGAACAGCTTCCACATCCAGACCAAGTGAGGGCACGGGGACAGGGCAGGGCATGGCACAGGGACACGGCATGGCACGGGTGGCATGGCATGGCACAGGGACATGGCACAGGTGACACAGCACGGCATGGTTGGCACAGCACAGGTGACACAGTGTGGCACAGGTGACACAGCATGGCACGGGTGGCACAGCACAGGTGACACAGCACAGGTGACACAGCATGGCACAGGTGGCACAGCACAGGTGACACAGCAGATGTGGCACAGGTGGCACAGCACAGGTGACACAGCATGGCAGAGGTGACACAACATGGCACAGATGGCACAGCATGGGTGACATAGCAGATGTGGCACAGGTGACACAGCACAGGTGACACAGCATGGCAGAGGTGACACAGCATGACACGGGTGGCACAGTACGGGTGACACAGCAGATGTGGCACAGATGACGCAGCACAGGTGACACATGGCGTGGCACAGGTGACACAGCATGGCACAGATGGCACAACACGGGTGACACAGCAGATGTGGCACAGGTGGCACAGCACAGGTGACACAGCAGACGTGGCACAGGTGGCAAAGCACGGGTGACACAGCATGGCACGGGTGGCACAGCACGGTGTGGGTGGCATGCTGTGTCCCAGGCAGGGCTGCACTCCCACCCTGGGAACAACTTGGGGGCACCTGGGGAACGCTCAGGGCCACCAACACAGCTGGGACACGGCCGTGCTGCCACCCGGGGCCACCCCTCGCTGTGGGGGCCCTGTCCCCATGCCCAGTGTCCCCATGGTGTCCCCGTGGTGTCCCCACGGTGTGCCCAGGTCGGACACGGCCATCCTGTACAACGACCGCTCGGTGCTGGAGAACCACCACATCAGCGCCGTGTTCCGCCTGATGCAGGACGAGGAGCTCAACATCTTCGTCAACCTCACCAAGGACGAGTTCGCGTAAGGTCCCCTCGCCATCCCCTCGCCGTCCCCACCCTGTCCCTGCACTGTCCCCTGACCGTGTCCCCTCTGTCCCCGCAGCGAGCTGCGGGCGCTGGTCATCGAGATGGTCCTGGCCACCGACATGTCCTGCCACTTCCAGCAGGTCAAGTCCATGAAGACGGCGCTGCAGCAGCTGGAGAGGTGGGTGGGGGCGGTGGCCACGCCCAGGTGTGTCCCCAGGGGTGGCGGGGAGGCTCTGGGGACAATCCGGGCTGTTGTCCCCAGGCTGGACAAGTCCAAGGTGCTGTCGCTGCTGCTGCACGCGGCCGACATCAGCCACCCCACCAAGCAGTGGGCGGTGCACAGCCGCTGGACCAAGGCCCTCATGGAGGAGTTCTTCCGGCAGGTAGGGCCGGGGCCGGGCGGGGGGACGCGGGGGACACCCCGTGGGGACACCACGGATGTCCCTTGCCTTGCCAGGGGGACAAGGAGGCCGAGCTGGGGCTGCCCTTCTCGCCCCTCTGCGACCGCACCTCCACGCTGGTGGCCCAGTCGCAGATCGGTGAGTGCGGGCGAGGTCCCGTCCCCGTCCTGTCCCCTCGCTGTCCCCACGCCACCCCCACGCTGTCCCCCGTGTGTCCCCAGCGGCGCCGTGTCCCCCTCCTGTCCCCAGGGTTCATCGACTTCATCGTGGAGCCGACGTTCTCGGTGCTCACCGACGTGGCCGAGAAGTTGGTGACGCCGCTGGCCGAGGACGGCTCCAAGGCCAAGGGCAACCCCGCGGCCACCCAGCAGCCCAGGTGGGCGTCCCTGTCCCCGAGGTTCGTGCCCTGTGGTGGCAGCGGTGGCCCTGGCCCACTGCCAGCTGTCCCCGTTGTCCCCCAGCTCGCAGTGGCGGCAGCCGTCCCTGGATGAGCACCTGGAGGACATCAAAGCTGACCTGGCCGGGTTCCGCTCCACCTGGACCAAGCACATCCAGGAGAACAAGCAGAAGTGGAAGGAGAGGGCGGCCAGCGGTAGGGGACGGCCACCACGGCCATCGTGGCCACCACGGCCATTATGGGCCACCACGGCCACCATGGCCACCACGGCCACCGCGGCCACCACATCCACCATGTCCACCATGGTCACTATGGCCACAACGGCCACCACAGCCAGTACAGCCACCATGGTCGCCATGGCCAACACATCCACCGTGGCCACTACAGCCACCACGGTCACTACAGCCACTATGACCACCAATGGCCACCACGGCCACTGGGGAGGGGTTGGAGACCACCACAAACTGCTCAGGGCCAGCTCTGTCCCAGTGTCCCCAGACTGGGAGGTGGCACAAGGGTGGCGCAGGTGGCCCCGGGCTGTCCGGGTGGGTGGCCCCAGTGGGGACAGAAGTTCTGGGGTGTCCCTGGTGACCCTGCCCGTGTCCCCCCAGGCATCACCAACCAGGCGTCCATTGATGAGCTGTCCCCGTGCGAGGAGCCCGCGGCCACCACCGGGACCCACAGCGAGAACGGGGACGTGGAATAGCGGGGGGAGGAGCCAGGTGGGGACACCGGCAGGGGGCGGGGACACCGGGGAGGGGCGGAGACACTGGGAGAGGGGCGGGGACACCAGAAAGGGGCGGGGACACCAGAAAGGGGCGGGGATACCAGAAAAAGGGGAGGGATCACCAGAAAGGGGCGGGGATACCAAAAAGGGGCGGGGACAATGGAAAGGGGCAGTGACACGGCGGTGACTGTCCCCTCCCGGCAGGTCCCTGTCCAGCCAAGTGACACCGTCTCGTCTTCGATACCATTGAGTTCAGAACCATCTGTGCCAGGAGCCCCCGGGGCCGGGCTCGGGTCGGTGTCACCCTCGTGCCAGGCCCGGTGTCACCGCTGTGCCAGGATTGGTGTGACCGCTGTGCCAGGCCTGGTGCCACCGCCGTGCCAGGCCCGGTGTCACCGCTGTGCCAGGATTGGTGTCACCGCCATGCCCAGATTGGTGTGACCGCTGTGCCAGGCCCGGTGTCACCGCCGTGCCTGGATTGGTGTGACCGCCGTGCCAGGCCCGGTGTCACCGCCGTGCCTGGATTGGTGTGACCGCCGTGCCAGGCCCGGTGCCACCACTGTGCCAGGATTGGTGTCACCGCCGTGCCAGGATTGGTGTGACCGCTGTGCCAGGCCCGGTGTCACCACTGTGCCAGGCCCGGTGTCACCACCGTGCCAGGAGCCCCCCGGGCTGTCCCCTCTGTCCCGGTGTCACCGGTCCCTCACTGCCACCCCCCGGCCCCCGCCGGGCTCGGTCCTTTGGGATTTTTAAAAACGCTTTTCCTGCTCGGGAGGGGCTGGGGCGGGGATGGTGGCACTGGGGACAGCCGGGGGGGACACGCTGTCACCACCAGGGCCACGGCGCTCCCCTCGGGGTCCGGCTGGTGACACCGTGAGGGTGGCAGTGTGCCCTGTCCCCATCCTGCCCGGGGACAGGGACGAGGACAGGGACAAGGACAGGGATGGGGACAAGGACAGGGACAGGGAGATGCCCGCGGGGTCCCATCCAGCATGGCGCAGGTGGCACTGGGGACAGGGAGTGGCAGGGACAGGGACGAATCCTGGGCTCCAGCACGTCCCTGGAATGTCCCTGCTCCCTGCGACATGCCGGGAATGTTCTGGAATGTTCCGGAATGTTCTGGAATGCTCCCACACCCCGGTCCAGCCGCCCCCTCCAGCTCCAGCGAGCCCCGGGAACCCCGGAATGTTTGGGGGATCCATGGATCCAACCTCGGATCCAGGAATATTCCAGAATCCTGGATCTAGGCTTGGGATCTTCCAGAATCCCGGATCCGGCCCTGGGAATGTTCCAGGATCCCAAATCCAGCCTTGGGAATATTCCAAGCGCCCAAATCGAGCTTCAGGAATGTTCCAGAATCCTGGATCCATCCAGCCTCGGGAATGCTCCAGGATCCCAAATCCATACTTGGGATCTTCCTGGATCCAGCCCCGGGAATGTTCCAGGATCCCGGATCCACCCTCGAGAATGTTCCAGAATCCCAGATTCAGGAATGTACCAGGATCTTGGATCCACCCTCGGGAATGTTCCGGGATCCCAAATGCAGCCTTGGGACCTTCCTGGATCCATCCTCGGGAATGTTCCAGAATGTCCCGGATCTACCCTCAGGAATGTTCCAGGATCCCAGATCTGGGAATGTTCCAGGATCCCAGATCTGGGAATGTTCCAGGATCCCAGATTCGGGAATATTCCAGAATCCCGGATCCACCCTCGGGAATGTTCCAGGATCCCAGATCTGGGAATGTTCCAGGATCCCGGATCTGGGAATGTTCCAGAATGCCGGATCCACCCTCGGGAATGTTCCAGGATCCCAAATCCAGCCTTGGGATCTTCCTGGATCCACCCTCTGGAATGTTCCAGAATCCCGGAGCCGCTGCCCCTCCCCCCGAGCACCCCCTGCTATCCTGGATTCCCGGGATGCCCCCCACCCCCTCCCCGGGAATGTTCGGGACCATCCCGGGATTGCTCAGGAATGTTCGGGAACGCCCGGACCCCACCCCCGCACCCCCATCCCGGCCCCTCCCACTCCGGCCCCGGCCCCGCCCCCCCGTGTTTGTATTTTTGTACCCCGTGTCCCCCCCCCGTGTCCCCCCCCCCCCTCCGTGTCACCTCCGTGTCCCCCCCCTCGGTCACCGCTGGCAGAGCTCCGCCCCCCCCCCCGCATGTGTCCCCCCCGCGCCGCCGCTAACGAGCAATTAATTATTAATTAATGAGTTAATTAATAAACGCCGCCGCCGCCACCACGGCCGCGCTCCGGCCATTGGTGGGGGGGGAAACTGGGGGGGGGAGGAATTTGGGGAGGGGGCGGAATTTGGGGACGGGGCGGAATTTGGGCATGGGGGTGGCCCCAAGGGGGGTCCTGGAGCCCCCCCCCACTACCCAAAATGGGGTCCTGACCCCACCCCAGCACCCAAAAAAGGGTCTCGGGTCCCCCCAACACCTATGGGGGGTCCTGGAGCCCCTCAGCCCCCAAAAAGGGGGTCCTGGAGCCCCCCCCACCCAAAAGGGGGTCCTGGAGCCCCCTCAGCCCCCAAAAAGGGGGTCCTGGAGCCCCCCCCCCACCCAAAAGGGGGTCCCTCCCCACCGCCCCCCCGCCCCCGGCGCGGCCCAAGCAGGAGGCGGGGGGGGAAAGGATCCCTTTAATTCCGGCTGGGGGGGGGGAGAGTCCCCGCGCCCCCTCCCCCCGTGTCCCTGTCCCCCTCCCACCCCGTGTCCGTGTGCACGCGAGTGTCCCTGTCCCCCCCCCCGTGTCCCCTCCCCGTGTCCAGGTGTCCCCCCCAGGTGTGCACAGGTGGGGGGGGGGACACCCCGAGAGTGGCAGTGATGGGGGGGGGGGGGTCTGCTCAGTGTCCCCAGTGTCACCCAAGGGTGGCAGTGGGGGGTGGGGGGGTGTGTGTGGCACGTGTCACCTGCCCTGAGGTCCCCAGGGGGAGGGGACAGCCCAGGACACCCCCCCCCCACCCACACACACACACAGTGGGGACCTGCCCGTGGGAATAAAATAAAAGGAAATAAAATAAAATAAATAAAAAAAATCCCAAAAGAATTCTGGGCAGCCCCACAATCTTAGAAAATGGAATAAAAAAATCCGCGCTGGCGTCCGGCGGCCACACCTGGGGACAAGGGACAGGGACAGCGCTGGGGACCGGGGCAGGGGACACCCCTGGCACTGTCCCCATGACAGCCCAGTGACATCCCAGTGACATCTCGGTGTCCCTGTGCCACCCTAGTGCCACCCTGATGGCCCAGTGCCCTCCAATGTCCCAGTCCGGTGTTCCAGTGCCACCCTCATGTCCCAGTACCATGTCCCAGTGCCCTCCAATGTCCCAGTCCGGTGTCCCCAGTGTCCCCAGGGCCCCAGCCCAATGCCCCCAATATCCCCAATGTCCCCAATGTCCCCAATGCCCCCAGAGCCCCCAGTGTCCCCAATGCCCTCAATGCCCCCAATGCCCCCAATGTCCCCAGTGTCCCCAGTGGTCCCAGTGTCCCCAATGCCCTCAATGTCCCCAATGCCCCCAATGTCCCCAATGCCCCCAATGTCCCCAAATGCCCCCATTGCCCCCAGTAACCCCAGTGCCCCCAGTGTCCCCAATGCCCTCAATGCCCTCAATGTCCCCAGTGGTTCCAGTGTCCCCAGTAGTTCCAGTGTCCCCAATGCCCCGAATGTCCCCAGCACCCCCAGTGCCCCCAGTGTCCCCAGTGTGTCCCAGGCCGTACCTAGTGGCCGCTGCCCGCGCTGTCCCCAGGCTCTATATGGGTCCCGTCCTCAGCCCGGCTGCGCCGCACGGCCCCGGGGGTCCCGGCCCGAGGGGTCCCGGCCTGGGGGTCCCGGATTGGGGGGTCCCGGATTGGGGGGTCCCATCCCCGGGGGTCCCTGTGGGTGTCACAGCACAGGGGGTGACCTTAGAGCCCCCCAGAGCCCCCCAGTGCCCCCCCAGTGCCCCCCAGTGCCCCCCAGTGCCCCCCAGTGCCCCCCACTCACGGTGGCCGCCCGGGGCCGGGCCGGGGCTGTGCCGGTGCTCGGGCTCGGTGTCGCCGCCGCGGTGACAGCGGGCGGTGGCCGCCACCTCGTCGTCGTCGTCGCCGCCCTGCGCCTGCTTGCACAGGTGATGCTCCACCATCATCTGCAGCTCTGCCGGGCAGGGAGCGGCGCTGGGGGGGCGCGGGGGGGGCCCTGGTGACCGTCCCCACCCTCCCGGCGACACCGCCCGGGTGTGGCCTCGTGGTGGCGGGCAGCGAGGCCAGCAAGGGGGGGACACCCAGCCAGCCGCGCCCCGCCGTGCCGGGGGGGCTGTCACCCCCCTGTGCCCCTCCCGCGTCCCTCCGTGTCCCCCTGTGCCCCTCCGTGTGCCCCCCGTGTTCCCCTGTATCTCCCTCATGTCCCCCATGTCCCCTCATGTCCCCCCGTGCCCCTCCGTGTGCCCTCCGTGTTCCCTTGTGTCCCCCTCATGTCCCCCCATGTCCCCTCATGTCCCCTCATGTCCCCTCATGTCCCCCCGTGTCCCCTCATGTTCCCTCATGTCCTCCTGTGTCCCCCCTGTGTCCCCACCGCATGTCTCCCTGTGTCCCCCTGTGCCCTCCTGTGTGCCCCCTCATGTTCCCTCATGTCCCCTCATGTCCCCCCTGTGTCCCCCCCATGTCCCCCTGTGTCCCCCTGTATTCTCCTCATGTCCCCGGTGTCCCCCTGTATCCCCCTCATGTCCCCCCCATGTCCCCTCATGTCCCCCATGTCCCCCCGTGTCCCCCCTGTGTCCCTCCTGTGTGCCCCCTGTGTCCCCCTGTATTCTCCTCATGTCCCCCCCTGTGTCCCCCCATGCCCCCCTGTGTCCCCTGTGTGCCCCCCATGTCCCCCCATGCCCTCCCTGTGTCCCCAGTGTCCCCTCATGTCCCCCTTGTGTCCCCTCATGTCCTCCTGTGTCCCCCCTGTCCCCACCTCATGTCCCCCGCGTGTTCCTGTGCCGCCCCCCCCGTGTCCCCTCATGTCCCCCCCAGTGTCCCCAGTGTCCCCCCCCCGTACCTTTCATGGTGGGGGTGCTGCGGGACACCTTCTTCCTCTGCCGGGGGGGACATGGAGCCGGACTGGGGGGGACATGAGCTGGCTCAGGGGGTCCCCGGATTTGGGGGGTGGAAAGGAGCCCCCCCGGACGGTGCCACCTACCTTCAGCAGGGGGTTGGGCAGCCGGTCCTCGTCGATCTCTGGGGGGGTAGGAGGTCAATGGAGGTGGGGGGGCCCATCCTGCACCCCCCGAGGTCAATGGAAGGGGGGGGGGCAGGAGGTCAATGGGGGTGGGGGCCCATCCCACCCCCCTGAGGTCAATGGGGTGGGGGTTCATCCTGTGTGGGGGCTCATCCTGCACCCCCCGAGGTCAATGGGGGTGGGGGGGCCCATCCTGCACCCCCCGAGGTCAATGGGGTGGGGGGGCCCATCCTGCACCCCCGAGGTCAATGGGGGGGGGGGGGATTTCATCCTGCACCCCCGAGGTCAATGGGGGTGGGGGGGGGCCCATCCTGCACCCCCCGAGGTCAATGGGGTGGGGGGCCCATCCTGCACCCCCCGAGGTCAATGGGGTGGGGGCCCATCCTGCACCCCCCGAGGTCCACCCAGCCCCACCGGGGGTCTCTGTCCCCTGGGGGTGTCATGGGGACAGTGCCACCACCCCCACCCCCCCCTCATTGGGGTCCCCCCCCCGTGTGTGTGGGGGTCCTGGAATTTGGGGGGAGGGACCTGAGCATCATGTGGGGGTCGCTGAACAGTTTTGGGGGGTCCCTGGGTCATTTAGGGGGTCCCTGAGCACACTGGGGGCGTCCTGAGCATATTTGGGGTCCCTGAGCACCTTGGGGGGGGTCCCTGAGCACTCTGGGGGTCCCTGGGTGGGCTGGGTGGGCCGGGGGGGACGCGGGGACACGGCTGGGACCCACCTGGGGACGATTGGTCACTGCTCAGGACGAGGTTGGCCGGGGTCGGGCGGCGCCTCCGGATCTGGGGGGACAGAGGAGAAAAGTGGGACCCCCAAAACAGGAACTGGGACTCCTGAACAGGGAGCTGGGGCCCTCAGACACAGAACTGGGACCCCCAGACAGGAACTGGGACCCCCAGATAGGAACTGGGACCCCCAGATAGGAACTGGGACCCCTGAACAGGAAGTGGGACCCCCAGAACAGGAACTGGGACCCCCAGAACAGGAACTGGGACCCCTGAACAGGGAACTGGGACCCCTGAACAGGAAGTGGGACCCTCAGACACAGAGGTGGGACCCCCAGACAGGAACCGGGACCCCCAGATAGGAATTGGGACCCCCAGAAAAGGAACTAGGACCCCCAGAACAGGAACTGGGACCCCTAGACAGGAACTGGGACCCCCAGAACAGGAACTGGGACCCCCAGGCAGGAACTGGGACCCCCAGACAGGAACTGGGACCCCCAGACACAGAACTGGGACACCTGAACAGGACCTGAGACCCCCAGACAGGAACTGGGACCCCTAGACAGGAACTGGGACCCCCGGCCATGCCCCGTTGGCCCCGTGCCCGCCGTGTCCCCGTCCCCAGGGTGGTGGCGGCCCCGCGGGACCAGGGCGGCCGGACGGACACACGGGCACGCGGACACACGGACACGCGGACACACGGGCACACGTGGCTTTTCCATCGCGGAGCTAATTATACCCGGCGGCGGGAAGCGCGTGGGGACAGCGGCGTGGGGACAGACACGGGGACAGACACGGGGACAGCGGCGGCCCTGCCCTTCCTGCGCGGCCCTGCCCTTGCCCAAGGTCACCCGGAGCCGCTCCGGCCACAAGGCCGCTGCCCTTTGGTGGCCGCGGAGTGGCCGCGGTGGGGACAGCGGGGCCGTGGGGACAGCGGTGGTGGCCGTGGGGACGGTGGTGGCCGTGGGGACAGCGCTGACCCCGCGCCCCCTTTCCCCGCTGACCCAGTAACTGAGCGCCTCCCGCTCGCGGGTTTCCCAGCGAGGATTCCCTAATGAGGCGGGCTGCCTAATGAGATGCTGATGAGATGCTAATGAGGCGGGCGAGCGGCCGGGAGCCCCCCCGCCCCTCTGCACCTCCCCCGGCCCCTGCCCCACCCCCCCCCTCCCGGCGCATCCTCCCGTGCCGGCCCCGTTGCCATGGAAACGCGGCTGGATGTGAACGGAGATTAGCGGGAACCGGGAATCGCCGGGAATCGCCCTGGCCCCCCCACTTTGGGCTGGGGGTCCTCCCGCCCCCCCCCCCGCGATGGGGCTGGGCGGGTTTGGGGTCCCCCCCCAGCCCCCGCAGCTCCGGGAGGGACCCCGGGAATCCGCGCCCCCCCCCCCGGGGACACCGCAGCCCCTCCGGAGCCTCCGCGGGTGCGGGGAGAGGCCGAAACCCCCCCCCCGGCCTCCCCTCAGCGACCCCCGGGGCGGGGATGGGGAGGGGACAGCGGTGCCACCTGCCCAAGGTGACCCGGGTGCAGCCGGGACCCCCGGCTGAGCCCCAGCCCCGTTCCGGGGGGATCCCGGCGATGCTGCGGGAGGGGATGCGCTGGTCCTACCCCCCCCAACCCTCCCTCCTCCTCCTCCTCCTCCTCCTCCTCCTCCTCCTCCATCCATCCCCCATCCCTCCTCCATCCCTCCATCCCCGCTCCCTCCCGCCGCTATTTTTAGATCAATCTCCAGCATCGCCGGGACGGCCATCGGCACCGGCACCGAGGGCACCGGGGGTGCAGCGGGGGGCCCGCATCCTGCACCGGCTCGGCTCGGCCAGGCTCGGCTCGTCTCTGTCCCTAGGATGGTCCCTCGGGGAGACTCTGCCACCACCCTGGGTGGGCTGGGTGGGCCCAGGGAAACAGTGTGGGGGACAGGGGAAAAAGGGGACCCACCTGGGCCATTGGTCACTGGACAGATTTGGGGGTTGGCCGGGGTCGGTGGGGCGCCTCCCTGGGGGACAGAGGGGAAAAAAGTGGGACCCTGCTCAGGAACTGGGACCCCAGAGGGGAACCGGGGGACTGAACAGGAACTGGGGACCCCCTGATAGGGGGGAACTGGGACACCTGAATGGGGGGGGAACTGGGACCCTCAGACAGGGAACTGGGACCCCCAAAACTGGGACACTGAAGAGGGACTGGGGCCCTCAGACACAGAACTGGGACCCCAGACAGGAACTGGGACCCCCTCAGACACTGGGACCCCCCAGGACAGGAACTGGGACCCCCAGACAGGAACCGGGACCCCCAGACAGGAACTGGGACCCCCAGACAGGAACTGGGACCCCCAGACAGGAACTGGGACCCCCAGAACAGGAACTGGGACCCCCAGAACAGGAACTGGGACCCCTAGAACAGGGAACTGGGACCCCTGAACAGGGAACTGGGACCCCCAGACAGGAACTGGGACCCCTGAACAGGATCTGGGACCCTCAGACACAGAGCTGGGACCCCCAGACAGGAACCGGGACCCCCAGAACAGGAACTGGGACCCCCAGACAGGAACTGGGACCCCGAGATAGGAACTGGGACCCACAGACACAGAATTGGGACCCCCAGACAGGAACTGGGACCCCCAGACAGGAACCGCGACCCCCAGACAGGAACTGGGACCCCCAGGGTGGGACACCTGAACAGGGTGGGACCCCCAGAACTGGGACCCCTGAACAGGACCTGAGACCCCACTGGGACAGGAACTGGGACCCTAGACAGGAACTGGGACCCCGGCCATGCCCCATTGGCCCGTGCCCGCCGTGTCCCCGTCCCAGGGTGGTGGCGGCCCCGGGTGGGACCAGGCGGACGGACGGACGGGCACGCGGACACACGGACACGCGGACACACGGGCACACGTGGCTTTTCCATCGCGGAGCTAATTATACCCGGCGGCGGGGAGGGGCAGGCGTGGGGACAGCGCGTGGGGACAGACACGGGGGACAGACACGGGGACAGGGCGGTTCTGCCCTTCCTGGCGGAGCCCCTGCCCTGCCCAAGGTCACCGGGCCGCTCGGCCCAAGGCCGCTGCCCTTTGGTGGCGCAGGGTGGCCGCGGTGGGGACAGCAGGGCCGTGGGACAGCGGTGGTGGCCGTGGGACGGTGGTGGCCGTGGGGGCGGTGACCCCGGCGGGCCCCTGCCCCCCGTGCCTGACCCAGTAACTGAGCGCCTCCCGTGTCGCGGGTTTCCCAGCGAGGATTCCCCAATGAGGCGGGCTGCCAGGTGAGATGCTGATGAGATGCTAATGGGGCGGGCGGGCGGCCGGGGGCCCCCGCCCTCTGCACCTCCCCGGCCCTGCCCCACCCCCCCTCCCGGCGCATCCTCCCGTGCCGGCCCCGTTGCCATGGAAACGCGGCTGGATGTGAACGGAGATTAGCGGGAACAGGGAATCGCCGGGGACAGACACAGGCCCCCACTTTGGGCTGGGGTCCTCAGCCCCCCCCCCCCGCAATGGGGCTGGGCGGGTTGGGGGGTCCCCCGTCCCCAGCCAGACACAGCTCCAGGGAGGACCCCGGGAATCACGCCCCAGGGACACCGCAGCCCCTCGGGCCTCCGCGGGTGCGGGAGGCCAAACCCCAGCCTCCTCAGCGACCCCCAGGGCGGGGATGGGGAGGGGACAGCGGTGCCACCTGCCCAAGGTGACCCGGGTGCAGCCGGGACCCCCGGCTGAGCCCCCCCCCCAGCCCCGTTCCGGGGGGATCCCGGCGATGCTGCGGGAGGGGATGCGCTGGTCCCCCCCCCAACCCTCCCTCCTCCTCCTCCTCCTCCTCCTCCTCCTCCTCCATCCATCCCCCATCCCTCCTCCATCCCTCCATCCCCGCTCCCTCCCGCCGCTATTTTTAGATCAATCTCCAGCATCGATTAAGGAGCGCGGCGGATCCGGGGGCGGCCGGGACGGGGCCGGCACCGGGATCGGGCACCGGGCACCGGGAGCGGGCACCGGGCGGCAGCGGGAGGGGCCCGGCCCGGCCCGGCCCGGCTCGGCTCGGCTCGGCTCGGCTCGGCCGGGCAAAACCCCCCCGGGATGGTCCCGGAGGCCTCGGGGGGACCTGGGGACACGGGCAGAGGGGGCAGGACAAAGGCCTGGGCTGGGCCTGGCACCCAGGGGGGGCAAACGGGGGAAACAGGGACAAACAAGGGGAAAATGGGGAAAAACAGGGGAAACAGGGGGGAAATAGGGGGGGCAGACAGGGGAAAATGGGGGCCAAATAGGGGGGAAAATGGAGGAAATAGGGGAAACAGGGGGAAAATGGGGGCAAATAGGGGAAACAGGGGGCAAATAGGAGGAAAGGGGGGGAAATAGGGGAAAACAGGGGGAAAGAGGGGGGCAAAGAGGGGAAACAAGGGACAAACAGGGGGCAGGGGCAAAAGGGGGGGCAAGGGGGAAACAAGAGGGGGCAAGCAGGGGGAGAAAAGGGGGGGAAGGGGGGCAAAGAGGGGGGCAAATAGGGGGCAAACAGGGAGGAAACAGGGGGGGGAAATGGGGGGCAAACAGGGGGGGCTCGGCTGGGATGGGGGTCAGGGGCTGCCGGACCTGCGGGGGGGACGTGGGGGGCACAGGGTCCTTGGGGAGGGTGGGGCTGGACAGATTTGGGGATGACCCTGCAGGACAGGGGACACCGCGGTGACACCCGGGGAGGGGGGGCACAGCAGAGCCCCCCATCACTGCGAGGGGCACCCCAGAAAGAGCAGCGGGGAGGGGACATCGGCGGTGTCACCTGCGGCCACCGCACGGGGCCGGGGCCACCCCCACCCACCCCAGGGCCCTGAGAGGCGCCGGGCTGAGACCCCCGGGAGGGGAAACTGAGGCAGGGCAGGGCAGGGCAGGGGGTGCCCGGGGCTGGGCAGTGCCCGAGGGGACGGGGACGGCGCTGGGGGTGCCTCTTGCTGGGTGTTGGGGGGCTCGTGTCCCCCCACTTGCTCTTCCTCTCCATCCTGGGGACCCCCAACTCTCCCCCTCCATTCTGGGGACCCCCAACTCTCCCCATCCATCCTGGGGACCCCCAACTCTTCCCCTCCCGTTCTGGGGACCCCAAACTCTCCCCATCCATTCTGGGGACCCCGAACTCTCCCCATCCATTCTGGGGACCCCCAACTCTCCCCCTCCATTCTGGGGACCCCCGAACTCTCCCCATCCATCCTGGGGACCCCCAACTCCCCCCATCTCTCCTGGACACCCCACGCTGCTGCCCCCGAGCCGGCTGGTGGCCCCAGATGGGCACATTCGGTGACATCGCCCCCGCTCCGCTGGCACCGGGGGGGTCCTGGCTCGCACCCCCAGGACCCCCGGCTGGGGGGACACGGTAGGGACCCCCCCCCTCTTCTCCTCACCCCCCTCAAGGCCCCGCGGGCGAGGTGGGGCCGAGGGGTCCCCCCGCACCCCCGCTGTCCCCTGCAGCCCCCGGGGAGGTGGCAGGAGGGGCTCGGGGTGCCCGGGGGTCCCCGGCCGTGTCCCCGCGGGGTCACCCCGTGCCCGGGGCCGTTCTGGGACCGGCCCTGACGGGAGCGGGGCCCGGGGGGTCCCGGTGGCGTCGCGCAGAGCGGGCACATGGCCCTGGCACCGGCACCCCCCGCCCCACGGCCCCGCGGGGCTCCGGGGACAGCGGCGGGTGGCCCCGGGGCACCGGGGGCTGCTCCCTCCTGTCGCCGCTGTCCCCGCGTCACCCCCGGCCCGGCGGTGCCACCCCCGGCCGGGCCGTGCCCCCGCCGTGCCCGCAGCCCCCCCGGTGTCCCCCCGGTGTCGCCCCGGTGTCGCCCCGGTGTCCCCGCACCTGCTCGGCCGCCTCCGGGTCCAGGTGCGGCTCCAGCAGCGGGACCGTGAACTGGATCTTGCGGGGGCTGTTGGGCTCCATCGCGGGCGCGGCGGCTCCGGCGGCTCCGGCGGCTCCGAGCGGCCACGCCCCGGCCACGCCCAGGCCACGCCCCAGGCGCACGCCCTCCCGCGGACAGGGGACACGGGGACGGACACGGGGACAGACACAGGGACCCGAGTCAGGGCAGAGGGACATGGGGAGGGGACAACAGGGGACAGGGACGGACACGGGGACAGACACAGGGACATGAGGAGGGGCAGAGGGACATGAGGAGGGACACACGGACAGAGTCAGGAGAATGGGACAGGCACAGGGACACGGGGACAGACAGACACAGGGACACGGGGACAGACAGACACAGGGACACGGGGACGGACAGGCACAGGGACACGGGGACAGACACAGGGACATGAGGAGGGACACACGGACAGAGTCAGGAGAATGGGACAGACACAGGGACACGGGGACAGACACAGGGACACGGGGACAGACACAGGGACATGAGGAGGGACACAGGGACACACACACGGATGGACCCTGGGACTAGGGGACAGACAAACAGACACAAGGATGGACCCCAGGCCACAGGGACAGATGCGTGGACAGAGCCAAGATGAGGGGACAGACAGAGGGACAGACATGGGGGCATGAGGACGGACAGACAGGCCCTGGGACAGACACACAGACCATGGGAGGGACGTGGGACAGGGACAGGGACAGGGACGGGGACACTGTCCCCCGCCACAGCACCAGGCACGGGGACAAGGCCAGTGCTTGGGGACCGTCCCAGCAGAGCCAGGACACCCCAAAACCCCCAAAAGGCCAATTTAGGACTGGGGGGGGCACAGGGTGGGCTGGGGGTGTCCCCAATCCTCTGTCCCGGGGGTGCTGTGTCCCCACAGCCCCATGTGCCCCCCAGGTGACATCCCCAGGGCTTTGGGGGGGTCCGGACACGGAGCCGGGGGGGTTGTGGGGTCAGGGGGCGTTGTGGGGCTGGGGGTCGGGGGTTTGGGGGCGTTGGGGGTCGGGGGTTTGGGGCCGGGGGTTTTGGGGGGGGGGTTCGGGGCCGGGGTTGGGGAGTTTAAATGGGGGGGAGGGGCCGGGGTGTTCTGGCCCGGGGGTTCTGGGCTGGGACGTTCTGGGTCGGAGGGGGTCTGGGGCCGGGGTTTGGGGCAGGGGGTTGTGGGGTCAGGGGTGTTTGGGGCTGGGGCGTTGGGGCTTTGGGGGTTCGGGGCCGGGGGTTTTGGGCCGGGGGGGAGTTCGGGCCGGGGGTTTCGGGTTGGGGGGGTTGTGAGTTCGGGGCCGGGGGGGGTCGGGGCCGGGGGGGTTTTGGGAAGGGGGGGGGTGAGTTGGGGCCAGGGGTTCAGGGGCCAGGGGTATTTGGGGCCAGGGGGTTGTGAGTTTGGGCCAGGGGTTCCGGGCCGGGGGTTCAGGGGAAGGGGGGTTTCGGGCCGGGGGTTGTGAGTTCAGGGGCCGGGGGTTCGGGCCAGGTGGGAAGGTTGGCAGCCATGGGCGTGTCCCATCACTTATTCATGGAGCCGGAGCCCGGGCGGCTGCCGGGATCTGCCGGCAGGGATCCGCTAAGTAGGTCAGGCGGGGGGGGGCCCGCCCGAGCCCCGCCGTGCGCCCCCCCGCCAGCACCGGGGGTCCCGGGGGGGCACCGGGGCAGCGCTGGCATCCCCCGAGTGCCGGGGATCGCATAAAGGTGGTGCTGGTTTGGGGCGGGGGGGATGGGGCAGATGGACCCCCCCCCCCCCCACCCCCAAGGTCCAGCGTGACGCCCCCAGCCCCATCTGGGGCTCGCCGGGAATTTTTGGCGGGAGAGGCCCCCGAGGGAACGGGGCGGGGGGGGGTGATGGGATGGGATGGGGGGGACACCGGGGGGGGGGCCTGTGCTGAACCGGGAGCCCCCCCGCGGCTGCCACCGAGTGCCAATGGCCACGCCCTGGTGGCACTGCGGGTCCCTCGGCCATGCTTGGGTGACACCCTTGGGGACATCCCTGGGGACATCCCTGGGGACACCCTTGGGGACATCCCTGGGCCACCTTTAGGGACATCCCTGGGGACATCCCTGGGGACCCCCTTGGGACATCTTTGGGGACACTCTTGAGGACACCCTTGGGGGACATTTTTGGGGACTCCCTTGGTTCCAGGGGGGGGACAGGACGGGGCCGTTGTCCCGCTCCCAGCCCAGGGGGCTGGCGAGGGGCGAGGCCGGAGGGATCTGTCCAGGGTGGTTGGTCTGTCCTTCCTTGGGATGTGTCTGTCCATCCCTCCCGGGGGATCTGCCCATCCTTGCCAGGAATATTCCCATTCTCCCCGGGGATATTCTCGTCCTCCCCAGGAATATTCCCATCCTTCCCAGAGGCATTCCCGTCCTTCCAGGCCTCTTTCCATCCTCCCCAGGGTTATTCCCGTTCTCCCCAGGGTTATTCCGGGGTTATTCCCATTCCCTGGGAATGTTCCCGTTCTCTCCCCAGGTTATTCCTTCCCCAGGGTTATTCCCGTTCTCCCCGGGGTTATTCCCGTTCTCCCCAGGGTTATTCCCGTTCCCCCAGGGTTATTCCATTCCCCAGGGGTGTTCGTCCGTTCTCCCCAGTGTCCCCTGTTCCTGTCCCCTGGTTCCTTTCCCCCGCTCCCGGGCCGGCCTGCAGGATCGCTTAATTCGGGGCTTTATCCACTTTAAACACTCCCGGGCTATAAATATCCCGAGGCGCGGGCGCGGCGCTCCCGGCCCGCAGCTGCTGGAGCTGCTTTGCCCTTTTTTGACGGGATCGCGGCTGGGGCAGCGCCCGGGGCTCCTCGGATCACCGCCACCGTCACCGTCACCGTCACCGTCACTGTCACTGTCACTGGTGGCACCCCAGCCTCGGGGACACGGCCCTGGGGGCTGACCGGGCTGCTGGGGATTCTTGATCCTGGGGATTCCTGATCCTGGGGGATCCAACTCTTGGGGTTCCCAAATCTTAGGAATTCCTGATCCTGGCGATCAGGATCAGAATTACAGCTCCTGGGGATTCTTGATTCCTGATCCTGGAGATTCCAGATCCTGGGGATTCCTGATCCTGGAGATTCCAGCTCCTGGAGATTCCAGATCCTGGGATTCCTGATCCTGGGGATTCCAGATCCTGGGGATTCCTGATCCTGGCGATTCCTGATCCTGGGGATTCCTGATCCTGGAGATTCCAGATCCTGGGAATTCCTGATCCTGGATATTCCAGATCCTGGGAATTCCTGATCCTGGGGATTCCTGATCCTGGAGATTCCAGCTCCTGGGAATTCCTGATCCTGGGGATTCCTGATCCTGGGGATTCCTGATCCTGGGGATTCCAGATCCTGGGGATTCCAGATCCTGGAGATTCCAGATCCTGGATATTCCAGATCCTGGCAATTCCAGGTCCTGCAGATTCCAGTTCCTGGGGGATCCAACTCTTGGGGTCCCCAACTCCTGGGAATTCCAGCTCCAGGGAACTCCAGCTCCTGGAGATCCCAGCCTGTTGAGATCCCAGCTCCTGGCGGTTCCAGCTCCTCGGGGACCCGTTGGAATGGATGAGGGGCCCGGGCTGGCGCCTCAGTGGCCGTGAGGTGAGTGCTGTGCCCACACTGGGGGTGTCCCTGTCACCCCATGCTGTCCCCACACTGGGGGTGTCCCTGTCACCCTGTGCTGTCCCCACGCTGGGGGTGTCCCTGTCACCCCATGCTGTGCCCACACTCTTGGGAAGGTTGGGGACCCTCGGGAAGGTTTGGGACATCTTGGAAAGGTTGGAGACCCTTTGGAAAGTTTTGGGACCCTTTGGGAAGGTTTGGGGACACCTTGGGAAAATCAGAGACTCTTTGGGAAGGTTGGGGACCCTTTGGGAAGGTTGGGGAATCTTTGGGAAAGTTTGGAACACTTTGGGAGGGTTGGGGACACCTTGTGACAATCAGGGACACCTTGGGACAATCAGCGACTCTTTGGGAAGGTTGGGGACATTTTGGGACAATCAGGGACTCTTTGGGAAGGTTTGGGACATTTTGGGAAGATCAGGGATCCTTTGGGAAGGTTTGGAACCCTTTGGGATGATCAGGGATCCTTTGGGAAGGTTTGGGACACTTTGGGAAGGTTGGGGACACTTTGGGAAGGTTTGGGACACTTTGGGATGATCAGGGATCCTTTGGGAAGGTTGGGGACACTTTGGGATGATCAGGGATCCTTTGGGAAGGTTGGGGACACTTTGGGATGATCAGGGACTCTTTGGGAAGGTTTGGGACATTTTGGGACAATCAGGGACTCTTTGGGAAGGTTTGGGACATTTTGGGACGATCAGGGATCCTTTGGGAAGGTTTGGGACACTTTGGGATGATCAGGGATCCTTTGGGAAGGTTTGGGACACTTTGGGAAGGTTTGAGACACTTTGGGAAGGTTGGGAACCCTTTGGGATGATCAGGGATTCTTTGGGAAGGTTGGGGACCCTTTGGGATGATCAGGAACCCCTCGGGAGGGCAGGGGACCCCTCGGGCGGTGCCAGGCGGTGCCCGGGCTGCCCTCAGGAGCTTTTCCTGCGGCGGTGGCGGATGTGGGGCGACGTTTGAGCTTTGGGCTGTTGATTTTTTTTTAAATTTCCTCTCCCAAGCCGATGAGTTTCCTCCCGCTCCGCTGAGGACGGATGGGGCCCGGGCGGGGCGCAGGAGGGAGGCAGGAGGTGGCGGCTGCTCACGGGCCCTGGCCGGGCACAGGGAGCTGCCCACCCACGCCTGGAACCGGTCAGTGCCGAGGGTCTGGGGTGTTGGGGGTTGGGGATTGGGGATTGGGGATTTGGGGGTTTGGGGGTTTGGGGATGGGGGAGAGCTGCCCACCCACGCCTGGAACCGGTCTGTGCCGAGGGGTCTGGGATATTGGGGATTGGGGATTGGGGATTAGGGGATTTGGGGGTTTGGGGATGGGGGGGCTGCCAACCCATTGGAACTGGGGTGCCGAGGGTTGGGGTTTGGGATTGGGGATTGGGGATTTGGGGGTTTGGGGATTTGGGAATGGGGGAGAGCTGCTCACCCATCCATGGAACCGGTCAGTGCCGAGGGGTCTGGGATGTTGGGGATTGGGGATTGGGGATTGGGGATTTGGGTGTTTGGGGATGGGGGATTTGGGGGTTTGGGGGTTTGGGAATAGGGGATTTGGGGGTTTGGGAATAGGGGATTTGGGGGTTTGGGGATGGGGAGAGCTGTGCCCCCCTGTGTCCGGTCACTGTTCCCCCCCCTGGGGGGCAGTGGGATTGGCGGATTGGGGATTTGGGAATAGGGGTGTCGGGTGTTTGGGTGTTCCCACACAGGGCTCTGGGGATTTGGGGGTTTGGGGATGGGGACAGCACGGCCTCCAGTGTCCCCTCCAGTGTCCCCAGCAGCTCCAGGTAGGGGCGGGCCGCTCAGGGGATCGGTGCCACCCCGGTGTCCCCTCGCGGGGGATCGGTGTCACCCCGGTGTCCCTGTCCAGGGGATCCGTGTCACTCAGGGGATCGGTGTCACCCCGGTGTCCCCGCTCAGGAGATCGGTGTCACCTCGGTGTCCCCACTCAGGGAATCGGTGTCACCCTGGTGTCCCCGCTCAGGGGATCGGTGTCACGCCGGTGTCCCTGTCCAGGGGATCCGTGTCACTCAGGGGATCGGTGTCACCCCGGTGTCCCCGCTCAGGAGATCGGTGTCACCTCGGTGTCCTCACTCAGGGAATCGGTGTCACCCTGGTGTCCCCTCGCGGGGGATCGGTGTCACCTCGGTGTCCCCGCTCCGGGGATCGGTGTCACCCTGGTGTCCCCACTCAGGGGATCGGTGTCACCTCGATGTCCCTGCTCAGGGGATCGGTGCCACCCTGGTGTCCCCACTCAGGGGATCGGTGTCACCTCGATGTCCCTGCTCAGGGGATCGGTGTCACGCCGGTGTCCCTGTTCAGGATATCGGTGTCACCCCGGTGTCCCCGCTCAGGGGATCGGTGTCACCCCGGTGTCCCCACTCAGGGGATCGGTGCCACCCCGGTGTCCCCACTCAGGGGATCGGTGTCACCCCGGTGTCCCTGTTCAGGATATCGGTGTCACCCCGGTGTCCCCGCTCAGGGGATCGGTGTCACCCCGGTGTCCCCACTCAGGGGATCGGTGTCACGCCGGTGTCCCTGTTCAGGATATCGGTGTCACCCCGGCGTCCTGGCCTCAGGATCGGTGTCACCCCGGTGTCCCCCCAGGGGGGATCGGTGTCCTCGGTGGTGGGCAGGGATCGGTGTCACGCCGGTGTCCCTGTTCAGGATATCGGTGTCACCCCGGTGTCCCCGCTCAGGGGATCGGTGCCGGTGTCCCCTCGCGGGGCTGAGGCGGCGCTGTCCCCTCCCGCAGCGTGGCCGCGGCGCTGGCCCTGTGGCAGTCGGACGCCGAGGAGATCCTGCACAGCCTCGGCTTCGTGGGCAGCGACCCGGGGGGGGCGTCGCGGGTCCCCCCCCGCTTCTTCTCGGGCCCGTCCCGCGCCAGCGGCATCGACCTCGGGCTCTTCCTGCGGGCCCAGGCGCGGCGCCTGCAGCTGGAGGATCCCTGCCTGCTGCTGGCCAGTGCGTGCCACGCTGTGCCCCTGTCCCTGTGTCCCTGTGTCCCCCTGTCCCTGTGTCCCCCTGTCCCCCTGTCCTCGCTGTCCCTGCTGTCCTTGTGTCCCCCTGTCCCCCTGTCCCCCTGTCCCCCTGTCCCCCTGTCCCTGTGTCCCCCTGTCCCCTCTGTCCCCTGTCCCTGCTGTCCCTGTGTCCCTGTGTCCCCCTGTCCCCTGTCCCCTGTGTCCCCCTGTCCCTCTGCCCCCTGTCCCCTCTGTCTCCCTGTCCCCCTGTCCCTGCTGTCCCCCTGTCCCTCTGTCCCCTCTGTCCCTGTGTCCCCTGTCCCCCTGTCCCCCTGTCCCCGATGTCCCCATGTCCCTGCTGTCCCTGTGTCCCCCTGTCCCCCTGTCCCCCTGTCCCCCTGTCCCTCTGTCCCTGCTGTCCCTGCTGTCCCTGTGTCCCCCTGTCCCCGCTGTCCCCGGCCCGCCAGCGGCCCTCTGGGGTGGAATGGGGAATGCTCGCGTGCCTCAGTTTCCCCGTGCGGGAATTGGGGATCACCCCGAATTCCCCGAGCTGCGCACTAACTGCTCCTATGGGCGGTGGGAAATCTCCGCCGTGCCTCAGTTTCCCCCGGCGGGAGCTGGGGGGACCCTCGCAGTCCCGAGCCCCCTGACCCCCCGATGTCGCCCCCAGGTCGCTTCCAGCAGGTCCAGGCCCTGGCTGCCACCGCCGACGCTTTCTTCTGCCTCTACTCCTACGTGTCGCGGACCCCCCTGCAGCGCATCGCCCCCCCTGGGCCCTGTCGCGACACCCCCGACAGCGCCGAGCGCCGCGGGGCGCGGCCCGGGGAGCGCCTGAAGCGCGCGGTGTCCTCGCTGTGCCTCTACACGGGGGGGGGACACAGCGGCGACATCCCGCGGGGGGACGGCGACACGGACACGGCGTCCCCGAGGCCACCCCGTGTGGGGACAGCGCGGGGACACCCCCAGCGCTCCTGCCCCCATGGCCGGGGGGTCTGGGGGCGCGGGGGGGCTCCAGGGGACCCGCGGGGCGATGTCGCCGCGTCCCCGCACGCCAGCAGGGTGGCGGTCACCCCCCAGCGACCCCCGGGGCTGCGACCCCCGGGGCTGCGACCCCCGGGCCAGCCCGGCCTCGGCTCCCGGTGCCACCCGGGGGACACCGCCAGGGTCGGGGACACCGCGCTGGGAGGGTCCCCGAGCCCCGGGGTGCCGCGGAGGCCTTCGGGCTGGAGGAGGTGAGGAGGAGGAGGAGGAGGAGGAGGAGGAGGAGGAGGAGGGGTGGGGAGGAGGAGGAAGGGCCCCCCCGGCTGGCGCGGGGAAGGAGCTGGAGCGGGAAATGTCCCCGGAGCCTCGCAGGCTTTCAAGGTTTAAATGATTCAGAGCCGGGGCGGAGCCGGGCCCGGGGGGAGCCGGGGGGGGGGCAGCAGCGGGGTCACCTCCCCCCCCCCCGCGGGCACAGCACGCACAGGCCGGGCCGGGTCACGCGTGGGGACACGAGGGACGCGCCCAGGCGGGGCCGCACCTTTGTCACCGCAGCGGTGACAGCTGAGCCCCGCACCCGCCCCCGCAGGTGCTGAGCCAGGAGGATGACGGGGACGATGATGAGGATGATGATGATGATGAGGATGATGATGAGGATGAGGATGAGGATGAGGATGAGGATGATGCCCCCGAGGAAGCCGCCCGCTCCCCCCATCCCTTTATCAGGACCCCAAGGAGTGAGTTGGGGTCTTCCCCACCCTCCTTTGGGGGGGCACGGGCTGCCCGGTGCCACCTTGTCCCCGCCATGTCCCTCCCCTGTGTCCTCATCGTGTCCCCACCATGTCCCCACTGTGTCACCACCATGTCCCCCCCGTGTTCCCCCCCATGTCCCCACTATGTCTCTTACATGTTCCCCACCATGTCCTCACCATGTCCCCATCGTGTCCCCCCCATGTCCCCCCCATGTCCCCCCCGTGTCCCCCCGTGTCCCCCCGTGTCCCCACCGTGTCCCCCCGTGTCCCTCCCATGTCCCCCCGTGTCCCCACCGTGTCCCCACGATGTCCCCCACCATGTCCACCCCGTGTCCCCCCTCGTGTCCCCACCATGTCCCCCCCATGTCCCACCATGTCCCCCATGTCCCCACCATGTCCCCCCCATGGCCCCCACCATGTCCCCCCCATGTCCCCACCATGTCCCCCCCATGTCCCCCCCATGTCCCCCCCCATGTCCCCTCCATGTCCCCCCCATGTCCCCCCACCATGTCCCCCCATGTCCCTGCCATGTCCCCCCATGTCCCCACCGTGTCCCCACGATGTCCCCCACCATGTCCCCCCATGTCCCCCCGTGTCCCCACCATGTCCCCCACCATGTCCCCCGTGTCCCCACCGTGTCCCCCCTGTCCCCGCAGGCTCGATGCTCCACGGGCGCTCGCACAGCAGCGGCTTCGGGGAGGAGCCGCTCCCGACTGCGTGACCCGAGGCCACCTCAGGAGGACGTGGGGCCTCGGCCGGGTGTCCCACGGACGTTTTGGACACGCGTGTGACACGTGTGCGTGTGCGTGTGTGTGTGTGTGTGCACGTGTGGGTGTTTGGCACAGGAAAACCTCGGGACTCGGGATTTTGCCCCATTTTTTGTCCCTCCCTCGTCCCCCAGCCCTGTGGCTCCGGGCCTGCAGTGGGGATGTGTCCCCAGCCCTTGGGGACGTGTCCCCAGCACTCAAGGACGTGTCCCCAACCCTTGGGGACGTGTCCCCAGCCCTCGGGGACGTGTCCCCAGCCCTCAGGGATGTGTCCCCAACCCTCGGGGATGTGTCCCCAGCACTCAAGGACATGTCCCCAGCACTCGAGGACGTGTCCCCAACCCTTGGGGACGTGTCCCCAGCCCTCGAGGATGTGTCCCCGGCCCTCAGGGATGTGTCCCCAGCACTCAAGGACGTGTCCCCAGCACTCAAGGACATGTCCCCAGCACCTGAGAATGTGTCCCCAACCCTCGGGGATGTGTCCCCAGCACCTGGGGATGTGTCCCCAGCACTCAAGGATGTGTCCCCAGCCCTCGAGGACATGTCCCCAGCACCTGAGAATGTGTCCCCAGCCCTCAGGGATGTGTCCCCAGCACTCAAGGACGTGTCCCCGACACCCGAGGACGTGTCCCCAACCCTTGGGGACGTGTCCCCAGCCCTCAGGGACGTGTCCCCAACCCTTGGGGACGTGCCCCCAACACTCGAGGACGTGTCCCCAACACTCGAGGACGTGTCCCCAGCCCTTGGGGACATCACTTGCACTTTGGTTGCTTGCACTAGAGGGGAGTGGGGACACAATAAAGTCCCCCAAGGGATGGCGGTGGCTGTGTCCGTGCTGGGGGGGGTGGGATCAGCCCTGCTCGGGGACAGCTCCGGTGTCCCCCCAGGAGCTCGGCAAGGAGCCACCGCGGCCCCTTTGTCACCGGGCTGTCGGCAAGGAGCCACCGCGGCCCCTTTGTCACCGGGCTGTCGGGAAGGAGCCACCGCGGCCCCTTTGTCACCGGGCTGTCGCTGTCCCCGCCCTGCCGCCCCCCGGGACCCTCGGTGTGCCAGGGTGGCCCCGGCTGCAGCTCCTGGGAAAGGGAAATCCGGGAGGATCAACAGCCCCGGGGCTTCCCCATGGAGAGCGGCCAGGCCGGGATCATCCGGGATTATCCCCGCGGCCCCTCCGGCACCGGGGCCGCATCCCAAATCCCGGGGGAGGGTCCCATCCCACCAGGGCACCAGACCCACATCCCAAATCCCGGGGGAGGGTCCAATCCCACCGGGGCTGAACCCCAAATCCCGGGGCAGGGTCCCATCCCACCGGGGCACCAGATCCACATCCCAAATCCCGGGGGAGGGCCCCATCCCACCGGGGCTGAACCCCAAATCCCGGGGGAGGGCCCCATCCCACCGGGGCTGAACCCCAAATCCCGGGGGAGGGCCCCATCCCACCGGGGCTGAACCCCAAATCCCGGGGGAGGGCCCCATCCCACCGGGACTGAACCCCAAATCCCGGGGAAGGGTCCCATCCCACCGGGGCCGCATCCCAAAACCGAGGGGGAGGGTCCCATCCCACCAGGGCACCAGATCCACATCCCAAATCCCGGGGGAGGGCCCCATCCCACCGGGGCTGAACCCCAAATCCCGGGGGGGAGGGTCCCATCCCACCGGGGCTGCCCCGGGACGGACCGGGCTGCTCTGGGATTCACCCAGGACAGTGTGGGACCCCAATCCGGGGTGTGGCCGGGACCCCCCGGTGCCAGCCCCATCCCCGTTCCCATCCCGGTTCCCATTCCCTGCCCTGGCTCTGCCCGGCCCCGGCTCGGCCCAGAAATAAACCCGGGATTAGCTGGGAGAGCCTGGAGGGGCTGCGGACACCTCTGGGAGAGCCTCGGTGGGCAGAGCTGAGCTCAGGGACCATCCCTGGGGGATGCCACCAACCCCTGGGGGTGCCACCAATCCCTGAGGATGCCACCAACCCCTGGGCGATGTCACCAACCTCTGCGGGTGCCACCAATCCTTGGTAGATGTCACCAACCCGTGGGCGATGTCACCAACCTCTGGGGATGCCACCAACACCTGGTGGATATCACCCACCCCTGGGGGCGCCACCAATCCTTGGTAGATGTCACCAACCCGTGGGCGGTGTCACCAACCTCTGGGGGTGCCACCAACCCCTGAGGATGCCACCAACACCTGGTGGATATCACCCACCCCTGGGGATGTCACCAACCCCTGGGCGATGCCACCAACCCCTGGGGGTGCCACCAACCTCTGGGGGATGTCACCAATCCCTGGGGATGCCACCAACCCCTGGTGGATGTCACCAACCCCTGGCGGTGTCACCCATCCCTGTGACATCCAGGGCCAGTCCCATCCCACCCAGAACCAGGCTGGGACAGGGTTGGTGCTGGGGACACGCTGTGACATTTTCCTCCAGCTCTCCGTGGAGAGATCAGCAGCTCCAGCACATTTCATGGGCACCTTGGAGCCCGTGGTGCTTCCCAGGAGGATTTTAGGGGGATTTTGGTGCCATTTAGGATTAATTAATCCGCTGGGATGGGGAACTTCTGGGTGCTGGAGCAGCACAAAGAGGTTCCTCTTGGCGTTTGGGGATTAACTCCCTGCTCCAGGATTCCAATTCCCTGCTGGGGGCTCTGGCTCTGCCTCCCGGATCTGGCTGCCCCAAATCCCTGCCCGGGGCACGGCTGGGCTCTCCTCACCGTCCTGTTCCCACCGGGAATGAACGGGGCTCTCTGAGCCACCAGGAACAGGCAGGAAGGTGGCACAAATCCTCCCTCGGGCGCTGGGATGATGGAAAGCACCCAGGATTCATCCCCCGGCTCGGCAGCCAAGAGGAAGGATGTGGCCAAGCCGTGGGAGCCGCTTCCCACGGGGAGCAGGAGCTGCTGGGGGGGCAGGGAGGGAGTGGGGGGAGCCGCCAGCAGGGCCCCGTGTCCTACATTCGGGGCTGCCTTCGGTGCGGGCTCTTCTCCGCTCCCTGTTGGCGCCGCATCCAGGCCCATCCAGCCCCAGTTCCAGCCTCACGGGCACCACGTCCAGCCCCATCCCTATCCACAGCCATCCCCAATTCCAGCCCCAATTCTGTCCCCATGGACACCACGTCCTGCCCCATCCCTATCCACATCCAGCCCCAATTCCATCCTCAACTGCATCCCCACGGGCACCAAATCCTGCCCCATCCCTATCCACAGCCATCCCCAGTTCCATCCCCAATTCCATCCCCATGGGCATCATGTCCTGCCCCATCCCTATCCACAGCCAGCCCCAATTCCAGCCCCAATTCTGTCCCCACGGGCACCAAATCCTGCCCCATCCCTATCCACAGCCAGCCCCAATTCCATCCCCACAGGCACCACGTCCTGCCCCATCCCTATCCGCATCCAGCCCCAATTCCATCCCCAATTCCATCCCCATGGGCATCACGTCCTGCCCCATCCCTATCCACAGCCAGCCCCAATTCTGTCCCCACAGGCTCCATGTCCTGCCCCATCCCTATCCACATTCAGCCCCAATTCCAGCCCCACGGGCACCACGTCCTGCCCCATCCCTATCCAATTCCATCCCCAGTTCCAGCCCCAATTCCATCCCCAACTGCATCCCCACGGGCACGAAATCCTGCCCTATCCACATCCAGGCCCATCCAGACCCAATTCCATCCCCACGGGCACCACGTCCTGCCCCATCCCTATCCACAGCCAGCCCCAATTCCATCCCCATTCACGTTCAGCCCCTCTCCATCCCCAATCCCATCCACATCCATCCCCAATTCCATCCCCATACCCAATCCCATTCTGAATCCCATCCCCATTCACATCCATCCCCATCCCCATCCCTGATCCCATCCCCAGTTCCATCCCCATTCCCACCCCATTTCCCCCTTCATCCCTCATCCCCATTCCTCACCCCATCCCATTCCTCACCCCATCCCACCCCACACCCACCCTGCAGGACCCGGAGCCTCTCCCAGGACACATCCCTGCATCCCCCATCCCTCGGGGCTGCTGCCAATCAATCAATCAATCAATCATTCCCTAAAACTCCGCCTAAGCCTTTTCCCGAGCCGGGCTCAGCCGAGCGCGTCCCGCTGTGAGCGGGGCCGGCCCCGCACGGGAATTGTTCTGCAGCAGCTCCGGGGATGATTCATCCTCATTTCCCGTGGGCCACGGCTCTGCCCGCCGTGCCCTGGCACGGACCCAGCCCGTGGTCACTCTGTTCTAGCCGTGTCCTGACCATGGTCACTCCATGTCCTTGCTGTGTCCAGCCCATGGTCACTCCATGTCCTTGCTGTGTCCAGCCCATGGTCACCCTGTTCTAGCCGTGTCCAGCCCATGGTCACTCCATGTCCTTGCTGTGTCGAGCCTGTGCTCATTCCGTGTCCTGGCCATGGTCATTCCATGTCCTGCCCGTGTCCAGCCTGTGCTCATTCCATGTCCTTGCTGTGTCCAGCCCTTGTTCACTCTGTGTTCTGCCCATGTCCAGCCCATGGTCACTCCATGTCCTTGTTGTGTCCAGCCTGTGCTCATTCTGTGTCCTGGCTGTGGTCACTCCATGTCCTTGCTGTGTCCAACCTGTGCTCATTCCATGTCCTGGCTGTGGTCATTCCATGTCCTTGCTGTGTTCAGCCCTTGTTCACTCTGTGTGCTGCCCGTGTCCAGACCGTGGTCACTCTGTGTCCTGGCCGTGGTCATTCTATGTCCTTGCTGTGTCCTGGCTGTGCTCATTCCATGTCCTGGCCATGTCCAGCCCTTGTTCACTCTGTGTCCTGCCCGTGTCCAGCCCATGGTCATTCCCTGTCCTGGCACGGACCCAGCCCGTGGTCATTCCATGTCCTTGTTTTGTCCAGCCCATGGTCACTCCATGTCCTTGCTGTGTCCAGCCTCTGGTCACTCTGTGTCCTGGCCGTGTCCAGCCCGTGGTCACTCCATGTCTTTGCTATGTCCAGCCCATGTCCAGTCCATGGTCAGTCCCTGTCATGGCCATGTCCAGCCTGTGGTCATTCCATGTCCTTGTGTCCAGTCCGTGGTCACTCCCTGTCCCTGTATATCCTCCATGTCTCCCCATCCTCTCTGTCCCTCCATCCCACATCCCCAAATGTCCCCAAATGTCCCCCAAATGTCCTTTCCCCATCAGGAGCCTGAAAACCCGGTGCTGGAGAGTGGAGGGGCCTGGGAGGGTGTGTGGGGTCACCAGGGGTGCCCTGAGGGACTCTGGGGTGCCCTGGGACCCTCTGGGGTGGGATCCATGGAGCTCTGGGGTGCATTGGGATGCTCTGGGGTGCCCTGGGATGCTCTGGGGTTCACTGGGACCCTCTGGGGTGGGATCCATGGAGCTCTGGGGTGCATTGGGACGCCCTGGGGTGCATTGGGATGCTCTGGGGTGGGATCCATGGAGCTCTGGGGTGCATTGGGACGCCCTGGGGTGCATTGGGATGCTCTGGGGTGGGATCCATGGAGCTCTGGGGTGCATTGGGATGCTCTGGGGTGGGATCCATGGAGCTCTGGGGTGCCCTGGGACCCTCTGGGGTTCACTGGGACCCTCTGGGTTTCACTGGGACTCTCTGCAGTGAGATGCATGGAGCTCTGGGAGGGTCAGGAACTGCCCCGGGCTGGGGCTGGGCTGGCCCGGGGGGGGCTGCGGGGCTAATCCGGGCTAATCCCGCCCTGGCACGGGCACCTGCCCACACCTGGAAAATCCCCACGTGCCCGAGCCCTGCCCCAGCCCCTTCATAAGGGGCAGAGCCCCCGGTCCCGGCTCATCCCCGGCTCTCCCGCCGCCACCCGATCCGGTCCCGGAATGGCCGCGATGCTGAAGCTCTGGGCAGCGCTGCTGCTGGCCGGGCTCACCGGCAGCCTGGCCACTGCCCGTGAGCCGGGGACGCGGGCTGGCAGCAGGGTGGCACCGGGGTGGCACCGGGGTGGCACTGGGGTGGCACTGGGGTGGCATCCGGGGTGGCATCGTGGTGGTGTTGGGGTGGCACTGGGGAGGTTCTGGTGGGTGCAGGAGGGAGGTCAGGGTGCCCAGGGTGTCCCCAAACAGGGCTGGGGTCTCAGGGCTCCCGACCCCCGCCCAGGTGGGTGATGCCACCTCTCCTGTTCCTCCCGCAGGCCCCGTGGAGGAGCCGAGTTCAGAGGGGCTCCTGGCGGAGCTCGGCAACCTGCTGGACCCCCATGAGCTGCTGGACCCCAACGAGGAACCCCTGGAGCTGCTGGACCCCCACGAGAAACCCCAGGAGCTGCCGGGGCTGCTGGACCCCGAGGAGGAACCCCAGGAGCTGCCGGGGCTGCTGGACACCGAGGAGGAACCCCAGGAGCTGCCGGGGCTGCTGGACCCTGAGGAGGAACCCCATGAGCTGCCGCTGGACCCCGAGGAGGAACCCGAGGAGATCCTGGGGCTGCTGCTGGACCCCGAGGAGGAACCCCATGAGCTGCTGGACCCTGAGGAGGAACCCCATGAGCTGCTGGACCCTGAGGAGGTACCCGAGGAGATCCTGGGGCAGCTGCTGGACCCCGAGGAGGAACCCCAGGAGGTGGAGGAGCTTGAGGTGAGCCCCGCAGAGCCTGAGGAACCCGAGGAGAGCCCTGAGGAGTCCGAGGATCCTGAAGAGAGTCCTGAGGAGTCTGAGGAACCCGAGGAGAGCTCTGGAGAGTCTGAGGAACCTGAAGCCAGTCCTGAAGAGTCTGAGGATCCTGAAGAGAGCTCTGAGGAATCCGAGGAATCCGAAGAGAGCCCTGAGGAGTCTGAGGAACCCGAAGCGAGTCCTGAAGAGTCTGAGGATCCTGAAGAGAGCTCTGAGGAATCCGAGGAATCTGAAGAGAGCCCTGAAGAGTCTGAGGAACCCGAAGAGAGCCCGGAGGAGTCTGAGGAACCCGAAGAGAGCCCTGAAGAGTCTGAGGAACCTGAGGAGAGTCCTGAAGAGTCTGAGGATCCTGAAGAGAGCTCTGAGGAATCCGAGGAATCCAAAGAGAGCCCTGAAGAGTCAGAAGATCCCGAAGAGAGCCCGGAGGAATCTGAGGATCCTGAAGAGAGCCCGGAGGAGTCGGAAGATCCTGAAGAGAGCTCTGAGGAATCCGAGGAATCCGAGGAATCCGAAGAGAGCCCTGAAGAGTCTGAGGATCCCGAAGAGAGCCCGGAGGAGTCTGAGGAACCCGAAGAGGGCTCTGAGGAGTCTGAGGAACCCGAAGAGGGCTCTGAGGAGTTGGAGGAGCCCAGCGTGGATGACCTGGTGGAACTGGCAAACAAGCTGGCAGGTTTGCAAGCCCCCCAAAACCCCCCGAACCCCCCAGGGAAGGGCAGGCGTGGTTTGGGACCCCCGAACCCCCCCAGGGAAGGGCAGACGTGGTTTGGGACCCCCGAACCCCCTCAGGGAAGGGCAGATCTTTGGGTTCTGTCTCTGCTCCAAGGCGGGGCTGGTGCTGCGGGGTCAGTTCGTTCCCGAGGGTTGGGAACGATCCCAAATCCCTGTCCCAGCTCCGAGGGGGAGGGAACGGGCGGGTGAGACCCCCGCAGGCACAGACGGAGCCGGGACAGGGCACGGTGGCACTGCTGGGGCGTCACACGGGGGTCAGGACGTGATGAGTGCCAGCGCCGCCGCTCTGGGTGGGTTGGGGACCCTGGGGACGGGGCGAGGAGCCCCTCGGGGTGCTGGAGACCCCCGGTTTTGCCCCCGCAGAGGCGCAGGGAGCCGAGAAGAACGAGGGGGCCCTGTCTCATCTCATGGACGCGCTTAACTGGCTGGTGAACCGTCTGAGCAACCTCGTCTTCGGGTGCGCACGGGGGCTCGGGCAGCTGCCCCGAGGTCAGCGCCCCTAAAGCGGCCCCCGGCCCCTCCCCGCGCCTGGGGGGGTGGGGGGCGGCTGGGGGGGTCCCGAGGTGGGACGGGGGGCGGCTGGGCCGGGGCTCAGCTCTGCTGCGTTTTCTCTTTTCCAGGTGAGCCGTGAGCGCCGCCCCAGGGCCGGGGGACGGACCCCGGTGCCCCCGCCGAGCTCCCGCCTCGTCCCGCGGCTTTGCCCGCCCCAGGCGCCCCCTCCCCGCCCCGCGCCCCGCAAATAAAGCCCATCCCAAACGCTGCCCCGCGTGTGCTGCCGGCTCTCCCGGGCCTGGGGGGGAATGGGGCTGGGGGCTCCCTGGGATTCCGGCGCAATGAACCGAGGACCCCCCCCCACCCCATCCCGGTGCCCCTTTTGGGGGTCTTCAGGCGTGCCCTCCATCCTTATCCAGCCTGGAGATCCTCCAGGGATGGGGGAACACCTCCAGCCGTGCCCAGCTGTGCCCAGCTGTGCCTCCGGGCCCTGCAAACCCCAGAGGCGCAGACCCCAACCCTCAGACCCCCTCCCCTGTCCCCAGACTCCCTGTTCCAGCCGGGAGCTGGGCCTGGCCCTCATTGAGGGGGGGTCGGGGTCCCCCGAAGCTCTCACAGGGTGGGCGGGGACAGCTCGGGGTCCCTCATGGGGGTCTCCAGATCAGGGGGGGTGGGACATGGACACCCCTGGGTGGGCAGGGACAGCTCGGGGTCCCCATGGGGGTCTCATTGATGGGGGGTGGACATGGACACCCCTGGGTGGGCAGGGACAGCTCGGGGTCCCCATGGGGGTCTCATTGATGGGGGGGGGTGGACATGGAGACCCCTGGGTGGGCCAGGGACAGCTCAGGGTCTCCATGGGGGTCTCATTGAGGGGAGGGGGGACACGGGGACCCCTGGGTGGCCGGGGACAGCTCGGGGTCCCCATGGGGGTCTCATTGGGGGGGGGGGACGACATGGAAACCCTTGGGTGGGCAGGGACAGCTCAGGGTCCCCTTGGGGGTCTCCAGCTCAGGGGGGTGGGACACGGGGACCCCTGGGTGGCCGGGGGTGGCCGGGGGTGGCCGGGGACAGCTCGGTCCCCTCTGCCACACCCAGCCTCTCCCGTCCTTGTCCCCTTCCCGTCTCTCCTCACTGCGGGGGTGACCCCCAGCCCTGGGGGGGTCCCAGACGATCCCTGGTCCCATCCCCCACGCACGGGTGTCCTGTGGGGGCCGGGGTTCGATTGGCAGCTCTGGCACCCCCCGGGGGGGGGGGGGCGGGGGGCTGCGGTTTCCATGGCGACGGCGATGAGGTGGCAGCTCCGTGGGAAGCGGGAGATCGGGGGATGGAGGGGGGCAGCAGCTCTGTGGTTTTTGGGAGCCGTGGGAGCTCCCGAGGGACCCCGAGCCCCCCCCCCGGGATCGGCCCGGTCCCGGTTCCGTGAGGAGCCCTCGGGGTTGTTCCCCCCCAAAAGCCCCACAGGGACACGCGCGGCCGAACTGGTGCCCGCTGGTTTCCAGTTTGGGAGCCCAGTAAAGGACACGCGGTTCTGTTTCCACTCCCTGGTCACCCCCAGCTCCCTCAGCTCTCCAAGGCTGCGGGAACACCCGAAATTTCTCATTTTCCCCTCAGCAAATCCCCTCTAGGAGCAAACCCGGCCCCTCCCGGCGCAGGGAAATGCCTCATCCCGGTGTGAAGAGCTGCCTCATCCTCACCCTCCTCCTCCTCCTCTCTGGCTGACATCTCACCGCGCCTCCTCCCACCGCTGCCGGGCAGCTTTTTGCCCAAACCCGGCGTTTTTTTGGGGCCGTTTTTCCAGGGAAAGGCGCCCGGTGCCAGCTCTGGGATGCGGCGCCGGCCCCGGGACGCGGAGGGGGTGGGAAAATGAATTCGGTGCGAGCTCCCGGCGCAGGTGAGAGAATTCACAGCTCCACAAAAATCTGCTTTTCCGGCTGCTTCCCTTGGGGCTTCTTTCTGGTGTTTTTTTCCCCAGGAAAAGGCTCGCAGCGGGGATGGCCCCAGCGAGGTGGCACAGGTCGCCCTGTCATTGTCCCCCGAGGGGGAACCGAGCGGGATTTGGGGCTCCGGCCGCTGGGACCCACGCGGGTGGGTGTGCAAATGTCACCTGCGGCCACCCGGGCCATGACGCTGTCCCCAAATCCCGGGAATTGACCGCAAATAAAGGACGGAGCAGAAAAACCGAGCGGACCCCACAGAGCTCTGCGATCAGCACGGTGGGGACAGCCAGGTGACATCAGCAGCCGCCAGGTGGTGACGTGTGGGTGACGTCATCAGCCGCCAGGTGGTGGCATCCCAACACGTGACCTCCTGCAGGCGACCGGGATGTCCCCGCCCGGAGCGGGGGCCCCAAAAGGCCGCGATGTGACCAGTAAGGGGAGTGGGGGGCACTGGGGACACTGGAGGGGTCGGGTCCAGCCCGCATCCCGCATCTGTGAGGCCAGGGAAGGTTTGCCCTGGCTCTGAAGGCTGGGCTGGGGTGGGATGGATGGATGGATGGATGGATGGATGGATGGATGGATGATGGATGGATGGATGGATGGATGGATGGATGGATGGATGGATGGATGGATGATGGATGGATGGATGGATGGATGATGGATGGATGGATGGATGGATGGATGGATGGATGGATGGACACAGGGATGGATGGATGGATGGATGGATGGGTGGATGGATGGATGGACACAGGGATGGATGGATGGATGCACAGATGGATGGATGGATGGATGGATGGATGGATGGATGATGGATGGATGGATGGATGGATGGATGGATGGATGGATGAATGATGGATGGATGGATGGATGGATGGATGGATGGATGATGGATGGATGGATGGATGGATGGATGGATGGATGGACACAGGGATGGATGGATGGATGGATGGATGGATGGGTGGATGGATGGATGGACACAGGGATGGATAATGGATGGATGGATGGATGGATGGATGGATGGATGGATGGATGGATGGATGGATGGATGGATGGATGGATGGATGGATGGATGGATGGATGGATGATGGATGATGGATGATGGATGATGGATGGACGGACGGACAGATGGATGGATGGATGGATGCATGATGGAGGGATGGATGGATGATGGATGGATGGATGGATGGATGGATGGATGGATGGATGGATGGATGGATGGGGTGGGGGTGGCTCTGGGGGTCCCTCGGGAGGAGCAGGGACAAGGAGCACCCCGGGATGTCCCCTCCAGCCCCGGTCCCCTTCGGGAGCCCCCCCGGCTCAGCCGGGATGCGGATCCTGGCGCTGCAGCCTCAGCCAGGACCCGACTCAGAGCAGCCGCGCTCGGAGGAACCGATCCTAATTAATTTCGGTTCATCGAGTAATTAACGGATTTGCCTGGGAAGAGCCGGGAAACCCCCGCTCGATGCACGGAGCCATGCGCGGGGGCCAGGGGTCCCCGGGATCTCTGCCCAAGCCCCCGACCCCGATCCCGGTGTCCGCGGAGGGGCCGGGCCGCCCATCCCGGGGGATTCTCCCGGAGCTGGCGCGGATCCCCGCTCCCTCCGGGAACGCCGGCGCCGCTCCACGCCTGGGCCGGGGCCAGGCTGGCCCAGGTGCCGCCGCGGGCCCCGGGGACAGCCGGGGCCGTTCCGGGGGGGTTCGGCAGCCCCGGCTGCGGAGCCGCGGGACAGGGGCGGCAGCTGGGCGAGGACGCTGCCAAACGGGCAAAGCCGTGCCCGCAGCTCAACATCTGGGGCCCGCGGTCGCCGTCCAGCCAGCAGTGCCCCCGCCTGTGCCAAGGCCGCCTCCTCCTCCTCCTCCTCCTCCTCCTCCTCCTCCTCCTCCTCCTCCTCCTCTTCCTCCTCCGAGCCCGCCCCCGGCCGGAGCCTTTCCCATGGCCTGGGAATGTCGCGACAGGAGGACCGGGTCCCAAAGGGGGGGCCTGTGGGGATCCCCCAGGGGTCTGAGGGGTGGCCGTGGCCCCAAACAGCAGCGGGGGCACCCTGGGGTGGCACCCAGGGGTGCGGGGTGCGCCTGTCCCGGTGTCCTGTGACCCCAGGGCTGTGCTGTGCCCCCGGTCCTGGGACCCCAAATCCCCCCAGCGCCCCAAATCCTGATTCTCCAGCACCCCCTCACCCCGGACAGTGCCAAACCCCAAATCCTGACTCTCCAAACCCCCCCAGCTGTGCCAAACCCCAAATCCTGACTCTCCAAATCCTCCCGGGGCTGTGCCAAACCCCAAATCCCGACTCTCCAAACCCTTCCAGGCAGTGCCGAACCCCAGATCCCGACTCTCCAAATCCTCCCAGGGCTGTGCCAAACCCCAAATCCTGACTCTCCAAACCCTTCCAGGCAGTGCCGAACCCCAAATCCCGACTCTCCCCACCCTCTCGAGCCCCCCCGCCCGCGGATCCCAGCCTGGACAGGTCCCGGCTGCCCCAAATCCCCGCGGCCGCCGGGGTGGGGGCGCTGGGGACCCCCCGAGCGGGCCGGGGGACACCGGGGGGGGCTCGGCTGCTGAGGGCTCCCGCCAGCAGAGGTCAGCTCCGAACCGGGGATGCGGGAGCCGCTCGCGTGAGGCTCCGTGAGCGGCTCCCGGTCTGATTCCATGGATGATTCCGTGTGCAATTCCCTGTCTGATTTCATGCGATTCCCTGTGCGATTCCACGTGCGGCTCCATGGCTGATTTCCTATGATTCCCTATGATTTCCATGTGAGATTCCATGTGCAATTCCCAATCTGACTTCATGTGATTCCCTGTGATTCCGTGTGCGATTCCCTGTGCAATTCCCAATCTGATTTCATGTGATCCCCTGTGATTCCATGGATGATTCCATGTGTGATTCCCTCTGTGATTCCCTGTGCAATTCCATGTGCGGCTCCATGGGTGATTCCCCGTGAAATTCCCTGTGTAATTTCATGTGATTCCATGGGTGATTCTCTGTGATTCCATGGATGATTCCCTCTGTGATTCCCTGTGTGATTCCACGTGCGGCTCCATGGCTGATTTCCTATGATTCCCTGTGATTTCCATGTGAGATCCCATGTGCAATCCCCAATCCGATTTCATGTGGTTCCCTGTGATTCCCTGTGCAATTCCATGGCTGATCCCATGTGCGATTCCCGATCTGATTTCATGTGATTCCCTGTGATTCCATGGATGATTTCATGTGTGATTCCCTCTGTTATTCCCTGTGCGATTCCATGTGCAATCCCCTGTCTGATTTCATGTGATTCCATGTGCAATTCCATGTGCGGCTCCATGGGTGATTCCCTGTGAGATTCCCTGTGTAATTCCATGTGCGATTCCCAGTCTGATTTCATGTTATTCCCTGTGATTCCATGGATGATTCCATGTGTGATTCCCTCTGTGATTCCCTGTGAGATCCCATGTGCAATTCCCAATCCGATTTCACATGGTTCCCTGTGATTCCCTGTGCAATTCCATGGCTGATTCCGTGTGCAATTCCCAATCTGTCTTCATGTGATTCCCTGTGATTCCATGGATGATTCCATGTGTGATTCCCTCTGTGATTCCCTCTGCGATTCCCAATCTGATTTCATGTGATTCCCTGTGCAATTCCATGTGCGGCTCCATGGGTGATTCCCTGTGAGATTCCCTGTGTAATTCCATGTGCGATTCCCAATCTGATTTCATGTGATTCCATGTGAGATTCCCCGTGATTCCATGTGCGATTCCCAATCTGATTTCATGTGATTCCATGTGAGATTCCCTGGGATTCCATGGATGATTTGATTCCCACTCTGACTCCCTCTGTGATTCCCTGTGCGCCGCCACCTCCCCTCAGGGGGTGACACGAGGGACCCCAGCCCACCCAGGACCCCTCCCACGAGCCGTGTCCCTGCAGGAAAAATTTCCTGGGGGGGTTCTGGGGTGTTCCCAGCAGGAAAAGCCCCTCTGAGGTTGTTCTGCTCCAAAAAGTTCCTTTTTTCCCTGCCCCTTTCGGGGGGATGCACGCCCCCCACTCCTTCCCAGCTCTGGGGAACTGGAGCAGGAAAATGGGGAAGGGGAACCTGAGGAAGGGGAAACTGAGGCAGGAGCCCTGTGCCCCCCACTCTGTCACCCACACCCGCAGGTTTTGGGGGTCAGGAGGTCCCCCCCAAGTGTCCCCAGCTCCTGCCGTGTCCCTTCTCCAGCACCAGAATTTCCACAATTTCCACCGGGGTGGGGAAATTCTCCCCAATTCCGGGACCCCGCGGTTGGAGACCCCAAAACCCCAAAACTTCCCAGGGGGGACCCTGGGAATTTCCCTCCCTTCCAGGCCGTGGTGCCACCATCGCTCAAAGTGACAAGCCACGGGTCCGCTGGCCCAGGCTGGGGCCCGGGGCCCCAGCCCCTCATTTCTCCCTAATTGCATTCCCCAGTGTTATGCAAATGAGGCGGCCCGGGCGCAGCCCGGGATAAATTTACCCCTGAAATTTTCCTAATTTCCAGGCAGCCGGGGACCCTTTTCCCAATATTTACCCTGGAAATTTTCCTCCCTTCCAGGTTGGGGACCCCTTTCCCGATCTTTACTCTAGAAATTTCCTCCCTCCCAGGCCTCGGGCTTTTCCCAATATTTACCCTGGAAATTTCCCTCCCTTCCAGGCCGTGGGGCCTTTTCCAATATTTACCCTGGAATTTTCCTCCCTTCCAGGCTGGGGACCCCTTTCCCAATATTTATCCTGGAAATTTCCCTCCCTTCCAGGCCGTGGGGCCTTTCCCGATATTTACCCTGGAAATTTTCCTCCCTTCCAGGCTGGGGACCCTTTTCCCAATATTTACCCTGGAAATTTCCCTCCCTTCCAGGCCGTGGGGCCTTTTCCAATATTTACCCTGGAATTTTCCTCCCTTCCAGGCTGGGGACCCCTTTCCCAATATTTATCCTGGAAATTTCCCTCCCTCCCAGGCTGGGGACCCCTTTCCCGATATTTACCCTGGAAATTTCCTCCCTCCCAGGCCGCGGAGCCTTTCCCGATATTTACCCTGGAAATTTCCCTCCCTTCCAGGCCTCGGGCTTTTCCCAATATTTACCCTGGAAATTTCCCTCCCTTCCAGGCCTCGGACTTTTCCCAATATTTACCCTGGAAATTTTCCTCCTTCCAGGCCGCAGCCCCGCGGGGGCACCGCGGACCCCGGCCTGGGGGGGACACGGGGACAGGGATGGGATGGGCTCCCCTCGCTCCCAGCACCCCAAACTCGGCTCCATCCCCTTCTCCATCCGTGGGAGGCGTCATCAGGTGGAGCATCCCGAGTTTCAGTTTCTGGAACCTTCCGGAGGACTCCACGTCCCCCTAAATCCTGGTGGCGCTGTCCTTGTCCCCTGCAGCTGAGGATGATGATGATGATGATGGTTTCAGGGGGGTTCCCTGAGGAAGGCTCTCGTTTTGGGGGATATTTCGGGAGGGACCATCAGAGGAGCAGCTCGGGACCTGCCTCACCTTCCTTGGGGGTCTCTGGGAGGGCTCAGGGGAGGAGGTGGGCGGCTCCTGGAGATTTGGGGACCCCAGCCCCTGGGCACGGGTGGCACGGGTGGCACTTCCCTGGTGCCACTGTGGGGACCCCAGCACCCACCCAGGCAGGGCTGGGGGGGCTGGACCCATTCCTGGGGGTGGAAGGAAGGTTTGGGAAGGTTTGGGGAAGGTTTGGGAAGGGGAAGGGAAAGGGGAAGGGAAGGGAAGGGAAGGGAAGGGAAGGGAAGGGAAGGGAAGGGAAGGGAAGGAAGGGGAAGGAAAGGAAGGAAGGGGGAAGGGAAGGGAAGGGAAGGGAAGGGGGGAAGGGGAAAGAGGAAAGGGGAAGAAGAAAGGAAAGAGAAGGGGGGAAAGGGGAAGGGGATAAGGGAAGGAGAAGGGGAAAAATAAAGAAAAGAGAAGAGAAGGGGATAAGGGAAGGAGAAGGGGAAAATAAAGGGAGGAAAAGGGAAGCGGGTAAAGGAAAGGGGAAGGGGGAAAATAAAGGAAAGAAGGGAAGGGGAGAAGGGAAAGGGGAAAAAGAAAGGAAGGAGAAAGGGATAAGGGAAGGGAAAGGGATAAGGGAAGGGAAATGGGGAAAGGGAAGGGAAAAGGAAGGAGAAGGGAAGGGAATAAGGGCGGGGAAGGAGTCGAGGGAAGGGAAGGGAAGGGACGGGACGGGAACATCTTTGCCGAGCGTTCCCGGGGGGGCCGCGGCCGCCGTAACCCCAACAGTTGCGGGGCCCCCGCACAATGGGCCGGGGCCGCAGGCGGACAATGCCCCGCGCCCCCCGGGGGTCCCGCGGCCCCGGGGGAGCCCGGCCCGTGTCCCCCCTTCCCCGGGGCTCCCACCGGCCCCTTTGTGCGGGTGCCGGGACCTGTTGGAGCCATCTGTCAGGGGGGGCCCGCAACAGGCAGATTTATCGGCCGCAATCTGTTCCTGCCGCCCGGGCCGCGCGCCGGGAAGGGAGCCCGGAGCCGACTAATGAATTAATTAGTATTCGCCGTAATCCCGGCCCGCCGCCGCCGCGGTGCCGAGCGCTCCCGGGCAGCGGGGAAGGGTCCCGCGGGGCGGGCGGGGGTTCGGGGAGCAGCGGATGGGTGGGGAGGGGGTCAGCGGGATGATTTTGGGGGGGGTCAGCGCTGTCCCCCGCTTCCAGCTCCTGCCCCGAGGTGGGGGAACGCCAGGTCCGAGGGGCTCCCCCCGTGCCCGGGCCAAGTAAAACCACCCAGGACCCCCGGAATTTCGGGGGGGTCATTTTCTGCCCCCGCTCTCCCTTCCTGGGGGCTGCCGAGCCCCGGGGTCCCTTCCCCAGCTCGGCCGGGCCCCTTCTGGCTCTGCCGAGCGCTGATTACCGCCCCTCGCTCTCCCATTACAGCCGCGAGGGGGTCGCAGCCACCGCGCCCCCCCAAGCACCCGGGCGGGAGCCGGTGTCACCCTCGGTGTCACCCTCGGTGTCACCGGGCAGTGCCAGCAATGGGGGGGGACGGTGTCACCCTCGGTGTCACCGGGCAGTGCCACCAATGGGGGGGGGCGGTGTCACCCTCGGTGCCACCAGGGCAGTGCCAGCAATGGGGGGGCGATGTCACCCTCGGTGTCACCGGGGCAGTGCCAGCAATGGGGGGGGGCGGTGTCACCCTCGGTGTCACCGGGGCAGTGCCAGCAATGGGGGGGGGCGGTGTCACCCTCGGTGCCACCAGGGCAGTGCCAGCAATGGGGGGGGGGGGGGGGCGGTGTCACCGGGGGTGCCCCCGAGTCCCCACCCAGGGGTCCCCAAGTGCCCCCGAGTCCCCACCCGGGGGTCCCCAATCACCGGGGGCGTCCCCGAGTCCCCACCCAGGGGTCCCCAATAACCGGGGGTGTCCCCGAGTCCCCACCCAGGGGTCCCCAATAACCGGGGGTGTTCCCGAGTCCCCATCCGGGGGTCCCCAATAACAGGGGGTGTTCCCCAGTCCCCATCCGGGGGTCCCCAATAACAGGGGGTGTCCCCGAATCCCCACCCGGGGGTCCCCAATAACAGGGGGTGTTGCCCACCCGGGGGTCCCCAATCACCGGGGGCGTCCCCGAGTCCCCACCCAGGGGTCCCCAATAACCGGGGGCGTCCCCGAGTCCCCACCCGGGGGTCCCCAATCACAGGGGGTGTCCCCGAGTCCCCATCCAGGGGTCCCCAATAACCGGGGGCGTCCCCGAGTCCCCACCCGGGGGTCCCCAATAACCGGGGGTGTTCCCCATCCGGGGGTCCCCAATAACCGGGGGTGTCCCCGAGTCCCCACCCGGAGGTCCCCAATCACCGGGGGCGTCCCCGAGTCCCCATCCGGGGGTCCCCAATAACAGGGGGTGTTCCCCACCCGGGGGTCCCCAATCACCGGGGGCGTCCCCGAGTCCCCATCCAGGGGTCCCCAATAACAGGGGATGTTCCCCACCCGGGGGTCCCCAATCACCGGAGGCGTCCCCGAGTCCCCACCCGGGGGTCCCCAATCACCGGGGGTGTCCCCCCCGCCACTCCCCAGCCCCGGGACGCTCGGGCGCTGCCGTGGGGGTCCCGGTGGGGCCGCGGGAGGAGCCGGGCCGCGGTCACTCCCCCCGTGGGAGGAGCCACGCGGGACCCGAGGCCGGGCAGGAGCCGCGGGCAGCGCGGAGCTCTCAAAACCGCCCGAGCGCGGAGCCGCCGGTGCCCGGTGCGCTCCCGGTGCGCTCCCCGGGGCTGACCCCGCCATGTCCCCGGGCGAGTGACACAAGCCACAGCGGGGACTCGCTCTGGTGCCCAGGTAAGGGCGGACCGGGACTCCCGGGGATCCCGGGGCTGCCCCCGACGCGGCTCCGCGGCGGCTCGGTGCTCCCGGTACCGGGGATGGCCCGGGGGGTTCTGCCCCGACGGCGGAGCGGAGGGACCCCGGCCCGGGGGGGTTTGAGCGGCCGGGGGTGCGGGGAGAGGGGCGGGATGCGGTCACAGCCGCTCCCCCGGTGCCCGTTAGGGACGGAGCCGCGGTCCCGGGGCCGGGGGGGGACACAGCGAGGCTTCGGTGACCCCCGGGCTGGCGGGGCCGGGGTCTCGCTGGGGATGGTGGCGAAGGAAGCGATTTCCTCGGGCAATTCCCTCTTTGTGCAATTCCTTTTTTTTTTTTTTTTTAATTTTAAAATTAATACTCTGTAAAAAGAAAGCAAAATCCCTTAAAAATCCCAGCGGGACTTCCAAAGGGAGAACTTTCCCTGGAAATGCCGGGCGGGGCGGGGGCGCGGGGCTCCCCTCGAGAAGGGAACCCCAAACCCGGGGATTTCCTGCGGGGATGGATCCGGGGCGCAGCGAGGAGAGGGAAGATCCCCGAGGATGAGGGGAGAGGGACCCCCGGCTGCAGCCTGGGGGGATTTGGGGCTGATCTGCGGGGTTTTGGGGCAGATCTGTGGGGTTTTGGGGCAGATCTGCGGGGTTTTGGGGCGGATCTGGGGGTTTGGGGCAGATCTGCGGGGTTTTGGGGCAGATCTGCGGGGTTTTGGGGCTGATCTGCGGGGTTTTGGGGCTGATCTCACCGGGGCCATCCCCTCACCCCAAACCCGATCCTTCCCCACCCTCACCCCCCGATTTCCCATCCTCAGCCGGAGCCCCGGTGCTCCACCAGGAGTTAATTGGGGCCGCGTGGTCCTTTGGGGATAGGGCAGCAATTAACACCCTAATCCCGCCCGGGAGCCCCATCACGCATATTAAAAGTGGGATTTTCCGCGTGGGATGCTCGGGAAAGGGGAGCAGCACTCGCAGCAAAGCTGCTTAGGGGCTAAAGCTTTATGGAATGAGCCGGGGGCCGTGATGGGATTTGGGGGGGCCGATTAACGGGGACCCGGGGCCGCCACCGAGGGCAGGGCAGGCTCGGGGAAGGGAAATCTCTGATTGGGAATCGCCAGCCCCCTTTTGTCACCCCCAGTGTGGCGGTCGGGGAGGGGGGTGTGACAAGAAGGGATTCAGGAGTGGGAATAAGCCCGAAATGGGATGGTTGGAAGCTCTGGGAGCGTTGCTGGAGCTCAGGGAGAGGCGTCAGAGTGGTCAGATTCTGGAATCAGCTGCCCAGGGAGGTGGTGGAGTCACCATCCCTCGATGTGTTTATAAAAAGCCTGGATGTGGCACTTGGTGTTAGAACACTTGAGGTGTTAGAACATGGGTTGGACTCGATGATCTTAAAGGTCTCCTCCAACCTAGAAATTCTATGATTCTGTGATTCTGCAAGCACCCTCCAGATAAAATCCGCTGGAAATTGAGAGGGAAATTGGTGGAGAAAATGAATCCATAGGTGGAAAAAGGAATCCATAGATGGAGAAAAGGAATCCATAGATGGGGAAAAAGGAATCCAGGGGTGGAGAAGAGGAATCCATGGGTGGAAAAAAGGAATCCACAGGTGGAGAAAATGAATCCATAGGTGGAGAAAGGAATCCATGGGTGGAGAAAAGGAATCCATGGGTCAGAAAAAGGAATCCAGGGGTGGAAAAAAGGAATCCAGGGGTGGAAAAATGAATCCATAGGTGGGAAAAAGGAATCCATGGGTGGAGAAAAAGAATCCATGAGTGGAGAAAAGGAATTCATAGGTGGAGAAAAGGAATCCATGGGTCGGAAAAAGGAATCCATGGGTCGGAAAAAGGAATCCATGGGTGGAGAAAAGGAATCCATAGGTGGGAAAAAGGAATCCATAGGTGGGGAAAAGGAATCCATGGGTGGAGAAAAGGAATCCAGGGGTGGAAAAAGGAATCCATAGGTGCTGGGAGCGGGCAGAAGCTGCTGTTGAGTCTGGAGGGGGATTTTCCCACCGTGCTGAGGATTCTCCCTCTGGGATCCGTCCCCACGTCCCCGTCCCTCCCTTGCAGATGCCCCAGAGCTGTGCCAAGCCCTCGGACATGGCCGAGCTCGTCAGCAGCCAGGCCTGGATGGGCGAAATGCCGGGAGCCAAGGCTGAGCTGAAGGAGCAGGGGGACGCCAGGAGCGCTCCCTTCGCGCTGCTGCCCGCCCTGCCCGAGGAGCACGACAGCGTGGAGGAGGAGGAGGAGGAGGAGGAAGAGGAGGGCGAGAAGCCCAAGAGGAGGGGCCCGAAGAAGAAGAAGATGACCAAGGCCAGGCTGGAGCGGTTCCGGGCGCGGCGGGTCAAGGCCAACGCCCGCGAGCGCACGAGGATGCACGGCCTCAACGACGCCCTGGACAACCTGCGCAGGGTCATGCCCTGCTACTCCAAAACGCAGAAGCTCTCCAAGATCGAGACGCTGCGGCTGGCCAGGAACTACATCTGGGCCCTGTCCGAGGTGCTGGAGACGGGGCAGACGCCCGAGGGGAAGAGCTTCGTGGAGATGCTGTGCAAGGGGCTGTCGCAGCCCACCAGCAACCTGGTGGCCGGCTGCCTGCAGCTGGGCCCGCAGCCGCTCTTCCTGGAGAAGCACGAGGAGAAGCCCTGCGAGCCGGGCCTGCCCGGCCACTCCTTCGGCTACCAGGGGCTGCCCAGCCCTCCCTACGGCTCCATGGAGTCCCACCTGCTGCACCTGAAGCCGCCGGCCTTCAAGAGCCTGGTGGAGGCTTCCTTCGGGAGCCACCCCTCTGACTGCTCCACGCCGCCCTACGAGGGGCCCCTGACGCCGCCCCTGAGCATCAGTGGCAACTTCTCCCTGAAGCAGGACGGCTCCCCCGAGCTGGACAAGTCCTACCCCTTCATGGCCCACTACCCCTCGGTCGGCCTGGCCGCGGCCCACGGGCACGGCTCGCACTTCCAGGGCTCCGTGCCCCGCTACGAGCTCCCGCTGGACGTCGCCTTCGAGTCCTTCCCGCCCCACGCGGCCGGGCCCCAGCTCGGCGCCATCTTCAACGAGTAGCGGGGCTGGACACGGGTTTGGGGCAGGGAGACGGCCCCAGGATGGACCCAGCATCTCTGCAGGATGTGGCCCTGAGGTGGCGGTGCCGCCGCTGCTGTCCCGGCTGTCCCCGGGAGCCACAGGAACCGTTCTGGATCTGGGCGGTCACCGCCGCGTCCCTCAGAGATGCTCCTGAAGGTGCTTCCGCCTCCAGGACGTCCATCCTGACACCAAATCCAGCCCTTGGATCATCCATCCTCTCCCTGTGCCTCCCTGGTGCGGGGACACCACCCCTCCTGCCCCTTGGGGTGGCAACTGTCCCTTCCCCATGCGGGGTCATGGATTTCCCAGTCCTGCAGTGGCCGGGTGGGAATGAGCTGGACACCTGTGGGAAACCAGCATGGAAATTCCCACCCCAGGGAGAACCTCCTCCTTCTGCCAGCATGGATGGGGGGACAGCGTCCAGGAATGGGGGGACAGCGTCCAGGAATGGGGGGACAATGTCCAGGGATGGAGGGGCAGTGTCCAGGGATAGGGGGACAGTGTCCAGGGATAGGGGGACAGTGTCCTGGAATGGGGGGACAGCATCCAGGGATGGGGGGACAATGTCCTGGAATGGAGGAACAGTGTCCAGGGATGGATGGACAGTGTCCAGGGACAGTGGCCCATTGCCCTGTGATGGTGGCCCATCATCCATGCCCATCCCAGTCCCTTACCCGGGGTCACAGCCAGGTCCTGTGGCCATCCCTCCACTGCTCCCCTCCCCAGCCTCACCCCCCTGTGCCCCACAGCAGTCCTGGGAACCTCAGCTGGGATCCTGCTGATCCCTCCCGGAATCCCAACGGGATTGGGATCCCGCTGATCTAGATGGGGTCCTGCTGATCCCCCCAGAATCCAAATTTTGATGGGATCCTGCTGATCCCCCCAGAATCCAAATTTCGATGGGATCCTGCTGATCCCCCCAGAATCCAAATTTCTTTGGGATCCTGCTGATCTGGACAGGATCCCACTGATCCCCCCCAGAATCACAGTTTCATTGGGATCTCACTGATCCTTCCCAGAATCCAAATTTCATTGGGATCCCACTGAGCTGGACGGGATCCCGCTGATGTGGATGGGATCCCGCTGATCCCTCCCAGAATCCCAATTTCATTGGGATCCCGCTGATCCTTCCCAGAATCCCAATTTCATTGGGATCTCACTGATCCTTCCCAGAATCCAAATTTCATTGGGATCCCGCTGAGCTGGATGGGATCCCGCTGATCTGGATGGGATCCCGCTGATCCTTCCCAGAATCCCAATTTCATTGGGATCCTGCTGATCCCTCCCAGAATCCCAATTTCATTGGGATCCCACTGATCTGGACAGGATCCCACCGATCCCTCCCAGAATCCCAATTTCATTGGGATCCCGCTGATCCTTCCCAGAATCCCAATTTCATTGGGATCCCACTGATCGGGACAGGATCCCACAGATCTGGACAGGATCCCACCGATCCCTCCCAGAATCCCACCTGGAGCAGGAGCCCCCGGCCCCCTCTCCCTTCCGGGGCCTCTCCTCTGGGTTCACAGCGTCCCCTCCCCTGCTCCTGCCAACAAAAACCCGTCTTAATTCCTGCTTTATTTGTTAATTACTGTGTGCGAGGAGTCCTAATTTATTTCCTCCCGTTTTCCACGGATATCTGGGATGTGCCCAAGGATTTTCCCCCTCTGCCCTCCAGGCTCGTAGTGGGAATTCTCTGCCTGGAGACCTTGTGGTTTTTGCCGTGCTGGTGCTCCAGGGTTATTTATTACACATTATTTATTTAATTTATTTCCCTCACCACCTGATTTTTATTTTTTTTTTGCTGGTGATATTTCCCCCAATATTTCCATATTTAATGCCAAACTCCGTATTTAACGGCCGTTCCATGGATTTGGGATCCTGCCAACAGCTCCCAACTCCTCTGTGCATTTTGAGACGAGCAATAACTTTTAAATGCTATGCAAGGATTTTATTTTGTTTTTCAAAGAAAATCCAGGCAACTATTTTTGATGTCCCGCTGGCCTCATGAGCCCCATTGGCCAAATCTCCCTGGTTTTGTATAAAGTTGGGAATTTGGAGATGATTTGAGGTCCCTGCCCAGCCCCTGGGTCCTGGGGCTTCTTCCCTTTTGTACTGGAAATGTTTTATCCTTTTGTAAAGAGAGCAGATTTGGGGTTTTTAGCTCAAATAAAGTCGTGGTCTTGTTTCAAGCAGCTTCGCCCTGGGGCTGTTGTCTCCTTTCTGGGGGGGCTGGGGTGAGGGGGGGGCTGCCAGAGGGTCCGAGCCCCCTGTGCTGGGGTCCAGCCGGGATCCCTGACCATGGAGCGGGGCTCTGTGGGACTGGGGGGATTTGGGGTACCAGGAACGGGGCAGAGCAGAGCCCTGGGGGTCCCAGGACTGATTGGGGGTCCCAGGAATGGGGGTTCAGTAGAGCCCTGGGGGATTTGGGGTACCAGGAACGGGGGCAGAGCAGAGCCCTGGGGGTGCTGGGGTATCAGGAATGGGGCAGAGCAGAGCCCTGGGGGTCCCAGGACTGATTGGGGGTCCCAGGAATGGGGGTTCAGTAGAGCCCTGGGGGTACTGGGGGGATTTGGGGTATCAGGAATGGGGCAGAGCAGAGCCCTGGGGGTCCCAGGACTGATTTGGGCTCCCAGGAACTGGGGTGCAGGACAGCCCTGGGGGCACAGGCACAATCTGGGGAGCTGAATTTTGTCCCAACTGCTGCGCGGAGGGGACGCGGCCGTCCTGACTTCACCCCGGCTCCTCCCCCGCGGCACCCCCGGCTCCCCCCGTCCCTCCCCAGCTGCGCCCCGGCCCCTCGGCAGCGTCTGGCGGCCGTGGGGGGCGCGTTCCCCCCGCGTCTGCCCCGCGTCCCCTCGCTCGGGGATCCCCTCGCGTCCCGCCCTCTGTCCCCCCCGGTCCCCGCTGTCCCCCCACCCCGCTGTCCCCGCTGTCCCCCGTCTCCCCGCCCCGCTGTCCCCCCACCCCGTTATCCCCGTTATCCCCACTGTCCCCGTTATCCCCGCTGTCCCCGCTGTCCCCGCTGTCCCCCCGCCCCGTTACCCCCGTTATCTCCGTTATCCCCATTATCCCCGCTGTCCTCGCTGTCCCCGTTATCCCCGCGGTCCCCGCTGTCCCCGCTGTCCCCGTTATCCCCGTTATCCCCGCTGTCCCCGTTATCCCCGTTATCCCCGCTGTCTCCGTTATCCCTGCTGTCCCCGGTCCCCGCTGTCCCCGCCATCCCCCGTCCCCCGCCCCGTTACCCCCGTTGTCTCCGTTATCCCCGTTATCCCCGCTGTCCCCGCTGTCCCCGTTATCCCCGTTATCCCCGCTGTCCCCCCGCTGTCCCCGTTGTCCCCGTTATCCCCGCTGTCCCCCCGTTATCCCCGCTGTCCCCGTTATCCCCGCTGTCCCCCCGTTATCCCCGTTATCCCCGCTGCCCCCGTTATCCCCGCTGTCCCCCCGTTATCCCCGTTATCCCCGTTATCTCCGCTGTCCCCGTTATCCCCGCTGTCCCCCCGCTGTCCCCCCGCTGTCCCCGCTGTCCCCGCTGTCCCCGCTGTCCCCGCCGCCCCCCGTCCCCCCGCCCCGCTGTCCCCCGGCCCCGCGCCGGCTGTGCCGGAGCCCGGGGGAGCCGCCGCCGCTCGGTCCCGCAAGCTGCGCCCGGCTCGGGCTGAGGGCGGGGGGCTCTCCGGGGGCCCCCGCAGCTGCAGCCGGGCCGGGGGGGGCCCTGCGGGGCCGCTCCGAGCGAGAGCCGGGCCGGGAACGGGCGGGGCGCGGGGGGGACCTCGTGTGTCCCCAGGAAAAGGGATTTAGGGACGGGGATGGGGGTGGAACTGCCTGGGATGGACCTGCCTGGGCTGGGTTTGCCTGGGAGGGGGCTCGGCCTGCCCCGCTCCGGGGGAGGTGGGGGGACCACGGGACACCGAGGGGTCACCCGGGCGCATGTGCACGGAGGGACAGGAACTGGGGACACCAAACCGGGCCGGGACACGAACAGGGGGCTGGGACACAAACCCCGGCCTGGGACACGAACAGGGGGGTGTGACACAAACCCCGGGCTGGGACAAAAACTGGGAGCTTTGACACGAATAGGGGGGTGCGACACGAACAGGGGGGTGTGACACAAATCTCGGGTTGGGACACGAACAGGGGGGTGTGATGCAAACCCCGGCCTAGGACACGAACAGGGGGATGTGACACAAACCCCGGGTTGGGGAAAAGGCTGGGGGCTGTGACACGAATAGCAGGGTGTGACATGAATAGGGGGGTGTGACACAAACCCCGGGCTGGGACACAAACCCCGGGCTGTGACACAAACCCCAGCCTAGGACAAAAACTGGGGGCTGTGACACGAATAGGGGAGTGTGACATGAACAGGGGGGTGTGACACAAACCCCGGGTTGGGACACGAACAGGGGGGTGTGACACAAACCCCAGGCTGTGACACAAACCCCGGAGCTGGGACACCCCTGTGAGCCCCCCACGCCCCCCTCACAGCCCCCGGCGGCACCGGGACCCCTCCCCAGCGATGCCCCGGGAGCCCCGGGCTGAGCACAGCGGCCGCTGCCCGCCGGGCCCAGGGTCCAGCTGTGCCCCGGCCCCCCCGGCCCCTCTGCCGCTGGCCGGGGGCCAAGCCCCGCTCGGTGCCAGCTCCCCCGGGCACGTGTGCGCCCTCGCAGCAGCCCCGGCCCGTGCCAGCAGGGCAGGAGCCGTGCCAGGCCCGCGCTGCCAGGGCACAGCTGGCCCCCGGCTCGCGCGGGGAGGGGACGCCGAGCGCCCGGGGGTGTCCCCGTGTCCCCGCAGGACGCCGGGGCAGGGGGGTGGCACTGCTGAGGAGCTGAGGGTGGGCGGGCTCGCTGCACCCAGCTTGGGGGTCGTGGGGAGGGTCTCTCATCCCCTCTGGGGGTCCCTGGGCAGCTCACAGCCCCCCCCAGGGGTCCCACAGGTGGGGGGACATGGGGCAGGTGGGGTCAGGGGGGGCAGCGTCCCCTCCCATCCCAGCTGGGGAATTCTTGGGAGGGGCACTGGGGGGTCCAGCCTGACCCATGGAGGGGACAGTGACCCACAGAGGGACACCCTGACCCATGGAGGGGACACTGACCCATGGAAAGACATCCTGACCCACAGAGGGACTCCCTGACCCATGGAGGAGACACTGACCCATGGAGGGGACACTGACCCATGGAGAGACATCCTGACCCATGGAGAGACATCCTGACCCACAGAGGGACACCCTGACCCATGGAAGGACATCCTGACCCATGGAGGGACATCCTGACCCATGGAGGAGACACTGACCCATGGAGGGGACACTGACCCATGGAGGGACATCCTGACCCATGGAGGGACATCCTGACCCACAGAGGGACACCCTGACCCATGGAGGGGACATCCTGACCCATGGAGGGACTACCCTGACCCACAGACGGGACATCCTGACCCATGGAGGGACTCCCTGACCCCCAGAGGTGACTCCCTGTCCCTCCTCCCCCATTTGGGACCATCCCCCAGCCCCGGGGGTCTCGGCTCGGGCTCGCCCTGGTTTCCCCGGCAGGGTGGGGCTGCCCAGGGCTGGATAATTGCTAAGCCCCCCTAAAGCCCGGCTTTCAGGGCTGTAATTCTGATATTTGTCTGTAATCTGATAACACCGCCGGCCATGAGCTCCTAATGTGGCCGGCTCGGGAAACCGCGCGGATTTTCCCACTAAGCCGGGAGATCGGGCTCGGGGCTCTCGAGTTAATCGTCTTTTCCCCGTGGGGATGGCGGATTTTGGCAAACGAACTTTTCCTGCGGGTTGGAGGGGGCAGAGGAGCTGCCGTGGTCCCGGGAGGATGGAGGTGGTGGCACTCCGGGGATGCAGGGGTTAAATGGGGTCGTGCAAGGCTGTGACCCTGCCGGTGCAAACCCTGTCACTGTCACCCTGGTGGGCTCAGGGGCGGTTCTGTTCTCCAGCAGCTCAGGGAGTTGGTGAGGCTGTGAGGGTGGAGGCTCCCGTGTGGGGTGTGCTGTTCGTAAGGCTTCATCAGTCTGTCTGTCCATCCGTCCATGGATTCCATCCCTGTTTCCATCCATCCATCCATCCATCCATCATCCATCCATCCATCCATCCATCCATCCATCCATCCATCCATCTGTCCATTCATGGATTCTATCCATCAATCTCTCTGTCAGTCCATCCATCCATGGATTACAACTATCCATCCATCCATCCATCCGTCCATCCATCCCACCCCATCCATCTGTCCATTCATGGATTCTATCCATTGATCTCTCTGTCAGTCCATCCATCCATCCATCCATCCACAGATTACATCTATCCATCTGTCCATCCGTCCATCCATCCATCCATCCATCCATCCATCCATCCATCCATCCATCCATCCATCCATAGATTACATCCATCCATCCATCCGTCCATCCGTCCATCCATCCATCCATCCATCCATCCATCCATCCATCCATCCATCCATCCATCCATCCATCCATCCATCCATCCATCCATCCATCCATCCCTCCATCCCATCCATCCCTCCATCCCATCCATCCATCCATCCATCCATCCCTCCATCCCATCCATCCATCCATCCATCCATCCATCCATCCATCCATCCATCCATCCATCCATCCATCCATCCATCCATCCATCCATCCATCCCTGTGTCCCTCCCTCCCTCCCTCTCGCCCTCCCTCTGTCTGTCCGTCCATCCGTCCGTCCGTCTGTCCATCCCTCCATCCCACAGTCCCCAGCCAGGGCAGGACTTGTGCCCTGTGATGCCACCGAGGGCTGGCCCCAGAGCTGTCCCCAAACCCATCCAGGTGAGGGTGGCACCGGGGCTGTTCTCCCCTTCCTGGGACATCCCCGGAGCCCTCCCGGCTCTGGGACACCCCAGGGAATCCCTGGCTGGGACTCGTGCGCTGGCGGCTGCCAAGGCAAACTGCTCCAGACCCCGGCCTCGGGGTGGTTTTTCTGCTCTAATACAAGTTCAGGGAGCTCCCGGCTTAATCCGCGCCAGATAAACCAACAGCGCGGAGATTTGGAGTTATTGACGAAGTCTCTGCTCGGGCGAGATTAGAGCTCGGCTTAACGATGTTGCGGGAGGGTTTGGGGACGGTTTAATCAGAATTTGTACAGCGATAATCCCATCTTTAAACTCGTCCCGGGGCCAATCCCTCCCAAGTTGTGCTGGGGGGAGGTGGGGAGGCCTCGGCGGTGTTTCCAGCCCAAATGAGTCGGGGGGAGGCAGAGAATTTGGGGAGGATGTGGGGGGATTTGGGGAGAAATGTGGGCCTGGCACGAGGTGCCCAGAGGGGCTGAGGGTCCCTGGAAGTGTCTGAGCACTTGGAGGGACACTGAGGTGACCCTGTGACCCTGCAGGGGTGGCACTGGCCGGGCTTTAAATCCCTCCCAACCCACTCCTGCATTCGAGCACCCCACGAAACCCCCGCACAAACCCCGTAAATCAACACCAATCCCCGAAGCCAAACCAGCGCCATTCCCCCCCCACCGAACCCTCCACGAGCTCCCCTCCCGTGCCTCAGTTTCCCCCCGGGGAATCACCGAAACCTCGCCCGGCGGGGACGCGGCGGCTTTTGTGGCTGCGCGGCGCTTTCAGGGAGCACAAAGGGGCCCCGGCGGCACAGATGGAGCCTTTCAGAGGGGACCCGGGCTCCTTTCGCCGTCTGCCGCCGGGCGCTGCCTCCCGCCGCAATCCCCCTTAATTGAATCCGCACTTTCATAGCTCATTACCCCCCTGATGGATTGGATTAGCGGGGGCTGCGCCCGCCGGCCCCGCCGGGGAACAGTTGGCAGCTCCGCGCCGCTCGGCGGCTCCGGGGTGCCCGGGGGGCCCCGGCGGCTCCGGGACACGAGCGGCAGCGCGGGGGGCAACGGACGCGACCTCCGCCGTGGGTGCCCGGCGGTGCGGGCACGTCCTGGGCATCCCCGGAACCCGCGGGGCATCTCCAGCGTCGCCTGGGCGTCTTTGGCACCTCCTGGGCATTCCCGAAACCCCCATGGCATCCCTGGCACCCCCTGGGCATCCCCGGGATAGCCGAGACACCCCCGCAACCTCCTGGGCATCCCCGGAACCCTCGTGGCATCTCTGGCACCCCCTGGGCATCCCCGGTACCCCCTGGGCATCTCCCCTGGGCAGTGCCCACCCCATGGTCCCCCCGTGTCCCCACCTGGGGGGACCCCTCAGAGGATGCGCTGTGTGGTGTCAGAGCCCCTGATGGGAAAATCTGGGGGTGCTGGATGCCCCGGAGGATGAAATTTGGGGTGTTGGGATTCCTGGGGACAAGGTTTGGGGTGCTGGAAGCCCCAGAGGATGAAATTTGGGGTGTTGGGACCCCCGGGGACAAGGTTTGGGGTCTGGAAGTGCCAGAAGATGAAATTTGGGGTGTTGGGACCCCCGGAGGATGAAATTTGGGGTGTTGGGGCTCCCGGAGACAAGGTTTGGGGTGCTGGGACCCCCAGAGGATGAAATTTGGGGTGTTGGGATCCCCGGGGATGAGGTTTGGGGTGCTGGGACCCCCAGAGGATGAAATTTGGGGTGTTGGGACCCTCAGAGGATGAAATTTGGGCCTTTGGGATCCCCGAGGATGAGGTTTGGGTGCTGGAAGCCCCCAGGGTTTGGTTTCGTGGTCGTTCGATCCTCGGAGCAGCCCCTGGGACGGGAGGGATGGGGAGGGGGATCAGCGCCCTCCCCCTGCCCCTCTCGGCGGGGCTCTGCCTCCCCCCGCCCCAAAAGGCGGCGGGACCCCGCAGGAGCCGCCCCCTCCCCGCGCCCGTGTCCATCTGGGACCAACGGCCGCCGCTCCCTCGTTAACCCCATAAGCTCCGGGGGGACCCCGGCCCAGCTGCCAGCCATGCTGGGGGGTCTGGGGGGGGGCTCTGCTCTGCCTCCCCCACCCTTTTCATCCCCGGGGTAAACCCCTGGGTTCGGCACGCCAAAACCCTGGGATCCCAAAACCCCGGGATCCCAAAACCCAGGATCCCAAAAACCCAGGATCCAAAAAAACTGGGATTCCAAAATTCTGAGATCCCAAAACCCTGGGATTTCAAAAAACTGAGATCCCAAAAACCCATGATCCCAAAACCTGAGATCCAAAACCCCGGGATCCCAAAAACCTGGGATCCCAAAAACCTGAGATCCCAAAAACCCGTGATTCCAAAAACCCGGGATCCAAAAACCCGGGATCCAAAAAACCTGGGAACCCAAAAACCTGGGAACCCAAAAACCTGAGATCCCAAACCCCTGGGATTCCAAAATCCTGGGATCCCAAAAACCTGGGAACCCAAAAACCCAGAATTCCAAAACCCCGGGATCCCAAAATCCTGGGGTCCAAAACACCTGGGATTCCAAAAACCCAGGATCCAAAAACCCAGGATCCCAAAACCCTGGGATTCCAAAAACCCAGGATCCCAAAAAACCTGGGATCCCAAAAACCTGGGATCCCAAACCCCGAGATCCAAAACCCCGGGATCCCAAAAACCTGGGATCCAAAACCTGGGATCCAAAAAACCTGGGATTCCAAAAACCTGGGATCCCAAAAGCCTGGGATCCCAAAAACTTGGGATCAGTGCCACTCCGGGGCTGGATCCAGCTGCAGATCCCGTCCCCTCCCGCAAATGAGGAGCTCGGCCCTAAATGGTTCAGCAAACCCCCTCCTCATCCTCATCCTCATCCTCATCCTCATCCTCATCCTCATCCTCATCCTCATCCCCATCCCCATCCCCATCCTCATCCCCATCCCCATCCCCATCCCCATCCCCATCCCCATCCCCATCCCCATCCCCATCCCCATCCCCATCCTCATCCCCATCCTCATCCTCATCCTCATCCCCATCCCCATCCCCATCCTCACCCTCATCCCCATCCTCATCCCCATCCCCATCCTCATCCTCATCCCCATCCCCATCCCCATCCTCATCCCCCTCCTCATCCTCATCCCCATCCTCCCCATCCCCATCCCCATCCCCATCCCCATCCCCATCCCCATCCCCATCCCCATCGTCCCCATCCCCATCCATCCCCATCCCTCCTCATCCTCATCCTCATCCTCATCCCCATCCTCATCCCCATCCTCATCCTCATCCTCATCCTCATCCCCATCCCCATCCCCATCCCCATCCCCATCCCCATCCCCATCCCCATCCTCATCCTCATCCTCATCCTCATCCCCATCCTCATCCCCATCCCCATCCTCATCCTCATCCCCCCCCATCCCCATCCCCATCCCCATCCCTATCCCCATCCTCATCCTCATCCTCATCCTCATCCTCATCCCCATCCCCATCCCCATCCCCATCCTCATCCCCATCCCCATCCTCATCCTCATCCTCATCCTCATCCTCATCCCCATCCCCATCCCCATCCTCATCCTCATCCCCATCCTCATCCCCATCCCCATCCCCATCCCCATCCCCATCCCCATCCTCATCCCCATCCCCATCCCCATCCTCATCCTCATCCTCATCCTCATCCCCATCCCCATCCCCATCCCCATCCCCATCCCTGAGGCCACGCTGGCGCTGCTGCAGCAGATGCGGCCGGGGCCCATCGGGGCAGTTAGGCAGGATCGGTTACGGGCGGGATTAGGGAGGCTCCGCTCCCCAGGGCTCGGATCAGGGTCTAAAGCCGCGGGCTCGGCCTGGCGGGGGCTCAGCTGGAGCCGGAACCCTCCTCATCCTCCTAAAACCTCGGGGTCTCTCCTGTGTCCCTGGGTCTCGGGTGTGCGGGGGGGAAGCCGGGGAAATGGAAACCCCCAAAAACCCCTAAGAATGCAATAAAACATTCCGGGAATAAACTCAAGAAACCATCGGGGGTCTCTCCTGTCCCTGAGTCTCTCGGGGAACAAAACCCTGGCGCCAAATAAAACATTGGGAAAAACGAGGGAAACAGGGGGGAGAAACCCAATTAAAAAGAACGGGGAACAAACCCAAGAAAAGAAGGGTGGAGAAAAAAAACATTGGGAAACCGGGGCAAAAACCCGATAAAACAAGGGGGAGGGAACCAAATAAAACATTGGGAAAACGGGGAATAAACCCAAGAAAACAAGGGGAGGAGAAACTCAATAAAACATTGGGGACACGGGGAATAAACCCAAGAAAACATTGGGGGAGAAACTCAATAAAACCTTGAGGAAACGGGGAACAAACCCAAGAAAACAAGGGGAGAGAAACTCAATAAAACATTGGGAAAACAGGGGAAAACCCAAGAAAACATTGGGGAAAACGGGGAAAAAAACTCAAGGGAAAAAAAAAAACCACAAGAAAACACGGAAAACGAGGAATAAACCCAAGAAAACAAGGGGCAGAAAAACACTGGGGAAATTGGGAAAACGCCAAGAGAACACAGGGGAAATGGGGAAAATGCCAAGAAAACATTGGGGAAAAAGGGGAAAACCCAAGGGGAGAGCAATAAAAAAAACGGGGGAATGGGAAACGCCAAGAAAAAACATGGGGAAAAATGGAAACCCCAAGAAAACACGGGGAAATGGGAAAACGCCAAGAAAAAACGGGGGAAATGGGAAAAACGCCAAGAAAACAGGGGGAAATGGGAAAAACCCCAAGAAAGGAAATGGGAAAAAGGGGGAAAACCCCAGGAATAAAACACGGGGAAAACGGGAAAAAACGCCAAGAGAACACAGGGAAATGGAAAACCAGCAATAAAAATGGGGAAACGGGAAAAACGCCAAGAAAACATGGGGAAATGGGAAAAACGCCAAGAAAACACGGGGAAAAGGAGGAAAAGCAATAACACGGGGCGGGGGCCAAGGGGGAGGGAAAAGGGAAAACCCCAAGAAAATTAGGGGTGGGAAGGGGCCAAGAAAACACGGGGAAATGGGAAAACGCCAAGAGAACACAGGGAAATGGAAAAAAAGCCAAGAAAACATGGGGGAATGGGAAAACCCCAAGAAAGGGGGGGGGGCACCGGTGCGCCTGGGGGGAGCACAGGGACACCCCTGACAGGGCCCCTGGGGGGCCCTGAGGAGGAGCTGGGGGGCCTCAGGGGGGCATGCCCCTGAGAGGCTGGCAGCAGATGGGGGGGCCTGAGGAGGGCTGGGGGCTGGGCCCCTCCCTCCTGGCCCTGCCCTCCCCTCCTGCCCTGCCTCGCTCGGGTCCGTCTCCTTTCCCCACAGCGCTGCAAACTGGTGGGGAACAGGGACTGGAAATGTCCTTCTGGGACAGTATTTTTAATAGATAGAAGGTTATATATATATATATATATATATATAAATATAAATAAATATATAAATATATATATATATATATATATATATATATATATATATATATATATATATATATATATATATACACATTTTATATATATATATATATTTTTTTATATATATATATATATATATATATATACTTTTATATATATATATTATATATATATATATATATATATATATATATATATAGATATACATATTTTATATATATATATATACATTTTATATATATATATTACTTTATATATATATTTATATATATACTTTTATATATATATACTTTATATATATACTTTATATATATACACATATATACTTTTTATATATATAAAGTGTATATATATATAAAGTATATGTATATAAAGTATATATATATGTATGTATGTGTATATATATGTGTATACATGCATATATGTATATATATTTAATTTATATATATATATTTTTTAAATACACTATAAATATGTTTTAATACACCTATAAAAAATATAATTATTAATACACAGTAGAAATATATATTTATACGTAAAATATATTTTATATATAAACATATGCTTATATATAAACATATATGTATATATAAAATACATATATTGATATATAAAAATGCATATATTTATACATAAAAATATACTTTTACATATAGCTTTAATATACTTTTATATAGATACAAAAAGGCATCTTTTATATATAATATAATGTATCAATAATTTAATAAATAATTGTATAATAACTAATATATATAATGAATAAATACTATAATGTATAGATAATAATATATAAATATACGAACAAAACTTATTATCTGGGATCTAATTTATGTAGAAATACATATGAAATACATAAATGCACCATCGAGTATAATATATAAGTGATTGGATAATATATACTTATAGCACATAAATGTATCCTATGTTATAATGTACAAATATATATTTATTATTTCATATATTATAATAAATATTTTATCTATTTTATATATAATTTAAATTTAATTTTATATATTATATATTTTAATATATTATGTATTTTAATATAATTATTTTATATTTTATATTTCTGTATATTTTCCCGCGCTGTCCGGAGCTGGGAGCGATTTCCCCAGCCTGTGTGACCCTGGGGACGCTGGGGTCTGTTTGGCACCATCGGGGAGTTGATTTGGCAGCCGGGAGGCCAGGCCGTGGGTGCCCGGGGCAGGGATGGCAGCGTCCTGGGCATCCCCGGAAGGGGCAGGGGCATCTCCAGCGTCGCCTGGGCGTCTTTGGCACCTCCTGGGCATTCCCCTGTCCCCATGGCATCCCTGGGCCCCCCTGGGCCCCCCCGGGCCCGAGACACCCCGCAACCCTCCTGGGCATCCCCGGAACCCTCCGTGGCATCTCCTTGGTCACCCCTGGGCATCCCTGGTCACCCCTGGGCATCTCCTGGGCAGTGGCCACCCCATGGTCCCCCCTGTGTCCCTGGGGACCTGGAGAGGAGGCGCTCCCAGTGTCACCCCTGATGGGAAAATCTGGGGGTGCTGGATGCCCTGGAGGATGAAATTTGGGGTGTGTCCGGGGACAAGGTTTGGGGTGCTGGAAGCCCCAGAGGATGCGCTGTTGGGTTTGGGGACAAGGTTTGGGGTCTGGAAGTGCCAGAAGATGAAATGTGGGGTTTTGGGATCCCGGAGGATGAAATTTGGGGTGTTGGGATCCGTGGAGACAAGGTTTGGGGTGCTGGGACCCCAGAGGATGAAATTTGGGGTGTTGGGATCCCCAGGGATGAGGTTTGGGGTGCTGGGACCCCAGAGAGGATGAAATTTGGGGTGTTGGGACCCTCAGAGGATGAAATTTGGGTTTTGGGATCCCTGAGGATGAGGTTTGGGTGCTGGAAGCCCCAGGGTTTGGTTTTTCGTGGTCGTTCGATCCTCAGGAGCAGCCCCTGGGACGGGAGGGATGGGAGGGATCAGCGCCTCCCCTGCCCCCTCGGGGGGGCTCTGCCCCCCCGCCCCAAAGGCGGCGGGACCCCGCAGGAGCCCCCCCCTCCCCGCGCCTGTGTCCATCTGGGACCAACGGCCGCCGCTCCCTCGTTAACCCCATAAGCTCTGGGGACCCTGGCCCAGCTGCCAGCCATGCTGGGGTCTGGGGGGGCTCTGCTCTGCCTCCCCACCCTTTTCATCCCAGGGGGTAAACCCCTGCCCGGGCACCCCAAAACCCTGGGATCCCAAAACCTGAGGATCCCAAAACCCAGGATCCCAAAAACCCAGGATGGAGAAAAAAAACTGGGATTCCAAAATTCTGAGATCCCAAAACCCTGGGATTTCAAAAACTGAGATCCCAAAACCCATGATCTCAAAAACCTGAGATCCAAACCCTTGGGATCCCAAAACCTGGGATCCCAAAAACCTGAGATCCCAAAACCCAGGATCCCAAACCCCTGGGATCCAAAACCCGGGATCCCAAAAACCTGGGAACCCAAAAAACCTGGGAACCCAAAAACCTGAGATCCCAGGGGGGGGATTCCAAAATCCTGGGATCCCAAAAACCTGGGAACCCAAAACCCAGAATTTAAAAACCCGGGATCCCAAAATCCTGGGGTCCCAAAAAACCTGGGATTCCAAAAACCTGGGATCCAAAAACCCAGGATCAAAAAACCCTGGGATTCCAAAACCCAGGATCCAAAAAACCTGGGATCCCAAAAACCTGGGATCCCAAATGAGGAGATCCAAAACCCTAAATGGATCCAAAACCTGGGATCCAAAACCTGGGATCCAAAAACCTGGGATTCCAAAACCTGGGATCCCCAAAGCCTGGGATCCCAAAACTTGGGATCATCCCATCCCATCCTGGATCCAGCTGCAGATCCCGTCCCTCCGCAAATGAGGATCTCCATCCCTAAAATGGTTCAGCAAACCCCTCATCCTCATCCTCATCCCTATCCCCTCATCCTCATCCTCATCCTCATCCCCCATCCTCATCCCCATCCCCATCCCCATCCTCATCCCCATCCCCATCCCCCATCCCCATCCCCATCCACATCCCCCATCCCCATCCCCATCCCCATCCCCATCCTCATCCCCATCCTCATCCTCATTCTCATCCCCATCCCCATCCCCATCCTCATCCATCCTCATCCCCATCCCTCATCCCCATCCCCATCCTCATCCTCATCCCCATCCCCATCCCCATCCTCATCCCCTCCTCATCCTCATCCCCATCCTCATCCCCATCCCCATCCCCATCCCATCCCCATCCCCATCCCCATCCCATCCCCACCCCTCCTCATCCTCATCCCATCCCCATCCCCATCCCCATCCTCATCCCTCATCTCTCCCATCCTCATCCCATCCCCATCCCCATCCCCATCCCCATCCCCATCCCCATCCCCATCCTCATCCTCATCCTCATCCTCATCCCCATCCTCATCCCCCCCATCCCCATCCCCATCCTCACCCCATCCCCATCCCCATCCCCATCCCTCCCCATCCTCATCTCATCCTCATCCTCATCCCCATCCCCATATCCATATCCCCATCCCCATCCCCATCCCCATCCCCATCCCCATCCTCATCCTCATCCTCATCCTCATCCCATCCCTATCCCCATCCTCATCCCCATCCCCATCCTCATCCCCATCCCCATCCCTCATCCCCATCCCCATCCCTATCCTCATCCCCATCCCCATCCCCATCCTCATCCTCATCCTCACCCCTCATCCCCATCCCCATCCCCATCCCCATCCCCCATCCCTGAGGAACTGCAGCAGATGCGGGGCCCATCGGGGCAATTAGGCGGATCGGTTACGGCGGGATTGGGGCCGCCTCCCAGGGCAGTTAGGGCAGGATCGGTCAGGCCGGGCGGGGATTAGGAGAACCCCTCATCCCCCATTGGGGTCCGGATCAGGGCCAATAAAGCAATTTCTCCCGAAACCTCGGCCTGGCGGGGGCTCAGCTGGAGCCGGAACCCTCCTCATCCTCACTGGGTCGGGTGAAGTCCCTGGGGTGTGCGGGGTGAAGCAATAAAACATTGGGAAAACAGGGAATAAACCCAAGAAAACATTGGGCGGAAACCAAATATTCAGGGAATAAAACCCAAAAACATCGGGGGAGAAACCAAATAAAACATTGGGAAAACGAGGGAAAACCCAATAAAACAAGGGGAGAAACCAAATAAAACATTGGCGGGGGAACAAACCCAAAAACAAGGGAAAAACCCAATAAAACATTGCGAAGAAACCCAATAAAACACATTGAGAAACCAAACCCAAAAACATTGGGGGGGGGAAAAACCGGGGAAATAAAACAAGGGGGAGAAACCAAATAAAACATTGGGAAAAACCCAAGAAAACAAGGGGGGGGAAAAACAACCCAAGAAAACAAGGGGAACGGGGAAGAAAACATTGGGAAAAAGAATAAACCCAAAAACAAAGGAAACCAAAGAAAACATTGGGAAAACGGGGAAACCAAAAACAAAAACAATTGGGGAAACGGGAATAAACCCAAGAAAACAAGGGGGAGAAACTCAATAAAACATTGGGAAAACGGGGAATAAACCCAAGAAAACAAGGGGAGAAACTCAATAAAACATTGGGAAAACAGGAATAAACCCAAGAGAAAAAACATTGGGGAAAACGGGGAAAAAAACTCAAAAAAAAAAAACCACAAGAAAACACGGGGAAAATGGGAAAAAACCCCAGCAACTCAAAAACATTGGGGGGGAAATGGGAAAAATTGGGGAAAATGCCAAAAAAACAAGGGAAAAAAAAAACCACAAGAAAACACGGGGAAAACGGGAAAAATCCCCAGCAATAAAACACGGGGAAAATGGGAAAAAACGCCAAGAAAACACGGGGGAAATGGGAAAAAACCCCAGCAATAAAACACTGGGGAAACGGGAAAAAATGCCAAGAGAACACAGGGGAAATGGAAAAAAAAACCAGCAATAAAACATGGGGGAAACGGGAAAAAAACGCCAAGAGAACACAGGGGAAATGGAAAAAAAACCCAGCAATAAAACATGGGGAAACGGGAAAAAACGCCAAGAGAACACAGGGGAAATGGGAAAAAACGCCAAGAAAACACGGGGAAAAAGGGGGAAAACCCCAGCAATAAAACACGGGGGAAACGGGAAAAAACGCCAAGAAAACATGGGGAAAACGGGAAAAACCCCCAAGAAAATTCAGGGGAAATGGGAAAAAACGCCAAGAAAACACGGGGGAAATGGGAAAAAACGCCAAGAGAACACAGGGAAAATGGGAAAAAAAGCCAAGAAAACATGGGGGGAATGGGAAAAAAAACCCAAGAAAAAGCGGGGAAAACGGGAAAAAGCACACGGTGCGCGCTTCGGGGGGAGCACAGGGGACACCCCGACACTCCCCCGGGTGGGAGCGGGGCTCGGAGCCCCCCGGGGGTCCCGGCGAGCTCAGCTGCGCCGGGCGCACCTGGGCGGGAGCGGGGCCGCCTCAGGTGGGGCCGGCGCCCCCCGAGAGGCTGCGCAGGGATGGGGGGGCCCCGAGGAGGAGCTGGGGGGGCCCCGGGGGGCAGCGCTGGCAGCAGATGGCCGGGGGCAGCGGCTGCCCCTCCCCTCCTGCCCTGCCCTCGCTCGGGTCCGTCTCCTTTCCCCACAGCGCTGCAAACTTCGCGGGGAACAGGGACTGGAATGTCCCTTCTGGGACAGTATTTTTAATAGATAGAAGGTTATATATATATATATATATATATATATATATATATATATAAATAAATAAAAATATACTATATATATATATATGTATATATATATATATATATACACACACACACACACATATATATATATATATATACATTTTTTTTATATATATATATACACACTTTATATATACTTCATATATATATATATGTATACTTTATATATATACTTTATATATATATACATATATATATACACTTTATATATAGATATACACATTTTATATATATATATATACACTTTATATATATACTTTATATATATATACTTTTATATATATACTTTATATATATATACTTTATATATATACTTTTATATATATACATATATATACTTTTATATATATAAAGTGTATATATATATAAAGTATATGTATATAAAATATATATATATATATGTATGTATATATATATGTGTATACATGCATATATGTATATATATTTAATTTACTCATATATATATTTTTAAATACACTATAAATATGTTTTAATACACCTATAAAAATATAATTATTAATACACAGTAGAAATATATATTTATACGTAAAATATATTTTATATATAAACATATGCTTATATATAAACATATATGTATATATAAAATACATATATTGATATATAAAAATGCATATATTTATACATAAAAATATACTTTTACATATAGCTTTAATATACTTTTATATAGATACAAAAAGGCATCTTTTATATATAATATAATGTATCAATAATTTAATAAATAATTGTATAATAACTAATATATATAATGAATAAATACTATAATGTATAGATAATAATATATAAATATACGAACAAAACTTATTATCTGGGATCTAATTTATGTAGAAATACATATGAAATACATAAATGCACCATCGAGTATAATATATAAGTGATTGGATAATATATACTTATAGCACATAAATGTATCCTATGTTATAATGTACAAATATATATTTATTATTTCCATATATTATAATAAATATTTTATCTATTTTATATATAATTTAAATTTAATTTTATATATTATATATTTTAATATATTATGTATTTTAATATAATTACTTTATATTTTATATTTCTGTATATTTTCCCGCGCTGTCCGAGCCGGGAGCGATTTCCCAGCGCTCTGTGTGACCCTGGGGACGCCGGGTTCGTTTGGCACCATCGGGGGAGCGATTTGGCAGCCGGGAGGCTGCGGGAGCCGCTGCCAGGGCAGGGATGGCAGCGAGGAGGGGCCGGGACTGCTCCTGTGCCAGGGAGGGGCAGGAGCCACCCCCGGAGCCACCCTGGGGTGCTGGGGGCACCTGGAGCGTCCCTGTCCCGCAGCTCTGCCCTCGTCCCCTGTGTCCCCCCCGGCCGGCCCGGGCCACCCTGGCCGTGTCCCCTGCGCTGGGAGCCGCGGCTGGAGCCCTCCGAGGGATCCGTGTCACCCCAGTGTCACCCCCTGTGTCACCGTGGCTGGACCCCTCCGAGGGATCCGTGTCACCCCCGTGTCACCCCCTGTGTCACCCCGGCTGGACCCCTCAAACTGCTCCGTGTCACCCCAGTGTCACCCCCGTGTCACCCTGGCTGGAGCCCTCCGAGGGATCCATGTCACCCCAGTGTCACCCTGGCTGGACCCCTCAAACAGCTCCGTGTCACCCCCTGTGTCACCCCGGCTGGACCCCTCCGAGGGCTTGATGTCACCCCAGTGTCACCCCCGTGTCACCATGGCTGGACCCCTCAAACTGCTCCGAGTCACCCCCCATGTCACCCCGGCTCCGTGTCACCCCCGTGTCACCCTGGCTGGACCCCTGAAATGGCTCTGTCACCCCCGTGTCACCCCGGCTGGACCCCTCAAAGGGCTCCGTGTCACCCCCGTGTCACTCCCGTGTCACCCCCATGTCACCCCGGCTCCGTGTCCCCCCTCCGTGTCCCACCCCGTGTCACCCCCGTGTCACCCTGTCTGGACCCCTCAAACAGCTCTGTGCCACCCCCGTGTCACTCCCCCATGTCACCCCGGCCCCGTGTCCCCCCCGTGTCCCCCCAGGTACAGGGACACCCCTGGGTGTCCCCCCGAAGCCGCCCCCCGCCCGCTTTCCCAGCGCATTTCTATAAATCAAGCTGTGGCATCCCCCCCTCCCGGCGCGGGGTTCGGGGTCACCCGTGACCCCCGGCAGATGGCGCGGGGCCCGCCAGCCCTGCCCAGGACCATCTGTCAGCGGCTCCGGCTCCGCGCCCTGGGACCCCGGCCGCGGCTGCAGGAGGAGGGGACAGCGGGGACAGCGCGGGGAGCTGGTGGCTGTCACCCCCCCCTACACCATGGGACCCCCCAAATCCGGGCTGAGCGGGAGAAGGGGTGCTGGGGGGTCCTGATGTCTCAGGGTGGGCGGGGGGTTTGTCCCGAGTGCGGGGCGTCATCTCCACAGCCCGGGCTGCAGGAGGAGGGGACAGCGCGGGGAGCTGGTGGCTGTCACCCCCCCCTTGGGACCCCCCAAATCCGGGGTCAGCGGGAGAAGGGGGTGCTGGGGGGTCCCGGTGCCTCAAGGTGGGTGGGGGGCTCGTCCCGAGTGCGGGGCGTCATCTCCACAGCCCGGGCTGCAGGAGGAGGGGACGGGGACAGCGGGGGGAGCTGGTGGCTGTCACCCCCCCTACACCGGGGACCCCCCAAATCCGGGCTGAGCGGGAGAAGGGGCGGAGCGGGGGGTGCTGGGGGGTCCCGATGTCTCACGGTGGGTGGGGGGCTTGTCCCGAGTGTGGGGCGTCACCTCCACAGCCCGGGGAGGGCGGGGGGGTGCCGGCCTGGGGGTCCCGCTGCCCCCCGGGCTCTGCTTGGAGCCCCTGAGGGCGCTGCTGGAGCAGCTGGAGCCCCGAGCAGCCCCAGCCCGGGGGATTTGGGGGCTCCGGGGAGCCGCGGCCCCGGGGAGAGCTCAGCTGGGCGGGGGCAGAGCCGAATTCCCGGGCAGGGGCTCCAGGGGACAGAGCCCCCGGGACCGGCCGGGTCCGGGGGGGCTCCGAGAGGGGATGTGGGGACAAACGGAGGGAGAAATGGGGCGGGGGGGGGATAACGGGGGGGCTGTGCAGGGACACAGGGACGCAGCGCTCCTCCAGCCAGGGCAGTGTTTATTCCGCTCAGGATCCTCCTTTCCGTGCCCAATCCTTCCCTTCCCGCCGCTCTCCTGCCGAGCCCGGGCCCGCCACACGCGGCGGGGTCTGGGGGTGTCCCCTCGCCCCCTCCCCGAGGGGTTCGGCCCCCCCCGGGCCGGGCCCGCGGTGCGGCCGCTCCCGTCCCGCGGCCCCGAGCAGCGCGGGGGCGGCCCCGGTGCTCGCTCCCAGCCGAGCCCCCCCCGGGTGACATCACTCGGGGTGACATCACTGCTCGGGGTGACATCACCCTCAGGGTGACATCACTCCGGGTGACGTCACTGCTCGGGTGACGTCACTCTCAGGGTGACATCACGTAGGCGGTGGCGATGAACCTCCTGCCGCCGCCGTAGGTGGCTTTGGTCCAGGGGTAGGTCTGCACGCTGAGGCGGTGCCCGCCCAGGCTCAGGTGGCATCTGCGGGGACACCATCGCCTGTCACCGCCTGTCACCGCCCTGCTCGCGGTCTGTGCCCCACAGGGGTGGGGGTCTTGGTGTCCCCACAGCCACGGTGCTCCAGCTCTGAGCCCCTCACCCCACAACCCCATCTGCAGGATGCTCTTGGTATCCCCAGCCACTGCTGTTCCATCCCCATCCCCATTTCCATCCCATCCCATCCCCATCCCATCCCATCCCATCCCATCCCCATTTCCATCCCATCCCATCCCATCCCATCCCCAAATTCAGGGCCAGCCTCAGCCCTGATGGGGGCTCAGGGAGGCCCCGCTGGCCCCAGAGCTGGACTTGGGATGGACAGAGGGACATGGGAGGGGCAGAAGGACACGGGATGGACAGAAGGACTCGGGATGGACAGAGGGACGCGGGATGGACAGGACACAAGTACACAGAATGGGCAGAGAGGACTCGGGATGGGCAGACGGACACCGCATGGATGGAAGGACAGAGGATGGACAGAAGGACTCGGGATGGACAGAAGGACACAGGACGGACAGAGGGACGCAGGGTCGGCACTCACGCCCGGCCGGGCCGCGCGAGGAAGCAGAGGGTGTAGAGGCCGAACTCGAACTCGGGGCTGCAGCCGATGAAAGCCGAGCCCACCTCCTTGTAGAACCCGTCCCAGCTGAACTGGAGCCCCAGCACATCGGGGTACGTGTCCCACTGGGGAAGAGGGGGTTTGGGCTCAGCAGGGTGGGAACCCCCAGCCCAGCCCAGCCAGGAACACCCCAGACCCTCAGGGAGGGTCCAGAGCAGCTCCTGGCCGGGCTGGGGGTCCCGGCAGAGCCCCCCGGCCCCAAATCTCTCCCTCAAGGCTTGGGAGCCCCTCTTGCCCCTGGCCTGGTGGGTTCTGGCCCTTCCCACCCCCTAGCGGGGATGGGGCAGGGGGAGCCCCCCAGATCTGGGGGTTCATGCCCATGGGAGCCCCCCTGATCTGGGGGTTCATCCCCATGGGAGCCCCCCTGGTCTGGGGGTTCATCCCTGTGGGAGTCCCCCTGATCTGGAGGTTCCTCCCCATGGGAGCCCCCTGATATGGGGGTTCGTCCCCATGGGTGCCCCCCAGATCTGGGGGTTCATCCCATGGGAGCCCCCCTGATTTGAAGGTTCATCCCCATAGGAGCCCCCTGATCTGGGGGTTCGTCCCCATGGGAGCCCCCTGATCTGGGGTTCATCCCATGGGAGGCCCCCTGATCTGGGTTCATCCCATGGGAGCCCCCAGATCTGGGGGTTCATCCCATGGGAGCCCCCCTGATCTGGGGGTTCATCCCCGTGGGTGCAGCACGGGGTCCCCCCGGCCCCCCGAGCTCTCACCGGCCCGTTGAAGTTGTGGCTGAAGTAGTTGAGGACCCCCTGCTTTTCCAGGAGGTAGAAGCGGATCCAGTTGTGGAATCCAGACACTTTTCCCTTTTTCACTTCCCCTAGAACACAGAGGGGGGGGATGAGCCCCCGGCAGGGCTGTACCTGAGAACACCTGGGGATGGCTGAACCTGAGAACAGGAGCTCAAAACCAGCCCAGGGAGGGCTGAACCTGAGAATTTTGGGTAGGGCTGTACCTGAGAACACCTGGGGAGGCTGCACCTGAGAACACGTGCTGGAAATTGGGGCAGGGCTGCGCCTACCTGAGAAGACGTGCTCGAAGCCGCTGGAATCCCGCTCGCCGTCCCCTCGGGAGTACAGACCGAACCACATCTGGTTCAGGTCCTGCAGGAACTCCTGCTCGGAGCTGTAGCGATCTGCAGGGAAAGGAGGGGACACAGGGAGGGGCAGAGCTGGGGCTCTGGGAAATTCAGATTTTCTGTGTGACACACTCTGACCCCCCAGGAGAGCGCTGCATTGCACCTGAGGCCGTGGGGAAGGGCTATCAATCAATTCCAAAACTGATTAATTGCACTGGGATTGCTGGTGAGTGGTTTGATTAGAAATGTGTAGTGCCACAGGGTGGAAAACGTAGAGTTTGGGGTTTTAGAATATAGTAATAAATAAGGAGCAAGATGGAGGCTTTAGGTTGTTCTTCTTCCTTCTTCTTCATGGGTTTGGGTGGTGTTTTGTAATTGGACAGAAAAATCTGCATTGAGGACTTTGAGTGATTAGTTATTGGGTTAAAAGTGAAAGTAATTTAGGTGTCATTTCTTAATTAGATAGTTCAGCCTTAAAACACCTTGTAACAAGAGATTGTTGGCCATTTTGTGCCTTGTTAACGAAGGACTGCAGAACTCACTGCTGTGAGAGTGTAACCTGGGTAAAAAATGATAAACACCCGAGTCTGGATGTGAAATATGGTAACATGGATTAGAAACAATAAACACCTGAGTCTGAATGTGAAATTGAATGCGAATGCAAAATAGCCTAACATGGATAAATAACAAACACCCGAGTCTGAATGTGAACTATCATAACATGGATTAGAAAGAAGAAAACCTGAGTCTGAATGAGAACTATCATAACATGGATTAGAAATAACAAACACCTGAGTCTGAATGCGAACTATCATCTCTAGAGCCTTCAATTCTGACCTCGAAAAAGGCAGCTGAGGACCAGCAGGGCTCCCCATCCCTTCCCCACCCTGTTCCTCGGGAATTCTCCCTGCTGGATTCCCCCCTGTGCTCGTCCCAGGTCGTTCCCACCAGGCTGGGGCTTTGTGGAAGAGGTTTTGCAGCAACTCCTGAGAGCCAGAGAGAAGTTTGATAAGAGGATCCGTGTTTAGCCCTGAAAGAATTTCCTACCAAGGTCGTTGACATAGAAACCAAGAAAGAAAAGGATAAATAAGAGAAACCTGCAATTATTCCAACGAGCACTTTGATTGTCTCTCGTGACCAATGAGTGAAGTGTAAACGTAGGAGTTTTGTAAGGATGTATAAAAAGCATGCATGCTAAAATAAAAACGGGGTTTTTATTTAAAAAAAAAACCCATTAAAAATTTAAAAATTAAAATAAAATTTTGCTTTAAAAGCCTCCTGAAAATGGAGTGTGCTGCTTTGGACTGTCTCCCTTTGGGATTCCCCCATTCCCCGGCCCTGCCCTGCCCCACACTCACTTTTTCCCTGCAGGAACACAAAGAGTTTCTTCATGAGCTCCGTTTTCATCACCTCCTCGAGGAACCGCTCCTGCTCCCGCAGCTCCTCGGCCGTCACCTCCTCCTCCCTGCCCGTGGCCCTCTGGTAATTATCCAGCAGCTTAATGAAGCTGGCGTAGGTGGGCTTGGAGAAGAGCTCCTCGTTCACGTATTTGTAGAGCCTGGGGGAGAATGGCTGCGGTTGCAGCTCCCTTCCCCAAGCCCGGGGCCGCTGTCCCTCCCCGCTGTCCCTCCCCGGTGCCACTCACGGCTGCGGGGACCGGTCCTGCTTGTCCCCGGTCTCGTCGGGGCCCGCCAGGTGCTGCGGGTTCAGGGCGATGTCGCTGGGCCGGGCTTTGTTGTGGTCCAGCCCGTAAAGCTGCTCCGAGAGCTCCAGCAGCTCCCGCTCCGAGATGGAACCGCTGCTGCTGGAGAATCCGTCTGTGGGGACAGCAGGGGCTGGGCACAGCTCTGGGGTCCGGGGAAAGGTGGGGGATCCATGGAAAAGTGAGGGGATCCATGGAAAGTGAGGGGGATCCATGGAAAAGTGAGGGAGATCCATGGAAAAGTGAGGGGATCCATGGAAAAGTATGGGGGATCCATGAAAAGTGAGGGGGATCTATGGAAAAGTAAGGGGGATCCATGGAAAGTGAAGGGGATCCATGGAAAAGTGAGGGGATACATGGAAAAGTATGGGGGATCCATGGAAAAGTAAGGGAAATCCATGGAAAGTGAAGGGGATCCATGGAAAGTGAGGGGGATCCATGGAAAAGTGAGGGGGATCCATGGAAAGTGAGGGGCATCCATGGAAAGTGAGGGGGATCCATGGAAAAGCAAGGGGATCCATGGAAAAGTAAGGGGGATCCATGGAAAAGTGAGGGGGATCCATGGAAAGTGAGTGGGATCCATGGGAAAGTGAGGGGATCCATGGAAAATGTGGGGGGATCCATGGAAAGTGAGGGGATCCATGGAAAGTGAGGGGATCCATGGAAAAGTGAGGGGATCCATGGAAAAGTGAGGGATCCATGGAAAAGGGAGAGGATCCAGCTGGATCCATGGAAAGGTGAATGGGATCCATGGAAAAGTGAGGGGATCCATGGAAAGTGAGGGGATCCATAGAAAAGGGGATCCAGGGGGATCCATGGCAGGAGGGGGATCCATGGAAAGTGAGGGGGATCCATGGAAAAGTGAGGGGATACATGGAAAATTAAGGGGGATCCGGGGAAAGGTGGGGGATCCATGGAAAGTGAGGGGATCCATGGAAAAGTGAGGGGGATCCGTGGAAAAGTGAGGGGGATCCATGGAAAATTAAGGGGGATCCATGGCTCTGGGATCCATGGAAAAGTGAGGGATCCATGGAAAGTGAGGGGATCCATGGAAAAGGGAGGGATCCATGAGGAACAGGGGGGACCCCATGGAAAAAGGGGGATACATGGAAAAGAGGGGATCCATGGAAAGGGTGGGATCCATGAGGAATGGGGGATCCATGGGAAAGTGGGGATCCATGGAAAAGGGGGGGACATCCTGGATCCATGGGGAGGATGTCCATGGAAAAGTGAGTGGGATTCAGAGGATCCATGGAAAGATGAGAGGGATCCAACAGGATCCACGGAAAGGTGGAGAGGATCCATGGGAAAGTGAGGCGATCCAGCTGAATCCATGAAAAGGGAGGGGATCCCGTGGAATAAAGGGGGACATCCTGAGGGGACAGGCAGGGGCTGGGGACAGCTCTGGGATCCATGGAAAAGTGAAGGGGATCCAGGGGATCTGCGGAAAGGGGAGGGGATTCCCCGAGGAACGGGGAGGACGCCCCGAGGAACCAGGGGGACACCCCAAGAAATAAAGGAGGACGTCCTAAGGAATAGAGGGGGACACCCCGAGGAATGGGGGGGACACCCCGAGGAATGGAGGGGGACACCCCGCGGTACCCGGGGGCGGTTCTCTCCCTCCGGACTCACCGCGGCTTCGAGCTCCGCCCTCGGCGCCTTCCCCACCTGCGGAGCAGAGAGGAACAGGAGCTCAGGGGGTTGGGGACACCTCGGGGACACCTTGGGGACACCTGGGGGACCTGCAGAGGCTCGGAAGCACCCCTGGCACCCCAGATCCGTGTCACCGGGCGCTCACCGGGCCCGCAGTGCCTCTCGTGGTCCTCGCAGCAGTTGCGCTCTGCCTCGCACTCGGGGTGACAGTGACACTCGTCCTCCTCATTGAAGGGCTCCCCGCAGCGTCCCTCGCACGAGTCGGGGGCTGTGTACAGATCTGTGGGGACACAAACAGGGGGTGGCACTCAGGAGGGGCTGAGAGCGGCCACCCCCACCCTGGAGCATCCCCGTGTCACCCTCTGTCCCCTCCTGAGCCAGCCCCAGGCAGCCCAGGGATCTTTTTTTGCTCCTCTCAGGCCGGGTTTGTCACAACCTCAAGGTGATGCCCCCAGAATTGCTCCCCGTGATTCACTCCAGGATGAGCCCTAGTGCCCCGGGCCAGCCCCAGGCAGCCCAGGAGCCATTTGGGATCTTTGTCACCAGGGTCGCTCCTGTCTGGCTGTGTTTGTCACAACCTCAAGGTGACACTGGGGACCCCGGGAATCGCTCCCCGTGACTCACCCCGGGATCCCAGGATGAGCTCCAGCGCCCCAGACCAGCCCCACACAGCCCAGGAGCCATCCAGGATCATTTTTGCTCCTCTCAGGCCGGGTTTGTCACAACCTCAAGGTGACACCGGGGACCGGCCCCTGGGAGCTGCTCCCCGTGATTCACCCCGGGATGAGCCCCAATGCCCTGGGTCCCCAAGAGCTGCTCCCCGTGATTCACCCCAGGATCCCAGGATGAGCTCCAGCACCCCAGACCAGCCCCACACAGCCCAGGAGCCATTGGGGATCTTTGTCACCAGGGTCACTCCTGTCCGGCCGTGTTTGTCACAACCTCAAGGTGACACTGGGAACGGCCCCTGGGAGCTGCTCCCAGTGATTCACCCCGGGATGAGCCCCAATGCCCCAGGGCCCCCCAGAACTGCTCCCCGTGATTCACCCCGGGATCCCGGGATGAGCCCCGGCCCCCCCCGGAGGAGCTGCTGCATTCCAGGCAGCCTCGTTTGCACCGTGCTGGGAAAACTGCTGGGAAAACTGGGAAAACTGGGAAAACTGGGAAAACTGGGAAAACTCCTTCCCGAGCTGTTCATAACAAACGAGCTGCTGAGCACCTGCGTGGTGACGCAAAGCAAAGCTAAAAACAGCAGCGGTGGAGCCCTGGAGGGGACAAGGGACGCTCTCAGAGGGACAAGGGTGTCCCTGTGCATGGAGAGTGTCCCTCCCCCACAGGGTGTCCCTGTCCCAGCAGTGTCCCCGTGCCAGTCCCTGTCCCAGAGGTGTCCCTGTGCCAGGCCATGCCAGCAGGGTGTCCCTGTCCCACAGGGTGTCCCCATCCCAGCAAGGTGTCCCTGTCCCACAGGGTGTCCCTGTCCCAGCAAGGTGTCCCTGTCCCAGCAGGGTGTCCCTGTCCCACAGGGTGTCCCTGTCCCACAGGGTGTCCCCATCCCAGCAAGGTGTTCCTGTCCCATAGGGTGTCCCCGTCCCAGCGGTTGTCCCTGTCCCAGTGGTTGTCCCTGTCCCACAGGGTGTCCCTGTCCCACAGGGTGTCCCCGTCCCAGCGGTTGTCCCTGTCCCGCAGGGTGTCCCCGTCCCAGCAGGGTGGCCCGGCGGGCAAAGGCAGCCCTGGAGCAGCGGGCGTGTCCCTCCCTGGCAGAGCCGCCCGCAATCTCCGACATCTGAGGCACCGCGGGCTTGCCCAACCCGGGTGAAAGGTGGCCCCGGGGCAAATCCTGATGTGGCTCATCCTGTCCCGGGACACCCAGGCGATGACAGCGACATCCAGGCCATGAGGGTGGCATCGAGGTGATGACAGTGGCATCCAGGCCATGAGGGTGGCATCAAACTCCCGCCGCCTTCCCTCATTGTTTGTCCCCTTTGTCACTTCACCCCGATTATTTGTGCCTGGTGATGTCACCCAGGCCCTACAGGTGCTGAGGGACCCCTTGGCTCCCTCGCCCCCCAAATCCCAGCTCCTGGGGGTGTCCTTGCCTCGGTTTTCCTCTTGGCTTCCCATCCCCTGTAAATCCTTTAAACCGGATTATTTTAGCAGGGGGGTCTCGAGGTTGTCCCGAAGCCCCTGAGAAGAGCTGGGAGAACTTCCAGGGCAGGGACATCCCATGGCTGGGGTGCTCAGCGCTGCCCAGGCCCTCCCAGTGTGACCAGTCCAGCCCCAGCCCCATTCCCGGAGCAGCACTGGGATAAACCCCCCTGGCTCGCTCATGGCTGCTTTTCCAGCCGCAATCCCGGCGGGATTGTGCAAGGCAGGAGCTGCCCACGCTCCCCCGTCACCGCCGAGCCCGTTCTGGTGCCGGTCCCGCGTGGCTCGGGGGTGTCACAGCGGCCCGAGCGTGTCACAGCGGCCCCGGCGTGTCCCAGCAGGGCCCCGACCCTGACTCAGCCCTCAGAGGGGCGGGCGCAGCATCATCCCAAATCCCCAATCCCCAGTGCCAAATCCCCAAATCCCCAACGCCACTGAGCACCTGAGCAGTCCCAGGGCAGGGGAGCGGCTCCTTCTCCTCAGTCAGACATGACCCTAGGTCCTTAAATCGACCCTAAATCAACCCTAGATCCCTAAATCAACCCTAAATCGACCCTAGATCCCTAAATCAACCCTAAATCGACCCTAAATTGACCCTAGATCCCTAAATCGACCCTAAATCAACCCTAAATTGACCCTAGATCCCTAAATCGACCCTAAATCGACCCTAAATTGACCCTAGATCCCTAAATCGACCCTAAATCGACCCTAAATTGACCCTAAATCAACCCTAGATCCCTAAATCGACCCTAAATCAACCCTAGATCCCTAAATTGACCCTAATCAACCCTAAGTCAACCCTAAATCCTTAAATCGACCCTAAATCGCTGCAGCATCCTCAGCTGTCCCTGGAGGGTGATCGGAGAGGTGGGCTCAGCCTCATCCCAAATCCCAAATGCCACAGGGTGCCCGAGGGGTCTCAGGGCAGGGGAGCAGCTCCTCCTCTTCATTCGGACATGACCCTAAATCCCCAACTCGACCCTAAATCCCCAACTCGACCCCAAATCCCCAAGGGACCCTCAGCTGTCCTTGACGGGGGGTCCCGTTGGAGCTGTCCTTGACAGGGGGGCTGAGGCAGAGCTTGGAGCCGGGGTGGCTTTTTGGGACAGGGACAGTGGGGACACAAGGACACGGGGTGAAGGACACAAAGACACAAGGACTGAAGGACAGAAGGACAGAAGGACAGAAGGACAGAAGGACACAAGGACAGAAGGACAGAAGGACACAAGGACTGAAGGACACAAAGACACAAGGATTGAAGGACAGAAGGACACAAGGACTGAAGGACACAAGGACACAAGGACTGAAGGACACAAGGACACAAGGACTGAAGGACAGAAGGACAGAAGGACACAAGGACAGAAGGACACAAGGACTGAAGGACACAAGGACAGAAGGACCTGGCCCATCCACACTCAGCCACCCTGGGGGTTTTTGGTTTTTGGTCGAGCCAGAGCGAGAGTTTTTGGCTGATCCTGCCCCAGATTTCTGCGGCTGCACAAAGCACAGAAATATTTCTCTGTCTCAGGGTAGCCAGGGTAAGGGGGGTTGTTCCCTGCCCAGCTCCATCCTCCGAGCACTGGGGAGGTGCCGGAGCTCTCCCAGTGCTCCCAGTTTGGTTTCGGGCACGGGGATGACTCAGCTCAGCCAGAGCCGCGTCCTCGAGCCCCTGGCCTGACTCAGGACCTCGTTCCTCCAGGAAAACACGGATCCAAACCCAGCCCAGCTCCAGGAGGGACCATCTGAAGGACAAAGGAACCTGGAGCAGAGCTGTGGACAGCCCGAGCTTCCAGCTCCTGCCTCCAAACCCACAGGTGAGCCCTGCCTGTGGGATAATCAGGGAAAATCTCCCACTGCCCACACGGGGAGAAGTGCAGGGGTTCCAGGGCCAGCAGACAGGTCCGGCCGGTGGCCAGGACTGCCCACGAGGCGGCCGAGCTCCCCAGCCACCTTCACCGCGGGTTTTCCTTCTGGAGCAGCAGCTCAGGGCTCACATGGGAAGTTTGGGAACTCAGGATTCACATAGGGAATTTGGGAACCCACAGAGGAAATTTGGAAACTCAGGATTCACATGGGAAATTTGGGAACTCACACAGGAAATTTGGGAACTCACAGAGGAGTTTGGGAACTCACAGAGGAGTTTGGGAACTCACAGAGGAAATTTGGGAACTCAGAGAGGAGTTTGGGAACTCAGGATTCACATAGGGAATTTGGGAACTCACAGAGGAGTTTGGGAACTCAGGATTCACATGGGAAATTTGGGAACCCACAGAGAGTTTGGGAACTCAGGATTCACATGGGAAATTTGGGAACTCACAGAGGAAATTTGGGAACTCAGGATTCACATGGGAAATTTGGGAACTCACAGAGGGAATTTGGGAACTCACACAGGAAATTTGGGAACTCACAGAGGAGTTTGGGAACTCACACAGGAAATTTGGGAACTCAGGACTCACATGGGAGTTTGGGAACTCAGGATTCATAGAGGGAATTTGGGAACTCACACAGGAAATTTGGGAACTCACAGAGGAGTTTGGGAACTCAGGATTCACATGGGAGATTTGGGAACTCACAGAGGAAATTTGGAAACTCAGGATTCACAGAGGGAATTTGGGAACCCACAGAGGAGTTTGGGAACTCAGGACTCACACGGGAGTTTGGGAACTCAGGATTCACATAGGGAATTTGGGAACTCACAGAGGAAATTTGGGAACTCAGGATCCACATGGGAAATTTGGGAACTCACAGAGGAAATTTGGGAACTCACAGAGGAAATTTGGGAACTCAGAGAGGAGTTTGGGAACTCAGGACTCACTCGGGAGTTTGGAAACTCCTGCTCCCAGCCCCACGCGGGTTTGGAGCCTCTCCTGCGAGCTGGCCTTGCAAAACTCCTCATCTCTCATCCCAGGGGTACTCATCCTCTCCTGGGCCATCAGATACGAGCTCCTGGCGGCGTCGGGGGTGATGAAATCCCGTCCTCAGTGCCAGGGGACCGCAGTTCACGCTTTGTGCAAGAACTCAGCGCCTCCTCATCCCCGTGGGATCCCGGCTGCCAAATCCTGGTGTCCCTGAGCTCATCCTTAAAGCCAGAGCCCCCCTGAGCCCTCCTGGACACCTCGGGCTCAGCTCTGGGCTGCGTTTGCCGCCTGAGCTGCCCCAGCGGCCACAGGGGGACGGCGGATACGGGATTGGGGTGGGAAAACACCCAAAGCTGATTTTCCATGGATAAAGGGAAAGGAGGAGCCAGAAGGAGGCTCCTTGAGCTTTGCAGGACCGAAGCAGGCTCAGACACACCTGGACCCAGCTGTGGGGCCAGGCTGCAGACCAAACAACCCATCCCCAGCCCGGGCTGGATTTCCAGCATGGAAAATGCCCCGCGGAGCCCGGCCGGCTCCATCCCAGTTCTCCCAGTGTGGCCGAGCTGCTGGTGCCCATCCCCTGCAGCCCCCCGGGCTGGTTACTCACGGCCGGACGCGCAGCCCAGGGCGATTCCTGCTCCCAGCAGGAGCATCCAGGGCTCCATCGTCCCTCGGGAGCGCCGGGATCGGGTCGGGAGCGCCGGGACCGGGTCGGGAGCGCCGGGATGGGGTCGGGAGCGCCGGGATGGGGTCGGGAGTGCCGGGATCGGGCCGGGAGTGCCGGGATGGGGTCGGGAGTGCCGGGATGGGGTCGGGAGCGCCGGGATGGGGTCGGGAGTGCCGGGATGGGGTCGGGAGCGCCGGGATGGGGAGCGCCGGGATGGGGTCGGGAGCGCCGGGATTGGGTCGGGAGCGCCGGGGTCGGGAGCGCCGGGATCAGATCGGGAGCGCCGGGATGGGGTCGGGAGTGCCGGGATTGGGTCGGGAGTGCCGGGGTCGGGAGCGCCGGGATCGGGAGCGCCGGGATGGGGTCGGGAGCACCGGGATTGGATCGGGAGCGCCGCAGCTGCCCGGAGCTCCCCGGTTTTTGTGGGTCCCGCGATGGGAGGGAGGGAGGGAGGCAGGGAGGGAGGGGCGTGATGGCAGCGAGGGCTCCACGGGCGGGCTGCACCCCAACTTGCCCAAAACTCATTAAGCGCGCGGCTAATTACAGGCTGCCCGCAGTGGGAGGAGGGCCGGTAAATCCAGAATCCCGGGCTTGGCTCCACAACCCCCGGGGACGGCCGAGGCTGCGGGGGGAGGGTCCCTGGGGGCTTTGCCCACCCCCCCGCCCCCCCCACCAGGGGCACAGCCGGGTCCCGGGACTGGGGCTCGCGCTCCGGGGCACTGGTGCGAACTGGGAGCAGCGTCCATTGGGGGGAATGAGCTCTCCTAGCTCAGCTCCGGAGGTTGTGACCCCCCCCTCCCCTGGCACGGATCGGCCTCGTTGGAGCCGCCAGGAAAGCCCAGAACTCCAGCACAGCCCCAGGGGGAGGTTTGGGGTCATCCCAGCCTGGCCCCACTCCCGGGGTGAGCCCAGACCCCAGCCCTGGGGGGCTCAGGCCAGGCCTGGGGGGGTCACAGCCCCTTCCCTTCCCTTCCCTTCCCTTCCCTTCCCTTCCCTTCCCTTCCCTTCCCTTCCCTTCCCTTCCCTTCCCTTCCCTTCCCTTCCCTTCCCTTCCCTTCCCTTCCCTTCCCTTCCCTTCCCTTCCCTTCCCTTCCCTTCCCTTCCCTTCCCTTCCCTTCCCTTCCCTTCCCTTCCCAAACCTTCCCTTCCCAAACCTTCCCTTCCCTTCCCAAACCTTCCCAAACCTTCCCAAACCTTCCCAAACCTTCCCAAACCTTCCCACCCCGCTGGGAAATGTTCCCAGCCTGGAGCTGAGCCGGGAATTTTCAGGGAGACAACGGAGCCCCAGCAGTGCAGGGAGGGACCCCAGGGGCAGCACCAGGCTCTGCCTCCTCTTCCTCACTCCCTGCTGTGTTTTCCCAGGAAACCTCATCCCAAAGCCCGCAGGATTTGCTCCAGACACTTCCCCACAGCTCAGGGGTGCCCAGCCCCGGCTGGTCCTGGTGGTGCAGAGCCCTCTGGCCCGAACTGGGGCAGTTCCAGGCAGGGGCAGCATTTGGGGGCTCCTGGGGGCAGCCCTGGCCTCCACCCGACCCCGATGATTTGGGAGCAGCCACAGCCCCAGGACAGCGCCCCCCCCCAAGGAGAGGCTCACACCCTGTGCCCCCCCACCTGGGCAGGTGAGACCCGGCCCCAAAGAGCTCCCGAGGATCCTGGGCTGATCCTTGGATCCATCCCGGCGCAGGGAGCGGCCCCTGCTGTGCCCCGGGCGGTGCCAGCTGGCACGGGAGCAGCGTTTGGTGCAACAAGGGCCGGGTTTGGCTTCTCCCTCAGCCCTCAGTCATTTCCTGAGCTGTCCCCTCCTGGTGCCAGCGCTGTGTCACCTTCCCTGGGGCAGCTCGGGGCCGTCCCCAAGGTCACATCGGGGCTGGAGGTGCAGGGGGTGACCCCGGGCTCGGAGAAGAACAGGGAGCGCAGCCATGAGTACAAAAATACCTCTATTGCTGTGCCTCGCCTGCCCGGAGCTCAGCGGGGCCGGCTCTGAGTCCAGGGCCGAGCTCTGGGGGGCTCCAGCACAGCCCAGGGCCGCGGGGAGCAGAGCCAGGGGCTGCCCCGCCGCCGGCAGCCGGGCCCCCATCCTTGCTCTGGGCCCCCATCCTTGCTCCGGGCCCCCATCCCCATTCTGGGACCCCCATCCTCGGTCTGGACCCCCATTCCTGTTCCAGGCTTCCATCCCTATTCTGGGCCCCCATCCTTGCTCTGGACCCCCATCCTTGCTCCGGGCCCCCATCCCCATTCCAGGCCCCCATCCTTGCTCTGGGCCCCCATCCCCATTCTGGACCCCCATTCTCAGTCTGGACCCCCATCCTCGGTCTGGACCCCCATCCTCGGTCTGGACCCCCATTCCTGTTCTGGGCTTCCATCCCTATTCTGGGCCCCCATCCTTGGTCTGGACCCCCATTCCTGACCCCCATCCCATCCATCCCTATTCTGGGCCCCCATCCCCATTCCAGGCCCCCATCCCCATTCTGGACCCCCATCATGGTTCTGGACCCCCATCCTCACTCTGGGCCCCCATCTTTGCTCTGGACCCCCCATCTCCATTATGGGCCCTTATCCCCATTCTGGGCCCCCATTCCTGTTCTGGTGGTCCAAGGATGGTCCCCCATCCTCGGTCTGGGCCTCCATCCCTGCTCTGCTCCCCCCTCCTCAGTCTGGTTCCCCATCCCCATTCTGGGCCCCCATCCTCGGTGTGAACCCCCCATTCCTGTTCTGGGCCCCCATCCCCACTCCAGACCCCATCCCCATTCCGGGCCCCCATCCCTGCTCCAGGCCCCCATCCCCGCTCCAGCCCCGCTGCCCTCAGGGCTCCAGCTCCCGGGAGAGCCTCAGCAGCTCCTTCTGGCTGTCGATGGCCCTCAGGTGCTGCAGGTAGGCCCAGGTGGACACGGGGTTCCTCACGCTCAGGGACTGCTCCGAGCCTGCGGGGAGGGATGAGATCAACGCCGGGGTCCCCTCCATCCCCTGGCACAGCCTGCTGAGCCTGTCCAGCCCTGCAGGACCACCCCATGGACCCCCTGTGTCACCCCCAAACCTCCCCAAACCGCCCAGGGCTGGCTCATGGATCCCTCCATGGATCCCTGCATGGACCCTTCCATGGATCCCTCCATGGATCTCTCCATGAATCGCTCTATGGATCCCTCCATGGATCCCTCCATGGATCACTCTATGGATCTCTCCATAGATCCCTCCATGGATCCCTCCATGAATCGCTCTATGGATCTCTCCATGGATCCTTCCATGGATCCCTGCATGGATCCCTCCATGGATCACTCTATGGATCTCTCCATGGATCCCTCCATGGATCTCTCCATGGATCTCTCAATGGATCCCTGCATGGATCCCTCTGTGGGTCTCTCTGTGGATCCATCCATTAATCGCTCCATAGATCCATCCATGGATCCCTCCATGGATCTCTCCATAGATCCCTCCATGGATCCCTCCATGGATCCCTCCATGGATCTCTCCATAGATCCCTCCATAGATCCCTCCATGGATCCCTCCATAGATCCATCCATGGGTCCACCCATGGATCCCTCCATGGATCCCCCCCATGTATCTCTCCATCAACCCCTCCATGGGTCCCTCCCTGGCTCTCTCCATCTCCATCCCCTCTCCCCCAGCTCAGGGACCCCGCAGAGGGTTGGGGGTCCCCCGGGGCAGGGTTGGGGTCACACTGAGGAGCTCCAGACGTACACGTGGAGATCCTGACGGCCTTGGCATCCTCGGGCCGGTGCGGGGAGCGGCTCCGCAGCGGGGACAACGGCGCTGGGGGACAGAGAGAGGGGGCTCAGGTCCATCCCCAGGGGCTCAGCCCCATCCCCAGGGCCCCAGCCCTGTCCCCAGGGCCCCAGCCCCATTTAGGGGGACCCTCAGCCCCCCTGCCCAGCTCCCTGGAGCCCTCACCGTGCGCATGGCCCCGGCAGCGCTGCAGGACTCGCACGGTCTTGGCCATCATGTGCTGGGGTGAGGCACAGATGTCACCTGCTGCCACCTGGCCCCACCTGGATCCCCAAAATCTCTGTCCCCGCCGTGGCTGTGACCGTGCCTGGCTGTTGCAGCGCCAGAGCTCTGCCTGCCAGGGCACAGGGGCACAGCAGGGCCCTCGGAGGGGTCACCAGCCCCACTCTCACCATCTTCTCAAAGTTGATGAGGTTCTCGGCCAGGGTGCGGTTGCCCTCGTGGATGAAGGTCATGTCTGGGGGGGTTTGGGGGTCAGAGAGGGGCCCCCGGGAGCGCTGGGCACACCCAGGGGGTCCCCAGAACCAGACACCCACCTTTGAGCAGCAGGGGCACAAAGGGGATGATGGGGGGGCTCAGCTTGGCCACGGCCAGGCGATAGACACGGTGGTTCCACGAGGGGTCCTGGGGACAGACAGGGACACCGGGGGGGTGGCGGGGACAGGGGGGGACAGTGGCAGGGAAGGGGACATGGGAAAGGAAGGGGGACATGGGGTAGGAAGGGACATGGGGCAGGGAAGGGGACATGGGGTAGGAAGGGGACATGGGGGGACATGACATGGGGTGGAAAAGAGGACATGGGGAGGAAGGGGACATGGGGCAGGGAAGGGGACATGGGGTGGATGAAAAGGGGACATGGGGCAGGGAAGGGGACACAGGGAAAGAAGGGGGACATGGGATGGAAAAGGGACATGGGGCAGGGAAAGGGACATGGGGCAGGGAAGGGGACATGGGGCAGGGAAAGGGACATGGGGCAGGGAAGGGGACACAGGATGGAAAAGGGACATGGGGCAGGGAAGGGGACATGGGGCAGGGAAAGGGACATGGGGCAGGGAAAGGGACATGGGGTAGGAAGGGGACATGGGGCAGGGAAGGGGCACATGGGGTGGAAAAGGGGGCATGGGACAGGGGGGCTGCACTCACCAGCATCCTCTCCAGGGCCGAGTGCAGCTTCCGTATCTTGTGGGGCAACCTCTGTGCAGGGATGGGATCAGGGGCTGGCACCCGCCTGTCCCACCCCAGAGACCCCCAGCTGTCCCTCCCCAAAACCTCCACCTGTGTGACCCAGGGACCCCCCAGTTCCACCCAGAGACCCCCAGCTGTCCCACCCCCCCCGTCTGTCCCTCCCCAGGGGCTGTCCCACCCCACAGGCCCCCCCCTGCTGTCCCCCCTCTGTCACCTCCCAGGTCTTGGCCAGGCGAGTCACGGCCGTGTTGCTCACGCCAAACATCACCGCGAAGAAGGAATTCAGGTTCTTCTGCTCCTTGAGGCTGCAGGCGGGGACGGGACGGGTCAGCCATGGGGACAGGGACAGGGACAGGGACAGGGACAGGGACAGGGACAGGGACAGGGACAGGGACAGGGACAGGGACAGGGACTCACTGTGCTGCCAGCTTGATGAACTTGCGCAGGAGCTGCGCGCGCCGCCCCAGCTCGGGGCACAGGCACAGCTCGGTGGCCACCCAGAACTGCAGCTCGTTGAAGCGCCGCAGCACCCGCGCCAGGTTGGCCGTGGCCACCTCGTGGAACTTGTGCGGCCCCACGATGTAGTGAATCATCTCCACCTGCGAGAGAGGCAGGTCAGGGGTGTCCCAAACCCCCTTCCCAGCAGGTGAGGTGTGTCCTGGACCCCCTCTCAACAGGTGAGGGGTGTCCTGGACCCCATCCTGGTAGGTGAGGGGTGTCTCAAACCCCTTCCCCAGCAGGTCAGAGGTGTCCTGAACCCTTTCTGGCAGGTGAGGGGTGTCCTGGACCCCATCCTGGCAGGTGAGGGGTGTCCTGAACTCTTCCCCAGCAGGTGAGGGGTGTCTCAAACCCCCTCTCGACAGGTGGGGGGTGTCTCAAACCCCTTCCCCAGCAGGTGAGGGGTGTCCTGAATGCCTCCTGGCAGGTGAGGGGTGTCCTGGACCCCCTCTCAACAGGTGAGGGGTGTCCTGAACCCCATCCTGGCAGGTGAGGGGTGTCTCAAACCCCTTCCCCGGCAGGTGAGGGGTGTCCTGAACCCTTCCCCAACAGGTGAGGGGTGTCCTGAACTCCCCCTTCCTGGCAGGTGAGGGGTGTCCTGAACCCCCTCTCGACAGGTGAGGGGTGTCCCAAACTCCTCCTCGGCTGGCAGAGGAGGGGTGTCCCAAATCCTCTCCCCAGCAGGTGAGGGGTGTCCCAAACCCCTTCCCCAGCAGGTGAGGGGTGTCCTGAACCCCTCCCAGCAGGTGAGGGGTGTCCCAACCCCCTCTCGACAGGTGAGGGGTGTCCCAAACCCTTTCCTCAGCAGGTGAGGGGTGTCCTGAACCCCTCCCAGCAGGTGAGGGGTGTCCTGAGTCCCCTCCCAGCCGCTCCCTGCGCAGGCCACACCTGGTGGATGCTCTTGAAGAGGTTCCAGTCGTAGTCGGTGAGGTGGCTGGCCAGGTCCTTGGAGCTGATCAGGTCCAGGGTGTCCGAGGAGCCGGCGTGGGGGCCCAGCTGCTCAGGGTGGGGGGTCTGGGCACGGGACAGGACCCCTGACCCCTCCTGCTCTCAGGAGGGACGGGCGCCCCAAACCGAGGCACCGCAGCCCCCAGCCCCTCCTGGCGCTGCCCACCCAGTGCTGCCCACCCCAGACCGCCCCCCACACTCACCAGGCTGCCCAGCTCGTCCCTGCTGACCACAAAGAGCCTCTCGTTGAGGCCCAGCGCCGTGAACACCCCCACGGCGTCCTGCGGCAGCACCGCTCGCTCTGCGCGAGGGAAGGGCCGGGTGACGGAGGGGAGGGACAGGTCCCGGCCGGGCACGGGGACCAGGCCACCCCGCGGGAGCCCCCTCACCTCCGGCCGAGTTCACCTTGACCAGGACGTGCTCCCGGTCCCGGCGCAGCCGCGGCGCCAGCGCCCGCAGCACGTCCCGCACGGCGGCGTTGACGGGCAGCACCGACACCAGGCACGAGTGGTCGGCCCTGAAGATCTCGTAGGGCACTTGTGGGGGACAAAAGGGACCTCAGAGGGACAGAAGGGACCTCAGCGTGCCCGTGCCGGGGGGGACAGTCCCCGCTGAGGGGGCAGTACCTTTGTCCTGCGCTCGCAGGGCGCAGGTGCTGTCCAGGATCGCCTCCTCGGGGCTCCCGAGCCACGCTCCCGAGCTCCGCGCCTGCGGAAGGTGGGACAGACAGGAGGACGCGGCCACGGCCACCACCCCTCCCCAAAGGGCAGAGGGCACCCAGATCCTGCCCTGTCACCCCTCAGGGGGTCCCTACCTTGGGCTGGGGGGACACGCTGCCGTCACCGTTCTCCAGCCTGCGGGAGGGGAAGGGGGAGGATGGAGCTGCCATTCCTGGTGGGAACAGAACCGGGACCGGACACACCCGGGGACCGGGACCACCTCTGGGGACTGGGGCCACCCCTGGGGACTGCGGCCACCCCTGGGACTGCGGCCACCCTCAGGAACTGTGGCCACCTCTGGGGACTGCGGCCACCTCTGGGGACTGGGGCCACTTCTGGGGACTGGGGCCACCTCTGGGAATGGCCACCCCCAGGGACTGCGGCCACCCCTGGGACTGCGGCCACCTCCAAGCCCCCCCACCCAGCTGCGTGTGCCACCCTCCCCACGGCAAGAAACCCCCACGCTGAGGACAAGGTGGCACCGGAGCTGCCCCAAAAGCTCCTCCCCAGGGTAGCGCAGTGCCCCAGGCAGCCGCAGTGGCATCAGGGGACACTGGTGGACACTGGGGGACATCAGGGGACACTGGGGGCGACTCACGCTCGGGGTCGCCGCCGCTCCTGGCCCTGCTCCTGGCCCAGCCCGCCCAGCTGGGGGTCCCGGCTCGCCAGGTCCGCCAGGTTCTGCGGGGACAGGGGGCCCGGGGTGAGCGCGGGACGGTCCCCGCGGTGTCACCGCGGTGCCACTCTGGCGGTGCCAGCCCGGCCGCACCTGCAGCAGCGCCGTGGTGCTGCGGTCGCCCTGCAGCAGCCGCCCGTAGAGCAGCACCCACTGGCTGACCAGCCGCAGGATCTTGCGCCGCTTCCGCAGGGAATAGGAGGCCTTGTCCTGCTCCGAGCCCTCCAGCGGCTCCGCGCGGAAACTGGGACCAGTCAAGGGCACCAGTAAAAGGTGGAGAGGGGCAGGGACCGCCAGGGATGGCACCCGGGGAGATGGGGACGCGCCCAAGGGCACCCAAAGGGGATTTGGGGCTCCCCCCGAGGGGACAGGGACAGGGCTGAGCGTGTCCCCAGCGCGTGGCGGAGCCCAGTCCCCCCAGTTCCCGCACAGAAGGATACTGGTGCAGCAGGGCGCGGCAGAGCTGCGAGGTCGGCATGAACACGGTGTAGGTGGCATGAACAGCAGGTGTAGGTGAGGGCAGGAAATCCCCAGCAGTGCCGTGGGGACATGGGGCGTGTGCCTGGGTGGCCTGGGGACAGGGTCACTGGCACTGTCCCCAGTGCCGTGGGGACATGGGGACCTGGCCAAGGATCCTCCATGTCCTGCTCTGGTGTCCCCACCACGGGGACCTGGCCAATGAGACCCTGTGCCTTCCCTGGGCTGGCCTGGGATGTCCCCGCCATGGGGACCCTACTTGTGGCTGGGCGGATTTTGTTCCTAAACCCCACAGGAGTGGCTGGATCGTTGGGGTGGGATGGGCTCCAAGGCAGTGCCTTGTCCCCGGCTGGGATTTGTGACCCTCTGGGGACACCCCTGGGATTTGTGACCCTCTGGGGACACTCCTGGCTCCCGGCTGGCCCGGGATTCCCCTCTCCGAAGGCAGAGGGAGACCGAGAGGCGCCGAGGAGCCGCTCCCCGCCCGGAGCCGCCGCCCTCTCCGGGCCTCGGGATTTGGGGTTTTTAGGGAGCCCGGGGTGGCACGAGCGGGATTTGGGGTTGGACACCGGCAATGAGGAGCCCCCTCGGTGCTGCTCCCCCCATCTGTCCCCAGCCCGGTGTCCCGGGTGGCTTTGGGACAGTCCCCGGCACACGGGGACACCGACACAGCGGGGACACAGCGGGGACACCCCCACCTACCCACGGGGTCGTAGAGGGTGGCATCGAGCCGCATGAACTCCAGCAGGTGCTCCAGGATCTTCTCAGGCGTCCCGGCCATCACCAGGTACCTGCTGGGGACAGGAGGGATGGAGGTGACACCGTGGCCGCGGGCAGGGCCACCATGGGTTGGTGCCACCATGGGCTGGTGTTCCTGCTCCTCGTCCCCTCGTTCCTCCCAAAAAGTGCCCCGAGGGAGGCTGGAAAGGGCAGAGGGGTGGCTCCGGGGACTGGGGTGGTGCCTGCCACAAGGGGGACAGGGTGGCACCTGCCAAAAGGGGACAGGGACAGGAGTGTCACCTGCTGTGAGGGGGACAGGGGTGTCACCTGCCAAAAGGGGACAGGGACAGGGGTGTCACCCACCACCAGGGGCACAGGGGTGTCACCTGCCAAAGGGGGACAGGGACAGGGGTGTCACCTGCCAAAGGGGGACAGGGATTCACCTGCCGCAAGGGGACAAGGACAGGAGTGTCACCTGCTGTGAGGGGGACAGGGCTGTCACCTGCCAAAGGGGGACAAGGACATGGGTGTCACCCACCAGCAGGGGCACAGGGGTGTCACCTGCCAAAGGGGGACAGGGACAGGGCTGTCACCTGCCAAATGGGGACAAGGACATGGGTGTCACCTGCCACTAGGGGCACAGGAGTGTCACCTGCCACAGGGGGACAGGGACAGGAGCGTCACCTGCTCAGCGGATAGGGACAAGGGATTCACCTGCCACAAGGGGACAGGGAAAGGGGTGTCACCTGCTGTGAGGGGGACAGGGGTGTCACCTGCCAAAGGGGGACAAGGACAGGGGTGTCACCTGCTCAGGGGATAGGGACAAGGAATTCACCTGCCAAAAGGGTACAGGGACAGGAGTGTCACCTGCTGTGAGGGGGACAGGGTTGTCACCTGCCAAAGGGGGACAGGGACATGACTGTCACCCGCCACCAGGGGCACAGGAGTGTCACCTGCCACAGGGGGACAGGGACAGGAGTGTCACCTGCCAAAGGGGGACAAGGACATGGGTGTCACCTGCCACCAGGGGCACAGGGGTGTCACCTGCCAAAGGGGGACAAGGACAGGAGTGTCACCTGCTCAGGGGATGGGGACAAGGGATTCACCTGCCCAAAGGGGACAGGGACATGACTGTCACCCGCCATGAGTGTCACCTGCTGCTCCGCGCCGAGGCCGCGTGGCCGCTGCCCCCCTGCAGGTCCTTCTGCAGCACCAGCACCACCTTGCCGTGCTCCTTCAGCCGCACCGTGTTGGCCTCCACGTCCTGGGGGGGCGATCCCGCCGTCAGCCCGGCCGGGAATCCCCAAAATCCTCCCCAAAATATCACCCCCAAATCCCCAAAATCCCCTGGGGACAAAATCCCCAAAATCCCCCACGGTGACCCAGGCGTCCCTTGAGGATGAGGGGTTGAAGTCCTGTTGTCCCCTCAGGAAGTGGCAGGTGTCTCAAATCCCCTGGGGATGATGGGGCCGCCCGCGGGGGTGTCCCCAGCCAGCTGCCCAAAGTCGTCCCCCTCGTGCAGGGTGGCCACCAAGCCCTGGGGACAGCATGGCGGGTGAGGGACGGTGACACTGGGGTGTCCCCAGAGTGTCCCTAGAGTGTTGTCCTCATGTAGGGGGGCCACCAAGCCCTGGGGATGAGGGACGGTGACACTGGGGTGTCCCCAGTGTGCGGAGGAAGGGCAGTGCTCAGGGGTGGCCACCAAGCCCTGGAAAGGTCAGGATGGTGACATTGGGGTGTCCCTTCATGCAGGGTGGCCACCAAGCCCTGGGGACACCATGGAGGGGTGAGGGACAGTGACACTGGGGTGTCCCCAGAGTGTCCCCAGGGTGTCCCCACAGTGCAGGGTGGCCACCAAGCCCTGGGGACAGCACCGGGGGTGAGGGATGGTGACACTGGGGTGTCCCCAAGGTGTCCCCCCAGCACGGGGACAAACCCACCTTGCCGTGGGTGACCACGTTGACCGAGCCCTTCCAGATGATGTACCAGGAGGTGCCTTTGTCACCTTGGCTGAACACTGTGCCCGGGAAAAGGGGGGGAAAATCCGCAATTTTGGGGACGGCTCCGGTGTCCCCGCGCTGGGGACACCCCAGGGTGGCTCACGGGGGACTCGGGGTGACTCACGGGCAGTGCCCAGTGGCTGGTGCCCCTCGAACATCAGCACGGCCGCCAGCTCCCCTTCACCTGCAGGGGACAGCGCTGTCACCGCCGGCAGGGCCAGCAGGGGACACAGGGATCAGGAGGCCGAGGAGGCACAGAAATTATCGGAGGGATGCTCAGATGGGAAGGGAAGGGAAGGGAAGGAAGGGAAGGGAAGGGAAGGGTGGGGAAGGGAAGGAAGGGAAGGGAAGGGGGAAGGGAAGGAAGGGAAGGGAAGGGAAGGGAAGGGAAGGAAGGGAAGGGAAGGGAAGGGAAGGAAGGGAAGGGAAGGGAAGGAAGGGGGAAGGGAAGGAAGGGAAGGGAAGGAAGGAAGGGAAGGGGGAAGGAAGGGAAGGAAGGGGTGCAGAAGGGGTGGCCTGGGGTGGCCCCACAATGGGGACCTGGCCAAGGATCCTCCGTGTCCTACTCTGGTGTCCCCACCACAGGGACCTGGCTGATGATGCCCTGTGCCTTCTCTGGGGTGGCCTGGGATGTCCCCACCATGGGGACCCTACTTGTGGCTGGGCAGATTTTGTTCCTGAACCCCACGGGAGTGGCTGGATCATTGGGGTGGGATCACAAGGCAGTCCCTTGGATCGGCTGGGGCAGTGCCTGGGGACACCCCTGGGATTTGTGACCCTCTGGGGACACCTGGCAGGATTTGTCCCCTCTGGGGCAGAGGGAGACCGAGAGGCTGAGGGCCCAGGATTCCCTCCGAAGGCAGAGGGAGACCGTTTTTAGGGAGCCGGTGGCACGAGCCTGGGGCTTTTGGGGTTGGACCTCCAATGAGGCCCCTGTGGTGCTGCTCCCCCCATCTGTCCCCAGGGTGTCCCAGGGGGGTTTTAGGACAGTCCCCGCACACGGGGACACCGGGATTTGGGGTTGGACACCGGCCACGGGGTCGTGAGGGCCCCCTCGAGTGCTGAACTCCCCAGGTGCCCAGGATCTCTCAGGCGTCCCGGTGTCACCGGGTGGCTTTGGGACAGGAGGGATGGAGGGACACCGGCAGGGCCACCATGGGGAGGACACCATGCAGGTTCCCCCCACCTACCCCGGGTTCGTCCCAAAAAGGGGTGGCAGGGAGGCATGAAACTCCAGAGGGGTGCTCCAGGATCTTCTCAGGCGTGCCTGCCATCACCAGGGACAGGGGGGACCAGGAGGGGGACAGGACAGGTGACACCTGCTGGAGGGGGGCAGGGCCGCCATGGGTTGGTGCCACCATGGACAGGGGTGTTCACCCACCACCAGAGTCCAGGGTTCACCCAAAAGGGGACAGGGACAGGGGGACCTGGAAAGGGCAGAGGGGTGGATTCACCTCCGGGGACTGGGGTGGTCACCTGCCTGTGAGGGGGACAGGCTTCACCTGCCAAAGGGGACAAGGACAGGGTGTCACCACCTGCAGGGGGACAGGGGTGTCACCTGCCAAGGGGGACAGGGACAGGGTTGTCACCTGCCAAACCAGGGGACATGGGTGTCACCTGCCAAGGGGCACTGGGGTGTCACCTGCCACAGGGGACAGGGACAGGGGTGTCACCTGCTCAAGGGGGAAGGGGACAGGGAGGGTTCACCTGCTGTGAGGGGGACAGGGCTGTCATCTGCCAAAGGGGGACAGGGCTGTCACCCACGACCAGGGGCACAGGGGTGTCACCTGCCAAAGGGGGACAGGGACAGGAGTGTCACCTGCTTCGAGGGGGACAGGGGTGTCACCTGCCAAAGGGGGACAAGGACATGACTGTCACCCGCCACCAGGGGGACAGGGGTGTCACCTGCCAAAGGGGGACAAGGACAGGGGTGTCACCTGCCAAAGGGGGACAGGGACGGGAGTGTCACCTGCTCAGGGGATAGGGACAAGGGATTCACCTGCCCAAAGGGGACAGGGACATGACTGTCACCCGCCATGAGTGTCACCTGGGGATGGGGCCAAGGGATTCACTGCCCCCTGCAGGGGCACCAGCACCACTTGACTGTCACCCGCCATGAGTGTCACCTGCTGGCCTCCCGTCCTGGGTCATCGTGGCCGCTGCCCCCTGCAGGTCCTTCAAAATCCACCAGCCCCACCTTCCCCCTCCTTCCCCCAAATTCTGTTGGCCCTCCTTGAGGATGGGGTTTGAAGTCCTGCTTGTCCCGGCCGGGAATCCCCAAAATCCTCCCAAAATGGTCACCCCCGCGGGCCCCCAAAACCCCAAAGCCCCCCAAAATCGTCCCCTGGGTGCCCCCCAAATTCTCCCCCCGGGCCCACCTTGAGGATGCGGTTGAAGTCCTGCTTGTCCCAGTGTCCCTAGGAAGTGTTGTCCTCATGTGGGGGGGGGATGGTGGCCCTGGGGATGGGGACGTTCACCAGCGGGTGTCCCAAAGTGTCCTTTGCAGTGCAGGGTGGCCACCAAGCCCTGGGGACAGCACGGGGGGTGAGGGACGGTGACACCGGAGTGTCCCCAGGGTGTCCTTTGCAGTGCAGGGTGGCCACCAAGCCCTGGGGATGAGGGATGGTGACACTGGGGTGTCCCCAGTGTGTCCTTTGCAGTGCAGGGTGGCCACCAAGCCCTGGAAAGGTCAGGGATGGTGACATTGGGGTGTCCCCTTCATGCAGGGTGGCCACCAAGCCCTGGGGACACCATGGAGGGGTGAGGGACAGTGACACTGGGGTGTCCCCAGAGTGTCTCCAGGGTGTCCCCACAGTGCAGGGTGGCCACCAAGCCCTGGGGACAGCACCGGGGATGAGGGATGGTGACACTGGGGTGTCCCCAAGGTGTCCCCCCAGCACGGGGACAAACCCACCTTGCCGTGGGTGACCACATTGACCGAGCCCTTCCAGATGATGTACCAGGAGGTGCCTTTGTCACCTTGGCTGAACACTGTGCCCGGGAAAAGGGGGGGAAAATCCACAATTTTGGGGACGGCTCCGGTGTCCCCGCGCTGGGGACACCCCAGGGTGGCTCACGGGGGACTCGGGGTGACTCACGGACGGTGCCCGCGCGCTGGTGCCCCTCGAACATCAGCACGGCCGCCAGCTCCCGCTTCACCTGCGCAGGGGACAGCGCTGTCACCGCCGGCGGGGCCAGCAGGGGACACGGGGATCGGGGAGGGGCCGAGGGAGGCACAGAAATTATCAGAGGGGATGCTCAGATGGGAAGGGAAGGGAAGGGAAGGGAAGGGAAGGGAAGGGAAGGGAAGGGAAGGGAAGGGAAGGGAAGGGAAGGGAAGGGAAGGGAAGGGGGAAGGGAAGGGAAGGGAAGGGAAGGAAGGGAAGGGAAGGGAAGGGAAGGGAAGGGAAGGGAAGGGAAGGGAAGGGAAGGGAAGGGAAGGGAAGGGAAGGGAAGGGAAGGGAAGGGAAGGGAAGGGAAGGGAAGGGAAGGGGTGCAGAAGGATCTGGGGGGTCAGGACAGGAGCTGATGGGGCTCAGGAGGATTTGGGGCCCAGGGGACGCCCCGGCCCCGCAGGGTTTGGGAACACGGCTGCGCTCACCGAGTTGGAGAGATGAGCCACGGCTTTGATGTGGAGCAGCTCCTCAAAGATGAGCTCCAGCTCGTCCTGCGTGCGCTGGGCAGGCCTGGGGGAGGCCGGGGGGTCAGCGGCTCCCTGTGCCCCCCTCCCCAGCCCCTTCCCCTCTTTGGGTGGCACGGTTGGGTCCCCCCGCCCTCAGCAGCCCCGAGCCGGGTCCCAAAGATCCAGAAGGTGCCAAGGAGCCCCCGGGGGCACTCACGGCTTGCGCAGGGCCATGGAGAGCAGCGCGTCGGGGCCCAGCTGCGCCAGGAACCCCAAAGCCTCCAGCAGCTCCTCGGGGTCCCGCGGCCCCGCGCCGGGCTCGGGGCTCAGCTCCAGCTCGGCAAAGCGGTAGAACTGCGTGTCCTTGTCCTGGAAGTGCCACTCCTGCCTCACTGCGGGGGCACAGCGCCCGTCAGCTCGGCTCTGCGCCCCCCCGAGCCCCCCCAGCCCCGCCAGCGCCCTCACCGTGCGTCAGGACCCCGCTGTCCACCAGCACCTGCCCGATGCCCACGGCCTGGCCGCGCGTCTGGACGGCCGCGCCGGCGCCCAGCAGCCAATCCACCAAGTCCTTCCCCGAGCAGCACTGCCTGGGGGGGGCACAGCGGGTGAGAACCCCCCGGGACAGCCCCCCCGGAGCCCCCCAGGGTCCCCCCAGCCCACCGGTGGTGCCGCAGGTGGTGCTTGTGGTCGCGGATGAGGCCGGGCCGGGAGCTGCTCAGGTGGGCGAAGAGGAGCTTGCCCGCCCTCCAGATCTTCTCCGAGGATGCCTGAGGGTGGGAGGGGGACAAGGGAGCTCCTGGCGGGGGCTGGGCTGTCACCTGTCCCCCCCAATGCCTCGGGATCGCCATCGCCCACCCCAGGAACGGCCGAGCCCAAGGAGCATCCCGATGGCTTTGGGGTGTGGGGGTGCTCCAGCCCTCAGCCCCCCAAATTCACCTCCCCGGGGGCTTCCCCGGCCGCCCCCCCACCTGGGTGATGCTGTGGCCATAGTCCAGGCTGGATTCCGAGTCCAGGAGCGGGGTCTGGAAAACCAGAGGGGAGAGGGTGGGGGGTTGGGGGGGCTCTGCTGTGTCCCCCTCAGCCCACACTGCTGGAGGAGGGGTCCTGGCACCCCCAGAGCAGCCCCAGCTCTTCACCGGGTGAGGGGGCACCACCCAGATCCTGAATCCAGAACCCAAATCCTGAATTCAGCACCCAGATCCTGAACCCAGAACCCAAATCCTGAATCCAGCACCAATTTCCTGAATCCAGAACCCAAATCCTGAATCCAGCACCCAAATCCTGAACCCCAGCACCCAGTTCTTGACCCCAGCACCAATTTCCTGAATCCAGAACGCAAATCCTGAATCCAGCACCCAAATCCCGACCCCAGCACCCAGTTCTTGACCCCAGCACTCTGTTCTTGACCCCAGCACCAATTTCCTGAATCCAGCACGCAAATCCTGAATTCAGCACCCAAATCCTGAACCCACAACCCAAATCCTGACCCCAGCACTCTGTCCTTGACCCCAGCACCAATTTCCTGAATCCAGAACCCAAATCCTGAACCCAGAACCCAAATCCTGACCCCAGCACCCATTTCCTGACTCCCGGCCCCCTCTCCAGCTCATTTTCCCCCCAGCTCTCCCCCTCGGGGATGCTCCGGCTAAAACCAAACGCGCGGAGGGACGAGCCCCGGTCCCGCGGCCCCGCCCGGATCGCGGGGCAAAGGTGGCCGAGCTCCGGCGGCGGCGCTGCCCGCGGGCACCGAGGCTCCCGGGCCCCTCCTGGCCACGGCCCTGGATAAACAAGCCCGGCCCGCACCCGTCAGACCAGTTCAGCTCCCGGCACCGGGAGCGCTCACCCGGCACGGGGCACCCCCGAGGGACGCCCACCCGCACGGGGGGCACCCCCAGGGGGATTTTGGGGTCCCCTGCCCGGCTGTGGGGTCCCGCAGAGCCCGGGAGGGCACCCAAAAAGCGGCGTCTGCAGGGACCCTCCCGGGGTCTGGGTGGGGAGGTTGGGGCAATCCCAGGGCAGGGGGATGGTCCGGATGGATTTCCAATGGAGGAGGGCAGGAGTTAATCAGCGCAGGATCCGAGGCCGAGCCTCCAGCCCCATCCTGGTGCAGGAGTTGGTGGAGCCAGGATCCTCTGGGAAGGCCGTGTGCCACCTGCTCCCAAGGCTGGGACACCATTCCAGCCGGCTCAGGACCAAGGCAGGGACACTGGAGCCAACCACGGTGCCCTGGGGTGCCACCTGCAGGGACGTGTGCCACCCGGCCACGGTGTCCCCAAGGCTGGGACACCATTCCCAAGCCAGCCACAGTGTCCCCAAGGCTGGGACACCGCTCCTGAGCCAGCCACGGTGTCCCCAAGGCTGGGACGTGTGCCACCCAGCCACAGTGTCCCCAAGGCAGGGACACTGCTCCTGAGCCAACCACAGTGTCCCCAAAGCAGGGACGTGTGCCACCCAGCCACAGTGTCCCCAAAGCAGGGACACCGCTCCTGAGCCAGCCACAGTGTCCCCAAGGCAGGGACACAGTGACTCAGGCGCTCTGCAAACTCTGCCGAGCCCCGTGACGGCCGCGGGGAGCAGGAGCCGCTCCGAGCAAATGTTTACAAACGGGAGCCAGGAGGAGCTGGGGACACGGGGCTGCTCTGGGGACATGGAGGTGCCACCCATGGGAGCCAGGAGGTCCCTGTCACCCATGGGAGGAGATCTGTGTCACCCCGTGGGTGCAGAATGTCCCTGTCACCTCTGTGGGTGCAGGAGGTTCTTGTCACCCGTGGGAGCAGGAGCTCCCTGTCACCCTTTGGGTGTAGGAGATTTTTGTCACCCTGTGGATGCAGGATGTCCCTGTCACCTCAACCAGAGGACCAGAGGTCCCTGTCACCTGTGGGAGCAGGAGATCTGTGTCACCCCATGGGTGCAGGATGTCCCTGTCACCTCTGTGGGTGCAGGAGGTCCTTGTCACCCATGGGAACCAGAGGACCAGAGGTCCCTGTCACCTGTGGGAGCAGGAGCTCCCTGTCACCCTGTGGATGCAGGATGTCCCTGTCACCCTCTGGGTGCAGCAGGTTGGTGTCACCCCGTGGGCCCAGGTGACACCCTGGTGTCCCTCTGCCCAGGTCCCCAAAGGGCCTCAGCTGTCCCCCGGCAGAGAGCTCTGTCCTTGGGGCCCAGAGCCAGGCCGCGCTCCAAGGACACCGAAAGAGACACAAAAACCCCGCTCAAGGACCAGATTCCTCCTTGCTGGGATTCCCCGCTGCCAGGACAGCCCTGGAACCCCCCAAACCCCGCTGCTGTCCCCAGACCCCCTCTCTGGAGCATCCAGCCCGGGTCAGGAGCTGCAGGACGCCCCCAGCCCCCTCCTGGTGACGCCGTGGCTCCAAGCAGCTTCCGAAGGAGTCGCCTTTTCCATCTTCCTGCCCACGGGACACGCCGGGATCCTGCCTTTCTCCAGGATTCCGGCAGCGCCGGGCGCCCGGCCAAGGCCGCCAGCGGCCGTTCCGCGCTCGCGGCCGCTTTTGTTTGGGATCCCGAGGAAAACAAGGCGGCTATTTCGGGCCTCAGGGCTCCGGAGAGAGTCCTCGCCCATCCGCAGCCTCCGCAGCCTCCGCAGGCCGGGGCTCGGCACCGCATCCCCTGGGATGGGGCTGGGCACCCCTGGGATGGGCTGGGCACACCCTGGGATGGGGCTGGGCACCCTGGGATGGGCTTGGCACCCCCAGAATGGGCTGGGCACCCCCGGGATGGGGCTGGGCACCCCTGGGATGGGCTGGGCACCCCTGGGATGGGCTTGGCATCCCTGGGATGGGGCTTGGGCACCACCGGGATGGGGCTGGGCACCCCCAGAATGGAGCTGGGCACCCCGGGACAGGGCTCGGCATCCCCTGGGATGGGCTTGGTACACCCGGGATGGGGCTGGGCACCTCTGGGATGGGGCTGGTACACCCGGGATGGGGTCAACACCCCCAGGACAGGGCTGGGCACCCCCGGGACAGGGCTTGGCACCCCCTGGGATGGGCTTGGCACCCCCCGGATGGGGTTGGGCACCCTCGGGATGGACTTGGTACACCCGGGATGGGGTTGGGCACCCCAAGCATGGGCTGGGCACCCCCGGGACAGGGCTGGGCACTCCCTGGATGGGGCTGGGCACCCCTGGGATGGGGCTGGGCACCCCCTGGGATGGGCTTGGCACCCCCTGGGATGGCCTTGGCACCCCCAGACAAGACTGGGCACCCCCAGGATGGGGCCGGGCACCCTGGGACAGGACTGGGCACCCCCGGGATGGGCTCAGGGACCCGCTCTGGCTCCACTGTCCTCACCAGGGACACGGTAGAGGCTGGCACAGCGGCACTTGTCACTGGCACAGCGGCACTTGTCCCCTGGGAAGGACAGAGCCACATGGGGACAGCGCTATCCTTTGGAGCCAGGAGGGATTTGCCGGGGTCAGGTCCCCAAGAGGAGTGAGATGGAGCCGGGAGGAGTTTCCAGGAGCTTCCAGTGGTGGGGACAAGGGACCTGTGTGGCTCCTGAGCCGTTTCCCTGCCCCAGGAATGGGACAAAATCCCTCTTTCCCTGCTGGCATCGGATCCAGTGCCCTCGGTCCCTGGGTGTCCCCCACTCCTGCCGTGCCACAGGTGCCACTGCTGCCAGGGCTGGTGGGACTGATCCCAGTTCAGCCCAGGAATGCTCCAGGCCTGCTGCTCGCCCGGCTCCCCAGCCTCAGTGCCCCTCCAAAGCCCTCCCCAGAGCCTGTTCCTAAAAGTTTCGGAGACAAAAGTAAATCGGGAAGAAAGGGAAAAATCAGGGAAAACTTATCTGGGAGGGAGCCCCTGTGCTCCGTGGAAATGCCCAAAGGGGAGTTGTCCCCTAAAATAATTCAATTATTTTCTTGAAAAGTGTCCCGGGCCGAGCAGTGAGGGAAGGGGAAGGACGCAAAGCTCCGGAAGCTCTGCCGGGGCTCCAGGGTCACCTCCCCGCCTGGAGGGGACAAGGAGGGGCCGAGAGGGGACAAGGAGGGGCCGAGCGCACGGCCAGGGACCCCGGGGCCAGCGCGGAGCCGGGCAGGGAGGTCGAGATGCCAGGGGACAAATAAATCCCTGCTGCGGGAACGGGCAGGGGAGCGGGGAAACGCTGCGTGCCCCCGGAATGTCCCCTCGGGAATGTCCCACCGGGAATGTCCCACTGGAATGTCCCACCAGGAATGTCCCACCGGGAATGTCCCACCAGGAATGTCCCACCAGGAATGTCCCACCGGGATTGTCCCACCAGGAATTTCCTTCCTTGAATGTCCCACCAGGAATGTCCCACCGGGATTGTCCTCTCGAGAATGTCCCACCGGGAATGTCCCACCGGGAATGTCCCCTCGGGAATGTCCCACCAGGAATGTCCCACCGGGAATGTCCCACCGGGATTGTCCCACCAGGAATGTCCCCTCGGGAATGTCCCACCGGGAATGTCCCACTGGAATGTCCCACCGGGAATGTCCCACCAGGAATGTCCCACCAGGAATTTCCTTCCTTGAATGTCCCACCAGGAATGTCCCACCGGGATTGTCCTCTCGAGAATGTCCCCCCGGAATGTCCCACCGGGAATGTCCCCTCGGGAATGTCCCACCAGGAATGTCCCACCAGGAATGTCCCACCGGGATTGTCCCACCAGGAATGTCCCCTCGGGAATGTCCCACCGGGATTGTCCCACCAGGAATGTCCCCTTGGGAATGTCCCACCGGGATTGTCCTTCCTGCCGGGATGCGCCGCCGGGCACCGGGCTCCCTTCACGCCTGGCCGCCCGTTCCGCTCCGCTCCGCCCGTCCCAGCCTGCGCAGCCTCACCTGCAGCCTCACCTGCCCCCCCCGTGCCCTCACCTGGCGGCTGTGCCCTCACCTGGCCCCCGTGCCCTCACCTGGCTCCCTGCCCGCCTGGATTCACTCCCTGTACCCTCACCTGGTTCCTCCCTCCCTCACCTGGCTCCCCGTACCCTCACCTGCACGCCTGGCTTCACTCCCCGCTCCCTCACCTGGCTCCTTCCACCCTCACCTGGCTCCCTGCGCTCCTGGACTCCCTCCCCTCCTCTTATTCCCGGGGCTGGAGAGACCCCGGCCCCACTGACCCAGGGGATTTGGGGACACGCTGCCCCCATTCCCCAGCGGATTTGGGGACACGCTCCCCCCACTCCCCACTCCCCAAGCAGATTTGGGGACACGGTTCCCCCAGCCCCACTGACCCAGGATTTGGGGACGCGCTCCCCCCAGCCCCACTGACCCAGGGGATTTGGGGACGCGCTCCCCCAGCCCCACTGCCCCAGGGGATTTGGGGACGCGTTCCCCCCAGCCCCACTGCCCCAGGGGATTTGGGGGCGCGCTCCCCCCGGCCCCACTCACCCAGCGGATCCCCTGGATGCGGGGCAGGCTCCCCCCGGCCCCCTCCAGCCGCACGTCGTAGCTGGAGCTCCGGAACAAGTGCATCCTCCTGAGCAGCGCCGGGAGCCGCGCTCCGTCCGCTCCGGGACCCCCGGGGGGCTCCAGCCCCGCTCGCCGCGGCCCCGCGCCCCCCCGCGCCCCCCCGGCCGCCGCCCCCGGCCCGGCCCCGCGCACCTTCATGCGGCGGGGGGGGGGCGAGGCCACCGCGGCCCCAGGGCTGCTCCGCCGCTCCTCGGGACGGGGCCGGGCTCGGGAGCGGCTCCGCCGCCGCCGCCGCCGCCGCGCCGGGCCCGCCCCGGGCACCGCAGCTCCGCCCGCGGCCCCTCCCCGGCTCCTACGGCCCCGCACCGGGACCCCGCGGCGGGAGGGACCCCCGGGAGCCGCCCGCGGCCATGGGGGAGGCACAGCCGGGACCCCCGGGAGCCGCCCGCGGCCATGGGGAGGCACAGCCGGGACCCCCGGGAACCCCGGGAGCCGCCCGCGGCCATGGGGGAGGCACAGCCGGGACCCCCGGGACCCCCGGGACCGGGTTTGGGGAGGCACAGTCCCTGGCACATCCGCCCCGGGCGTGGGGGGGGGTCACGGGGGCCTGGGACCCCCTGGACTGGGTTTGGTGGGGGGTCCCAGGAGTCCCGGGAAGAGGGAAGCCTTTGTTTGGGAATGGTTTGTACTGGGAATGGATTGCACTGGGAATGGTTCGTACTGGGAATGGATTGCACTGGGAATGGTTCACACTGGGAATGGATTGCACTGGGAGTGGTTCGTACTGGGAATGGATTGCACTGGGAATGGATTGTATTGGGAACGGTTCATACTGGGAATGGTTCGTACTGGTAATGGCTCCTACTGGAAGTGGTTTGTACTGGGAATGGTTCGTACTGGGAATGGGTTGTACTGGGAATGGATTGCACTGGGAATGGATTGTATTGGGAACAGTTCATACTGGGAATGGTTCATACTGGAAATGGTTCATACTGGAAGAGGTTCATACTGGGAATGGTTCATACTGGTAATGGTTCCTACTGGGAATGGTTTGCATTTGGAGTTGTTCATACTGGGAACAGTTCGTCCTGGGGAGGTGGCCCCCAGCCCCCAGCTGGAGCAAAGCTGAGGTGGGGCCCAGCAGTCCTGGGAGAGCTTTTACTGGGTTTTTGGCCAAAAAGGAAAGGGGTTTCTGCCAAAAGGAGCCTTTACTTTTGAAATAAATCCCGATTTTAAAAATCCAAATCTGCCTTTCAATCGGCCCCCACCCCAGCTAGAGCAGGGATGGGAATCCTCAGCTGGATTTGAGGAATTTGGGGACGAGCCTTGAGCCTCCCCTGCTGCCCCCCCTGCCCAGGCCCCCAAGAGGCTCTGGGGGTCACACTGGGGTCCCCAAATCTGTCCCTCGGGGCTGGGGCCTCCCTTGGGCACATCCTTGAGCAGCGGGACAGGGACGGATCCTGACCTTCCTCCCCCCAGTCCCTCCCCTGCTGCCTCTGGGAGCTCCTGGAGGCCAAGGCCGCTTTTCCCGGGATTCCCGGGGGCTCTGGGACCACCAGAACCTCCCCGGGCTGCATTCCCCCCACCCCAGGAGCTGCTCCCGGGGCTCTTCCAGCCAGGCTCCCCTCGGCCGGGCCCGGGATCCCGGGATCCGTGCGCAGACACGTCCCCCCCATGCAAATCGGAGCTCATTAAGGCAAGGAGGAAGAGGCCTGAGGAAGGCAGCGGCTCCTGGAGCCCGGGCAGCCCCACCCCGGCAGCCCAAGGGGAGGAGAGGCACCTGCCGGGCCCTGCAGGGGGGCTGAGGGCGGTTCTGCCTTTGGGTGAGGCTTCCACCACCCCATCCCAACCCCATTCCTATCCCAAAGTTCCCCATCCCAATCCCATTCCAACCCCGTTCCTATCCCAATCCCATCCTATCGCATTCCATTTTATCCCACCCTTTCCATCCCACTCCAATCCTGTTCCATCCCATCCAAATCCAACCCAATCCCATCCCATTCCCATTCCATCCCATCCCATTCCCATCCCATTCCATTCCAATCCCATTTTATCCCAATATCCTATCCCACCCTTTCCATCCCATTCCCATTCCCCATCCCATTTCAGACCCAGCAATGAGGGTCCCCCCCAACCTTTTCCTTTCCCACCCCTCATTCCTGGGAATGGCTCCCGTTTTTCTATTTTAGTCCCATCCCATTCCACTGTCCAATGTTATAATATCCCAATCCAATCCCATTTTATCCCACCCTATCCTAATATAATTTAATATATTATAATATAATATAATATAATATAAGATAATATAATATAATATAATATACCTTTTAATATTTATAATATAATATAATATAATATAATATAATATTTATATTTTTAGTAATATAATATAATATAAATATTAGAAAAAATTTAATTAAAATATACCTTCTTTAATTTTAATATTTTAAATATAATATAATATAATATAATAAAATATAAATAATATAATATAATATAATATAATATAATATAATATAATATAATATAATATAATATAATATAATATAATATAATATAATATAATATAATATAATATAATATAATATAATATAATATAATATAATATAATATAATATAATATAATATAATATGATATAATATGATATAATGTAATGTAATTAATATATTTTAAATTTTAATATGTAAAATATACCTTCCTTAATTTTAATATTTTAAATAGTATATAATTATGTGTATAAAAGATATAAATTATCTGTATAAATTATATAAATATTATATAATTATATGTATTATACAATTATAATACATAATATAAACGTTTCTTGGCCCATCAAATTTTCCACAAATGCATTTCCCACATCCCTGAACTGGGTTTGTCCCTAGGGGTGTGAATACTGTCCCAAATCTGAACTGGGTTTGCAGATCCAGGCAGGGACAAACGCTGACCCCCACCCCTCCTGAATGGGTTTGCCAGATCCATAGGGGGGCCCTGAATACTGACCCGATCCCGATCCTAAACGGGGTCACAGATCCATAGGGCCGTTCCTGACCCTGCTCCCGGCTAAACTGGGATCGATCCCGGGCAGCAAGCGTTGATCCTGCTCCCAAATCCTGAACTGGGCCTTATCAACCTGAGCCTTCCCAAATCTTAAACTGGGTTTAATCCATGGGGCAGCTCTGACCCTGCTCCCAAATCCTTGGACAATCATTAATTGATGGCGGGTCCCTGCTGGCTTTACTCCCAAGTTCTGGCAGATCCTCCCTGCTCCCAAATCCTGGCAGGAATCTCTTCCCGAAATCCCAAACCCTAAACTGGGTTTGCAGATCCATAGGGCAGCAAACGCTGACCCTGCTCCCAAATCCTAAACTGGGTTTGCAGATCCATCTGACCCTGCTCCCAAATCCTAAAGTGCATTTGCAGATCCACCTGACCCTACTCCCAAATCCTAAACTGGGTTTGCAGATCCATCTGACCCTACTCCCAAATCCTAAACTGGATTTGCAGATCCATAGGGCAGCAAATGCTGACCCTGCTCCCAAATCCTAAACTGGGTTTGCAGATCCATCAGTGAATACTGCCCTGCTCCCAAATCCTAAAGTGCATTTGCAGATCCATCTGACCCTGCTCCCCGTCCTTCGCCCCCTCAAAGGCAGAACCAAGTGAAATCTGAGTTAAATCCCAATATTTTCACTCCATCCCCTATTTTGGCTCCATTTTCCGGGAATGAGCGGCCGGGTCTCATCCCTGGGCAGGGGAGAAATTCCAGGGGGATCTGGGAGCTCTGGGTGTCCCCCAGGAGGGTTTGGTGGCAGCTGGGGTGCAGAAATCTCTGTATTTATCATCTCCCCGGTTCGCCGGGACACGGCCACAAATCAGCCCCAAAAATCCAATCCTGGGGAAAACGGTTGGGAATTTACAGCGCTCCAAACACCGCGGGTTTATCCTTTAATGCTGCTGCTTTATGTATTTCTCTCCCTCCAACCCTATTTATTTCCTGTTTATTGGCCCAGCCTCCCCTAATTTATGTTTTCATTACTTTGATTAACGCCCCTGCTCCCCTGACATCGTTATTCCAGCACAGTTTCCCCAAACCCTCGGTGTTAAATAATCCTCGGATTTAGCCGGGATGATTTGTAATTTAATAAGCGGCTCCAGCGCCGTGTTTTATCTCCTAATTGGGCCGGAATTAGCAGCAATTCCGGAATTAACACAAATTATGGGACGCCCCTTGTTGTTACGCGGGGTTTTATTGGGTTGGAACAACAGCTTTAGGAATTATCTGAGCCGTGTTCCCCAATTCTGGGAGTGATTCATTTCTGGATCATCCACGGGTGATAGCTCAGGCAGGAATTGCTGCCGTGGAGGGGAAGCTGCTCCTGGGGAAGGAAGGAAGGAGAGTTTTGGTCTCCCAGGTGGTTTAATTTCATTCCCTCATTACCATCTGGGGAACGTGATGTGGCTTGTTCTCCCGGTCTTTCCGTGCCCGCTCGGCTCCTTCCTGAAACAATTCCCAGATTTGCGTCTCCGAGGAGCTGCAGAGGCCTCAGATCTGAGTCCAGCAAGAGCTGAGCGTCCAGAAAATCATGGAAAAAGTGGAAAAAGTGGAATTGTTCAGGTTGGAAAAGCCCTCTAAGGTCACTGAGTCTCACCAATAACCCAGAGAGAGGAGAAAGAAAAGCAATGCTTTTCCCAAAGATGGGATTTGTTTTTGTTTCCCAAAGATGGGATTTGATTTTCCCAAAGATGGGATTTGTTTCTTTTTCCCAAAGGTGGGATTTGTTTCTGTTTCCCAAAGATGGGATTTGATTTTCCCAAAGATGGGATTTGTTTATTTTTCCCAAAGATGGGATTTGTTTTTGTTTCCCAAAGATGGGATTTGATTTTCCCAAAGATGGGATTTGTTTATTTTTCCCAGAGATGGGATTTGGTTTTGTTTCCCAAAGATGGGATTTGTTTTTCCCAAATATGGGATTTGTTTATTTTTCCCAAAGATGGGATTTGTTTCTGTTTCCCAAAGGTGGGATTTGTTCATTTTCCCAAAGATGGGATTTGTTTCTGTTTCCCAAAGATGGGATTTGATTTTCCCAAAGGTGGGATTTGTTTCTGTTTCCCAAAGATGGGATTTGTTCATTTTTCCCAGAGATGGGATTTGTTTTTGTTTCCCAAAGATGGGATTTGTTATTTTTTCCCAAAGATGGGATTTGATTTTTCCCAAAGATGGGATTTGTTTCTTTTTCCCAAAGGTGGGATTTGATTTTCCCAAAGGTGGGATTTGTTCATTTTTCCCAGAGATGGGATTTGTTTTCCCTAAGGGTGGGATTTGTTTTTCCCAAAGACTTGTGACCATGTCTCACAGCAGGACGAGCTGGGACCTCCCCATTTCCTCAACTTTTCCTTTCCCCTTTGGGCCTTTGGCATTCCTGGGGTGACAGTCCCAGTTCTTCCCATGGGTGGAATGTTCCTTTAAAAGGGGGAAAACAAAGCGGCCTCAAGGCCAAACCCTCGGGACAGAGCTCCAGGCTGTTCCCAACTCTCGGGAAGCAAACAGGGCTGTCCCCATCCCGGCTGATTTTCCTCCTTTTGTTCCCAGCTCCAGCCCCCGGCAGGGAGGAGGAGGAGGGAGGAGGAGGAAGGATCCCTCATCCGGTAAATCCGGCTGTTTCCCAGCTGTTCCCGAGGCTCGGGCAGGGGCAATAACCGGGAAAGCTCCAGGCAACCCGGCCACAGGTGCTGGGCAGCAGGGCCAAGGTCCACAGCCCTGGAAACACAGGTGGCACCTCAGGTGGCACCCAGAGCTGCTGCCTGGGGTGGGCAGTGCTGAGGAGGCCAATTTTGGGTCAAAAAGTGAAAAATAATGGATGGGAACTACTGGGCTGGGGTGGGGTGGAGGAGCAGGAACATCGCTGTTCCCACCTGGAGTGGTTCCTCCTCCTGTCCCCATCCTCATTTCCATCCCATCCACCTTTGGAAAATCCAGGTGCCTGAGGTGGGCAGTGCTGAGAAAGCCAATTTTGGGTCAAAAAATGAAAAAAATGGGTGGGAACTGCTGGGCTGGGGTGGTGTGGGGAAAATCCAGGTGTCACCTGGGTGTGGCAGTGCCGGGGTTTGGGGATCTGCTGGGCTGGGGTGGTGTGGAGGATCAGGAACATCGCTGTTCCCACCTGGAGTGGTTTCCTCCTCCTCCTCCTCTTCTTGTCCTCATTCCATCTCATCCACCTTTGGAAAATCCAGGTGCCTGAGGTGGGCAGTGCTGAGAAAGCCAATTTTGGGTCAAAAAGTGAAAACAAAACCAAACCAATGAACCAAAAGAACCCCTGAGTGGTTCCAAAAAAAAACCAATTTCATCCAATGAACCTTTGGAAAAAAAAAAAACAAAAAACCCCCAAAGGCCCAAAAGTGAAAACAAAACCAAAAAAAAAAAAAAAGAAAAACCAAAAACCCCAAAAACCAAACCAATGAACCGAAAAATAAAAAAATACAACAAAAAACCCCAAAAACCAAACCAACCAAAAAAAAAAAAAAAAAAAAAAAACAAAAAAAAACAAACAAAAAAACCACAAAAAAAAAATTCTCCAAAAATACAAAAAAAAAGAACAAAAAAACCACCCCAAAAAAACCAAAAAAACAACCCCAGACTTCGCTCCTCCTCAGCCCTGAGCCGTTTCCCACCTGCACAAAAATCACCCCAGAGCATCTCCAAGGCTCGGGCAGAGTCAGCAGAGCCGGGATGACAAAATGGGCCCCGAATTCCCGGGGGGGATCGGGCGAGGAGGAGCCGATCTCTGATCTCACCTGGCGCTGCTGACGCCGCTCGTTCCGCTCCCGCATTCCTGCAGCCGCAGCAGGAAATGCAATTTTTGCTTCGCTGCTCTCGAGGTTTTCACGCTCAAAAATCCCACGGCGGGGCGGGAGCTGCGAGTCCTTGGCCAAGGACAGCCGGGGTTTTGGGGTTTTCATGGGGTTTTGGGGGTTTTGCAGGGTTTTTTGGGGTTTCGCAGGGTTTTTGGGGTGTCACTGAGTTTTAGGGTGTCACTGGGTTTTTGGGATCTTTGGGGTGTCACTGGGTTTTAGGGTGTCACGGGGTTTTGGGATGTCACCGGGTTTTTGGGGTTTCATGGGGTTTTAGGGGTGCCTCGGAGTTTTTGGGGATTTCACAGGTTTTTTAGGATTTTACTGGGTTTTAGAGATTTCACCGGGTTTGGGGGGTTTTATTGGGTTTTAGAGTATCACTGGGTTTTAGGGATTTCACAGGTGTTTTTTTTTTAATTTTAGCGGGTTTTAGAGATTTCACAGGGTTTTTGGGATGTCACCGGGTTTTAGGGATGTCACTGGGGTTTTGGGTCAAATTGGGGGGCATTTTGGATCAAACTGGGGGAATTTGGGGTCAAACTGGGGGGCATTTTGGATCAAACTGGGGGGGAATTTTGGGTCAAATTGGGGGGCATTTTGGATCAAACTGGGGGGGAATTTTGGGTCAGACTGGGTGGAATTTTAGGTCAGATTGGGGGGCAATTTTGGGTCAAGTTGGGGGGAATTTTAGGTCCAAATGGAGGGGAATTTCGGATCAAATAGGGGGGAATTTTGGATCAAACTGGGGGGTGAATTTTGGATCCCTCGGCCGGGTGGGAGCTGCGGGCTGGGTGGAGGATCAGGAACCTTGTCCCGTTCCAAGGACAGCGACAATTCCCCCGTCCCAGGGTGCTCCAAGCCCCGTCCAACCCCCCCCCAAAACCCGAATTCCAGCGGGGGACACCCAGGGATGGATGGAGAGGGGGGAAGGGAGATGGAGGAGGAGGAGGAGGAAGCGTGGGGAGGCGGATGAAGAGCGGGAATGGCTCGGGAAAGGGAAGGAGGCTGCTGCCACCTAGAGCAGCCCAGCCGAGCTTCCCCATTCCCACAGATGCTCTGGGCAGAGGCTGGACCGGGAAATTCGGGAAAAGCCGAATTCCCAGGCTCGGGGAGCGCCTCTGTCCCCGTGGCGCTCGCAGGATAATTAATTATGATGAGAAATAGGTGAGACAATCCCATTTTCACCCCAGTCCTCACTGGAAATTTGCGCCCCCGTGGAGGAAGAAGAGCCGGACCCGGCCAAGGGCTCAGAAAGGGGAAGAATGTTAAAAAAATAGACAAATAAAAAAGGGGAAGGGAGAAAAGGGAACGGAAAAGCCCCAAAAAGTCTTCGAGGATTTTGATGAGGTGTCCCCAGACCGCAATCCCACAGGATGGGCCGGGGGAAGCGAAAGCCACTCGGAGATGTCCCCAACGCCACACGCTCCCCACCTGCCGGTGCCGCCCGTGTCCCCCAGCTGTGTCCCCGCGGGGTCGCGGTGTCCCCACGCCCCCCGTGTCCCCCGGTGCTCTCCGTGTCCCCCCCGTGTCCCCCGGTGATTTTCTGTGTCCCCCTCGGTGTCCCCGTCCCTTCGTGTCCCCTCCTCGGTCCTCCCGCCCGCCAGGGGGCGCGCTGGGACGGGGCGGGGCAGGGGCGTGTCCCCGTTTCTGTGGGCGTGTCCCTGTGTCTGTGGGCGTGTCCCGGTGCCTGTGGGCGTGTCTCGTTGCCTGTGGGCGTGTCCAAGTCCCGGTGGACGGTGCCGTGTCCCGGTATCGTGTCCCGGGGAGTGTCCCTGTCCCGAGGCGTGTCCTTTCCCGTGTCCCGGTGTCGTGTCCGGTCCCCGTGCCCCGTTGCCGGGGAGTGTCCCGGTGCCTTTCCCGTTTCCCGTGTCCCGTGTCCCGTGTCCCGTGTCCCGTGTCCCGTGTCCCGTGGTGTGTCCCGTTCCCGTGTCCCGAGGCGTGTCCCGGTGCCGTTCCCGTGTACCCGAGGCGTGTCCCGGGGCGTGTCCCGTTCCCGTGTGCCGGTGCCGTCGCCGTTCCCGGGGCGTGTCCCGGTGCCGTGGGCGGGCCGCTCCGAGGCCGCCATGGCGCTGAGCGGAGCCCTGGCGCTCCGTGTCGCCTACGCGTCCTTCGGCGCCCTGAGCGGCCTCTCGGCCTTCTGCGCCTGGAGCGTGGTGCCCGCGCTGCGCCAGCCCGGCACGGCTGCGGCCGGCGGGCTCTCGGGTACGGCACCGGGGGGTGAGGGGACACCGGGCACCGGGCCGGGAGGGCTCTCGGGTACGGCACCGGGGGTGAGGGGACACCGGGCATCGGGCCAGGAGGGCTCTCGGGTACAGCACCGGGGGTGAGGGGACACCGGGCATCGGGCCGGGAGGGCTCTTGGGTACGGCACCGGGGGTGAGGGGACACCGGGCACCGGGCCGGGAGGGCTCTGGGGTACGGCAGCGGGGGTGAGGGGGGACACTCTCGGGCATCGGGGGCTAGGGGACACCGGGCGGGCTCAGGGGTACGGCACCGGGGGTGAGGGGACACCGGGCATCGGGCCGGGAAGGCTCTGGGGTACGGCCCCGGGGGTGAGGGGACACCGGGCACCGGGCCGGGAAGGCTCTGGGGGGGCGGGGGCCGGGGTGAGGGGACACCGGGCACCGGGCAGGGAGGGCTCTGGGGTATGGCACCGGGGATGAGGGGACACCGGGCCGGGCTGGGAGGGCTGAGCGGGATCGGCGTGATGGAGGGATCGGGGCTGGGCGTGAGGGAGCGGGTCAGGGCTGCGGTGGGGCCGAAGAGCCCCTTCCTCAGCCGTGAGGGGTGTGAGGGATGTGAGGAGCCCCTTTCTCAGCCATGAGGGGAATGAGGGATGTGAGGAGCCCATTTCTCAGCCATGAGGGGTGTGAGGGATGTGAGGAGCCCATTTCTCAGCCGTGAGGGATGTGAGGGATGTGAGGAGCCCATTTCTCAGCCGTGAGGGATGTGAGGAGCCCATTTCTCAGCCATGAGGGGAGTGAGGGATGTGAGGAGCCCCTTCCTCAGCCGTGAGGGATGTGAGGGATGTGAGGAGCCCCTTCCTCAGCCGTGAGGGGTGTGAGGGATGTGAGGAGCCCATTTCTCAGCCATGAGGGGAATGAGGGATGTGAGGAGCCCCTTCCTCAGCCGTGAGGGGTGTGAGGGATATGAGGAGCCCATTTCTCAGCCATGACGGGGAATGAGGGGTGTAAGGGCTGAGGGGAGTGAGGAGCCCATTCCTCATCCCTGAGGGGTAAGAGGGGAGTGAGGAGCCCATTCCCCATGGCTGAGGGGAGGTTTGAGGGGGCATCTCAGGGCTGAGGGGGCATTTGAGGGGGTGTCAGAGCTATGGGGGTGTCAGGGCACCAGTGGGGCCAAGGAGCCCTTTCTTTGGGGCTGAAGTTTTCAGGGAAGCAAAGAAATCCTCCTGATTTCCCCAGATGCTGCAAGCAGACCCTTTGGAAGACGGGTTTGGGTTTCGAGGGTGAAACTGCACCTGATGTGCCCAGAAATCTGTGGGATTTGGGGCTTTGTGGCTCTGGGTTAATGATTGGGGTGGAGCAGGACAGAGTCCTGCAGCTCCAGGGCTTCCCTGGCTGAATTCCTGCCAGACAAACAGTAGAAAGTGAAGTTAAAATTTAGAACGGATCCAGGGGTGAGATGCATGGCTGGGCTTGTCTCTGCTTCCTCTCCCTCAAAAAAAAAAAAAAAAAAACAAAAAAAAACCAAAATAAAAGAAAACCTTTTAATTCCAGCCGGAGCTGGGATTCAGCAGAGAATTCCCAGACTTGGCTTTGCTGGGTGGCACAAAATTGGGGGGATCTTGAACCAGAAATGCAGGAGAAAAACACAGCAGAAAATACCTTCATTTGCTCTTTATCCAGGGAGGAATTTTGACAGTGGAATTTTGACAGTGGAATTTTGAGAGTGGAATTTGCAGATCCTCCTCAAAGTGCCCTGATTAAGCCCAGCTCTGCCTGTTGGTCCATGTTTATCTCGTTTTTAATGCCTCTGCTGTGCCTTTGGGTCTGTGCTTGAGGATGTTTATCCACAGGCTTCCTGGCTGGGAGAATTCCTCCTGGTTCCGAGAGATCTCCAGCTTTGTCTCTGCAATCAGTTTGTTGATATTTCCCTTATCTCCCAGAGAACCTTTCCTGCTTGGGAATTAGCCCTGAATTTCACTAATTCCCCGTTATTTACAGTCGAAACTTGATCCAAGTCTGAAGTGCCATGGAGGGAAAACGAGGCTGGGGCTGGAGTTAATGGAATTAAACCCCTTATGTCCCAGGGCTTTAATTCCATTTCCACCCAGTCACAGGGGCTTGGGAGGCTCTTGGAGAATTGTAAAAACACCTGGGGAATGGAAGGAGAGGGGCTGAACATGGCATCTGGTACAACGCCAGAATATTCCAAAGGTTCCTCTCCTCCCGGAGCTATTTTCCTAAAATATCAGCAGTTTTGGCAGGAAAATCCCCCCATTTCTGACCTGTTCTAAGCCCAGCTGAGGCTCCCGGGTTCCCCCAGGAGAGGCAAAGTTTGGCCAACATGGAAGTGGCGAAATTTCGCTTGGCCAAGCCCCAGCTCCTGTTGGAGTGGGGATTTCAGCTCCTTGCAGCTGATGCTGCAGCTGGAGTGGATAAAAGGGGATTGTTTAGCTGGAAATTGACTGAAGGCTTTGTAAACACACAGGAAAAAAAAAACAAAACAGGCTTGGAATTGGTCCCCATTTTCAGGGGGGTTTTAATGTTACTTTTCGTTTTTACCCTCATTTTCTTTGCCATCACCACACGTTTGGAGCTGGAGTCGGGATGCTCCTTGCAGGAATGCTGGAGTCAGGGGGCTCCTTGCGGAATAAATCTGAATTTTTGGTGTTTGTTTGGGGATTTTTTTTTTTTTGGCCTCTGCTGCAGATTTGTTGTTTTTCCTCAGGATTTCCATGTGTGACACATGGAACTTTCCCAAAAAAACTCCCCTAGGATTGAAGAATCCCTCCAGGAGGAGCAGGAGGCTGACAAAACCTTGTGTTTGTCCCAGTTTTTGTTTGGATGTTTGCAGAGAGGGAAAATCCATTTCCCTTGAGCTCAAACAGACCAAATATTATCCAAATATTTGGGTCTGGTGGGGGAGAATCCTTCCCCAGCCCTGCTTGGAACTCCTGGGGTTTATTTCAGCTCCTTCCAAGGGTGCTGGGAGTTTTTTGTGTTTTACCCAGGAATTGATCTTGCCCTGGTGCCTGCCAGCTCCTCTATCCTTGGGGCTCTTTGGGGCTTTCCTTTTTTTGTATCCTGGGATAATTTGGGTTGGATTCCCTGCTGGAAATCCTTGGGTTGTGTCTGATGGAGCAGCTCCTGCTCCAGGGCCCTGGGTTTGGGGTAAATCCACAGGGATTTGGGTTTTTATGGAGGGGTTTGGGTGGGACTGGAGCTGTGCAGGCTCTGCTGCTGCTCTGGGGTTTTGTGCCCGGGCTCAGGCTTTAGGGACAAGGGGCTTTAGGGCAGGAGGGCTGGATTTGGGGGAATCCCTGAGCTGAGAACCTGCAGCTCCTGCACGCAGTCACCCCAAGCTTTCAAAAGTCACAATTTATATTTCATTTCCCACTAAAAATGGTTTCAAACCCTGAGTTTTTCTGGTGATGTTTTGGCCCAGAGCTGCCTTTGGAGAGCTGGGCCAGGGCTTGGATCAGGGTTTAGATCGGGGCTTGGGTTAGGGTTGGGATCAGGTTTGGATCAGGGTTTGGGTCAGGGCTTGGACTGGAATTGAATCACGGTTTGGGTCAGAGTTTGGGTCAGGATTTGGATTAGAATTGGATCAGGGTTGGGATCAGGTTTGCATCAGGGGTTTGGTTTGGAATTGGATCAGGATTTGGATTAGAATTGGATCAGGGTTTGGGTCAGGATTTGGATTAGAATTGGATCAGGGTTTGGGTCAGAGTTTGGGTCAGGATTTGGATTAGAACTGGATCAGGGTTTGGATCAGGTTTGGATCAGGGTTTGGTTTGGAATTGGGTCAGGATTTGGATTAGAATTGGATCAGGGTTTGGGTGAGAGTTTGGATCAGGGTTTGGGTCAGGGTTTGGGTCAGGATTTGGATAAGAATTGGATCAGGATTTGGGTCAGGGTTTAGATTAGAGTTGGATAAGGGTTTGGGTGAGGGTTTGGATCAAGGTTTGGATCAGTATCAGAATTTGTATCTGGGTTTGGGTCAGGGTTTGGTTTGGAATTGGATCAGGGTTTGGATCAGGTTTGGATCAGGGTTTGGGTGAGAGTTTGGATCACGGTTGGGTCAGGGCTTGGACTGGAATTGAAGCAGGGTTTGGGTCAGGGTTTGGGTCAGGTTTGGATAAGAGTTTGGATTTGGGTCAGGGTTTAGATTAGAGTTGGATCAGGGTTTGGGTGAGGCTTTGGGTTAGGGTTTGGGTCAGGTTTGGATCAGAGTTTGGATCAGGATTTAGATTAGAATTGGATCAGAGTTTGGATCAGGATTTGGGTTAGAATTGGATCAAGGTTTGGGTGAGGCTTTGGGTCAGGGTTTGGGTCAGGATCAGGGGAGCTTGAGGGACTCTGGGGCCGCTCTCCCCCCAGAGCTGGGTCAGCAGCAGCGGCGGCGATGTCGGGGTGGGGACAGCAAACCTTGACTCAGCATTCAGGGCGGTTCTGCTGAGTCATCCGGGCAGGCTCAGCAGGGAGCAGCTTTTGCTGACTCCAAACCCCAGGTTCCCCATTTCTGTCCGAAATGTGCCTCAAAAGCGCTGGAACCCGGGGCAGCAGGAAGTGGGGGAGGTGGATTTTGGGGAACTTGAGGGCTCAGCTCTGTCAGCAGACCCTGGCACAGTCTGGGGTGCGATGACTCTGCAGTTCTGACCCTGGGATCTGCCCCGCTCCCAAATCCCTCCTGCCAGCCTGGGGACCCCCAGCACGGGGGGATTGGTCATGGGGTGTCCCGTGGGGGTCCCGGGGTGGGAACCCAGCCTGTCCTGGGCAGGGGAGCAGCAGGTCCTGGCAGCTGCAGGGAGGGCTTGGGCAGATGGGGCTGTTCTGATGTCCCTGCTGTCACCTGGGCAGGTGTTCCCAGCTGTTCTGGGGGGGTGAGCTGTGTTTTACCTGTCCATGGGTGCCGTTCTGATGTCCCTGCTGTCACCTGGGCAGGTGTCCTGCTGTTCCCAGCTGTTCCCAGCTGTTCTAGGGGGTGTTGGGCTGTGTTTTACCTGTCCATAGGTGCCATTCTGATGTCCCTGCTGTCACCTGGGCAGGTGTTCCCAGCTGTTCTGGGGGGTTGGGCTGTGTTTTACCTGTGCGTGGGTGCTGTTCTGATGTCCCTGCTGTCACCTGGACAGGTGTCCTGCTGTTCCCTGCTGTTCCCAGCTGTTCTAGGGGGGGTGGGCTGTGTTTTACCTGTCCGTGGGTGCTGTCCTGATGTCCCTGCTGTCACCTGGACAGGTGTCCTGCTGTTCCCAGCTGTTCTGGGGGGGTGAGCTGTGTTTTACCTGTGCGTGGGTGCTGTTCTGATGTCCCTGCTGTCACCTGGACAGGTGTGCTGGCGCTCTGGGCCCTAATCACGCATGTGATGTACCTGCAGGATTACTGGAGGACCTGGTTAAAAGGGCTGAGGTTCTTCCTCTCCGTCGGGATCCTCTTCTCTGCCCTCTCCGGGCTGGGCTTCTGCGCCTTCCTGGCCCTGGCCATCACCCAGCACCAGTGTGAGTACTGGGAGGGACTGGGAATACTGGGGAGGGCTGGGGGTGCTCCTGCCGCCTCCTCTTTGGGGACATCCTGCAGGGATGTCACTGCATTTCCCTGCCCTGGTGTGACATCCAAAAATCCTGGAATTTCCTCATTTCCATAACAAAGCCCCCCAGAAAACCTGGGAATGTCTTCATTTCCATGACAAAGCCCCCCAAAAATCTGGGAATTTCTTCATTTCCATGACAAAGCCCCCCAGAAAACCTGGAATTTCCTCATTTCCATGACAAAGCCCCCCAAAAATCCAGGAATTTCCTCATTTCCATGACAAAGCCCCCAGAAAACCTGGAAAATTCCTCATTTCCATGACAAAGGTTGAGTCCATCCCTCCTGGAGCAGCTCCAAGCCCTGGCTCAGCATTCCCAGCTCCGAAGCCCTGAACGTTCCCTAAGGAATGTCTCCAAATCCCTGCCGTGATTTCCTTGGCCCCCGACCAAAGGGAGAACATTTGGGGGTTGTTTTCTTGGAGGTTTTCTGTGTTTGTTGTTTGCTCAGAAGCCCCACGGGGTTGTCCTGGCGGGGTGCAGAAGCTTTGTGGGGTCACAGCCCCAAAAACATCGCTTGGCTCAGCCTAAAGAAACTCCCCGTGGAGTTCTCCTGCTGCAGAGGGATGAAATTCCACGTGTGAAATCCTTAAACGTACAGATTTGAAAGGGAAACCAAATATTTGTCATCCCCGCCTTTCTTGGAAGAGTGGTTTGGGGAGAAAATTGGGGTTTTTAGGGAAAGTCTTAGCCCCACAATTTTTAGGGAAATCCGGGGACCCCCCACGATCCAGGGATCCCCAAAAATTCAGGAATTCCAACAAATCCAGAAATTACCACGATCCAGGAACCCTCACAAATTCAGGAACCCCCACAAATCCAGGAACCCCCATGATCCAGAAATCCCCAAAATTCAGGAATTCCAGCAAATCCAGGAAACCTCACAACCCAGAAATTCCCATGATCCAGGAATCCCCACAAATCCAGGAACCTCCACAAATCCCAGGAAACCCCTTGATCCAGGAACCCCCACAATCCAGGAATCCCCACAAATTCAGGAATCCCCACAAATCCCAGGAATCCCCACAAATTCAGGAATTCCTACAAATCCCAGGAACCGTCACAATCCAGGAATCCCCACAATCCAGGAATCCCCACGATCCAGGAATCCCCACAAATTCAGGAATCCCCACAAATTCAGGAATCCCCGCAAATCCCATCCCCGAACCAGGCGAGTTCGGGGAAACCATCCCATTCCGGTGGAATTCCAAGGAACACAGGGGTTGTGCAGAGCCCCCGGGGGCTGGAATTCCCGCCGAATTCCCACCCAATCCCGTTTTTCCCCCCTCGCAGCCCTGACTGACCCCAAGAGCTATTACCTGTCCTGCGTGTGGAGCTTCATGGCGCTCAAGTGGGCGCTGCTGCTGAGCCTCTACTCGCACCGGTACCGCGCCGAGTTCGCCGACATCAGCATCCTCAGCGACTTCTGAGCCCCCGGGCAAGGGGTGAGAGCCGTGGACACAGACACTGTCCGTCTGTCAGTCTGTCTGTCTGTCCCAACAGAGGGCTTTTCCTGCTGGCTTGTCCTCACTCGTCGCTGCTCGTTCCGGGAGGAGGGAGGGAGGGGAAGGACTCCCGGAGCACTCCGTGCTGCCGGAGGGGTGGCAGTCCCCAGCTTTGTCACTGCCCTGCTCCCGTGTCCCCTCTCTGCTCCTTTGTCCCCTCTCTGCTCTGCGGGAAGGGCCCAGCTGAGCTCCCAGCCAGGTTCTGCCTCTCCAGGGTTTTGGGGTTTGGGGGCAGCACAGGAGCAAAGCTCATCCCAAAGCTCATCCCAAAGCTCCCAGGGCTGGGAATGCTGCTCCTGGCAGAGCACAGCTCATCCCAAAGCTCCCAGGGCTGGGAATGCCCTGGCTCCTGGCAGAGCATCCCAAAGCTCATCCCAAAGCTCTCAGAGCTGGGAATGCGAGCAGAGCTCATCCCAAAGCTCTCAGAGCTGGGAATGCTGCCCCTGGCTGGTGAGCACAGCTCATCCCAAAGCTCCCAGGGCTGGGAATGCTGCTCCTGGCAGAGCACAGCTCATCCCAAAGCTCCCAGAGCTGGGAATGCTGCTCCTGGCAGAGCAGAGCTCATCCCAAAGCTCATCCCAAAGCTCCCAGGGCTGGGAATGCTGCCCCTGGCAGAGCACAGCTCATCCCAAAGCTCCCAGAGCTGGGAATGCTGCTTCTGGCAGAGCACAGCTCATCCCAAAGCTCATCCCAAAGCTCATCCCAAAGCTCCCAGGGCTGGGAATGCTGCCCCTGGCAGAGCACAGCTCATCCCAAAGCTCCCAGGGCTGGGAATGCTGCCCCTGGCAGAGCACAGCTCATCCCAAAGCTCACCCCTCCCAGGGCTGGGAATGCTGCTCCTGGCTGGTGAGCATCCCAAAGCTCCCAGGGCTGGGAATGCCCCTGGCAGAAAGCTCATCCCAAAGCTCCCAGGGCTGGGAATGCTGCCCTGGCTGGTGAGCACAGCTCATCCCCCAAAGCTCCCAGGGCTGGGAATGCTGCTTCAGGGCAGAAGCACAGTTCATCCCAAAGCTCATCCCAAAGCTCATCCCAAAGCTCCCAGGGCTGGGAATGCTGCTCCTGGCTGGTGAGCACAGCTCATCCCAAAGCTCCCAGGGCTGGGAATGCTGCTCTGGGCAGAGCACAGCTCATCCCAAAGCTCCCAGAGCTGGGAATGCTGCCCCTGGCTGCTCCCTGGGCTGGTTTTTAAAAGGAGTGGGATCCCATTTAACCATAAATGCTGTATTTAACGCTTGAAGTTGCAGCAGCAGGTGTAGGGAAAAGGTGTTTGGGGCAAAGGGGTGCAGGGCTAAGGTTTGACCTGCCCGAGCCTCAGGGAGAGGATTCCTGGGGAAAAAAAAATAAGGGAAAAATGTTTTTGTGGAAGCAGGAGGAGAGGGGAAGGGACAGAGGCTGCTCAGGTGACCCCATGGATTGAGGAGCAGCTTTGGGGTGAGGCTGTGACGTGCTGGAGTCCCTAAAGCCAGCCCCTGGGCCACGTTCTAGCCCTGGAGTTCCCACCCCACATCCCAGCTTTTTAAAGGATGCTGTGTGTAAATATTCCCTCTATTTTTACATGGATTCCTCCTGGTTTGCACCTCGGGGGTGCCGGGGTCAGTGCCACCCTTGCTGTCACCGTGTGCCACCACAAATACAGCCCTCCCTCACCAGCCTGGCTGCACTGGAATTCCCTGGGATCCTGGGAAGGATGGGTGGGAATGGCACCTTTTGGGGTGGTGGGGAGTGTTTAACCCCTCACCTCCTCATCCACAGGGGAGTCTGAGGTGGATTTTCCCCTCACAAATCCCTTGGCATTCGGGGATTTCAGCCTAAAGGGATTTTTGGGGAATCGGTGATGATTCCATCCCTTTTCCCTGGAAACGGGCGAGGGGCAGGGAGGGCTTCAGGGGGGCTTTGGGGTCAGCCCTGGGTGAGTTCCCGTTCCCAGCCCCATCCCAATCCCATCACTGACCATGGGGTGGGGTCCAGGGGAGGGGACACATTGGGGACACCCCGGGGACACCGAGTGCAGGGCCCGCAGGAGCCGCCAGAGGGCGGCAGTGGCACAGCCCGAGCTGGGGGGCGCGAACGAGACCCCAGAGCCACCTGGGACACCCCAAAACCACCTGGGGCACCCCAGAACCACCTGGGGCACCCCAAAACCGCCTGGGACACCCCAGAACCACCTGGGGCACCCCAAAACCGCCTGGGACACCCCAGAACCACCTGGGGCACCCCAGAACCACCTGGAACGCCCCAGAACCACCTGGAACACCCCAAAACCGCCTGGAACACCCCAAAACCACCTGGAACACCCCAAACCAGTGACATCCCTGTGCCTGGGGGCCACCAAGGAGCTCAGCATGGCCCTGCAGGGGTGACCACGAGGATCCAGCTCTGGGGTGAGGGAAGGATCCCACCTGGAATTCCTGTCCCCTGGCACTGGGACAGGAGAGGACAGAGGTCCTGGTGGCTCCAAAGACTTCCCAGGAGACTCAAACCCATCCCCTCGCCCTGATCCCTTCTCTCCCCACAGCCCCCACAAAGTCCCAGCCACCGTGTCCCATTCTCTGGCTGCACCAGCCTTTCCCAGCCCCATTTTCCATGGAATTGCCCCTTTTTCCCTTTGCAACATTCCTCACTCCCTGGTGCTGGGCAGCCTGAGGAATCCTCAGGAACTGGGGAGCCTCTGCTGGATTTTGGGGGGGTATTTAGGGTCACGGGGCCCCTGTGGCTCCCACTGGGACCAACTGTGGGGGTCTCAGCACCTCCCAAGGTCCAGCAGTGGCCCCAATCCCACTTTTCCTGCCCGCGGAGGGATTCAAAGGCACCCAGAGGGGAAGCACAGGTTTTTTGCATTTTCCCAATCTGCTCTCAAGATGTGGCGAGGGCGGAAGCGGCGCCTCAAAGGCTCCAGATGAGCCTCGTGGGGCTGGGGACCCTCCAGGTGGGGGGGAGGGAGGTGATGGGGACACTGTCCTCGTGTGCAGGGACACAAATCCCAGCTGGGTGTCCCCAGAGTGGCCCTGGGGCTGCAGCAGAGGGGTCCCGGGGCTTCCAGAGGGTGGTGCTGGCCTTGGGGACAGGCTGGGCTTGGGGACAGACCAGGAGGGACCTGCAGGAGGGTCTGGGCTTGGGGATAGACCAGGAAGGACCTGCAGGAGGGTCTGGGCTTCCAGAGGGACCCAGGAGGGACCTGCAGGAGGGTCTGGGCTTGGGGACAAAGACAAAGGGGCCTGCAGGAGGGTCTGGGCTTGGGGACAGACCCAGAGGGACCTGCAGGTCGCTGTTCCTAGGGGAGTCCTTCCCCTGGCAGTCTGTGCCATTCCCCGGGAGTGGGGTCTAGGAGGGTGAAGTGCAGAGGCACGGACAGGAGCGTGTCCCAAACCTTCCAGGACACGGGGATGTCACCACACGTGGTGTCCCTGCTCCCCGGACACGGCGCTGGCTCAGCCTGGACTTGCCCTTTGTTCCCCAGCTGGGAAAAATCAGAAAATCCCCCCAAAATTCCACCTCACTCACGGCATCCTGAGGATCTGGAAGAGTCCCTGAGGAAGAGCTTGGGGCTGGAGCCAGGGATCCCAAAGGAGCGTCCTGGCTCCCAGGGCCGTGTCCAGCTGGGAGAGCGCCGGACACACGGACACGAGCCCTGTCCTGCTGCCATTCCCGAGGGAATCCCCGTGCTCCAGCCGGGCTTTGGGTGAGAGCAGCTCCGGGATTAAAGATCCCCAACGGAGCAGTTTTGGTGTCGGGATGAACTCACCGGAGCTGGGGGAGCTGGGATGGAGCCAGGGGCTGGGAGAGGGGGGAGAACATCACACGCAGAACTGGGAATGGTTATTTTTAGGACAATTCTCAGCTTGGAGAGCAACCAAAGGGATAAAACGATTCAATATGGGCCCAGTGCTTAACGAGGAGGCTGAGAATCCCCAGGCTGGGGTAGCTGGGAAGGGCCTTCGGGATGGGGTTTGGGGTTTGGGGTGTGTGGAGAGGCCAGAGGGGTCATTGGGGGGTCCCGGCCCCTCCGGGGGTCCCTCTGCTCCTTCCCAGCCTGGAGCTGGGCTGGAACCACTTCCTATGGAAGAGTCAGTGCTTCCCTTCCTCCTCAGCCAGGAGTGGGACAGAAGGACGTGGAAAGGGCTGGAATAACGACCAGGGGGAAGCAGCAGCCCTGCTCCTCCTGCCTGTCCCTTGGGCTGGCTCTGCCTCACTTTTAAGTGGCTTTTACCTCTTTTTTAGGCTGATAAACCCCCAAATCCATCCCCACCAGCCCTCGGGAAACCCCAAATTCCACAAGACCCCCTGAGAACCCCCAGCCTCCCACGACACTGGGACATTTCCTTTCTCCAGCCTGGAAAAAAACCTTTAATCCCTTTAGTTCCTGGTGATGGAGGAGGTGAGGAGCCAGAGGATTCCCTTTCCCTGATGGAAAACCGGCAGAGGAGGAGCCCTGGGGCGCTCGTGGCTCCATCCCTTCCTCCTCCAGCTTTTCACAAACCCCAGAATTCAACTCCACATTCTGCAGCCGCGAAGTCCTGGGAGCTTTGAGCTGCTTCACAAACCCCATAAAGCCCAACAATTGCAGAGAAACCCAACCCCAGCCCGGCCTCCCCCCCGCCGCCCGCTCCGCGCAGATCAAACGCCTTTTAATCGCAATAGAATTTCCTGGGACGAAATGAGGAAAATCTGTCGCTCGCATCCGCCCGGCAGCCGCTCCCCCGTCCTGGAGGAGCTTTCCCTCCCCTGTCCCACTGGCCCTCATCCCCCCCAGCCCACGGAGCGTCCCGGGAGCCCCTCGGGGAGCCCGGAGCCCCCCTCGGGCTCGGCCACCCCGGGAATGTGCTGCGGAGTCCTCTGAAAGGCAGCAGGAAATGGGCCCCTGCAGCCCCGCTCCGGAGCACCATGAACTCGTTCCAGCCGCCGAGGGAGAGCTTTCCTTTCATCTCGGCCAGGAGTTGAGCCGGGCCTTTCGTCTCTCCCCAGACACGGCTTTGAAGGCTCCGGGGTGTCCCAGATGTGCTGCGGGGCTGGGAGGGGGGGGGGCTCTGGGAGAGGGGCTCCTTCCCCTGCTCCTGCCAGGAACCCCACCCTGGATGGTCTGAGGCCTGGGGACACCCAGGCCTTGGGGACACCCACGGGCAGCGGCTCTGGGTGTGCTTTGCAGCTCCAGGGCATTTCGAGCCCCTTTGGGCTCCAGTTTGGCCCAGCAGAGAGGCAGGAGCTGGAGTCAGCCTGAGGATCTCAGAGCTGCTCCCACAAAAATAATTCAGCGTTCCCCTGGGATGTGGGTCCGTCCATGGATCAATCCATCCATGAATCTATGGATCCATCCATCCATCTCTCCATGGATCCATCCGTGGATCCATCCATGGATCAATCCATCTATAGATCCATCCATCCCTCCATGGATCCATCTGTGGATCCGTCCATGGATCAATCCATCCGTGGATCTATAGATCCATCCATCCATCCATCCCTCCATGGATCCGTCCGTGGATCCATCCGTGGATCAATCCATCTATAGATCCATCCATCCATCCCTCCATCCATCCTTCCATGGATCCATCCGTGGATCCATCCATGGATCAATCCATCCATTAATCCATGGATCCATCCATCCATCCTCCATGGATCCATCTGTGGATCCGTCCATGGATCAATCCATCCGTGGATCTATGGATCCATTGTCCTCACCGCCGCTGCTCGTTCCGGGAGGGTGGGAGGGAGGGGAAGGACTCCCGAGCACTCCGTGCTGCGGAGGGGTGGCAGTCCCCAGCTTTGTCACTGCCCTGCTCCCGTGTCCCTCTCTGCTGGTCCTTTGTCCCTCTCTGCTCTGCGGGGAAGGGGCCCAGCTGAGCTCCCAGCCAGGTTCTGCCTCTCCAGGGTTTTGGGGTTTGGGGGCAGCACAGGAGCAAAGCTCATCCCAAAGCTCATCCCAAAGCTCCCAGGGCTGGGAATGCTGCCCCTGGCAGAGCACAGCTCATCCCAAAGCTCCCAGGGCTGGGAATGCTGCTCCTGGCAGAGCAGAGCTCATCCCAAAGCTCTCAGAGCTGGGAATGCTGCCCCTGGCTGGTGAGCACAGCTCATCCCAAAGCTCCCAGGGCTGGGAATGCTGCTCCTGGCAGAGCACAGCTCATCCCAAAGCTCCCAGAGCTGGGAATGCTGCTCCTGGCAGAGCAGAGCTCATCCCAAAGCTCATCCCAAAGCTCCCAGGGCTGGGAATGCTGCCCCTGGCAGAGCACAGCTCATCCCAAAGCTCCCAGAGCTGGGAATGCTGCTTCTGGCAGAGCACAGCTCATCCCAAAGCTCATCCCAAAGCTCATCCCAAAGCTCCCAGGGCTGGGAATGCTGCCCCTGGCAGAGCACAGCTCATCCCAAAGCTCCCAGGGCTGGGAATGCTGCCCCTGGCAGAGCACAGCTCATCCCAAAGCTCCCAGGGCTGGGAATGCTGCTCCTGGCTGGTGAGCACAGCTCATCCCAAAGCTCATCCCAAAGCTCCCAGGGCTGGGAATGCTGCCCCTGGCAGGTGAGCACAGCTCATCCCAAAGCTCCCAGGGCTGGGAATGCTGCTTCTGGCAGAGCACAGTTCATCCCAAAGCTCATCCCAAAGCTCATCCCAAAGCTCCCAGGGCTGGGAATGCTGCTCCTGGCTGGTGAGCACAGCTCATCCCAAAGCTCCCAGGGCTGGGAATGCTGCTCTGGGCAGAGCACAGCTCATCCCAAAGCTCCCAGAGCTGGGAATGCTGCCCCTGGCTGCTCCCTGGGCTGGTTTTTAAAAGGAGTGGGATCCCATTTAACCATAAATGCTGTATTTAACGCTTGAAGTTGCAGCAGCAGGTGTAGGGAAAAGGTGTTTGGGGCAAAGGGGTGCAGGGCTAAGGTTTGACCTGCCCGAGCCTCAGGGAGAGGATTCCTGGGGAAAAAAAAATAAGGGAAAAATGTTTTTGTGGAAGCAGGAGGAGAGGGGAGGGGACAGAGGCTGCTCAGGTGACCCCATGGATTGAGGAGCAGCTTTGGGGTGAGGCTGTGACGTGCTGGAGTCCCTAAAGCCAGCCCCTGGGCCACGTTCTAGCCCTGGAGTTCCCACCCCACATCCCAGCTTTTTAAAGGATGCTGTGTGTAAATATTCCCTCTATTTTTACATGGATTCCTCCTGGTTTGCACCTCGGGGGTGCCGGGGTCAGTGCCACCCTTGCTGTCACCGTGTGCCACCACAAATACAGCCCTCCCTCACCAGCCTGGCTGCACTGGAATTCCCTGGGATCCTGGGAAGGATGGGTGGGAATGGCACCTTTTGGGGTGGTGGGGAGTGTTTAACCCCTCACCTCCTCATCCACAGGGGAGTCTGAGGTGGATTTTCCCCTCACAAATCCCTTGGCATTCGGGGATTTCAGCCTAAAGGGATTTTTGGGGAATCGGTGATGATTCCATCCCTTTTCCCTGGAAACGGGCGAGGGGCAGGGAGGGCTTCAGGGGGGCTTTGGGGTCAGCCCTGGGTGAGTTCCCGTTCCCAGCCCCATCCCAATCCCATCACTGACCATGGGGTGGGGTCCAGGGGAGGGGACACATTGGGGACACCCCGGGGACACCGAGTGCAGGGCCCGCAGGAGCCGCCAGAGGGCGGCAGTGGCACAGCCCGGGCTGGGGGGCGCGAACGAGACCCCAGAACCACCTGGGACACCCCAAAACCACCCGGGACACCCCAGAACCACCTGGGACACCCCAAAACCACCTGGGACACCCCAGAACCGCCTGGAACACCCCAAAACCACCTGGGACACCCCAAAACCACCTGGGGCACCCCAAAACCACCTGGGGCACCCCAAAGCCGCGTGGGACACCCCAGAACCACCTGGAACACCCCAAACCAGCCATCCCTGTGCCTGGGGGCCACCAAGGAGCTCAGTGTGGCCCTGCAGGGGTGACCACGAGGATCCAGCCCTGGGAAGGATCCCACCTGGAATTCCTGTCCCCTGGCACTGGGACAGGAGAGGACAGAGGTCCTGGTGGCTACAAAGACTTCCCAGGACACTCAAACCCATCCCCTCGCCCTGACCCCTTCTCTCCCCACAGCCCCCACAAAGTCCCAGCCACCGTGTCCCATTCTCTGGCTGCACCAGCCTTTCCCAGCCCCATTTTCCATGGAATTGCCCCTTTTTCCCTTTGCAGCATTCCTCACTCCCTGGTGCTGGGCAGCCTGAGGAATCCTCAGGAACTGGGGAGCCTCTGCTGGATTTTGGGGGGGTATTTAGGGTCACGGGGCCCCTGTGGCTCCCACTGGGACCCACTGTGGGGGTCTCAGCACCTCCCAAGGTCCAGCAGTGGCCCCAATCCCACTTTTCCTGCCCGCGGAGGGATTCAAAGGCACCCAGAGGGGAAGCACAGGTTTTTTGCATTTTCCCAATCTGCTCTCAAGATGTGGCGAGGGCGGAAGCGGCGCCTCAAAGGCTCCGGATGAGCCTCGTGGGGCTGGGGACCCTCCAGGTGGGAGGGAGGGAGGTGCTGGGGACACTGTCCTCGTGTGCAGGGACACAAATGCCAGCTGGGTGTCCCCAGAGTGGCTCTGGGGCTGCAGCAGAGGGGTCCCGGGGCTTCCAGAGGGTGGTGCTGGCCTTGGGGACAGGCTGGGCTTGGGGACAGACCAGGAGGGACCTGCAGGAGGGTCTGGGGACAAATCCAGAGGGACCTGCAGGAGGGTCTGGGCTTGGGGATAGACCAGGAAGGACCTGCAGGAGGGTCTGGGGACAAACCCAGAGGGACCTGCAGCACAGTCTGGGCTTGGGGACTGACCCAGAGGGACCTGCAGGTCGCTGTTCCTAGGGGAATCCTTCCCCTGGCAGTCTGTGCCATTCCCCGGGAGTGGGGTCAAGTGCAGAGGCACGGACAGGAGCGTGTCCCAAACCTTCCAGGACACAGGGATGTCACCACACGTGGTGTCCCTGCTCCCCGGACACGGCGCTGGCTCAGCCTGGACTTGCCCTTTGTTCCCCAGCTGGGAAAAATCAGAAAATCCCCCCAAAATTCCACCTCACTCACGGCATCCTGAGGATCTGGAAGAGTCCCTGAGGAAGAGCTTGGGGCTGGAGCCAGGGATCCCAAAGGAGCGTCCTGGCTCCCAGGGCCGTGTCCAGCTGGGAGAGCGCCGGACACACGGACACGAGCCCAGTCCTGCTGCCATTCCCAAGGGAATCCCAGACGGGCTTTGGGAGAGAGCAGCTCCGGGATTAAAGATCCCCAACGGAGCAGTTTTGGTGTCGGGATGAACTCACCGGAGCTGGGGGAGCTGGGACGGAGCCAGGGGCTGGGAGAGGGGGGAGGACATCACACACAGAACTGGGAATGGTTATTTTTAGGACAATTCTCAGCTTGGAGAGCAACCAAAGGGATAAAACGATTCAATATGGGCCCAGTGCTTAACGAGGAGGCTGAGAATCCCCAGGCTGGGGTAGCTGGGAAGGGCCTTCGGGATGGGGTTTGGGGTTTGGGGTGTGTGGAGAGGCCAGAGGGGTCATTGGGGGGTCCCGGCCCCTCCAGGGGTCCCTCTGCTCCTTCCCAGCCTGGAGCTGGGCTGGAACCACTTCCCATGGAAGAGTCAGTGCTTCCCTTCCTCCTCAGCCAGGAGTGGGACAGAAGGACGAGGAAGGGGCTGGAATAACGACCAGGAGGAAGCAGCAGCCCTGCTCCTCCTGCCTGTCCCTTGGGCTGGCTCTGCCTCACTTTTAAGTGGCTTTTACCCCTTTTTTAGGCTGATAAACCCCCAAATCCATCCCCACCAGCCCTCAGGAAACCCCAAATTCCACAAGACCCCCTGAGAACCCCCAGCCTCCCACAACACTGGGACATTTCCTTTCTCCAGCCTGGAAAAAAACCTTTAATTCCTGGTGATGGAGGAGGTGAGGAGCCGGAGGATTCCCTTTCCCTGATGGAAAACCGGCAGAGGAGGAGCCCTGGGGCGCTCGTGGCTCCATCCCTTCCTCCTCCAGCTTTTCACAAACCCCAGAATTCAACTCCACATTCTGCCGCCGCGAAGTCCTGGGAGCTTTGAGCTGCTTCACAAACCCCATAAAGCCCAACAATTGCAGAGAAACCCAACCCCAGCCCGGCCTCCCCCCCGCCGCCCGCTCCGCGCAGATCAAACGCCTTTTAATCGCAATAGAATTTCCTGGGACGAAATGAGGAAAATCTGTCGCTCGCATCCGCCCGGCAGCCGCTCCCCCGTCCTGGAGGAGCTTTTCCCTCCCCGTCCCACTGGCCCTCATCCCCCCCAGCCCACGGAGCGTCCCGGGAGCCCCTCGGGGACCCCGGAGCCCCCCTCGGGCTCGGCCACCCCGGGAATGTGCTGCGGAGTCCCTCTGGAAAGGCAGCAGGAAATGGGCCCCTGCAGCCCCGCTCCGGAGCACCGCGAACTCGTTCCAGCCGCCGAGGGAGAGCTTTCCTTTCATCTCCGGCCAGGAGTTGAGCCGGGCCTTTCGTCTCTCCCCAGACACGGCTTTGAAGGCTCCGGGGGTGTCCCAGATGTGCTGCGGGGCTGGGAGGGGGTGGGGGCGGCTCTGGGAGAGGGGGCTCCTTCCCCTGCTCCTGCCAGGAACCCCCACCCTGGATGGTCTGAGGGGCTGGGGACACCCAGGCCTTGGGGACACCCACGGGCAGCGGCTCTGGGTGTGCTTTGCAGCTCCAGGGGCATTTCCGAGCCCCCTTTGGGCTCCAGTTTGGCCCAGCAGAGAGGCAGGAGCGGGAGTCAGCTCTGAGGGATCTCAGAGCTGCTCCCACAAAAATAATTCAGCGTTCCCCTGGGATGTGGGTCCGTCCATGGATCAATCCATCCATGAATCTATGGATCCATCCATCCATCTCTCCATGGATCCATCTGTGGATCCATCCATGGATCAATCCATCTATAGATCCATCCATCCCTCCATGGATCCATCTGTGGATCCGTCCATGGATCAGTCCATCCGTGGATCTATAGATCCATCCATCCATCCATCCCTCCATGGATCCATCTGTGGATCCATCCATGGATCAATCCATCTATAGATCCATCCATCCATCCCTCCATCCATCCTTCCATGGATCAATCCATCCATTAATCTATGGATCCATCCATCCATCCCTCCATGGATCCATCTGTGGATCCGTCCATGGATCAATCCATCCGTGGATCTATGGATCCATCCCTCCATCCATCCTTCCATGGATCCATCTGTGGATCCATCCATGGATCAATCCATCCATTAATCTATGGTTCCATCCATTAATCCATGGATCAATCCATCCATTAATCTATGGATCCATCCCTCCATCCATCCATCCATCCATCCATCCATCCATCCATCCATCCATCCATCCATCCATCCATCATTCATCCATCCATCCATCCATCCATCCATCCATCCATCCATCCATCCATCCATCATCCATCCATCCATCCATCCATCCATCCATCCATCCATCCATCCATCCATCATCCATCCATCCATCCATCCATCCATCCCTCCCTTCTCTCCACATCCCCATCCCACTCACAGGCCCTCCTGCTCTTGGATAACATCCCAAGGAAAACTGGGATTTACTGCAGATTCTCCAGAGTGTTTCCCTCTTCCCCTGGATGGAACCCAGCTCTGGTTACCCCTGGGATAAAAAAAAAACCTCAAATTTTGTTCCCATTTTTGCTCTCTCCCAGTTCCCAGCCCCAAATTCCAGTCAGGTTTGCCGTGAGCAGGGGCACGAGGGATGAGGTTGTGTGGGAGCAGCATCCAGGGTCTGCTGCCCTCCCAACACCGCCTTTCCCGGATTTTTCCGGAGGGTTTTTCCCTCCTGGATGGAACAGAACCCCCCACAAATGTTTGTCTGGTTGCTAAGGGCACTCCTGGACTCCTCTTTCCCACAAATTCTTGGGCGGGTGCTGATTCCCACAAATTCCTGAGCTGATGCTCCACCGGAGGATCCCATGGCTCAGCATGGGGCAGGCCGAGGTCGGGATGGATTTTTTGGGAATTTTTTCTGGATCTACCCCAGCTCCCTGCACACAAACCACACAAATTTTCCCAAATCCAATTCCTTTTAAAGCGAACAACCAGGTTCAGTGCAGGGGGGGGAGGAAAAAAATATAAAATTTTCTGGCTCTGTTGGGATTTTTATTGGGATTGGGAATCCTGTGCAGGAGAGTGGGGGGACAAAGGGCATGGATGCTCCTCTGGGTGCCTGGAATTGGAGTCGGAGCTGCCAGAGGTGCTCAGGAGTTGGATGCTGGAGGGTCCCAGCCTGGCCTTGGACACTCCAGGGGTTTTGATTTACTCCCGAGGTGCAGGACAGCAGCTCCCGCTCCCTCCTCCCTGTTCCTTTCCTGGCCTGCAGAGTCCCCTTGCTCCCATTTCCCGGGAATCCTCGTTTGTCCCCTCCTGTCCCCGTCCCCAGCCGCTGGGGACCCCTCCTGGGTGGCTCTGGGGTGACGAAGCAGGAGGAGAGACCTGGAGGAAATGGGAGAAGCTCGTGGGGACCTTTTGTCCTCAGCAGGATCCCGAGGGATCCGCGGCAGATCCGGGCAGGATCCGGAGTCAGTGCCGACCCAAGGGCAGCTCTGGAGGTCAGGAAGGGCTCAGAGGGGCTGATCCCAACATTTCCAACATTCCCAGCATTCCCAGCTCCGTGCTGGGAGAGCTCAGGACAGTTCCTGGCTGCTTTGATGGCCAGATGGGAGCAGATGGGGGAGAAAAGGGGGGAAGAAACTTCCACGTGTCGGGATTAAGTGGAACAGGATGGGCCCAGCCTGGGGATGGGGGGCGGCACTCACCCTCCCGTGGCTTATCCCGACCCCATCCCAAAGGAAAACTCCGGGATCGCTCCCAGGAACCCCCTGCACCCCCCGGGACCCCCCCGGGACCCCCTGACCCCCCGTTCCTCCTCCAGCTCCGCGTTCTGACAGATCCCGGCGCGTTCCAGGAGCGTGAGGTCACCGTGCCGGGGAAAGGATCGCGGGGCCATCCATCAGCCGGGATCAAAGCCCCGCGGGTTCCCCTTCCCAGCGCCATCCCAGCGCCCCAAATTCCCCGCGGTTGCCGGGGCAACCACACGGGCGGGGATGCTCCGCGTTTTTGGCCGCCCCACAGCTGTTTCCACTCGGGGCCGCCGTAACTGGAAAAACCTGCGGGTCTCCAGGCGCTTCCCGGCCCCCGGGGGCAGCGGCTGGTCCCAGCTCCCTTTCATCTTCCCCATTTATCAGCGTTATCCTCTTTCTTCTTGGTTGTTGTTGGTTTTTTGGTTTTTTTTTTCCCCTTCACGCGGGATGAAACGGGGATTATTTTTGTCCTCTGGAACAAAGAAAAGGAGCTTGGAAAGAAAACCTCAAAACAAAGCAAAACAAAACCCTCTGAGAGCCCCAAAAGCTTCCCCAGCACTGCCAAGGCCACCCTGACCATGTCCCCAAGTGCCACCTCCACTTCTAAACCCCCCCAGGAATGGGGACCCTACCCCTGCCCTGGGCTGGAGGGTCCTGCCCAGGAGGAATTTTCCCAATGTCCAACCTAAACCCTTGGTGGCACCACTCGAGGCTGTTTCCTGCTGTCCTGCCCCTTGTCCCCTGGGAGGAGATTGCCCCAAAAACCCCCCAAAATCCTCCTGGGGGGTGATGGATGTGAAGGGGTGGGCAGAAACCAACAGGGGATGTGTCCAGAGGGGCCAGGATTTGGTGGGAACCGGGAATTCGAATCTCCCATCCGGTGACTTCTCCCTGAGTCAAGTGAGCTGGGCTTGGCTGAGTTGTTTTTCTTTCTTTAAGGCTTGAAATTTTCCCCGATGTGTCAAAAGCAGCACCAGAAAAACCCCCAGCGAGCTGGAGGAGTTATTGAAACCACTTTGGTGCCTCGTGACCTTTCCATGAGAAGCTTGGATGAATATCCTCCCAAAAAAAAACACTCACTGAAAGAACAAATTGAAATGTTTGAGGGAAAAGCCACAACCCCTCCAAATGTGGGGACAAAAGCCCCTTGGGGTGTGGGGCTGCTCCTTCCTGCACTTCAAAGCTCATTGTGTTCCTCCCTTCGCTCCGGGATCCCAGCCCCGATCCCAAACCTCCCCTCCCCCGGCCAGAACCCTTCTCCTGGCGAAATCCAATTCAATTTTATTTTCTTTTAAAAGGAAAACAATAAAAATAAAAAATAAAAAAAAAGGAGAAGAATTAATTAAGGAATAAAGGCCAGGCACAGGCTGAGCCTCAGCTGGAGCTGGTGGCGGCTCCCCAGCCCTCGGCAGCGCTGCTGGAGCGGAGGGCTCCGGATCCGGCCCCTGTCCCGTCCTCCTGGGGGATTCCCAGAGAGGTCCTGCCCTTCCCCTTCTTCTTCCTGTTCCCCTTCCTCTTCCTGTTCCTCTTCCTCTTCATCTTCCCCTTCCTCTTCCATCAAGGAGCTGCTGGATTTCCTCGACAGGAATTTGGTGATGGATCAGGTGGATGAGGGAGATGAGAGTGATGGATGGAAGGGTGGATGGGTGGATGGATGGATGGATGGATGGATGGATGGATGGATGGATGGATGGATGGATGGATGGATGGATGGATGGATGGATGGATGGATGGATGGATGGATGGATGAAGGAATGGCCTGGCGAATGGACAAATGGACACAAACTCAAGTTCATTTTGACCAAAGCCTTTCCTCAAGAGCCACACGGATGCCGATCTCCCTTTGGTTGCTTCTTCCTTTGGATTTTGGGAGTTCCTGACGCGCTCATTGCGACCCCTGTGGCTCCACATCCCCACCTGGCTCCCTCACAGGTGAAAGTCTCCTCCTCCACCCCAATCAAGGCGATATTTCTTTGCGGGGTCAACTGGGTTGAAAAATCATTTTAAAAGCCCCCCAAAGCCACCGCCGAGCTCCATGGCTGGGGCTCCCTTGGCACCGAGAACGTCCCTGACATCCGGGCGGCAGCCGGAGCATCTGTGCCGGAGGGCTCGGGGTGGCGGTGGGGAGGGAGAGAGGAAATCTGGAACCCATAAGCTCCAGAGCCGCTGGCGTTCCCCTGCATTGGTCTGCGCCTGGTCCGCCCCCGCCCCGCTCGCCCTATCAGCAGGAGCCGTTCCCGAAGTCATCCCAGAGCCCTCCTCTCGTGGCCCAAAGGAAAAGCCAAGGAGCTCCTTGGAGGGCTCTGCGGGGCTTGGGGCGCCCGGGGAGCCCCAGGGCGAATGCTCCGGGCCGCGCCTCGGGAGCGCGGGGAGCCGAGGAGATGAAGGAGGAAAACCTTTCCCCGGAGTCCCCCGAGGGCAGCGCGGCCACCAGCGAGGACGAGGCCGAGCGGCTGCCCAGGAAGAGCGGCCGCAAGCGCGGGCAGGGCCCCGGCGGAGCCCCCGAGGCGCAGGGCAAGCGCAGCCGGCGCAGCCCGGCCCCACAGCCCCCCGAGGACGCCCACGCCCAGCGCGTCATCGCCAACGTGCGGGAGCGCCAGCGCACCCAGTCCCTCAACGACGCCTTCGCCGAGCTGCGCAAGATCATCCCCACGCTGCCCTCGGACAAGCTCAGCAAGATCCAGACGCTCAAGTTGGCCGCTCGCTACATCGACTTCCTGTGCCAGGTGCTGCAGAGCGACGAGCTGGACCACAAGGTCGCCACCAGCTGCAACTTCCTGGCCCACGAGAGGCTCAGCTACGCCTTCTCCGTGTGGAGGATGGAGGGCGCCTGGTCCATGTCGGCGTCGCACTGAGCCGGGTACGTGTGGCCGTGTCACCGCCGTGTCACCGCCGTGTCACCCACTGGGAATCGCAGCCACCCCCCTGGCGCTCCGGGGATGAGGGATTTGTCCCACCAGACCCCAGAGCGGGAGGAGGTGGCGGTTCCCGAGCTGATCCCGCTCATCAGGGGTGGGAAAGGTTCAAAACGGGGTTTTAAAAATCTGATTTATTCCCAAATCCCATCCTGGCCTTGCTGGGGCTGCTGAGGTGTCAAACCCGCCCTGCCCTGGGGTGGCCTCGTGTCCTGCAGCCAGCCTGGCTTCCCCCTGCTCCTCTCCCAGAGCTCTGCACTCAGGATGGGATCCGTGATCCCGTCGGATCCACGGGAATCCTGCTCTGTGTGGGGAAATCTGATGGACTCAGCTCAGGATGCTGAGAGGGGAATAATCCAAAATCCAGAGCTTTAGGGCTGGGAGGAATCGGGAATGGGAGGAGCGGGGTCAAGGAGGCGCCGGCACTTCCCGCAGAGCAGGAACAGAAAGTTCCAGAGGACATTCCCGAGCCAGGAGCTCCGGGGATGCCTCATGGGACCCCGGCTCCCGAGAGGCCCCACTGTCCCCAGGCAGGACCAGGGCTCCTCCTGCCTCTCTCCTCTGTCACCGAACAGCCCCGAATTCGAGGCCGTGGAGCTGCCAGGGCTGGCTCAGGGTGCCGAGCATCTCCCAGGGATTCCCTTTTGAAACTCCCTTTCCCAGCCAGCAGGAAATCCGACACTTCGCCAAATTCGTGTATAAATATCAATTTTTTGGGGCAGACCCTGTTGTTTCAGGCACTAAATCCTGTTTTTGCTGGGTCACCTCTCCTCGGGGCTGCCCAGAGGAGGAGAGGGTGGCTCCTTGTCCTCACTTTGGGATGCTCAAAATCTGCCAGGACCAGTTGGGATGCTGAGCCCCTCCTGGACCCCTCACCCTCTTCTGGGCACCCCTTCTGGGTTTGGCACTTTGGGGTTGGATTCTCCAGTTTTGGGGGTGTTGTGGGGGCTCTCCCCAAAGAAAGGGAAGCTGCTTTGAAGCGATACAAAATTCCTGTTTCAACTTGGCACGGCCTCATCCCGAATTTTACAAAGCCTGACTAAAATCCCTTTGCCCTGGTGAGGTGGGGGAGGCTGAGCCCCCTCCCCATCACCCCCAGACCCATTTTTGCTCCCTCTGTGTGCGGAACCCGACGCGGCTCCCGGAGCTGTTTATTTAAACCGAGTTCTTGGCAGAACTGAGGGATAAACAGAGGGATTAAAGACCCTTCAGTCACTTTGGAGAGCTCCCGTGAGCGCGGCGGGATCATCATTCCCGTTAAAATCCACCCCGAGCGCCTCCGCGCTGCATCCTCCGGCTGGGGAGGGAATCGCCCTCCCCGGACAAACCTGCGGCGTTTTTGGGGTCCCGGTGAACAATCCCAGCCAGGCAGGGAGGGAGGGGGACGGGGATTCTCCCGGCAAAACCCCAAAACCAGGGAAGAGCCGCGGGGGAAGCGGTGCCGGGCTGGGCAGGGAGGCTCTGTGAACGAAGCCGGCGCTCGGAGTTGGGATTTCCTAATGGAAAGCAGCCCCTGGATGGTGGAACTCAGCCTATTAAATATCAAAGGGGGCTGGAAAAGCTGGATGTGCCCTTGTTAACCAGGAGACATCAGCCGGGGAAAAAGAGGGATGGAGCCCTCAGGCAACAGAAATCACGTTTGAAGTTCCCCCGGCTCAGCTTTTCTCGGCAGAGTCTTGAGCACATTAAAATGGTTTCTTTCCCTGCTGGAGGAGAAAATGAGGCTGGAAGCTGGAACTGCCGGGGGGAGAGGCTGAGGGCTGATGTTCCTTGCCCTTCATTTGTCTCCCTGGATTTATCGCCTCTCTCGCGTTGCCCTCACTTAATTGTCTCTCCTGAAAGACCTTGGATAAATCTTCCCTTTGGGGACTGTTGCCTCTCGCCTGGAATCGGCTTTGTCTGGCGGCTGCTTCATTTGCTTTTATTTATAAACACCTCTCGCTGCTCCGGGGCACTGGGGGAGCTCGGGAACAGCTCCCATCCCTGTTCCCTATTCCCTATTATTTCCCTGCTTAGGAAATCCATCTCCAGCTGCTTTAAAACCCCCCGGATCCCTCTGCAGCCAGGCAGGAGAGCAGGGAGCCCTTCGCGCCCCAAACCTGTCCCTGGTTAAAGTGCTCTGGGTGGTCCGGGACCCCCAGTTTGGGGCTGGGTTCTCAGGAGCCGTGAGGAGCTGCCGAAATCCCGGGAGATCCGTTCCTGGGTGATTTGGTGCTCCTGGGGTTTCCTCCTGGAACAGAGCAGGTTTGGAGGCCGAAGGGCTCCCCAAAATCTGCCCTTCCCAGAGCTGCGTTTTCACTCGGGGTGGAAGGGGATGTGCGGAGGGGCAGGAGGAGCCGCCCTGGTGAGGGATGTGGGACATTCCCCAAAACGCCCCCAATTGTCGCAGGCACAACCAGAGCTGCTGGGTTCGTTTTTCCATCAAAACCCTCCACATTTTCATTTAAAAATACACAAAACCACCCAGGGGGACCGAGCTGCTCTCCATGGCAGAGCCCCCGCGCTGCTGAGGATTAGTTAAAATTAATCCCGACATAAAATCACGGATCCGGCCCTGGGGAACGAGGAAATATCTCCGGGTTTATGGCCCCTGCGAGGAGCTCGCTGGAGCCGCCTGGGCCCCGGGAATGCCTCTGGAAGGAGCCCGTTTTTCATCCCGGCTGTCAGGGAGGGCTCCGGGCAGCCGAGGGGGAACGAGGAGCTGCGGGAGGAGCTGCGGGAGCGCCCGTGCCCGGCCCCAGCTCCCGCTCCTGGGGCGGACAAAGGCGGGCACACCCAGGGAGGGCGAGGAGGGAGCTCCGTGAGCTTCTCCGTCCCAAATCCTGCAGGGCTGGGCTCCCCCCAAAGCTCCCGTGGCCCTCGGGCAGCCCTGGAATCCCCCCGCGAGGGTTTTTTGGTGTTAAACCTTGCCCAGCCCTCCAGAGGATCCCAAAATCCCGCCGGGAGCGCTTTTTTGGGGATCAGACCTGGCTGGGCTCAGGGAGCTGATCCATTTTCCCATGGGCTGGGTTGGGATGGTCCTGCCTGGCCATGACTCCCGGAATTTTGGCTGCCCATTGTCCTCGGGCCCCTGGATGTGCTCATCACCCATCCTAAGTGTCGTCCTTTGGGGGATTTTCCCCTCTGTCCTCAGCCTTTCCTGGGGGGAGAATTCCTGGAGGATTTGATTTATCCCTCCCCAGGCTCCTCTCCAGAGAGGGGAAGCTCTCGGTGAGGAGGAAACAGCCGGAGACAAAGCGGGAGGGGATGGAATAAACCCGGGAGGGGATGGAATAAACCCGCTGGCTCCAGGGCATGGATTTGTAGGATTTTGGGAAAATGAGCCCAATCTGACCCCGCTGTCTCTCCCCAGGGCATAGATTTGTAGGATTTTGGGAAAATGAGCCCAATCTGACCCCGCTGTCTCTCCCCAGGGCATGGATTTGTAGGATTTTGGGAAGCTGAGCCCGACCTGACCCTGCTGTCTCTCCCCAGGGCATGGATTTGTAGGATTTTGGGAAAATTAGCCCAACCTGACCCCACTGTCTCTCCCCAGGGCATGGATTTGTAGGATTTTGGGAAAATGAGCCCAACCTGACCCCACTGTCTCTCCCCAGGGCATGGATTTGTGGGATTTTGGGAAAATGAGCCCGATCTGACCCCACTGTCTCCCCAGGTCTCCACCTCGATGGAAGCAGCTCCAGCACCCAAAACCCCACAGGAGCCTCCCCAGAGAGAGGAGGGAACAACCCCAAGCCCCCGACAGCCCCAGGGACCCCAAAAACTTCAGGGATGAGCCCGAGGGAGCCGCGGCGGGAGCCGCTTTGGGTCGGTTCGGGCGCTGCTGCAGGAACTCGGGGCTGTGGTTTGTTGCGGGTTCGCAGGTAAGGAACCGTCCCCAGATCCCCATTTCCTCCTGCCGGACTGCTGGGAAGCCGAGCCCTTCCCAAAGCCTCCCAGAGCTGCCTTGGGCAGGAACATTCATTCCTCCACGGTGAGGGGAAGGGCTGGAGCCCCCCAAGGACCTCGGGGTCCCCCCCGCTCTCATCCCGCGCCGGGACGATCCCATGGATGGCGTTCCCATGGATTGTGAGGATTCGGGGGGATTTGGGGGCTGCTGACCCACCCCACCAGGCACCCCCAGCCGCTCCTGCCCCACGGATGGGCCTCGCCAACGCCCCGGTGGAAGCTCCCAGCTCCTCGGGATTTATCGGGAATCGAGGCTGGAGATGGAGCTGTCGGGAATTTTCGGATTTTGGGGCCATTTCAGGAACTCTGAGCGGGTTTGGGCTCCTTTGGGGGTGTGGAGAAAGGACAGCGGAGGTGTTGGGGTGCCCAAAACGACCCCAGTAAAGCCCAAGGGGAATTTTCCAGGGTTCAATCCCTGTTTTTCCTAGGGGATGGTGCTGCCGGGTCCCCCCCTGCACCTCCCTCAGCTGGGCTGCTTTTATTGGAATCAGGCAAAAAAGGAAAAAATCAGATTTTTTTGCTTGTTACGGCAGAAAAAGAGGGGAAAATCCCTCCCTACTAGGGAGGCTGCAACAGACCTGAGCCCCCAAATATTCCATGGGAGAGGAATTCCAGTTGTGGTCAGATTTGGGGCGCACCAGAGAATGCACGGAGGAGCCATGAGAAGGCCCAGAGTGACTTTTTCTACGCAATTCCCAATTTTTACGTGCAGTGGGAGTGGATTCCCTGCTCCGGGGAGTCGACTGCAGCCTTCAAAAGAACCTGGAGGTGCTTAAAAAAAATTAAGAGTTCTTTTAAAAACAGGGCAGCGGTGGCTTCGTTTGGGAAGGATTTTACAGCTGAGAAATAAAATCGGCTTCAGAAGTTGAAACCTTCTTTCAAAAAATAATAAATTGTGCTTAAAAAATAAAGAGCAAAAACTTATCTGTGGAGTGAGACTCCAGCTTCCAACCATTTTTTTTTAAAAGGTGAAATATATTTTTAAAAGAATATTTTCAAGTATTTTGGTGCGTCTTGTTTGTTTAAAAAAAAAATCCCTGCATTTTAAATGAGCAAAAAAACTTAAAAATGAGCCAAAATCCCCTTAAAAATGAGAAAAACGTCATCCTGTGCATGGTGGATTCCTCCTGGTAAATTCCAGCAGGATGGAGCTTGGGAGGTCCCTCCATCCCCCCCCACCCCGGGACCCCCACCCTGAGCCACACCAAGGGTTTGGATTCCTTTCTTTTTCTTTTAAAATGTCTTTGTTTTTGTTTTTGTTTTGTTTTGTTTTGTTTTTGTACAAAATCTCCTCCCGCGGCCGGAGCTGTCCCCATGCCCAGCTCAGCCAGGGCTGGGTCCCCAGGGCTGTGTCCCCCTGTGTCCCCAGGGCTGTGTCCCCTCCATCCCCAGGGCTGTGTCCCCTCTGTCCCCAGGGCTGTGTCCCCTGTGTCCCCAGGGCTGGGTCCCCAGGGCTGTCCCCTCCATCCCCAGGGCTGTGTCCCCTCTGTCCCCAGGGCTGTGTCCCCTCTGTCCCCAGGGCTCTGTCCCCTCCATCCTCAGGGCTGTGTCCCCTCCGTCCCCAGGGCTGTGTCCCCTCTGTCCCCAGGGCTCTGTCCCCTCTGTCCCCAGGGCTGTGTCCCCTCCATCCCCAGGGCTGTGTCCCCTCTGTCCCCAGGGCTGTGTCCCCTGTGTCCCCAGGGCTGTCCCCTCCATCCCCAGGGCTGTCCCCTCTGTCCCCAGGGCTGTGTCCCCTCCATCCCCAGGGCCGTGTCCCCTCTGTCCCCAGGGCTGTGTCCCCTCCGTCCCCAGGGTGCAGGGAAGGCTCTTGGGGAAATGGGAAAAAGGAAATCGGGGTGGAAGCCTCGGGTTGGAGGCTCTGGATCTGCCCCTGTCACCCCAGGGCAGGGACGGGGACAGGGACGGGACCGAGGGGGTTTGGGCACCCCTGCGGGATCCCCAGCGGGGATTGGGGAGCCTGGGCTGGGGAGGGGCTCAGGGGCTGGACCCACACCCAGCCGGGCCCTCGGGGGGGCTGGAAGGAGGGTCCCCAAAATTCTCGAGGCACTCAGGGCAGGTGGGGGAGGGTCCCCAAACTGCCCCCGGGAAGCTCTGCAGTGGGGAGGGTTCACATCGGGGGGCTCCTTGGGGGCAAAGGGTCCATAGTGCAAAGTGGGCAGTGAGGGCAGGGGGGACCCCCGGGCACTGCCCGCCCCCGGCCTCGCTCTGCCCTCGCTGGGGAGGCTCCAGACATTTCTGGGGGGGCTCCAGATCTTCCTTGGGGGGCTCCAAATCTTCCTTGGGGGCTCCAAATCTTCCTTGGGGATGCTCCATATCTTCCTTGGGGGCTCCAAATCTTCCTTGGGGTGCCCAAACCTTCCTTGGGGAGCTCCAAACCTTGCTTGAGGATGTCCAAACCTTCCTTGAGATGCCCCAAACCTTCCTTGGGGTGCTCCAAACCTTCCTTGGGGAGCTCCAAACCTTCCTTGGGGTGCTCCAAACCTTCCTTGAGGATGTCCAAACCTTCCTTGGGGAGCTCCAAACCTTCCTTGGGGTGCTCCGAGCCCTCCTGAGCTCCCAGCCCCATCCCTGCCGCTCTGTCCCCGTGCCCCAGCAGGGTGAGGGGAGCCAGGGACCCTCAGCAGAGGGCACGGAGATCCCATCCCATGGAGCAAACCCCGGGATGCTCCTCCCGGGCTCTGGGAGCCGTCCCCAGGGCGGTCCGAGCGTCCATCCCAACGTCTGGCCCTTCCCCCTGAGGAGGGTCCCGGGATGGGGGGGGGTCAGTGCCGCAGGGCTGGGGGGCTTCACCCCCCTCGAGGGGTCCCAAAATTGGGGAGGGGGCTGTGGGCACGGTCCAGGCTCGGGGCTCTGCGTGGTCCCATCCCGTTGGATGTGGGAATGTCCCTTCCAGGAGTCCAGGCCCGCCCAGGAGCTCGGGAGCGAGGGGGACAAACGGGATCGGGATCTTCGGGGGCTCCGGCCACGCCGGGGCTGTCCCCAAGGGTCACTGGTTCATGGGCTCCTCCTGCTCCATGGGCTCCTCCTGCGCCCTGCGAGGGAACCACGCACGTGAGGGTTTGGTTGGGTTTCCATTTAGGAAGAGCCCAGCATGGGGTTCCCAGGAGGGTTTGGTTGGGTTTCACCCTGGAGGAGCCCAGCACGGGGTTCCCAGGAGGGTTTGGCTCAGTTTCCATTTAGGATGAGCCCAGCACGGGGTTCCCAGAAGGGTTTGGTTGGGTTTCCATTTAGGAAGAGCCCAGCACGGGGTTCTCAGGAGGGTTTGGCTCAGTTTCCATTTAGGATGAGCCCAGCACGGGGTTCCCAGAAGGGTTTGGTTGGGTTTCCATTTAGGAAGAGCCCAGCACGGGGTTCTCAGGAGGGTTTGGCTCAGTTTCCATTTAGGATGAGCCCAGCACGGGGTTCTCAGGAGGGTTTGGCTCAGTTTCCATTTGGGATGAGCCCAGCACGGGGTTCCCAGGAGGGTTTGGTTGGGTTTCACCCTGGAAGAGCCCAGCACGGGGTTCTCAGGAGGGTTTGGCTCAGTTTCCATTTGGGAAGAGCCCAACACGGGGCTCCCAGGAGCCCAGAACCTCACCCAGGGTGGGGACACTGCCCTGCCCTGCTGCCACCCCCCTGGCACAGGGCAATCCCGGGAATGTCACCTCTTCTCCACCATCACGGCCACCGAGAGCGACGCCAGGGCCGTGACCGTCTCCACCTCGTCGGCCTCGTGGTGCTGAGCCTCGAGGAAGGAGCAGCCCAGCTTGGAGGCGAAGCGCTGCACGGCCACCCAGTATCTACCTGTGGGAGGGGACAGCGGGGCTGGGGACACCGGGACAGGGGGTGGCCCTGGACGGGGATAGCCCAGGGACAGGGATAGATAGCCCAGGGACAGCCCAGGGACAGGGATAGCCAGGGACAGGGACAGCTGGGGACAGGAATAGCCCAGACAAGGGTGTCCCAGGACAGGGATAGCCAAGGGCAGGGGTGGCCCAGAACAGGGTGGCACAGGACAGGGATAACCCAGACTAGGGATGTCCCAGGTTAGGGGTGTCCCAGGACAGGGGTGTCCCAGGTTAGGGGTGTCCCAGGTTAGGGGTGTCTCAGGTTAGGGGTGTCCCAGGTTAGGGGTGTCCCAGGTCAGGGGTGTCCCAGGACAGGGGTGTCCCAGGACAGGGATAACCCAGGTTAGGGATGTCCCAGGTCAGGGGTGTCCCAGGTTAGGGGTGTCCCAGGTTAGGGGTGTCCCAGGACAGGGATGTCCCAGGACAGGGGTGTCCCAGGTCAGGGGTGTCCCAGGTCAGGGATAACCCAGGTTAGGGATGTCCCAGGTCAGGGGTGTCCCAGGACAGGGATAACCCAGGTTAGGGATGTCCCAGGTTAGGGGTGTCCCAGGACAGGGGTGTCCCAGGACAGGGATAACCCAGGTTAGGGATGTCCCAGGTCAGGGGTGTCCCAGGTTAGGGGTGTCCCAGGTTAGGGGTGTCCCAGGACAGGGATGTCCCAGGACAGGGGTGTCCCAGGTCAGGGGTGTCCCAGGTCAGGGATAACCCAGGTTAGGGATGTCCCAGGTCAGGGGTGTCCCAGGTCAGGGGTGTCCCAGGTTAGGGGTGTCCCAGGACAGGGATAACCCAGGTTAGGGATGTCCCAGGACATCCCAGGTTTGCACTCACTCTGGACCTGGATCACGGCCTCCAGCGAGCGCACGGCGTTGGCGTTGGGCTTCTGCCTCAGGCTGTCCTCGGGGAGCGGCTCCGGCTGCGGGGGACACGGGGGGACATGGAGGGTGGTGGCACTGAGGGACACGGGGGGGTCACGGGGGGCTGTGCCCCGGCCAGGGCAGTGGCACCGGCTCAGCGCCACTCTCACCTCGTGGCCCAGCAGGGCGGACACGCAGGCCTCGGACGCGTCACAAATGGCCGTGAGGTCGTGGCCCCCCTCCAGCGCCAGCACCACGGCCCCCCCCGCCAGGCTCATCAGCTGCTTGGTCATGTAGCCAAAACCTGTGGGACCCCAGGAATGTCACCTCCCCCTGCCCGAACCCGTGGGACACCAGGAATGTCACCTCCCTGTGCCCAAACCTGTGGGACACCCAGGAATGTCACCTCCCCCTGCCCAAACCCGTGGGACACCAGGAATGTCACCTCCCTGTGCCCAAACCTCTAGGACACCCAGGAATGTCACCTCCCCCTGCCCAAACCCATGGGACACCCAGGAATGTCACCTCCCCCTGCCCGAACCCATGGGACACCAGGAATGTCACCTCCCTCTGCCCAAACCTGTGAGACACCAGAAATGTCATCTGCCCCTGCTTAAACCCGCGGGACACCCAGGAATGTCACCTCCCCATGCCCAAACCCGTGGGACACCCAGGAATGTCACCTCCCCCTGCCCGAACCTGTGGGACACCAGGAATGTCACCTCCCTGTGCCCAAACCCGCGGGACACCCAGGAATGTCACCTCCCTGTGCCCAAACCTGTGGGACACCAGGAATGTCACCTCCCTGTGCCCAAACCCATGGGACCCCAGGAATGTCACCTCCCCCTGCCCAAACCTGTGGGACACCCAGGAATGTCACCTCCCTGTGCCCGAACCCGTGGGACACCCAGGAGTGTCACCTCCCTGTGCCCAAACCTGTGGGACACCCAGGAATGTCACCTCCCCCTGCCCAAACCCAACCCCAAAATCTCCCGTGGCTCCCCCAGGAGTGGCTGCCCCTTACCAGGGGTCCCAGCCCAGGTGGGACGGGGACACCCGACCCCAATGGGGACACCTGACCCCAATGGGGGGACACCCGACCCCAGTGGGGGACACCTGACCCCAATGGGGGACACCTGACCCCAATGGGGACACCCGACCCCAGTGGGGGACACCTGACCCCAATGGGGACACCCACCCCAAGGGGGGACACCTGACCCCAGGGGGGACACCCGACCCCAGGGGGGACACCTGACCCCAATGGGGACACCTGACCCCAAGGGGGGACACCCGACCCCAAGGGGGGACACCTGACCCCAATGGGGACACCTGACCCCAAGGGGGTCCCAGCCCACCCCAAGGGGGTCCCAGCCCACCCCAAGCCACCTTTATATGGCAGGGGCCCCAGGGGGATGGGGCCCTCGGGGTCAATCCCACCGACACCAGCACCACGTCCGGGCAGAACTCGTGGGCAATGGGCATCACCACGGTCCTGGGGGAAAGGGGTGGGGAGGGGGGTCAGGGTTATATGGGGAAAAGAGGATGGGGAATGGGGTCAGTTTATATGGGGGAAAGGGGTGGGGAAGGGGGTCAGGGTTATATGGGGGAAAGGGGATGGGGAGTGGGGTCAGTTTATATGGGGGAAAAGGGGATGGGGAATGGGGTCTGGTTTATATGGGGAAAAGGGGATGGGGAATGGGGTCTGGTTTATATGGGGGAAAAGGGGATGGGGAATGGGGTCTGGTTTATATGGGGGAAAAGGGGATGGGGAGTGGGGTCAGTTTATATGGGGGAAAGGGGATGGGGAATGGGGTCAGCCCCACACAGGGGATGAGGATCGGGGCCAGCCCCACCCAGAGCATGGCCCACGGGCATGGGGACAGTACCTGAAGGCAGCCAGGTACTCGGGGTCCCCCATGGGTGGGTCCAGCCCTCCAGCCCAGGCCACGTTGACGTTGAAGCCCTCGCCGGGGCCAGCGCCCACCTGGGAGGGAGCAAGGACAGGGTGAGGCTCTGGGGCAGCCAGGTGGGGTCCCAGCCCCCTGTCCTGTGCCATGGGAGGGTGTCTGGGGGTCCCAGCCCCATGTCCTGTACCATGGGACAGTGTCTGGGGGTCCCAACCCCTGTTCTGTACCATGGGATGGTGTTTGGGGGTCCCAACCCCTGTTCTGTACCATGGGACAGTGTTTGGGGGTCCCAGCTCCCTGTCCTGTGCCATGGGAAGCAGTTTGGGGGTCCTGTCCCCATGTCCTGTGCCATGGGAGGGTGTTTGGGGGTCCTAACTCCCTGTCCTGTGCCATGGGAAGCAGTTTGGGGGTCCCAGCCCCCTGTTCTGTACCATGGGACAGTGTTTGGGGGTCCTGTCCCCATGTCCTGTGCCATGGGAGGGTGTTTGGGGGTCCTGTCCCCCTGTCCTGTGCCATGGGAAGCAGTTTGGGGGTCCCAACCCCATGTCTGTGCCATGGGAAGCAGTCTGGGGGTCCTGTCCCCCCTCCCCAGTGCCACAGCGGGTCAGGACCTGTGGGATTTTCCTGCCTTTCCATCCATCTCCATCCCGTGCTGGGCGGCCCAGGCAGGGTCAGGGGTGGGAAAGGAGCCCCCAGGGCCCTGTGCCCACTCAGCCCCCGTGTCCTGCTGTGTCCTGCTGTGTCCTGCTGTGTCCTGCTGCCCCCTCTGCCCCCTCCCACCTCGTCGGCAGCCCCGCTGCCCGGGAAGAAGTTGCCGTCGTCGTGGCGGTGCAGGGAGATGTAGAGAACCTCGGGGTCCCTGTAGAAAATCTGCTGGGTCCCGTTGCCGTGGTGAACGTCCTGCAGGGACACCAGCGAGGATTCCGGCAGCTGCTGGGCGGCCCCAGAACCTCACAGGGCCCAAAGCAGCCGCGGCTGCGTCCCCCAGGGCAGGATCCGCTCCTGCTCCCCAGTCCTGAGCTCACTGCGGGGCTCCGGCCACGCTGCCGTGAGAGCTGGAGCAGGAGCTGCCCCTGGGGACACCTTGGGGACATCCTGGGGACGGGGGGGACTCACCCAGTCCACGATGAGGATCTTGCTGAGCTTCCCCTTCTGCTGCAGCTGCCTGGCAGCGATGGCCACCGAGTTAAAGAAGCAGAATCCCCTGGGAAGAGGGGTGGGCGTCACCTCGGGGCTTGCCGAGCTCCCCCGGGCAGGGGTGGCTCCCGGGGGGGTTTGGGGTGGGTTTGAGCCCCGGAGGTGCCTCGGGGAGGGAGGGGCCTCACATGGCCGTGGATGGATCCGCGTGGTGTCCGGGCGGCCGCACCACGGCAAAGCCGTTCTGGGGACAGAGCAGAGAACAGGTCAGAGCTGCCAGCGCTGGGGGACACAGCCCCTGTGCCCAGTGCCACACACAGCCCATGTGCCCAGTGCCACACAGCCCAGACAGGGACACACACAGCCCCTGTGCCCAGTGCCACACACACCCCATGTCCCCAGTGCCACACAGCCCCTGTCCCCAGTGCCAGACAGCCTGGGGACACACACAGCCCCTGTGCCCAGTGCCACACACACCCCATGTCCCCAGTGCCACACAGCCTGGGGACACACACAGCCCCTGTGCCCAGTGCCACACACACAGCCCAGACAGGGACACACACAGCCCCTGTCCCCTGTGCCCAGTGACACACACAGCCCCTGTGCCCAGTGCCACACACAGCCCCTGTGCCCAGTGCCACACACAGCCCCTGTGCTCAGAGTCACACACACCCCATGTCCCCAGTGCCACACAGCCCAGACAGGGACACACACAGCCCCTGTGCCCAGTGCCACACACATCCCATGTCCCCAGTGCCACACAGCCCCTGTGCCCAGTGCCACACAGCCCTGGGACCCCTGACCATGGGTGACACAGCCCTGGGACCCCCAGCTATGGGGTGACACCACTCAGGGACCCCAAATCATGGGTGACACAGCCCTGGGACCCCAAACCATGGGGTGACACCACCCTGGGACTCCCAGCTGTGGGGTGACACCACTCAGGGACCCCCAATCATGGGTGACACAGCCCTGGGACCCCAAATCATGGGTGACACAGCCCTGGGACCCCCCAGGGCCCCCCCTACCTTCAGCTCCCTGGTGGCCACCTTGAAGGCCAGCTCGGTGACGCTGCCCGCTGCCCAGCGCGCGGCGTTGGACGAGTGCAGCTCGTTCCAGATGGTGTCACTGTCCACCTGGGGAGGGGACACGGCTCTCAGGGGGACGCAGCACACGGGGACAGCGGCCTCGCCCAGCAGGGGTTGGCGTCCTGTGCCAGCCGAAGGTGACATTGGCCACCCCACACTCTCCTCCCTGCCCAGCGCCCTCCTTTACCTGCTTTATCTCATTTTAGTGTTTAACCCAACATCAGCACCAGGTCAGAGCCGGAAAAGCCAAAAATCTCTTCTGCTGGGGGCCCCGTGAGAGCTCCCCGTGCCCAGGGGGGGCACCCGGGAACAGAGCGGGGAAAGAGGCAGAGCAGGGAAAGCAGAGCTGGTGCCCAGCACGGCGGGCAAGGAGAGGAGCAGAGCCAGAAGAGGCAGCAGGAGGGAGCCCCTTCCTGAAAGAGAGAGACAGGACAGGGACAGGGACAGGGACAGGGACAGGGACAGGGACAGGGACAGGGACAGGAGGAGAGGAGGAGCAGTGAATGCAGAGAAACCAGGAGGGAAAGCTGGCAATGGAGAGGCCTCAGAAAGGACGAGCTGCTGTCCCTGCTGCCCTCCCTGCGTGGGGACCCCCTCCTGCCGCCCATACGGGGGGCTCTGGATGCAGGATCCCCCTGCAGAGTGGGGTGCTCAGACATCCCCCAGGACCCCGAGCTGCTCTGATCCAGCACCTCCATCAAACACCCCCACCCAGGCAGCCCAGGGGCCTCGGGAGCTGCCCCGAGAGCCTGAGGGGCCAAAAAGGAACAGCCCTGCCCAAAGGGGAGAGCAGGGCTGGAGCAGGGACCCAAAATCCAGAGCAGGGGGGGAACAAGGACCCAAACGCCCCAAAACCCAGAGCAGGGGTGGAACAATGACCCAAACACCCCAAAACCCAGAGCAGGGATGGAGCAGGGACCCCAAAACCCAGAGCAGGGATGGAACAATGACCCAAACACCCCAAAACCCATCTTGGGGATGGAGCAGTAACCCCAAATCACAGAGCAGGGATTCAGCAGGGACCCCAAAATCCAGATCAAGGATAGAGCAGTAACCCCAAAACCTGGAGCAGGGATGGAGCAGGGACCCCAAAACCTGGATCAGGGATGGAACAATGACCCAAACACCCCAAAACCCAACTCAGGGATGGAGCAGCGATCCCAAAACCCAGAGCAGGGACGGACAATGACACCAGACCCCAAAACCTGGCCCAGGGATGGCACACTCACCCCCACCCCTCCGCAGGGCAGCATCACAAACGTCCTCTGGGACAGGATCCCTGTGGAGAGAGGGGCCAGAGGGGACTCAGGGCTGGGCAGGCAGGACCAGGGTGGGGCCAGGCTGTGCCCAGCACCCAGGGGAGCTGCTGGGAGCCATCCTCAGGCCCGGGGACAGGTGCCAGGGAGGCATCCACCTGCCCAGGGGTGGCACCCATCTGCCCAGGGATGAGCACCCACCTGCCCAGGGGTGGCACCCATCTGCCCAGGGTGAGCACCCACCTGCCCAGGGTGAGCACCCACATGCCCAGGGTGACACCCACCTGCCCAGGGTGAGCACCCACCTGCCCAGGGTGAGCACCCACCTGCCCAAGGTGAGCACCCACCTGCCCTGGTGCGACACCCACCTGCCCAGAGGTGACACCCACCTGCCCAGGTGTGACACCCACCTGCCCAGGGGTGGCACCCACCTGCCCAGGTGTGACACCCACCTGCCCAGGGGTGGCACCCACCTGCCCAGGTGTGACACCCACCTGCCCAGGGTGGCACCCACCTGCCCAGGTGTGACACCCACCTGCCCAGGGGTGGCACCCACCTGCCCAAGGTGAGCACCCACCTGCCCAGGGGTGGCACCCACCTGCCCAGGGTGAGCACCCACCTGCCCAGGGATGACACCCACCTGCCCAGGGGTGGCAGCCACCTGCCCAGGGGTGACACTCACCTTCCCAGGGATGGCACCCACCTTCCCAGGGGTGGCACCCACCTGCCCAGGGGTGGCACCCACCTACCCAGGGTGAGCACCCACCTGCCCAGGCTGGCACCCACCTGCCCAAGGTGAGCACCCACCTGCCCAAGGTGAGCACCCACCTGCCCAGGGGTGACACCCACCTGCCCAGGGGTGACACCCACCTGCCCAAGGTAAGCACCCACCTGCCCTGGTGCGACACCCACCTGCCCAGGGTGACACCCACCTGCTCAGGGGTGGCACCCACCTGCCCAGGGTTTGTTGGGCTGGCCCTGGTGAGGCCTGCCCTGGGCTGGGGCGTCAGCACCCACCTGCCCTGGTGGCCAGCGTGACACAAACCTGCCCAGGGTGACACCCATCTGCCCAGGGTGACACCCAACTGAGGGTGGGACAAACTGGTTGTCCAGGGAGGGATGGGATGGGATTGGGAGGGGGGGATGTGGATCAGCTCCTCCAGGGTGGAATGGCCCCGCAGGACTGGGGGGATGGGATCAGATGGGATGGGATGGGATGGGATGGGATGGGATGGGATGGGATGGGATGGGATGGGATGGGGAGGCAGAGGCAGCCCAGAGCTGGGGTTTGATGGGTTCAGGAGGGGCTGGGGAATGGGAATCTGCGCCTGGGAATGGGATGGGAGGAGGGCAGAGCAGGGAAACAACCGAGGAAAGGGGGACAAACTGGGGGGGGAGGGATGGGATGGGATTGGGAGGGGTGGGATGGGATCAGGAGTGGAATGAAATCAGGAGGGATGGGATGGGATCAGGAGGGATGGGATGGGATGGGATGGGATGGGATGGGATGGGATGGGATGGGATGGGATGGGATGGGATGGGATGGGATGGGATGGGATGGGATGGGATGGGATGGGATCAGGAGGGGTGGGATGGGAATCAGGAAGAATGGGATGGGATCAGGAAGGATGGGATGGATTCAGGAGGGATGGAATGGGATCAAGAGGAATGAGATGGGATCAGGAGTGGAATGAAATCCGGAGGGATCAGGAGGGATCAGGAGGGATGGGATGGGATGGGATGGGATGGGATCAGGAGGGGTGCAATGGGAATCAGGAAGAATGGGATGGGATCAGGAAGGATGGGGTGGGTTCAGGAGGGATCGGGTGGGATCAGGAAGGATCAGGAGGGGTGGAATGGGATCAGGAGTGGAATGAAATCAGGAGGGATGGGATGGGATCAGGAGGGACAGGATGGGTTCAGGAGGGATGGGATGGGATCAGATGGGATCAGGAGGGGTGGGATGGGAGCGATGCAATGGGTTCAGATGGGATCAGGAGGGGTGGAATGGGAATCAGGAAGAATGGGATGGGATCAGGAAGGATGGGATGGGTTCAGGAGGGATGGAATGGGATCAAGAGGAATGAGATGGGATCAGGAGGGATGGGATGCGTTCAGGAGGGATCGGGTGGGATCAGATGGGATCAGGAGGGGTTGGGTGGGATCAGATGGGATAGGATGGGATCAGGAGGAATCAGGAGTGATGCAATGGGTTCAGATGGGATCAGGAGGGATCGGGTGGGATCAGATGGGATGGGATCAGGAGGGATCAGGAGCGATGCAATGGGTTCAGATGGGATCAGGAGGGATGGGATGGGTTCAGGAGGGATGGAGGAGGGCCCAGCCCTCCCAGCTCACCTCGCAGCGGCTGCGCAGGCCCCGCTCCTGCAGCCGGGACCAGATGCTCTGGATCCTGCCCGCGTGCTCGGGGTGGTTGCTGTTGTCCCCGCAGGAGCACTGGTGCTTCAGCATCACCGAGTCATAAACCAGCCCTGCCAGGCACCGCCAGAGCTGCACCCTCAGCTGCTCTTCAGGGGCTCCAAGACCCCAAATATTGACCAAAATCCCCCCCAAACCACAGGAGATTCTGCCCCAAACCATGGGAGATTCTGCCCCAAATCACAGGAGATTCTGTCCCCAAACCATGGGAGATTCTGCCCCCAATTCTGGGAGATTCTGCCCCAAACCATGGGAAATTCTGCACCCGACCATGGGAGATGCTGTCCCCAGTCCTGGAAGATTCTGCCCCAAACCACGGGAGATTCTGTCCCCAAACCACAGGAGATTCTGCCCCAAACCACGGGAGATTTTGTCCCAGACCACGGGAGATTCTGTCCCCAGTCCTGGGAGATTCTGTCCCAAACCACAGGAGATTCTGCCCCAAACCGTGGGAAGTTCTGTCCCCAATCCTGGGAGATTCTGCCCCAAGCCCCGGGAATGCAGACCCCGGCGGCCAGGTGGGCAAACCCTGCCTGCAAAAGCCCCCCAAGATAAGGAGAAGGGGCCCCCCCGGCTCTCTCCTGTCACTCCCAGGGCCGGGACTGACCCGGATCGATGTGGAGCCACCCCAGGACACCCCCAGGTCCCCTCCTGTCCCTGCCCAGCGGTGACAGCTCCGCAGGTGTGACCATACCTGTGGTGAAGTGCGGCTTGGGCGGCTGCTCCTGCACGGGCAGGGCCAACGCCTTGGTGTCCTGGGCAGGGAGGGACACGGTGGCCGTGGCCGGGGACGACTGGGCCCGGGACAGGGGCCGGTGGCCGGGGGGGAGCACGGGGGGGTCGGCCAAGGGCTGGCGCTTGAGGAGCTGCTGCTGCACCCGCTGGAAGGAGTCCCACAGCAGGGCCTGGGGACAAGGACAGCGTCAGGGGACAGTGCTCGGTGTCCCCAGCACGGGGGGCAGGGGACAGAGCCCTGCTTGGTGTGTCCTGAGCGGATCCAGCGGCTGCTCCGGGCTCGGAGCCGGGACAGGACAGGACCAGGCAGGACAGGATGGGACAGGACAGGACAAGGCAGGACAGGGCAACATGGGACAGGATGGGACAGGACAAGGCAGGACAGGACGGGACAGGACGGGACAAGGCAGGACAAGGAGGACAAGGCAGGACAGGACAAGGAGGACAAGGCAGGACAGGACAGGACAAGACAGGATAAGCAGGACAAGGCAGGACAGGACAGGACAAGACAGGATAAGCAGGACAGGACTGTCCCAGCGTCTGCTGCTCCCTGCCGGCTCAGCCCCGCAGTGACAGCAGCGATGGGACAGAGACGGCAATTTGGGGACAAAACCCAGCAACTGGGGACAAAACCCGGCAATTTGGGGACAAAGTTCGGCAGTCTGGGGACAAAATCCGGCAATTTGGGGACCATGCCCAGCAAGGTGAGCACAAAGTTCCAGCAATTCGGGGATGATGCCCGGCAATTTGGGGACAAAACCCGGCAAGGTGAGCACAAAGTTCCAGCAATCTGGGGACAAAGCCCGGCAATTCGGGATCAAAACCCAGCTGCGCGGCCGCAGCTCTGCCCCTGTCCCTGTGAGCTGCCCGGGCTCCGGGCAGGCACAGTCCTGTGTCCCCAGGGCTTCCCTCCCTGCCGCACCTGCTGCAGGACCAGCTCCTCCTGGGGCTGCCCCGTCTTCTGCGTCCTCTCGGGTTCCTTCCCGCTGCTGCCGGGCCGGGCCGGCTCCAGCCGGGCCCTGCTGGGGTCCGCAGCCTCGGCCGCCGCCTCCGGGAGGGTCCCCTCGGCCTCCATGTCCTCCGAGGACGGGATCTGCCGCAGCCGGGGCTTCTCGCTGGACTTGGCCATGCGCTGCAGCCAGGGCGTGGTGAAAAACACATGGCTAGGAAATTCCTCAAGTCTAACAAACGTTCACTGAGCCTATATTTGTTTATATTTGTCTATATTTGTATATAATTGTTTATAATTGTATGTATTTGTATATATTTGTATACAAACATATATATATGTATGTGCCTATATATACAAACTTATATATATTTTTATATATGATAAAAAGTAGTGACTTAGAAATGTTATAGAATAAGAAAGATGTTGTTGAGAGAAAAATGAAACTAAAAACAAGTTTTAAAAGACTGCTATTTTATATATTAATAATATATATAAATTATATATTATATTATAGGTAATACGTTGTATATTGTATGTAGTATGTAATATATAATGTATTATATGCAATATAGAATATATTATCTGTAATATATAATATATATTATATATTATGTGTTATGTGCTATATAGCATATATTATATATTATATATAATAAAATGGATATAATATATTATATATTGTATATTATATATAATATATTATATATTATATATTATATATTATATATTATATATTATATATTATATATTATATATAATCTATTATATAATCTATAATTATAATCTATAACATATTATATATTATATTATATATTATATATTATATATTATATATTATATATTATATATTATATATTATATATTATATATTATATATTATATATAACACAAAATATAAGTTTTAAGGTAGAAGTTAATCCTTCTTCCTCACCTTCTTCACAGGTTGAAGCAGTATTTTGTAATTAGACAGAAAGACACAGCAATGAATTTTTTCCCCCACATTTCCGTTCTTTTTTCCCGGCGGGTCTCACCTTGCCCAGGTGCGTTTGCTGCTTGAGCCTCTCGAGGAAGTGGGCGTGGTGCTGCTGGAAGAGCAGGTGCTGCTGCACGGCCCTGGGGCTGGGCGGGAGCGGCTCCGAGCGGGTCCTGCCCAGCGGTTTGTGCTGGCCGGGCAGCGCCAGGCGCTCCGCGGGCACCAGGGACGGGGCGAAGGAGAAGGGCACAGCCCCCAGGCCTGGCACTGCAGGGGCACAGCAGGTTGGCACAGTGAGGGGTTGCAGTAAGGATATAAAATATAAAGATGTAAATTAAAAATAAAAAAAAAAAAATTTTAAAAAATTAAAATAAAAAGATAAAAAAATAAAATAATATAGAGTAAAATAATATAAATATCAATGCTATATTAATTTATATTAATAATATGAAGTTAGCACATTGTTTTATTTATACTACATTTTATATTATGATATAATAATATACAGATAATAATATAAAATAATAATAAGTAAAAGTATTACAGAATACAAAAATTATCAAGAAAGGCCTCTCAAAATTTAGAAGTAATTTCTTCTAAGTCAAGCCAGCATTTTGCAGTTCCCATGTGAAAGCAATCCTGTTGGGAGCAGTTTGTTAACAAAACCAATCTATTCCCGGGCTGGGTGCCACTGTCCCTGCCACTGTCCCCACGTCCCCAGGCAGACACTGACCTGCCACCAGCGGTGCGTGGGTGACCGAGGGCTCGAGGATGATGACGGGCTGCAGCCGGGGGGACAGGGCGCTGCCGGCCTCGTGCTGCTCCAGGCTGGCCGGGATGAAGACGGGCGGGTGCGAGCCCGGGAGCACCGGCCCATTGAGCACCGGGACACGGTGAGCCAGGCTGGGCAGCGCCCGGCGCTCGGTGTCACCCTGCGGGGACAGGGATGGGACAGGGATGGGACAGGGACAGCAATGGGGACAGGGACAGCAATGGGAGCACCAGCCCATTGAGCACCGGGACACGGTGAGCCAGGCTGGGCAGTGCCCGGCGCTCGGTGTCACCCTGTGGGGACAGGGATGGGACAGGGATGGGACAGGGACAGGGATGGGACAGGGACAGGGCTGGGGACAAGGACAGCCAGCCCATTGAGCACTGTGACACGGTGAGCCAGGCTGGGACAGGGATGGGACAGGGATGGGACAGGGATGGGACAGGGATGGGACAGGGACAGCAGTGGGGACAGGGACAGGGATGGGAGCACTGGGACATGGTGAGCCAGGCTGGGCAGTGCCTGGCACTTGGTGTCACTCTGTGGGCACAGGGACAGGGATGGGACAGGGACAGGGACAGGTTCAGGGATGGGGACAGGGACAGAGATGGGGACAGGGACAGGGATGGGACAGGGACAGAGATGGGACAGACGGGAGGGGCACAGGAGCCTGCCCCCTGAGCACTGGGACCGGTGAGCCAGGCCAGGAGCCCCAAAGCCCCTGTGGGGACAGGGATGGGGACAGGGATGGGACAGGGACAGGTTCAGGGATGGGTTAAAGGACAGGGATGGAGACAGGGCCCCAGGGTGATGGCCGGGAGGGGAGGCTGCGCCCTCTGCCCCAGGGCCCCAAAGCTGCGGGAGGGGCTCTCAGGGGCTGGCATCAGCAGCCTGGCGCGGTGGTGGCCGGCAGCCCCAGGGTGCGGCAAACAGGAGCCATCAGAGCCCTGCTCCCCGCCAGGGACCGGGGACAGGGACATGGGGACGGCCTGGGGACACCCATGGGGCAGGACAGCAGAGGGGACGTGCACCCTGAAGGAGGGTGGGTGTGGGAGAAGGGCTGGGCTGGGGGGAGCATCCCGGAGCAGGGAATGCCAGGGCATCCCAGGACATACCTGGGCACTTTTCAGGGCATCCCAGAGCATCCCAGGGCACTCCAGGGAATCTCCAAGGAATCCCCAGGGCATCCCAGGGCATCCCAGGGCATCCCAGGGCATCCCAGGACATACCAGGGCACTTCAGGGCATCCCAGGGCGTCCCTGGGCATTCAAGGGCATCCCAGGGCATCCCAGGGCACTCCAGGGAATCTCCAAGGAATTCCCAGGGCATCCCAGGGCATCCCAGAGCACGCCAGGGCATCCCAGGGCATCCCAGGACACTTCAGGGCATTCCAGGGCATCCCAGAGCATCCCAGGGCATCCCGGAGCACTCCAGGGCACTCAGATCATCCCAGATCATCCCAGCGAATCCCCAGGGCACTCAGATCACCCCAGGACACCCCAGGGCACCCCACCATGCAGGGAGTGGCAGCTCCGGGCGGGGGGCTCAGGGCTGGGGTGGTGCCCTCCCCATGAGCCCAGAGGGGACCCCGAAGTCCCCGGGCTGACCTCGTGGGCCCCGCCGGGGGCGGCGGGCAGCGCGGCGTGCTCGGCGGGCAGGCTGTCGTTGGGAGAGCTGCAGCCCGACACGGGGGTGCTGCTGCTGCTGGGGGACGAGTCTGGGGGGACAGACAGGGGGTGAGGGCACAGCCTGCCCCCCCCAGCCCCTCCAACTGCTGACCCCCACCCATCCGGGGCTGAATCCCCCTCGGAAGGCAGCACTCCATGGTGGGAGCCCTCCACGCCAGAGCTGGGGCAGTTCCAGCCCCGCAGGTCCAGCCTGGGCCCCAAGAGCAGCAGGAGCAGCTGCAGCAGCACCTCCAGGCTCCTAAATCCCACAGCAGCACCTCCAGGCTCCTAAATCCCACAGCAGCACCTCCAGGCTCCCCAATCCCACACCAGCACCTCCAGGCTCCTAAATCCCACAGCAGCACCTCCAGGCTCCCCAATCCCACACCAGCACCTCCAGGCTCCTAAATCCCACAGCAGCACCTCCAGGCTCCCAGTCCCACACCAGCACCTCCAGGCTCCTAAATCCCACACCAGCACCTCCAGGCTCCCAAATCCCACAGCAGCACCTCCAGGCTCCCCAATCCCACACCAGCACCTCCAGGCTCCCCAATCCCACACCAGCACCTCCAGGTTCCCCAATCCCACACCAGCACCTCCAGGCTCCCAAATCCCACACCAGCACCTCCAGGCAATCCCACACCAGCACCTCCCATCCCACACCAGCACCTCCAGGTTCCTAAGTCCCAAACCACCCCAGCCCAGCCCCTGGGGAGGACACATCCAACACCGGTGTCACCATCCCCAAGCTGAGGTGACACAGGAGCTGGAGCTGTCCCAGCCCCTGGGGAGGACACACCAAGGCCTGGTGTCACTGTCCCCAGGCTGAGGTGACACAGGAGCTGTCCCAGCCCCTGGGGAGGACACACCAAGGCCTGGTGCCACTGTCCCCAGGCTGAGGTGACACAGGAGCTGGAGCTGTCCCCTGGGGAGGACACATCAAACTGCAGTGTCACTGTCTCACTGTCCCCACGCTGAGGTGACACAGGAGCTGTCCCAGCCCATGGGGAGGACACACCAAGCCCCGGTGTCACTGTCCCCAGGCAGAGGTGACACAGGGCTGTCCCAGCCCAGCCCCGAGGTGCCCCAAGGCCTCACCGATGGCCTCGGGCGGGCGCCGCTTCAGCGAGGGGGGCGCGCTCTCCTTGCGGGTCAGGGGGTTCTTGCGCCGCTCCAGGCACTTCCTGGGCTTGCACCGAACCTTCAGGTTGGGCTCGGACGCTGCGGGGACAGGGGACAGGGGACAGGGTCAGTGCTGGCCCTGGCTGGGCGGGCTCTGTGGGGCCAGTGCCAGCTCCAGCGGGGACATGGGGACATCCCTGGGGTCTTGAGGGACATGGCGACATTCCCTGGGCGGGCCTTGTGGGGACATTCCCAAAGCCTTGGGACATGGGGACATCCATGGGGACACATGGACACTCCCAAGGCTTGAGGGACATGGGGACATTCCCAAAGCCTTGAGGGACATGGGGACATGGGGATATTCCAAGGCCATGAGGTCATGGGGACATTGGCCATGAGGGACACAGGGACATTCCCAAGGCCTTTGAGGACACAGGGAAATTCCCTGAGGCCTTGAGGGACATGAGGACATCCATGAGGCCTTGAGGGGGACACAGTCCTTGAGGACATTCCCAACACCATGAGAGGGACAGGCCATGAGGGACAGGGGATGTTCCCAAGGCCATGAGGGACACGGGGACACTCCCAAGGCCATGAGGGACACGGGGACATTCCCAAAGCCTTTGAGGGACACAGGGACACGGGGACATTCCCAAGGCCATGAGGGACACAAGGGGACATGCCATGAGGGACACGGGGACATTCCCTGCATTTGAGGGACACAGGGACACTCCCAAGGCCTTGAGGGACACGGGGTGCTCGGGGTGTCCAGAGGCTGGGCACGGGGGACAGGAACGTGCTGAGCATGGCAGGGGAGGGACCCTCGGGCTCCAGGGGCTCCAGAGACCTGCGGGGAGAAGCCAGAGCCCCTTGCCAGCTGCTCCTGGGCAGGTCTGGGGCACGGGCAGCTCCTTTTGGGCGCAGCTGCTTTACCTGTAGGGCAGGGCTGCAGCGGGGGCGTTGCTGGTCCTCTCCAGAGCCGCCTGCTGCTTCTTCAGGATGACCTCGGCCAGCTTCTGCTTCACCACCGTGCTGGCCACGGCACCTGCACAGCGACCACGGCGTGACCGCGGGGCTCAGAGCTGCTCCCGGGGGTCCCCGCGGGCAGGATCCGACCCCAGGGCCGGGGGATGGCCGGGGACCCCCGGGAGGCACGGCCGGCTCTGCCCCCGCCCCGCTCCCGTCTGTCTGTCCCAGCAGGGATGCTCTGCTCGTACAGCTGGGCGCTCCACGGGTCTGCGCCGGCGCGCAGCACCTCCGAGCGCGAGTTAATGAAGCCATTAATAATTAATGAGGCGCGATGCCTCCCGAAATCGGGAGCGAGCCCCCGGCGGCTCCTCCAGCGCCGGCACCAGAGGGCGCCGGGAGACCGCGGCTGGGAGGGGCTGAAACCCGGACTGGGGGGGCTGAAAACCCCACTTTGGGGGCTGAAAACCCCACTTTGGGGGCTGAAAAACCAGTCTGGGGGGCTGCAAACCCACTCTGGGGGCTGCAAACCCAGATTGGGGGGTGAAAAACCCACTTTGGGGGCTGAAAACCCCACTTTGGGGGCTGCAAAACCAGTCTGGGGGCTGAAAAACCAGTCTGGGGGGCTGCACACCCACCCTGGGGGCTGCAAACCCCATCTGGGGGGCTGCAAACACAGTCTGGAGTCTGAAAAACCAGTCTGAGGGGCTGCAAACCCCACCTGGGGGGCTGATAACCCAGTCTGGGGGTCCCACTGGGCTCTGTCACCTGAATGGGCTCTGTAACCCACCCTGGGGGTCCCAGCCCCGCTCTGTGGATGCTCTCCCACCCCCTTTCCCCCCGGGGAAGGCAGAGCTGGGTCTGGCTAAGGGCAGAACCCCCCGAGCCCACTCCCCTGAGCCCCCCCCCCGGGCACGGGCAGCCCTTACTCCTCTTGCTCTTGTCCTTGTTGAGGATCTGGCGCAGCTCCTGCTCCTGCTGGCCCGGCTCAGCCTCGCGGTGCGGGGACTCCATGGCCACCTGTGGGACAGGGACATGGGCACAGGACCCCATAACCCCCCCAGAGCCCTGTGACCCGTCCATGGCCACCTGCGGGACAGGGACATGGGCACGGGACCCCATAACCCCCCAACCCCTCCATGGCCACCTGTGGGACAGGGACATGGGCACGGGACCCCATAACCCCCCCCCCCCAGAGCCCCGTGACCCTTCCATGGTCACCCGTGGGACAGGGACATGGGCACAGGACCCCATAATTGACCCCCAGAGCCCTGTGACCCCTCCATGGCCACCTGTGGGACAGGGACATGGGCACAGAACCCCAAATTGCCCCCCCCCAAGCCCTGCCTGAGCCCTGTGACCCCTCCATGGCCCCAGGCAGGGGGACACGGGGACAGAACAGTCTGGGACAGTCCCTTGTGTCACTCAGGCTCGCTGGAACGTGTGAAGCTGTTCCATCACAACAAACCTGACACGTTTTGGTCTCCAGGGACGCTTTGCCCTCCCTGGGGACATTGTAAAAGTCAAAACCTGTCTGTTCCCACTCGCTGCCTCCTCTCAGGGTGTTTGGGCACGTCTGCCGTGTTGCAACGCGGCAAAAAAAAATAAAAATCTTTGTGGAGTACCAAAGGGGAGGAAAAAAAAATCTATGATGGGAGGGAAATCCCAGCTGATCCACGGAACTGACTCCTGCCCTGAGCCTGGAGCAGCCCTGGGCACAGGCAGGGGGGGATTTCAGTGCCTGAAGATGGTCACAAGTCCTGGGATGTGGTCACAGCTCCCTGGGCATGGTCACAACTCCATGGGCATGGTCAGAACTCCCTGGGCACAATCACAACTCCCTGGGCATGGTCAGAACTCCCTGGGCATGGTCACAGCTCCCTGGGCATGGTCAGAACTCCCTGGATGTGGTCACAAGCCCCTGGACACAATCACAACTCCCTGGGCATGGTCACAACTCCCTGGGCACAATCACAACTCCCCATGGTCACAAGTCCATGGTCACTCCCAACTCCACATGGTCACAGCTCCCTGGGCATGGTCACAACTCCTGGGCATGGTCACAACTCCCTGGATGTGGTTACAACTCCTGGGCATGGTCAGTCCGGATGTGGTCACAGCTCCCTGGGAAATCCCACAGCAGCACCTCCAGGCTCCCCCAGTCCCACACCAGCACCTCCAGGCTCCTAAAAATCCCACACCAGCACCTCCAGGCTCCCCTAAATCCCACACCAGCACCTCCAGCTCCTAAATCCCACATCCAAATCCCATCCCACACCAGCACCTCCAGGCTCCCAATCCCACACCAGCACCTCCAGGTTCCCCATCCAGCACCTCCAGGCTCCTAAATCCCACACCAGCACCTCCAGGTTCCCCAATCCCAAACCACAGCCCAGCCCCTCCAGACCCATCCAACACCGTGTCACCATCCCCAAGCTGAGGAGGTGACACAGGAGCTGGAGCTGTCCCAGCCCGTGGGAGGACACACCAAGGCCTGGGTGTCACTGTCCCACACATCCACAGGAGCTGTCCCAGCCCGTGGGAGGAGGGGGGACTGCCAGTCACTGTCCCCAGGCTGTCCCAGCCCCATGGGAGGACACACCAAGCCCCGTGTCACTGTCCCCAGGCTGAGGTGACACAGGAGCTGTCCCAGCCCATGGGGAGGACACCAAGCCCCGGTGTCACTGTCCCCAGGCTGAGGTGCCAGGGGCTGTCCCCCCAGCCCAGCTGAGGTGCCCCAAGGCCTCACCGATGGAGGCGGAGCTCAGCGAGGGGGGCCCCTCCTGGGGAGGACACGCCTCCAGGCACTTCCTGGGCTTGCACCGAACCTTCAGGTTGGGCTCGGACGCTGCGGGGACAGGGGACAGGGGACAGGGGACAGGGGACAGGGGACAGGGTCAGTGCTGGCCCAGGCTGGGCGGGCTCTGTGGGGCCAGTGCCAGCTCCAGTGGGGACACGGGGACATCCCTGGGGTCTTGAGGGACATGGCGACATTCCCAAAGCCTTGAGGGACATGGCGACATTCCCAAAGCCTTGAGGGACATGGGGATATTCCCAAGGCCATGAGGGACACATGGACACTCCCAAGGCCATGAGGGACATGGGGACATTCCCAAGGCTTTGAGGGACATGGGGATATTCCCAAGGCCTTTGAGGACACGGGGATATTCCCAAGGCCATGAGGGACATGGGATCATTCCCAAGGCCATGAGGGACACAGGGACATTCCCAAGGCCATGAGATACACAGGGACATCTCTGAGGCCTTGAGGGACACGGGGACATCTCTGAGGCCTTGAGGGACATGAGGACACCCCTGAGTCCTTGAGGGACATGAGGACATTCCCAACACCATGAGATACACAGGGACACTCCCAAGGCCATGAGGGACACGGGGACATTCCCAAGGCCTTGAAGGACACAGGGAAATTCCCTGAGGCCTTGAGGGACATGAGGACATCCATGAGTCCTTGAGGGACATGAGGACACTCCCAAGGCCATGAGGGACACAGGGACATTCCCAAGGCCATGAGGGACACAAGGGCATTCCCAAGGCCATGAGGGACACGGGGACATTCCCAAAGCATTTGAGGGACACAGGGACACTCCCAAGGCCTTGAGGGACACGGGGACACGCCCAAGCCGTACCTGTTTTCCGCAGCGGGAAGTGCTCGGGGGTGTCCAGAGAAGCGCTGGGCACGGGGGACAGGAACGTGCTGAGCATGGCAGGGGAGGGACCCTCGGGCTCCAGGGGCTCCAGAGACCTGCGGGGAGAAGCCAGAGCCCCTTGCCAGCTGCCCCTGGGCAGGTCTGGGGCACGGGCAGCTCCTTTTGGGCGCAGCTGCTTTACCTGTAGGGCAGGGCTGCAGCGGGGGCGTTGCTGGTCCTCTCCAGAGCCGCCTGCTGCTTCTTCAGGATGACCTCGGCCAGCTTCTGCTTCACCACCGTGCTGGCCACGGCACCTGCACAGCGACCACGGCGTGACCGCGGGGCTCAGAGCTGCTCCCGGGGGTCCCCGCGGGCAGGATCCGACCCCAGGGCCGGGGGATGGCCGGGGACCCCCGGGAGGCACGGCCGGCTCTGCCCCCGCCCCGCTCCCGTCTGTCTGTCCCAGCAGGGATGCTCTGCTCGTGCAGCTGGGCGCTCCACGGGTCTGTGCTGGCGCGCAGCACCTCCGAGCGCGAGTTAATGAAGCCATTAATAATTAATGAGGCGCGATGCCTCCCGAAATCGGGAGCGAGCCCCCGGCGGCTCCTCCAGCGCCGGCACCAGAGGGCGCCGGGAGACCGCGGCTGGGAGGGGGTGAAAAACCAGTCTGGGGGCTGAAAACCCCACTTTGGGGGCTGAAAAACCAGTCTGGGGGCTGCAAACCCACTTTGGGGGCTGAAAAACCAGTCTGGGGGGTGAAAAACCAGTCTGGGGGGCTGCAAACCCACGCTGGGGGCTGCAAACCCAAACCCAGATTGGGGGTGAAAACCCAGTTTGGGGTGAAAAACCAGTCTGGGGGGCTGCAAAACCAGTTGGGGCTGAAAAAACAGATTGGGGCTGAAAAAAAGTCCCAAACCCTTTGGGGGCTGAAAAACCAGTCTGGGGGCTGAAAAACCAGTCTGGGGGGCTGCACACCCACCCTGGGGGCTGCAAACCCCATCTGGGGGGCTGCAAACACAGTCTGGAGTCTGAAAAACCAGTCTGAGGGGCTGCAAACCCCACCTGGGAGCCTGATAACCCAGTCTGGGGGTCCCACTGGGCTCTGTCACCTGAATGGGGTCTGTAACCCACCCTGGGGGTCCCAGCCCCGCTCTGTGGATGCTCTCCCACCCCTTTCCCCCCGGGAAAGGCAGAGCTGGGTCTGGCTAAGGGCAGAACCCCCCGAGCCCCCTCCCCTGAGCCCCCCGCCCGGGCACGGGCAGCCCTTACTCCTCTTGCTCTTGTCCTTGTTGAGGATCTGGCGCAGCTCCTGCTCCTGCTGGCCCGGCTCAGCCTCGCGGTGCGGGGACTCCATGGCCACCTGCGGGACAGGGACATGGGCATGGGACCCTATAACCCCCCCCCCAGAGCCCCATGACCCCTCTATGGCCACCTGCGGGACAGGGACATGGGCACAGGACCCCATAATCGACCCCCAGAGCCCTCTGACCCCTCCATGGCCACCTGTGGGACAGGGACATGGGCATGGGACCCCATAACCCCCCAACCCCTCCATAGTCACCTGTGGGACAGGGACATGGACACGGGACCCCATAACACCCCCAGAGCCCTGTGATCTCTCCATGGCCACCTGTGGGACAGGGACATGGACACGGGACCCCATAACACCCTCTGAGCGCCCCCCCAGAGCCCTGTGACCCCTCCCCGGCCCCAGGCAGGGGGACACAGGGACAGAACGGTCTGGGACAGTCCCTTGTGTCACTCAGGCTCGCTGGAACGTGTGAAGCTGTTCCATCACAACAAACCTGACACGTTTTGGTCTCCAGGGACGCTTTGCCCTCCCTGGGGACATTGTAAAAGTCAAAACCTGTCTGTTCCCACTCGCTGCCTCCTCTCAGGGTGTTTGGGCACGTGTGCCGTGTTGCAACGCGGCAAAAAAAAAATAAAAATCTTTGTGGAGTACCAAAGGGGAAAGGAAAAGGGGAGGGAAAAAAAAATCTATGATGGGAGGGAAATCCCAGCTGATCCATGGAACTGACTCCTGCCCTGAGCCTGGAGCAGCCCTGGGCACAGGCAGGGGGGGATTTCAGTGCCTGAAGATGGTCACAAGTCCTGGGATGTGGTCACAGCTCCCTGGGCATGGTCAGAACTCCCTGGATGTAGTCACAAGCCCCTGGACACAATCACAGCTCCCTGGGCATGGTCACAACTCCATGGGCACAATCATAACTCCCTGGGCATGGTCACAGCTCCCTGGGCATGGTCAGAACTCCCTGGGCATGGTCACAGCTCCCTGGATGTGGTCACAAGCCCCTGGACACAATCACAGCTCCCTGGGCATGGTCACAACTCCATGGGCACAATCATAACTCCATGGGCATGGTCACAGCTCCCTGGGCATGGTCACAACTTCCTGGGCACGGTCACAACTCCCTGGGCATGGTCACAACTCCCTGGGCACGGTCACAACTCCCTGGATGTGGTTACAACTCCCTGGGCATGGTCAGAACTCCCTGGGCATGGTCCCAGCTCCCTGGGCATGGTCAGAACTCCCTAGGTATGGTCCCAGCTCCCTGGGCACAATCACAACTCCTTGGGCATGGTCCCAGCTCCCTGGACGTGTCCTCCCACCTGCCTCCCTCTGAAATCTCCTGGAGGAGCTGTCCCTGGGACTGCAGGAGCCATCCCTGCCAAATCCCACTGGATTCTTGCGCCAATGAAACCTGGCAGTGAATTCCTGCACGGGGCAGGAGCTGCGCTGGCACCGGAGCTCGGTGACACCTCCCAGGAAAGCCAAGCGGTGCTGCCCCGGTCCCAGAGTGGGCATCCTGGTCCCAAACTGGGCATCCCAGTCCCAAATTGTGCATCTCAACCCCAAACTGGGCATCCAGGTTCCAAATTGGGTGCCCGGTCCCAAACTGCCCCCGGGGCAGAGCAGCAGCAGTGGCCAGGGAGGGGCAGCCCCGGCCCGCAGGGATCTCCTGCAGCTGCCCTGGAGCTCCAGCCCTGGAATTCGGCCTGGAATTGAGACACAGCCCCTCCACCTGCCTCCCCAAGCAGCCTCCTTGCGTCACAGAGGTCCCTGGGCTGGCTGGAAACCCCTCCAAGATGTTCCAGCTCAGGGAAAAGCAGGAATTCGCCCGGGAATGTTATTTTGGCCATTGGGGTTTCCAGCCTTTTCCTCCGAATCCCTGTCCAGAGAGGGGAACTCAAAGCCAGCCCTGATTCTGGCTCTGGGGGCAAAACTCACCCTCCAAAGCGCCCAAGCCTGCCCCAAACCCTGCCAAGAGCGGGGCGTGTGCCCGCCCTGCCCCGTGCCATACCCTGACGTGCTGGTGGGCGAGCTGCTCCACTTGCTGCTGGTGCAGGCTGGCCAGGAAGAGCTGGTGCTGCAGCTGCTGCTGCTTCAGGGCCAGCAGCGCCGTGTCCTGGGGCTTGAGCAGGCGCTGCCCGATGCGCAGGTCCATGGGGACGGCCTGGGGCACCCGCGGGGAGGGGCACGGGCTCACGGCAGCTGCGGGGACACAAAGGGACGCGGGTCGGTCACCGGGCTGGCACAGCGGCACCGAGCTGCCCTGCCACCCTGGGGACAGCTGCCACGGAGCATCCTCTGCATGCAGAGCCGAGCCTCAGCTGGGGAAGGAGGCTCCTGGAAATGCCGCTCCTCTGGAGAGGAGCCAGGGCGCTGCAGGTGCCTCTCCCTGGCGTCGTGGTGGAGAAGGGCTCTGGAGGGAAGATGCTCCTGCACAACTTCCCTGAAGGGTGAAACCCCGGCCCCGTGGGGACACCAACACAGCGCCAGGTACACACCTGAAATCATCTGTTACACCCCCAACACAGTGCCAGTCACACACCTGAAATTGCCCATTACACACCCAAACCAGTGCCAGTTGCACACCTGAAATTGCCCATTACATACCCAAAACAGTGCCAGTTACACCCCAAAACAGTGCCAGTCACGCACCTGACATCATCTGTTACACCCCCAAAACAGTGCCAGTTACACACCTGAAATCATCTGTTACACCCCAAACCAGTGCCAGTTACACCCCAAACCAGTGCCAGTTATACACCTGAAATAATCTGTTACACCCCCAAAACAGTGCCAGTTACACACCTGAAATTGCCCATTACACCCCAAAACGGTGCCAGTTACACCCCAAACCAGTGCCAGTCACACACCTGAAATTGCCCATTACACACCCAAAACAGTGCCAGTTACACACCCGAAATCATCTGTTACACCCCCAAAACAGTGCCAGTCACACCCCAAACCAGTGCCAGTTACACACCTGAAATTGCCCATTACACACCCAAACCAGTGCCAGTTACACACCTGAAATTGTCTGTTACACCCCAAACCAGTGCCAGTTACACCCCAAACCAGTGCCAGTTACACACCCAAACCAGTGCCAGTTACACACCTGAAAAGGTGTGGGAAGGCACTGGGGGGAAAAAGGGGTAGAAAGGGATTTGGGGCGTGCAGAAAGGGGTGGGAAGGGCTTGGGGCACCCCAGGTGAAGGAGGGGCTGCTGCAGGCACCCCCAGGAGGGAGCAGAGGCCAGGGGAAGCTCTGGGAATCTCTCCCTGCATCGTTTGCCTCAGTCCCTACAAAAACAAGCGGCAAGGCAGTGGAAATGGAGCAGGGAGGGATGGATGGGGGCTGCTGGGGGAGAGGGAGGCCGGGCAGCGGCCAGGAAAGCAAAACAAGTCCTCAGCACTCGCCTGGAGCCAGGAAAAAGGGATGGGAGCATCCCCACCCTAAAGAGGATTTTCGAGAGCCTGGGGAGGAAGACCCTGAGAGTGGACCCCAGCTCCTGGGATGGGAATAGGCCCCCAGCTCTGTCCACCCCACCCTGGGGATGTCTGAGTGGGTTCTCAGAGAGGCTGGGGTGAGAAAAGGCACCCTGGGAGTGGATTCTCAGAGGATGGGATGAGAAAAGGCATCCTGAGAGTGGATTCTCAGAGGCTGGGATGGGAATAGGCACCTTGGGAGTGGATTTTCAGAGGATGGGGATGAGAAAAAGCACCCTGAGAGTGGATTTTCAGAGGCTGGGATGGAAAAGGCACCCTGAGAGTGGATTTTCAGAGAGGATGGGATAAGAAAAACCACCCTGGGAGTGGATTTTCAGAGAGGATGGGATGAGAAAAGGCATCCTGAAAGTGGATTTTCAGAGGATGGAATGAGAAAAGCCACCCTGGGAGTGGATTTTCAGAGGCTGGGATGAGAAAAGCCACCCTGGGAGCAGAGCCTGGCCTGGCGTGCCCCGGGGTGACACTGGTGTCCCGGCCCTGATGCTCCTGGCCAGGATGAGGCCACCAAACTCAGGGCAGTTTTCCAGGGCTTGGAAACACAAACCGTCCCGCGCTGGGCGCCAGGGCAGTGTGGGGAGGGCTGGTGGCACCGGGAGGGAAAGCCGGGCTCTGGGCAGGAGCCCCCGTCCCTGTGCGGGTGTGAGGGCCCCGCACGTGGCACCTCCTCAGGGATGCCCCAGAGCCCCCAGCTCCGGACGCCCCTGGCACAGCCCCTCCTGCCCCGGGAGCTGTTTGTGACCTCCCTGCGCAGCTTGAACTCATCTGGGGTTTGCTGCCGGGCCCTGGGCCAGGAGCTGCAGTAAACAACCCCCTGATCCAGGGGCCCAGGCCAAGCCCGCGGCTCCTCCCCTTCCCCGCCCCAAAAAGCCAAAAGTGAATCCCACCGAGGCTCCCGGGGGTTTGTCCCTGTCCCCAACCCAGCCTGGACCCTCAGAGCCACCAGCAGCAGGACACGTGGCTGGGACTGGGATGTACGGTTTGGGACTGGGATGCAAATTTGGGACTGAGATGCACGGTTTGGGACTGGGATCACAGTCTGGGACCAGGATCACAGTTTGGGACTGGGATGTGCAGTTTGGGACTGGGATGCAAATTTGGGACTAGGATGCACGGTTTGGGACTGGGATGTCCAGTTTGGGACTGGGATGCAAATTTGGGACTAGGATGCACGGTTTGGGACTGGGATGTCCAGTTTGGGACTGGGATCACAGTTTGGGACTGGGATGCAAATTTGGGACTGGGATGCACAGTTTGGGACTGGGATGCACAGTTTGGGACCAGGATGCCCATTTTGGGACTGAAATCACAATTTGTGACTGGGATGCCCAGTTTGCGACTGGGATCACAGTTTGGGACTGGGATCACAGTCTGTGACCGGGATTCCCAGTTTGGGACCGAGATGCCCACTTTGGGACTGGGATCACAGTTTGGGACTGGGATGCACAATTTGGGATTGGAATCACAATTTGGGACTGGGATGCATGGGCTGGGACTGGGCTGCCCAGTTTGGGACTGGGATCACAGTTTGGGACTGGGATCACAGTTTGGGACTGGGATGCACAATTTGGGACTGGGATGCACAATTTGGGACTGGGATGCACAGGCTGGGGCTGGGCTGCCCAGTTTGGGACTGGGATCACAGTTTGGGGCTGGGCTGCCCAGTTTGGGACTGGGATGCACGGGCTGGGACTGGGCTGCCCAGTTTGGGACCACACAGCCACGGGACCAGGAGCCCACCACATGCACCACCCCCTGGGCCGGCAGCCGTGGACGCAGCCCGTGGATCCTCCATGGGAAGGGGAGGCTGTGACACGGAGTCTCCCCGCAGTGCCCGGCCATGAATGAGGGCTCTGTGCTCCAGCCCCGTTCCCAGCACTCCTTACCAGCATTTTCCAGGCTGCCGGCACAGCACGGAGCAGGGAAAGCAGCCGAGGGGCCGCGGGCTCAGCCACGAGCTGGGACAGCCCCGGGGGGAGGCTGGGGAGCCCCACTTTGCCCTGCAGCACGTCCCAGAGGAGCTCTGGGACAGGGGGAGGTTTGGTGGCAGCCCCAGGCCGGGGGTGGCAGTGCAGGGCTGGTGCCACCCGGGACACCACCGCGCTGCTCCCAACCAGCCATCCCGGAAAAGAAAAAAAAATCCAGCGCAGAAATCTTTGCTTTGGCATTTCCTGATTGTTTTTAAAGAGGCGAATCGGCCGTCAACAGAGCTGGGCTTACATAAGGGGGAAATAAAGCAAAGAGGCAAACAAAGCAGGGCAGGAAGGTTATTGAGGAGCAAAGCAGTGGCATCCCAGCTCTGCTGTTCTGTGCATCCCTGCCTGCATCCCTGTCTGCATTCCTGTTTATTCCTGCCTGTATCCCTGTTTATCCCCACCTGTATCCCTGTTTATCCCTGCCTGTATCCCTGTCTATCCCTGCCCTCATCCCTGTTTATCCCTTCATGTATCTCTATTTATCCCTGCATGTATCCCCACCTGCATCCCTGTTTATCCCCACCTGTATCCCTGTTTATTCCTGCCTTCATCCCTGTCTCTCCCTGCCCTCAACCCTGCCCTCATCCCTGTTTATTCTCACCTGTATCCCTGTTTATCCCTGCCCTTATCCCTGTTTATCCCCACCTGTGTCCCTGTTTATCCCCACCTGTATCCCTGTTTATCCTCACCTGTATCCCTGTTTATCCCTGCCTGTATCCCTGTTTATCCTCACCTGTATCCATGTTTATCCCTGCCTGTATCCCTGTTTATCCTCACCTGTATCCTTGTTTATCCCTGCCTGTATCCCAGTTTATCCCCACCTGTATCCCTGTTTATCCCCACCTGTATCCCTGTTTATCCCCACCTGTACCTCTATTTATCCCTGCCCTCATCCCAGTCTCTCCCTGCCCTCCTCCCTGCCTGCCCACAGACTTGCTCTGAGGTGGAGCAGCCGTTAAACCCAGGCTGGGTTGTTTTTTTTCAATAAACCATCTTCTTTTATAAAAGCCTTTCCCATCTTACGCTGATCTGCTGTGAAAGGTTCAGAGTTCAGGCGGGTTGAAGAATGCGGGTGATTAAAAACATTCCTCTCTAATAGAAGGGAAAAGGTCTTCTCCAGAGCCCTGCACGACGAGCAGGAATGAGCTGGAGGGAGGGAGCTCAAATTAAAAACACTTAAATAAGAAACCACACCAAAAGGACCGTGTTGAAAGAACACGAAGATCACAAAGGGAGAACTCGAGAAATAGGAAATCCTGGAGCTGGGGTGCCTCGTTTAACCCTGCTGGGCCCTGGGGTGCTGGCTTTGATTAGGAACCAAACCCTGCTCCCCAGAAAGAGAGAAAAATCACCAAACCCACCCAGCCCCAGCTTTTGGGGGGACAGTGCCACACCCCCGCAGGTGCCCACACGCCCCTTTGTCCCCTACCTCCAGCTCGTGTGTCCCCGAGGGGTTTCCTCGCAGGATCCTACAAAATCCCAGCTTTTGGGGCATTTTCCTCTTTCCTCTCCTTAGCACAGAGATCCGGGGGTGGGAGCTCCGAGGGTGGGAGTTCTGAGGGTGGGAGCTCCAGGGATGGGAGTTCTGAGGGTGGGAGCTCCGAGGGTGGGAGCTCCGAGGGTGGGAGATCCGAGGGATGGGAGCTCCAGGGATGGGAGTTCTGAGGGTGGGAGCTCCGAGGATGGGAGCTCCAAGGGATGGGAGCTCCAGGGATGGGAGATCTGAGGGTGGGAGATCTGAGGGTGGAAGATCTGAGGGATGGGAGCTCCAAGGGATGGGAGTTCTAGGGATGGGAGCTCCAAGGGTGGGAGCTCCAGGGAAAGCAGCTCCAGGGATGGGAGCTCCAGAGATGGGAGTTCCAGGGATGTGAGCTCCGAGGGTGGGAGCTCCGAGGGTGGGAGCTCCAGGGAAAGCAGCTCCAAGGAAAGCAGCTCCAAGGAAAGCAGCTCCAAGGAAAGCAGCTCCAGGGAAAGCAGCTCCAGGGAGAGCCCTGCACCCCCTCAGCCATCCCCGCATGGAGAGCACTCCGGCCACGTCCCGCAGGAGCCATAAGGGAGCAGATGATGCTCAGGGAAGATGTAATGTTTGGAGCAGCCGGGTGCCAAGTTGTGATAACTCCTTCTGGAGCTCATGGAGTGGGAGTTTCAGGGGCTTTACGCCTCAGCCAGATGTGGGTGGATCCCTCCCCTCCCCACCAGACAGCAAATTCCTGCTCCACAACGAGACGAGGCTGATGCTGCTCCAAGAAAAGCCCCCTGAGAGTTTTTCCACCAGGGTAAACCCAAATTTTTCTGCTCTGATTCTTGCAAACTTCCCTCTGCAGAAAGTTTCCAAAAAAAAAATTTAAAATTGAGACAGACGATGATTAAAGTTTGGCAAAGTCACCAGAGCAGCACAAAACCTTTCCCACGACCAAAGGCACGAACCAAGATCCAGCCACACACACCCAACCACGCCGTGCACCTGTGAGCAGAGCAGTTATTCAGGCATTCCAAGCACAAAACGGGAATTTTCCCTGCTGGAGCCTAGAAACGAGCTGCACATCAGGCCTGGGGAGGCAGATCAGAGCGAGATGCTTCCTCTGATTGCTCTCCCTGGTTGTTTGCAGCTCGTGACCTTTGAGTCACACATTTAATAGCCCTCCAAAGAACTGGAACTTTCTCCCCACAAATGTGCACATTTCCTTCTGAAACTCATGGCTCCAGGACCCAAAAACCTCAGGGCTGGCCCAGAGTCCAGGGACAGGGAGGAAACACCTTTGGGCCTGGATGTGCTGCTGGTTTCACCACTCCCTGCTCCAGCCCAAATCCCATTTCTGCTGCTCCCATCCTGTCCAAGGGGACCACGCTGCTCCCGCAGCATCCAGGGCAGGATTCCTGGGAGAGGCACAGGGAACTCTTCAGGGCTAAATCGGACACTCCTGGAGGTGAGCCAGGTCTGTGTTCCTGGGCAGGTTTTCCACATGCTCTCAGATCCATCGGTTTTGCCTCCAGGGCGAGGGTGGTCAGAGGATCCCAAGGTAACCCCACATCCAGAGTTACCCCAAACCTGAACAGTGGACACGAACTTCACCTCAGGCACTGCCCAAACACCTTCTCTCCTGTTCCTTCCTGCTCCCAGAGGAGCTGGAGGGATTTGCGGGAGCTCCCTGGATGCTGCCCCTCTCACAGGGATAAGCTTTGAAAGCCTTCAGAGCACCCAGCCCTGAAAATGCCGAGGCAAAACCCCCCAGCAAAAGTTTTTGGGCCTAAGTTTGAGACCTCAGGGACATCCAGGTACTAAACCACAGGAAACTCTGGGCACGGGCAGGATGGAGCTGCCTCACGGGTCCCACAAAATGTGGTTGGAGCGTGGGCAGCCCCAGGGAGCAGGGGGGATCAAAGGGCTCACTCATCTCCTGCAGCCGCAGCCGGGCCGGGCCAGAGCAGGGCCGGCCAATGGCTCCATCCCCACCGCAGCCCTGGCACAGCTGGAAACCTCTGGCAGTCATTTCCTGCCCCCTGCCACCCCCACAGGTCACCCAGCCCATCCCAGAGAGCGGAGGAGGGACAGGAGGGAGAGGCGTCCCCAGGAAACCTCGCAGCCACCGCGGCTTCCCGAGGAGCACCGGGAGCGCCACGGCCACAGGGAGCCAAGGCGGCCTCAAATCACAGAAACTCCCCAGATCTGGGGGAAATCCTCCTTTCCCAGAAGAGGAACATCCCCCAGAGCGCATCCTGCCCCGCTGGATCCCTTGCCCAGCCCGGCTGGGATGTGCTGGCTCCTCCTGGCTCTGGGGAGCCCCAGACTCTTCTGGGGAGCCCTAAACTCCTCTGGGGAGCTCCAAACATCACCCTGGCCTGGAGGGGAGGCAAATCTGCCCCTCCTGGCGGTCCCACAGGGCCTTTCCCTGCAGCAAACACCCCGTGGGGAGCTGCTGCTCCTCCACACTGCCCAGCTCCTCTCCTTGAGGTGACAAAAGCTCCAGCACTGCCTGAGCACAGGCAGGGATGGATTGGGACACAGGCAGCACCTCCAGGATGGAAACCCCTGGCTCTGGCTGAGCTGGTGCACCCCAGTGCCCTCCAGCAGCCTCATCTTCCTCTCCAGGCTCCCGGCAAGGGGCACCAGTGCTGCCCAGAGCTCATCATCACCTCCTGCCCTCTCTGGGGAGAGGCTCTGGCCCCGCTCCTGGTGGGATGAGCTCCCTGTTCTCTGGGCAGGATGAGCTCCCTGTTCTCCTGGTGGGATGAGCTCCCTGTTCTCCCAGCAGGATGAGCTCTCTGCTCTCTGGGCAGAATGAGCTCCCTGTTCTCTGTTCTCCCAGCAGGATGAGCTCTCCGTTCTCCCGGCAGGATGAGTTCCCTGTTCCCTCTCCCAGCAGGATGGACTCTCCATTCCCTGTTCTCTGGGCAGGATGAGCTCTCCCATCCATTCTCCCAGCAGGATGAGCTCCATTCCCTGGGCAGAATGAGCTCCCCCAGCCTTCGGCAGGATGAGCTCCCTGTTCTCTCTGGGCAGGATGGACTCTCCATCTGTTCTCCCAGCAGGATGATCTCTCCATTCCCTGCTCTCTGGGCAGGATGAGTTCCCCTGCTCTCTCTCCATTCCCCTGTTCTCCCAGCAGAATCCATTCCCTGCCCTGGGCAGGATGATCTCTCCATTCCCTGCTCTCCCAGCAGAATGAGCTCCCTGTTCCCTGCTCTCTGGGCAGGATGAGCTCTCCATTCCCTGCTCTCCCGGCAGAACGAGCTCTCCCATCCATTCTCCCAGCAGGATGAGCTCCCTGCTCTCTGGGCAGGATGAGCTCTCCATTCCCTGCTCTCTGGGCAGGATGAGCTCCCAGTTCCCTGCTCTCTGGGCAGGATGATCCCTCCATTCCCTGCTCTCCGGGCAGGATGAGCTCTCCATTCCCTGCTCTCTGGGCAGGATGAGCTCTCCATTCCTGCTCTCCCGGCAGGATGGGATTCGCTGCCTGGGCAGGATGAGCCTCCCATCCTGCCTCCCGGGATGATCTCTCCATTCCCTGCTCTCCCGGCAGAATGAGCTCCCATCCTCAGCCCGGGAGGATGCCAAGGGAAGCCCCGGAACCGGGAGGTCCCAGCCCGGGAGGATGCCAAGGGAAGCGGAGCGGAGATCAAAGGGCTGCAGCAGCTCCCTCTCCTCGCTTACCCAAGCGCAGCAGAACGCTCCCGACCGGTTTGCGAGGAGGGCTCGGCGGCTCCTCCCTCGCCGGGGCATCCACCGGGAGCTGCTCGGGCACCGGCTGGGCCCGGGGCTGCCGGCACGGCACCCATTTATCCTTTTAATTGCTGCTGCCAGAGCCCGGCTTGAGTCACAACCCCCCGGGGAAGGCTCAGCGCGGCCCGAAGCCGCTTCGTGCTTGATCTGGAAGCGCTGAGACAAAAAAAAAAAAAGCTGGAATCACTCAATCTCCACTCCCGGCAAGTGGCTACTCAAGGCGACCTGCCCGTTAATTAGAGCCGCAGGAAGGAAATCCCTTTGGCAAACGCTGGACAAGGTCCAGGGCTGGGTTGGAGGGCAGAAAAGGAAATTCAAGGAAAAAACCCGAGGCTCAGGAGAAGCAGGAAGAGCTGGGAGAAGCACGGGCAGCCCCAGCTCCACGGGCACAAAGGGAAAGAGGCACAAACTCAATTCCCTGGGCAATCCCTGGACTGCTCGACCTCCAGCAGGCAGGGCCCAGCCGGGGCTCACCCCAAACCTGCCCCGTGCTGACCCTCGGGCGTCTGAGGAGCCGCCGAGGAGCTCCCCAGGGCAGACCTGGGGCCCAGCCTGAGTTATTTCTGTCGCAGGGAGGAAGCCGCAGCATTTTCAGTTTCCTGCACAAACACACTTGGGGTGCCCTTGCCCAGGGGCAGCGCTGCCTCCCCTCCCTGGCTGCTCAGGAAGGAGCTGGGAAAGCTCAGGGTTGGCACCAGCGAGGCTGGGAAAGGTGCAGGTGTCAAATCCTCAGTGCAGAGGAGGCTGAAACCTGCCTGGATCTGAGGAGCCACACCCTGGGGACAGCGGGGACAGCAGGGACAGCAGGGACAGCCACCCTGCGACAAACCTGGCTTGATGCTGGGGCTTGCTGGCAGCTGCGGGGAGATGCTGGGAATTCCATCCGGGATGGAGAAGCTACAGGCAAGGCAGCAGGCAGGATTTCTGCTGGGAGGAAACGCCAGGAGCACCTGGAGTCCCAAAGAGAAGCCGTGGAGGAGGCCAGGGCTCCAGCGGGACTGAGGGTGCAGGTGGGTGTGTGAGTGCTCCACACTCATGGAGCAACACTGCCCTGGGGCTTTCACCCAGCAAGAGGAGCTGCTGCTGCTGCTGCTGAGCTGTCCAGAAATGGGGGAAAAGCAAAAAGAACCAGCAGAGAAACTCCCGGTGAGCCCGGCGCAGCAGCAATGACTCAGACACTGAACAATCAGTGTTCATGGCGGGGACTGAGCCCTCAAACATCTCGGGATCAGAGCTGGTGTCAGCCCAGCAGAGCCCCAAACACATCCAGGCCCTCAAAGCCCACCTGGCACCCAAACAACCGGGCACACACCTGACCCCAGCCCATGGACCCTGCTCCAGGCAGGAGATGCTCCCACCAAGCCCAGCCTCCCACCCGCCTGGCACATTCACCCCACGCCCGGCAGGGGGTCCACCTGGCACCCAAACAAGCGGGCACACACCTGGCCCCAGCCCACGGACCCCGCTCCGGGCAGGAGATGCTCCAGGTGCCCCTCGCACCAACCTGGCTGTTCCAGCCTCCCCACCCTGCTCCTGGCACACTCACCCACGGATGGCATCGTGTCCCTGTGGCCCCTCGGGGTCCCTGTGGCCACCGGGGCCCACCTGGCACCCAGTAACTGCGCACACACCTGGCCCCAGCCCTGGCCCCTCGGCCCAGGCAGGATGTTCCAGGTGCCCCCCACCCCCCTGCTCCAGCCTGGGCGGAGGAGATCAGGGTCCCTGTGGCCACCGGGGCCCACCTGGCACCCAATAACCAGGCACACACCTGGCCCCAGCCCACAGCCCCTGCTCCGGGCAGGAGATGCTCCAGGTGCCCCTCGCACCAACTGCTCCAGCCTCCCCACCCACCTGGCACACTCACCCACGGATGGCATCGTGTCCCTGCAGCCCCTCGGGGTCCCCGTGGCCACCGGGGCTGTGGAAGGAGCTGCCCCCGGCCCCGGGAGCTCCCGGATCCCCGGTCCGGGCGGTCCCGGGTGCGGCCGCCACCACTCCCTTGCAGTTCTCACGGGCAGATCGAGCCTTGGCAAAGCCCTGGCTGGCAGCCGGCCTCATCAGGCTCATTAAGTGCAATTAAGGCACAGCGGGCATCCCTCCCCCTCCCCGCCCCTCTGGGGGATATTTTGCTTTTAGACAAAATAAACAGGGAGGTTTTGCGTGGGCTCGGGCAGGTGCCAACAGCGGGCAGCAGCAGCAGGTGGAAGCGCCGAGGTCTCCCAGGGGGGAAGCCACGGTGAATCAACACGTCCAGCCCCAATTCCAGCCCTCCTCCTGCTCCCAGGGGTGCCCATTCCAGCCCCCTGGCCTGGAGGGGAGCACCAGACCCTCTCCCCTTTGCAAACAGGAACATGAAATGGGATAAGCTCTAAGGAAGCTGCCCCCTTTGACTCTCGCTGGGATTTTAAAACCACAGGGAAAAGCTTCCACGGCAACCTGAAGCGGGATTTCATTGCAGCAGCTCCTCCAGCATCACTTGGAAGCTGGTTATGGAACTGCTGCCCTCCACAGCCCCAAACGTGGGAGAAGGGAGAGCACGACAGAAGAGCCCAATCCCCTTCTCCTCCTGCGCCATCCCTCCTCCCCTGGGGACCCCAAAAGGGCCAGGGCACACTGGGGAGCTTTAAACCACGCAGAACATTGCCCCAGGCCCCAGAACATCACCCCAAGCCCCAGAACATCGCTCCAAGCCCCAGAACATCGCTCCAAGACCCAGAACATCACCCCAAGCCCCAGAACATCACCCCAAGCCCCAGAACGTCACCCCAAGCCCCAGAACATCGCCCCAAGCCCCAGAAAATCGCCCCAAGCCCCAGAAAATCGCCCCAAGCCCCAGAACGTCACTCCAAGCCCCCAAACGTCATCCCAAGCCCCAGAACATCGCCCCAAGACCCAGAACATCGCCCCAAGCCCCAGAACATCACTCCAAGCCCCAGAACATCGCCCCAAGCCTGGGGGCCCCCATGAGGCTGCAGCCCATCCAAGATTTTCCCTCGATGCCACCAAAGCATTGCGCCATCGCCCTGGCAGTGCTGGACACCTCCTGTCAGGAGGGAAATCCGTGAGATCCTGGCATTCCTGGCAGGTCACTGGGGCTGGCCCTGACCCTGGGCTTTGTCACAAAGCTCTGGGGTGGGGTAGGGAGGGAGTCCTGGGGACCACGACGCTGCTCGAGGAGGGTAAAACAGCCCCGCTCCATCCCCATGCACTCTGGGACACGGGAAAAAACCAAAAGGGATCCTTAAAGCTTTCTGCTCCCCCACGGAAAAATCAGCTGGAGCTGTCCCAGGGCGGACTGGATGCCAGCACATGCAGTGAGAGCTGGGTCTGGGCTCCTGGGGCTGTCCCAGGGTGACCCAGGCCAGGCAGAGATGGGCATTTCCCAGTCTGGCTCCTGCAGGAAGCACCAACAGCCCCAGGAGAGGCTCTGCCACCCAGACAAACCCCGGAGATCTGTCACAGCCCCTTCTGAGGTGGGGCCATGCCCCGACCGAGAGCTTTGCTTCAGATATTTGGGGTTTACTGCTGCTAAAGGGATTTAGCCAGAACACATTAAGATCATTTCCCGTCTTAATTAATTCTACTTTCACTTCCTGGCACGTCGGAGCTCGGCCTCCTCCGCCGCAGCGAGGAGCCTCAGCTCTGCCCCACCACAGCAACAAGAGCTGTGCAAAAACCCAGGAGGGGCTTTGCAGCGTTCCTTTGCCACCATCCGAGCCCAGCCCACGCTGAAAACATCCCCAAAAGCCAGAACCCCCTTTCATGGCCGTGTTTCTCCACCACAGAGCGAGAGGGGACCTTCCCCTCCCTCCTCAGCCAGAGGAGCTTTGAGGAGCAGCGATCGTGCCTCTTGCACAACAAATCCCCTGCTCTCCCTGCCCGCCCCACATCCCTTTGAGGCACAGAGGAAGCGGGCTGGAGACATCCTTCCTGCGCTGGGGACAATGCGATGGAAATAGCCCGGGAGCAGCGGGGCGGCAGGGAGCTGCGCAGGGCCTGGGATTGTCCGGCCAGGGACCGGCCGGGCAGGGCAGCCCCCCAGGCAGAGCCTTCAAAGGAGCAGCCCCAAATTGTCCCTGTCCACCTTCCCAGGGGACCGGCGGGATTTGGGCAGCTGCAGCCCCCAGAGCAGAGCCAGAACCCCAAGCCTGGCAAGAGCGGCCCCAAACCCAAAAAGCCTGTCCACCAGCCCCAGGGGCCCACCCCAAAAAGGGATTTGGGATTTCAGCGCGAAATCCGCTCGGCCTCAGCGACTTCACAGCAGCACGAGGCCCACCCCAAAAGCCTGGCACTTCACAGCAGCACAAGGCCCACCCCAAAAGCCTGGCACTTCACAGCAGCACAAGGCCCACCCCAAAAGCCTGTCAGGGGCTCTCCGCTGCAGGGAAAAACCCAGGACACCCAGACGGCAGAAGATGCTCTCTCCAGACCCAGCCCTGAGGGTGAAACGAAGCCCCCGGGGAGCGGGTTCCGCCCTCAGTCCCGATTTTCTCCTCCAGATGGGAGGTGCGCGAGTTCAGCTGCTGCGGCTCACGTCAGCAGCTGGAAAAGCCTGCGAGGACCCACGCAAGCCCGGCCTGCTGAGGACGCTGCTGACGGCAGCTGAGCAGGGCAGGGTGGCAGGAGCAGAACCGCTCCAAGCCACCAATCAGCCCCCGAATTTGGGGTTGCCACTCAAGTCGGTGCTGGTTTTGGTATTCGCCTCCCATTTCTGAGGGCCCTGGGAGAGCAAGTTATCACTTGCCGTCCTTCTGCACAATCAAGGTGGTGACAGAAGCGGTTTTTCTTTTAAAACACCCCAAACCCAGACGTATTTTCAAGGTCTGAGGTGGTTTTAGGGCTGGGATTTCAGGAGTGGCAACACCTGGGTGAGCAGCACAGAGCTGTGGCCAGAGCCACGCTTGGAGAGGGAGGGAAATGAGAGGATGGATGATGCTGCCACTTGTCCCTGCTCCTGCCACCACCCCCAGAGCCCCCCAGGGCAGGGGACCATCCCAGCACAGCCTGGCCCCTCTTCACTGGCCCAAAAGTGGGGCCAGGCCCTCTCTGAGCTGCTGCGCTGGGGCTGCTCTGCTCCCCGAACATTCCCAAGTGCATTTCTGCCCTGCTGATGGGTTAAAAATAGAAACCATCAGTATTATTGTCCTGCAAGCAAATATAGAAAGATCACATCCTCCCTGCAGAAAAACGACACGGCAGGGACCTCTCCGAACCCAGGCACGGGGGAGAGCTCTATTTTGGGATGGGGAACTTGGGAAGTTTGAACAGAATCCCGAAATTTGTGATGTTGACTCACTGCAGTGTTAAAGATCCATGGAAAACTCGCCTTCCCCCTGCTCTCCCGGCTTCCCTGGGGTTTTGTTCGGGATGTCAGGCTCGAGGAGGGTGCTCCGGCTTGCACGGCACTCCCAGCGCTGCCCCAGCGCTGCCCTCGCAGATGGGAACGGCCCCGATCCAGTTTGGGAGTGGTCTCGTCACCACCGTCCCCGTCAGCGCTTCCCAGCTCCCAGGGAGGCGCTGCAGCAGGAAAACCCCATCCCTGCTCTGCTTCCCAAAGCTCCGAGCAGCTGGCACACCCCCGTTCCAAAGGCGGCTCCAAAGCAGGGTTCCCCAGAAAGGGAAGAGCCAACCCTGACCCCAGAGCAGGAGACGCCCTGAGCACCACCGAACCCTCCCCTGCTCCCTTCACCCTTTCCTAGCACCGACCCCTTCCCTTCTCCCATCCCTTTCCCTTCTCCCATCCTTTTACCTTCTCCCATCTCTTTTCCCTGTTCCTTTTCCCTTCTCCCATCCCTTTTCCCTTCTCCCATCCCTTTTCCCTGTTCCCTTTCCCTACTCACATCCCTTTTCCCTTCTCCCATCCCTTTCCCCTGTTCCCTTTCCATACTCGCATCCCTTTTCCCTGCTCCCATCCCTTTTCCCTGTTCCAAATCCCTTTTCCCTTCTCTCATCCCTTTTCCCTTCTCCCATCCCTTTCCCTGTTCCCTTTCCTTTTCCCTACTCCCATCCTCTTTCCCTGCTCCCTTTCCCTACTCCCATCCCTTTTCCCTGTTCCCAATCCCTTTTCCCTTCTCCCATCCCTTTCCCTTCTCCCATCCTTTTCCCTTCTCCCATCCCTTTTCCCTGTTCCCATCCCTTTCCCTGCTGGCTCTGGAGGGAGGGGGCCCTCAGCCTGAACCTCGCTTTTTTGGAAAAGGAAGATTTCTGCGCAATCCCGGCCTTTCCTTTCCGCGAGTGTTTGTGCTGAGCGCCGGGGCCGCTCCCACCCAGCTGGGACCCGGCTCCAGATCCAACCTTGTTCCTCAGCAAATCCCCGGGGAGAGGAGAGGAATGCGGCAGGGTCACATCCAGCTGCTGCAAGGGAGGGGAAATCCAGGGCCAGGGGTGTCTGGGGACGGCTCTGATGTGGGGTGCAGCAGAAGGACCCCGGATCCCAAACCAAGCCGGCTCCAAACCCCAGCACTGACCCCAAAACTGCCCCAGAGCACCCCAGGGATGGCTCCCCTCCCAAACCAAGCCTGCAGGAGCAGGCCCGGGAGGAGCTGGGGTGCAGAGGTCCCCCCACCATCCCAAACATCTCCCCCCATCCCCACCGAGGCCCCCCCCGGGATGTGGGGCAGGGAATGCTCAGAGCAGAGCTCACTGCACCCCCTCCCCTCCTCCCCACGACAAAACCCACACCCAGACACAGAAGTGGTCAGGAAAAACCCGGCAGTGACTCCACAACAATTCCGGGCAGCTCCGTTCCCAGGAGGAGCCGGCTCTGCCCGCGGCCCCGCTCCAGCAGAGCCCCTCGGCGCTCCCAGCCAGGTGCCCTGGGCCAGCCCCGGGGCCATTCCCTCATCCTGTTCCGTGCACATCCCAGCTGGCATTTCAGCCCCCGGCCAGTGCCAGATTTCTCTCTGCTGAGCCAATGCACTTGGAAATACATGACGACTTCAGCAGATTAATTGGAAACACAGCCTGGGTGTTGCAATCCCAGGAATGACTCCAATTTCAGGAACAAATGTTTTCATAGAATCACAGAATCATAGAATATTCTGAGTGGGAAGGGACCCACAAGGATCATCCAGTCCAAGCCCTGGCCCTGCACAGACAGCCCAAAAATCCCACCCTGTGCATCCCCGGGAGCATTTTCAAAATGCCCATTGAGAATTTGGCATAACTTCACCAGTTTGCTGAACATTTCCAGCTAAACTGGGACAGACTCCACTCACACCTGGGATTATTCTTTTAGTGTGGCGTGCTCCAATTAAAACCTCCTCAAGAAGATTTAAGGCACACCACGGAAGAGGAGGCAAGAAGAACAATTTCAGTTTGCTCTGTAAATCTCCTCTTAAAACCTCGCTGGTTTTGAGCATCCCAGGGCTCCTCTCAGCCCCTCTGCAAAACCAGACCCAAACTCTTCCCCCAAGATCCTGAAAAGCCCCCAGGGCTGGGAGAAGGAGGAGGGGTGGAGGAGGGATCCTGGCTGGAAACCAATCCTGTGCTTCCATATTTTCCACCCTCCACAGAAAACCTTTCCCCTTCAGCATCAGTCAACCTTGCTGTTTGCTGCCAACCTCTGCAGCCATTCCAACCCTTCGGAGGCTGAACCTGGTGATTTTGGAGGTCTTTTCCCACCTTAACAATTCCATGATTCTCCCCTTGCTGCCAAGAACTGGAAAGCCCTTTCGAGGTGGGCAGCTGTGCACCGAAGCTCGGGGTGATAAGGGAAGGAGAAAAGCTGGTCTATCCACCCTGAGCCTGGCAGGGAGCTCTGCTTTGCCATCCCACTGCCAGGGCTCCTGCAACCCAACAAAAAAAATCCTGTGTGGGACGTGGAAGGGGCTGCTGGAGGGAAAATGGGGAGCCCAAGCTCGGCTCCAAGGGCTGGAATGGCTGCAGAGGTTGACAGCAAACAGGGATGGGCAGAGAAAGGGCTGGGTGATGCTGAAACCCCTGCAAGGGGAGAGGTTTTGCTGTGGAGGGGTGGAAAATATGGAAGCACAGGGATGGTTTCCATGCAGGGAACCTTCCTCCACCCTTCCTCCACCATCATCCCTCTCCCAGCCCTGGTGGGCTTTTTGGGATTTGGGTGCTGACACCAAAGAGGGGCTCTGGAAGGAGGGATGGGCTCTGGAGGGGCTGTGGCTGCTCCTTCAGACCCTGTGGCTGCTGCAGACATGGGGCAGTGCCCGGGTGAATTCCTGCCTTGGAGGGGCCTGGAGCAAGGAGCGCAGCCCCTGCCTCGCAGGCCCCATTGAGGCCACGATTGCAGCGAGATAAAACACATTTGAATCTTCCCAGAGCAATCAGCTCCCACAGCCTGGCTCCTGGAGCTGCACCTCCTCTCTCTCCCAGCTGTTTGGCTGCTCCTCTCAGCCCAGCCCTGCCAGAGCTGGAGCCCGAGCCAGCAGCAGCACAGGCTGCACAAACCCTCCCCGGAGCCCCCCCTGCCCCATGCAGGCTCCAATCCACCGACCCAGCCCCAAACCCAATTCCCTGCTCAGCCTTTGCCTCACGGAGCTCTTTTTGTCCTGCACGAAAGCCACAATTCCCAGCCAGACCTTTGGGGTGGGATTCCTCCTCCCTGCCATGAAGTCTGAGTGTTCCTGCCGTTAATCTGGGTAATCTGACAAAATAAAAACCACCAGGTTTTGTGGTGAGATGTCACTTTGGGCGCTTTGCTCATCCCACGGATCTTTCTTTGGGGTGTCCATACCCATGACTGGGAGCTCCATGGGATCCAAAAGATCCCAGCATGGGGATGGGAACCTCTGCCCTGGGCTGGGCTGTGGGGTCAGGCTGGCTGGACAGTGGAGAGCTCTGGCCAAGGGGCCTCATCCCTCATTCCCAGGGTCAGGGAATGTGCAAGAGCTGCTGCTGAGGGTTAAAAAATAGAAACCATCATTGTCCTGCAAGCAACATAGAAAGATCACATCCTCCCTGCAGAAAACGCCACGCAGGGACCTCTCCCAACAGATGGGGGAGAATTTTGGGATGGGGAACTTGGAAGTTTTGAATAGAATCCTGAAATTCAGGATGTTGACTCACTGCAGTTTAAAGATCCATGGAAAACTCGCCTTCCCCTGCCTCCCCTTCCCTGGGGTTTTCTCAGGATGCCAGGAGGAGGGTTCCGGCTTCCGGCACTCCCAGCGCTGCCCCCCTTTCCCTTCTCCCTTCCCCATCCCTTTTCCCTGTTCCCTTTCCCGAGCCATCCCCTTTTCCCTTCTCCCATCCCTTCCCCTGTTCCCTTTCCAGCACTTTCCCCCCATCCTTCCCCTGCTCCCATCCCTTTTCCCTGTTCCAAATCCCTTTTCCTTCTCTCATCCCTTTTCCCTTCTCCCATCCCTTTCCCTGTTCCCTTTCCTTTTCCAATCCTCCCATCCTCTTTCCCTGCTCCCTTTCCCTACTCCCATCCCCTTTTCCCTGTTCCCAATCCCTTTTCCCTTCTCCCATCCCTCCCATCCCTTCTCCCATCCTTTTCCCTTCTCCCATCCCTTTTCCCTGTTCCCATCCCTTTCCCTCCCTGGCTCTGGAGGGAGGGGGCCCTCAGCCTGAACCTCGTTTTTTTTGGAAAAGGAAGATTTCGCAATCCCGGCCTTTCCTTTCCGCAGTGAGTGTTTGTGCTGCGGGGGGCCGCTCCCACCCAGCTGGGACCCGGCTCCAGATCCAACCTTGTTCCTCAGCAAATCCCCGGGAGAGGAGAGGAATGCGGCAGGGTCACATCCAGCTGCTGCAAGGGAGGGGAAATCCAGGGCCAGGGGTGTCTGGGGACGGCTCTGATGTGCGGTGCAGCAGAAGGACCCCGGATCCCAAACCAAGCCGGCTCCAAACCCCAGCACTGACCCCAAAACTGCCCCAGAGCACCCCAGGGATGGCTCCCCTCCCAAACCAAGCCTGCAGGAGCAGGCCCGGGAGGAGCTGGGGTGCAGAGGTCCCCCACCATCCCAAACATCCCCATCCCCACCGAGGCCCCCCCCGGGATCTGGGGCAGGGAATGCTCAGAGCAGAGCTCACTGCACCCCCTCCCCTCCTCCCCACGACAAAACCCACACCCAGACACAGAAGTGGTCAGGAAAAACCCGGCAGTGACTCCACAACAATTCCGGGCAGCTCCGTTCCCAGGAGGAGCCGGCTCTGCCCGCGGCCCCGCTCCAGCAGAGCCCCTCGGCGCTCCCAGCCAGGTGCCCTGGGCCAGCCCCGGGGGCCATTCCCTCATCCCGTTCCGTGCACATCCCAGCTGGCATTTCAGCCCCCGGCCAGTGCCAGATTTCTCTCTGCTGAGCCAATGCACTTGGAAATACATGACGACTTCAGCAGATTAATTGGAAACACAGCCTGGGTGTTGCAATCCCAGGAATGACTCCAATTTCAGGAACAAATGTTTTCATAGAATCACAGAATCATAGAATATTCTGAGTGGGAAGGGACCCACAAGGATCATCCAGTCCAAGCCCTGGCCCTGCACAGACAGCCCAAAAATCCCACCCTGTGCATCCCCGGGAGCATTTTCAAAATGCCCATTGAGAATTTGGCATAACTTCACCAGTTTGCTGAACATTTCCAGCTAAACTGGGACAGACTCCACTCACACCTGGGATTATTCTTTTAGTGTGGCGTGCTCCAATTAAAAACCTCCTCAAGAAGATTTAAGGCACACCACGGAAGAGGAGGCAAGAAGAACAATTTCAGTTTGCTCTGTAAATCTCCTCTTAAAACCTCGCTGGTTTTGAGCATCCCAGGGCTCCTCTCAGCCCCTCTGCAAAACCAGACCCAAACTCTTCCCCCAAGATCCTGAAAAGCCCCCAGGGCTGGGAGAAGGAGGAGGGGTGGAGGAGGGATCCCTGGCTGGAAACCAATCCTGTGCTTCCATATTTTCCACCCCTCCACAGAAAAACCTTTCCCCTTCAGCATCAGTCAACCTTGCTGTTTGCTGCCAACCTCTGCAGCCATTCCAACCCTTCGGAGGCTGAACCTGGTGATTTTGGAGGTCTTTTCCCACCTTAACAATTCCATGATTCTCCCCTTGCTGCCAAGAACTGGAAAGCCCTTTCGAGGTGGGCAGCTGTGCACCGAAGCTCGGGGTGATAAGGGAAGGAGAAAAGCTGGTCTATCCACCCTGAGCCTGGCAGGGAGCTCTGCTTTGCCATCCCACTGCCAGGGCTCCTGCAACCCAACAAAAAAACCCTGTGTGGGACGTGGAAGGGGCTGCTGGAGGGAAAATGGGGAGCCCAAGCTCGGCTCCAAGGGCTGGAATGGCTGCAGAGGTTGGCAGCAAACAGGGATGGGCAGAGAAAGGGCTGGGTGATGCTGAAACCCCTGCAAGGGGAGAGGTTTTGCCATGGAGGGGTGGAAAATATGGAAGCACAGGAGTGGTTTCCATGCAGGGAACCTTCCTCCACCCTTCCTCCACCATCATCCCTCTCCCAGCCCTGGTGGGCTTTTGGGATTTTGGGTGCTGACACCAAAGAGGGGGCTCTGGAAGGAGGGATGGGCTCTGGAGGGGCTGTGGCTGCTCCTTCAGACCCTGTGGCTGCTGCAGACATGGGGCAGTGCCCGGGTGAATTCCTGCCTTGGAGGGGCCTGGAGCAAGGAGCGCAGCCCCTGCCTCGCAGGCCCCATTGAGGCCACGATTGCAGCGAGATAAAACACATTTGAATCTTCCCAGAGCAATCAGCTCCCACAGCCTGGCTCCTGGAGCTGCACCTCCTCTCTCTCCCAGCTGTTTGGCTGCTCCTCTCAGCCCAGCCCTGCCAGAGCTGGAGCCCGAGCCAGCAGCAGCACAGGCTGCACAAACCCTCCCCGGAGCCCCCCCTGCCCCATGCAGGCTCCAATCCACCGACCCAGCCCCAAACCCAATTCCCTGCTCAGCCTTTGCCTCACGGAGCTCTTTTTGTCCTGCACGAAAGCCACAATTCCCAGCCAGACCTTTGGGGTGGGATTCCTCCTCCCTGCCATGAAGTCTGAGTGTTCCTGCCGTTAATCTGGGTAATCTGACAAAATAAAAACCACCAGGTTTTGTGGTGAGATGTCACTTTGGGCGCTTTGCTCATCCCACGGATCTTTCTTTGGGGTGTCCATACCCATGACTGGGAGCTCCATGGGATCCAAAAAGATCCCAGCATGGGGATGGGAACCTCTGCCCTGGGCTGGGCTGTGGGGTCAGGCTGGCTGGACAGTGGAGAGCTCTGGCCAAGCCTCATCCCTCATTCCCAGGGTCAGGAATGTGCAAGAGCTGCTGCGAGGGGATGACCACAGAAGCCACGTGGACAGAGGGAATGTGGCGGGGATCTGCTCCAGCTCCCCCCACCAAGCCAGGAGATCCAGGAGGAGCAGGGAGGACGCAGGGATTCGTGCAGATCCAGCACACGCCCCAGCTCCAACCGGGCTGAGCCCACAAATCCTTCTGCACGTTTCTCTGTCCCACCTCCAGATGTGCCAGCGCCCCGTCCTACACCCCGCGCCCCTCCCAGGCACACCCTGCACCCTCTGGGCTCTGCTGGCACCGCGTCCCAGACACGTCTGTGAGGGGCTGGGCTGTGCTGGAGCTGCTGTCCCCCCGTGGCAGCACCCAGCTCCCCCAGCCCAGCCCCATCCCAGATCCCCAGCGCCGGCCCAGCCCAGCCCCAGCTGGGACTGAGCCTCCACCCAGGCACGGGGCCGTGACTAAAGCAGGCAGACACCCCGAGAATGCAGCTCTGACAGCAAGGTCCCACCAAGGCAAAAACAATCCAAACCCTCCCAGCTCCCTGCTCCCTTTCAGGGGTTCGTCATCGGCACTGATAGGGATCCACAGCTCGCAGCACAAACAGGGAGGCGGCCAAGGAACCCGCAGGAGCGGCAACCGAGACTCGTGGAGCCCTGGCCAGGGCCAGAGGCAGCTGCAGATGCTGCTCCAGGGACTCCCCGAGCTGTGATTTGACACGAGCCCTGATCAGATGTGGCGTCACCGGGATGGTTCACGCAGGAGGGACGAGGCCAACGCACAAACCACAGCTCAGCCCCTGCCTGCAGCACCTCCTGCTCTGCTCCAGCCGCCAGAGGAGCCGAGGCCTTGAGTGTGCTCTGCCCAACCAACCAGCCTGGGCTCCACCATGGCCTCTCCCTGCCAGGCAGGGCCTCCTTTCTGCAGCTTTTTCAGCCCTTCTGAAGTGGGGAGTGCAGTGCTGACGCTGCATTAAGAACATCAAAGTCACCGGTCCTCACTCCCACCCGATGTCCCATTTCCTCACTCCCACCCGATGTCCCATTTCCTCACTCCCACCTGATGCTTTTTGGCACCACCCAAAAGCACAGACTCAGCAGAAGTTCAGTCCTGCAGGGATTTTGGAGGTGTCCCGGGTGCCTTGTGTTCCTACAAGAGCTCGGTGTCCCTACAGGTGCTGTGTCCCTACAGGAGCTCTGTGTCCCTACAGGAGCTCGATGTCCCTAAGGTGCTCCATGTCCCTGCAGGTGCCCTGTGTCCCTCCATAACCCCATCTCCAAGGAACCAGGCTGGTTTAGGAGCTGACCCTCCATACCATAACCCCATCTCCGAGGAACCAGCCTGGTTTAGGAGCTGACCCTCCATACCATAACCCCAGCTCCCTCCCTCTCCTCCCCCCCAGCCCCAGGCCCTTTGCTCACACGGTTCCTGCAATTCCTGGCCCTCGGCTTCGAGGCTTCCGCCACCATCTGGGCTCCATTTAGGGGAGCTGATGTTTTTCACAGGGCTGTAATCTAAACTTTGGGATTGAGTTTACATCTCGCATACCAGCGTCTCACCGCCGGGCCTGGCGGCTGCCAGCCCTGTGCCGGCGGCCCCGGGTACCTGGGAACGGCGCAGGGATCCCAGACCAGGGATCCCAAACCAGGGATCCACCCACAAACCACCAGGGATCCAGCCAGTGGGTGAGAGCTGTGGGAGCCCAAGGAGCTGGGAATGAGCTTGGCCTGGCCTGGGGGGCTGCAACAGAGACAAAGCCCCACATCAGTGTGATCCAAAGCCCCACATCAGCGTTATCCAAAGCCCCACATCAGTGTGATCCAAAGACCCACATCAGCGTTATCCAAAGCCCCACATCAGTGTCATCCAAAGCCCCACATCAGCGTCATCCAAAGCCCCACATCAGTGTGATCCAAAGCCCCACATCAGTGTCATCCAAAGCCCCACATCAGCATTATCCAAAGCCCCACATCAGTGTCATCCAAAGCCCCACATCAGTGTGATCCAAAGCCCCACATCAGTGTCATCCAAAGCCCCACAGCAGCATCATCCAAAGTCCCACAGCAGCATCATCCATCCCAGCAGCAGGAAATTCCCCAGCCTGGGCAGCCAGAGATGGGAGCACAGGAAGGAGAAGCAATCTGGGAGCAGGGATGCAGAGCAGCAGGTCCAGCCCTGCCTGTGCTCAAAGCCCAGGGTGGCAGACCCACCTCAGAGCCCAGCAAGGCTCCTGACCCAGCCCTCAGGTGACAACGGGTGCCCCCAAATCCCTGCCAGACCCCACCATGCCCTCACCAGCCTTCCTCCACCCTCCTCCCTGTCTGCAAGGTGGGCAGAGCCGCAGGCAGTGTCCAGAGGAAGCCAAGGTGGCTCGATCCCAGCAATCCACGAGGCTCAGCCAAACCCAAAAAATAATGTTTTCATACTTTGACTTTTCAGGCAGGATTTAGTCATTTGTGGACACGAGGCCTTGGCAGGGCTGCGCTGCCTCTGCTCACCTACCCCAGCCCGCGGCTGTTTACGGCGGCAGAGCCTCGGAAGGAGAGGGAAGACTGGTGGTTTAATCCAGGTGAATTATTCCTGATCGCTTTATGGAGCCTGCAGCTGGTGGGGAAGGGGGGATTCAGAATCCCTGCACAGCCAGGGATGGATCCATAGCAGGAGATGAGGTCTCACAACACAGCCCACCCCATAGCTCCACAAACGCTGCCCAGACAAACCCAGCAGGACTTTTGCCCACCTAATGGCTAAAAAATGAGTTAAGGGCAGAGAGGCCAATCTCTGGCTGGGCACACTCGTGGTAAAAGGCAGAGAGCTGCTCTGCCATAGGAGAAAAGCAGGTTCCACCCCAGCCTGGTGGGGCTGTGCAGCTCTGCTTGCTCAGCCCGGCACGGGCTGCCAGGGGAGGGGAAGGGGCGATGGATCCATGCTGCCAGGGTATCCCTCAGGGAGTGCCCAGGGTCCAACACGAGCTCCTCACCTTGGCGTCAGATCCAAAATTCCCAGGCACAAGCCCAGGGCTTTATCTGCCTTTGTCCCCTCCCTCCTCCCACACTCGTCATTAAACATTTGTTACTTGTTATTAAACTACAGCCACTTATCTGCAAATCCTGCCTCTGAAACCAGCGAAGCCGCACCACTGAGTGCCACGCTGTGTCCCACAGCCCGGGGGATGCCAGGAGCTCATCACCACACACCCTGTCTGCCTTCAAAGCTCATCCACCACGAGGACCCCACCACGATGAGGATCCCACCATGATGAGGATCCCACCACTACTAAGATCTCACCACGACCAGTATGCCACCAGGATGAGGATCCCACCATGACCAAGATCTCACCACGACAAAGATCCCACCACGACATGGATCCCACCACCACAAGGATCCCACCACTATGTGGACCCCACCACCATGAAGATCCCACCACAACCAAGATCCCACCATCACGAGGATCCCACCACCACGAGGATCCCACCAGGATGTGGCTCCCACCACGACACTTCTGCATTTTCACCCAGCGACCAAACCACCCAAAGCATCCGCGAGGCCGAAGCAGCCAAGTGCATCAAGTCCTCCTGGAAAAGGAGCCAGAGTGGAGCAAGTCCTCCTGGAAAAGGGGCCGCTCCAGAGTGGAGCTTCCCAACCAAGCATGGGATGGAGCTCGGAGAGAGGAGGGGTTGGCTGGGGCAGCCCTGGGATCAGCAACACAAACCCGGAGGGCTGGCCAGTGGCAGGAGGAGCTTTCTGAGGAGGCTCCGTGCCCTCCAGGCACTGCAGCAGGAGTTGCACAGCTGTCCGACTGGGAAGGACAGATAAGGCTCAAATGATTCATTCAGTGTAAACCTTTATTTGTTCTTGCTTACCCAGAGGAGCCAGCAGCTGCTAAAGCCAAACTGGGCCGGCTCCCAAGTGCAGACAAAGGCCTGCAAAAATGGCTTTAAGGAGGAACTGACTGTTCAAAAAAGCAATCCTAGAAGAGGGAGTTAGAAAGAGGGAGTGCAGCGCGGCGCAGGAGGAAGAGGAAGCCAGAGAGCACCTAAAAATAAATTTTAAAAAAAGCAGCGAGGCGCAGGACAAAGGCCTCGCGCGCACGTGACTGCTCCCCGCAGCGCAGGCAGGATGCGAGCTCGGAACACAACACTCCCTCCCCAGCAACCCCACGTACAGAGCCCCGAGCACCTCCCAGCTCTGCCAAAGCCACCACGGCACCCTTCCCACCCAGGAAGGGCCTTTTCCCCCCTGCCATGAGTCCCCCAGGGGCAGGATGCTGGCTGTGCCCCAAGCTGGGCATGACCCGGTCCGGGGTGGAAATGCACCTAAAGCAGCAAGGCTGGAGTCAGGCAGGAGAGCTTGAAAGTGTTAAAGGAATTGAAAGGAAGTCTGGAAAATGAGGTTCCTCCCAAGAAGCACCCTCAAAACCAGCCAAAGTCCTGCGGAAGCACAAGCCCTGCATCCCCCCAGGCAGGGCCTTCACCAGATCTGAGCAGAGCTGGTGGGACACTCGTGAGTTCGCTCTGAAACAGCCAGAAAATGCAGCTGACAGAGGAGCCAGAAAATGCAGCTGACAGAGGAGCCTGTCCTGTGCCTGCTGCTGCAGCTGGGACCGATGCTGCGGCTCCCCTCCCGTGCCTCTAAGGCTGTGGAACGACCTGAGATGGGACATCAATCCCCAGCGCCCTGAGCCTGCCCTGCTGGTGGCTGTGCCCATCAATCCCCAGCACCCTGAGCCTGCCCTGCTGGTGGCTGTGCCCATCAAGCCCCAGTGCCCTGAGCCTGCCCTGCTGGTGGCTGTGCCCATCAATCCCCAGCACCCTGAGCCTGCCCTGCTGGTGGCCCCAGCCCCGCCCTGAGCCTGCCCTGCTGGTGGCTGTGCCCATCAAGCCCCAGCGCCCTGAGCTGGCCCCACTGATGCCCACTGGACACAGGCAGCAGCTCCTCCCCATGCCCAGGAGCAAACCCAGCCTTGTTCCCCGTCCCTGAGCATCCTGAGGGATGCTGCCTGCACACCTTCCCCCAGCCCCGCCAGGGCTCACAGCCGTGCAGGGAAGGAACAAACACCCGGGCACGGGAGAGGCACTTACAGGACGGGCTGAACATCACCAGCGTGGTGCAGACCTGCGAGCCTGAGAACATCCAGCGAGTTCCGCTCCCGGGAAGCCGCAGCCCCGCATCCCACGTTCACTTCTGCTTCATCCCTGCCGCCCAGCCCATCCTCAGCAGCAGGGCGAGCGTCTGGGCCGTGCCGAGCTGGGTCAGACGCAGCCGGGGCGGCGGAGCAGCCTCTCAGAACTGACTCATCCCGTCCCAGAGCGGCTCCAGCGGTGCCCAGTGCACCCCCAGCCAGCCGGGCTCCCTCAGAGCTGCCCAGCCAGGCTGTGCCCACGCTGTGCCCTCAGAGCCACCGCAGACCAGGGGCAGGATCCCTGCATGGCACTGCCTGCTGGTCCTCACGCCGCGCTCCCTGAGCTCATGACTGAGTAACGCCGGCGAGCCAAGAATAGAGACCTTGAAGTGAAACCTCCCGGGATTGGCAGCTATTTCGGGCAGCTCAGCCGCCGGGGCTGCGTGACATAAGAGGATATAAAAGAGGAAACTCTGCACAACAACTCTCACCTCGCCGAGACAGAGCCGGGCCGCAGCAGGTAGGGCTGCTGGGGGCACCCTTGGGGGAGGCCGCGGCTGGGACAGCCCCGAGGCCACCCCTGTCCCCCCAAGGGGCAGCACCGGGACCCCTTTGGGGCTGTCCCCAACCCCAAAGGCCCCCGAGCATCCCCAGGGCTGAGCCCAGAGGGAAGTGCAGAGCTGCAGCCCAGCGTGGCCACGGCTTCTCCGCACTGGGATGAGGCCAAACCCCAGCACAAACCACCCCGAGCCCACGTCGAGCCGAGCCTGCTGCCACAGGTTCAGCCTGCCCAGGCACCTCCGTGGAGCAGGAATTGCAGAGGTGCTGCTGTGGCCAAAGGGAGCCGACAGGACTGAGGCACCCGGAGCACCCCCAAAGCCCAGATCCCAAATCCCAAAGCCCAAAGCCCAGATTCCAAAGCCCAGATCCCAAAGCCCAAAGCCCAGATCCCAAACCCCAAATCTCAAAGCCCAAAGCCCAGATCCCAAAGCCCAAATCCCAAAGCCCAGATCCCAAAGCCCAAATCTCAAAGCCCAGATCCCAAAGCCCAAAGCCCAGATCCCAAAGCCCAAATCCCAAAGCCCAAATCTCAAAGCCCAGATCCCAAAGCCCAGATCCCAAAGCCCAAAGCCCAGATCCCAAAGCCCAAAGGCCAGATCCCAAAGCCCAGCTCTGCCCAAGCCGCCCCTCAAGCTCCTGGCTCAGCTCACCCCTGGAAGGAAGGGCTGGGATTGCACCCAGCCACCAGATGTGGGGTGGAAAGATCTGGTCCTGGTTAATAACCAGCATCAAGATTAATGCAGGGGAATTTCAGTGGCAGTTCTGGGAGATCTCGGAACCCTTAGACACCAGGAAAACAAACACACAAGCTGCAGTTCGTGGAGATCAAACTCGGCACCTGAAGCCAGACCCTGCCAGCTCACAGCGTGCCCATCCCTGGTGATGCCACTGTGCTCTGCCAGCTCACTCACATCCCAGAAAGGTGCTTTTGGGGTTTTTGTCAGGATTAAGTCACCAGCACGGAGTCTGCAGTGCTAATTAGGAAGAAATTCCTCCCTGTGAGGGCGGTGAGGCCCTGGCACAGGGTGCCCAAAGAAGCTGGGGCTGCCCCTGGATCCCTGCAAGTGTCCAAGCCAGGATGGACGGGGCTTGGAGCACCCTGGTTCAGCTAAAGGTGTCCCTGCCCATGGCAGGGGTGGTACTGGATGAGCTTTAAGGCACCTCCCATCCTAAACCACCCCACAATTCTGTGAAATAACTGAATTCCCCAAACAGTCTGCTCTAAAAACACCCTCCAAAACTTACCCAGGGCACGAGGGGGAACAGGGCACCTCTGATTCCATCCCTCACCCAGACAGCGACAGCCAATTGAGGCCCTCCAGTTAAACCCGGCTCCCAGAGGCTGAATAACGCCACAAGCCACAGACCTGCTGAACGTGCAGTTCCATTATCCCAGCACTGCTGTCCCCGTGCCAGCAGGTGACAGGGCCATGGCAGGGACTGTCCCTTGGCATGGGGACCCTCCCTGGGACGCTGCCACCTCCCCTCTGTGCCCACCACTGCAGTCCTGGGGGATGGAAAAGGCCGTTTTGCTTCTCTGATGTGAGAAACAAAATATGGATTAGTTCTATATTGCAAAGTTGTATAAAGACATGAAAGCTAACGGTATGAAGCGTCATTGCTAACATCTTTTAAAACTGACTTTTCTAATCTCTTAACTACATTAGCAACATAAGCAGAATCTGTGATTAAATTAAGGGGTTGTGGAAAGAGCTGAAAAGCCAGAACTACAGCAGCAAGCTGAACAATTTGAGGAGATTCTTCTATCATTTGAACGTCTGACTCTCAAGCATTCGTTTTTTGGTTCAACCAAGTTACGGCTGATCTGTGACTTTGCCAGAGCCGTCGGTGAACAGAGTTATTGCGTTTAAAGGTTCTTCACTTAACTTAGGTTTCCCTCTAAAACTCAATTTTGATTGCAATAATTTGTGAGCCGGGTAATGAGCAGAACAAACACGTGGGAAGTCAAACAACGCATAGTGCAAACCACCAGAGGTTTGTATTGCCCTGTCTGTGGTGCCTCCATCACGGGACAGCAAGGAGCCAGTGCCAGGCCCCCAGAGCAGGACAGAGACCAGGGTGACACACAGGTGACAGGAAGGACACGGCAAACCCCAGGGTGAGCAAGGCAGGGGATGTGGGAGAAGGGACAGAGCCCACCTTGGAGACAGCTCTGCTGGGAGCATTCCCACCCTGCAGCCACCGAGGACAGCCCTGAGCTGCTTCCAGCAGCCTCCCCAGAGCTGCTCAAGGCAGCTGGATGGGGCAAAGAGGCCAAGGCAGGGGCAGAAGAGACAATTTTCATGTGGAAGCTGCACCCCCAGGCTACAAATGAAAGTTATCGTCAGTGCATCGAGCCCTGGGCAAACCTGGGGAATTTACATCGGCCTTGAAGTTCAGGGAAAGCATAAAGGAGGAAAGAAATTGAGAGACCAATCCTGGCTTTGTCTCCAGCAGTGCGAGGAAGTTTCTCCACATTTTCTGTGCCGCCCAAGGCTCCCCTTACGCAACAGCAGCTGATGAAAAAGCAGCCTCAGCATCAGCAGCTTTCCCCTCCCTCTGTGAGAGATCCTCCCTCTGTGCGAGATGCTCCTGTCATGGGACATCCTCCTTCTGTAAGAGATCCTCCTTCCATAGGAGATCCTCCTTCTGTAAGTGATTCTCCTTCTGTAAGAGATCCTCCTTCCATGAGAGATCCTCCTTCCATGAGAGATCCTCCTTCCATGAGAGATCCTCCTTCCATGAGAGATCCTCCTTCTGTAAGAGATCTTCCTTCCATGGGAGATCCTCCTTCTGTAAGAGATCCTCCTTCTGTAAGAGATCCTCCTTCTGTAAGAGATCCTCTGTCCAGGGGAGATCCTCCTTCCATGAGAGATCCTCTGTCCAGGGGAGATGCTCCTTCTGTCAGAGATCCTCCTGTCATGGGACATCCTCCTTCTGTAAGAGATCCTCCTTCCATAGGAGATCCTCCTTCCATAGGAGATCCTCCTTCTGTAAGTGATTCTCCTTCCATGAGAGATCTTCCTTCCGCAAGAGATCCTCCTTCTGTAAGAGATCCTCCTTCCATGGGAGATCCTCCTCCCACGGCAGATCCTCCTTCCACGACAGATCCTCCTCCATGTAAGAGATCCTCCTTCCATGAGAGATCCTCCTTCCATGGGAGGTCCTCCCTCCCTGAAGGCTCAAGAGCATCCCCAGAGAGCCGATCCCAGCACCACATCCCGACTCTTTCCTGCAGCACCAGGGAGAACTGCCCAGCTTCCACCTCTCTGGAGCTGAGCTCCAGGGCACTTCCAGGGCTGCAGGATGCTCCAGAGGCTCCTTGGACGCGCTGTGATCTTTCAGAGCAGAGCATGACGCAGGTGAAACAGGGGAGGACCCAGGGAAACACTGGGAGGACGCTCTGGACCTGCACCACTGACAGGTTCACCCCACACACACTGAAATTCTCTCCAGGAGGAGAAACGAGGCTCTCCTGGTGACCAGCGTGGGCCACCCCAGTTCCCAGCTCTTCCCCCAGTTCCTGCACCTCTGTCCTCCTGTTCCCTGCCTTTGGTGCCACCTTGCAGCACGGGGCAGAGCGTGCCCAGCCCAGCAGGGTTTGTTTGGCCCTGCTGTGAGCCGTGTTTTGATCCAGCTCTGCAGTGCAGCCCTGTGGAAGAGCCAATTCTCCCTCTGGCACCGTTCCTGCTCCTGGATACCAACGGCTCCCGGGACAAAACCCGATGGACGTGGGTGTCAGGGTGGATTGTCGCTGTGCTGAGGGGCAGGGCAGCCTGGGGAAACCCCACAAACAGCATCCTCAATCTCCTTCCAGCAACCACACAGCACACCTGGCCTTGAGAATGAAGTTTTAGGTAGAGGAAACAAACAAAGGTGGGCTGGATGTGTGCAGGGATCACAAACAAACCCAAAGGTGGGCTGGATGTGCACAAGGATCACAAACAAACCCAAAGGAGGGCTGGAGGAGTGCAGGGATCACAAATGAACCCAAAGGAGGGCTGGATGTGTGCAGGGATCATGAATGAACCCAAAGGAGGGCTGGATGTGCGCAGGGATCACAAATGAACCTAAAGATGGGCTGGATGTGTGCAGGGATCACAAATGAACCTAAAGATGGGCTGGATGTGTGCAGGGATCACAAACAAACCCAAAGGAGGGCTGGATGTGTGCAGGGATCACAAATGAACCCAAAGGAGGGCTGGATGTGTGCAGGGATCACAAACAAACCCAAAGGAGGGCTGGATGTGCAGGGATCACAAACAAACCCAAAGGAGGGCTGGGAGTGTGCAGGGATCACAAACGAACCCAAATGAGGGCTGGGAGTGTGCAGGGGTCACAAACAAACCCAAATGAGGGCTGGGAGTGTGCAGGGGTCACAAACAAGCCCAAAGGAGGGCTGGATGTGTGCAGGGATCATAAATGGACCCAAAGGAGGGCTGGATGTGTGCGGGGATCACAAATGAACCCAAAGGAGGGCTCGATGTGTGCAGGGATTACAAATGAACCCAAAGGAGGGCTGGATGTGTGCAGGGATCAGATGCGAGGCCGCTGCCTCACTCCAGCCCCTCCGTGGGGCCGGGACCCCCATGCAGAGCCACCCTTAGGATGCCCCCTCCCTGCTGGGGGCCTCCCCGGGTGACGGCGTGGCGCTGACTCAAGGCTCTTTCCTCAGCATCCTCGGATGTTGCCCAAGAGGCACCAGCACGGTGACAGGGACACAGGGACAGGGACACGGTGACAGGGACAGGGATGGTGACAGGGACAGGGACACAGGGACAGGGACACGGTGACAGGGACAGGGATGGTGACAGGGACACGGTGACAGAGACACGGTGACAGGGACAGGGATGGTGACAGGGACAGGGACACGGACACAGGGATAGGGACACGGTGACAGGGACACAGGGACACGGTGACAGGGACAGAGACGGTGACAGGGACAGGGACACAGAGACAGGGATGGTGACAGGGACAGGGACACAGGGACACAGGGACAGGGACACAGTGACAGGGACAGGGATGGTGACAGGGACAGGGACACGGTGACAGGGACACAGGGACACAGGGACAGGGACGTGTGGCACCCCCAGCTCCGCCACCTCAGCGACGCTGAGCCGCCCCCACGGTGAGCCTGGGAAAGCTCCAGACTGGCTCCAACGGGCACTTGGGCTCTGTTTGCTATTTATAGAGTGACAGGAGGCTGGGACAGTGCCACCCAGTGCCACCCAGGCCTCCCGGCCTGCCCAAGCTCCAAGGCAAGCGGCCGGACCCGGAATTCGGCGCATTCATTCAGAGTTAGCAACTGCTGCTATATCGGGAAGGAAGGCAGCTTCAGGGGAAGACAGAGCTCTCCAGGACACAGAAAGAAAACAAATCCCTCGCCTGCAGTCTGCAGGCCAGGGCCGCTCTCCTAAATTTCCTTGGCTCGGCTTAACAAGACCCGGGTTTTTGTGCTGAAAAGTGAACGTTTACCAGCCCTGCACGCCCCTGAACTCTGGCCACCCCCTTGGAAGCCTCGTGGCTCCATCACATCAACCAGCAAACGTGCCAATTCAGACCTTCCCCGAGTGACAGAATTGTCCCCAACAAACCCTGGCCGTCGGGAAGGCACCCGGAGCACAGCAGCCGGTCCAAGGAGAGGGGGGGTGACCAGAAACAAACCCCGTGTGTGAAGGCACCACCAAAGGCAGGCAAACACCCCGGGGCTGCTCCCAGCAGCGCTCCCCGAGGAGTTTTTGGGGCGCTCAGGAGGCGCAGAGCGGGACCGGCCGTGCCAGGAGGGAGCTGCCAGGGGGTGCCCCAGCCTGACACCCGCTGGGGACGGGCAGCACGCGCTGCTGTGGCCCTGTGTCCCCTCCCCGCCTCGGCAGGGACACCCGAGTCAGCAGAGAAGCTGTTAATGGGCGGCCGGCAGGGCCCGAACGGGACGGATGCATTCCTGCCCTCGGGGAGCATAGCGAGGGGATGAGGCAGGCACGGCGAGCTCCGGCTCCAGGACTGACTCACCTCCCTCCCGAGCTGTCCCGGAGAGCAGCGGCGGCGCTGGATGGAGATCAAAAGGTAATAAATCAGATCAGAACAACTCAGGTTTGATGCTTGAACCAGAGATGGAAGGGGAGATTCGCCACCTCCCCTGCTGGAGTCGGGCAGCGGGGCAGAAGGAGCTGCCTGGTTTCGGAGCCTTGCCAACACACTTGTTTGTTTTTTCCCCTCCTCAAGGTCCCAGCTGTTAAATCCATGATTGCAGGATTTCCCAGACTCACTGAAAAAGCACGTATGCCATTGTGTCCCACTGCTGGAACAGGAAAAAGCCTGAAAATCCGAGCCACAGACTCCAAACACACAAGGTCTCCTTACAACTGACGTTTTCAAAGCTCATTTTTCTTTCAACAGCCTCTAAATGGTTCCGAGTTTTGCAGCACTGCCTTTCAGCTTCCCCAGAATTGTTCCCATCCCAGTGTCCCACGGTGGGGGAACTTTTTGGCATCAAGTGTCCCAAAGCCATTGATGTGGCCACTCGCATCCCCAGAGCCTCAGAGGACTTTGAGCCACCAGCCTCCAACCCCCGATGGAAGCTCGGTCTTGACTCCAATTCCCATCCAGCCAAATGTGAACACAGGAGCCAGGGTCAGCCACCCAAATTCCCCATCTCAACTCAAATCCAGGCCCCCAGTCACAGAAGGATGCGCGGTTTCTCCCTTTGCTGCTCCACGGAGAACTCAGTGTCACACTGAAACGCCCCTGCCAGCTCAGAGCCAGCCAGCACAGCAGCCAGCACCCAGCCAAAGCCTCTCCCTGCCCCGGGGAGGTTCCCAATGAAGCCATTTAATAACAGCAGGAAAAGACACGCTCCCCTGTGCCCGTCCATGCTCAGCTCCATCCCTGAGCTCACTGTGGGACCAGCCCTGACACTGGGCCCTGGCCCTTGCCAAAGGACACACCTGAAGGGTTCAGGACCCTGCTCAGGACAGGTGCCACCACCCCACACGCTCCCTGCTGAGCTTCCAGCCCCACTGCCAGAGCCTCTGCTGCCATTTTCGTGCTCCCACTTCCTGCTCACATCAGGCAGAGAGTAGGAAGTGCTGAAATCCTCCGACCCTCGCTGCAAACCAGGAAGCGCCCGAGATCCCCTGAGAGAGGCTGAGATTTCAGGCTGGAACCCTCGGCAAACATCTGCTCAGAGGCGCTGCATCCGGACCCTCGGAGCGGGGCCCACACTCCCCGTCCTCCCGGGGCCCTGTCTGCTGGAACAAACCCGGGGCAGGACCACTCGCAGCTCATCCTGTCTGAAAGCACCACGGCAGAATCCAAACCCTGCGGCCGCTCGCTTCCCTCCCTCCGCCGTGGGTGACACCTCATCTGTCCCGGCCCAGCGTGTCCAGCACATCCCGCGCCTCCTCCCAACATCCCGTTACTCAGCAAAGCCTGCAGAGCACAGATAACACCTTTATACCGGGGAAAAGGTGTGGGAAGCCGCTCTCTGGGAGCCCAGGGATTGCCAGCACGGGGCAAACCTTGATCTGTGGGCTGCACTGGCTCGTGGCTCTGGCAGGCGGATCCGGGGTATTTGGGGTATCCACAGCTCTTTTCCCAGCGCACATCTATTTCTCACAAGGTATTTGGAGAGAGGGAGGTGCCCTTGCAGCAAATGCAAGCCCAGCAGTGCTGCTGCTCCTCTGCCCTCCTGCACACGCCGCCGGCCCTTCCGAAGGGGAAGGCAACCGGATCGGCACAAAAACATTCCAGCAAACCACAGGCTCGGCTTCGCCACATCTGAGCACTTGCTCTCCAAGGCAGCCGCGGGTCCGCGGGCCCCGCGAGCCCGAGCTCTCTCCCTCAGCTCTGGCAGCCGGTCCAGGCTGAGCCCCGCAGCCACACGCACGCATTCCAGGGGACACCGCCTGCATCAGCTGCGCTGCGAGTCGCCGTCCCCCGATGCTTCCCCCGGCCCCGGCACAGCACCTCCGGTCCCTGTGACAGCCCTGCCAGAGCCGTCCCTCGGTACGGGGTCACCGCCGCCGCAGCGAGCCCGGCTGGAGCTGCAGAGCCCGGGCAGGCACAGCCGGGACCGGACAGCCCCGGGATGGGCGCTCCCCGTCCAGCCCGCCCCGCTCCCAGGAGCCCGCCAGCCCCGGGGGCTGCGGGAGGCGAAACATCTGGGGAGGGGGCGAGCGGAGCGGGGGCCGCTCCCTCCTGCGGGGAACGGAGCCGAGCCGGGACGCGGAGAGGGGACGGGGACCCCACAACCCCCGGGGGTGACAGAACCGGGACTGCCCCTGGCCGCCGCCGCCGCAGTGTCCGGTGTCCCCTCGTCCCGGGGTCCCGGTGTCCCCTGTCCCGGTGTCCCCTCGTCCCGGTGTCCCGGTGCCTACCTTGTGCTGGCGGCGGCGGCCGAGGCGATGCCGGAGCGTCCTTGGGCGGGGGCGGCCCCGGCCGGGCCGCGCGGGGACTCCGCGGCTCCGGCTCCACCTGCGCCGCCGCTCTGGAACCGGGCGGGCGGAGCGGGGCGGCCCCGGCGGGAGCTGCGGGCGGTGCCGCTCCGCCCCCGGGACGGGCCGGGACCGGACGGGCCGGGGGCGGGCGGCGCGTTCCGGGTCAGAGCTCCGCGACACGGGGACCGGGAGCGGCGACTTCCAGCGGCTGGAGAGACCCGGGCCGAGCGCTGCTCGCTGGATGCCAAACTTGAGCCCGAACCCGTCCATCCCCGGTGGTGGCGGAGCCACCAAAGTGCTGGGAGAGGGGCGGCAGAACGGCCGAGCCTGGGGAGAGCTCCGGGCACCGGGTTGGAGCTGAGCGCTTCCACCTGGCACTGCCCGTTCCAGATGTCTCGCTCCCTGCCCGGGCTCCTCCATCGCCCGGGGGACCGGGACAGAGCAGTTCCCGCCGCACCGGGGCGGGCGGGGATGAGCTGAGCACGGGAGAGAGGGAACATCCCGTGGGATGAGCTGAGCACAGGAGAGAGGGAACATCCCGTGGGATGCACTGAGCACGGGAGAGGGAACATCCCGTGGGATGAGCTGAGCACAGGAGAGAGGGAACATCCCGTGGGATGAGCTGAGCACGGGAGAGAGGGAACATCCCATGGGATGAGCTGGGCACAGGAGAGAGGGAACATCCCGTGGGATGAGCTGAGCACGGGAGAGAGGGAACATCCCGTGGGATGAGCTGAGCACAGGAGAGAGGGAACATCCCGTGGGATGCACTGAGCACAGGAGAGAGGGAACATCCCATGGGATGCACTGAGTGCAGGAGAGTGGGAACATCCCGTGGGATGCACTGAGCACAGGAGAGAGGGAACATCCCATGGGATGCACTGAGCACAGGAGAGAGGGAACATCCCGCGGGATGCGCTGGGCACAGGAGAGAGGGAACATCCCATGGGATGAGCTGAGCACGGGAGAGAACAGGAACATCCCATGGGATGCACTGAGTGCAGGACAGGCAGGAACATCCTGCGGGATGCGCTGGGCACAGAACACCGGAACATCCCCACACAACGACCAGGGCAGCCGAGCACCACAAAGAAAGAAACGGAACCGAATTCAGAGCCAAGGAGGGAGGTGCCTGTGCTCACGGGCTTCAGATCCTGCCCAAAAGCACAGCGAGACCCCGAGGTTCCCTCGCTGCCAGCGGGGGAGCAGCTGCTTTTCCAGGAACTCCAAAGCGCGGGGGGATTCTCCAACCACGGAATCGCACTTCTCTTTTCCAAGGAAGAGCTCATTTCAGAGCCAGTGCAAAGCCCTGCCTGGTGCCGGGGTGGGGAGCCCTGCCCAGCTGCAGCCCCGGAGCCTCTGGGGTCAGTGGGTGCAGTGAGACAGCACCGAAACACGGGTGGGCAGGGATGTGCTTTTGCTGAGTTATTTTGCTCGCTTTTGTGATACCAAAACAGCTCTGGGAAGTTACACATCGAGCTCACGGGCCGGCACATTCGTAACGCTGCTTACAGAGTGGTTATTTTCGGCACCTGCTGAAGCTGGGAGGTTTCAGGGTGCATCTCACCCACCTCCAGGGCTTTCTCTTTCACTTTAATTTATGTCTGTTCTCTTCAAGATCAGTCTTTCCTTCCCTTTCATTTCCAAAGCCTCGTTGATCCACAATGAAACCTCACGTGAGGAGAGGCACAGCCCTCAAACAGCACCTGGCAGTTCAGTCCAGAGCACTGACAGCAGCTTTTTAAATAATTCAGAATTACCGAGGTTATGCTTAACGCCTCTCTGATTTGGAAAATAGCACCGGAACAGAAGTCTCAGCCCTGGTCCCTGCAGAGCCCCAGCAACGCCCAAATTGCCCTGACGAGGTTTTTGTGACTAACAGCTCATTCTGAGACCCGTCAATAACTTCACAACTAAGTCCCAGCGGGCCCCGCTCTGCATAAATTTGCATATTACTGAGTGGAGCCAGCCAGAGGTGAGAGTGGTGGGGACCATTCCATGAACAGCAGCTGGAGAAGGGGATTCATCCTCCCCATCGAGCCCTTTCTGCTGTCCAGTGCCCTGAATTCCCTTAAATTCACCATTCCAAAGGCTCAGACTCATCAGGAAGGACAAGCTGGGCTCAGCCAGCCCCAGAATTCCTGCAGATCATTCAATTCTGGTGCAGAATCATGGAAAGGAACCATGGAACAGCCTGAGTGGGAAGGGAGACACATAGATCATCGAGTCCAACCTCTGTCTCTGCACAGGGCACCCCCAAAAACCACACCACAACCCATGGGAATATACCCCAGCACAGCCTGGAGGAAACCTGTGGTTTTCCCCTACAAATTAACAGATCAGATTTGGGATGGGCTGGAAAACCAGAGTTTTGCTGGTCCCTGTATTCAACTTCAAAATTTGTGAATTTTTCCCACTCCCATTTTGAAACAGAAGCAGTAGAAGGAGCAGCAGCCTGGCTTCTCCCATCAATCCCACTGAAATCCTATTCAAAAATTCTGTGAACCCCGAGAGCCAAACCTGCCTCCAAGAGCAAACAGATCCCACCGAGACCTTCCTCCATCGGGGTGAGGAGCTCGGGCTGAATTACTGGGGAATTTCAGCAGCCCTGGGCGGGGGGCAATGGAGATCATTGAACTGAGATTATTTTGGAAGCACAGCCGGTATTTTTAGCCTGGAAAAGGAGGCGCCGCTTCCCTTTCTGGAGTCCCTCCTCCCGCGGCCGGCCAGGCGGGGCTCCGCTGTGCCAGGCAGGGGATATTGCAGAACCCGCTGCCGGTTGGGAAAGCGAAGCAAGGAAGAAAGGAAGGGGTTATTTTGATCCGTGGAGATGGATGCGCTTCACCCCCACGCGTTGTGCAAGCCTCCGACCGTCGGCGGGGCAGACAAGGGCGCTCCAGGCTGCCCGGGCTCGTCCAGAGGGCAAACGGGGGGGCTCCCACAGCACCCCCAGAGCTCAGCCCTGATGGAAGGGGTGCACAAGGGTCAGGAGAAGGCCTGGGGCTGCCGGGAGGGGGGAAAGGGTGCTGGTTTCCCACCTAAGACATTTCTCTGCTTTGCTGGTTCCCACCCCTGCTCCTGAGCCACGCAGCGAGGCAGAGAGCTGGAAAAGACAAGGACAAGGCTGGTGATGTCTGCAGGGCTGGCCTGGCCTCCCAAAGGGCAGCAGGCACAAGGATGTGCCAGAGGATGACCCAGGCACGGGGGGCACCGGCAGCCCTGTGCTCAGCAGCTCTCCCAACACTCATCCCCCATCCAGGAGCCTCTCAGGGAACCCTGGACATCCCCTGAGCCCTGATCTGCCTCACTCTCCTTCCCAGGCTCCCCTTCCCGCTGCAAACAGGAGCACCTGGAGCAGAAGAGGCCACGCAGGCGGTGGCAGCAGCAGGTGAGGAGTGACTCGGTTTCGGTCAGACGGGAGCGCAGCGTGGGCGACCCGCCCGGATTTATGGAGCTGGGAAGTTTGGGCTGCAGCCAGAGAGCTCCTGGCACGGGGCTGGTCCACCTGGAGCCCTGGGATCAGGGAGGTGATGGACCTGACCCACCTGGAGCCCTGGGAACAGGGAGTTGATGGACCTGACCCACCTGGAGCTCAGGGAACGGGGAGCTGATGGGGCTGGAGCCCTGGGATCAGGGAGGTGATGGACCTGACCCACCTGGAGCCCTGGGAACAGAAATCTGATGGACCTGACCCACCTGGAGCCCTGGGATCAGGGAGGTGATGGGGCTGGGGCCCTGGGAACAGGGACCTGCCCGGGATCTCCACGGTGGGCAGAGGTGACCAGGAGAACACCGGGATGTTGAACTGGAGGCACTGAGAGCCCTGTGTGGCACTGCCTGGCATCCCCCTGCCAAAAGACTTCACCAAACCTGTGCTGAGAGCCCACCTGGTGCCCAGGCAGGGATTAACACGCTCCTCCCAACCTCCACCTTCCCAGCACTGGCTCTCTCCTTTTCCCCTCTGTTTTTTCCCTGCCGGGGACAGAATTTGGGATGCTTGGAGGCCAAGCTGCTGATCCTGCCAGGCTCAGCAGAGGGATGGGCTGGCCTGGCAGGCAGGTGGGTGAGTTGCTGATTGGGGCACAAGAGAGCTTGGTGCCTTTTTTATTTGCTGATGTAGGAAAGGAGAGGAACAGCTCACACCCTGTGTTGGGCAACACACGGGAGGAGACACTCAGCTCCTGAGCATCAAAGGGTTTGTGTCACATCCCAGGGGCTCAGCACGGTTCTGAGAGAAGGAAATGGGGCTAAAGCAGCATTGAGCAGGTCCTGGCCATGCTGGACAAGCACCAGCCCACTCCTGGTGGCTTTTAGCCCCAGCTGCGTCTTGCCTGGAAACACCGGGCACGGCTGCAGAGCCACCACTCAGCATCAGAACTTCACAACTTTCATTCAGAAAAAGTCAAATTATTCCTATTTCAATGCAAATCTGGGAGTGTGCAGGCACTCTGCACACAGGAACTTGAATAATAAATGGGTTTTCTCCTTGTCTTGGCCCACCTCCACCCATGCCACGGTTGGTCCATCCTCTGTGAGGACTTGGAGACCTCCAGCACCCTCAGACAGCCCAAGCGGCTCTGGGGGGCTGCCACCAACCACCCCATTCCCCCACGAGCCCCATCCTCTGCTTTGAACTGAGGCGTAACATGTGCTCAGCAACCCAAAAGTTTGTTTTAAATAGACACTCCTTGAATAAGACCTACAAAAATACCCCCATGTCCTGCTGCCACAGCAGGGCGTGAAACCACAGCGCTGCAAAGAGGAACCGTCAACTTCAAAAAAAAAAAAAGAGTAAAAAATAAAAATAAGCACACTTCTGCCTCCTTCACCCTCCTGCTGCCACCGTTGCACAAAGAGAGCAGAGGTGGGAGGGAAGGGGCGATGCTGGCGGGTGGGGGGTTTGTCCCTGGGTCAGGAGCCCCCAGGGATCTCTCAAAGTCTGGACCCCTCCAGGGTCTCTCCATACCCCGATCCCCCTGGGTCTCTCCATGTCCGGATCCCCCCAGGATCTCTCCGGGTCCGGATCCCCCCGGGCTCTCTCTCCATGTCCGGATCCCCCCGGGGTCTCTCCATGTCCGGATCCTCCCGGGCTCTCTCCATGTCCGGATCCCCCCAGGATCTCTCCGGGTCCGGATCCCCCCGAGCTCTCTCTCCATGTCCGGATCCCCCCGGGCTCTCTCTCCATGTCCAGATCCCCCCGGGCTCTCTCCATGTCCGGATCCCCCCGAGCTCTCTCCATGTCCGGATCCCCCCAGGATCTCTCAATGTCCCCCAGGATCCCCATGTCCGGATCCCCCGGGATCTCTCTATGTCCGGATCCCCCCGGGCTCTCTCAATGTCCGGATCCCCCCGGGATCTCTCTCAGTGTCCGGATCCCCCCCAGGATCTCTCCATGTCCGGATCCCCCCGGGATCTCTCTCCATGTCCGGATCCCCCCCTCAGTGTCGGATCTCTCCATGTCGGGATCCCCGGGATCTCTCACGGATCCCCGGGATCTCTGCGCTCCCGGGATCTCTCCATGTCCGGTCCCCCGGGGTGAGAAAAACAGTGTTTGCTCCGGATCCCCAGGAAAATGTGATTGTCAAACCACAACAATGGGATCTCTCCGGGAAGGGGATCCCCGGCGATCTCTGAATTCCGGATCCCCAAAACTCCCAATGTCCATGAGTGACTGTCCGGAAGTTTCTCTCCATGTCCCCCCCCCGGCCCCCATGTCCGGAGCCCCCGGGATCTCTCCATGTCCGGAGCCCCCCGCTCACCTTCCCGGCCTTTAATGAGCCTTTAATCCCCTGGGAGAGGTTTTGAGAAAATGTGATTGTCACCACAACAATCCTGGGAAGGCATCCCCGATGGGGTTTACCGGCACAGAAGAACCTGGTGGGCTCCCCTCTGCACCCTCAGCAGGGCACAGCCCGACTTGGAGAGGCTTTTCCCGAGGGCAGGGAGTGACAGGGCAGGGGGAATCACTGTGCGCTGACAGGGAGAAGATTTACATGGGTTATTAGGGAGAAATTCCTCCCTGTCAGGGTGCTGAGGGCTGCTCAGAGAAGCTGGGGCTGCCCCTGGATCCCAAGGCCAGGTTGGGCAGGGCTTTTACTGGGTTTTTTATAGATTTGTGCCTTTTTAATATAACCTAGAAGCAGCTCCTACAGAGCAAATCCATCACACCTGCACATGGACCACTCCCTCCTCTTCCTCACTTTTTTCTTTGGAGAAGCTCAGACCAAACAGTTTCACTGAGAAGGGTTGTAGAAGCTTTGCAAATGTCACTGGGAATTGTTTAATTGTTTATTTCCCTTTGTTTAAAGCCCAGAGGGTATGCAGCCAGAGAAGGGAAGAATAACCGGCAAAAGTCCGTTTTTCTAAACACCAGGAGAAGGAACAAAAGCGTCTGGCACGCTCTGGGCACTGCTCTGAGCTGCTGGGCACCCCCCAGGTGTGACACAACTCCTGGGCCACCTCCAGAGTCCCCCCCAGGTCCCTGCTGCCCCTCCTGCACTTTGAGAGGGGGACAAAAGAGAAGAGATTTGGCTGCATCTCCTCTGCTCCTCCAGAGGCTGTGATTGACCCTAATTTGCACTAATTGCTGGCCACCATCAGGCTCCCATCTGGTGCTGTTCCCAGCTGTTGAGAACAGCCCTGGAGGTGTTTTCTCAGCCTAGAAGCAGCTGGAGGAACGCTGGGTTTGAAAGTTTTCCTGTCACAGTGGATGAAGTTGCCTCCCCTTTCTCCCCCTGAGCATCCCAGGACAGGCTCAGTTCTTGGGCTGTGTCCTTCCCTCCCCTCCCCTTCCCTCTCTGTCCCTCAAACCAGGGCATGAGGTGCTCAAAGCAGAGCTGTGCTGCCAAGCCAACCCTCCAAAGCTCACGGGCACCTGCAGGCAGAGGTCTGCAGGTCATGGGATTCAGCTCCAAGGTGCCAAATCTCCAGTTCCCATCCTGGTTTCTGAGCCAGGGCCCCCGAGCCTGAGCTCAGCTTTCTCAACAGTCCAGAGAACCAAAACCAGTTGGGTTTAGCTGGAAATTCCCAGGAGGGGGTGTGGGAGCGTTTCACCGCTTTCAGCACTTTTGAGATAGGACAAAACTCAACAAATTCTTCCATCACAGCGTCCCTCCCCGAGCCGTGGTGTCCGGGAGCCGCACTTCTCAACCCATTTCCCAACCCACCCACAGAAAGAGAGCCAGGCAGTGCCGGGGGGTGGCAAGAGAAGGGACACAAGCTGGAAAAGCCTTGGGATGAAGGAAGCAGAGATGCCCCTCACGCCCCAGCTCCAGTGGGTGAGGACACTGTCATGGGCTGTGTGGTGAGAACGGTGACAACGAGCAACAGCCACCCACCGCCTTCCTGGTGTCACCCAGATCTCCAAGGCCAGCCCTTCACTGTCCAGCAGAGCATCTCAGAGCTGCCTGAGACACCAGAGGCAGCACTGTCACCAGAGGGGACGGGGACACTGGGCTGCGCAGGCAGGAGCAGGGACAACGGGTGCACACCGCACACAACGGGTCCATGGCAGGTGGAACTGGGTGATCTTTGAGGTCCCTTCCAACCCAAACCCTCCTGCAATGAAGGTCCCTAAATCCCTGCGTGCTCTGGACAGGGCATGGTCTGGCATGAACACCACCCCAACAGCCCACCAGAGCCTCCTGTTCTCCAAACCATCCACTGCCCTCCATCTCCACATCTCCTGGGCCTCCAGAGCAGCTCAGGCCTGGAGGTGCCCAAACCCCCTGGCAGCGATGGAGAGCAGGGGGACAGAGATGCTCAGGAGAAGGCGGAGGATAAAGAGACACCTGGACACAAGAGATGGGTTGGACAGGGGGAGCTGGCCAGGACTCCCCAGAGACACCTGGACACAAGAGATGGGTTGGATGAGGAGCCTGGAGAGGACTCCCCAGAGACACCTGGACACAAGAGAGAGACACCTGGACAGGAAGAGATGACATTTGGACGAGGGGATTGGACAAGGGAGCCTGGACAGGACTCCCCATAGACACCAGATAGGTTGGATGAGTTTTTGGACTCCTCAGACACCAAGAGGTGGATTGATGTGGCCAGGACCCCCAGGCATGGACCGAGGGGGCAGGACAGGTCAGGTCAGAGGCACCACTGCCCTCGAGGCTCCCGTCGCTGTCCCGTGGCCACACGTGCCCGTCCCCAGGCAGAGGCGCTCTCTGGCGTGCTCGGGGTGTGTGTGGTGAGGGGGCCAAGCCCTGCTCTCGAGCTTTTCTCCTCGGCACAGTTTCCATGCCTGGTTTCAGAATGACGGGCTGCCCTCGCTCGCTGCACCGGCGCCTTTATCTCGCATCCTTTCGTTTTACTCTCACACCCAGCTGGGGAATGGCTGGTTTCAAAATAAAATGAAGCTGCCAGAAGCTCCTGGGGCTCTACCAGCTTTTTGCAAACTCTTGGAGCTGCCACAGAAAAAATGGGCTGTTTCCATGAAAGCTCCCGCTGGCACAATCGGCCACCCGGGGACTCCCGGACAATGAGTGTCCCGGGAGCAGATGCAGAAGATGCCCAGTTTAACATCTGGGTGGTGTGTGGAGGCTAAAATTGGAGCAGCCTTGGAGCCACCCACACTCACCCAGGATGGGAAAAATCCCTCAGTTCGAGAAATCCAGCTCAGATTTCCCAGAGACAGCACCAGGACCAGGAATGGTTCAGATTCCTGAGGCAAGGAAGGAGAAAGGGGTCACTGTGCCCCAGTTCTGCAAGGGGGAGTGCAAAGGGCTTCCTCCAGGGCACCAGGGGAGGCTGGAAAAGAGCAGGAATCATCCCAGCTCTCCTTGCTGGAGGAAGAGAACCTGGGCTGGTCCTTCTGCAAGGCAGGACCCCGTGGTTCAGACAACGGGGCCGTGGCTGTCCCCCACCACGCTGGTGGAAATTGGTTTTCTCCCTGTAATTGCCCTTCTGTTCACAAACACTAATGCGTGCTTTCAGTCTAAATGACTTTCAGCTTAGGTTAAAGGCAAATGGCAAATCAGGAGAGAGCCCAAGGGGAGCAGCCACGAGGCACAGGGTGTCCCCTGCCATGAAATGAATTCGCTCCCACCCAGGGACAGCTCTTCCCCAGGAAAGGCCTGCACTGGAAGGGGTCCCAGGGCCATTAAGTCCAGGGCTGATCTCCACACAGGCTGAGATGGTTCCAAATTGTCCCTGCAGTCCATCCCTGCATCCCATTCCTGCCGTGTTCCCCACTGCTGCGTTCATTGCCCAGGAGCAAAAGTACCCTGGTGCATGAAGAGAGCAGCAGAAATTAAAGGCACAAACAGAGTGGAGCTGCTCTTGTTCTGGGCATAAAACTCACAAGGAAAAGGGTCCAGTCCTGGTGTGAAGAAAAACCCAAATCCAACCTCACCTCAGAAAGCTCAGGGATTCACTGTCATAGTAAGACAAGCTGTAGAATTGTCCTCATTTTACATCTCCAGGTACATGAGAGGCAGATGAAAGAGACAATCCCCAACAACAAAAAGAAGGTTTTAAGAAATGCAGGGTCAAATTATCTTCTTATGCAACACCACTGCAACCCAGAAAATCTAAAGCTGCAGGACATAAATCAACCACCAACTGCCTGGGGTTGAAGAGAAACTTCCTCTGGTAACAACCTATTGCATAAGTGCCCTAACGGGAGCTCTGCCTTCCGAAATCTCTGTCAGGAAGGGGTCACTGGGCTGCAGGGCTGGCTCTGGAGGATTCTTTCTGTGCCCTTTTGCTCTCACCCATCTTTCGTCTCTGACTCCAGCCCTCGAGCACTGGGCAGAGGCACAAAAGCGGCCGGGCCCAGCTCTGGGCTGGGGTGACAGCAAAGCTCAGCTCAGGCTGAGCCTGGTCCCCTTCTGAGCCCCTGCACCAAGCACCAGGGACCAAACTGAAATATTTGAAAGACATCTGAAAGAAATCCCTGCATACGAGAGTGGCAGGGCCCTGGCACAGAGAATCTGTGGCTGCTCCATTCCCGAAGTGTCCCAGGCCAGGCTGGACGGGGCTTGGAGCACCCTGGGGAAGGTGTCCCTGCCCTAAGGCTCACTGGGTCACCTTCAAGGTTCCTCCCAGCCCAAACCATCCCGCGGTTCTGTGATTCTCTGCCTTGAGCACCTTCCCCTACCCCGGTTCTGATTCAGATCCTGGAATATTTCAGCCTCCCTGGAGCTGGCCATGACCACAGGTGCCCGCCCGGCCACCAGCTCCAGAGCTGCCCAGCCAAGCCCCTGTCCCTGAGCAGCTGCTCCTGCCCCAGTTCCCACCCACGCCCAGCCCTCCATGGAGCCCAAGCATCCCCATCAGCCACGTCCGGCTGAAACTCCGATTATCCACATTTTAACCCTTGCCTTACCGCCCCCCTCCCACAAACAACACAGAAACCAAGAGAAACAAACCCCTGCGAGGGGCATCCGCCAGCACGGGGAGCAGCACCAACTTATGGAATTTGGGTGCTGTGCCCCGAGGGGGGGATGGAGAGCTGGAATTTGGGTGCTGGTCCCCGCGGGTGGGATGGAGAGCTGGAATTTGGGTGCTGTGCCCCGAGGGGGGGATGGAGAGCCGGAATTTGGGAGAATCTGGCGGGATCGGGATCGGGGCCGGCTCTGCCGCGGGTATTTTTAGCTGCTGACGCTCGGGGTATTTCGCTTCAGGACGTCCGGTCTGAGCCTCTTTCTGGGAATCCCACGTTCTCTAATTGTAAACAGCCCCATTCAGTCGCTCCCCAGCGCGAGAGGCCCCGGCTTGTGTCAGGTGTGAGTCAAACAGGAAACTGCTGCTGCTGCTGCTGCTGAGCAGGAGAGGGGGTTCAGCACCCCTGAAAATGTGCCCAGGATGAGCTGGCAGCACCCAGCCCCACTGACCTGCCCTGCCTGAGGGATTGACCAGCCTGGGGTGCAGAGAGGGTTCAGCACCCCTGAAAATGCGCCCAGGATGAGCTGGCAGTCCCCCAGCCCCACAACCCTGTCCTGCCTAAGGCACTGACCTGCCTGGGGTGCAGAGGTTCAGCACCCCTGAAAAATGTGCCCAGGATGAGCTGGCAGCACCCAGCCCCACAACCTTGCCCAAGGCCCTGACCAGCCTGGGGTGCTCAGGATGCTGCCCAGGGGATGCTGCCCATGCCCTGCATCTCCCTTCTCCTCCTCCTCAGAGAAGGCTTTCAATGAAGTTTAAATATTTTTTCCTGGGAACTCTGAAAAATACTTAAAACTATGAGAAAGTGTTAGGTTAAATTGTAAAGTTAGTGTAGGGACTAGCTAGAGGGCTAAGTTGGTTTAAGAGATGTATTAACAGTTAGAGAATAAAAAACCCTGCAGGGCCCAGCAGTGCCTGTGCCTCCCCCTCTGAAAAACGAGGTTGGGCTGATTCTGATTCGGCTGATTCAGGCCCCAGCTGCTGCTTTTGAACGTGCTGACACTGTGGGGAAAAGGGCTCTGTAGCCTCAGAAAGCTCCAGCCCAGGTTGGACAGGGCTTGGAGCAACCTGGGGTGCTGGAAGGGAAAATCCAAGACCTGGGATGGTCCCTGCCCGTGGCAGGGGGTGGGACAGGATGAGCTTTAAGGTCCCTTCCAACCCAAACCATTCCACGTCTCTGTGGCTGGGACAGGGTTAACAGCAGAGAGCAGCATTTCCAAAAGGGGCTGAGGGGAGGATGCTGCAGAGCATCCGAGTCTGGGAGGAACAAGAGTTCCATGGAGCATCCCCAGGGACTGTGGCATCCAGGACACCTCAGCACATCCCCAGGGACTGTGACATCCAGGACACCCCAGCACATCCACAGGGACTGTGACATCCAGGACACCCCAGCACATCCCCAGGGACTGCCCTGTGACATCCAGGACACCTCAGCCCTGGCCCCAGCTCAGGGAGGACGTGCACGTTGTGCCCATCTCTTATCTGAGTCATTTCAGTGTCTCAGGGGAAACCCTGGCACTGATAAACAGCTCCCGCTCCCTGCCTCCGCCTTCACCAACCGAAATCTGGAGTCTATTTTTAACCCCAAAACACCCACGGCAAGGGGGGGAGGCTGCAGCGGGGCGAGGGTCGGTTGGCACCGTGGGGACGGGAGGGTGGCACTGCCAGCCCCGCTCTGAGCCCGGGCTGGCTCCTGGTGCCACTCTCCGGGGTGATCCGGCCATGGCACTGCCAAATTTTCAGCCGAAGCGAGACCAGAACAAGCCCTGCAGGCACTTGCCGTGCCCAGCACCCCCTGTGCCCCACACAAAAACCAAAGGGCTCCAAATTCTCATTTCCCAGCACATCCCCAAACCCGACCCTGGCCAAACAGAGGCTGCCTGGAACAGCAGCGTCCCCTCCCTGCCACGGGACCACACCTGAGGCTTCCTTCCCAAAGCCCCCACACCAAAGGTCTGCGAGGCTTTGCTTCCATCGTTCTAGGACAGCTTTAGGGAAAATCTCTGTGGCCAGGACTCCCAAATATCTTTGGGTTCTCCTTGCGTGTCACGGTCCCTCCAAAGGCAGTGTGAGCCCCGGCTCAGGTGTGAGCAGAGTTTGGTTCTCCCATTGCCCCAGTGTGAGCCCCTGGGGACCTTTCCCTCCCATTCTCTGCCTCTCCCCAAAATGCATAAAGTCACAGCATGGCTTGGGTTGGAAGGGACCTTAAAGCTCCCATTTCACCCCCTGCCTTGGGCAGGGACACTTTCCACTATACCGGGTTGGTCCAACCCTGTCCAACCTGGCCTTGGGCACTTCCAGGGATCCAGAGGCAGCTGCAGCTTCCCTGGGCACCCTGTGCGCAGAGCAGGGAGTGCCCACCCTGTGCCCAGAGAAGGGAGTGCCCACCCTGTGCCCAGAGCAGGGAGTGCCCACCCTGTGCCCAGAGAAGGGAGTGCCCACCCTGTGTGCCCAGAGAAGGGAGTGCCCACCGTGTGCCCATAGAAGGGAGTGCCCACCCTGTGCCCATAGAAGGGAGTGCCCACCGTGTGCCCAGAGAAAGGAGTGCCCGCCGTGTGCGCAGAGAAGGGAGTGCCCGTCCTGTGCCCATAGAAGGGAGTGCCCGTCCTGTGCCCATAGAAGGGAGTGCCCACCCTGTGCCCATAGAAAGGAGTGCCCGCCGTGTGCCCACCCTCACAGGGAGGATTTGAAGGACGAGGGTGCCTCTCCTGGGGGTGTTCCAGCCCACAGCAGCAGTCTCAGAGACCAGAGGAAGCTCAGGAGGCACACACCAGGCTGCGCCCCCTCCGCAGGTCCCGTGTCCCCGGCAGGAGTCCCGGGCCAGCGGCCGTGACCGGGGGGGCTCTGCCGGGGCCGGGGCCGCGGTTCCTGCCCGGCTCTCTCTGCTCCGCTGCAGAGATGGGCCGTAAAACCTTCATTTCCTGACACACATGGGATCAGGCCAAGGGGTCGTGTTTTGGACAACCTGGCTTTTCCATGGCAACCGGCGCTGATGTCAGCGACTGCAGTGATCCGGAGGGGCCTTGGGGATGGGGAGCTCTCCAGGAACGGGGCAGGGGAGGGGGCTGAGCTGGTGGGGGACACGCTTGCACAGGGCTGGGCCTGCGTGAGAGCGGCCCGAGCGAAGTTTTCCTTGGATGGCTCCGAGCACAAATGGTGGCCCAACCGCTGCGGGGCTGGAGCAGCTGCGGGCGGGAGCGTCCTGCCCTCTCCCTGCTCCTGCAGCTCCCAGCCCTCCCTCTGTGCATCCCCAGCCCTTTCATCCTCTGCAGCCAAACGGCCCCGGCCAGCTGCTCTTGCACAGCTCTGGCTAAACCCTCTGAGCATCCCCTCTCCCGACTGTCTCATCTTCATCTCCTCCTCACCATCCCCTCTCCTATCTCCTCTCCTGACCCTCCCCTCTCCATGTGGGGCATTTGCAGGATTTGGGGGCTGTGAGCAGCTCTGCTCCCCCTTCCCCAGCCTTTCCCCTCCCTGCTTTGTCCCTGCAGCCGCTGCTTTTCCCCTTACAAGCCCCCTCCCCACAGGGGAGCCCCTTTACAACAGCCAGATAATTAAAACCTCGGGCAGAGAAGTTCTTCCTGCTCGTGGTCACATCTGCTGCCCTGGGGCTCCCACGGCTCTCGCGTCTGTCTGTCTGTCCTGTCTGTCCGGGCTTCCTGTGGCTGGAGCCATCTGATACTGCAGCGCTTCACCTCTGGGCAGGGCGCTGAGTGAGAGCCTGTCGGGGTTTGCTGCTGGAGGATAAACACGCTGAGTAAAGCATCCCTGAGTAACAACACCCCTGAGTAAAACGTCCCCGTGCGCTGGGAGCTGCCAAGGAGCAGCGGCTCCGCCTCTCTGGGATTCCACGGGAGAACATGAGTGCCCCTTTTCCACGCCAGAAACACCTCCACAGGTGTGGGACCTCGGCTCAAACCCCACCCCTGACTCCTCTCGGATGGTCTGTGGGACTGACCTGGGCATGTGGGTGGAAGGGACTTTAAAATCCATCCTGTTCCACCCCTGCCATGGGCAGAGACGCTTCCCATCATCCCAGCTTGCTCCAAGCCCTGTCCAACCTGGCTTTGAACGCTCCCAGGGATGGGGCAGCCATATTCTGTGCCTGGGCTTTGCCAGCCCTCACAGGGAGGAATTCCTCCCCAAAATCCCCTCTAACCCTGTGCTCTGGCAGTTTAAAGCCATTCTCCCCTGTCCTGGCACTCCAGGCCTCTCTCCATCACTCCTGCAGCTCCTTCAGGGACTGGAAGGCCACAATGAGGTCACCCCAAATCATCCCTTTTCCAGGATGAACAACCCCAATCCTGCCCAAAGGTCCTCCAGCACAGCAAGGACACAAGCAGGTAAAGCTGGCAGCGGTGACCCAGGTGTGGTTTAAGTCCTTGTCCTGCCCTGAGTCTCCATGTGACATCAGGGGATTGGTTTGAATGACCTGGGACAGACACACCTTCCTGGGCAGTGCTCCCCCAAAAAAACACAACAAGAAATGTTCACTTCAAGGTGAACCAACCAACTTCTCAACAGAACCAAAAGATCTGAGGCCAAATGGACCCATTTTCACCAAAGAGCATCCCCAGCCTGCTGAGTGCTGACTCCAGGCCTTCCACACGCCCTTCCCACAGGGACCCAACACCACCAGCGCCGCTCACAGGGGAAGGGAGGAAAAAAGAAAGAAAGAAAAAAGAGAAAAAACCAAAACAACGCCACGTAAAACCTTCCAAAAATGTTGCACGAAAAGTGGCCACTCAGCAGAGCGAGGTTTCCTGCACAGTGAGAGTTGGCCGGGGACAGAACAGGAAATCACTGCTTCCTGCCTGCAGAGGAAGCGCCTATCGCATGCCCGTGATCAAAAACAAACAGCACTTCAATTAAACAAACAAAGGACCGAAAACTTCAACATCTCCAGCCTGGGCCGGCTCCAGCGCAGGGAAACGCGTCCAAAAATAAGAGGTTTGTAACCTTGAAAAGGCCCTGGCTCCCCTCCCCGGGCAGTGGGAGGGACCGGCACCTCCAGGCTGGGATGCCCCTCCAGGGATGTGGAAGGGGGTCCCACCCTTGGGTTTGGGGAAGGAGCATGTTTGTCTGTCCATCCATCCATGGATCCATCCCCATGTCCATCCGTCCATCCATGGATCCATCCCCATGTCCACCCATCCATCCATCCCCATGTCCATCCATCCATAGCTCCATCCTCATGTCCATCCATCCATCCATGGATCCATCCCCATGTCCACCCATCCATACAGGGATCCATCCCCATGTCCATCCATCCATGGATCCATCCCCATGTCCATCCACGGATCCATCAATCCATGGATCCACCCATCCATCCACGGATCCATCGCTGTGTCCATCCATCCATCCATCCATCCATCCATCCATCCATCCATCCATCCATCCATCCATCCATCCATCCATCCATCCATCCATCCATCCATCCATCCATCCATCGGTCCCCCAGGCCGAGTCCCAAAGCTCCAGCATTGCTCACTCCCCACATGTCCAGTGCTTTGGCTTTTCCAGATCTGGTCTGGCTGGAAAAAACCGCCCTCCCAGCATGGAAGTGAGCACAGAAAGAAAGACATGGAAAAGCCAAGGTTGTCCTGGGACTGTGTTGCCTCTCTCCATCCCCCAAGCAGCACCTGGCGACCCCTGAGTCTCCATCTCCTCCTGCTCCCCCCTCAACCCAGGGGTGCAAGGGCAGCCCCTCGAATCCCACCTGGCTCTGCTGTAGGTTTGTCCCAGGATGGGTTTTACAGGCACGAGGAATTCTTCTCCCGTGAGTTTTGCATTTGAAAGATGCCAAAACAACAGCAAAGCAGATCCAGCTCCAGACTGAGGCAATAACTATTCCAGAGTCACCGACAGCCCCACCACGTCCTGCACAGCCGATTCCAAGGATGGGGGAATGCGTGTGGCCATGAGGGTCTTTCTGTGTGGCCACCACACAAAACCTCATTATTTAGCAGTTTGCTGGTGATCTGAGAAGCATCAGGTGCAGCCACCACTAAAGGCTGAGCTCAGACACAATTTTTGTTGCCTTACCCGCCCGGTTTGTTCGGGCAATAAATAACCTTACCTGTTTCCTGGCTCTATGGCTGCTCGCTGGTTTTATTTGCTTTGAAAGTAAACTTCCTGATGAATTAGCCAAGCCTAATTAATATTTATTTAAAGTGCATCGTCCTGATGATGCAAACACAAAGCTGTGTCTGTCCAGAAGAGACAGACCGAGGGGCAGATGGAAATAAGGTCATGCAATGATTTAGGTTGGAAAAGGCCCCCAGGACCATGGAATCCACTGTGGCCTCCTATCCCTGTGCAGGTCAGACACCTCCTATCACCTCAACCCCCACTCCAGGGGGGCATTTCCAAGCGCTTTGCCCCAGTTTCCCATCCACGTGTGACAACCCCAAGCTCAGCTTCACCACAGAAATGTGGCTGAAAAGCCAGGACGGTGAGTGACAAAATCCCTGTGGTCCTTCAGGATGCCAAGAAGCTCCTCCAGGTGGGACCCTGAGCGTTCCCAGGGATGGGGAGCCTGGCAGGGACAGCACCTGAGGTCCAAGCACAGGGTTTGAACCCAGAGCTGCTGTGCCTCTCTGAGTGTTTGCTCTCTGAACTCTCATCTGAGACTTCCCAAACCATGCCTGGTCCTTCTTCTGCAGCACCTCAGCCCTGGCCTGGTGGTTCCAAGCGTGGCTGATGCTGTTCCACCCCTCGCTGGAAAATCCATGCAACATCCCTGGAAAGTTGATTGCTAATATGGAAATGCTGGCCCATTTCCTCATTGTGTGAGTGCCAGGAGCTCGGATGGGCTCCTGGAGGCTGCCAGGAGGGACCAGGGCACAGAGCTGGGGGGACTTCCAGTGGTGGTGAAGTTCTTGTTGCCTCCTGAAAAGCGAGGGAGAAGAATTCTCCCTCTGAAAAGCTCTGTTAAACCTGAAGGTTTCATCTACATTTATATTAACGTGAGTCAGGTCCTGCTGGAGAAATGCCCATCCCAGCAGGAGCACAGGGGTTTTGGGGGGTTCCTCCAGACGTGGACCTGAGCTCTGCTCAGTGGCAAACCTGGGCACGCTCATTTCACCCACCTCATTCTACTTTAAAGCCCAATTTTATCCACGTCCCTCAGCTTAGTCCATGGGATTTAAGGTCAACCTGTCATGCTCATCTTAAATCCCACAACACCTTGTCTGTTGTCAGAGAAACCAGAGGGCTGCCCAAAATTGCTGGATTTAGCAGAGATCAAGAACAAATGACAGAAACAAACACAGCTGAACTGGGACAGAAGGAACTGGTCCCAGTTAGACCAGAAATGGGATTTTATGGAGGGAAAAACTCAAAAGTCTATCAAACCAACTCTGAGTTGCCCCACGACAGACTGCACAGGCTCTCTAAGGACTCTGCACAAACCATGAGCTCTGCAGGTCCCCTTAAAGAACTTCCAGTCGTGTTTTGAGCAGTTTTACGCTGCAGAACATGGGAGAATTTTTACATTTGTACTACAAGAACACGCTGTGCTCCAGCAGCTACCTGAACCGACACAGAGCCCCAGACGGTCTTAGTGAAGCCCTAACGAGCAATAAAAATGTTCTTTTATGCCTTGTTTGATCATTCCCTGTTTACGAGGCCCAGGATCCTGTGAATCATGTTTTATCCCAGCCAGCAGACACTGGAGACACACGGCATGAAGAGGAGAAACTCAGAGGGGGGGGGGCACCAGATAACAACATCTGGGCTGCGTTTGGCTGCACCAAATTCCCTCTTCAGCCCGGGGCTCGTCCCCCCGGGCTGTGTGACCCACCAGCACGCCACAGGCCCCCGTGTGAGCCAGTTACAGCTTCCTGCGAGGATAAAGGCTGGGATCCCGTCCTGGGAGATGCCCATCCAGCAGCAGCTTCATCACCTGTCCCAAATCCCCTTCATTAACACGCGCCAGGCTCCCGCCGAGCTGCGCCCGATTTCGCCTCCTGCTTTTTGTGCATGGGGATCCAAGCAGAGCCTCGGGGCAAAGCCGGACCCCAGGGCACACGCTGCGCCCCCAGAACCCGCAGGAAGCCCGAGGCGTCCCCCCCTCAGCGATTCCCAAACCCCAGCCCAGCATCCCCCGGGGAAGATCTTCCTCCCGCAGCCCGGCTCGGTCACGCCTGATTGCATCATGTTTGTTTTTCTTTGCCTTTGAGGTCAGGATTCCTCCCACCTTGCCCAGAGCCAGGTTTTGCCCGGTCTCGCTGGGCGGGGAGCCCGTGGTGACCCAAACCCCGGGGCACGGCCGGGTGGCAAAGCCTCTGCAGCCGGAGTTTGCTGGGGACAGCATCCCTGGGGACAGCATCCACGGGGACGGCATCCCTGGGGACAGCATCCACGGGGACAGCATCCACGGGGACAGCGCCAGCGCTTCCCCGGGCGGTGGTGCCTGGGTCTGGGGGCATTTTACACTCGCAGCATCGGCTCCAGGGCTCCCTGATCCCTCCGGAGCCCGGCACAGCGAGAGGAGCCGGCGCTGCGGGAGCGGACACCGGGAGCGGCCGATGCGGGGACCGGCAGAGGCACCAGCAGCTACTCACCCTGGCTTTGTCCTTGCATCCAGAGGAATTAGAGCCCTTGGAGAGGAGGTCTCATTGTTCAAGCTGCGCTTAAGGGAGGCAGCTGCTTTCTTTATATCTCAAGATTCACTAAAGTTCAGGAAGAGAGAGAGAGAGAGAGAGAAAGAGAGGGGACGGCAAAGGGGAGGGACTGAGCGCAGGGCCCAGAGGCCGTATAGAATGACAATGGAAGGAAATGCTTTATCAAACCTAGAAAGCCAACCCTGCCCTGGGAACACAGAGGGAGAAAAAAAAAAAAAAAAAAAAAAAAAAACTTGCAGAAGAAAAGCGAGTTCAGCTGCCCCGGGTCCCTCCCTGGGCAGCAGAGCCCTCCCCCCCAGCCCCTCACTCCCAAATACAATGAGAGAGAGCGCCGGTGGAAATCGTCAGGCTCAAACACTTTTTTTTCATTAAACAGAGAGAAGTTTCAGTTCTTAAAAAAAAAAATAAATAAAATCCGACAACCAAACCCTGCCCGGGAATGAGAATGTGACGCTCTTCCCCCTCCCCCGGCCGCAGCCGTCCAAGTTTCTATGAGTCAAACGTTTGCAATGTGTTACCGAAATGTTACCAAGCTGGAATGCAGCATCCAGAGGGTTCAGCTCGTAAAACTTTTGTTTGCTGGCCGGGAGAAAGTGTCACCGGCACAGAACTCGGTTCTGCCTCTTCTTCCTTTTGTTTTTCCCATCCCGGAGAGGGTTAAGTGGCTGTGCAGCGCTGACACCCGATGACGGCGGCATTAACCCAGTGCTCCCGGTCCCAGCGGGAAGGGAAATTGTGCTGTTCGGTGAGAAACGAAGGGAAACGGGGCAGCCTGAGAGAGCAGGTGGGGAGTGAGAGAAATAAAAGCGTCCAGACACAAAATCCCGGAATGGTTTGGGTTGGAAGGGGCCCTAAAGCTCAGCTCGTTCCACCCCTGCCCTGGGCAGGGACACCTTCCACTAAATCCGGTTGTTCCAAGCCCCATCCCAGGGCACAGCCAGGGACAGACCTCAGCCCCTGAAACACAACTTCCCAGGCGTGAGCTTGGGGATTTTGGGGTCAGAAAAATGCTGCTTCCTCATCTGACAGTCCTGAGGGTCGGCCTGAGGTGGGAACTTCTTGCACTGCCATCAGCCAGCGAAATCTCGGCTCAACCTCTTCCAGCAGCATCTGCTGGATCTGAAATGCTGAGGGACAGGGACACAGCAGCATCTGCTGGATCTGAAATGCTGAGGGACAGGGACACAGCAGCATCTGCTGGATCTGAAATGCTGAGGGACAGGGACACAGCAGCATCTGCTGCTGGATCTGAAATGCTGAGGGACAGGGACACGGCAGCATCTGCTGGATCTGAAATGCTGAGGGACAGGGACACGGCAGCATCTGCTGGATCTGGTGGGAGTTGGGTCCACAGCTCTGAGCTTTGCTTTCACGGTGGGAGCGCAGCCTGGAAGGGGTCGTGAGGATGATGAGTGCAAGAAGGAAAGCAGGAGAGAGGGGAGGAAGCCGAGGGACTGTCCTGCAGTGCTTGCAAGCCTGAGTCCTTCCAGGAGGTGGCTCCTTCCACCTGGAATTCCCACCCCCAAAACCTTTGCAAGGGTGTAGCCCTCACCTTGCTGAAGGACCTTCAGCGTTCAGCTCCAGGAGGAGAGGCTGATGCTCTTCCTGCCTCACCCAGCCCTGTCCAACAACAAACAGCCCTGGCCCCATGCGGGGCTGGCTGCAGGTTTTGCCTCTGTCTGAGGGAAGGAAAATCTCCAGCAGCCCGGAGGATCCTCCCGGGAGCCTCGCCGAGGGACAGACTCCACCTCATCCGCTGAGGCTGCCCTGCTTTGTGCAGAGAGCACAGAAACTCTCCTGGGAGAGGAGCTGGGCTCCCTGCCCTGCTCCCGGGCTGCAGAATCACAGTCAACCTGTCCTGGCAATTTCCAGCCCAAGCTCTAATTATCCTTTCGTGCCAATGGGAACGATGGAAGTGGAAAAGGAGGACCCTGGTCATCCTTCTCCCACCTCCAAAAGCCAAGTGATGCCAGCCCTGCAGAAGTCCCATGGGTGAAAAAAATTGTCCGTGGCATTTTTATGACACTGCTCTCAGGTAAAAAAAACGGGTATTCTGAAATAGGAGGAGGAAAAAAAGATAAATTAAGATCCCAGGGAAAGATCTGAGGGGAAAGGCAATGGCCATGGGCAAGATGTGCTGAGGAGGGAGTTTGGCCGCCAGGCACGCAGGACTGAGTGCCCAGGACGGGGTCCCTGCTCTCCAGGGCTGAGCCAGCTCCTGTAGAGAGCTACAGACTTTTGCCTACTTGGACCTTTGCATCATTTGCACGTTAGGTGCAAGGAGAGGCAGGAGCTGCCAAAAGCGGAGCCGCTCAAAGGCCAGGAGCAGATAAGAGACGCTGCCCTGCTCAACAAAGAGACATTTCCAGACCTGAGGAAGTGAGGCAATCCTGGCTAATTAAGATGACTGACCAAAGTCTCCCAGGAGGAAGAAAGAGGGTGAAAGATGAAAATCTTTGTGTTTCAAAGGTGAAGAGACCGGGAGAGCTCACCTGGGAAGGTGGGAGGTGTCCCTGCCCATGGCAGGGCTGGGACTGGATGGGCCTTCAGATCCCCTCCAACCCAAACTGTTCTGTGATGAGCAGGTGGAAAATCCAGGCTGCTATTTCCGTCTCCAACGAGGCCACAGCAGGTCCCAGATGGTGTTTAGGAGCATAAAGGGGCAGACGGAGTTTGGAAAACCTTTGGGTAACAGTTTGAGCTTTGCTGAAAACCCTGGTGCCCGAATCTCTTCAGGACCTCCTCCCTCCCAGGCTGGGCACAAGGAGCAAACCGTGCTGCTGTGCCTCAGGGTCCTGAGCCTGCTCAGACCCATCGCGCGTGCTGACAAGAGCCCAGCCTCGGCTCTCAGCAGCCACAGTCCTGCTCCCACAGCCCTGGGATCCCCTCCCAGCCCGGGAGCTGCCAGCAGCGCCCTCAGACACAAAGCAGAGCAGCCGTGGCTGAGGGCTGCAGCAGCAGCAGCGTGGGCAGCAGATGCCCGAGGCGGGCAAGGGGAGCTGCCTGCAGCCACATCTCTCCATAGAAGGCAGGGAAGGAGCAGGTTTGTTTCTGCAGGAGGAGAAGAGTTATGGCTGCGAGAAACGGTGGCTAAAAATACCCCGAGGAGCAGGGAGGTCACTTGGGAGAGACGCAGACCCTGTGCGCGTCTGGGGCAGAGGTGGCAGTGCCACACGTGTGGCACCGTGGCCTCGTGCCAGCCGCGGCAGGGAGGGTGTTCAGCGCACCCGAGGGGCAGAACTGGGGTGGCCCAGACCCCCAGACAGCCCTGCCCTGTGCCCCTGTTGGGGGCTCTGGAGGCAGCAGCCTGGCCCAGCCCCTTTGTTGGGAACCAGGGCACGATTTCAGCTCTGCAGGTGCTGCACACCAATATCGGGATGGAGCAGAGAACAGAGACACCAACCCAGGGGGACCCTCAGGGTGCCCCAGCTCAGAAAAGGGCTCAGTGTCCCCAGGCTCTGTCCACGTGACAAACACCAAGAAGGTTTTGGATATGAAATGTCCGTGCCCCTCGCACCTCTGACCCCAGCGGGATGCTCTTGCTGACTGGAGAATCCTGGCTCCTATTCCTGGTTCAGGGATGTTCCACTGTTCATTCAGGAGCCCCAGAGGGGAGCACAGGCAGGTTAAACTCACCTGTTCTCCCAGCTCTGAGCTTCCAAGGATGGAGGAGGCACCACCAGCATCCAGCCCAAGACCTCACCCAGCAGCAAATCTGCTTGAGCCATTTCCCATCTCAAGTTTCAGCTGCAGAAAAGGCATTTCCAATCATTTCTCCTCTTTTGAAGGGGCTGGTCCCTGCGGACGACTCTGCAGCAAGGGCGTGAGGAGGATCTTGCCTGGCCTGGGTCCCAGTAAATCACAGTTCAGAGACAGCTGAACTCCATTTTATGATTATTAACCCCAGCCCTGCTCATTTGTTTGGCCTGTCTGAGGCTATATTTAGTGATGGGTGCAGGCATGGCCAGGGGGGAATTGTGTGCAGCTGTTAAACACAGCCCCCCACCTTCCCAAAAAATGATTAAAAAAAAAAAAATAAAAAGCTAACAAAACAGGAAGACTATGGTTGGAAAATGAGAAGCAGCTGTGAAGAGGAGGGATGAGGTGTCATACAGGGAGGACTGACTTCAAACCTTGCAGGAAATGTATGAGAAATTTCCCGGGCACTTCTGTAATCCATCATCCCCCCTGTGTCCCGTGGTGGCTCTTGGCTCCTGCCGCAGCCTGTGAGTGCCAGGGCCAGGAGCATCTCGGGCTGGGCTCAGCAGGGGCAGCCGCACAAGTGGCTGTTTGCTCTTGCACTGCCATCAACAAGGCCCTGCCGTGCCTTTGTGACAGTCCCAAATCACCACAGATGGATTAAATGTCACCAACAGGCAGGTGCTGAACGCCAGGGTGGTTCTGGGAATTTCAACAATGGAAAGCTTTGAGCAGTGGTGGTGAAGCACTCTGAGTGTTCTCCTGTGCTGAGGGAGTGCAGGACAGGACCAGGGTGGAAAAACAGAGGTGGAGAAACCTGGAGGTGCCTTGCTGAGATCAGAGTCCTCTTCCTGCCCTCTCCAGCCTCAGATCCTGGCACAGAGCAGCAGGAGAGGCTGCTCTTCCTCATCGTGGTTCGTTTTGGAGCTGCCAAAGAGGGGTAAACCAGGCAAGGTGGGGCTGCCCCTGTCCATGGAATGAGATGGGCTTGAAGTCCCCTCCAGCCCAAACCATTCTGGGATTCTGATTTATGCCACGTTCCTGGAGGAGCTCAGAGCTGGAAGGGGCATTGTGGAGGAGGAAAGGGAGCATGACTTACTCTGCAGCCCTGGTAGCAGGCAGAGTGGCCCTGGCATGGAGGAAACCAGGGCTGAACCCATCTCTTGGCTCTTCCCCAGTTTTCCTGGTGCCTCTAACGGCAGCACCAGCACCTGAGGCACTGCTGGGGCAGGTGCTGCAGCAGTTTAACGTTTCTTTTGGAGGCAGAGCTCAGGGGAGGCAATGCCAGTGCCCAGCTGATGCCCTGCTTTGGCTGGGGATGCCAGTGCATCAGCTGGCCAGGCAAACCCCAGTGCTGACCTGGAAATCGCTCACAGCTGGGCCTGGGGTCCATTCCTGGGGCCTGCACCCCTGCCCTTCCACCCTTGCTGTAGTTTCCTGTTTGCCCACGGCTGCGGGGCGGGAAGGGCCTGGCAGGGTTTGTTTTGCTGCAGCACAGGCTGCTCTCTCGGGGCGCTGGCTTCCCCCAGGCTGCGGTTTCAGCAGCTGCCAGCGCCGGCCCCGCCGCAGTCAGGTGTGAGCGACCGCACGGGAGCACGGGGAGCTGACATCAAGGTGCTCATCTGCAGAGGAAGGGGCTCCCAACTGAAGCGCCTCCTGCTTGTGGTGACCCAGCCCAGCCCAGCCCTGCCTGGCAGCCCCAGCCCCACGCTCTGGTTCTGCACCTGCTGCCTCCAGAGCTCCTCCCAGGGACAGCCCCTCCTTTGCTCCCCAGCCGAGCACGGGCAAAGGGCTGGCATGGAAATGGGAGATCAGGTTCCCTCTCCCATCTCAGGCTCACCACGGTTTCCACTCCTCCAGGGTGGAGGAACTGTCCGTGTTCCTCTGTGTGCGCTGGGGAAAGAGCCCTGAGGTCACACAATTCCAGAATCCCTGAGGCTGGAAAAGCTCTGAGGGATCATGGGTGCCCAGTGCCCACCTTGTCACCACCCCAGAGCCCACCCAACCTGTGCCCAATGCCCACCTTATCACCACCCCAGTGCCCACCTTGTCACCAAGGTCACCCCAGAGCCCACCCAACCTGTGCCACATGCCCACCTTATCATCCACCCCAGAGCCCACCCAGCCTGTGCCCAGTGCCCACCTTGTCACCACCCCAGAGCCCACCCAACCTGTGCCCAGTGCCCACCTTATCATCCACCCCAGAGCCCATCCAACCTATGCCAAATCCTCACCTTGTCACCAGCCCAGACCCCACCCAATCTGTGCCCAGTGCCCACCTTGTCACCAGCCCAGTGCCCACCCAGCCTGTGCCCAGTGCCCACCTTGTCACCAGCCCAGTGCCCACCTAGCCTGTGCCCAGTGCCCACCTTGTCACCAGCCCAGAGCCCACCCAACCTGTGCCCAGTGCCCACCTTGTCACCAGCCCAGTGCCCACCCAGCCTGTGCCCAGTGCCCACCTTGTCACCAGCCCAGAGCCCACCCAACCTGTGCCAAATGCCCACCTTATCATCACCCCAGAGCTCTGAGTGCCACTTCCAGGCCTTCCTTGGACACCTCCAGGGATGGGCAATCCAAACCTGCCTGGGCAGCCCGTGCCAAGGCCTGGCGCCCCTTTCCATGCAGAAATCCTTCCTCAGAGTGCAGGCAGAGCTCAGCAAGGCTGTGCCCCCTGTCCTGCTTTGGGTCTCCAAGCCCAGGTGATTTTCCTGGAGAGAAAGGAGAGCTGTGACAGTGGCACAGCCCTCGGGAAACTCTGGCTCTGTGCAAACACATTTGAAACCCAGAACTTCTTTTCTTGTCCCAAATTTGCAGCAGCCTGGAGGGATTTAACCCCTTGTTTTGCTGCTCCATGTGCAGGCAGGAGAAGGGGAATGTGGGGAGAGAATCTGATTCATTCTGCATATCCCCAGTTGGGAGAAGGAGTTTGATTTACCAAGGCCAGAGGTAGTAAAGAGCTTGGACAGGAATTTGCACTAAACCTTTGACACACAAGACATTTCCCTTTCAGGCCAAGACAAACAAAGGAAGGAAGTGTCTGGGACTTTTAAAGCGACCTAGTGGAGACAGGTAAGGGCAGATAAGGGCCGAAGGAAGAGTGGGCTGGGCGAGGGAAGGATCCAGTTTTACAGATTTGTTGGAATCCTGAGTGCTCTGCAAATCAGGCTGAGGGAAGGCAAAGCCACCTGGGGAAGGGCCCTTTGCAAAGGGAGAAGGAGGCTGAACACCCCAAGTGCTGAGCACGGCCTTTCTATTCACTGCCTGCCTTTTTTTCCACTCGCTTTGCAAAGTTCTCAGTGCCTGAGGCTGGCAGGGTTTCGAGGCTCGTGAGCTGCTCACCAGCAGGCTCCGCAGTCTCCTGTGAGGCCCTGGCTCATCCCTGCCAGATCTCTGCATTTCTCAGCATTATCACCCTTGGAGTCTTTGCCCCTTTCCTGCACTCAGGTCCTGTAATAAAAAAGCAGCTGGAGCTGTTCCTGTGGCAGGGAGAATAACGCTGCATGGTGGAGAGATGGAAACAATCCCACACGATAAAAACCTCTTCATTGATGCGGTTCTCTGTCCCCACCCCACCTGTACAGGAACACAGGGGATTCTCCTGCTCCCAGGGCTGGGGATGGGAGCAGCAAGGAGCTTTCTGTGGGGCAGCACTCAGGAGTGGCTCCCCTGTGGCCGTGGCACCTCGGCCTGACTCTGCCAGGACGCCAGGCCTCCCCCCAGCCTGGCAAGCAATGACTTTCCCGGTACAACACCCCTGATCCCTCACCCCTGCTGGGCAGGATTGCTACAACACCGTCCCAGCTGACAGATTTCGGGTGCCAGGCTTGACCCTGCCCGTACAGGGTGAATTTCCCTCTCAGGATTGCAGTTTCTCCTCTGTGCAGTCTTTGGGGACTCCACAGGTTCCCTGTGAATCCCTCTGGGAACGTTTTGCTCTTTGACCTCAGATCTTTCCCTTCTCCACTAAATGGTTCCTGTTTCTTTTTAACCCTTTTCTCCTCAAGACACAACACAGTGAGGTTCCTGAGGAGGTTCTGGGGGATCCCCAGAAGAGATGGAGGATAATTGGTGAGACCCCAGGCCAAGGGGGAGCAGGGGGGGGTCCTCAGCGCTGTCCCACAGCCACAGAGTCACTGACCTTGTTCCTTGGCCTTATCTCGTGGTGAGTTTTGCGTTCTGAGTCATTAAACAAACACAGGGACTGCTCTGCCTGGCCAGGACTCCCAGGGCCCAGAGCAGGGCTTGGATGAGGTTCCTCCGCACGCCGAGTCCGAGACCATGAAAAACAAAGCTGCTGCTTTCTGGGTTATTTATAAAGCAAACTGCACAAATAAACCTTTCTTACCCAGAATAGTCAAGGTTATGAATCCATAATTCTCCTTTCCTTCGGGGACCTTGTTTGTGACTCATTCCTGGCCGGCCTCGGGGGCTCCCTGTGCATGAGCTGGGAATGAGGAGCTGGGAATGAGGAGCTGCTCACAGCGAGGAAGAGCTTGGCAGAGGCAGCCGAAGGCTCCCTGCAAGGGCTCAGCACAGGCCACCCTCCTTCCTTACCACGGAGCCCAGAAAAGCCATCTGTGGGACAATCGAATCCTTTCAAATCCCAGAAAATTGGCTGGAGCACCATCTGGAGGCAGCTCCTGGAAGGTGTGGGCAGAGCTGGGACACCCTTCCCAGCATGGGGACGTGGCTGTCCCTCTGTCCCCTCTGCTGGGGTGAGGTGCCCATCACCAGGGACCCTCCAGGAGGAGTTCCCACCCCACCAGGACACAGCAGGACCTGGCATTCAAGGTCCCTGAGCTGCAGATCCTTGTCCTGTTCTGTCTCTCTGTGACCAAGTCTGTTCCTGGATATTCTGCCCAGTCATCAGCTGCTCTGGCAGGTGGCCCCAAAATGAGGGTTTTCCACACTCAGTCTCTCTGTTGTATCCTGGGACCCTTGGATCACAGCTTTTTCCTCCAATCTTTGCATTTGCAACCATGGTGTAACTTTTTGCTCATGTTTCTCTGCCTTCCATTAGTTCATGTGCTGGAGCACAGATGCATCTGTGAAATCAGGGAGTACTTCTCCAGAGGTCCCTGGTCTGTTTGGCCTTGATTTGCCATCGATTTTTGCTGAGCTTGATTTGTTATCGATTTTTGCTGAGCTTGATTTGTTATCGATTTTTCTAAGATTTTCTTTCAAGGGCCAGTCTGACTAAAAGTATCTTCTGCTGGGTTTGACCACAACTTTGCTATCCCGCTCCCTATCCTTCTGATACCGCTGGGTGCCATTTCCCTCTGCTCTCTGGAGGTGGAAATGATTACATTTTTAAATTCTGCTGATGCTGAGAGGAGCTGTGATTTCTCAGAAGCGATGCTGTGCATGCCCTGACACATTTCATGTCTCAGCACTCAGCTGCGCTCTGAGCCTTCAGTGAAGAGCCTGGGGTTGGTTGGTTTTTTTCAGGGATTTGCTTTCTGTAATCTGATCATTCATGTTGTTCACAAAGACAACTTGATTTTTCAATATGTGATCCGCTTTCTCCACGGCTGATTGAGGCTTCCTGCACAATGAGCTGGCTCTTTGTTGCCAGTTCCTGAGGAATTCTCACCAAACACGGGCTTAGGAAGCATTTGCCAGCTCTGTGGCTGCTTTGGGATGCCCACCCTGGGCAGCTCAGGGAATGTGTTTAAGGCTGATGCATCCCTGGGTGTTGTTTTCCTCTTCATCTCCTATGTCCAGAGCATTAAACACTTCCTTCCCCTTCAGCCCTCGGGGCTTTTCTCAAAGCTGAAAGCCCAGGGGCAGCTCGAGCAGGGCCTCCCTATCACCAGGATCTGCTTATCTGCAGCTCAAAGGAAATTCTGCTTGGCTGCCGAGTTCCAGCTCCGGATGAAACGCTGAAATGCTGAAGTGCCCGCACGGCAGAGCCTCAGAGTGAGGGGCTCAGGAGCTGCTCCCCAGGAAGATCGGCTGGGAAAACAATCAGGGGGCTCTCCTTCCACGGGGCCAGAGCCAGCCCAGTGCCACGGGACTCGTCCAAGGCTCTCGGGGAAGAGGTTTCAGGATTTCGGTGCCTCAGAGAGAGGGAGTCCAGGGACCCGGTAAACATTTACATGCGGAGAAAGATCTCAGGGCTGAAACATCAAATAAAACCCCCTGGAATGAAATACGACCGCAAGGCCTGGATGAAGCCATTAGAAAGTCTGGGCAGGTTTAAGAGCTCACTTGTGTGGAAAAGGGGGGGGTTTGGTATTTTCAAGTGTTTCTACACCACTCACGGCATTCCCCAGGGCCTGGAGCGTGCTCGTGCTGCTAAAAATAAAGCACTCAGGAAGGCTCTGACAGCCTTCTCACAGCTTCAGGTGCTCTGAGCTGAAAAAGAGGAGAAAAAGCCAGGAGAAAAAAATGGATGAGGCTGTTAGATGTGCCTGGGTGAGAAATAACCACCTCCAGCTCCGCTTGACAGAGGAGTGAGCAGGGAGCTGTGGTCTCACTGGGGGGAAATTATAGTTTAGAGAAAACAGCTCGCCTCTGTCCCTTTGTTTCCTGAAAGCTGATGGAGGAAGACTCAAAATTAGGGAGAGAGAGACAGAGTTTGTTTTCTCTTTCTAGAAGACACCGCATGTTTTTATTCTCCCCGTTCTTTGTGCATGTGTTTAGATAAAAGTTGGGACACAAAGGCTTTGCTGGGTTGGTGCCAAGCTAAAGCTCAACAAAACAAACCTCAACCTTCAAGGCCAAGAGGTTCAGTGGGTCGTTAAAGCCAGTCCTGCTCGCACAGGAAATCACATCATGTAATCTCTTGTTTGGGACTTTGGCAAAGGTAAAATCCTTCTCAGGAGGGAGCGCTGCCATTTCGGAGAGCAGCGGCCCAAGAGAAACACAGCATTTGAGGGAGCAGGGGTTTTTCAGGATCTGCCTGCAGAAATAGCCAGGCTCCATCCCTGGCTGGAAGAGCAATTATTAATTTCATGGCAATTAAAATTACTTTTTTTCCATGCTATCTACAGAAGCCTCCACCAACAGAGGTGAGAAGTAAACATTCTCCTGCCCCATCCAGGACCTGTTCCACCATTCCTGATCCAACTCTTTAAGCTCTCAAAAACACACCTCACTTCTTCCCTTCTGTTCTGCAAGGAAACCCCAGACAATTGTCCCCTGTGCAGGGCTCGTCGCAGTCCTGGATACGCTCTGGGGTGATTTTATGCGAAGCGTTTCTCTCTCTTTCTCATGGGCCATGTGGAACGGCATCAAAAGCCATAAAACTTTATGTATTTACAGCCTCTTCTGGGAGTACAGCGCTCAGAACATCGTTGTAGATGTAAATTAGCTCAATTATCTTTGCTTGGGATGGTTGGATCTTGCCCAATTACCGTTGCAGTTTCTCATTCTCTGTGGTGCTGACAAACAACGCGTTTAAGTGCTTGTTCCGCTGTTTTCCCAATCCCAACACCACATAATTCTCTCTGATCTTCAGCCTCTGTTTTAAGAGAAACCTTTGGCATTCTTCCTTGACTATTTTCCACCCTCTCTGGGTTAAGGTTCCCTTCTTGGCTTTCTGGCACCTGCAGAGTGAATTTAATCTTACCCAAATCACCTGAAAGTGTGCTATAAATTCTAGTGCATCTCTACCCTGTTTTTTCCTTACTACACTGAGATTTCTCTCCTCCCTCAATTATAACCCTCATCTGATCCACCACCCTTTGGAGTTTTGACATTTCAGCCTTCTTGGCATTACCCTCCATCAGCTCCTTGTCTGGAGAACAACTGGGATCCACGGATTCCTTCCACACTCAGAAACTCCTCTGTTAATTGCCAGTGAGAGCTGCTGCTGCTGCAATCTTATCAAATCTGGACACCGCAATTTTTCATTACTTTCATGCCATGATAGCAGGGCCACGTGCTTTCGGACCAGCTGCTGGAATCAGAAATTCTGATTTTCTCTCGTGCTCCGGCTTTCATTAATTTACAACACCAAAAATCCCACGGATTCTCTTGTACCCTCTCCTGGTGGGCCTGGTCACCTCCTCACCCATTCATTTCTGGAGTAAACAGCAAAGAAAGAATAAAAGAAAAGAGTGGCTGCTCTCTCTGTGCCCTCATTGTGCTCTGAGCTGAAGCATTCCCAGCCCCCTGGAACGACTGAGCAGGTCCTGGATGCTCCCACCACTGCAAAACCACAACACTGAGACCCTCAGGGGGTGTCTGACCTCAGGGACTGCTCCAAGAGGAGCTGCAGGAGCCACTTCCAGCCTTTCATGGAATCCCTGAATTATTCAGGTTGGAGAAGCCCTCTGAGACCAAGCTGTGCCTGATCCCCACCAGAGCACCCAGTGCCACATCCAGTCACACCCTGGACACCTCCAGGAGGCCAGCCCCTCCCAATGCCCGACACCCTTTCCATGAAGAAATCCGGCCTGGATTTTCACTGCCTTTTTTGAATTTCCTGGAGTTTTCCTCGCTCTCAGATGGGGTGAGGGCTGCAGCCCCTCGCAGGGCAGGAGCTGGATCAAAAGGCACAGTTGAGGACTCTCACCATCCCAGCCTCTCCCAGCGCTCCCCACCAGGGCGCTGCTGCTCTCCCTGCCCCAGATGAGCCCCTGGAGCAGCAAATGCTCCGGGTTTATCGGCCCATCAGAGCAGTTGGAAGACAGTTGGGTGTCTCTGGGGCGCTGATAGCAGGGAAGGCTTTGCTCTGGGAGATAAGCTGCCCTCCCTGAGCAGCCAGGGCAGGCCGTTGGTATCTCAGTGTCCTCCAGCCCCTCCAGACACACCCTGGGGCTGGGGCTGCCGAGGAGCTGGGGGCAGTTAACTGAACCCCTCGCTATCATCGGGGCTCTGCTCCCTGGAATCGTTTCTCCCGTGCTGATCAGGGCTCTGCAGGGACCTCACTGCCTCACCCAGCTGTAAACAGGCAGTCATGGTTTTGGAGATGGATTAATTCAGGAGAGAAATGCCTTCTGGAAGGTATTTGAAAGGTTTTGAAATGCACAACAGCTCCATTTCCTGCTTGAGTGGCTGCCCAGGAGAGAAAAGCGTCACCAGCATCCCCTGTCGGGTTTGGGGGAACCAGGAGTGCAGCCATTCCCCACCCCACAGCAGCAAAGCCAGGCTCCGGTGGTCACCCAGCACTCAGGTGTGAGCAAGGCACAAAGTCCAGGCCACCTTTGCCCAGAGGAATCAGTAAATCCAAGCACCACTATGGGACTGAGGAAGAACCAGGGGTGCACAGAGGCTGCACAGCCAAAGCACTTGGAAACAAGGAGAGCAAATATTGTGCTGAGGCAACAATACTGGTTCCACAGTTTCTGCCTATATTACATCAAAAATATGTCCTTTTTCATTTTAAACACTGCTCAGTCCTTCCCTTGGGCCCTGCTCAGCTCAGGAGGATGAACACCTTCCCCAGGCAGCTCTTTAAGGTCCTACTCTGTTTTCTTCCATGGGAAACCACCTCTTTCCCAAATATAGATATTTTCATCCAAATAAAGGGGAGGGGGTTGGAATATTGTTAGAAAAGAATCCAGCTGCGAGGCAGAAACCTGAAAGTGGTGAAAAGCATCGCTGTTTTTCCCAGGCTGGGGAGAGAACGGCACTGCACAAACCCAGCAGTGTCATCTGTGGGGAGCCTCTGCCATCTGCTGGCACCGAGTCCTGCAGCAACGCCTGAGCTCGGGAGAGCCTGTCAGCGAACGGACAGGAGGGGAAAATATCATTTTTGAAGTTCCTAAGCCCTTTTCTGGGAGAAACATTACCTGTTTTGGTCTCATCAAAAATATTGAGGTCATAGGAATGTTTAGGTTGAGAGGACCTAAAAATCATCCAGTTCCACACCCCTGCCATGGTTCCACCAGACCAGGGTCCTCCAAGCCCCATCCAGCCTGGCCTTGGACACTTCCAGGGATCCAGGGACAGCCACAGCTGCTCTGGGCACCTGTGCCAGGCCTTCAGCACCTCGATAGCAAAGGATTCTCTCCTCAAGTTTCCAGGCAGGTGGAGACCCCAGGTTTTCAGCCAGGGATTTGTACAAAGCCATGACTTCAACACCTCTGTGAAAGAATTAAAGGGCAAAGGCTTATCAGGTTCAAAGTTCGCTTTTACCACCTTCTTTCCCCAGAGAGGTTGGTACTCCCCGGGGGAGCAGCACAGCCAATGGGAGCTGAAAAGGGGCAATAGAAACTGTGACAAACAGAAAACCCCTGTTTGTCACCTGTCCTCTTACCCACAGCAGCCTCACCTGGACTTGAACGCCAGTAAGGAAGTTAGAGACAATTGACACATGTTCAGCCAGGACTCCAGGCTGTGTCAGGGAAACTCTGCAGCCACACCTCAAAGTATTTTTAGTTCTGGCCTTGGCTACCCAGATGGAGCTTCTTGAAGCTTCCCCAGGCTGCAGGCACTGCTTGCAGAGCAGCATTTCCAGGTTCTGTCTTCCCTGCTCCATGGTGCAGCTCACTCTGGTGGTTCAGAGCCCCTTCCTTGTGGCCCAGAATCAGCTGAAGGAACTTCATAACAAACAGGTGCTTTTCTGGACAAATAAACCAGGATTTCCTTTCAACCAGCTCAGAATTCGATCAGTGTTATTTGATGTAACAGAATGTTTTGAAGCCAAGGACTGTTTTCAAACCACCAACAAAAATATTTGTATTATTTTTTCCTCTGCATCTCATTGCAGCTCTTTTGCTTTTCCTTCCCACCATTTATCTTTCACAACACCAAGCCTTGCCTGTACTTCCTATTTGGCTGCTGGTTGGTAGTTTTCTCATTTGCTGTTATTTTTGACTTCCATCCAAGCTTTGTATGATATTAATAGCTGTTGCAAAGAACTGTAATCATCCTCAAACCAGCCCTAATATTAGCAGAAGTAGCCAAGAACTGTTGTCAAGGCCTGAGGGATTGGAGCAGTGAATTTTCTCCTCCATCCTGCCAGTTCTGCCCCAGCCCAAGGAGACAAAACATCTGCCCAGCACCCAACTCACACAGCCCCATCCTGGCCACCCCAGGCAAGAGGAAAGCAGCTTGGTCAAGCTCAAATGCACAAAAAGATGCTGAAAGAAGATGCTGATGTGAAGATTCAAGAATTAGATGTTACCCGTTGTCTAATTAATGCTTCTGCCTAATCAAGATAGAGCAATCACTCATTGTTCATCCAGCAGTGCTAACACTAATAGCCAAATTACTCATTTTCTATTAAAGGTTGTCAGCAACAGAAAAAAATAAACAGGGATAAAAGCATCTACCCTGCTCCTCCAGCAGTAAATTCTCCTCCTTCCTTTGCGCTGCTGCAGTGACTCATCAGCATCCTGAGGGGGAAATAGTGATGGGTTTCTTCTTCTTTGCTGGGAGGAATGTGATTCTAAGGCGGGTGGTTTCTTCCTTCTCTGTTTGGAGTTTACTTGAGGCTACTTTTTAAAATGCATTTTCTGCTATTCTCTCCACTGGAATCTTTCTTCCCAGGGCTGCAATCCCCCATTACACCCAGACATACCACGTGCCCTGCATTTTACCTGTATTTTTTCTGTCACTTCCACTGGTTTCTGTCACGTTCCAAAACCTCAGTGGTTAGCAGTGGCTTCCTGGTGAGTTGCTGATAGCCCTGGGGCCATCTCCAGCTCAGCATCCTGTGTTCTCTCAGCACTTCCTGCTCCTTAGGGAAGGATTTTTTGTCATTTTCCCCAGGTGCACTGCTGTACCTCACACCAAACTGTGCAAATGCAACTGTCATCACCTTTTTTTTGGGCAGTTTCTGTGACAGGCAGATGAGAAACTCCAGCAAAACTGAGAGGGCAGATCCAGACAAGGCCTGGACTAAGTCCTGCAGAGTCACAAGGAGCCTTTGGCTCCTCACTGATGATGCCAACGTGATGCCATGCTTCCATTCTGATGCATCCTCCATCACCTTACAACTTTTAGGAAGAACCTGATGTAACATTGAAGTCCTTTTCAGCAGGAAGGTCTCCAGGGGGGAGTCCAGACCCTGCTGCTCTGACCACAGGGTTCCCTTTCTTGTCCATCCAGACCCCAGTACCATTTTATGAAGGGAAGGCGATAACTTCCAGATAGGAAGAGAATACTTTCATTTTTGGTTTAAGCTCTTCCTGTTTCGTTTCTTCCTCGGCAAGTGGTTTCATCTGACTCCACCCCGGAGAGAGCTTTCTTATTTAAGGCTCAGCCTCCAGGTTACAGTTTTGCTCAGGATCTGCTGCTGGGTGCAAGAGCCAAGCCCCCATCCCTCGATAGTGACGTGATGGCCGCAGGAAATCTGAGGTGAGTGCACAGCATCCCTTCTGGTCACAGCTCCCACAGCCACAGGGTGAGGGGGGACAAGGCTCAGCACTGCATCCTGCTCAGAACCCCACCATGCTTAAGGCTGGAAAGGGCCTCTGAAAGTCACCTTGTCCAAGGTGCTGCATCCAGACAGCTCTGGAGTCTCTCTGAGGGTAGAGACCGCACAACCTGTCCAGGAAAAACATGCAAGGCCTTTCTTCTTCTCACAGTTAATTTTCTTGGTGTCCAGATGGAGCTTCCTGGGCTTGTTTGTGCCCTTTTTGCCCTGGCACTGGGCACCACTAAAAAAGCCTGCCACTCCTTTGCACCCTCCCTTCAGGTATTTCTTCAGCTCTAAGATCCTTCTGAGCCTTCTCTTCTCTGAACTGAACAGTCTCAGCTCTCTCAGCCTCTCCTCATGGAAGAGACACTCGAGTGTAACATCTCCCTTACCTTGCTGGGCCCTTTTTTGAGCCATTTCTTCACCCCTCAGCTGATGACACAATCCCTGCTTCCTCCCCACAGAAGGTGAAACCAGAGAAACCAGTCTTTCAACTTGTGGGTGCGGCTGGCTCTACACTCCCTTTTTTCAGCCCATCCAAGGACCTTTGCCTTAGGTGACAGAGCAACCCTGGCTCCAGGCACTGGTGACTCCATTCCTGGCTTGCTGCTCTTTAACGGGAAGGCTCACAGAGAGCTCCCTGAAAAATGGGCTGATTGGAACAAGGATTTGCAGGTTCTTTAGTAGCCTGAGTGCAAGGGATGTGTTGAGCAACCGGAGAGTCTCCTCCTCCACCTCCCCTCCTCTTTTCTCCCTCTGTGTGGGCACACTCTTTAATAACTCATCACTTCTTCTTTGTAGCAATGAGCAGCTGAAGGAGATGCTGGACACCCTTCAGTGTCACTTCACCTGGAAGCTGGGTGTTGACTCTTTCAGTCCTTGGCATCTCCTGCAGAAGTTGGATGTTGAGATCAAGCACACAGCCCACCAGAACCACGTGGCCCTCCTGGGGCTCCAGGCCTACCTGCACCAGATGAACAACCAGAGTGATAAAGCTCTGCAGAGCCTCAAAGCTGCCGAGGAGCACAATGACAAAAATCATCTACTGACATCTACTGCTGGTGCTTTGATCATCTATGGGAATTATGCTTGGATCCACTACCTTCAGGGCGCCTACAAGGAAGCTGAAACCTGCCTGAGACAACTTCAGCAGCTCTGCCCAACTCCTTGGGACGTGCGGCTGATCCCGCACATCCAGGCCCTCAAAGGCTGGTCCCTGCTGGCTATCAGAGCCCGAAATGGGGAACGGGCAAGAGAGTGCTTCAACACGGCCTTGATGCTTGAACCAGACAACAGCTCCTTCCGTACTGGGCTTGCAATGGCTCTTTATTCCTCCTGGAATTTCTCCTGGCAACCTGATATTGAAAGAGAAGCCAGAATCCAGTTGGGAAGAATTGTCAACAAGCAGCCAGGAAACTACAGAGCCAAAATATATTTGGCCAAGCTACTTAAACAAGTTGATAGGGAAACATCAATTGACTTAGTTAAAGAATGTGCAGAGAGAAGCTCTGACCCCGAGGTCCTCAAACTATCAGCTTTGTTCTGGATGCCACTGTCAACAGAGCGAGCATTTCAGATCATCCAGCAAGCCCTGCAGCAGGACCCAGGTTACCACCTTCTCTACCAGGCCTTGGCCAACTGCTACAAGCAAAGCTGGCTTAAAGCAGATCAGAGAGACAGGGATAAGATACGGTGTAAAGCCATCAAGGACCTCCAGCAAATTGTTCAGGAACATCCAGACCTTGACCTTACACTTGTCAAGCTGCAGTTGGCAGAGTTCCTTGGTGTAAAAAAGCCAGCACAGGAAGAAAAGATCTACGAGGAGCTGCAGGAGAAAATCAATACCCTGAGCCTCAGATGCCGTCAAGCCCTGAATCTCTTCTGGGGAGATTTCTTCTTCTACCGGGAGAAATGCAAGGATAGGGCAAAGGCCAAGTTCATGGAATGCTACAAAATCCCCGTGCAGACAGACCAGAGGAGGGAATGTGGGCACAGGCTGTTGAAGATAGCTGAGACCTACCAGCACAATGGTGACACCGATGCTGCCATTGACATCCACCGCTTCCTCCAAGAGGCTGACAAGCACCTGCCCAGGGAACCTGCTGTGCTTGGTTTAGATGATGAGGATCACCCCATCCCACAGAGAATTGGGCACGACTTTTCCCAAGGCTAGAAGGCCAAAAGGACTGTCTAGCTCTGCACAGCAGGCCCATCCCTCACATGGACATGGTGGTTCTGTCAGCTCCTCACTCCGTCCCATTGCTCAGCCATCAAATCCAGGCCCACCCGTGGGTAACCAAGTGCCCAAACCTTCCACACGTGGCTGTGTGCTGCTGCTCCCAGAGGGAATAAAACAAGACAATTTGTCTTAGAGGGTCTGAGCACCATCTTCTGCACGTGTGGACCTGCACCTCTCCCTTGGAGCTTCCACAGATCAGAACCAAATGCTGATTAGGGCAATGAGAGAAATCAACTCATTAATTATAAGAATTCTACCATTTGCAGCAAACCAGGAGGTGGATTCCTCCACAAGATCAGTGAGGAGCTGTGATGAGGGTGAAGTCCTTCTGTACAGGACACAGATGGTCACCGGCCCGTCCAAATGCATTAAATGATGCTGATTAAGGAGCCCGCAGGGGTGATTTCATCTGCATTAATCCTCAGAAGTGCACACATGCCTGCCCCTGCCTGGACATAAACCAGGAGCTTTTTTGTACTGGTCCCCACCACAAATGACATTGTCATCCCTGTTTCTGGAGCCAAACTGAGTTTTTTAAAAATCTTTGATTAATAAATATTTCTCTGCATGATTTCTCCTTGCTGGTGTCTTCTTGCAGCCTGAAGCATCCAGAGCATGGAACATCAAAGATCCACCCTCTCCCCCACTGTTCTCACTCTCCATCCCCCAGGCCCCTCCCACTTGGAATTTGTGCCCTTACCTGCAGGCACAGGTGAGCACTCCCATCCCAGTCACGTGCCCAAGCACTGCCAGGGTCACCTTTGTGCCCAGCAGTACCTGAGTGGGGGTGGCTTCCTCAGATGTCCCCAAAGCTCTCTGTCCCCACAGAGCAGTGCCACAGGGACCAGGGCAGATGTCCCTCAGCAGGTCCCACCAATGTGACCATGTTTCAGCTCCAGTGAGGAACAGACAAGGACCTAGTCTGGGAGAAGATGCTCCAGGAAAGGACCAAGTGTGCCCAAAACCAGAATCAGGGTAAGGAGAACACACCTTAGTGCCCCGCTCCTGCACACCTGGTGTGTCTGAGAACCCAGGGCCAGAAACACCCCCTTGCTCGGGGGCCCCAGCAGTGGCTCAGCACCACTGTGCAAACACTTCACCCCCAGACCTCACAGTCAAGGGAAGAGAGAAACATCCCAGGCCAGCACACCTACCCTGGGCTATTTCACCTCCCAACACCACAGTGGGGACCAAACCTGTCATCCTCCTTCATCCCCAGGACCAGGAGCCACAGCCCAGGGCAGGATCCTGTCCCCAGCAGCAAAGTTGGCTGGGATCTGTCCCTGGGGCAGAGAGCAGCCCCTCAGCCTCCAGTGAGGCCACACATGCCTGGGGAAAATACACAAGTTAAAACCATGAGCCAGAGAACACAAAACTGTGGGTTGTGTAAAAGATCAGGATTTACTTAACTGCACAGCCAGACAATTTTCCAAAGCTCAATAAAAACAGCCACTTGATAAACTCGTGTGTGTTGCACAGGTATCTTCACACAGCACTGGGCAAGGTCCCAGATCCTGGCCTGGGAAAGCAGGACTCCCACCCCACTGAACCACCCTCCTCCCCTCACCAGCAAGAGCAGCACGAATCCCTTTGGGGTGCCCAGGAATCCTTTGGCTCTGCATCTACACCCTCCTCTATGGAATTCACCCTTGCAAACACAGTACCAGGAAATTAAAAAATGCTCCTTTAGAGCAGCCACAGTCCCTCGGGCAGTTCATTGAAGAGAGGCTTTTGCCCACCAGCCCAGTCCAACACTGCCATCCTCAGGATTCCAGCTGCACCACCAGCCAGGTGGGACTGACTGTGCTGATGGAAAGCCTGGATTCTGACAAAGTTCAGACACTGCTGTGCCAAGAACATCCTACAGAGTCCTAAAAACCCCAACCAACTGACCCGCATTTTGTGACTGCTCTACTTCACACAGGGAGAAAAACACATGTTAGTGAAAATGCCAATTCTCTAGAGTTTTTTTAATGATTAGCACTGAACAAATCCTGCTTGTTACTGTCTTCACCAATACTACATTCAGCACAGCATTAGATAATAAAAATAAATTGCACTATAAAATCCCATTAAAAGTCTCAGTTAAGCTGAAAGATAAAAGGCAAAACATTATTTGATATAAGCTGCCAGGGGCCACGGAGACAATCTGTATTTCTTCTACTTGTGAGCATTGGTGTGCAAATGCCAGGACAAGACCAACTCCCAGGTCTTCATTTCAGCATAGGAGAGGCAAAGAAGTTACCCTGATGCCCAAACTGGGTTGTTGACTTGCTTTTGCTCCCAAATCTAATTCAAGAGAAACACAAGAATATCAGTTTGGAATTCTGGACACAGAGGTTCAACACTCTCCCTTTTCCAGGGAACATTCACCCAAATCTCACCCAACTCCCAGTGTTCCTCTCCCTTCCATGAGAGGATGTTTGTTACCCAAACCTGCTGCTCCCACAGCACAGATCAAGGGAGGGCTCACTCAGTACTAAGTGCAGGCTGCCCCCAAAGTCTCAGTTCTCCCTAGAGCACCCAAAATCACCTGCAGTCATCCCAAACATGGCACGACAGCACCCCTGGCACTTACTTGGGGGTGGTCTTGCTGAAGGTGGAGCGGACCCTCTGGGACAGGGAGCTGGACGAGGGGGTCTTGGAGAGCTGGTGCTCTGGGGTGGTGAGAGGTCCCAGGATGCTCACTGCCAAAAGAGAGCAGCACAGTGTGGGGACAGATGAAGTTTTCTTTGCCTTTCAGGGAACATCAGGCATTCCCTGGCATCTGTGAAAAGCACTAGACAAATCTGGCATTTCCTGGCACACTTTGCTTTTCCCTCTGCCTCCATGAAGTGAGAAGTGGCTGGCTCTGAGAGCCTCCCAGGCTGCTTGGATTGAGAGCTGTTTTTAGTAACAGAGCAGAAGGCAGGATTACCTTGGACCTCAGGTGTCCGTGGAGTGGAATAGGCGTTGGTGTTCTCAATCACGTGTGCTGGGTCAATGTTCTCCTGCTCCACCATCATCAGCTGGCTCCAGTAGTCCATGGGCAGCAGCAGGAGCCGCTCCACCACCTACAGAGACACCTGTGAGTCACTGATCACAGAACCACAGGGTGGTTTGGCTTGGAAGAGAGACAATCCCCAGGTTTGTCCTACCTTGGGCTGACGCTTCGTGTCTTGCAGCAGGGTCATGGGGTCAGGATCTGGTACCGCGTGGGCGACAATTGTGGGGCCAAAGACTTTGGCCAAATTGGAGATGTCCATTTTAGTGTCTGGGCTCTGAGCCACCCTGCATTAAAATATGGAAAGAATGTAGTTTCTCCCCTTCACTTGTGATACAAGTCCCCTGTCCCACACACCCTTGGCCTCTGAGTGAGCAGGTTTGTTCCAGAATGAAGACTTCGTGCTCACAAGCAGTAACCAGACCCAATTAGAAAAAGCATCAGTGGGGTAAACTTCCCCTTCCAAATCACAGAATGGCTTGGGTTGGGAGGAACCTTTGGGATCCAACCCTCCTGTCCATCAGGACGTACCTCTGCAGGTGGACCATGAGGAAAGCCAAGGTGTCCCTGTTGGCCTGAGGAAGTTCTCCAACTGCTTGGTACATAGCAGCAATGCTGTTATCCTCATCTGGGATTTCTAGCAGGAAAAAATAATATTTAGACCTAAGAAAGTGCTCCCTCACAGCCACAGCTACCCTGAGAAATAAAGAAGCCAGAAACTTCTCAAGCTGTGCTAATAATCTTGTATCCTGCCCAACTAGAACTCAGGCACAAGGGCTCCACAGAGCACCACGGGCTGCTGGTTCACTTGACAGCAAAACCACAACCACTGAGCCTCAGGAAAGAGCTGGAGATGTCACACAGCAATTCCTCACCTGCAGCTTCCATGAAAGTCTTGTTTAACCGAAAAGTGAGCAGGGGTTCTTTCAGGCTGCGCAGGAAGTCCTTGAGAAGGCCACAGATGGCGTGGATATCGTCCACCTTACTGAGCAAAGGAATGCTCTTTGCTCTGAGAAACTTCTCCTTCAGCTCCCTCACAGTCTTGTCACAGCCAGAGATGCGGTAAATGCCTGTCTGTTGGCACAAAGCTTGGCTCAGAGGGGAGGTCAATTGGCTTTGTTCCATCCCCACCTTCTCCCCACACCTGAGTCACCCATGCACACCATAAATAAGGGATATTTGGGTTAACAATTTGCTTCCCTAACACCACAACCCATTTCATTGGCACTGTTTCAGACCTCATTTTCTTCTTACCTCATGCAGCCCTCGTTGCTCAATCTCATTAACACAGTGCACGATGATGGAAGGGATCATTGGAGGAGTAGAAGGGACAAAATCCATCAAGGTGCCCTAAAAGGCAGAATGGAAAGTAAAAAAAAAGATGGATTCAGTCACCAAGACATGGAAAATACTCTCTCAGGAATTCACAGCAAGATCTATGGTCGGAAAACAAGAATTGTTGCTCTTCTCAGGACTGATGAAGAAACATCACATCCATCAGCTCAACGCTGCATCGCCTGCCCAGAGCTGCCACCTTCCCCACTCAACGCCCTCCTACCATCACACCCCTACACCCCCTCCCTGCTTGTGCAATGATGCATTAGCGAGCTCATTTGCATGTCATTATGCAGCTCTGAGCAACAGGAGCTCTGCTGGGAAGGCAGCTCGGAGCTGAGCAAGTCCGGAGGCAGGGTGGCCCCTGTGGTCCCAGCCCCAGGCCCCGAGGCAGGGTGGCCCCTCTGGTGGGCAGCCCCAAGGCAGGGTGGCCTCTCTGGTGGGCAGCCCCAGGCCCAAGGCAGGGTGGCCCCTCTGGTGGGCAGCCCCAAATCCTGAGGCAGGGTGGCCCCTCTGGTGGGCAGCCCCAAGGCAGGGTGGCTGCCCTGGTGGCAGCCCCAGCCCCAGGCACTGACCCACCTCCCCGATGCGCACCGGTGTGCCCGTCAGCGTGGGGATGCAGGGTAGGGGGCAGCGCTCCCGGCACTCAGGGTGAGTCACCACCCGGCAGTCTCTGCACTTCAGGGAGATCTTCCCAAACTTTACTCTCTTTCCACACGGGACACACGATTCTGGCTTGATAACCTGGTGATCCAGAGCACACAGATAGGAGAGATCAGTGCAGTGCAGTAACTCAGCAGGAATCAAACTGGGTAACGGGTCTCTGATCCACGCAGGTAACTGGTACAGGTCATATTGACCTGAGACTAACCACAGAATCATGGAATAGCCTGAACTGGAAGAGAGTCACAGAGATCATCAGTGCCCTTGCACAGACACCCCAACAATCCCACCCTGTGCATCCCTGGGAGGAGCATTGTCCAAACTCTTCTGGAGCTCTGGCAGCCTTAGGGCCATGCCCATCCCCTGTTCAGTGCATGACCCCTTTCTGGGAGAAGAACCTTTTCCTAATATCCAACCTAAACCTCCCTCGACACCTAGCAGCCTCTTATCACACACATTCCAAGATGGAAGGAGATGCTTTTCCATCTCCTCCTGCCTTAGACCCACCGTCTTTGAAACAAAGTCGTGCAGCCTCACTCCCCCGTTGTGCTGCGGGGTGCTGGAGCCATCGGTGTCCTTCTTGGACTCCAGCTGCTTACTGCCTATGCTGGACTCGCTGTTCCAGGGCTGCAAAGGACCTGGAAGACACAAGAGGAAGAGGCTGGAATCACCCTCTGCCCCCAAACACATGGGCATCATAAATTAGAAGCAGCTCCCAGGTCCTGGAAGGAATAAGGGACATTTCAGGATAACCTGTGTAGCTGTGCCAGAACAGGACGGGGATGTTACACCTACCGCTCTTCCTGCGGCTCCTCCGAGGGTAGGGCACAGTCTGGATGGTAGAAATGGCTTCAATGGGGCCACCATCGTTGGGGACCATCACAGTGGTCTTTGCTACTATGGATTCATTAGCCTGGAATGACAGATACACCAGTGGCAGCAGTGCTGACAGAACACAGGAGTTCCAGCAGCCCTGGAAACAGGCAGGAACTGTGGCCAGGTGTACACAAACCCAGCTGTGACCACCATACCTGGTCTGCTGTGTTGCTAATGGATCTGGATTTCTTCTGAGGACCTGGGGGGCCTTCAGCAAACTGCCTGGAAGAGCGCTGAAAAGAGAGCACATCCTTGTCTCAAAGCAGGAATGCTGCTCACTTGGCATTACACTGGCCCAGGATGACTGGAAGGACTGAACACTTCACACATCTGTGGTGCGTGCAGACAAATCCTTCAGGGGAACCTCTGCTTTGTGGCAACCTTGGAGGTGCCAGGAAGAATTAGGGAACCTCTTTCAAATTTTCCTAGCCAGCTTTATAATTTAGATCAGAAAAAAAGAAACCCAACCTAAAAAGGAGGGCAAAAAAGCCCAAACAAACCCACAAACTACACACACAAAACCAGCAACTAAGCAGGTCCCAGACTCCTCCCAGCTCCACTAGGTGATGGTTTCAGGCTCTTTGCCACCTGTATCTTATGCTTTAATCTGCAGAATGAGCACAAGCTCCTTAACAAAAAAGAAAAATGTTAACTTCCATTTTCCCCTAATCTGGGAGCTGTTAATAACCTCCAAGTGTTTTCTTGCAAACCCCAGACTGTAAAAACCCAGGATATACAGAACTCCACTCGTTTTCAGTACACAAACAATGACATCAGACCTAAATTTCAATCTAAAGCCGCACAGCAGCAGCACAGCCATTCGAGGTCTGACTGTGTTTAGTGGCTCAGAGGTCATGACAGGTGGCTGTGAGGTGACAGATGGTGGCATTGCAGCAGCCAGGGGGAACAAAGGCAACTGTGTGACAGAACAATTGAACAATACCCGCTTCTCTCTCCTCTTCAGCCTGACAGCTTTCACCACCGAGGAATCCCAGTCCTGGGGGAAAGACACAGCACTGGTTAATGGTAAATAGCACACAGCCCCTGGCCAGGGCTTTCATCAAATTTTAGCCAACAGCACACTCGGGAAATGCAAATCAGCTCAGCCAGGTTAATATCCGAGTAATCCAAACACAAAGGGTCTCTGGAGATCAACCCCCTCCCCTCGGGCTTTACAGGGGAGGAGAACTTCAGAAACGGAGTTACATTACCAGTGAGTCATCGCTCTTGTCAAAGCTGATGTCTGACAGAATTGAGCCAGATTCATCTATTGTAGACAGCCTAAAAAACAAAAATTAGAAGAAGCTTGTATCAGTTTGGCTTTCAGTCAGTCACGGTTCCAGAACAATCCCACTGACTCAGAAGAGCCGTATTTTCAAAGTGGAACAAAAAGGGGAACTGTTGACATGGGTGAGGAATGTGTCACAGGGGCCGACAGCTGGATGGATGCCTGACACCTCAGATAAAATGCTGCTTCCCTACCTTTTGTTGCCTGCATTTCCCACAGAAGGCCGTGGCCTGTTCAGGAAGGCGAGGACAGACTTCTGCTCCTCGCTGAGCTGGATGCTGCCGGAGGCATCACACATGAGCAGCTCCCGAATCAGCTGGATTTGCCGCTCCTGTGAGCACAGATAGCATCAGCAGCTGGATGCGCTGTGTTTAATTACTGTAAGACCCGACCGAGTGCTTGAGATACCAGAGATAAGCTCTCAGAACTGGTGTCAATGGACTGCTAATGGCTGCAGGCAGGTAATGGCAGCTCAGACAGGTAATGGCAGCTCAGCTCTATCAGCAGCCAGTCTCCTTTCCCAGATCAAAGCAGGAGGCTGCTCCGAGGAGCCGAGCCAATTCCTTGCTTTTTATTTTTCCTTTCCTCCCTGTGAGTGCCAGTCCTTCTTTGCCATTGATCAGTGCAGTTTAATCGCCTTGTCTCCACACTCTGGAGAGCTGATTGGTAACACAGGAATTACTCACCAGCTTCTCACAGTCCATTTCAGCTTTTTGCCTCCGTTTGATCTCCACATCCACCTGATTGCGGGCGTGTTTCAGCTTCACGTCCAGGGCACTGCGCTCAGCTTCCGTCTTCATCAGGAGATCTTTGTACCTGCTGAGCTCCTGCTCTAGTTTCTGCCATTTCCTCCGGTTCTCCTCAAAGTTCTTGGCTAACTGAATAAACTCTGAGAAGGGAACACACGAAGCCTTAGCTAGGCAAGGAGAGGAGCAGCTGACAGCAGCTATCTGTTCACACTGAACCCCAGGATTCCTGAGGTTGGAAAAGACCTCATTCCCACCTCATCACCCAGCCCAGAGCACTGAGTGTCATCTCCGGTCATTCCTTGGACCCCTCCAGGGACGGGCACTCCAAACCTCCCTGGGCAGACCCCTCCAATCCCTGACTGCTCCTCACAGGAAGAAATTCTTCCTCCTGATGCCCAACCTGCTCCCAGCCTGAGACATGGAGAACCCAGCCTTTGGGCCAGCCCAGACAAACAAGAGATGTCCATGAGCTCTTCCAATTTTCAGACCAAGCCCTTCCTGTCAGCACCAGCCAGAAGACTGGAACACGAGACAAAGCCAGTCTGCTACAAGCAGATCATGGTCCTGCACAGGAATTCAGCTGGGACTTGATGTTTCTCCACAAAGGAAAAACCCAGATCAGACTGGTTTTAGCATCTTCAGCAGATTTTTCAGGAACAAAACTCACGGCATTCGTTTCCTTCGCTCAGGAGCTCGGCCTGGCGTGTGAGCTGCTCGAACAGACCTCGCAGGTTCACCATGGCAATCTCCATCCTCCTGCCAAAAAGCCACAGTTAAATGAGCAGCCCAGTCCTTCCCTCCCCCCTCCGAGCAGAAACCAGCCTAAAGAAAAGAGAACCAGCCTCAGAGTTACTGCCTGTAATGCTTTCAGGCAGGTTTGAGAAGCTGCACCAACAGAACTCATGTTTTATGGAGATATATGTATCTACTTTTTCTCATTGGGAATGAAAATCCACAGCCCTTCACAGTTTATGGATAACAGGGCCTTGGAGAGAGGCAGATCTGCCCATCTTAGTGCTTCCACTATCCCCCAGCACGGCACAGAACCCAAGGCAAGATGAGGGATCCCAAGTCCTTCCCTTCCAAAAGGATACAGAACACAACCCGTGCCCTGTCTACAAATAACTTGGTACTATCTAGGCCACTAAAAACCTGCAAGTTTTCAGCACTTTGTAAGATAAAAATAGGAGCAACATTCTGGAGAATTTTAATACAGTTTTAAATTTAGCTGCATTTTAACTTACAGCTCCTCCTGCAAATAGCTGTTAAAATTCAAGCAGTCAGCACATTTCTCTCAAACAGCAGCAACAACGGCATAAACAGAGGCAGCGAAGAGGAAAGTCTCCAGCTCAGCAAGACAGAAATGACTTCACGAATGCGAGGAGGGGTGGCTGGGGCAGGCAGGGCAGCCGGGGATGGGACATGAGCTGGCCTGGGAGAGGTGCCAGCAGGGAACACAACCCGCCAGCACAGAAGGCTTTGAGGTACCCGTCCCACAGGTGCAGACTCCACAGGCGCACCGATACCTCGCTACTTTCTCTATTAATTACACTGCGAGGTGCGGAACAGCTCTGCCCTTGTCGTGCGAACTCACAGCACGGGGCGCGCCCAGCTCGGTGCCTCAATTACCAGCACCAGCATCTCCATCCCCGCGCCCACCGCGACCCCCGAGGCCGGGAGGCCGCAGGGACCAGCCCGGCCTGTGGAGCGCCCTCAGAGCCGGGCGCTCAGGGCTCCGACACCACCGGGGTGGAAGGGGCCTGGGCGGGTCCGGGGTCCGTTCCCCTCAGCCCTCAGGGTTCCCCCCCAGCCCTTAGGGCTCCCCGCACTCCCCTGTGCCCCTGGTTCCTCCCAGCCCGTCCCCAGCCCCGTTCCGATCGTCCCCGCACTCACCCGAGCCCCCCGGGCTCCCCTCAGGCTCCCTCACCTGGGCCGCGGCTCCGGCCCCAGCGGCGCGCGCAGCCCCAACGGCCCCGCGCTCCGGTTTGAATCCGCGCCGCCAGCCAATCACCGCGCGCCCCGGCTCCCCGCTCCCGGCCTCTCATTGGCTGCGCTCAGCGCGCTCCTGAAGCCAGCCCGGCGCCATGTCTGCTGAGGGCGTGGCCCGCCTGCTCGGCGGGGCCGGGTGTGGGGGGGCCCGGGCGCCATCTTTGCTGCTGGCGGCCGGAGCCACACGTTGCTTAGCAACAGGAACGCCGGGCGGGTCCGGGAACCTCAGGCCTGGGCCTGCTCCTTGTCCGCCCTGCAGAGGGGCTGTTCTGGGCAGGAAAAGCCCTTCTGAGCCCAAACCTGGTGGTTATGTCCAGCAAAGCCATTGGCACAGGGCTTGTGTGGCCCTCAGCCCCCCACGCTGTTTCTGCAAAGGGTCAGTGCGAGGGGCTGGGTGCAGCCACGGAGTGTTGAAATTCAGCGCCAGGCTGTTTATGGAGTGTTGTCACTTGAGAAATACGATGCCTTGCCTGCTTTTCGTCTTTAAACGTTGATTTGAGTAACAGCCGGCAACTTGTGCCAAAGGCGAAACCCATTTCAAGCCACATACGAGTCTTCCCTGTGCAGGCGTTTAATATGCAAACGGATAAAACCCAAACCTAACAATTACACAAAGGGAATTCACATAATCATAAAATAACAATGTGCTTTAATCTTTTAAATCTGAAACAAAACAGCGGGTAATTGAAGAATGGATATTAGCAATTAGAAAGCGGAACTAAATGCTGAAAATTGCGCAGTGGAAAGGGGAGTTCATAAAGCAGATTGCTCTCATCATCCAGCTGCTTTGTTGGAGCTGCTTTATTTAGGGTATATAGTTTGTTTTAACTTAATAATAATTAATTCGTAATAGATTGTAAAAGGCCTCAAGATCTTTGGAAAAGGAAGCATTACTGTGGCTTCCTTGAAGAAAAGAGGCAAAATTATCTACATTTATAGGGGAACTGCAGCCTAGAAGAGACACAACTTGTCCTCTGAGCCCATGGCCCAGCGAGAGAAAGGTTCTGACCTTGATTTATTCCCTTATAGTACAGGAAATCACCCAAAAGCCCAATTTGCCCCTGTCTGAGAAGAAGCTGGAGGTTGAAAGTTACACCTGGCTCTGCGAGAGCCTCTTGTGCAGGTACATCCCCAATTTGAGATGAGGCTCAGCTGTTTTGGTGTCAGCCCGGGCCTCCTGCAGCTCCTGCCTGTAATTAAATCTTCACAGCTAAGATGCCTCTATTGGCAGACCGTATTTTTAGGCAGGCGAGTTGTTTTAGTGTTGTTCTGAAGAATTAAGGAGGCTTTTGCTCATAAGCAAATTCTGTTCTCTTTCCAATTGTCATCCGCAATCTCGTGCCAATAAAAAAGCACATTATTTTAGAAATTGCCCCCGCGGTGCTTGTTGTGAGTTACTGCAGTAGGTGCTGGGCTTGTGCTACACAAATTACATTTCTTCCATATGTGTTCAGCTGTCATCCTTACAAACCCTCCTCTGAATCAGGAGGGTCCGAGCACCCCAAAAATCTCCTCAGAACCCCCCATCCGTGATGTGGACCTGGCAAATGGGTTCCTGCTCGGTCCCAAGCTCTGAAACCATTGTGGAGTCTCTTTCCTCCTCCTGGGTTGATGAATGGTGAGAGCACAGAGGTCAGCAGCACCTTTCATTTGGAGCTTTATTCCACGGGAGAAGAAAGGCAGAAGGGCTGAGGGCCTTTTCAGGAGCTGCTTTATGGCAAAGTAATTATATTCTCTTTTTGTTTGTGTCAGGAAAAGGGGGGGGAGAAGCCCTGAAATGTCTCATCTGGGAAACCGTTAATAGAATTTATGCTAATTTGATGATTCCGGCGATTACTGGCGGAAGCACTTCACATTCTCAGGCAGCAGAAATTCTCCTGCAGCTCCTCCCTCAGCCTCGCTGGGTTGGTCTCCAGCCCATTCTCCTCCTGCAGCCACCCCAGACCCTTCACTGGGCAGCACTGGCGGACCCCAGGGTGTGACCCCAGAGGGTGACCCCAGGGTGTGACCCCAGGGTGTGACCCCAGGGTGTGACCCTGGGATGTCACCAGGATTGGTGCCGATCCCAGTGGCACCCCTGGGGACCCCATTCCTCCATCTTTTGGGGAAAATGGAAGGAAACCTGCCCCAGTGCCTCGCAGGGAGAGCAAAGAGCAAAGCCAAAGCTCTCCCTGCCAGCCTCATCCTCTGGTGAAGCTTCGCGAACACCAATTGCTCTGCCCAGCTCCTGTAATTAACTCTGCAATTGCAAACCCATTTGAGCAGCTTTGTGCTCAGGGGAAACCTTTATTAAGTTCCTTTTAATCCAAAACCAGTTAGACCACGATGGTCTTCATAAACAGTCATTCAAAAAATAAAAAGGCAGGGGGAAGCAAGGGGAATTAGAAACTTTAAGAGAGCAACCTTTCTCCAGGGGAAAAAAAGGGAGAAAAAAAATTATCTTAGGTGCATTTCTCTTGATGCATTCATACAGCAGGGGTGTTAAAAAGGAGTTGTTCAGGAGTGTGAATTAAAAATCCACCAGGCTAAGCAGGGAGGGCTTAGCCAGAGGGAGATGGACCTTTCAGGGAATTAATTTCTGATTTCTCCTGGCTGGCCAGAGCCAGAGGCCGGCAGATGGCATCAGGCTCATGTGCTGGGTGGGAGCTGCAGGGCCTGGGCCATCCCTCAGCAGGGCAAAATGCGGCCAGAGCATCACCCACGGGGCTGGGAGGAGGGGGAAGATGAGCCCAGGGGGTCTGTGAGGAGGGGGATAAAGGAGCCCCTAGAGTCTGTGAGGAGGGGGCCAGAGGGGCCCTGGTTTTGCCATCAGTCAACAACAAACCAGGTTCATTCATCCAGGATGTCCCACCTGAGAGAAGCCGGGATGTTTCTTTTGTCAACTTCAGAGTGAAGATCACTTGGATGGGATGAGCCAAACCCGCCATAAACGGTGCATTAATGTCAGCAGAGAAGCCACGGCCTTATCCTGAACTCCTTAAAAAACAAAGGGAGTCTCTATTGCCTTCATCTGGCTTTTAATGAATGACCTCTTGTCGCCGGGAGCTGCGTGCGGTGACAAAGGACCTTTGTGGGCCGATATTTATGATTTCATTTAAGCCAGGGAGCAAGCTAAGGGAGAGGGCTGGAAAATAAGAGCTGAGCTGATGGTTCTGTCTTTAAACTCAAGGGATCTTTATCTAGTTTTTGTATTAATACAGTTGTCATCTCTTAAATATTTGAGCGACTCACAGCCGTGAACGCTCCCACGCCGGAGGGACTCTGACTCTGGCTCTCCCAAGCCCACACCCTCCTCTGGACCCGAATGCTGGGGAGGAGGGAAGGGTTTGCATTTTTGTAGTGCCCCCCAAACCTTACCCACGCAGGAAGCCTGCTGTGAGTGCCCACAACCTGCTCATGGGGGGCCCCGGGCTCCAACACCCCTCCCCACGCCAGCGACTTGCCAACACTGATAAATTTTTGCCTTTTCCTTGGGCAGGCCTTGGTGGAGGATTAACCAGCTGGGAGTCGGGAGTGAGAGCGTGTCCCCTCTCCTTTGCCATGCAAACAGAGAAAATTAATCTTCCAGCTTCCTCTGATATTTGGGCTGAATTACAAGCTGGGAGCGGAGATAAAGCACGGGCGAAGGAAGGCACAGGTACAGCGGAGCCGGGCTGCTGGCACAGGCCTTTGTCCGTGCAGATAACGCTCCCCTCCTGGAGTCATGCATAATTCACCAGCCTGCCTCCGTGTCCTGGTCATCCCTCCCTCTGCTCGCTCTGCTCTCCCCCTGAGCAGCTGGAAGCTCCATGTCCGAGCGAGCCATGGTGTGTTCGTGTGCAGAGCCACATCAAACCTCGCTGACAGCGTGGGTCTTGCTGGGACAAAGGTAAGGGGACCTTGTCCCCTCTGCCTGGAGGCTGCTGGAGCTGTGGGTGACACCCCACAGCCTGTGCTGGCATGGGACCACGGTGTCACCCTGCAGTTCCCACCTGCAATCCAGCCCCAGCACAGCAGCACGGCCTCTCCTGCCAGGCCTGGGCTGTGTTTGGAATGCCCATCACATCCCAGCTCTGCCAACCACGCTATCTCCCTAAATCCCTCCACGTTCTACTTGGATGGAGGTTACATCCTCCGGGACACCAAGCCCAGCATTAACAGACACCAACTGCATTTTATTTGGTCGATCATGCGGAGACTCTTGACAGAACTGTGCCACACAGAGCGGGAAAGCCAGGGAGGTTTTCCACAGCCACCAAGAGTTCCTCTCCCAAAACAAAGAGAGAACAGCCTTGGTCACTCGCAGCCAAACAAACACACACACACACACACACACACACACACCTGCTTAATGATTTTTGCTTTGTAAACTAAAGCGGTGCCATGAGTTTAATAACCACTGCTTGGGAGTAATTGGGGCGATTATTGTATGGCCCAGGGGGAAAATTGCAGCTTGTTATCTCCAGGGAGTAGCATTAGGATCCAGCAGATAATCAGACCGTTATTTGTTGCACTTCAGATGACATTTCTCATGGATTTAGAAACGATAGTGATCAAGCCATGTTGTCAGAGCCACTGCCAAGCAGCGGAGTCCAGAGACCTGGAAGCTAAATAGCACCTGAAGCTGCCTGGGACAGCTGCTCTTCCAGCAGGAATAACAGACTTATGTGCCACATTGAGCTCAAAGACATCCAGACCTCAGCAGCACTCGTCTCTTCTTTAATTTGAGCTTCTCATAAGAGAGACAACACTCAGGATGAGGATGCAAAGGGAGGATATCAGCTCTAACACGCCACCAAACAGATCTATACTCATACTCAGGTTTCTTTGAGACCTTCCCTCCTGTTTCTCCCTCTCCACCCCAATCAATGGCCTCTGCCTATGCCTTCATCAGCCCTGAAATCTGAGGCTTGGGCAGGAGCTGCAGCATCAGGGCTGCTGTCTGCATGGTCCTGCAGCGACCAGCAGCGCTGGGCACCTTCCCCATGCCACAGCCCCATCCCCTGAGCAGCTCCATCAGTGTTGCATCTCCCTAAGATATTTGTGCACCCCCAACAGCAGCTTTCAGCCCCTTGGGGATTTCTGAGCTGGGGGAGGCAGTTCCAGCAAACCCAAATGGGGCAAGACACAGCCCAGTGACACAGCCCCAACAGCAGCCTGGCACCCCACACCCTGCTCACCCAGCTCCCGGGTGCAAAGGGGATTTTTAGCAAGGTTAAGCCCTGCCAGAACCCCTGGCACACTCTCTCTTTTGTAGGTTTGCTGCACAGGAGCATCCCCAAATCCTGGTTTGGGCTCTGCTGCCAGGGATGGGCTCACAGATGACACGGCAGCACCTTTGGCCCCCACATGACGCCAGCGGTGAGGATCCTGCCAGGCTGGAGAGCTGAGCCAAGGCAGCTCCGCTATTGATCCCCGATCAATGACAGCTCAAGGCCTGGAAATGACAGCGCCTCTCCCCAGCCCTCAGCTCCCAGCCCAGGCTGGAAGCTCACGCAGAGGTTTAGCAATAATCCGAGGCAGCAGCGGGGATGGGAAGAGCCTCTTGCAGCAGGTGGGTTGTTCAACAAATTGGACACATAACAAGACAAAAGGCACAGAGGAAGGAGATCTGGTGGGACTGGACCTTTATCTCTGGCACGCTGGCCGCCAAATCTTTGTGCAATATTTATCAAGGGTGAGCGGACAGGAGAATTGGCAGTCGATGCATAAGTGAGGAATTAAAGCCACTGCCATCCTTATCTCCCCGGCAGAGCGAGGGGAGAGGTAGGCGGGAGCTGCGAGCCAGCCCAGGGCAATCGACTTTGAAACCATTTGTGGATTTAAGGAGTCCAAACTTTATTAGCTCAGCTGATGGGGAGCAGAGCAGAAGCACCAAGAGGGCAAACCAGCACATCCACATCCTCGGGCTGCCTGGGCTGAGCGCTGCCTCCGGGCAGGCATCTCCACTGGAAAGTCCCTTGCGTCACCGATGAGACAATGCAGGGCTGGGGGACAGGGCAGAGCCACCCCAGAGGCTCCAGGTAAGGGCTTTGCGGCCTTTCAAGCCCAGTTAAAATTCACTTTTGAACCAAAGAACTGCGGCACTTTCTCTCCTAGTTTCCCTCAGCAGTGAGACAAAGGCAGGCAATGCTCTGCCCTCGGACAGTCACGTTTTGCACAGTCAAAGGCACAGCTCCTGGGGAGAGCAGACACTGCTCTCGAGCCACCCTGTGGATCTGCCCCGGGGGACACAGCCAGGAAAAGCACAGGGGAAGGGATGGATACAGCCCCCATAACCACAGAGCTGCAGGTCAGGCCATCGAGGGGTTTGTGCACGAGCCATCCCCAGGGAGGGCAGCTCAGCCCCCGGCCGGGTGTCCCGGTCCTGCTGGCTGTGGATGGCGAGCAAAGGGCTGTGCTCCATTGCCAGCATCCCCTGGGAATCCCCAGTGATCACATAACGTCTGTAATTAACTCGATTATTGGCTTTTCTTTTGCTGAGACTGCACGTTCAAGATGGGCTCCATCTGCTCCTTGCATGGGCCTGGCTGCAGCGGGAGGGGACAGAGCCCCTCCTTCCAGAGAAATGTGTCGTTCCTGCCAACAGGGGACAAGGACAAGGCCATGCTGGGGGCAGCAGCAGCCCCTGGACAATGGCTGCGGGTCCAGCTGCCCAACTCCCCCAACACCAAACTCTGCCAAGCAGCCGTGTCCCCCTGGGCGCCCATCAGCCCCAGACCCGGCTCCACCAGGGCTTTGCTAAATTGTTTAAGGGGATTTGCATCTCTCTGTTTAATTTCTCTTCGATGGCAAATAAAAGCCCAGGAAGCCAAGTGGGAGATGCTGGACTGGTGTTTGCTGGGAGGAAGATGCTCTGATCTCTGCCTGGAGCATCCAGGGCCACATTCCCCCCGCTGCACCACACAATCCCTCCCGCAGAAATGGGACACGAGCACCGAGAAGCGTCAACGCCAGAGTAATTCCCAGCTACAGCCCTTTCCAGGCAGGCTCCCCCTTTGGCCCTGCTGTGGTTCTCATAAATCCTCCCCAGGTTATTCCAGCCGCTGTCACGGAGCCGTGGCAGCAAATCTGAGCTTAGCGGGGAGCGGCGCACGTGGCGCCCGCGGGTCCCCAGCACCCATCTGCACCGCCTTTGTCTCCGCAGCCTTTGAGCCGCTCTTCCCCTCCTCTCTGCTGCAAAGAAACGCATTAGTTGCAACATTGCTTTAATTTGTTTGCCAGCTTTCGGAGATGGAGAGGCTCCTGCTCCCATCGGTGCCGTTTGAGGATGCCGGCAGCGTTAACCCTTTGGCTCCCACGCCCCCGAGCTGCTGGAGTGGCTTTGGCACACCCGAGACACACGAGCTGCCTCCTCCAGCCCTGCTCTGCAGCCGAGCTGGCACTTCCCAGATGGAGGGATCCATTTCCCCTTCCAGCTACCCTCAGCATTTCCGTAATGAGATGAGTTTTGTTGTGACCACAACCAGTGTCAGAGGGAATAAAAGACAAAGTGATCCAGACGGGGCCTGTGGCAGCGACAAGGACACAAGGACAGTCACCAGCAAAGCCAGGGCAGTGTGGGTGGAGAAATGGTGTGGGATGAGTGGGGCAGCACAGGGGGACGGGCTGGACCTGCACCCAGGGAGGGGCTGGGGGTTCCTGTTGTCCTGTGCCACACACAGCACAGCCTGGGATCTCACCTGTGCACACACACCTGAGTGCCATGACCTGCTCCTGGCCTGGGTCTTCAGCAAGGTGCCAGTTCTGGGAACACCAGCATGGCCCAACAGCGGCATTTCTGCTCAGGTAGCTCCAAACCAGCTTCTGATATGGATATCAGAGCAGGAAGAGAGCAAGGAGCCAGGAGGGATGGCCTTGGGCAGCACTGCAGGGTCACCGACAACCACACAGATCCCTGCTTGGCCCTGCGTCCTGTGGAATGAGTTTGTTTGATCTCTGCTCCACATTTCCACATTCAGGTCCATCCAGCCTGAGCATCTTCAGCCCCTTCAGCCCAGGGCAGCAGCCCCAGGGCTCTGTGGGTCCCAGCAGAGGCTTTCTCTGGACACTGGATGAAACAAGTGGGGACAGCAGGAGCCACCCAAGGTGGAATTTGTGCACAGGGGAAGTGTTTCAGGACAGTGGTTGAGCAGGAGCCGGTGGTTTTGCATTGCCTCATGCTAATTGCTCAAGCTAATGAAGCCACACACCCATCTTGGTGATTTTCCACAGGGTTTCCATCCGCCTTTGGTTTTTAAGGTGCCGTCCACAATTCCGGAAAGATGCAGCTGATTGATTCCGGGATGGGAAAAGAGTAGAAACAACCCTGAAAAGGCTGCAAAAACCACACTCAGCCCCAAAGCAGGCGAGGGGCACCCAGCTGCAAGGGTGAGGAGCAGCAGGAGGAGGAATTCCCAGCTATGCAGCCCCAGGCGTGCAGTGTTGGTGCAACACAGACACAGCGTTGTGGCTCTTGCTGAGGCTGCTGGTGAGGAGGTGTTCCTGCCCTCGAACAGGGTACAATCCCTGGGGAGTTTCCTGCCTGGCTCTTAGGGATGGTTCCTGCTGCCAAAACCCCAGGAGAGCCCAAGCCACCTTCCCCATGGCTCCGTGCCTCCACCCTGCACTGAAAGGTGCACGGTTGTTAAGCAGTTCAACCTCCTTTTCATCCCGAGCTCAGTTCTGAAGGTTTAAATAGAAAGATATCAAAATAAAAGATAATTGTTGAGAAAGATGAATAGGGGGAGAAAAAAACCCCATCAGCACGGAGGAACTCTTGTCTAATTTCTCACCCACGCAGAGCACAGCGATATTAGTGCCTTCGACTCTGGTTCGTAAAAGCTTTCATGGCTTTATTACCAGCTCCCCGAACAGCTTGTCCTTTTAATAAGCCAAGGCCTCCAGATAGCAGATCTGCCCATGGGAGATCCCATCAGGACGTGGTTAATCCAGGCAGAAATAGCACAAAGCATCATCACACTCACCTGACTAAGGAAGCCCTTGTCTGAGGCAGGAAAAGGTTAAAACCCACCCCAAAAAGCAGGGGGAGAGGGGAGGGAGGGAGAGCTGAACCTCCTCTGTGGCGGGTTAACCAGTGCTGCTGGGTGTCCTCACCTTCTCCATCAGCCCTGCTCTCCACAGCCGCTGGCACTGGCGATGGAGGCCTTTAATTATCCAAACTGCTGCCCCTCACAAAATTAAATGCTGCTGAGGATGACTCAGTGTTTAATGGACTGGCTGCTCCTCACGCCGGGAGAGCCAAGCGGGTGCAAGCAAGAGCACGGCACAACACGGCATAAATCACCCGGAGACACCGCTCACGGGGCCCGCTGACCCAGCCGCTTGGAGCAGCCTCTGCTGGGCTTCAACGCTGCTGCTTTCGCTCAGGAGAACCCGGGGGAACTCCTGAGAGCAGCAGCTCCAGGCACTGCAGCTCGACCCTGCACCCAGGCTGGCTGTGACCCTTCCCCAGCTACCCCCGCGTGGATATGCTTGATTTAGAAATCCCACGGATTCACCAGGCTGGCTGTGCTGGGTGGGTTCTCTGTTCCCAGCGTTTAGATGTGGTGGTTTCCTTTGGAAAGGTCTCAGCAATGGTCAGATGTGGTTCAGAAGGCAAACAGGTGCCAGAGGATGTGACACAAAGCTTGTCTCTGCCTTTGCACCACGCTCAGGCCAGCCCAAGCCAGCATGGCAAGAAGCAGCTCTGTTAATAGCCTCGTTAGTCTCACCAAGCTGCTGAGGCTTTGGCTTCCAGCAGATAATTAACGATGTGCTCATGAATTAGGAAACCCTGGACCTCTACCAGGATCTCTGTGGAGGCTCGTGGTTCAGAGCTGGAGCAAGGCAATGCCTCGAGGAGCAGCACAAAGCAAAGGGCATGGCCAGCAGGGACTGGCAGAGGCCTTCTTTGCCCATCTTTAATGCAGGACCAGTTTTTGTCCAGGTACCCAACACCTGGAGCTGGAAAACAGGAAAAATTTCTCCATGGAAAATGTTGTCAAGCCCTGGCACAGGCTGTCCTAGGCAGCAGGGGAGGCACCATTCCTGGAGGGATTAAAGACACGTAGATGTGGTGCTTGAGGACAGTGTGGTGGCCTTGGCAGTGCTGGGGCAGCAGTCAGAGGATGATCTTGGAAGTCTTTTCCATTTAAAGGTTTCTGTGTGGATGCAAGAGTCCCTAATGCTGGAGCTGCCCCACCCATAAGAAGTCCTACTAAGGTCCCACGGTGCCTCATTTGAATACAATTTACTGTCGTTAATGATGCTGATGGTTATTTCCCCAAGCTAGGAAGTATTTGGCCCCAAAATGGGCTCCTGGAAGCAATTTCAGACGGCAGGCTGTAATGCTGGAGCTGATGGAAGCAATTTGCAACCCATTAGCAGTGATCGGCTGTGAAAATATTTTACACATCATTCAGTCCAGGTTTGAAGGGGGATGGAATTTTTACCCCCTTTCCTTTGGAATTTTTGTCCTGGATGGGCTGAACACCTGAGCGCTGCCTCTGCAGCCCCAGCAGCTTTGCCACATGCCAGTGGTGACTTGTGAATTGAATCCCTTAAATACACAAATACAGTCCTGGACTGCAGGGCCAGGCACCCCCAGAGCCTCATGCTCCAGCAAGGGATACAGCAGTGCCCACCACTTCCAGCATCCACAGGACTAATTGACCATTACCAATTAATTTGCCTCTGGACAGCAGCAGATGCAGGTAAAGAAGCAATTTGCAACCCAGGGCTGCCTCCATGGAGGGAGCAAAAGCACAACACAATCCCAAAAAAGCATGGAAAAGCATCGCTTATCCATCCTTGTCCTGGAGATGCTGTTCCAAGAAGCAGGACGGGAGCTGGTTTCCGTAACTGGGGTGTCTGTGGTGGAGCAGGGACAAGCTCTGCTGGGAAGGTGAGGAAAGAGCCCCAGGCCTTGAGTTATCCCTTGGCCCAAGCTCCTGAGGTGTTCCCAGGACACATCTGGGATCCTGCCTGTCTGCCAGAGCCTGTGCTGGGAGCCTCAGCTCTGCAGCACCTTCCCTTAATTACTTTTTTCATTCTAATTAGATCTGAGGGCAGGCTGAGGAGAGCCCTGGTTGCTGAATCCGTGCTCTGAGCACCCATTTTTAACAGGAGGATTCCACCACAGCCACTCACACCCCACCACCCCTCACTAACCCACCCCTTGAAGCCTTTGTGTCTTGCGGTTATCACCTGGGGCTGTTCCCTCCTCACCCATCCCACAGCCCTCGGCTGGTTCCCGTCTCTCCCAGCAGGAATTAACACAACCCTCACGTGGCTTCCCCAAAAAATAACACGGAAACGCTCCCAGTCCCCACGCTCCACTCCATTCCAAGGATGCAGCTGCATTCTCCCTGGACGGGGGCCAGCAGTGAGGAAGTTTCCTCTGCCTGCTCTCCTCCTCCCTGGCGCTTGTAGAAAAGGGGTTTGGGGTGCTTGGGGTCCCAACAGCTCCACGAGACCCCCCAGGAAAGGTTCTCCATCCGGGGGAAGCAGCAGAGCCTCTTCCCTGGGGTTTCTTGTGCACTGGAAATCAAGGACTCCCAAGAACGTCCATGTGCTCACCTGCGACCTCCTCCCTCCCTGCCCAGCCCCGCTGCCGGGGATTTACTGTCAATGAAACCACTGCAGAGAGCCACTTCTCCTCTGGAAGAAGAGAAGGAGGAGGGGGGAACAACCACTCTGTAAATGTCCTTCTCCCTCATCCCAGCAGCACATCCTTCTCCCCTCAGGATGCTGATGGAGGGACAGCATCGAGCAGGCAGCTGTCGGGCAAGGAGCGATGCAGAACGAGCGGGAAGGGAAAGGCAGAGCTGGTGCCAACAGGGAATGCTAATTCTGCTCTCCCGGCCTCGCAGCCACGTCCCCAAGCACCAGCAGGGTTGTCCCTGAGCCTGGCAAGGGGGGGCACTGGCTCAGGGGGTGTCCCTGGCCTCCAGCTCTGTTGCTCCCAGGTGCTCCCGAGCAGGTCCCGCTGTAAAACCCAGGGGTCCTGCTGGGACAGGGGAGAGGATGCTCCAAAAATGATCAAACCAAGTGTGCCCAAGCCTTGGGAATTCGGGGACAGGGTACGTGTGCCTCACCCTGCTGTATCCCTGAGTGCCCACGCTCCCGTTTGTGTGGTTCAGGTGGGGACACCGTGCTGGGAAGGCACCTCTGGGCAGGGACACAGCCTGTGCCAACCCTGGGGTCTGGCTGTCCCTTTCCAACATCACACTAGTAAAGGACATTGAAGCATCCTTTTCCATTTGACTGCAGCCACCTTACTGGGAGCAGTGGGCGGGCTCCTGCTGCAGCCTCCGCACCCAGAGCCGCTGCCGCGGGGGCTCAGCTCGGGTGAGGAGGGCACCCCGCTCCCCGGGGCACTCACGGGTGCAGCTGGAGGCAGTGGGAGATGTGCTGGCACTGGGGGGAGTTGGGCAGCGCTGTGCAACCCCCCCACTCTGCCCCGGGGAGGAGCAGAGCCCCCGGTGCCTCCTGCCCCGGGAGCAACCCGGGGACAGCGGCAGAAGGACGGGGCTGGGACAGGGGCGGCGTGTCCTGAGCAGGGCGAGGGCCCCGCAGGGTCAGTCCCTTCATCGTGACAAGCGTGACAGGGACCACAGGCAGCAGAGCAGGGCTGCACGGGGTGAGCCCGCCTGGACACTCGAGGACACGGGTGCCCCACGGCCAGAAAAGGGCTGGAAGGCGCCGGTGCCCCCCAAAAGGACCAAGCCCGGCGTGTCCCAGCCCCGGCGCTGGGGCCAGCACGGGTGAAGCCTGAAGGGCGGCGGAGGCCGCGGCAGGGCAGGCACGGGTCAGGGCGGTGGGATGGGGCCGGGGGGTCCGGCGGAGCGGGGAGCGAGGAGCCGGAGCATCCCTGGGAGGCGCGGGGGATGGGAGCGGCACACGCACACGCACACACACATTACCCACATGCACACGGCAGCAGCACCAACAGCCCCTGCCAGCGCCTGCAATCGCTGGAGCGCCGCTCCTGCGCCTCTCCCTCCTCCTCCTCCTCCTCCTCCTCCTCCTCCTTCTCCTCCTCCTCCTCCTCCTCGCTGCCCACCGGCCTGCGGCACCCCTCACCCCTCCGCGGCCTCCGGCCCCACCAGCGCTCAGACAATGACTTCATGCGGATTATGCATCTGAAGAAATCACCAGCTCCCAGATAGCCACAGGGGGAGGTATCCATGTGTTTGGCAGGGAAGCAGCCTCCTGCTCGCCTTCCTTCTCCTCCTCTTATCTCCTCGCACACGGCAGCTGCCTCCTCTCCAGCGATGGTCGCCTGCGGTCCCCCCGCGCGGCGCTGAGCGAGGCCCCGGCGCATCCCCGCTCCCACGCTTGCACCAAGGTACCAACGAGGCTATTTTTATTCCCCCCCTTCTTTTCCGGTTCACCAGCCGCTGCCGGGCTCGGTGCCTCAGCACCCTCGGTGCCTGCACATCTCCCGCTCCCTCCCGTGTTCCCAGCCCCGGCTCCCTCGGCGCAGCGGCAGCACCGCCAGCCCAGCTCCAGCCACGGCCGCCGGCCCTGATTCCAGGTTCGCATCCTTCATTCCTTCATCTGTTTGTCGATGCGACAGTGCCATTTGTGGGAGGTGGAGGGGGAGCGGGGCAGCTGGGAGGGGAGGGGGAGATAAGGTGATGGGGGGGTGGGCACAGCACCCCAGTCCTGCCGTGGGATGGGGAGGGCAGGGAGGAGGTGGGAGGGGGGGAAATGCAAGAGGCTGCATCCAAATACATGTATTTATGTATATATATATACATGTCTGTGTGTGTATATATATATATATATATATATGTAGGCTTGGGGGCAAGAGCAGGGCACAGCAAAGCATCTGCCCCTGGCGGGCACTGCTGGGCGCGTCCCTGCCCGGGGCCGCCGTGGGCTGGGCACCCACAGCACCCACGAGGCACCCACGGGCTCCCTTCTCGGCAGAGTGGCCACCCCGGGCTGCTGGCACTGACCATGATGGACCTGAAAGTGGACGAGGAGGAGGTGGACAGCGGGCAGCCGGTGAGCATCCAGGCCTTCGCCAGCAGCTCCACCCTGCACGGGCTCTCGCACATCTTCTCGTACGAGCGGCTGTCGCTGAAGCGCGTGGTCTGGGCACTTTGCTTCCTGGGCTCGCTGGCGCTGCTGGCCCTGGTCTGCACCAACCGCATCCAGTACTACTTCCTGTACCCCCACGTCACCAAGCTGGACGAGGTGGCGGCCACCAGGCTCACCTTCCCCGCCGTCACCTTCTGCAACCTCAACGAGTTTCGGTTCAGCCGAGTGACCAAGAATGACCTGTACCACGCCGGCGAGCTCCTGGCCTTGCTCAATAACAGGTGGGTGCCGGTGCCTTGAGGTGGCCCCAGGTGACATCTCAGTCAGTCTGGATGCAGCCAAGAGCCACCAGGTCCTGCTGATGCTCCTGGGCACGTGGCTCCCACGCTGGGCTGCCCCAGATGGCTCCAGCGCACACAGCTCCCGTCCCCAGTGTGCAGCACATGCAGCAAGGCCAGGGCCACCCCCCTGGGTTCCTGTGGGGCTGATCCAGCACACCTGGCTCCAGTGCCATGTCTGGGTGCCATCCCATGCAGCGAGGCCAGGGGAGCCAGCAGGTGAAGCCACTGACCCACAGCCCAGCATGGTGCCACTCCTTGGGCTGTGGAAGCCCCTCACCTGTGGCTGTGGTGGCTCCTTGGTGCTGCCAAGCTGCTGCCAAGAGCCTGGTGCACTCCCTGCCCATGCCAATGCCAAAGGGCTTCACTGCTGTCCCCACGCCTGCCCCAGGGAGGGGTTTTCAGGCATGACAGCAGAGCTGAGACCCAGAACATTCAGCCCCTGTGCCAGCAAGGCCACCACCTCACCAGGATGCCACAAAAGGCACAGGGCAGGTGGCTGGATGGTCTCAACCAGGGCTGGTGCTGCTGGACCAGCAGTGGGACAAATAGGATGGGTTTGGAAGGTGGCCACTGCCCTAATTACCCTCATCCATCCTTCTGCCATCTTTCATGTGCCTCTGGGCCCCTTTGTGCTGTTGGATGCTCTGGAAATGCCACATGCAAGGTGGGGCTGTGCTGAGCCCATGCCAGGGTCGCTCCTGGGAACCCCAAATGGCCTTTGCCAGTGGGAGCGGCCACCACAGCCAGGCCTGAGCCTCTCCCTGCTCTTTCCCCCAAGATACGAGATCCCAGACATCCAGACAGCCGATGAGAAGCAGCTGGAAATCCTGCAGGACAAGGCCAACTTCCGAAACTTCAAGCCCAAACCTTTCAACATGTTGGAGTTTTACGACCGGGCTGGCCACGACATCAGGGAGATGCTGCTGTCCTGCTTCTTCCGTGGGGAGCAGTGCACCCCCGAAGACTTCAAAGTGGTGAGTGACCTGTGGGCCCTGCCCAGTGCCCCCTTTCCCCCATGCAAGGAGGGTGTTTGCCCACCTGTAGCTGCTCCTGCCTCCTCCCAGCTCGGAAGGGACCGGCAGCACCGTCACTAAGGGGGTGCCGTTGGGGTTTGGAGGTGCAGGCTGTCCCCAGGAGCACGTGTGGCTCCGTGCAGCTCCGTGGGCTGCTCCCACGTGGGCACAGCTCCCCGGGATCATTTGGGCTCTGCAAAGCAGGGTTGTGCCGGGCTGGAAGCTGCCATGGTGAGGAGGCTCTAGTGGAGAAGCAGGGAGAGCGCGGATGGCAGAATCCCTTGGGAACACAGGTCCCAGTGGCTCCGCGCTGCGCCCTGCCATGGAGGTTGTTCTTGTGCTGGTGGATCCAGCACACAATAAAGCCTTTATCCCTGCTCTGCCTGGCCCCATCCAGCTGGGAATGGAACAGTGCCGGCTATTCGGGTGCTGCCTAATCAATTCGGCAGCCGCGGCAGCTGCTCCCGAGCAGCTCCGGCTGGAGCCCTGCGCTGTTTGGGGTCCCATCCTTGTCACCAGCCCAGGGCTGTCCCCCTCGTGTCCCACGCTGAGCACAACTGGGTATGTGCAGAGCCCAGTCCCGGTGCAGTTCGGGTGATTTTAATCATCGGCATTAAATTCCCGTCATGGGCTCTTTCCACGAGCAGGTGTCTGTTGTCAGCCATGAGGCGTTTATTTGTTAAATGGAGGCACGTTGCAGCCCGGAGGGGGCTGGATCCCCTCCAGCAGGGCCGGCAGCAGGGCCAGCTCCAGCCCGTGCCCGGTTCCGACGCCGGCTCCGGCCAGCACGGTCGCGTTTTCTGCGCTGAACCATCCTCAGGGACCTTCATCCCTGCTCCCTCCCTCCATCTCTTGGGTTCCAAATCCCTGTGTTCTTCTTCCCCTTCAACTGGCAAAAGCCAAACAGGCTCGCAGCTGGTTTGTTATTCCTGCCTGGATTATTCCTTGCAAGCAGGTTGGGATGATTTAATGGATTGGATCAGAGGAAGCTGGCTCTCTGCTGCATCTCTGTTGCTCCTTGGGGTCTGGCACAGGGAGGTCTGTGTGTGGTGGGGCTGGGATGGGGTCCTGGCACTCTCAGAAGCTTGTAGGGGATTGTCTCAGCAGTAAATTCCTGCTGCCTTGCTGCTCCCTGCACGGGCTGAGCCAGGCTCGGTGCTGCTCTGGGCCTGGTGGCCGGGCTGGGGGTGCTGGGGACCAGAACCAGGCTTGCACCATCTGCCCTGGTGAGGCCCCACCTTCCCTCACAGGGGCTGGGTCCCCTCTGCACTGTGGGAAGCCCCTCGAGTGTCCAGGGACCCTTCTGCATCCAGGGCTGGCCCCGTTCTCTCACTGATCCAGAGGGATCTGCCAGAGGGACCTGGGGGGCTGCCCACACCCCACAGCCTGGGGCAGATGGGGACAACCAGGGGGTGATGGGGACAGCGTGGATGTCAATGGGGACAGCCTGGAGGTCCGTGGGCCAGCCGGGGGTCCCGGGGCCGGCCGGGGGTCCGGGGCCCGGCCGGGGCGATGCTGATGGCCGGCGCAGGAGCGGCGGCAGCGCCGCGGTGCTGCCTTATCTGTCCCCGGCAGAAGGGAGGGCTCGGGGCAGCCGCGGCGAATGCAAATGAGGGGCTGCCGGAGCCGAAATACCTGGGGTGACACGAGGCAGAGGAGGAGCCGCCTCCTGCCGGGTCCCCCCGCCCGCTGCCGGGCTGGGCGAGACAAGGATGCACAGGATCTCCTCCCCAAAATCCTGGCATGACCTCAGAGCCTGGAGAGGCAAACACAGAGCTGAGGGGCAAGTCTCGACCCCCCTCAGGACATGGCCCTGAGGGACATGGCCTGAGGTTTTCCCATGCCCAGGGCTGTGCCCAGAGGCCCACACAGGGATGGGACAGGCAGGGGACAGACACATTTTCCTTTGCAGGAGGGGCTCGCCCTCGCTGTCGCCCCATTTCGGGGCCATGCTCCCTGGCACCCTCATTAGCAGCACGGATCAATGTTTCACTCTTCCTACTTCATTATTTATGAGCTGGAGTCCTCCCTCCCCTGCGGGAGCTCTCAGCCCCCCTCAGCTCCTGCTCCTTCCTCCCCTCACCGCGAGGTTCCCCCCGGGCCTGGCACACCCACAGGGATGGCGCCTCGCCCAGCAAGGGAGGGGTCCCCATCTCTGGGCTTGAAATCCCAGGGAGAAAGGAGAAATGCAGAGGATGAGTTTCCTCTCCACACCCCAGCATGGGAATTGTGACTGCACAATCCTCGGGAAGGTGCCCCGTGCTTGGGAAGCCCCTTTTGGGTGGTCGGTGCAGCCAGGGGGGCAGGAGTGGCTGTGCCCAGGGTGGCACAATGTGAATTTGCAGCTTTTCCTTCTCACACCCTGTGAACCCACCCCCGGGAGAGCCCCATCCCAAGCTCCCTGTCCTGCTCTGGGGCATGGTGGCTGAGCCCAGAGCCCTGGGCAGTGTGCATGGGACAGCCTGGATGAGCTGGAGAGCATTAAGACCTCTGGACCGTTTCCATGAGGCTCCAGGGCTGAGCTGGCACTGGGGAGAATTGAGTTTGACGTGGAGATCATGCCTCTGCCTTTTGCATTGGATTCTGCATCCTCTGCCCTGGAAACACCGGGTGCACAGAGCCAGCGCCAGGCAGGGAGCAGGAAGGGTCTGCAGCAGTCCCAGCAAACCCCAACCACGCTCCTCCTCTCCTCCTTCCTCCCGTCTCCAGGGCAGAGCAGGAGCTCCTGTGATGGAGAACAGATCCTGTTCCCCGCAGCACCCCACTGCTCCTGCTGGGCCTCCCCACCCTCCTCCTGACCCCACTGTGCCTTGGTGAACCCCACCAGACACCTCCAGATCCTGCTGCACCCTCAGACTCCACTACACCCCAGTGTGTGCCCCTCTGCACCCCCAAAACCTCTCTGCACCCCTGGGCTCCCTGCTCAGCCCACAGCCCACCTCGCTCCAGCTGGGGGGTGTTGGAGCTCTGCTCCTGCCACCCCAGGATCATGGTGGCTTCTCCCCCTGAAAACAAAACCCTTGTGTGGGTCAAACCTGCCCTGCTGGTGGGCACTGGGCTGTCCTGCAGCCCCCGTGGGATCTCAGAGGGGTGGGCACAGTAGGGCACTGGGCTGTCCTGCAGCCCCCGTGGGGTCTCGGAGGGGTGGGCACAGTAGGGCACTGGGCTGTCCTGCAGGGGCATCTCGGAGGGTGGGCACAGTAGGGCACTGGGCTGTCCTGCAGCCCCCTGGATCTCAGCGGTGGGCACAGTAGATCCAGGCCCCAGCCCCGTGGGGTCTTCCCCAAACGCAGCCCCTGGCCCCCTCTGCTGGCCCTCAGGGGATCCAGGCCCCAGCCCCTTCCCCAAACGCAGCCCTGGCCCCCCGTGGCCCCCCACGGCAGTCACAAGGCCGGAGCCCCGCGGCGAGCGGAGCTCCCCCGCCGCGCAGCGTTAGTGGATAATCACGGAGCCGGAGTGAGAAGCATCTCCAACACAGCTGGAGAGACCGGGCGCGGGAATTACTGATACCCAGACATTTCCTGGAGCTTTTGACAGTTAATAAACAAACCGCATGGGTCCATCTGGCTCTGGAAAAACAACTTGGGGACAGTGTGTGGGCACCAGGCACGGCCACCGGCCCCAGACCTGGTTTGGGGCTGGTTCCCAGCAGCATTCTGAGCCCCGGCAGATCCCACCACGGTCCCCAACGGAGCCGGTGCATTTACAAATTCTGTAAGACATTCGAGTGATTTATGCAAATCACTTTTTAAAGCGGCACACAGGCTCCTAAATAACTTATAAGCGTTGGAAACTGCTGGCACGTATCCGTTGTTTCTGGGCACCGATTCACCCCGGGCATCCCGGTGGTGTCCCCAGGGGCCCGGCTGAGCATCCTCACCTGGATCACCGGCAAACTCCGCCCGGGCTCTTCCCCACATCAGCCTCCCTCCGCGGCCGAGCAGCAGCAGGGTTTGACCCCCGAGGCTGCCCCGTTTTCCAGACGAACGAAGCAAAGCCAGCGGGACACGGGCGAGATAATCGGAGGTGGCGGAGCAGAGCAGCCGCCACGCACGGGACCGCAGCCGTTTGCTGGTGGTGACTCGGCTCTCCCGGGAAGTGCAGCGGGTTGGGAGTGCCCCAGCTCTGCTCGGCAGCTCGGAGATTTTCCCGTATCACTGTATTTTGCTCAAAGCAAATCATCCGGAAAGCAGCCGTGAGCTGTTTCACCCTCGGGCAGGGAGCAGAGACACTCAGGCGTTGCTCCTCAGCTGCCTCCTTGTCCCAGCTTCACCCAAGCATTCCCAGACCTGCTCAGGCAGAACAGGGGAGCTCTGGGCTGTGGCTTTGCTCACCCCACACTGACATGAACGTGGATGGGACTCTTGTGGGAAGCTGGCTGCTCTTGTCTCTCCCTCTGCGGCAGGACAGCAACAGCACGGCCCCGGCGCTGTGGGACCGGCTCCACTGAGCCCATCACCACTGATCCTGGCCAAGATGGGGCAGAAGAGGATCAGGAACAAGAGGGATGAGAACACAGTGGCATGGTGAGAGGCCACCACGTGCCTGCACCCCACAGCCGCTTCATTAGAGCTCTGGGAAACGGTGGGATTAGAGGAGAAGGGCTTGTGGGATCAGGGTCAGGCTCAGGCAGTGCCATTTAGTCCCTGGCTCTGCCCAGGGGCCGTGCCCAACCTCATCAGCTCCCCCTGCACAGCAGCACTGTGCAGACCTGGAGGGGTCACACACCCCAAAGATCTGCACACACCCAGAGGGGTCACACACACAAAAAGCACCTTGCACATGTGGAGACGTCACACCCCAAAGCCCTTTGCACACTCAGAGGTGCCGCACACCTGGAGGCACCACACACACCCAGAGGTGTCGTGCCAAGAGCTCAGAGCATCCCAGCTTCACCTCTGGCCAATCCTGTTCCTCTTTCAATGCCTTTGCACATAAAGAGTCATTAACAAATGAATTATTAATGATTATTAATAAGCTGTAATGGCATTTGTGGCTGCTGGAGGAGATGAGGAGGCTTTCGAGTGGTACCCGACTGCAATGGAGGTGAGGATTTCACAGCTGAGGAGAGGGCACGTGTGTCCCAAGGGATCCAAGGCTGCAAGTACGGCCCTGGACAGCAGCAGCAGATGAGGGGTTCCAAGCTGATGCCCTCAGCCTCCCTTTGGTGTTTTTCCCAGCCCCAGGCTGGGCAATAGCGAGGTGCTCTCTGAGGGATCCAAAGGACCTGCCCAGGAACCTCCTGGTGCCATTTTCCCTCTCTCCCTGATATCAACTGGGGAGAAGCCATGCTAGAGGGGGCAGATCCCCTGAGCCTCTGGAGCCAGAGATCTCCACAGGGAGACCAGGAAATTAACTGTCTCATGGCCTTTTTGCCTCAGCTTAATATCTCTGGCTGTTTAGAGCCACCTGTGTTTTATCGCCTGTGGAGCTTGGCCGGGGCTCCCGAGGCAGCACTGCAATTCCTGCTCCAGCCAGGGTTCAAGGAGCTCCTCACTGGCTCTTATTTATTTATACAGCCCTGACACTTGGATATTATAACCAATTATTTATTTTTGGAGGGGTTTTTTTTCCTGTATGGAGTGTTTGGTGTGTTTGCATCCAGGCTCTCAGCCCAAGGACGGAGCTGGGGCAGGGTGTTCCCACCCACTCTGTGATTTATCAGGGATTTTAAACCCCTGCTCTCCTGGCAGGGACAGGGAGACCCTTCCAGAGGCACCACATGCCAGGGCTGTGTGACTGCTCTGCTTGGATTAGATTAGATTTGAAAAGCGTGATACGTGCGGAGCCGGAGCGAGCGAGCACAGCAAGGAAACCAGACCGGAACACCGTGGGCTTTTCCCCCCTCCAATAAAACCGCCGGCTCGGATCTGCCTGCATGAACTGGCTGAGTGATTGTGAAGGATGTCGGAAAAAATCACAACCTGCTTATGGGAGATTCGCGATCGGCAGGAAACGCGGGAAGGCGCTGGGATCAGGGTCGGCGGGAATAATCCCGGATGCCGGGAATTAGCGACACCTCGGCAGCACCCTCCGCGTCCTGGTGACCCCTGCACGGCACAGAGGGACACTGCCAGCGGGGAAATCACCGGGAAGCTCTCAGCACTACAAACAGGTTCAGTTATAGGAGCGTAAACAGGTCCTGGGGAGGAGGATGCGGCGGCTGCGGAGCCGTCACGGCGGATCACAGCCAAGGCTCCAGGGACACGCTGGACTGCGGGGGGGTCCCGGCTGAGCCCCCCTAAACCCCGGGCCAGCGTGGCTGCAGGTGGCCTCAGTGCCTGGGGCAGCAGCACCGGCACCCGGCAGGGCTGGCTGGGAAGAACTTGCCCAGGAAAGCTTTGAAAGATTAATAGAGTTTAAATGGAAGCGTTTGGAGAGGAGATAAGGCTCATCTGATATGAAATCATATGGAACAACGGGATCCAGGGAGGCCCTGGCTCTATAATGAAGTCCACTTAGCACATTACTCACCATAATGTGCTTTTTATTAAAGTCCTGTGCTGCAGGTGCTGAGTCTGCAGCTGGGAACACGGGGCTGGAATGGCTCAGGCACCTGGAGTACCGGACCCCGCCACCAGAAGCAGCCGGGATGCGGCGTGAAAAAGGCGCCTTCGGCTTCCCGTTTCCCATCCCGTTTGATCCAGGGATGCGACGCTGGCATCACCCAGCGCCGCGGCATCACCGGGGCCCGCGGCTGGGGCTGGTGGGCCTGCAGGGACGGGGTGGAGAGGAGGCGGAGGTGGGGAATAATACAGAGGAAAAACTCCTTTTTAATCATCAATTTTTCTGCATTAGAATGTGACATGCTAATCCACTGTGAAGCGTCTAATCTGGGGGATAAAGGGCCGGATAACACAAGCTGCGCCCGGCTTGGCTGGCGGAGCGAGCCGAGGCAAGGTGGCAGCATCTGATAAGGGGTGCAGGATTAGTCCCGGCACAGATCCCGCCTGCCCGGGCAATCCCACCTTGCTTGGCTGCCTCTGCTCTGTCTCTCGCCAGGGTCAGGGAGGGATCTGCAGCCCTGGAGCCATCCCAGAGCGGCTCATCCCGCCCGGAGCGGCGGTGGCAGCGCTGCCGGTGCTTCCACCACCATCTTGGCAGCTCTGGGAGCTGCAAAGCACATCCCTGGGCCAAGACACGTGGAAAACCTCATTTTTCTCCCTTTGGATTCGCACACCCGGGTGTGTGGTGGGAGCAGGACAACCCAGCCGTGGGGTCTCCGTCTGCCCCAAATGTCCACCCCCACGCGCTGCTTTGGCTGCCTCATCCCACCCCTCATCCCATCCCTTCCTAGCAGCCAGCTCCGACCTGCGGGCACCCCCAGGGATGACGTGCGCAGCTCAGCCCCGGCTCAGCCAGTCTTTGGCAGGGACGGGCAGTGCCCGTCACAAAACCGAGCGGGTCCAGCTCCCGGGGCGCTTTCGGCGACAGCCTCCCCGGGGCTCGGAGACCTGGGATAACAGAGCTTGCAATGTTGTTTTCTCCTCGCCTCCTCGGGGATTGGTTTATCTCTATGAATAACTCCATCCCGGCTTTGATCTCCTCTGCCATTAAAGCGTGACAGGCTGTGAAATGTGCTGTTGCTGCCGTCAAATCCCGCTCCCGCTTCCCCCCCGCCGCCTCCGTGCTCCCCCGCTCCGGGAACCCTCCTTTCCCAGGCCCGTGAGGAGCCGCAGAGCAGTGAGCGGGGCCGAACCGGCCCGGGACAGTGGCCAAACACGGCGCTGGAGGCAGGAAAAAGGCACCTCCTCCTCCCATCCCGCAGCTCGCACTGGGGCGGGGAGGAGGGCACGGAGCATCCCCGGTCCCAGCGCCCGCTCGGGTGTGGCGGCATCACCCCAGCGCCCGCCACGGGGGCTGATGTCACGGCTAATTATAGCATCCCCCGTCCCTCGCCCCCGCCAAAGCTTTACCTGGGAGAGGGTAAAAATAACTCCCGGCGAGGGAGGAGCTGGAACGAGCCCAAGGACTCCTCCAGCATCTCCAAAATTTGCACAAACCGGGACGGCACCGCCCTGCCTGCAACACACGGCCGCACTTTGTCCCCAGTCCGGGGGTCAGGACGCGCTCCCCTTGGCTGGTGCCGCCGTGCTCCAGGCTGCGGCTGTCCCTGGTCACCTTCACCCGGCTCGGGTGTCGGCGCTGGGACAGGTGGCGGTAACCGGAGCCGGGCCCTGCTGCGGGGATCCAGCCCCGGCGCACCCCGCGCGCTGTTTAAGCCGAGCGAAGCAGGTTAATGGCCCCAGTCGATGATGGAATGTTTTCATTACAGCATCTTTCTCTCTCTCTCCCTGCTGCAATCGCTCCCAAGAAGACACATTAAACCTCACCGCGCCGAGGGAGCGGATCCGCCCCTCGCTCGCACCCTCAGGGGCTGCCTGCTGGCCCCGGGCAGCACGGCTCACCTGTCCGAGCCCTGTGGGGCTAAACAACCCCCTCAACCTGCAATTCCCTAATTCCATTTCCCTTCTGCTCTCGCCCCAACAGCCATGGCACAGGAACCCCGTGCCAGAGCTGGGAGCAGCAGAAATCCCAACCCAGCCCTGGACGGCTCCTCCCTGCTCCTCCCTGTCCTGAGCATCCTCCGTGCCAGCCTGTGTGGGATCAGCCCAGTGTGTTCCCAGCCTGCTCCCACAGGGCTGGGCCAGCCCAGCTCTTCCAAACCCCTGCCAGGAGCAGCCCTGATGCTGTTACAGCCCTGCCCTGCAGCTGCAGCTCATCCCCACCACAGACACAGGGCACCTATGACCTGCCCCCCATGTCCTGGTGGCTCCCAGGCGCCCAATTCACCTTCCTGACTCTCTTTTCTAGGCAGAGTTTTCATCTCACATTCTCTGGGATGCTCCCAAAAGGTGTAACCTTGATCTTGGCCTGATGAAATTTCATCCCGTGACTCTGGCGCTCGTCCCCAAGGTCATCCATTCTTTTTCCAGGTCCCCAAGTGGCATCTGCCAGTGTCCCTCTTACACAAGGGCCCTATTGAAGGGAATATTGAGCTTGGGGAGCCCCAGGATGGGACCCCACTGTCACATCATGGATCACTGCCCCTGGCAGGGATCCCCAGCGCCTGTTCCACCGGCATCACCTGCCCAGGAATCTCGATAACTGTGCTGGTATCAGATCAGATTTTTACTGAGTTCCTGACTGATTTGTTCTCCCCATTTGTGGCGTCCATGTGTGCCGGGATGTGCTCAGGGACATCCGCAGGGTGCACAGGGAAGGAGACACAGCAGCTGAACTGAGAGCTTGGGGTGAGCTTCTCCCACCCAGAGACCAGCCCAAAGCTCCCATCCAGTGCTGCACATCCAAGTGCTGCTGCATTTAGATTCTCCCCCGGTGCTGGGATGGGGCTGGAGATTGCTCTGTGGTCTCTGGATGCTTTTATGAAGTGCTGAGTACAGGAAAACAGCAAACCACGAGAAGGGGCTGCGCTGCTGCAGAGAGGAGACGCCTGTGTTCTCGGCAACTCCATCCCAGCATCCTGCACCAGAGCTGCTCCCTGGGACCCTCAGCCTGGCTGGTTCAGCAGCACACGGCCTGGAGCCATTCCTTGAAGGAAGAGGTGTCTCCCTGTGCCCCACTGGAATCCAAAACATGAGGTGACGTGCCCAGCACTGACTGGGCTCTGCAGAAGGACTCATTGCCTGGACAGCACCCAAATCCTGCCAAGACCAGCCCTGCTCGGAGGAGGACAGACCTCACACCACTTGGAATGTTGGATTTGCCGGATTCTCACGTGCACATGCCAGTGCCCTGCGGCACAGGGGGATGAGCCTGCAGGGATGGGCACTGCCAGGGCAGGAGGAGCATCGTCGGAGCCTGAGGACACCACAGCATCCTTCCCCCCACCTGGACCACCACTGAACCAGGACAGCGTCACGGGCATTTTGGGAAAACCGCTGGCTTCCAGCTGGCCTGGGGATGAGCGCAGAGAGCCTGGCATACGGCGGCTCTGGAGGCAGCCGGGAACCCGGCAGGGAGGGCTGGGCCTGGCTGGAGCAGCCGCTCGGGCTGCCAGGGCCAGACCACGCCAGGACAGAGGGCACGGCGTGGGGACGCAGCACCGGGTACCTGCACACCTGCACACGCTGTGTGCCCCCGGCCTGGCAGCCCTTGGGCCCCAGGCAGCCCTGGGAGCTCCCACGGCGCCTCTGGAGGCGGTGATGTCTCTGCTCCGTCCTGGCAGCCGGAGCCGGCCGGTCCCAGGGGGCCCGGGGAGCCCGCGGAACCGCCCCTCGCTCCTCCTCCCCTCCTGCTCCTGATATACCCTCCTGGCTCCGAGCATCCCTCTGCTCCTCTCCCTCACTCCCGCTCGCCTCACTCCTTTTCCCTTCTGTTTCTCCTCTCTGAACTTGCCCCTTCCCCCTCCCCTGCTCTCCCCAGCCCCTCTCTGCTGAGGAACTGACTGAAGACCCCCAGGCTGGGGCAGGGCACGGGCCAGGACCCCCACACCAGAGCCAGGACCTCCACACTACAGCTGGGACCCCCAGGCTGGGCAATGCCTCTCCAGATATTCTGCACCATCTCCTTCTCCAGTGAAGAAGAGCCAGAAGATGCTGCAGGCACTGAGAAGGAAGAAGATGAGGCAGATGAGTTCCTGTACGGGCAGGAGGAGGAGGATGAAGAGGACGAGGAGGACACAGGGGCAACCACGGACTTCGTGGCCTTTGCCAGCAGCTGCACCCTGCACGGGCTGAGCCACATCTTCGTGGAAGGCAGCCTGGGTGCCCGGCAGGCACTGTGGGCGCTGGCCTTCCTCCTCTCCCTCTCCGTCTTCCTCTACCAGGTGGCCGACCGCATCGCCTACTACCTGGAGTACCACCACGTCACGCTGCTCAGCGAGGAGGACAGCCCCGAGATGACCTTCCCCGCCGTCACCTTCTGCAACATCAACCGTGTGCGGCTCTCGCAGCTCAGCCACGAGGACCTGCTCTACCTGGCCCCTCTGGTGGACTACGAGCCTGGGATGGAGCTGGGCTTCACCCCGGCCCAGCCGGGCCCCTGGGAGGAGGACGAGCCCCTAAATTTGTACGGGTTTTTTAACCGCACTTGCCACCAGCTGGAGGACATGCTGCTGAGCTGCAGCTACCGCGGCCAGCGCTGCGGCCCCGGGGATTTTGCGCCGGTGAGTAGCCCCAGGGTGGCCCGGCACGGGGAGCAGCTCCGGAGCTGGTCGGTGTCGGATCAGGCACGGCAGGTGATGCTGCCCTTGCAGCTTGCTCAGGGACAGGCTGGTATTTCAGCTCCATCTGCCAGAGCTGGGGACGGCACTGTGTGTGGAGCTGCTCTGGTGGGACATGGAGCGTATCCCCGGGGCTGTGCTTGCTGAGGAGGTGCCTGGCACCGCCATCCTGGTGCCGTCAGGGCTTGTGGGGCACCATGTGGTGCGAGCCCACTGCCCTCACATGCCCCTTGCCCAGGCTGGCAGCAGCTCCGTGGTTTTGGGGCCATGCCAGCTGCCGGAGGCGAGAGCTGGAACGGCTGAGGAGGGATGGGGGGTCAGGATCCTGTCCAGCCCTGTCCTCTGCAGGGATGGAGGAGGGCTTGGAGGAGGTGCCAGTGCAGGCATCAGGCTGAGTGCCACCACCCTGGGGAGCCACAGCTGCCGTGGGCTCTCTGGGGCTGTAAATCTGCAGTGTCTCCTCTGAGTCCATCCCTGTGGGAACATCTCCTCCTCCACCAGGGCCAGGATGGGCAGTTCCAGCACTGAGAGATCCCGTGGGTCAGGAGCCCAGGTCGGACCAGGCTGGGATGGCTGAGTTTTGGGGCTGGGGACACTCTCCTGGCTCCGTGCTGTGGCTGCACACAGAGGGGCCTCAGCCTCAGCCCTGTGTCCTCTCCTGCAGGTCTTCACCCGTTATGGGAAGTGCTACACCTTCAATGCAGGGCAGGACGGGAAGCCCCGGCTCATCACCATGAAGGGGGGCACTGGCAACGGCCTGGAGATCATGCTGGACATCCAGCAGGACGAGTACCTGCCAGTGTGGGGGGAAACAGGTAACCCACTGCCCCAGTGGGCCCACCCAGCCACTGGCAGCTCCTGGGGTGCTGCCCAGCCCCTGCTCACCTCCCCAGCCCCCTCCCACCTCCCCAGACCACATATCCACATCCCCAAGGCTCCCTTCTCTTCCCTCCTTCCATTTCTCATCACTTCTGCTCTTTTCTCTCCCTTTTCCTCCTTGTCTTTGCTCTTTGCCATGGCAACTCCCCATCGTTTAGACACGCAGCCATCACTTGTTTATAAATAGAGTCAAATACTTTCCTGCCACGCTCCTGGGTGTGGAGCAGGAGCTCAGGGTGGGGAGGCAAGGACATGGTGCAGCAAACAGATGGACAGATAGATGGACACATGGATGAATGACTTGGCCCAGGGGAAGCGTGGGAGGCAGGAGTTGTGGTCCCTCTCCCAGCAGGCTCGGCACAGCCCCTCGGAGCAGGGCCAGTGCTGTGCTCACCCCACTTCTCTCTGCCACAGATGAGACCTCGTTCGAAGCCGGGATCAAGGTGCAGATCCACAGCCAGGACGAGCCCCCTCTGATCGACCAGCTGGGCTTCGGGGTGGCTCCCGGCTTCCAGACCTTTGTGTCCTGCCAGGAGCAGCGGGTAGGAACTGGGCAGGTGTGGGATGTCCCCTCCCACCCTGTGCTGCAGGTGCAGAGCCCCCTCGCTGTGTCCCTGTCCCCACGCTGGATGGAGGGGAGGACCCTGTCCTGGGGACCAGTGCCACAGGGGTGTCTGTCCCTGAACTGCAGGGGGTTCTCTCCTCACTCCTGGCTGCTCTCCCCTTCCAGCTCATCTACCTGCCGCCTCCCTGGGGCGACTGCAAGGCCGTGGCGGGCGACTCGGAGTTCTACGACACCTACAGCATCACGGCGTGCCGCATCGACTGCGAGACCCGCTACCTGGTGGAGAACTGCAACTGCCGCATGGTGCACATGCCAGGTGAGCCCCGTGCCCGGCCCGGCCCGGCCCAGCCCTCCGGTGTGGTCCCACCTGGAACACCTGCTCTGTGTCTCCCCAGGCGATGCCCCTTACTGCACCCCGGAGCAGTACAAGGAGTGCGCGGATCCGGCCTTAGGTGAGGCTGCCCGGCCCCGGGGGTGGGACGGAGCTGCGGCCATGGGTTTCTCCATCTCGCCATCCCCCTCTCTCCCTGCACAGATTTCCTGGTGGAGAAGGACAATGAGTACTGCATCTGTGAGATGCCCTGCAACATGACCCGCTACGGCAAAGAGCTCTCCATGGTCAAGATCCCCAGCAAGGCCTCAGCCAAGTACCTGGCCAAGAAGTACAACAAGTCGGAGCAGTACATTGGGTAAGGCACCAGGGCCATGGCAGTGGGGCAGGGTCTGGTCCCTCCATCCCAAACCTCAGCCTGATGCCACTTCTGTCCTGCACAGGGAGAACATCCTGGTGCTGGATATCTTCTTTGAAGCCCTGAACTACGAGACGATAGAGCAGAAGAAGGCGTACGAGGTGGCAGGCTTGCTGGGTGAGTGTTGGTGGCTGTGGGGAGCCCTCTGACAGTTCCCAGCCCGAGTCCCCCAGCGAGGTGGCCTCGTGCTGGCCCTGTCACCATGGCCTGTTCCCAAGGCACTGGGATGTGCTAACAGCACAGATGTGGAGCAGGGCACCCCACTGCCATGACCGGGCACCAGTCACAGCAGTGACAAGTTCTGCCCTTTCTCTGCTCCCTTTGCCACCCTACTCTGGACTCAGGCCACCCTGATGGTTTCCCTCTCCTCTGCAGGTGACATTGGAGGGCAGATGGGGCTGTTCATTGGGGCCAGCATCCTCACAGTGCTGGAGCTGTTTGACTACGCCTATGAGGTGAGTGTCTCCTCCATCCAAGGCTGTGCCCATGTGGGATGAGGGAATGGCCACCCCTGAGCCCCACGGTGCTGACCCGTGGCTCTGGCAGGTGATAAAGCACCGGCTGTGCCGGCGGGGCAAGTGCCGCAAGAACCACAAGAGGAACAACACAGACAAGGGCGTCGCGCTGAGCATGGACGACGTGAAGCGCCATGTGAGTGCAGGGCACAGCATGGTCCCCTCTGCCTGTCCTCTCCTGCCTGTCCCTTCCTGCTTGTCCCCTCTGCCTGTCCCTTCTGCCTGTCCCTTCCTGCCTGTCCCTTCCTACTTGTCCCCTCTGCCTGTCCCCCCTGCCTGTCCCTTCCTGCCTGTCCCTTCCTGCTTGTCCCCCCTGCCTGTCCCCTCTGCCTGTTCCCTCTGTCTGTCCCCTCTGCCTGTCCCCTCCTGCAGCTCGGGGGATGGGGAGTCACCGTTTTGGGGAGCCCCTGGGAAAGGAGCAGAAGGCCCAGGCAGAGATGCTGTGGGGGGATGGCGCTGGGTCTCTGCAAGGACCTGGATGAAAGCGGCGGCCCCAAAATCCCATTTATCCTGCAGAATCCCTGTGAAAGCATACGGGGGCACCCAGCAGGCATGACGTACGCAGCCAACATCCTACCTCACCACCCGGCCCGGGGCACCTTTGAGGACTTCACCTGCTAACCGACGTCTGGATGTACAACCTGAGCTACCAAAGCCCTGCGAGAGCTGCCCTTCTCCCTGCCAGCGCCAGTGGAGAGACACATCATGGGGGCCTTTGCTCCTCGGCACGGTGGGACACGGACAAGAGCGACGGCCTCGGATTTCGGGGCGGGCAGTGGGGTCAGGCAACGCCAGACCCTGGCGCAGCCCCCGCGGCAGCTGCTCTGCGCCTGCCCTGCTCCTTCAGAGACTCCAGGATGCTCCAGCCCGGCCGTCCCGCGGAGCGGGAGCGACACGCACAGTGGGCCAGGGCACGGGCCTGCCCCGGCTCCCCCTTGGCTCCCCTCGGCCTTTTTAACTAAAACCCAGAAGCCAAGAAGAAGCAGCCGTTCGGCCGCAGTCTCCATCCACAGCCCTGTCCGTCTGTCCTCCGTCGTCTCCATGCTCATCCTACTCCAACGCCTTGGCCGCACCTGCTGGGCCCCCTGTGCCTGCTGGGGGGCTCATCGGGGAGCCCCAGGCATGCCCGGCACAGGGCAGCAGCCTGGGAGTCCCCAGAGAGCGCCTCAGTCCCCTGGGACCTCAGCCCCGGCTCGCCCGGGCACTCCCAGCATGAAGACGCGGCACCTCCATCTGTCCAGAACGTCTTCCTTGGCCCCTGCCCCGGGATCAGCCCTGGGATCAGCCCCAGGAGCAGCCCCGGGAGCAGCCCCGGGAGCACCGGAGGGGGCTCCGCTGGGAGGTGCCACCTGGGCTCTGAGGACACTGGGCACTGTCCCTCCCTGCCCGCCCCTCCTGGGCTCTGGGCAGCCTGGCCAGTTCCAGCACTGCCCCGCGGTCCCTCCCGTCTGCAGGGAACCCTGTGGCCCCAAACCCAGCCATCCTCGGGGACAAGGGCACAAGGAAACTCCTGGCCCCACTTGTCCCCAGCTGGGGACACCCCCTTGGCACCACCGTGGCTGGGCAGGCACCAGAGCCCCAACTCCCCCGGGGCTCACAGGGGGCTCTGGGGCTCCAGCCCCACTGAGCCCCAAAAGCTGCTGCCCCGGGGAGGTTGGGGTGTCTGTGGGTTCCCAGAACCTCTGCTTCCCCTCGCTGGCACAGCCCTGCCCTGGCTGGGGTCTGTGGCCACTGGGTCACGGCCCCCCAGGCCTGTCAGAGCCCACCAGTCCCCTCTGGGGTCCCTGTCTGGCCCCCCAGCCCGTCTGTCAGCCCCCAGGCCAGAGCCCTCCCCGGGCCCAAGTGCTACTTATCTTTAAGAGCTTTTGCAATAAGTCTTTTTAGTAATTTTTGTTTTTCTAAACTGCAGTTTTGTTTTTTATTCTTGTCATTTTTATTCTTATTATTTGCTTCCTGACCAAAATTAGGAACTGGGGGTCAGTCCTTTGTATCCAGCAATCACCCAAAGACGACGGGTCGGCCACATCCATAAATTTTCTTATGGATTTCTCCTAATGTTTCATCACGTTTCATTTATTTATTTTCTTTCTTTCTCTTTCCCATTCAAGCTTTTAAAGATGGGGCTGGGATTTGACCTTGAGGCTCACCTGTTGAAGAAAATGCTTTTTTGTTATGTCATCGGCATTTTATATTTCTTATATATAATATATATGACTATATATATATGTGTACATATATATATATATATCTATATGCATCATGCCAGTGTAGATACCCATCCAGTAGCATTTAGGCCTTGTTCTTGTGCCATTTTTTTTTCTGTTACTGATCTCTGAATGCCTTCAAGTGTATAAAGTGTGGAATTCTCTCCGGTATCTGTACTATGTACACACATTTTCATAGGAAGCACAATAAGATGACAGATGCATTGTACATCAATACCTGCTACTCTTAACAACGATGATATAAAGAATGATATAAATGATATAATTCCCCCACGCCGAGCCTTTCTCTCTTGCTGAGCTGCTGGAAATGCTCCCCTGAGGAGGCAGGTGGGGACAGCCTCATCCTGGGATGGAGCAGAAATGGAAGGGGGAAAAAACAGGGAAAGGGAAGGGGAGGGAAAAGCTTTGGGCCTTTTTGACTTTTTGAGCAGGGTGTGCCCTGGGTCAGAGCTGAGCCTCCCTTTCCTGGGAGCTCCGGTGCCTCATCCAGCTCCAGCCTCGCTGCCTTCCCAAGGAACTCCTCCCGAGGGACACGGGGCTGGAGGAGGGAACGATTCCTGCTCCCGAGCAGGGAAAGGAGAATTAACACTCATAGAGCTCTTAATCCCTGACAGCTCCAGCACCTCCGTGGTTTGGGACCCACCTGAGGCCCGACAGGAGTCACCAGGTGGAATTTCACCCGGGGAGCACAACCCAAATACAACGCACACCTTTTGTCCTAAAAATTTCCGGCTCCAAAGAGCAATAGTAACAACAGAGCAGATCCAACAGTGGGCATCCAAAGAACGCCCTCAGGGCTCCATGGAGACTGAATAATAGGGAGTGGGCAGGGAAGGCTGAAATGCCAACGCACACCCGCACCCGCCCTCCCCGCGGTCCCTTGGCTCCGGCCGTGTCCCCTGGCTCCTGGAAATGGCAGAAATGCAGTTTTGCATCTCAACGAGAGCACTCTCAGCCCGCTCTGGCTCTTCCCGGCCAGAGCTGGAGCTGCAAAGGCCAGGGGGTGGGATTGGAAGGAGAACAGGGCCAGGAGGGCGTTAATGAAGCCGGTTAATCACAGCCCAGCCGTGCCCGCTCCCTCCCTGCGGCACCCCCGGCTCCGGAGCCGTAATCCCCGCGGGAGCTGCTGGCTGTGCTGCGAGCAGGTCACCCCGTCCATCTGTCACAGCTCGGCTCTCCCAGGGCTCGGGGGAGGTGTCGGAGCCCCAGGGGCAGCACAGCCCCGCGATTCTCCTGGAACGCAGCAGGTACCGCCGGGATGGGCAGCAAACGCTGCTCCTTGCAGGCACAAATCTCCAGCGTGTCCAGCGGAGCATCGTGGGGCAGCAGGAGTGGGCTGGGAACATCGGCCTGCTGGGGATGCAGGGCTTCAGGCTGTTTGGGTCTGGGGCCTGCTCAGGGGCTGTTTGGGATCCAGGCAGGGATCGGGATCAGGGGCCTGTTTGGGACCTTCGGTTGGGGGACCTGCTTATTTGAGTCTGCTCAGGATCAGGAGCCTCGCTTATTTGAGATCTGGGTTTGGGATCCAGGCAGCCCTCAGATCTGGGGATCGGTTTGGCATCCAGGGAGATCCTTTCAGCGGTTTGGCATTTGAGCTTATTTGAGATCTGGGGATCTGGGGGGGATCAGGGAGCCTCAGCCTATTTGAGTTCGGGATCCAGGGAGCCTCAGCCCACGGAGACACCCAGCCCACTCAGGCTCTGTGGAGATCCCGAGATTCCACCACCTCCCCTCGTGGGCCAGAATTCCCAGTCCCCCCTCGCTGGCTGCCGGGGCAACAGGAGCTGAGGGACAATGCCACAGCGCCAGTGCTGCTGCCCTGCTGTCCTGCAGCCAGAGCCAGGCTGGCTGGGCACCAAAGTTTCCATGGAGCCACCAGCAGGTGCAGGGGAGGCATTTCCAAAGCTGTTCCACCAAACCCTCGGGGCAGGAGAAAGGAGGAAGGGCACAATGAGGTCACCCCGAGCCTCTCCAGGCTGAACCATCCCAGTTCTCCCAGCCTTTCCTCCCAGCAGAGCTGCTCCATCCCTTGGATCATCCTGGTGCCTCCTCCTGACTCGCTCCAGCAGCTCCATGTCCTCCCTGTACTGGGACCCCCAGGCTGCAGGCAGCGCTCATCAGATGATCATCATTAATTGTTTAATTAATACTCGTCGTGTGACTGTGCACTTGGCTTTTTCCATGGATTAATGCTGACTGGGTTTGTGTCCCTTTTCTCTCTGAGCACAGGAAACTGCTTCAGGGAGAAGGAACTTAATGTTAATACTTGCAGAAAGTGGCCTTTAACTCTGACCTCCTGCTCTCAGAGGAACCCCAGGGGAGACAGGAATCCTTTTCCTGGTGCTCTGCCTGAACCTGCACAAACTGGGCCCATTCATGGCCATTTGTTTTCCCCATAAATTTCATCCCTAAGATCCCAGAATCCCTGAGGTTGGAAAAGATCACCAAGTCCAAAGTAGGAGTGATCCCCACCAGAGGACTCAGTGCCACGTCCAGCTGTTCCCTGGACATCTCCAGGGATGGCGACTCCACCACCTCCCAGGGCAGCCCCGCACACCCTTCCATGGAGAAATTCCTCCTGAACGTTACGGAGGGCAGCTCAGGTGAGGTGTGTCACTGCTCCACCTGCACATCGGGGCCCTCCATCCCTGGGAAAGGCACATCCAACATCCACCTCCATCCAAGCACATCCTGGAGCAAGGGAGGCTCCAGCACCAGGGAACAGGGGCTGTAATCACGGCTAGGGAGCGAAGACTGATACCTCCAACCCTTCCCAGCGTTTGGGACCACCCCGCACCCCAACCCCACCCCTCAACGTCCCCGATCCCCTTTCCGCACCCCCAAATCCCCCATCCCCGCCGCTCGGTCCTCCCCTCCGGCAGGGGGCGCCGCGGGCGGCGGGCGGGGGCGGCTCCTCCCCGGCGCTCCGCGCGCCGTGCGGGGCCGTTTCCGGTTCCGCTCCCTTTGTGCGAGACAAGATGGCGGCGCGGGCCGGGTTCCAGTCGGGGCCTGCGAGCGGCGGCGGCGCCGGGGCCGCGCCCGGGGCCGCGCTGGGCCCGGGAGCGCCGGGCGGGCGGTGCGCATGGGCCCGGCGCCGGGGCAGGGCCTGTACCGCTCGCCGCTGCCCGGAGCCGCCTACCCGGTGAGGCGGGGCGGCGCGGGGCGGGGCGCGGGGCCGGGCTCGGCGGGCGCTGACCGGCTCTGTTCTCTCCGCAGCGCCCCGGGATGCTGCCGGGAGGCCGCCTGGCGCCGCAGGGCCCGGCCATGGGTCCTCCCGGGTACGGCGGGAGCCCAGCCGTGCGGCCCGCGCTGGCGCAGGCCGGGCTGGACCAGGCTCGCAAGCGGCCGGCGCCGCAGCAGCTTCAGCAGGTGCAGCCGCAGGCGGTGCCCAACCGCAACCACAAGTAAGGCACGGGGGGCACGGGGAGAGGGCACATGCCGGGGTAACGGGGACATCCCGGGGTGACGGGGACATCCCGGACAATGGGAGCATCTCGGGGCGGCAGCATCAACATCCCCTGGGCTGTCGTGGGGATCGGGAGGAATTTCTTCATGGAAATTGCCAGGCTTTGGAAGGGGCTGGCCAGGAAGGTGGTGGAATTCCCATTCCTGGAGGTTTTCAAAGAATGAAGTGGCACTGAGTGCTCTGGGATGGTGACAAGGTGGGGATCGGGCACGGCTTGGAGTCAAGGGTCTGGAAGGGCTTTTCCAGTCTCAAGGATTCCAGAGTTCTCAGCCATCCTGCGGCGCTCAGGGGCTGAAGGGTCCTGTCAGGTCCTTGTGCATTCCCCTGGCACTGGAGGACAGCACTGGGCAGGGCAGGGCTGAGTTTATGTCATGTGCCTGCATCCTGGTGCAGTGCCCCAGTGAGAATGAAATTCATGCAGGATTTAAAATGCTGTTCCTGGAAAAGCCAACCCAAAGTTGATTGAGGCAGGAGGATCACTTGGTGTGGGCGTTGTGCCAGGTTCTCCTTCCCAAGGGATGAACCCCCTTCCCAACAGATGTAATTCCCTTTGTGAGTGCTCAGAGGGGTGGGGAGCATTGAGATAACCAGTTACCCACAGTGAGCGGGGCCCAGCTAACTGGGGAGCTGCAGGTTTGTGATTTCTTATACCCAGAGCTGTTCCCATTTTCACACCTCCTTTGCCTCTTGCCCCTGTCAGTGCCAAGAAGAAGAAAATGGCAGATAAAATCCTCCCACAGCGGGTGAGTGGGACACGGGGAGGGGCTCGGGGGAGGTGAGGCAGCCTGGGGAGCTGATGGGCATTTCCATCCTTGCCTGGCCACAGATCCGTGAGCTCGTGCCCGAGTCCCAGGCCTACATGGACCTGCTGGCCTTCGAGAGGAAGCTGGACCAGACCATCATGAGGAAGCGCCTGGATATCCAGGAGGCTCTGAAACGCCCCATCAAGGTGAGGCAGTCTATGGCTCTGCAGGCTCCTGAGTTCAGGCAGCAGGAGGGCACTGAAGGGCTGTGTCCTGTGAGTGTGGCATATCAGGGGTCCCATGGTCTGAATAATGCCAAGGATGGGGACCAGCAGCTCCTCTGTCCTCACTGTGTGCTCCAGGAGGGGGAACACGAGGCAGCTGAGAATATTGAGCTCAGTTTTAGCAAAGCCTGTGCAGGACAGTTGTCCCTGTGCAGGAGAATTAACTGATTAGTAACTAGCTGATGTTTTTCCTCCTAGCAAAAGCGAAAGCTGCGTATTTTTATCTCCAACACCTTCAACCCCGCCAAGTCGGACGCAGAGGATGGCGAAGGAACCGTCGCCTCCTGGGAGCTTCGGGTGGAAGGACGGCTGTTGGAGGATGTAAGTGGGCAGTACCCAACCTCAGAGGGGACTGTGGATCTGGAGTTGGCAATGAAACCAGTTTCCTAGTGTCTGAGAGCACAGCTGGGGCTTGATATCCTCCTTCATCTCTGTTTTCCAAGGAGTCTGATGGTGACGAGACCGAGAGCCCAGCTTGCAGACCGATGGGTGTCCCCATGGCAGGACATGAGTTGTCCAAAGTTCTTAGAGTTGTGAGAATCACTGGTGAGAGCAGCTCAGTGGCACTTGTGTCCCCGGCTCTGAGAACCAGGGCACTGGCATTGTACGTAACTGCTGAGGGGTTTAACTCCTGCGAGCTCATCTTTAACTCCAGTCTTTCCCTTTCTGACTTGGAAACTCGATTTTTGAGCACACGTTGGTGAATTCAGGTGGTCAGAACTTACAGGAGCTGTTGTGCACAGTGGCTGTGCTTGAGTGCTGAGACTTGCTGCCCTAACCCTCTTCCTCCCTGTGTTGCTTGCAGTCTGCTCTGTCCAAATATGATGCCACCAAGCAGAAAAGGAAATTTTCGTCCTTCTTTAAATCTCTGGTCATTGAACTTGATAAAGACCTGTATGGCCCTGACAATCACCTAGTAGAGGTGAGCTGCTTTTTGCTGTGTTTCCTTTAAAAGTGGGTTGGTGTTTCAGCAGGTGGGGTTTGTGTGTCATTTACAACTTGGGAGGTGGGAATCCTTGAGGCTCCTGGGAGCCAGGAGCTCTTGAATTCTCACTTTGGCTTTTCTCTCACTTGCTGAAGGTCGGAACAAATGTATTGACTCTTGTTTAAACTCTAAGCAGGAAGAATTGGAGATTTCTCCAGTTGGGTGGGATTTATTGGCAAAGCTTTTGGGTGCCCAGCAGCAGGAGCAGGGGGAATCATGTTTGGGGGGCTTCTGAATTCCCTCTCATGTTCCAGTGGCACAGGACTGCTACGACTCAGGAGACAGATGGCTTCCAAGTGAAGAGGCCAGGGGATGTGAATGTGCGCTGCACTGTCCTGCTGATGCTGGATTACCAGGTAGCACAGCAGGGAAAAATTCCTCCCTCTGGGGGTGGTGAGGCCCTGGCATAACTGCTTAGGGAAGCTGGAGCTGCCCCTGGATCCCTGGAAGTGCCCAAGGCCAGGTTGGACAGGGCTTGGAGCAACCCTGGACAGTGGAAGGTGCCCCTGGCCATGGCAGGGGTGGAATGGGATTTCTTTAAGGTCCTTCCCAGCCCAAACCATTCCATGATTCCATGCTGGGAGCAGCAGTGCTGGGCATGCACCATTCCTGTGTCTGGGCTGCCTCACCTCTCGGTGCTCTTTGTTCAGCCTCCCCAGTTCAAGCTGGATCCGCGCCTGGCTCGGCTGCTGGGCATCCACACGCAGACCCGGCCCGTGATCATCCAGGCCCTGTGGCAGTACATCAAGACCCACAAGCTGCAGGACCCCCACGAGCGGGAGTTTGTCATTTGTGACAAGTACCTGCAGCAGGTGAGCAGTGGCAGGGCTGGAGCAGCAGCACCTGGAGCAGTTTGCAGCGTGGGCAGCCCCCACGGGGGTGGCTGCAGCGAGCCCCTGCTCCTCTCTCAGCCCTGTCTCTGTCACAGATTTTTGAGTCACAGCGGATGAAGTTCTCGGAGATCCCACAAAGGCTTCATGCCTTGCTGATGCCCCCCGAGCCGATAATCATCAATCATGTGATCAGGTGAGGCTGCTCCACGGCAGTTCCTGTTTCCAGGAAGAGTGGGAGGGAGGGATGGATGAGGCTGGGCGGGAAGACAATGTGCTGTGTCCTGATTCTCAGCAGCAGTTCCCATGTTGCCTGTCACTGTTCCTTTGTACAAGAGCAGCCGCCTCTCTCATTACCACATCCCTCTTCCAAAGGCACTCCCACATCCCTGCTGTCCTTTGCTGTGCATAGAAACCTTCATGGAGCAATCATTCTTTTCTTTTGCTGCAAAGCCATTGCTGGGCTTTAGCTGCTTTTGGGGCTGAGGCTGACAGTGGCATGGCTTGTCCCTGTCCCTGCCTGCAGTCTGTTTGCTGCAGCATCCCAGAGGAGCTGCATTTGCTGCGTTCTTGAACTGCTCCCAGATTTTGCCTTCTTTCTGGAGCTGCTCCCTGATTGTGGCTTCTTGTGAATGTCCCAGTGTTGACCCAAATGACCAGAAGAAAACAGCCTGCTATGACATTGACGTGGAGGTGGACGATACCCTGAAAACTCAGATGAATTCCTTTCTGCTCTCCACAGCCAGTCAACAGGAAATTGCTGCTCTGGATAACAAGGTAGGAAAAGCTCCTTCAGGTCTGCTCTGATTCTTACTGGACAGGGATGTGTTTCTGGACACAGGATAGGAGTGCTCTGTTGTTTGGAGGCTGCAGTGGGATGAGCCGTGTGTACAAACGTGGCTGTACCTGGAAATGTAATTTTTAAAGCAACCAGTCTGGGAAAATTTGTAATATTTAGAGAGCAGGAAACTGGGAGCTGAACATCCTGGTAAGTATAAGTTAACTAGAGAGTGTAAGAATTTGCCTTTGTGTGTTGGATCCCTTGATGTTTCTGACTTCTCCCCTGTTCGGCAGTTCCATTCTGTGTTTGTCTCCTTCAGATCCATGAAACAATTGAGACCATCAACCAGCTGAAGACACAGCGCGAGTTCATGCTGAGCTTTGCCCGAGATCCTCAGGGCTTCATCAACGACTGGCTCCAGTCCCAGTGCCGGGATTTGAAGGTAGAAGCTTTGTCTTGTGTGGAAGGTGGTCCAGTTCACACGCTTCCCTCATTAGAATGAGCTCCCACAGAGAGAAGGAGGCAGTTTCCTCCTTGGAAAGCGAGGCTGGGATTTGAGTCAAGCATAAGAAGCTGACCTGAGTGCACTGAGATGTGTGTGAGGAAAGGGAAGGGGGTGGGTTTGCTCAGCACAGCTAGAGCTTCTGCACTCACTGAGCTGTTGTGCCTTTGTGCTTCCAGACAATGACTGATGTCGTTGGGAATCCCGAGGAGGAGCGCAGAGCCGAGTTCTACTTCCAGCCCTGGGCGCAGGAAGCCGTGTGCCGATACTTCTACTCCAAGGTGAGTGTCCCCAGGCTGGGGTCCCTCTCTGTGCTGGCACTCCTCAGGGCACACAGTGCTGGGGGAGGGTGGTGGTCGCATCTTGGTCCCAGTTGGAGCCTGCCCTTTGCCAGCTGGCTGCTGTGTGTTAACTGGGTGCTCTGGTGCTGCACCACCCGAGGGTGTTAATGCTGCAACTCTGCTCCTCTTGCAGGTGCAGCAGAGACGGCAGGAACTGGAGCAGGCCCTGGGCATCCGGAACACATAGGCTGCTCTGCTCCTCCCCAGGCAGAAGCACCACAGCTGTTTGTGGAGACAGAGCTGCAGAGCTCACCGGTTCCAGCTCACTGAATCCCACTCTGGCAGCGAGGCCCATGTTACTCATCCTGGCATTGTCCCTGCAGGGGCAAGTCCAGGACACCTGGGGCAAGCAGACAGGCTCCAAGGAGCACACATTTCTACCTGGTTTTCTTCCTGACTGTTGCCTTGTCAGTCCCAAGGCTTCCACGAGCGTCCCCGTGACTCTGCACTGCCCGTAGTGTCCCCGGTAGCCAGAGTGACTCAGAGCCTTCTCTCAGCCCATTCCTCCCCAGCCAGCATCTGGTTGGGCTCTCAGAGCTGGCTCTGAAGCCTGGCTCTGCTTTAAGGTGTGGCTGGGCTCGTCCCCGCCACGTTTTACAGCCCGTGCCAGGCGCTGTTGTGGGCAGGATGCCATGAGCTGACATACCTCCCTGCCCTCACCCCCTCCTCAGAGGGTGCTGCTGCACTGGGCTGCCTCATAGGTCACTCTCCTCCTTGAGGAAGTTACTGAACTGTATAGAGAATTGCTTCTTCCCTTCTCCCTTCTCCCCTGGCCCATTCCCTGTGTGTTCCGTGACAGACTGTCCTAGGCTGGGATCACAGGGAGACAAGGCCTTGGCTTCCTGCAGGGATGTGGAAGCGTTGGAGTGATGCAGCGCTCTGCACTTCACACACCTACCAGTGGCTTCCAGAAAACCACGTGGCTGCTTGTGTTCCCTGGAGCAGGGAGAGGAGATGGAGCAGCTGCCTGGAATTCTGCAGTGACTGTGTTGTAGGCTTATTCCTTCAGGACAGTTGTCCTGTGTCACTTGCTGTGGGGACCAGAGGCTCCTTCGTGTGGGTCCAAGGGTCCAAGGACAGGACAGTCCTTGGAAATGGACACTTTTCCAAGCATATGTGAGTTAGCAGGTGTTTCCATGCTGAAGCTCCTGTGGTTTTTAGTCAAGTTTTAGGCTGTGGGGCTGCCATAGGGCCCAGCATGGTTCAGGAATGTACAAATAGATTTTCTCCACTGTGAGGAGTAGCAGCCCCGATGCCTCCTCTTGGAATGAGGTACTGGTGGTCAGGCTTAGGAGAATGAAATAGCTCCTCTTCACTCCAATGTTTGTGCTCGGGACTATAATGCAAATGGACTCAAAGCTGGTCTGACTCTTGGAATAGCTGCAGGATCATGTTACTGATGAGCACTCACCCAGTTCAGTGTGGCTGGGGAGGCTGCTGTGAGTTAGAGCACCTGGGTGGCCCTACTACTCCTTGTGTCTGTGTTACTACATGTCTGTGAGTAATAGACTCTCGACTTCCCCTCTCCTTTGCCCTTCTGAAATGCTCCTCCGTGGTACTGGGGTGAAGGTCTTGGTGCTGGAGAAGCAGCCCCTGACTCCTCAGGGTACTCCCACAGGAGGGATGCTGAGTCCTACATAGGCAAACGTAGCTGTTGCAGAGTAACTGCTTTTCTTAACTGAGTATTACGGTTTTTTCCATGGACCAAATTTTTTTTTTGTACTGTATCCTTGTAGACGTCACCCAGTTTTAATAAAAGACTCCTGTGAAGGAAGCTGTCCTCCTCCTTCCATGCTGACAGCTTGCACTCTCCCAGCTGCCATGGGGGATGAGCCTGGTGACTCCCAGGGAAGGGACACCATTATCTCTGCTTCTTCTTTTTGAAGCCAGCAGGGCTAAGCGACTGAATGTTCTTCATATTTTGGCCTTTTATAGCGAGCCCTTCATGGAGGGATCTCCCAGCTTGCAGACTGTGCTAAGCCTTTGCAAAGTGCTTTTGTGGTAAACAAAGTAACTTGAGCAAAACTGGAAATCCAGTGGCCAGTGCTAATAAATCCTGAACTGCCTCGTGTCCACTTGGCTGCATTGTGGCAGCCTGGATTGTGCCCAAGGGAGTAGGGCAGAATTTGAAGGAAACTGAAGTACAGTTTACATGCAAGGTTTAAAATTATGCAGAAGGGGATTTATTCTCTTCACCCTGCTTGTTTATAGAATGTAACTGCTTTGCTGCAGACCTGGGAGCCCCTGGGGCAAGGGAAAGTGCTGCTTGCTGTGGTGGGGGCAGGAGCTGAGTCCTGCAGCTGCACCAGGTGGTTCCTGCTCCTTCGTCGGGGAGAAATGGCACTTTTTAGCAAGAGGGGGACAATGAAAAGCTTTTCTGCAGAAAGGCTCAGCAGTCACGAGTCAGCTTGGCGAGTGCCTTGCCAAGGGGTCTGCAGCTTCCTCATGAGGGGCAGCTCTGATCCCTGCTCTCTGGGACAGTGTCAGGACCCTGGGGAACGGCTGGAGCTGTGTCGGGGGGGATGGGATGGATATTAGGAAAAGGGTATTTTCCCCAAAAGTGCTCAGGCACTGAACAGGCTCCCCAGGGAATGGTCACAACCCTGGCAGAGCTCAGGGGGTGTTTGGACAGCGCTGTCAGGCACAGGGTGGGATTGTTGGGGTGTCCTGTTCAGGGCCAGGGCTTGGACTCCCCAGTCTTTGAGGGTCCCTTCCGGCTCAGAGTATTGCATGACTCCGTGATTCTGTGACGCCTGGTTCCGGGGGATCTGAGCCGCTCCAGGGCAGCGCTCTGCACCTGCCGCGCACGGAGCGGGTGCCCGGGGCCCCGGGGCGAGGCGGGGCCGGGGGCGGGCCGGGGCCGCCCCTGCCTCGGGCAGCCCTGAAATAGCAGAGGCGGGCTCCAAACCCGCAGTGCCCCGCTCCCGGCACCATGGGTGGCAAGAAGGTTTGCGTCGTGGGCTCTGGCAACTGGTGAGCGCCGGGCACCCGGGTCCCCTCGGCGAGCACAGCGCGGTCCCTGTCCTGCCCCGTCCCCCCTCGGCACCCCCGGCAGCCGGTGCCAGCCGTCCCCATTCCTGCAGGGCACAGCGTGACCTGTGCTACTCTGGGCTCCCCCGTGCCCACAACCACAGCCACCCTCTGCCCTCGCAGGGGCTCGGCCATCGCCAAGATCGCCGGCAGCAACACAGCTCGGCTGGGCAGCTTCGAGAACCAGGTGAACATGTGGGTGCTGGAGGAGGAGGTGGGCGGCCGGCGGCTCACGGACATCATCAACACGGAGCACGAGAATGTCAAGTACCTGCCGGGGCACAAGCTGCCCCCCAACGTGGTGAGTGTGGGCTGCCAGCAGTGTCTCCGAGGGGCAGAGCTGATGGCCGGGCTTTGGAGAGAGGCCAGCAGCTCTGGGGGGCTGCTGGAACCCCGGGTGTGAAACAGGGGATGCACCGGGCTGTGCGGGGCTCAGGTATGCCCTCCCACTGACCTTCATCTGTGCTTGGATGAGCTGCAGCCCTGGCTGCTCTCACTGCCCACCCTTGACCCTGCTCTGGCATCCACAGGCTGGGCTGGAGGCCATGTGGCTGCCTCTGAGCTGGCATCATCCCCTCTGCTCTGGGATCATCCCACCAGCCCCTCTGCTGGCAGGGACCTTGGCATGGTGACTTTGGGCCCTTCCTTGCCATCCATCTTCCCAGTCCCTAACAACAGTCACACTCTATTCAGGTGGCAGAGCCAGACCTGCTCAAAGCCTGTGCAGGGGCTGATGTCCTGCTGTTCGTGGTGCCCCACCAGTTCATCGGCAAAGTCTGTGACCAGCTCAAGGGCCACGTGAAGAAAGAGGCCATTGGGATGTCACTCATCAAGGTGTGAGCAGGAGCAGTGCTCCCCAGGGTGCGGGGCCAAGGCAGGGGAGCTGGAAGCAGCCTGGCTGGGGATGGCTGCAAAGGGAATCCAGGGATTTTGGAACAGAAATGAGCAGTGGGGGGAAGAAGGAAGTGGGGGCAGAGTCTTCGTGGGGATTTGGAGGTGTTGGTGGAGGAGTGAGGGCATAAGGGGTATCTCAGTGCTGAGAGGAGCAGGGCACAGCTCTGCACGTCAGGATCAGTCAGAGCACTGCAGCACAGGGAATGGCAGCTCTGGGTGCAGGGCAGGTGTCCAGGAGGGGCACGTGCTCATTGTCTGGTTGGCAAGGTGGTGTTCAGCCAAAGGTTGGACTCAATGTCCTTAGAGATCTATCCCAGTGTAATTGATGCTGTGATCTCTGTCCCTGGCTGTCCCCCAGGGTGTGGATGAAGGACCAGATGGGCTGAGGCTGATCTCAGACATCATCCATGAGAAACTGGGAATAGAAATGAACGTGCTCATGGGGGCCAACATCGCCAATGAAGTGGCAGAAGATAAGTTCTGTGAAACCACCATTGGTAAGGAGCCCTCCTCGTTACCAGCTTCCATTTGTGATTAGCAGGAAGAGGCAAAGGGCGGAGTATGGTGCAGCTCAAACTCCTGCTGCCTTGGGTGAACTGGCCCCGATCCCTGGGAAGACAGGAGGCTCCACAGGAGCTGGCTGAGCTCATTCCCAGGGTTTGTGATGGGATCACTCGCTTCATTAACAATGGTGTTGTGCAGCTAAAAGTTCCTGCCAGCATGAAGCCAGCATCAGGCAGCTGCCTGGCACAAATTAAAGGGGTGGGCAACAAGAGGCCCTTTAGGAATAATTTCCATCCTTGATTTCCTTGGGCTTCACAGGATGCCCACCTGGATCTCATGTTATTGCCAGCCAGAGCTGCTTGGAAGTGCATCTGGCGACAGTTCCAACACCCTCCACACTGTTGGGGACTGTGCACAGAGCCAAGACAAACCGAACCATTTGCTGGGTCAGAAGTTGTGGCATTCAAAGTGTTGTTTTATTAAACAGCAAACACACTGGGCAGGAGGCTGGGGAGATGGAGCAGAGTCCACAACCCCTGTGAGCACACAGGACCCTGCAGGGACAACCAGGACAGAAAGCTGCAACCCCAAATTTGCAACCTTTGAAGATGCCTTTAACCTACTGAGCATTCAGAAAGTCATTTCTGTCTTGCGTGACAGCAGCATGGATTGTCCCCTGTGTTCTGGGAATGTCAAAGTTGAACATTGCTTATCTGTCAGGCAGTGTGTGCCTGACTCTGTGCGCACCTGCAACTGTTTTGCAACATTGGTTGGGCAATAGGTTCCTCTCACTGAATGACCTTCAGGAGAGCATGGACCTACCTCACACGGGTCTTCCCCATCATCTTCTTCCTCGTCCCTTTGTCTCCTCAGGCTGCAAGAACATGAAGCACGGGCAGATGCTGAAGGACCTGATGCAGACCCCCAACTTCCGTGTGTCGGTGGTGCAGGAAGCTGACACTGTAGAGATCTGTGGGGCTCTCAAGGTGAGCAGGGAGCTCTCTGCAGGGAGCTGGTGGGCACTGGCACAGACAGCAGCCAGTGCCTGGGGTCACACAGGCTGCTCATGGATGCAGCCAAGCCCCAAGCTCTGTTGGGAACAGATCCCTCCACATTGCCACTGTTTTCCAGAATGTGGTGGCTGTAGGGGCCGGTTTCTGTGATGGGCTTGGCTACGGTGACAACACCAAGGCTGCCGTGATCCGCCTGGGCCTCTGTGAAACCACCATTGGTAAGGAGCCCTCCTCGTTAGCAGCTTCCATTTGTGATTAGCAGGAAGAGGCAAAGGGCGGAGTATGGTGCAGCTCAAACTCCTGCTGCCTTGGGTGAACTGGCCCCGATCCCTGGGAAGACAGGAGGCTCCACAGGAGCTGGCTGAGCTCATTCCCAGGGTTTGTGATGGGATCACTTGCTTCATTAACAATGGTGTTGTGCAGCTAAAAGTTCCTGCCAGCATGAAGCCAGCATCAGGCAGCTGCCTGGCACAAATTAAAGGGGTGGGCAACAAGAGGCCCTTTAGGAATAATTTCCACCCTTGATTTCCTTGGGCTTCACAGGATGCCCACCTGGATCTCATGTTATTGCCAGCCAGAGCTGCTTGGAAGTTCATCTGGCGACAGTTCCAACACCCTCCACACTGTTGGGGACTGTGCACAGAGCCAAGACAAACCGAACCATTTGCTGGGTCAGAAGTTGTGGCATTCAAAGTGTTGTTTTATTAAACAGCAAACACACTGGGCAGGAGGCTGGGGAGGTGGAGCAGAGCCCACAACCCCTGTGAGCACACAGGACCCTGCAGGGACAACCAGGACAGAAAGCTGCAACCCCAAATTTGCAAACTTTGAAGATGCCTTTAACCTACTGAGCATTCAGAAAGTCATTTCTGTCTTGCGTGACAGCAGCATGGATTGTCCCCTGTGTTCTGGGAATGTCAAAGTTGAACATTGCTTATCTGTCAGGCAGTGTGTGCCTGACTCTGTGCGCACCTGCAACTGTTTTGCAACATTGGTTGGGCAATAGGTTCCTCTCACTGAATGACCTTCAGGAGAGCATGGACCTACCTCACACGGGTCTTCCCCATCATCTTCTTCCTCGTCCCTTTGTCTCCTCAGGCTGCAAGAACATGAAGCACGGGCAGATGCTGAAGGACCTGATGCAGACCCCCAACTTCCGTGTGTCGGTGGTGCAGGAAGCTGACACTGTAGAGATCTGTGGGGCTCTCAAGGTGAGCAGGGAGCTCTCTGCAGGGAGCTGGTGGGCACTGGCACAGACAGCAGCCAGTGCCTGGGGTCACACAGGCTGCTCACAGATGCAGCCAAGCCCCAGGCTCTGTTGGGAACAGATCCCTCCACATTGCCACTGTTTTCCAGAATGTGGTGGCTGTAGGGGCCGGTTTCTGTGATGGGCTTGGCTACGGTGACAACACCAAGGCTGCCGTGATCCGCCTGGGCCTGATGGAGATGATTGGCTTTGCCAAACTCTTCTGTAAGGGCCCTGTCACCTCCTCCACCTTCCTGGAGAGCTGCGGCGTTGCCGACCTCATCACCACCTGCTACTGGGGGCCGCAACCGCAAGGTGGCCGAGGCTTTTGCCAAGACTGGGAAGGTGAGCAGAGCTGGGAGCGGCTGACACTGATAAAAGTGTGTGGATGAAGCTGGGTCAGGGCAGCTCTAGGTGGGATAGCAGGAAAAATTCTTCACCCAGAGGGTGGTCGGGCATTGAACAGGTTCCCCAAGGCTGCCAGAGCTCAAGGGGCGTTTGGACAACACTCTCAGGCACAGGGTGGGATTGTTGGGGTGTCTGTGGGGGGGCCAGGAGTTCAACTGGATGATCTTGTGGGTCCCTTCCAACTCAGGATATTCCATGATTCTATGACCTCTGCATCAAGCTGGTGAGCAGGCAGGCAGGAGGTGATCCCCCTTAGCACTGTGCGATCTGTCTGTGCTTGGCCAGTGCTGCAGCCCAGCTCCAGGGCAGGAACGTGGTGCAGCAGCAGGGCTGCAGCTCCAGCTCCTCACTGCTGTGTTGTTTCAGTCCATCGAGCAGCTGGAGAAGGAGATGCTGAATGGGCAGAAGCTGCAGGGTCCCCAGACATCTGCTGAGCTGCATCGGATCCTCAAGAGCAAGAATGCAGTGGAGAAGTGAGTGCTGGAATCTCTGTGCTTTGTTGGGGTAGGGCTGGGACCTTTTCAGGAGCAGCAGGAGGGGAAAGCTGGGCAGGAGTGGCCTGTTGGATGGGGCACAGTGCATTGGCCCACCTGCTCCTGCATGCCATGACAGACGTGGAGGTGCTCTGACTCTGCCATCTGGGGTGACTTTCTTTGTCTGCCCCCAGGTTCCCCCTCTTCACTGCTGTGTATCGGATCTGCTACGAGGGAAAACCTGTCACTGACTTCATTGCGTGTCTGCAGAACCACCCTGAGCACATGTAAGGGGCTCTGCCTGCAGAGCACAGGTCCTGCTGAGATGTGCTGAGAGCTCCTGCCCACACCAACCTCATCTGCTGCCACAGCCTTGGAAGGAGTCTGGGTCTCCTGGGAGCCTCTGCAGACTGCTGGAAGAGCAGAGGTTCCCTTCCCCAGCCCCAGACACTGCCCTGGACACTGAGCCTGGCACAGAGGTACCTGCTGACCTCTTCCTCTCTTTGAAGGGCTCGTTTAATTGCTGCTGCCAAGGTTTGCCCTGAGCAGGGCTGAGCATCTTCCTCCTTCCACTCCCTCACAGTGGATTCAGCTCTGGGAAGGACTCTGCCAGGCCATCATGACAGATAAGGGCTGGCACTGCCTGGCAGGAAAAACAAGTGTCCCAAGTCCTCCCTCTTCGCCCCATGGGCCCTATGGGTGACACCAGCTCTTCCCTACCTGCTGCTGCTTTTGCATTCCCTGTCTGGTGGAGAGGGCACAGTCCCCTGCCAGGCTTCACCTGCTGAGTGGAGCTCTCAGGACTTCCAGAGGCACCGAGGATCTTTCTAAGCAGCACCAGCACAGACAATGGCATTCCTTGCCACCCAGCCATGTGCTGCTTTCCTTCAGCTGCTCCTGCTGACCCAGGGACACACTGGAGTTTGTTTGTTTAGAGCTTTTGCTCTCTCCATCAGACCTGGCCCCAGCTCTGGGGAGCTGCCCTGTTGTTACAGGAGGAAGGAGGTCTCACACTTTCCCTCATGTGGGGATGCTGCAAGCTGCCCTCTGGCACGGGGCAGGAATAGGCATATGATCCACAAAAGGAACATGGAGATGTCCAACATCCCAGGACAGGACAGAGGTCTTGGGCCTCACACTGACCCTTTGAAATTTGCCCCTTGTCCAGACAGGTGCCACATGTCCCTCTGCTCCTCTGAGCTGTTTGCTCAGGCCAGAGTGTCCAGCAGTCACTGATCCTACCTGGGCTGGAAGGCTGGAATGCTGCAAGGCTCCCTGTTCTCCCCATTCAAATCCCAGAGCCAAGGGGTCTCTGACTAGCAGTGTTCCTTTGAAATAACAATAAACATGGAGAGGAGATGGGAGATGCTCTCCAGTGCATCACTGTCGTTGGGTTGGTGCCTGCTGGACTTGCTGAGTGCTCAGAACAGGGCATTGCCCGTTCCCTCCTGGCTCTGCACCCTCCTGTGCTGTCCCAGAAACAGCAAGAACGTCCCTGTAGGTCCCTCTTTAGCCCCAACGTCACACAGTGTCCCACTTGCTTTGTCTCAGCAACGGTTCCAGGATTAAAATTTGGCCGTAGGACTATGGTGGGTTGGGATTGCAACATTGAGCCGGGTCCAGAGTCCTCACCTGGGGCCAGCAGGAGCCAGGCCAGGACGGCACTGTGCCCCACACACCCCAGGCCTCCCTTCCTCTGACGTTTGGGGCTTCCCAGGACACGCTGTGAGATTTTATTCATCTCTTCCCAGCTGCTTTTCCCAGACTCGCCTTGTCCCTGTGTGTCTTTAAAGGAGCCCCGTACTGAGTGACCTTTCCAGAGCTCTGAACCCTCTGCTCGGTGTCTCACAAGGGGAATTTAATCTGTTGGCACTGCACTTGTTTCTGTGCCTTTTATTAGCCACGTTTTCTCAGCAGGCACTCCGCGACCTTTAAATTCAGCAGAACTGTCGTGTGGGGGGAGCCAACACGGCTTCCTCTGCTGAGGAGCTTTATTGAGCTTGGAGGAAGGATAAAGGAAGTCCAGCGTGTTCCTGCAGGGCTGGCACCACTTCTAGTTCTCTTTGTCTTCAAGGGCTTCAAGGAATCCAAGTGTTTGGATACGAAGCTCATGCAGGAGAGAGGGTCCCTGAGCTCTTCTCCCTCACACAAACTCCTGTCAGCACCTGCAGCAGAATCCAGCAGGGATTTGTGTTTATCTGGGAGCTCCTCAGTGATGGAAATACTTTGTGCATCCCCCTTGTCCATGTTTCTTTGACCTTGGAAATGCCTGAATCACTGTAGACCCTTGCTGAGGGTCCCGGGTCTCCAACGATCTCTCACTTTTAAACACACCACACTGCAACTGGATGTCCCGAGCTATAAAAAGTCTTCCCTTTGCCATTTGGAATTATGTTCTGCAGGCTCAGCACATCCCAGTGCTGCAGTCCTGGGAGCTGCTGCTGGGGGAAAGAAGGATGAGGAGGGGAGAAAGAGTAACCCTGGCAGCTTTGGAGCTTGAGGAAGCCCCAGATAGAGCAGGGCTGGGACAGCAGAGTTCAAAGGCTGGAAAGGAGCTCCGAGAGGGGAGCAGCTGCCTCAGGGGGGACAGGAGGGGACAGGAGGGGACCTGGGGGAACGTGGCCTGTTGGGAAAGAGGCTCTGGGCTGGGGGGTACACTGGGACCCTGGGCAGGCACCAGGGCCCTTGGAATGCCCTCAAGAAACTACTGGGACCCTCGGGGAGGCACTGGGACCCTCAGGATAGCACCAGAGCCGTTATGAAGCCACCGTGACCGTCGGGATGGCACCGCGCCGCCGAGCCTCAGGGCTGCAGCACGGCCCGGAGAGCCTCGGCCTCACCCACGCGTGGCCAAGGACTGTCCCTTGTGGGCTCCCGGCGCCGCACCTCAGAGAGGAAGGCCCGCGAGTTCCGTCGTGCAGGGAGGCCCGTGTGGGCTTCGCCGGGGAACCCGAGGCGGCGGCGATGGCGGCGGGAGCGGCTCCTGAGGGGAGACTGCGGCGGGGCCGCCGCCAGGGGGCGCCTCGGGCACCGCGCGCGCTTCCCGCGCTCGCCGGGGCCACACGTGACCGCGGCACACGTGACGACACGGGGCACGTGACGCGGGCCGGGAGAGCGGCGGAGCGGGACCGGAGCGGTGAGGCCGGAGGGGCCGGAACGGACAGGGATGGGACGGGAGGGGGGATTGCGGAGGGACCGGAACGGACCGGGATGGGACGGGAGCGGGGAGTGCGGAGGGGCCGGACCGGACCGGGATGGGACGGGAGGGGGGAGTACGGAGAGGCCGGGCCGGACCGGACGGGATGGAATGGGATGGGACAGAAGCGGTGAGTCCGGACCGGGCCAGGCGGGCGGGGATGGGACGGGACGCGCGAATCCGCGCTCCCGGCCCTGCTCTCCGCCGCCTTCTTGCGAGCCGGTGCTCAGTGCGCTCACCAAGGACCGACCGTGTCCGTGACCGACCTGGGTGAAAGGATGGAAGAGCCCTGAGTGGGTCTGGTGCTGATACAAAACGTGGCTGATCCACCCGAAGGCTGTGCTGCCGTCCAGCAGGGCCTCCATCGGCTGGGGAAAAGAAAAACTTAATGATTTATTGGAATAACCTTATGAGGGTCAACAAGAGCAAGTGTAGGACCCTGCACCTGCGGAGGAATAGCCCCAAGTACCAGGGGGATCCTGGAATGCACGGGGAAGAGATGGGCAGCAGGTCAGGGAGGGGATCCTGCCCCTTGGCCAGAGTGAGCATCCAGTGCTGGGCTCAAGGAGCTGCTGGGGATGGTCCAGTGCAGGCCACAGAGATGTTGGGGATCTGGAGCATCTCTCTGAGGGGAGACTCTGGGAGCTGGGCCTGGGTTAGTCTGGGGAGAAGACTGAGATGGGATCTTATTAATACATATAAATGTCTCCAAGGGGTCAGAGGATGATGCCAGACTCTTTTTGGTGATGTCCAGAAACAGGACAAAGAGCAAGAGTCATAAACTAAACCACAAGAAGTTTCACCTCAACATGAGGAAGAACTTTCCATCGAGGGGAGCAGAGCACTGAACAGTTCCCCATGGAGTCATGGGAGTCTTCCTTTCCAGGGAAGACAGGGAGACACCTGGACATTCTCCAGTGTCACCTGCTCTCGGTGACCCTGCCTGGACACACGGGGGGTTGGACTGGATGATCTTGAGGTCTGTTCCAACGCTGACCATCCTGGCATTGTGTGTCTGTCTCGCAGGTGCGGCCATGGTGTCCAGAAAGCAGCTGGCAGACTTTGGCTACAAGGCCTTCTCGGGCTCCATGATGCTGCTGACCGTGTACGCCGGCTACCTGTGCAGCGTCCGCGTGCAGAGGATGCTCCAGCACCGCCGCCAGCGGGAGAACACGCCCGGGCCTGAGAGCTGAGCCTGTCCTGGGACTGCCCCTGGAGCTGAGCCCGTGCTGGGAGCCCCCAGCCCCACCTTCCCGATGCCCCCTGGCCTGGGGAGGCACATGGAGTGCAATAAAAGCCGTGTCAAAGTGGCCAGTGTGGTGATGTGTGGTGTCCCCCAAATCATAAACTGCTCTGGGCTTAAAGGTCACTGTTCCACCCCGCTTCCATGGGCAGGGATGCATTCCATGAGTCCATCACTTCTGTTCTTCCGAAAAGCTGTTTCTCCTGTCCTGGCAGCAGTCCAGGTGCTCAGAGACAGCCAAGGGACCCATGCTGTCCTCTGTTCTATTTCCTCAAGATGAAAAACATCACCCCAGGTTTCTGAAGCAACTTTTAATTGGAGATAAGAGTAAACAACAGTATAAAATGGTAACAACTTTGAGAAGTTTCCAAAATTCTGCTCCTGATTGACCGTTCCATTGCCCCCAAGTACCATTGAGTAAAAAAAGAGAAGCAAAGCCCACAGTGTGGCTGCTCTTCCAGCCCTGGGTTCCTCCACAGCTCTAACATCAGAGCAGCAACAATCACTTGTCTGAGTACAGGACCAAAACATCTCATTTTTTGGAGAGTTAAACCCAGCCCACCAGTTCTGATCCTCCCTCCGATCCCAGCTTAGCCAACTGAATCCAGTAGCTCTAGAGAAGTCTTCAAACCCACAATTTGCAACAGGAAGAAAACAATTTAAAACGCCTGGATTATGCTGGTTATCTCAGGGGCAATAAACCACCCCCCACCCCCTTGCAGAAGGCTTTGGTCAAGACTTCAGAGGGGTTTGCAGCACCAAAAGAGGCAGCAGATGCTGGCCTGGTCCCTGGTGACAGCAGAGATGAGCAGCTGGGACCTCCCCAGCAGCCTGGGGCGAGGCAGAGCAGTGGTTCTGGGTTAGCACAGTTCAAAGCTCAGCTGGGAGCAGAGTCTCTGCCTCACCCAGGGCAGCTGGGACACGGAACCTGCGTTCTCTGTGCTCTGAAGTGGCTTCTGGAGTGCATCGAGAGCTGCTGCACCTGCCGGGAGTGAACCGTCGCTGAGTGGCACCGAACCCTGCGGTCCAAACCTGCTCTGCCTCGAGCTGATCCCAGTAAAAGCCAGTTTGTCACAAACAAAGACATCTCTGCAAATATCAACAGGACTCGGGTGTTTCCTTGTACTTCTGAAGTACAAAATGGCTTGAAGTGAAATCTGCAGCTTTGTTTTTGCCCCGGTCCTTGGCTTCATCCCTTGTGCCGTGCAAAGCCTCTGACTGGTCAGGGTTGTGCCCATTTCGGGTCTGCTGGAGGTTTCTGGGGAAGGGGTTTTTGATTAAAGATCACTTGGGAATGTGGAGCTCAACACAACTAGATATTGAAAGAGAAGTTCGTGTTTGCTCAAGGCCAGCCCAGGGCCTTACTCCTCTCCTGTCCACTGGCCGCCGGCCACGTGGCCGTTCAGGCGGTTGGAACCGTTACTGGAAGTGCTGAAAATTCCTTTTGTGCTGTTGGAAGTCACATCCTCCTCCTCAGAGCTGCTCTCCACGTCACTGCGGTCATCCTTGGATACCTAAACATTGCCAGTGGAATTGGGGAGTGGGAGAGGAGAAGGGGAGTTGAAAAATCGACAGAAACCAGCAGTTAGAAGGTTGTGTCCCCGTGATGAACCACCTTCACTCACATCTACCTCCTACATCTGAGTCTGGCTCAGTTCAAGCTCCCAAGAAGGAGCCTGTCATCACATTAGGAGCAAGACACAGACACTGAAAAAGACAATTTGGAAAGATGAGCTCCATTTCCCAAATATTCTGTGTATCTGTGAAAGCACTTCACTCTTGTTCTCACCAGATCAGATGATTTTACAGATCTGGCGTTGTTCTTGTCTTCCAAGGGCTCCTCTCTGGATCAGTTAAAGGCCATTTTCCTAAACCATTTGTTTTGAATCAAAAATTTCTCATGCCACGATCACGAGTGGGTCCGACAACCAAAAACCAGGAATGTGTCAGTTTGAGAGAGAACATTTTGTCCTACAGGGAGCAGCTTTGCTATTTTAAAAATTAAGCAGCTTTATTTATCACATCACTGCTCCAACAGAGCACCTCCATTTCCACAGCCTGTGCTTCATCTGGGAGATCCCATACAGGAGCAGGAGCCTGTCTGGACAGGGATGGAGGACAAGGCAGTGTCTGATGGAGCAAACACCTGCTCAGAACAGGAGCAGCCTCAGCCCAGGGATCCAGATCTGCCCACAGAGCATGCTTTAGTTCAGAGACTGCTGCAAATCCAGGTCTGTTTGACTTGCACGTGGGATTTTGAACCTTCCCAGCAGGAGGGGAGGGGAAGAGCCCATAAACCCGGCCCCAACTGCAAACACACACCTGGGGTGGTGGCAGGGGCCAGAGCAAACCTCCCCAGTGTGATCGGGGCCTGGAAAGCAGCCCCTGCTCTGCCCAAGGCAGCTCCTCTCTCCCCTCCCTCTGCAGCCTGGGTAACTCCATGTGCCATGCAGCTTTCTGAGGATTCCAGGATTTCACCCTACTCTGCTCTCTTGGAGTCAGGGTTAGGGCTCTGCAGCAGCAGGAAGTGGTTGAACTCCAGGGAAGATCTGGCTGGAAGCCACGTGAAGTTAATGATCTCCAGGAGCTTTTTGGATGTCCTGGCTTCTGCCTGTTGCCAGAACTTTTGCTATCTTTCCCCAATCTCCTGCTATACTGGAAGTTCAAAGGGTCACTGGAAGGAAGCAGAAATCCCTTGACATTTTTTCCATTCTTGGGGGAGAAGTGACTGTTGCACTCCTTTTCACAAAAAGGAGTAAATTCCTCCTGCCCTCTCCCCCTCAGTGTGGTGCTGATGGGGAGCAAAGACAGAAACTGGAGTGTGTGGGTGTGTAAAAGCACAAAGTGAAGGTTGTGCAGGCAGGTGACAGCAGGTGAGAACAGACCCCAGGACACTGCTCTGACCTTTGGAAAAAACAATATTTTAGCACTCTGTCAGGACCAGGGAGAGAAGGAGAAGGCACCAGGGCTCTGCTTTTGTCTTGGGGCCTCGACACAGACGTGTTTCAGTGAACAAACAGAAACACAGGTCACACTTACATGCACAGGGTGAAACTGTCCAGCTCCAATCTGGCACAGAGAAAAGGAGAAAAGAATGAAGAAGACAGAGCTTAGAGTCCTTTCTCTGGCTAGGTCACCTGGACAGGAGAGAACCAAGGAAAGGGAAAAGGTGTAGAACTCAGGATACAGAAACAGCTGCAGAGAATGAAAATTAGGCATTTGTAGTAGCAGCTGTGGGGAACAGATGTAGAGTTTGTACCCTGAAACCTGCTTGCCCCCAGAGTCAACCAGAATATTTATATTTTTCAAAGCCACATTCCATGGGTAGGGGCAGCTAAAGTAAAACACAAAATAATGCAGAGCCATCAGAGAAACCCAGATCAGAATATCAATATCTGACAGGAAAAAGCATTTGTGCTACTAAATCAGCTTTTTTGCTGGTTTCATAGAATCATGGAATGGTTTGGGTTGGAAGGACCATAAAGCTCACCCTGTTTCACCCCCTGCCATGGGCAGGGACACCCTTCCACTATCCCAGGTTGCTCCAAGCCCTGTCCAGCCTGGATGATCTTTAAGGTCCCATCCAACCCAGGCCATTCTGTGATTTTTGACAGCCAGCAAACCCCACTGAACCCCTGGGAACCTTTTCTCTCAGCTCAGTGCCTGCACTGGCAGACAGAAGCCAGTGAAGCAGCACAATCCCAAGGACCAGCTGACGTTGGGAAACATCCTGTATGTTCATCCTGTAGTCCAAAAGAGAGCCTGCTACCACCTTAAACTCCAGAGTGCACAACCAAAGTGTCATAATTGCCATTTTAGGACATTTGAATGTACTGGAAAATGGAGCTATTCCCCTGCATGCCCAGGGGAGGCTCCCTGCCTTTGAACACACCTGGGAACTCACAAGTGCAGAGCAACCAAGGTAAAAACCACCATTTTTGTGAACTCTTGATGCAAGTCCCTTATGAACCAACACCAGCCCTCATTGAAAAGCCAAATTTCTCACAATTTCTTAATGGGGCTCGTAGGAAAGAGGAGCCAGAAGCCTCCCTCAGGCTTACCTTGCCCCTCACCAGGGCCTTGGAGGCCGTGCGGATGATGAGGTAAGACCAGATGACGTGCAAGACCTGCAAGGTCACCAGGAGCCCGTTGAACAGCCACCAGGAAGGGTAGGGACCGATCAACTCCCAGCTTTCAAACAGGGTTGTGTTCAAAATCCTGAAAGAGATCCAGAAACACATTTCAGATCAGCTGTGCTCAGCTCTGACTGGACGTGCCAGGCCAGATGCACAACAGTTTGTGTCTCACTGAGCATCTGCTGCTCTGCTCCTGCCAGAGTCAGGAGACTGAGTAAAGCTCATTAGGAGCATTTGAACTGAGCAACAAAACAGAACATGTGAATGTGCTGCAATTTGGTTACACACACGGATCTGCTGCCAATTTTCTTTTCCTAAGCACAAGCATTTATTTATAACAACTTCACAGGAAGTGATGTCAGGCTGCTCTGGTCACCGAAACAACTGTTAACACCTTCCTGCTTGGGCAGCTTTCACCCAGATTTAAAGATCAAAAATGGTATCAGAAATAGGGTGGGCACAGGAGCAGGGCAGGGACTGTCCCTCTGTGCTGTACTGGAAAATGGAGCTATTCCCCTGCATGCCCAGGGGAGGCTCCCTGCCTTTGAACACACCTGGGAACTCACAGGGGTGCAGAGCAACCAAGGTAAAAACCACCATTTTTGTGAACTCTTGATGCAAGTCCCTTATGAACCAACACCAGCCCTCATTGAAAAGCCAAATTTCTCACAATTTCTTAATGGGGCTCGTAGGAAAGAGGAGCCAGAAGCCTCCCTCAGGCTTACCTTGCCCCTCACCAGGGCCTTGGAGGCCGTGCGGATGATGAGGTAAGACCAGATGACGTGCAAGACCTGCAAGGTCACCAGGAGCCCGTTGAACAGCCACCAGGAAGGGTAGGGACCGATCAACTCCCAGCTTTCAAACAGGGTTGTGTTCAAAATCCTGAAAGAGATCCAGAAACACATTTCAGATCAGCTGTGCTCAGCTCTGACTGGAGGTGCCAGGCCAGATGCACAACAGTTTGTGTCTCACTGAGCATCTGCTGCTCTGCTCCTGCCAGAGTCAGGAGACTGAGTAAAGCTCATTAGGAGCATTTGAACTGAGCAACAAAACAGAACATGTGAATGTGCTGCAATTTGGTTACACACATGGATCTGCTGCCAATTTTCTTCTCCTAAGCACAAGCATTTATTTATAACAACTTCACAGGAAGTGATGTCAGGCTGCTCTGGTCACCGAAACAACTGTTAACACCTTCCTGCTTGGGCAGCTTTCACCCAGATTTAAAGATCAAAAATGGTATCAGAAATAGGGTGGGCACAGGAGCAGGGCAGGGACTGTCCCTCTGTGCTGGGCACCAGGAGGCTGTGCCCAGTTCTGGAGATAATTGAGGGGCTGGAGAGTGTCCAGAGCTAGAACAGCTGGGGAAAAGGGGGCTCAGGGGGGCCCTTCTGGCTCTGCACAACTCCCTGACAGGAGGGGACACCTGGGGGGTGTCAGGCTCTGCTCCCAGTAACAGCAGGACAAGAGGGATGTGCCAGGGAAGGTTCAGGTTGGACATCAGCAGGAATTTCTTCATGGAAAGGGTGGTGAGGCACTGGAAGGGCTGCCCAGGGAGGTTTGGAGTCCCCGTCTCTGGAGGTGCCCAAGGAACAGCTGGATGTGGCACTCACTGCTCCAGCGGGGATCCGTCACAGCTGGACTCGGTGGTCTTGGAGGGCTTTTCCAGCCTCAAGGATTTTGGGATCAGGAAGGAATTTTGTCCCCAGAAGGCCTCCCTCCCTCCTTGGGTGCTCTTCTCTTCCCTCAGAGTTTTATAGATTCCTCCAGCCAGGCTGGAAGACTCAAAACTGCTTTATGGCCCAAGCCTTGTGTTTCTTTCATTACTGTTTTGCTGTTCTTGTTGCTGGGAGTTATTACCAGTCCTTCGGCAATTTAATAAACACTTTAGATTTTATGATGCAGAGGTATGGAGAGACCTTTAACAACCACATTAATTTCACACAGCTTTTAACACAAGAAAAACAAAACAAGCCTTTCAAACAAGAAGCAAAATCCCCCAAAAGGCAGCTCCAGAAGTATTTAACTCATAGCACATTTATGAAAGAATTAAATGCAATTCCAGAGATCTTACTAATTAGGGAAGGGAATACACGTGCAGGGTCTGCAGTGCTGCTGCAGCTTGCCAGATTCCTCTGCAAAGCTGAGGAGTGACATTACAGCCAGTGGAAAACACATTAAAGATTTACAGGATGCTGAGCACTGGTGTGAGGTAAGAGCATCCCCTCACGACACACAGCAGCTGCTAAAACAAATCTCTATTTCGTCCCTGGAAGGAGCCCATGAAGAAATTGGAATTAAAGCTCTTCTTCATCCAGAGTCCTTTGGTGCATTTACTGGAAAATAAGAAAGAGCTGTAACTGCAGCCCTGATGCTAAAGTGAAAGGATTGTTGCTGCCTAGCAGGCACCCAGAAAGAATGGGAATGTTAGGTGTCCATGGCCTAGGAAATAAATGCAGGCAGTAAAATGGTGTAACCAAATTGCCACCACACACAATAAATGGACAACAGCTCATTAACCAAAGCACTGCTCCAGGTCCGACCTACTGAGGTGAGAGGGAATCTCATTATGGGATGATTCTCTCTGAGCCATTTATCCAGGGTTTTATCTCCCAAGAAACCTCAGACCTATTTCAGGCTCTGAATAGTCACGACACAAGGACAGGACAGAAGTGTCATAAGAATCAGAAACTGCAGTGATGACTAAGCCAAACACAAACAAAAATGACCTCAAGAGACTGTGCCTCACTTGTAATTATTTCTAGAACTTCTTCAGAGAAGCAGAGAATCCTTCAAACCTCTCAGAGCAATTCTGACTGACTCTGTCATCACTGCAGCAGGGGAGGGGCAGCTGTGATGGGACTCTGGGATCCTCCCCCAGTCCCTCAGCTCACTGGGGAGAGATTTCTTCATGTGCCTGCTCAAACCTCCTGTCCCCAACAGCACCTGGGCCATGTGCTGCTTCAGGCTGCCTGGAGGGACAGCGGGGATGCCTGGGAAAAGCCTAAAACAAAGGCTCTGCTGAAAGGACTGGGAGAACAACCAGGAGCTCCCAGCTCCAGGTGCTTACCAGAAAGGGTAAATGCCCAGGCGGGTCACGATGAACACGACCCCAAAGAGCATAAAGAAAGCATCGCACAGACGTTGGTACTTGGCATAATTGGCCAGTTTTGCAGCCTACAAGAGACAATAAACATGCAAATATTATTCACCTTGTGCATTCCTGTAATTACCGGGCTGGAGAGAGACAAAAAATTCTCAATCCCATTTGTAGTTTGGAACAAAGAGGGATTATTACATTGTATTACTATTTTAATACTGTTATTTACTTGGTCCTACAAGAATAATGGGAGAGACTATTTACAAGGGCTGGAGTGACAGGACAAGGGGGAATGGCTTCAAACTGCCAGAGGATACAATCACCCTGTCTGACAGGGTGGGGAGGCCCTGGCACAGGTTACCCAGAGAAGCTGTGGCTGCTCCATCCATGCAAAGGGTCCAAGGCCAGGCTGGATGGGACTTGCAGCAAGCTGGGACAGTGGAACTGGGTGAGCTTTAAGGCTCCTTCCAACCCAAACCATTCCATGGTTTTGTGACTCTCAGCACCCAAACAGTTTGGAGGAAAAGCTGACAAGGCAGGATCAGCAGCACAAATTTCATGGCACATTTAAAACAGTTTATCAAGAAGGGGAATGTCAGCTTGCTTGTTCCCCTGAGATCACACCAGCATTAGGGATGTAAAGACTGAAAGGAAGTTCACCTCCAAGAGGAAATCTGAAGCATCGTGGAGGCACAGCACCAGAGTTCCAACCCGCACCATGTTATTCATGTACGAGAATGTGATCAGTCCAATCGTGGCTAGGTGATGAACGAACATGATCAGGAAGTCCTGGAAACAGGAAAACCAGGAATTAAGATTCTTTGGTTGTCACACAAATGCAAAAGTTTGGAACAGAGCCACCCAGCTGAGTCACTGAGGTCACAGGATTCCTTCAGTTCAGGCTGTGACTCCACAGCAATCACAGCTCATCACACTCCCACCATCTTCACAAAAGCTTCCAGAAAGATCTCTCAGCTTTGGTGCTGCTGAAGTCAGCTCTGCCTGCTCAGGGATCAGCACAGTCTCTCTGGCACACACACAACTCTAACTGCAGACCCCACAGATGAGATTCAGAGGACAAGGTGACCCTTATTTTTATCTCCTTCTGTTTTTCAGACACACTGAAGTCCCCTCAGCTCCTGGGACACATTTAAGTGCTGCTACTGCTGTCAGTGACCAAACCCTGCCAGGGCAGAGCAGGCACAGAACACCAGGTAAACTCAGCAGGAAGAACAAAAAATGTTTACAATGCACAATATTCAGGGCTGGTTTGCACTTCAGCCCCTGGCTCCCTGTACCTCACCCAGCTGCTGTGGGGAAAGTCATCCACTTGTTAAAGTCAAAATGAAATATTACAAACACAGTCCCAGAGGTTGTTCATCACTCCCTGTCTGCAGCTCCACTGTGTTCCACAGTGCCCCACCTGCCCATATTTCAGCACAAAAAGCCTGGGTAAACTTGTTTTTTAACAGCCAATGCAAAAACTGGGATAATTTGCTGCTTTGCAGCTCATGTAAAGGAAGCAATAAGCCAGGATTTACTGGGGACTGTTCTCCAACAGCAACAATAACCAAATCCTGGAACGCAGCATGACAGAATTAGATCTGAGCAACTGCAACCACTCATCATCTGCTCCTCACACAGATGAGAAAATCCTTTCAAAACCCCAGTTATTATTTCCTTAGTGTTTGCCATTTCTTCAGCAAGGTATTGCTTTGAGCAGCTCATTTTCTTGCAGGCCTTCCAGTTAAGTCTATTTTTAGGCAATGATTTGTTAACTTTTGATTGGGAGGTATTGAGTGAAGCCGTTCTGTCCCCTGGAAGGTGAAAGGAACTCAAGGATACACCAGGTCAGCCTTGCTCCTCCCTTTTTCTCAGGGCTCACAAAGGTGTAAATGAGGAAGAAAACATAATTACCACTACATTTTGGCTTTCCTGGCCAGGCACACTCCCATTTTTTGTTAGTCCTACCTGTTATTATTGTTTTCATTATAGCTATTGAGTGATTAATGCAATTCTGGTTCATCTCACCTTCCGTTTAATGTCTGTAAACTGAGAAAACATGAGGGACCAGTAGAAGGCCAGCTCCAAGATATAGTAATAATAAAGCCTGGATGTTAGAGGCTGGAAAACAGACAGAGAAAGCACAGTTACAAGACAAAATAAGTCAAAATTTACATTAAAATCACTTTTTTTCCTTCCTCCTTTTCCACCCCACTTTGTTCCTCCAGAATTGCTGAGGCATAAGTTAAATCATTCAGGTTTAATAAAATCAAGCTTAAGCAACAGGCATCTTACTCCAGGCTTACTCACACACATATAATTGTGTGTTTGAGCTTTCTTCAAAGGAGTAAATTCCCTTGTCGATATTTACAACTCCTGCTGAAGCCTCTTGGAGTAGGAAAACCAGGCTCTGAACAGACTGTTGGCCTCTATACAGTAAATAAATAAATTACCACTATGATTTTATGCCTTTTTCTCCCACTTTTAATAATCTCAGCAGCAAGTAAACATAAAGTAACCGAGTCAGATGTATCTGAGGAAACCCTGCTGCTGCCAAACCTAACCTGGACGTAAAGGCACAAAGAATAAATGAATTTTTAATCCAGTACCAATAACAAAATAAAAACTGAAATTGTCCAAAAAGTTGGAATTTAGGAGGTGTTTCTCTCTTACCTGGAAAGGGTAGTTGTACCAGCACTGTCGTGTGTCCCAAAACCAGGGTGCCTAAAAGGAATAGGTAGGTTTTTATTATAGATAAATGTTATATAAAACCCCAGTTTGTACTGGGTGTTTTCTCCCAGCAACTAAAGTCACCTGGCACTGGCTCACTGAAATTTCACCTTTATTCTGCCATTCAAACTACACTTACTGTAAAAAACCCTAGTGATTTAAACTCTAATTTGTGCTGTCAATACGAGGTCTGCTGCAATGGAAATTTCTAGAATAATCAAACTTAATAAAGAGTCAAGGAGATGAATCTGTATCCCTTCTAGAGGGAAAGAGATAAAAAGGAGCAGCTCTCCACAGCAAAGAAAACCCAAAACCCACCTTGTTTTTTCCAACAATCTGGGGTAACCCGTCCAATAATTTTCTATTATTTCCAAAATGACAGATCTGTACAGAAGCTTCCCTACAGTGTAAAGAAGGTCTTTAACAGAACCCCCATGAGCCCAAATCAGGGATCATTCAACTGCAACCACACAGAACAACAACGTGGGTGACAGAGCAACTCACCGTCCAGAGAAACCTGATTCCATAAAAAAATATACTGAAATAAAATGTAAATCTCCACCTGGAAAAAGAAATAAAAAATAAACTTGGGACATAGAATCAGGTTGTGATTAGCATTTGTAAAATTAATTTAAATAATTGGGAAAAATCTGACACCTGAAAAGCCTTCACCCACCTTCATTTCTAAACATTTCAGGTAACATAAACCCGTTGGAGAGTTTTCACACCACACTTGGGTTTGCATCAACAGCCAGGTTTGAAACTCAGGGTGAACATGCATCATTCCATATTTAAGAGATAACAAGATAACAACAAGCAAAGCTGCTGTCACCCAGAGATATCCTAATGTTTGGATTTTTCCCTCTTACCTTGCGGCTTTAGGTAGACAAAACCATACTGGGGGAAGAATTGAAAGTTACTGGAAAGGAAAGAAACCAGCAGAGGAGAAACAAGTCAGGAAAATGCTGAGGTTCTACTGCACTACAGAGAAAACTGCAGGAGCTTGGGGGAACGGGGAACAAAGAATGGGCTGAGGAGAGAAGAAAAGGAAGCCAAGGAGTGTCTGGGACTGGGAAAGCCAGAAAGTGGGAATGGGAACCAGCTCTGGGTGGGAATGGGGCCTGCAGGAGTGTCCCAGGGGATTCACAGCCAGTGTGGGCATGGGGACACACGGACAGGGGGACACGGACAGGGGGACACGGACAGGGGGACAGGCAGAGACATGGACACACGGGCACACAGACATGGACACACGGGCACGGACACACGGGCACACAGACACTCTCAAGTGCCACAAAGGACCTGGCCCAGTGTCTAAAGCTGCCCAGCACTGACCCCTGTACCCCGTTCTGGTCTCTCAGGCATGCCCACAAAATATTTTAGAATTTCAAAGCCTCCTTTAACTGCCCTGTTTGCTTGTACAGGAATTTTGGCCCTGGTCTGGCAGAGCACTGCCCCCAGGCCCAGCCAGAGCTCTAAGATGAAGCCCCTCTGCACAAACATACATGCTCTCACAAAATTTAGTGAGGGTGGTGGGTTTGTCCTGGTTCCTCCGATGCCGAAACCAGCGCTGGATCTTTCGGACATCCCAGTCCAGCTGCTTGGACAAGCCTTCCAACCTTTTTCCATCTGGAGACTAAAGGAAAATGAAACAAATGTCATTTCTCCCACTCCTCAAGTCATTTCAGTCCTGCACTATGACAGAAATAATGCACAGATAACAAAAAACACACCAGGAAGGGACCACAGAGTCTGGAAGCAAGAACCCATTGCCACAAATGGTCGTTCAGGTTTAACCTTCATAAGCCACTAATTATTTAATTACTCAGAATGGTTTTGGTTGAGCATTTCCTCACCTATTTCATCAGCTGACAGCACATTAAGACAAAGGATGTGACTGTTCTGTCCGATAATTTGGGGGAGGAGCTGTTAAAGTGTTCTGTCCTACCTGTTAAAGCTGCACATCATTTCAAACAGCCCAGAACTCGGCAGCAAAGATTAAGGTTTGCTGCTCACAGCAAGGACAGGGAAACTTTAAAGTAAGAGTTTGTTTAACACAGAAGATACTTGTATATTCCATAAGGGCACTGTAGAAATTGTGTTATTTCTGTTATCAAAGTTCATAAATGAAAATATATTTGAAGACTGAAGTACTTCAATGACAAATATATTATATCCCTGTTCTTCATCTATCTGAATGAACATAAATGGATTTATCAAAGTGAACCAAACCTGGTAGCTCCCTCTATAATAGCCCAGGAGTGAGATAATTCAGACCAGCTCTGCCAGGGAGCTCTACCACTGAAAGATGATAAACACATTTTACTATTTGAGTTGCATACCGAGCACAAAAGCTATGCAGAATGGTGATTTAATAAAAAATCATCAGTTCACCCAACTGAAAATCAAAATCAGAGTAATTTGACTTTCAGCACTGAGACCATGACTGTCCTGTCAATCCATCACACATCTCTCAGCACTTTCCTGGGATTTAATGGTGGGGAAAGCCTCCAAGGGGAATCCAGAGCTCCCAGCTCAGAGCAGCAGTGAAATCCTTCCCCTGCACCAGGGCCACCCCCAGCCTGACTCCCCAAACCCCACAGCACACTGGGACAGTTGAAGGTTTCATCAGCCAGACAAATTCTGCACAGCCTGTGACCTCCTGGGTTTTCTAAACATCAATTTCAAGGACATCCCCTGCATTAAAGTTCTCCCAACAAAGGGCATCAGATTCTGGGGATTTTTCAGTTCACACATCATTCCACATGCCTCAAAACTTTAATGTTCCCACAAGGCAAGTTTTTTGAAGTTTTTATAGAATTTCCCTTTATCTGCTCCAAAAGATGAGGCTCAGCATCACCAAATCTCAACAGAAAACCTTCCATTTTGTTATCTTTAATGAAAATCTATTGCACTTATTCAATGCTGGATAAAGTACAGTGGGATTCTGTAAATCTGCAGGCCTGTGAGCTTAAGGGAAAGAAGAAAACAACCCAAAGAAACACCTCCTGCCACCATTAAATGGCCTGCCCTCCATCAGGACATCCTTCACTGACTGAACATCTCCCCGAATAATCCCCTTCCACTGACAACTGCTGTCCAGGTTTACAGTAAATGGCAAAAATGAGAGGAAGACTTTCACAATAAAACCAATAAAATCAGAAAAGGAACCGAGCTCAAGAAAAAGAGGAACACTTTCCCAATAAAAGTGGAAGATGCTGGGAAATCTCTGGTTAAACCAAGAATCCCCACTGCACAACTTGGACCAAAGGCAGGGAACCGAAGGAAGCAGCTCAGGCCTGTCGATCAGGGGAACATTTGTATCCCAAAGATTCTTCTGTGCACAAAACCATGGCTCAGCCATGCAAGGAATTTACTTTGCTACCAGAAGGACCTGCCAGAGGCAAAGTAAAACCAGAACGAGCCCACTTGTGGAAGCAGCGTGTGAAATGTGCATCTCAACCCAAAAAGCCCCCCTGAGACACTTCCAGGCCTCCATCCCCTTTGGAATGGAGGAGGAATTTGAAGCAGGACTCACCTTAGTGATGGATGTAAACACTTTCTCTAAAATTGCATTGGGCTGGGCTCTGTGAGGTCCACTGTCCTGAATGCCAAGGTTTATGGCACATGGCTTGGCAATAAACCTGCAAGAATTGCCCAGAAAGAGCTGGATTAAAACAAGATATTTATTTTCTTCCTCTGCCTGAATCACAAGGACCTGGATTTGTCACCAGCTGCAAAACCTGGTGAAAAAGCTTTTGAAATCTTCATCCCACCACTTCCCAGGTGAAGAAATTTCTTTTATTAGTCCATATGGTAACTACAGACACCACCTACTGTGCACACCAGAATGAAAAATTAAATCTTAATGCCCTTGGCTTGTAAGGATCTGAATGCGCTCCCCAGGGAGATTCTCATTCCTCAGCAATAAAACAATAGACTGATAGCAGTCTGCTGTGAACAGAAATGCTGGAGATGAAGCCCTAAAACAAAGCATTTTGTTTCCAAAATAGGCCTTGGTGTCACATAGCTCAGAAAAAAGGGAAGTTCAAGTGACACAGCTCCCAAAAGTAACTTTTTCTTGGGGGAAAAATAAAGTGGTTTGTTTCCTTCAGGACAGACAGGACGATGCAAGACCCCAGTCTGAAAGAGCCCTGGTTTCAGGATCTCATCCATCCTATGCACTCTGTGTATTGCAAACTGATTTAACTCTTCCTGGATTTTATAGCACAGACTCTGGAAACAAGCCTGGGTTTGAAACTAAAACAAATATAATAAACATGTTCCAAATGACCAGGTTTTGCTGCACGTTTGTGTCAGAATGGGCTCAGGGTTCCAAGGGAATTGTCTGCATTACCTGACATGTGAATTGTTCCTCTCCTGTTGGTGGGCAAAAGGAAATAAATTCAGTTTAATCAGTTATTTTGAGGAAGAACCTGTTTCTCAAACTGATTTTGAAAAGGACACAACATTTGAACCATTAAAACCATTTTGCTTTCACAGAGAGATTGTTTCAGAGAGAGCTAAGCTGAAATTACACATATTTAGGAGCCTCCCAGTGCCACCAAGCAGAAAATGCTGCTTTTTCCGACCACAATTGTTACAATTTCTCCTTGTGTTTAAAAGGAAATATTAAAATTCAGGAGAATCATGGCTCTAAGTGCTCCAACAGTAATTATTCTCAGGAGTACTCACTTGGTGCTTCAGGAACAAATATCTGTGGCTGTGTTTAAGAACAGTCCCAGGTCGTGGAGTTTTCCCTTGAGGAATTACAGATCAGCTTGTGACTGATCCCAGAGGAACACCCGGCTCTCAGAAAACACTAAACAAACGACAGTCACTGTGGGCCCAGCTTCCTTGTCTGCCCCAGTTCTTCCCATGTCTCCATGCAGGATCTGTGAGGTTACAAATCCCTCCAGGATCATCCAGCCCAAGCTGTGCCTGATCCCCCTCCTTGTCCCCAGCCCAGAGCACCGAGTGCCGTGTCCTTGGACACCCCAGGGATGGGGACTCCAAACCTGCCTGGGCAGCCCCTCCAAGGCCTGACCACCTTTTCCATGAAGAAATTCCTCCTGGTGCCCAAGCTGACCCTCCTGGCAGGAGCTGGCAGAGCCACAAGGTCCCCCCTGAGCCTCCTTTCCTGCAGGTGGAACCCCTTTCTCAGCTCTCTCAGCCTCTCCTCATGCTCCAGACCCTTCCCAGCTCTGCTCCTGTCTCTGGACATGCTAAACTACATTTCAACGCCCACAGCTAAAAAAAAAATAAATTAAAAAATAAAAAAGGAAGGAGTGATTTCCTTTGAGCTTGGCTCCAAAGGCTCACGGCTTCCGCCATAATCCAGACCACCAGCCAGAAATCCTGTCCTGATGTTATGAAACATTTGGCAAGACCCCCGCAAAAATGTAAAAAATATCAAGTATTAAATGTCTTTCTACTCTGCTTCCCTACAGGATATGCCACAAGAGCAGCACAGAAGTTCACATGTGAACTTGCTGGTAGAATGTGAAGTGAGTGGTGAATCCCCTGCTCAGACAGGAAAACCCCAAGCTGACCTGCTATGTAGGTAAACTCAGCAAGGTGAACTCACAGTTCAAATTTTTGATCCCAGAGAAGGTTTTCAGATGTGTTTTGCACTGAATCCCACAGTGACAAAGTTCTGCACAACCCCCAAAATAGACAAAATGCTGCCCAGACAGCAGAATTTCCATTCTCGGGGATATTCAAACTGAAGAAGACCACGGGTGACCTGAGCTGCCTGAACACTGGCCTCGCTTTGAGGAGAGGGCTGGGTGAGGTGGCCCTGAAAGATCCCTTTTAATCTAAATGATTTTATGATTCTATAGAAATCTCAACGGCAACGAACTATACCCAAGGTCAACTTAGTGCCACACCTTCCAGCAAGGAACTCTCATCACATAAATACTTCTATTAAAACTTTATCAACGGGATCAGCTCACACCCCAGCCTACCCTTTCACACTAGTTGTTAACACACACTGATTTTAAAACCAATTTTCAAGTCCACAGGCTCATGTGTTAGAACAAATAGTTCTCAGGGATGTCGTGCTTTACAAAAGGCAGAATCTTTCTTTATGAACATTCAAGTTTGGCAGTGACTCCTTATTACAGCTCTTAAAGGAAGAACAATCTCCAAAGTGAGAAGTATTGAATATGCACTTTATGAGTTTGCATTTCCATAATCTCTCAATTTTGCTGGTTTAAGATTTAACCGCCTCATTCCATAATAGATCTGATTAAGTAACATCTCAAATCACCTTTTTCTCCCCCTCCCCAGCTGGAGCACAAGCTGCAGATCCTTCCTCAGATCTGCCCACTAACAACCACATCTGGTTCCAAAGAGCACTCCAGGGCAGCTAGAAACACATCACATCCAGGTTTTTGAAGATACCTGGGATTTTTTTTTTTGCCTGCAATGGGACAAGATGTGCAAGGAGAAATATTGAAAAGGATAATCAAGGATAAAACATATAAACCAAATTTATGGGCAGAAGTCTTTGCCGACTGGTCAAAAATCCTCATCCTCTCACTTTCCACTGTCTTTACCTTCCTCTATGAGTCCTGCTTCACCCCTACAGTCATAAACTGCCCACAGACAGACAAACTAATGACTATTTTGTCAATGCCATGATGTAAAAAGTAGTTTTTAGTGGAATTCTAACTAACAGAAACGTGTCGGTGTTGTAGCACAAAGCACTTCCTCACAGTGAGGAGCTGCAAAAGGAGAGAGAAAAGAAGCAGCTCAACCAAAAGAGCTGCACGAGTCTGTAGTTCACATTCTGAGTCACCAAGTCCAACTGTGAAATGTGTGTCAAGAGAGACATTTGACACAATCAAAGTCTGAACTGGGATAAATGCACCACAGGAGTTTATTGAGACAAAGCTGAACTTTTATGACATGTTCAAAGTGGCTGGAAGAAATAGAAAGGAGTTTATTCAAAGATATGTACTTTTAAAATAAACACACTAGAAACTGCCTGAGAAGGGCTGTGACAATCTGCTTTCACTTTGGGACACCACCGAGACACAGCTGAGATCAGGAACAACCCCCTCAGGAACCAGACCTCGGCCTCCGAGCTTTGCTCAGATGATTTAACTCCACCCTAAATTAACACCACAAAAGAAATTTCATAAACCGGGGAGACATTATCAGGACAAAGTAAATGCTGCCTGGAGCACTGTGCCATCAGGTGTAGTGCATCTTCCCCAACAACTCCAGGAAAAGAGAATATTCTGCACTTCATCCCAGACTGACACCTGGATGAGGAACCTCCCCACAACATAGTTTGTATTGCGTCTCACAACCTCCTTTCCTTATGTCCTGGCAACTACCAAGGTTTGGCCAGGACCAGCACACACCAAGCTGAGATGGGATTTTGGCAGTGCCCCATGTGTTCCTGGGTTCTCTGAAGCCTTTTCCTAAGGGCAGAAAGACAGCACAGAGAAAACAGAGCTTCTCAAGTTTCTCACCACTCTGCTGACCTCCTTCATTTTCCTCCATATTTGCCATCTTTTTACTTCATCCCACCCACCTCTTCTTAATTTCTGAAAGCTCAGGAAAATTCACACTTCTTAAAGAAAACCCACAGAAAAAAAAAAACCTGACTCAATTCCCACTCACTTTAGTCCTGCAGCCTTTTTCATGCTTAGAAAATACCTATGGAATCATAGAATGGTTTGGGTTGGAAAGGACCTTAAAGCTCACCCAGCCCCACCCCCTGCCATGGGCTGAGACACTTTCACTAATCCAAGCTGCTCCAAGTCCATCCAACCTGGCCAACTTCAGCCCTTTCAAGGCAGAAATTTAAGATTAAATCAATGTTTAATGAACTACGTGCACAGCAATACAGAGTGTCTTGGTCCGTTTCACCTAAGGGTTTCCTAAGTAAGCCGCTTTACTAATTAATATCTCTGCCACCCACACACTGCGTGGCTGTGGCAGATCCACACCACACACGGATCTACCTGTGCCCCGAGGCTGAGCTCACATGTTTATGGATGCCCAGGTAAATGAGGAATCCCGTTTTACACCTGTTGATGGGCCGAGATGAAGATCCGCACTCACATCCATCGTGCCTGAGACGAGGGAGAGCCACCGAGTATTTAATAATGCATCAGGCCATGTGAACGAGCCCTATTTCCTCATCCAGGAACTCAGGGAAAGTACAATAAAGCACACACGGAAGCCAAGCGCGGAGCAGCAGCCGCAGCCGCCAGCTCCGTCCGTCACCCTGCGAGCTTCTCCCGGGCAGGAGCAGGAGGAAAAGTGAATTCCTGTATAAAACATGGGATTTTTCTTGGCACTACCTCAGCACCGCCGGACCGGAGGGGCCTCTCGTTATCCAGATCCAGGGTAGTAGAGCCCTCACGGGCTTGTGCATGTCGCGACAGACACGACTCCCGCGACAGATTCCCGGGATTACACAATGTCCCCTTTCCACGCACGAAGGGCCTCGCGGAGGCCCCGCAGGCTGCGGGGGAGCCCCCGCCGAACCGCCCCCCGGCCCGGCCCGGTGCTCACAGACCCCGGCGCCTCCCGGCCCCGCCGCCCCGGGGGCGGCCCCGCGCTCACCTCTCGAAGAGGAGCCGCACGGCGAAGATGCCGAGCGCCAGCGGGAAGGCGGAGAGGACGTGAGTGGCCCGCGGGTACTGCAGCCCGCTGCCCGGCGGGCCCGGCTCGCCGGCCAGGTCCGCCCACGTCACGTTGTGCGGGAGCCAGAACCGCTCGTTCCAGAACCAGGCCCGCAGCGCCGCCGCCGCGGCAGCCGCCATCTTCCGCCTGCCGCCGCCGCGCTCGGGCGGCCGCCACAGACACGGGGGCGCGGCCGAGCGCCAGCCCCGCCCTGCCCATCACGGCGGCAGCGAATCGGGCGGCAGGCCCGGCCCCGAGGAGGTGGTGCTTGAGGAGACCGCGCCCTCATCGCCTCAGCCCTGCCGCCGCCGCTACACGGTGCCACCGACGCGGCCGGGTGGCGCTGGAGGAGGCCGAGCCTCTCACCGCCCGCCTACGGCCCGTAAGGGGCGGGCTTGGAATACACCGCTCCCCTTATTGCATCGTCCGCCACAGGCGGTGCGGAGTTGGGACGAGACCGCGCCCTTTATAGCCTCGCTCCGCTCCTCCCACCGGCCGCAGTTCTGGCTGTCGCCACAGCCACCAAACGAGGCCAAAAGGAGGTCCCAGCGCTCACTGCGGCCGCCGCTCACGGGGGCCAAGCCGTTGCTCACGGGGGTTCCGCCGGGGCGCTCGCGCAGTCCGTTACTTTGGAGCATGCGCAGTGCGGCGTCCCCGCGTTCCCGCCCGTGCGGCGCGCGCGGGCTCGTGAGGGAGGAGCGCGCGCACGGCCCCGCCCCCCCCTCAGCGCTCCCTGAGGGAGCCGAAGCGGAGTGAGAGAAGAAAAATTCACGGAACCTTTGAGTCACAGAGCCAGAGCCAAAAAGTGACAGAACCACAGGGTCACAGAATTTACTGAGTTGGAAGGGATCCACGGGCATCATCAAAGCCCGACTCCTGGCCCTGCACAGGACACCCCAACAATCCCGCCATGTCACGGCCGTGATGTCGATGCACGGTGCTGAGCCCTCGCGGTTTCCACAAGCAGAGACGACTTTAAACTGGTAAAAGTCCTCAAGGCAGCAAGACAGGGCAGCAAACGATCCATGGTTAGTGTAATGTCTCTTTTGGCCCCTGTCCAGTGGAGAATAGATTAAATGGCCCATTAAGCACTCAAATGCTATGATAACTAATAGATTCAAGGATAGAGTAATTTATGATCTAGTCACCTTTTTTTTTTTTAATCAATGACTTTATTTAGAAGTATCCAATGTGCTAATTTCTCCTTGAAGATGTTCAGTTGGATGTGGGCCCCTGTATGTCAGAGATTCACAGATGCCTCAGATTTAACTAGAATTAATGATTTTCTGATTAAAGTCTCTGGTAAGTGCAGCCAGTATTGCTTCAGTATCACGTAACCGGGAAGACACAGTAAAATTCAATTGCGTTTCCTTAGAAACAAGCAGTTGGCATATTCCATAAATCCAAGTCCACGACAAATGATCTTCCCTCCCTTTTCAAATAGCACAATTTAGAGTCAGAGAGATCTCTGGTTGCTTAGCAATTTGAGGAAATCTGATACTAAATGGATTTTGTTAGAAGCAGAGAAAGGTGACAGAAAGCAGCTTGGGTTTGCACATCAGGTTCTTTAGCTTTTCCTCTGTACAAAGCAAGCCTTACTTCTTAATTTAAAAGAAAATGAAATGAACAGTAGATTGTGGAACTGCTATCACCTTCCAAGTAGGAAGGAGGCTTTTCCCTTCTTCCCAATATCCATGGCATACACATTTCCTCATTCTGCTGCGGCAGAATGTTCACTGCATCGCTTCTGGCTCTTATCCCACTCTCTCCCAACCAAACCCCTCACAGGCTCAAGTGACAATAACTTAAATTAAAAGCAGCTGACAGGAAGGGGGAAAAAGCCCTCAGTTGTCTTCAGCTGCCCTCGAGAGCCACCTGGAGCCAGAAATGGAAGTGAAAAATCCCTGCATGTCCTTATTCCTTTTGCCAGTCCTGTTTTAATCCCTCTTCAATCTGAGAGCAGAAACTGCTCTTGTGAGTCGAGCAGCAAACCACGGACACACAGTGTCACCTAGTGGGGCACCACAGCCAGCCCGGGCTGCCTTCCAGCAGGAGCACTGGGAGTTTACCCATCTTTTCCCTCCATATTTATAGGTGGAGAGCAGCCCTGGGGAGAAGTTTGAGGTGCTGGACATGCCCCAGGAACCCCTGAGCCTGGGCTGAGTCCCCAGCACGGGAAGCAGGGGAAGGGAGAGGCTGCCCCTCTGCCCTGCTCAGGTGAGACCTCACCTGCAGAGCTGCCCCCAGCCCTGGGGCCCAGCACAGGGAGGATGTGGAGCTGCAGGAGAGAGTCCAGGGGAGGCACCAGGAGGATAGGAGGGATGGTGCAGCTCTGCTGTAAGGAAAGACTGGCAGAATTGGGATTGTTCAGCCTGGAAAAGAGATAATTTGGGGTGACCTCATTGTGGCCTTCCAGTCCCTGAAGGAGCTGCAGGAGAGATGGAGAGAGACCTGAAGTGCCAGGACAAGGGGCAGTGGCTTTCAGCTGCCACAGGGCAGGGTTAGAGGGGATTTTGGGAGGATTTGGATTTCCCAGAGGATGTCTCATCCTTGGAAGTGCCCAAGGCCAGGCTGGTTGGGGCTTGGAGCAACCTGGGATAGTGGGAGCATCCCTGCCATGGCAGGGGGTGGAATGTGATGAGGTTTAAGGTCCCCTCTGACCCAAACCATTCCATGATTCCATGACAATTCTATGACCCTTTAAACACTGCCTCTTTGTGAAACAAGATGAATCCGGACTTCAGTTATAACAGAAATGACCCAGACTTTATTGAAGGTTTTGTCATTAGCAGAACTGTTAAGAAAGCAGAATATTTTACACCTCAAGAATCATTAAGATCTAATTCTCTTGAGAATACAGTACAAATAAAAGCTAATAATAAAAAAAAGGGCCTCCTCCTCCTCCCCCCATTCAAGATTTTATTATTTGTAAAATAAATGAAGTCAAGTTAAAAAATGTTCTGATCTTCAACACTGGTAATCTGAAAGTGTCACTGATTCCAGAGATTTTTGAAATGCAGCACAATTTCACAGCTGTAAGGAAAAGATTTATGGCAGCTTGATAAAAGTAGGATTTCAGAGTTGTCAAAAGGCCTTAAAAATCTTATCTGCAGTTTAAAATTATGATGAAGAACTCCAAGTAAAAAAAAGAAATGACAACAAAACACAAAAAACTCCACTTCAAATGTGTGTGAAATGCAGAAGTAATGCCCTGCAGGCTGCTCCAAAGTGTTCACTTGTCTTTTGCAGAGACCTGGCAGCCAGCACAGCGCCTGGGATAGCACTGAAATACACATGGTCCAGCAAAGGGCACCATTCCAGTTGTGCAGGGACTCCTCAACTGATCACAGGCAGGTTTGAGACAGAAATTCACATTGCACTCCGTTTAGGATGCTTTAGTTGTTGGACACTACACACAGAGATGCTTTTATTATTAAAAAAAGCCCAGTTGTGCCCTTCCCATGTATTAAAGTGCATTAAGTGACCATTTTAAAGCAGGCCAGAAAGTCCCTTTGAAGTTGGTCCCTAAGCACTGCAGTAGCATTTGGAGTGGTACGGGTGGTGTGTTCCAGAGGCCCTGTCCCACACCAGCATGGCAAGTACAGTGGAATTCCATACATTGTTAGTGAAATACCTATTGAAGCTCAAAGGGATAAGACAGAACAGCTCTGTTCTCGTGCTGGGGACAGACACTACCTGCTGAAGCTGTCCCACAGCCAGACACTTGTTCCGTGCACCTAAAGAATTTGCAGGCTTCCAGAGTTTTCTAGCTGAGATAATTTGTATGTAGATTCCCTTAATGCTGATGTGCAGTGCAGCATCACTTCATCCAGGAGAGCTGTTTGTTAAAGCTAAAAATATCCATTTCAAAAGGCCCAGCACCTTGCAGCAAGTTTTCTAGTAAAAGGCCAATTTATTCATCATCATCATCATCTTCATAGTAGCGATTCCTTTTGATCTGTTCTTCCACAGATAGATCTTCCACGTCTTCACCCTCCCAAAAACCAACATCTTGGGATTTGCGATTCTGGTTTGGAGATGATTCCTTAGCGGTCACAACATTGGCTAAGCTGGAATGTTTAGGAGAATTTGGTTCAAGGAGTTCTTCCTTTGGAATTTCTGGCTCCTCTGTAGCGTGTTCTTCCTCATCTGTGTCTGCATTCATCTGGCCATTCTCTACAATGTTCTGCTCTGCTGTGTTGGTACCCGACAATTCCCGTTCTTCCTCCTCATTTTTCTCCCCGGAGTTCTGGATGTTCCTATGCTCAACCTTCTTTTCCTTTTGCTTTTTTTCTACGACAACCTCTCTCTCCAGTTCCTCATTCCTTTTCAATGTGTCTCTCTCTTCCTTGGAAGGAGATGGTGAATTCTCTGCTTTATGGCCTTTAACAGATATTGTTCTAAATGAGGCTGCGACTGTAAAAGGGCGACTTCGCTCCTTCAGCGAGGAAGATCTTCTTAACTTTTTGAGATCCAGATCCACATCCTCCTGCACATCGGGCTTGGAAAACTCTTCTTCTGGAGGCCACTTGGGTTTGAGTACTTTGATGCCCTCATCTAAGGCACTTCCTTGGATACTTTGGTCAGATGGAGGTGGCCAGGCAATCCTGAGCTTCTTTGTTTCTGCTGGTCTTTCTTCCCTTTCAGGCACAGCTGAAGCTTTTGCTTCCATACTTGCTGCCAGAACTCCCACTTTTGCAATCGGGGCATCCTCTACTCCTGGGCTTTGTGGAGCTTCTGGTGAGTTCACACCATGGACTGTTTTCTCCAGGGATTCTTCACATTCAGTTTTACCTGCCCACAATTCCTTATGCTGCTTGTGTCCAAAGCCCTCATCATAATTGCCTTTGGACTTGAAGAGCTGATTGAAGTGAGGCTTGCAGTAGATGTTCCCACGCAGAGAGGCGTACGTCCCGAGGCTGTTCAGGAAACACAGATCAAATGTTAGAGCTCAGGGCCACCAACACCAGCATGTTTCAGTTGTGTTACAGTAGAGATTCAATTTCAACCTTCCACATGTTCAAAAAACAAGCTTACAGCCCCCAGGGTTTCTATGGCTCTTTCTAGGAATTCTTTACAAAGCTGGACATTCTATTTTTCCTCATGTAAAATTACATTAAGAGTTTAAAAATGGCATCAAGTGCACCAGGCCTGTGTTACCTCTCCTACACAGATCACTGGATTATGGTGACTTCCAGCTCAGCTAGGCCTGAGCAGCACCTTCCTCAGCTGCGACAGGAAAATTCACTTCCCAGAGGGCAGCCAAGGGAGCAGCACACATACCTGAGTTTGCTGTTGCAGTAGGAACAGCGGAAGCAGCTGATGTGAAACACCTGCTGGTTGGCAAAGAGCCTTTCCATGGGGTACACAGTCTTCTGACACCCAACACAGGTTTCCTTCATTGGCAACTGGAATTTCTATAGGGAAAAGAGAAAGTTTGTTAACTGGAAAACACATCAACGGCTGGGGACTTGGCGTGGGTTCATGCACAGCTTCCTGAACTCTCAAGAACTGCAGAGTTCGCTTTCTCTAATTATGGTGCAGCAGGGTCTGCTGGGCAGTAAGAAGATACAACAGACCCACGGGATTGCTGTGGCTTGACAGGGAACCAAGATTTCACCCCAGTGAATCCCACAGCTGAAGCATCACATGCTGAGCAATGGCTGGGAAAGAACAATGAGAGCACTAAAACTGAGCCTGTTCCCCAAAGTTGTCTCATCCTTTCCTGCAACCTGTTTTTATTGATAGCAGAATGATGAAGCATTCCAGTTGATTACAATCGGTGTGAGACTTACCAAAATAATAAAAATAGTGCAGAAAAGAAAAGAATCTTGAAATGGTTTGGGTTGGAAAGGACCTTGAAGATCATCTAGTTCCAACCTCCTGCCATAGTCAGGGACACTGTCCACCAGAATAGCCTCACAAGGTACAGGGTGGGAGAGGAAAGGAGGGAAACAGGCTGCCCAATGGTTTGAAATGTTCCATTTTTGTTAAATCTTTTCTCTCAAAGAAGAGGAAATAGTCTCAGCACCAATACAACAGCAGGAAACACTCCTGGCTTCACTTGTAAACAATTCCAGCTCTATCCCAAAGAAACCCCACTCAGGTTTCAGGACTCACAGCCCCCCAAACTTGCTCAAAATTCAAAGTGAGCAGAGCTTTGAGGTTAAACAGCTAAAATTCTTATGTGCTTACTGAATTTCCTGAGGGTTTAGTGCAAGGATAAACTGGAGCACTGAGGAGTCGAGTGTCACTGCTGTGCAGCAATGATCACAGGTTTGTTTTCAGACAGCATCAAGGAAGAAAGAACACTGTCCATGAGAAAAGGTCAGTGGATGCCATTTACTTCTTGAAATCTATTATCACTGGCCAATCGGGAGGGCACTTTACAGGATAAATTACATAACACAACATTGGCATTTTGAGGCTGCATGTTGATTACAAGTGATTTAGCAGCCCAGCCTCCACTCCAGGGTGTGCTCAGACATACTTATAAGTGTGGCTTTTCCTTGGCAAAGAATTACCTGCTACAAACTCACAAAAAGATTTACGGAAAATCTGATGGCTAAAGAAAAAGCAGGAAGGTCACAGGAAGACATAATCACAGAAATTTATTTATAACAGTCTAGAAACAATGGTTAGGAATGAAAGTTCCAGCCTGTAAGGGCAGATTGCTGAAGATGGAGCCAGCTCAAGTCACTTTGTCACAACCATAAAGTTTGCTGCCAATTTAATTCCATTTTAATATGTATTTCAGGTTTTCCAGGCATTGCTTGAAGTTAGAGTAGATTAAAGTTCTGATAATAACAGCTTCGCTAACAAAATTGAGAATTCCTTTTGAAAAAGAATCCAGTTTCTAGGTGCTGCCAAAACTCTGCATCTTGAGTCACTAAACGAAATCTCAAAAAAAAAAAAGATATTTACTGATGCAAACAAAAATTGAATCCCTCATGCTTGCCACATAGAGCAAGGCAGTAAAAATTTGCTTGCCCATCAAAATATTTTCTCCCTAAAGCTCAGTTTTGCACGGTGACACAACAGTGCTGGCACGTGCTTCTGCAATCACACCCCCATCCAAGGAGAGGGACTTACGTGCATACAAGGAGCCCCTATGTCTGTGGAGAGGCGCTTTGGGCTGTGAGGAGACAGAAATTCCTGTCCAGGATACTACAAATAGGAGCTACAGGAGGAAGATGAAGCCCAAGAAGTATGAAAAGGACTTGAGAGAAAGCTGAGAGTTGAGCTCACATTAGGAGGGAAGCAGAAGGCAGGAGGAGAGGTTAGGAACCAAGAACAGGAGACAGAAGCTGGAAGAGACAAATAGGAACCTTGCATGAATAAACAGAAGCTTCTATCTCACACAGTGCAGCATCTAAAGCAGTAACTGGGCAAAAGGCTAAAATGGTTTTGATAATATCAAGAGAAAAGAGCACCAGGACATGCAGCTTTTGTGTCACAAACTAGGATCACACAACTCCCAGTGGCAGCTCAAATTTCCCATACTGGCATTCCTCCCTTGCACACTGGGAAGCCAGATCTCCCCAGTCCCTGAGCCCAGGCCTGTTCCTCCCAAAGATGGGGAAAACAACAAAAGCCCAGTTGTTTCCTAGGAGGGAGCCAGGAAGTGTGTGGCAGCCTAGGGAATCAGCATCCCAGCCCCAGACAACACATGTGATGGGCAAATACAGCCTGACCAAAATGTCCAGTGCTGCCATTTGTTATCTAATCAGATTAGCAACTACATCCCTGAACCAAAGTTCTCCATCTGCTTTACCGCTCCCTAAGGAAGCTGTAACATCAAAGACTCATTACTCAGAAGCCAAACCTGATTTTTATAGTCAGGCACCACACTGCCCTCACTATAAAGTTACTACCAGTTGCAGTTACCTTGGGAACAGTTGGAAGAGGAGCAAAGCCAAGTCCCAGCTTGCTAAAGGCTCTGGAGATGAGTAGCAGGACCTCAGGGCCTGTCTCCAGGAGCACAGACAAGCCCTGAGACCATCCCCTGCACACCGAACTGTCACAGGGGTGTAACAGAGACAAGGGACTCCCACCCAGTCTCTGGAAAAAACTTGACTGCTTTGAGGTGCTTTTCCACCCGGAATTAAAGTGCCTCCCAATCACACTCTGGTGAGGAAGGAGCAGGTATTGATCCAGTTACTGCCAGACCTTCATGCTCAAGCACATTCAGGCTTTTCAGTATTAACCAGGGCCATCAGTTGGTTTTTAACCTTCCCCAGGTTTGAGGCTGAAGGGCTGCGTTACCTTCACGGCTTTTGGAGGAGAGGCCTCTGTCTGCCCAGCTGCTTTAGCACCAAGGTTCTGCTGCTTTGAGCTGACAGGTTTCTGAGCTTCTGCCTCGCTCTCCGACTGTCCAGCTGAGGGAGAAAAGGCAATTACAATGGCTTTAAACTCTGGGCAGCTTATGCTCACCAGACCCATCAGAGTCTCAGTTCCAGTTAAATGGTGAGGGAGCTATGCTTAAAAGTGTTCAATCAGGGCAAAAGGAGTTATAAATGTCTTAAAATTACAGCTGCAAATGAACTTCTAAACATGGAAGAAATTCTCATAAAGTCTGTGCTAGGCACAGGACAGATTTTTAGTACAATACAGTTTTTATTAATTAATCATTTGATGGGGCTCACCATGGCCATCCTCCAGCAGACCAGAGTGCAAAGACAAGCTGTTCTCACCTACAGAAACCTGCAAGAGAAAATGAGACAATGAGAGCCTCTGACCTTCTGAGATGTGAACAGTCATGGCCCCAGGAAGGCACCAGGCAGTTTGAGACAGGGAGAGACCTGAGGAGCTCAGGAAAGGAGTGGTTTTGAGGCACAGAAGGGTCCAGCTGAGTGGCAAGAGAGTCCTTGCTGCAAGGCAGACGCCCTCACAGGCTTCACACATACAAACATCAGATTTCTGTTTCCTGGTACACCTTTATTAACCCTCAGAAATCTTGGTTGATTTGCTGAGGTTCCTCCCAGGTTTTCTCACTTACAAATCCCTTGACCCCAAGCAGCACATTTACTGGAAATCTCATGGTTCCCTCCAACATAAAAAAAACCCCAAAATTAAAAAGAACACCTGAATTAAATTGTTGACCCATAAGCCTGTTCCAAGGCCAGATCTTCCTTGTTTATCCTCCTTCAGAAACAAATTAGTAATTTAAAAAATAATTTAAAATTATTTTAAATTCTTTTTAAAATTACTTAAATTATTTAGAGGAATTGGATCTAAACCAGTTTCAAATACTACACAGAATCATAGCATTGTTTAGTATGGAAAAGACCTTTAAGACCATCAAATGCAACCATGAACAAAACCTGCTACAGATAAAGGTCTTGATGTATAACTCTTTATTAAATGTGGCACTATTGCTATTAAATCAAATAGTTTTAAGTAGCTACACTAAGGAACTAAACTACTGTAACAAGATTAACTGCAAATCATCACTAATTCACCTTAATGATTGAAAAGTCCATTGCAAGCAACTGAAATTTGTAAATTAAGGAGGTAATGAGGAGGCAAGTTACACGTATGAACATCCTCTGGTCTGCTGAAAGCAGGACTGTACCCCAGTGTCCTGGGCAGAGCACGAACGTGTTCTGAGGCTGCTGAAGTCACACACGTCTGGCTACTGAATGTGCCACGGGTGCAGTGTGAAAAATGACAGAGTGAAGTGTCTTTTGTTTCCTTTTTGCCAGAGGATTCCCATTTCTGACACTAACGACAAGCAGCTTTAATTAGGCTCATTTCCAAGTTCACCACGTCCCTTCCAAAGGACAATCCTGGCTCCCAAACAATGCTCTATTCAGGTTCTCATTGCACCTGGACACCTCAACAAGTAACTCTGCAATTACAGCTGAATACAAGAAATTTTATTCAAATCTTCCATTCACAACTGGGAGATATTCTGATTTAACAGGTGCTCTTTTAATTAACTCACCTTGGAGCAGGAAGCAGCCTCGACCAGTCAGACACGAAGCTGCTCAGCTGTCTCCGAGGAACAGCTGAAAGCAAAGATTTGGCCCCTTGCCCAAGGAAGGCTGAAAAGCTCTAAAAGCCCTCCGGGCATTAAGCTGCCACGTGTTCAGCCTGGATGGAATACACAGTACCCCAATTATTATTCAGCTACTTTTATCCTGTCTGCTGTCCCCAGTTGAGGGAACAAATGCTCCAGTCCAGTTTACAGAGTCTCAATTTATAGCTGGAGCTCAAAACCAGGAACCAGCCCAAACTGCCATTCTCAGTTACCCTAAAATTTAGCCTCTAAATGCAGGAGAAACAGTGACAAACTCCTTTAACTTGGGTCATACAAAACTGCTCACGGGTTTTTTTTTTAATTGATGGGGATTTTTTAGTTTATAAAAAAATCCACCATAAAAAAAAAACCTACCAAGACAGAAGAACTCTCCCAGAAAACTTATCTCTAGACATTCTCTTCTACAGACACTTAGAGACAGTCTAAAAAGAACAACTTAAACAGGAATTTTGCAGCATGTAACTAATCTGCATCAGCTGTTCACGTTCAATTCCCAGATGACATGTGGAACATGGAACCGTTGTATCAGCTGTGCCTCCACAGCCAGTTCCACTTAAAATGAAGCCCCTGATCTCCACCAGCACAGACATCTTACCTTCTCCCCATCCTGACTGGAACTGGAGTCCTCAATTGGTGCCATATTCTCCTTCTGCCCAGATTTGTAATTCTTGAGTTCACTCTCACTGGCTTGAATCTCACTCTATAGGACAAAGCACTGGAAAAGTGACAGGTTCTTTTCCCCTAAGAAAATACTTGCTTTCTATTTTTCTTGAAATGTTTTTAAAACTGTTTTTCTAGTATGTGGAGTGATAATTGAAGGAGGGGCCATAAGAATGTACAGACATTAAGTGACATATTCTAGTGAGGGAGCAGGATTGGGCTCTAGGGTTGTACTGTGCTCCAAGGAGGTAATGCCCGTGTTTTCCTGAGCAACCCTTTTCTTCCAAATTCCTGTTTAAAATCAACTCCTAAGTATTCCCTGCTCAATGCACATCTTCCTTTTCAAGAAAGGTAAACTTTTCACTTGGAATGACAAGTATTTCCATACAAGCACTGCCTAAAGTACAGTGTAATTGCTAAATACAATACGACATAAAAGCAAATCCCACATTTGCCTTCAATTCTAGTCAAAACCCTGACTCTGTTTTCCTGAGATTTTTCTTCTTGATAGACTGACTGAAGACTTTCACAAAAGCATCTTTCAGACTTTAAAAACCAGTAAAATCGTGTTTCTTTCATTGCCCCAGAACACAAGATCATTGGAAGCCTCGTGCTTTTCACAAGGCACCTTCTCTATGACATGAAAGAGGAAGAGCCACATGCCAGCACCAGTATCTTCCTGCACTGGGGAACAAATCTCCACAAAGCCAACCACATCCAAGAGGTTTGTACCAAATGTTGGAATTTTAATGCTTAGATCTCTGTATCTGCTGTCCAGCACCTTTCCTTCCCCTTCCAACACACAGAACTGATTGTTCCTCATCCCTACTCAAACCAAGTGTCCATCAGGTTTAATCCAGGCCTTATTACACCACAGTGCCCTAAAATGTTGTTCCCAAGAGAGATTCTGGCTTTCCTTTGTAGCCCGGGTATGAGAAGATCAGCACAAACACCACACTTGCATAGCAAAAAAGCCCTGGTGGCTTTGCCAGCAGGGAAGGAGAAGATCCCAAGGTTAGGGCTGCTGTTGGAACAGTGGCACTGCAAACACTGGCCTCAGGAGTCCCTGTCTGCTCCATTTCACTGCCCTCACCCACATGCCAGGTCAAATTGGGAAGAGATTGTGCCCAAATGGAACATCCTGAGAGCATCAGGCTGGACTGACACTAAACCAAGAGCACTGGGGGGCTGCAAACAGGAGCCTCTGGAGAAATGGCAAATCTCTTGCCATCAGGACAGAATTTAGTGACTCAGCCACCATTCTGAGTCCCAAACTGGAAAAGGCATCAGGAAATGAGCCCAGGCAAGGCACAGGAGGCAGAAATGGGCAATTAGGTTAATCAGATTTGTTGCAGTGGCTGCAAGGACTTTCCATTCATGCAGGGAAGGTTTTACTGACCCTTCTCCCACAGCTGGGGAATCTGACCCATGTGCAGATGAAATTCAGGAATCATTTGAGCTCAGAAGAAGCCTTGGGTCTCCACAGAGACTCCTGGAAAGGAAGCTCTCCTCTGAGGGAAAACCAGTACTTTGGGCTCTCCTTTCCAGGGCAAGTTTCCCTACTTAAAACGGCCTTTCCTCTTCAAATTTATTGCTCTGGTTAATAAAGGCAATACTTGAGCAATGTAAGTTCCCATCATTCAACAAAAATATCAGAATCTTCCAGCAAATGTACCTAAGCAGTTTTTAACAAAAGCTGAGATTCCTGAAACCTCCTCAGCTGTAACACTTCATTAATTGTTCAGCTCCTGGTCAAATATTTGCAAAACAGGCAGAGGTTCATTCACTGCAGGAGTCTAATTGGATTCAGAGAGTGGTGAGAAATCCTGAAGAGAGGTAAAAAGTGAAGAAAACTGACTGGAGATCCCAAAGCTGCAGGCCAAGAGATCCAAGTTCAGAGCACTGTGTGACACAAAGTGACTTCATCTCACTGTGCCTCAGTTTCCCACAGCTTAGAGCTGCTGGACAACATAGAATTTTTATTTTTTAAACAAAAACAACAAACATGTAGAGAGCTACAGACACTCAAAATAAAAGAATGTCAACTATGTTTCAGAAGGACCTCAGTCAGGGTGCCAGCAATTAATTCCTTAGAAAATTTTCAACATTATTTCAGGAAGATGCAAATATACTTATTTCTTCCTGCAGTATGTAGAGGCAACTCTTCATCAGAAATTACTCCTACAGGCAGAGAGTTACTTTCCAAAAAGAATGGCACTACCCTCAAGCAGCCTGGTTTCCATAAGAGCTTCTTTCCAGTCTCAGGCTGGGACAAAAATTCACTTCCACACAAACCAAGACTTACCATGGGAATGATGCCTGAGGAACTGCCCTGCTTGGACACAGCTGCCTGGTACTTGGCCAGCCTGTCCTTTATTGATGTCTCTGATAAACGGGGCATGTCCAGGTTCCTCCTGGTCTCTGCCTTCTCTGGGCTGAGTCCTGGACTGGTCTCTGCAAGATACCCTAGTAAGAAAACCAAACATGAATAACAGATAACTCCCAGAACACTCACTAAGATCCTTTTTGGGGAGAATAAACACATCACCCTTCTCTCCAGGATCGTGCCAGTGAGGACACAATGTGTATCACTAATGAGTGAGACCCAAGGAATAGCTGCAGCTGTGCCAGCCATTGGTGGAAACCCCAAAAGATTGCAAACAGTTTGCTAGAAAAAGGTCTCCAAACAGATAAAATTACATAGTTTTGTTTAAATCAAAGCTCACAGTAACTCCCCGTGTTCTGGTCAGGATAGGAGGGATGAGGATTGAATCAAGGAGCCAGAAGGAACACTGACTGTCTGTTCACTGGCTTCCTAAATTACCCTGAGCATTAAAACTAGTTCTAGGATTGAGACCCAGGAAAGAATGGGCTGTATTCCTTAACGTGTTGGATATTCCCAGTGCCTCGGTTTCCCGTGCTTAAGAGTGGAATGGTTTAAAACTCCCATCAAGGCTTCAGTAATTAAATGGGATGCTGATGGACTTCCTTCCATTTTGGAAAGGCAAAAGTTATTCCACAGAACCCTTGAGATTGGAAAAGCCCTCCAAGACCAGCGAGTCCAACCTCTGCCTGATCCCCACCTTGTCCCCAGCCCAGAGCACTGAGCACCACATCCAGCTGTTCCTTGGACACCTCCAGGGAAATTTCTCTTGTATAAAGTTGATTTATCTGGTGAACAAAACCCAAACCACCCCAGCCAAAGCCCAGCCCTGAGGTTTCCTGACCTGCAGTGCCGTGGCTCCTCTCTCCTTGGGCAGCGTCGCAGTCCTCCAGGGAGAGGCTGTTCTCCGAAATCCTCCTGGCCGCGCCCGCCCTGCGCGGCTCCCGGGGGCCCTGCTGGGGACAGACCCTCCCATCAGCGCCTGGACACACAGGGATTGCTCTGGGTAATCCCTTAAGAGGCACAGGTGTCACTAGCAAATCTGCTTTACTGCAATAAACAAGTCTAGCAGGTAACATCTTATTTAACCAATATAAAGTTTGATCACAGAGTACCTGACCCTCTGTCACCTGGAAAACACTTTCTTGAAGAGGTCGGTGCCCTTTGGAAGTTCTCTTGCTTTAAAAGGACCACAAGGATCAGATTTTTAGGTCATTCACACCACAGATACAAAGCTTGAGCCTAGATTTTTGCATTTCATGCCATTTCTGTTGAAGCCAATAGTCACGGTCATTGTACGAAGATTTAAAATCAGAAAAAGGATGCAAGGAATCACTTATCTAAAATCTGCATTCACGTTCAGCCATGGAAAAAGGAATTAATAGTATTATAAAAAAAAGTTATCTAGAGTTATTTGTTTTGATTTGGATAGCTCATGCATTCAGTACCAAATAATTCCCTAATTAGATCTGATAAGGCTGAAGCTTAAGCAGGAGTGTTAGAGATAAAATTCTCAGATCTCCAGGATAATCACTCTCTGCTGCAGAGCTGGACAGGGTGTCCTGGTAGCACCACACAGATGCTCTGGCTGCCTCAATCAGATTTTATTCTTATTTATTGAGACCAACTCCCCAAGTCTAAATCTCAACAAAAGAAAGCACAAAAATAAATTTCTGCAGCTTTGATAGAAGTTGTTGAGCACAGTTAAACTGGACTCCATCAAGGTACGATGTGTTCACAGCTGAAAGTCAGCCTATAAAATCCTAGAGGGTGCCGGACCTTTGTTCTCTCTCTAGGAAGAGTTAAATCACAGTTGGAAATTCAGAGTGAGGCTAATGTAGAGAAAAAGGCAGGTTTGGCAAGATGCTCCAACCACACATTCCCCCTCAGTTCCAAAGACTTTCTTATTTGCTGGTCACCAAACTGAAGGAAATTCCAAAGTTTTATTTTTGCAGAACTGCAGTGTAAGATAATCACTATGAAAAAATCAGGCTGCTTTCCATACAAACAGCAACTTCACCAGGAAAGGAAAATGCAGCTGGAAAACCTCATTTTCCATTAGCACGGGAAATAGTTTCTATTTCTGTGGTTTAAGACTTTGGTAACTTTTCTTACTGGAAAAGAGCTTTAGCTCTGACAAGTCTTGTGCTGACCAATAAGCTCAGGTGTGGGAGTGCCTGCACACTTGTAAAGCCTTGCAGGTCCCTCATTCCATGAAAACTATTCTTAGATGATTATTCAGTCAATGCCCCCTTTAGCATCCCCACCAGTCTGGGGTTCTTGCAGCTCAGAGATTTGGGGTGCAAAGGGTCCATCAGGAAAGTTCAATCAGCAGCAGCAGATGAAGTGCTGAGCCCTGCCTGCTCCCCCTCCTGCCCTTGGCCACCTCACATCTGCAGGTGTAACAACTCCACCTGAAGAGCTTTTCTGTGGCTGAGCTGCAGAATAGAGTGAAAATCCCAACAACCAGAATGCAAAAGCTTTAGAGGTCAGGGATAGTTCAGTAAGCCTACAAATATTCAATAAATATATAAATATCCTACAAATACATGTAGGTCTTATATCAACAGTTTTATCTTGGGGAAAAAAAAGAAGAGCGTTAAAGGAAAATAAATGTTTAACAGAGAAGTTAAGGGACTTTCCACATAACAACTGATGGCCTGACCAACTGCAGGGAATCAGCAGGATCATGGCTCATGGAAGGTAACTCCTCTCACATGGAGGAAGCCCCCTTAGGGATTTGTCACTCTGTGACTGGGCCCATAATTCCCAGGGCACAGCTTCTGCTGCTTTGGAAAGGAGACAAAATATTCCTGGTGTGTGGAAAGCCCCAAGTTCTCAGACTTGGGCAAGTGCAGAAGCACTGTGAGCACAGGTAAAGCTTCGCCTGGGGCACAGAGTTGGGCAAAAACCCAAATCAAAGTTACAGCTATTTCATTACAACCCCAAATCAAAGTTACAGCTATTTCATTACAAACCACCTGTGCCAGACATGACCCTGCCACGAGGTCACCTACACACCACAGCCAGGTTTTGCCTTAAAGGAAAAACACAAACCAGCCTGGAGACAACTTTTTCAGAAATGCTGCAGATGTGATCCTCCTCCCCCCTGGGTGTGCTTTCACTGTCACTTACAGGAGAATCCTTTGAACATCAGGTCTTTTATCAGTTCCAGTCTTTGCTTAGTGCTGAACCAATCCAGGCTGCCGTGCCTGCCCCTAATGGGATTAGAGCAGTTTGTTTCCATGAAAATGCAATAGAAGATCTGTCTCCTATCTATTGCAAAGACAGAGCAAGATCTGAGTAAATGGATGAATAAATGATGAGATTTTTCTTATAATCCTGAAAATGAGAGTAGGTTTGTTTAAAGGGGAAGATGGAATCAGGAAATCCAGGCTCTGACCTGGATCCCTGCCCCAGCCCTGCCCAGCAGCCATGGAAGTTGATTTATCAGCACTGCCACGAGCCTCCAGCTGTGGTGCTGCTCCGTTCACACACAGGTTTTGCCAGCAAAGCTCTGACAGCACCAACACATCGAGTCTTCAGTAAAGTCCAAGGAAAACTGCCATCTCTCAGCTGAATTTACAGTTGGACTCAAAAGGCATTTTCCACCAAAATTGTTCCATGAAGCCTCGCTCAGGAAAAAGCACAGGAAATAAATGGGAGAGGCAACTGCAGAGCTGCAGTGCTGTCGTGGCTCCACCTCACTGAGCCACACCTGGGTCCCCACAGCACCCAGGTCCCTTCTCTGCGCCGACCCAATCCTCCCATCACAGATCAATTCCCAGAAGAGGAATGGAATTCCAAACACGCCCCCTCTCCCCCACATCTGAACTTCAGAACACTCTCTTTTCCCTTCTACCGTAACAGATTAACTTGGAATAGGGATTTTGAACCGAGCCTGAGCAGTTTTGTGCCTCCTGGATGGCGTTTACTGGCTCTAGTTGGTTTTCAACAGTGTTTGAATTGCTAAACTTGACAAACTATCAGTTTCAGATTCACTCAGTTCCAAAACAATTTATTCCCCAGGCTGAGATAAAGTTACTCGAAGCCCATCTGCAGAATTCCTGGGGAATTCTGAGTGATTAATCCTGCAGCAAGGCTTCAGGGAAGGTCTGTCATGGGCAGCTCTCATACCATGACAAAGACTACAAAAATTCAAGTTGTGAAATGACTTCACACAGACCCCAAATTCCCTTTAACACCGAGTTGCTCCCCCGAGCCCTAAATTGTTACATTTGAAACAACTTTTATCCAAAATGTGTTTGCTTTAGTCAATACTTCAAGAAAACCAGTCTCAGTAAAACAAAGCCAGGAGGAGAGGAAACTATGAGAAAACTGGAAAATCCACCAGCATCGAGGCCTCGGGACTGTGTTGCAAGTCCCCAGCATATGCAACTCATTTTGGAGTTAAGCAATTCCCCCCGGGACACGCCGGCTGCAGTTCCACATGCGGGATCAGATTTCATGAGCAGTTGGAAGAAAAATGCGAGCCCTGAGCATTTGCAAGTCAAAACTAGTGAGGGCAGGAGCTGCTCTGGCCATCTCGGCTTCATTTTCCCTCAGTGAGATTTTTTTTTTTTTTCGATAAGAAACATTTTGTAAGACACAAAGATGAGGGAAGAGCGAGGGAAGGATGGGAGTATTTCACTATGTGTGTGTGTGTGTTTGTGCGACTCATACTGATACAGATATCAAAAACTTTCACTTAGTGCTTTATCTCGACTGCAACAGTCCTGATTGCTGAGCTCACTTCAAACTCTTACTTTTCATATCTTAAAAAATACATAAATACCTACATATGCATTTTACACAATTCACATTTGCACAACTCATTGTAATCCTCACACGAGACAAACAATCCCTACTTACTTTACAAAACTTAATAAATTCCATACTTATTTTCCCCTCTTCCACCGAACCCTATCAAAGCAAATTCACTTTACTCCAACGAGCAATCACGAGCTGCCACAACTCCGAGCACCACGCACATACTTGCGTGGCTCGAGTAAGTTACTAACAGCACGATGTTCTGTTTTCACTAAAACAATGAACACAATATTTGCAGAGTCAATAGCTGGAGCCACTCCCTCCCGGGATTTTCCTGATGCCGCGGAGGCAGCAGCTTTAGTTTCTCCGAGACTGGGAGGGACAGATCCTTACCTTGGGCTGAGGGGCTTCACCCTTCTCGAACATCATCTTCAGCTTGCTCAGGGGCACGTTGTACTTCTCGATCCTCCCCGGAGACTCCGACCTGTCGCTGCCTTCGGGCTTTTCCATTTCGCGGGGCTCTCTCGCACAGTTCTCCATGGTGCCACCCTCCCGGGAGCGGCCGCGGGGCTCTGCGCTGTCACCGGCGGGGCACTGCGGCCGGCCAGGGGCAGCTCCGGCCCCCGGGGATGGCGAAGGGGCGCGCCCGGTCCCGACCTTGTGCCTCACCTCAGCGCCGCTGCCCCGGACCGCTTCCTTCCCTGACTCCGCTCCCGGCACAGGATTCTCCCACTTCTTCTTCAGCACGCTCAGATTCCCCCTCGTCAAGTGAGCGGGCAGGTTTTCTGTGTTCTGCAAAGAGCAAGGAGTTAACTGCAGCCCTCCGAAGCACTTCCTTTCCATGCAGGAGGAAGCTCAGCACCGATCCCCGCTCCCGGCCAGCTGTGAATAGTTACAGCTGTGCCACATGGAGAAAGCATCCAGGATAGGGAAGGAAGGAGGGGGGAGAAGAGAAAAGTCAGGAGTAAGGCAGGAAGTGAGCAAACAGGAATGGCCTTATAAGGCAAAAGGGAGTCAAACCCCAGGAGTTAAATGCCACACAAAAGACCTGAATCCACATATGAAGGAAATGGGACTCAAATCCACACAAGGAGGGTCTCCAGTCCCAGAACAAGGAAACAGGAGCGCAAGAGCCATAGGAGATGGCTGGTGTGCCAAATGCTGCAGTGTCTTCAGAAGACAACACTACCAGGCCTTCCAGTCACTACAAACTAGACCTCAGAAACCACTAAATCCTTGGAGTTACCTGTTTCTGCAACACTTCAGTTCCCAGAGACCTGCCCAGGATTTTACACCACACAGCCAAAGCTCAAGCCAAGCACCCACAACAAGCATCCCTCCGCTCCAGTTTAAAAATAACCAGTAACTTGCTGGGATTTTTGTTCTATTTCACTCAACCCATTGAAAGCACCACTGGGGACACACACACACGAGTCACTGGCACAGCCTCACCCCTAGGGGAACACCCGGAGCAGCATCACCTCCCATCCAGCTGCTCCCAGCAGCTCCCTCTCCCCAGAGCAACAGCCCAGCCCAATACCTGCCACCATTGCATGTTTCCTGCCTCTTCCTTACGGAGACCACTCCAAACTCATTGCAAGTGGAGCAGGGCTGCCAGGCTTACAGGAATTAACCAGCATTAGTGGCTATATTGGGATTTAAGTCTCTCACCCTATTACTCTTCTGGTCACATTTTGAACGCTGCTTTGCAAATTGACTTGAATCCACTTACACTTCAAAAAAATCAGTGTGTTTGCTGACTGTATTGAAAAGAAAGTATTAAAATTGTAGGGGAAGTGTTGTAATGGAACAGAAATATTGAGAATTGTGTGACAGGTTTCTGTGGGAGCACCTCCAGAATGCCAGCACTTCCTAACACAAGTCCCTCCTGCTTGAGATTTGACTGTTCCCTGCTCACAGGAAGATTGACAGGCACAAGCACAAGCATTGATGAAAATTTAAGACTGAAAAGTAATTTTTAGAATGCTTGTTTTATCCCACCTACATCCCAAACAGCAGCTCCCCAAGCATTAGAGAAATCAAGGCAGCAACATTCCTATAGATCCTCAAAATACTGGCAGTGCTTTAAAATACAAATTACCCTGAGGACCAGGACAAAGCCCTGCAACCTTTGTCAGCCAAGGCTCCCTGACCTCTGAACACCTGAATGCAATGGATGTTACAGGAAGGAATGTGGGGCTGTAACAGAGCCAAAAAGGTTGGTGCTGCCTCATCCAGGGGCATTTGCAGCCCTGGGAGTCCCTTCAGAGAAGATCCTACAGCTCTCAAAGACACAGGTTGGATTTCAGGGAGGCTTGGAGGCTCCTTTCAAGCACTTTTAAATTTAGTTAAGAAAGGAAGAGGCACCACACAAGTGCCTCCAGCTAAGAACAGGAGGTGGGTATTCCTGGCTTGTGGTTAACTCATTTTGCCTTTTGCTTAGGAGAGAACTTAGGTGATTCAACACAGCTTTGGGCAAGAAACTTCATTTCCTTTCCTCCACGCTGGGAAAAAGCATGAAGCAAAAGCAAAGCCTACGTCTAAGCCAGGTTTTCTGTAGGATACACAGCAGCAATTTTGATATTCCAAAAATCAGCTGTCACAGCAATATTAATGCAGGTGATGCACCCTGATTTCAGGCTGTGCTTTTCAAGGAAACAAACACTTATACAAAACACTTACACTTCTCTTCTTCTCAGCAGTGGCTTCTTCAGCAGCTTTCTGATACCTTTGAGAGAGTGGAAAACAAACAAAACCCAAATTATAACCAGAATACTGAATGCTCCTGAAGACAGCTGACATTTTTCTTCCCCCACCCCCTAGATGAACTAAAACGAGAGGCTGGACAAACAGCAGCAAATAACACAAAGCCAAGTGACAGACACATTTTCAGTCATGCAGTTTACAATAATAACACCCATTAATACTTTTCATTCCCTAAGCACTCTGATTCCCAAATAGAGACAGTTTACCTTGGAATAGCTGTATTGTTTCCGCCACCCAGCTGTCTGCTGTGCCCCCTTGCAGGAATAATTCAGCTCTTTATATAGCAGCTGCTGAACCAGAACAAATTCCAGCTTGGCACATGCCGAAAATCTCCCTAAGTGCCAGAGGATTTTACTCTGTGGGCTGGGAACTGCCCCCATTCAGCATTTGCCTCCTGGGCAGCTGAGCCATCACAGTCCTCTGGAGATAAGCCACCCTGGATCAGGAATCAAAGTCCTTTAAGGAGCTGCAGGAAACTCCCAGCAATCTGCACTCCTCTGGGTGAGTCCCTCCACAGCCCTCACTGCTTACTGTGCTGCACAAGGTGAGTGCACTTGGCCTTTGAAATATTAAAATTAGTGACAAATTTTGCCATTTTAAGGAGAGTTCTGCCTTTCAGAGAGAAGGAGCCCAGCGTCTCCTTGGGCAAAGGGTGTTTCTGTTTTCCTTATTTGTGGAATTCTGCTTTCGACACAGCAGTGAGCATGTTACAGGCTGTTGCTCCTCTTTAATCCGTGCAAACACACTAACCCACATCTCTGCACTATAAAGGGTCCAAATTTGAACACAAGGGGCTGAGAAAGTGATGCTGGGGGAAGAGGGATCAATACTGGAGGAAGAAACAAAGAGGAGCACAGATGAAAGTCCAGTAGCACCTGGAAAACAGACGATGACTGAGGTGTCCCAGGCCTCGCTCAGAGAGCCAGCCCAGCATGGGGCACTTTTCTAATCTCTACTGTTGCTTTTTGTGCCTCTGACCTGACAAAACTGATTACGTGGGATGGAGAAAAATGTTTTCACATACAAATATTTAATTAACAGCACTTAAATGTCACACTCCTCCCTGTGGGCATCAGGGTGGCAAAGCCAGAGAGCAGGACTGTTTTTCCAAGGCACTGACCCTGCCTATGTAGGGGACACTACTTGATTAAGGAATAGCAGTTTGGATTACTTCCAGTAAGCCTTTTTCAAGGGATTATCAACATTTAGCAAGATGACCAGGTTCTGTAATCAAGCTTCAGCGAGTGAATAAATTACCTTAACAAGGTGGTGACAGCAAACAGCTTCTCCCTGGGCCAGAGCTCCACAGAGGAACTCTGGAGCTGTGGGTGTATAACTATCCCTCTCCTAAAGACTCCATAAAGTTTGCCCCACTCAAGATCCAAATACTCCAAAACTTTGTTACACTATTAAAGCAAGAGCCTCAGAGACTCAGTTCCCCAAATCCCATTGAAAACCCTAGTTGAAGCCTATATAATTCCTTAAAGAAATAAAGGCTTTTACAGGAATGCATTGGTTATTACCACTCAGCTTTCTCAGAGCATACAATATTTATGGTTTGAGTTTAACCTTTTATCCATCTCTCAGAGAAAAGGGAAGGTTAATATTCCTTTTCTAAGTCAGGAGAGGTTTAAGCTGGATGTCAGGAAAAGATTCTTCCCCCAGAGAGTGGTCAGGCACTGAAAAGGCTCCTCAGGGAATGGCCATGGTCCCAAGGCTCCAGGAGCATTTGGACAGCAGTCTCAGGCACAGGGTGGGATTGTTGGGGTGTCTGTGCAGGGCACAGCAACTGTGAGAGCAGCAGTCCCTGCTCGAGGTGGCAGCTGTCACCCACACTCACAGCTGGTGCTCCCCAGCCCCACAGCACTTACTTGGAGAACCTCTCCGCGAGGGCCGAGGACTTGTTCTTGTTGACCAGGGAAAGCTCTTTGGCAGTGATTTTCAAAGACTGGGAGGTCCATTGCCTTCTGTTGAACGGGGAAGGCTCCATCTTATCTGCCCAAATCCCTGCTCAGGAGGAAGGAACAGTGTCAGCAATAGGAACCGTGAGCAGAAAAGAAGTCCCACCAAGTGATTTGCTCCCAGCATCCCAGTGCCACCAATCCTAACCCCTCAGGATCTCATCCATCAACTGACTTTGAAAAGGCAGCAGATAACAGTTATCATTTCCTCTGCAGATGCCATTGAGATGGTGCCCTGATAAAGCCATGGGCACAATGGGGAGCAGTGGACACAGAGCTGTGAGCAGAGGATGCCAGAGTGACAGTCCTGTGTCACACACACACAGGAGCTCCAGGAAGCCCCAAAATGCCCTCGCTTGTTCCGGTTTCAAACCAAATGTGCTGGCATTTATGTAAGAGGGTTTGAGTTACGAAACTAAGAGGATGTAATTACTATACAAACATTTTTCATTCACTCTTGTTTCACTCTCAGCACAGCAGCGTTTCCTCTGTGAGCTCACACAAGTCTCGTGTTCATGGAGGCAGCTGTGCACCTCCTGTCGCAGTAGTTACCATAATATCAGCTAAATCGTATTAATTACCTAAAAAACAGCTCCAACATCCCATCCTCTGGAAATGGGAAGTGATTTTGTCCAGCTTTTTACCACAGAAGCCAGCAAGACTATATTATATTTATTTTTTACATAGTTTTCTTTCGTGAAGGAGGAAAGGAGGGGAGATTAATTTCAAGAGTTCTCTGATAAGACAAAAATAAATCCTGTAGGGAACGCCTTTCCTTTTTTCCTCTTATATTTTATCCCTGCTCCCATGTCACACAATGCCTGTGGCAAGGGCGTGAACTGACCCTGCAATGCCAACTCCAGGCAGGCTGAGCTCTTCCTTGCATTTTCCATTAATTCCTTTAACGGATTTGCACAGTCACGGAACTCTGGATCCAGCGTGAGTCCAGGTCTGCTGGACAAATGGTCACACAGAAACCCCTTCAGGTGGCACAAAGAGCCAATCAAAGGGAGGAAAGACAACGCTTCTGAAATCCTCACAGGTACAGAATCCACCTGCTCAGAAATGACAGATGTGGGATTCTGCAACACCTCAGTCCAGGGGAATTCGGGGGCACAGGCAGAGTCTGGCAGCTCCCAGTGCTGGAACGGCAGCCCTGGGAACAGAAAAGCCTCTCCAGTGCTGCTCCCTGCCTGGAACGGGGGGCAGGTGAGCACATCTGTGCACTGGGAGATGCAGTCAGGAAGAATGGGCCTTTCTCTCACGTTCCATAATTCCTCTGATGGCCTGGAGAGAACAGCACGCCATGACAGGACAGGTTTTATCAGAACAATGATTTTGGTGGCATTTTCAAACCTGCAGGTTGAACTATCACTGCAAACAAATGACACTGGTTTTGTGGGGACGGTGAAACAACTGAAACCACTTATCAATGTTGCCTTTCCAGGTGCAGCTACCTGCAGCCTCAGCCTCTAAAAGGCACACAGAACCCCTTACAACCAGCAAGAGAAACCCAGACTGGGGCTACTTCCTGAAATTCCTGCATTTTGGAACACTTTCTGCATCACCAAGTCCCCTGTAAACCTCCATCCAGGCTGCACTGAGAGTGCTCTGCATTTGACAACAGCACAAATCACCCTCCACAAAGACAAAGGATCTCATTTCCACCTTCTCTCTTTTTAAAAGTCATATTGCATACACAAATAAGCCCAGTATTTCTGTGATGCGGAATGCAGCCTCCACTCTCATCCCCAGGAGCCTCAGAATACACACAGAGAGATTACAGATAGAATTTACTGCTGGAAAATCCCACAGAAAGAATTCTGTCCGTGTTAAAGACCAACGCTGAATGAGCTGGGTCATGCCACAGTTTGAACTTTGTTTTATGACTAATCTTGAGCCAAAGGGAGCTCACCTGAGGCCCCGGTGCAGTTTAAATGGCCTTTCACAGAGCAGAGTCAGCTGTGCCCAGGAAACAGGAGCGGGGCATTCATCAGAGCTCCCCTGGCACACGGAACAGGTGCTCATTGACACACGGAAGGAACGGCTCAGTCAAACACTGAGAAACAAAACTGAATGTAATTGTTTGGAAAATAACCCTGGTTTGGGTGCCTGAGCATCCCACTGCATCTCCAACCAGCCCCGTTCAGGGCTGCATCTTCTCCCTATTGAGTTCTTCTGTTTCCCTGCCATTCTCCATCAAAGCCACAGGTGCATTGAGTTAATCTGGCCTGTTCAGGCAAAAATCTCTTCATAAAAAGTCAGTACCTGCTGCTGGGACATTGGGCTGGAAAGAGAAGCAGCCTATCTGGAATCTCAGTCACTAGAAATGACATGAAACAGAACTCTGACATGCCTTGGAACTCGTACTCCCACATTTTTATGCCATTCCACATTCTTAGCACTTTCTCATTCATTTACAGTTTTGGCGTGTTCAAGTATCTCTGGGCTTTCTTTAGTGCTCTTTCTGAGTAGTTTACTCAGAGAAATTTCAGAAAACAGATATTAAGGTTTAAACAAGACTATGAATGTTCTGCCTGCTGCAATGGAAGCAGGTTCTGTGGAAGGGGGGCACAGAGACCAGAGGAGATGGAGAAGGAGACAGGGATGCCAGAGGTGTGCCAGATGTTAGGGAAGGGAAGGACTGTGATTGAGCCACAATCCAGCACAGCACATCAAATCTACCTCCAATAACTTCACCCACAAGTTTAACAGCAGAATGTAAAACTGTCTATGTGGAAAGAACCTGAAAGGAAAACTGACTACCGCTCGCCCAAGGCTGAAGTAGCCTATTCATTACAAACGGCCACAGGAACGGGCCACCCACGGGCACCGCGCTCCAGCCCCGGGCACGAACCCGCCGAGAGGCTGCGGGCAGCGGAAGGCGCGGCGCCCCGAGCCCCCGGCCAGCCCCGCCGCGGGATGGCACGGGGAGGGATGGCCGGAGGGATGGCCGGAGGGATGGCCGGAGGGATGGCCGGAGCGGGGCCCGGACTCACCCGCGGCCCGGCCGGGTCCCGCAGCAGGTCCAGCTCCGGGCGGCTCCGCTGCCGGGGGGAGGTCCCGGCGCTCCCAACCCCCGCCCCGCGCTCTTATCCCGGCCGCACCGGGGGGAGGGAAAGGTTCCACCGCACCTGTCCCGGCCCGGCCGGCGGGTCCCGGCACACCTGGCCCGGCCCGGCAGGCAGATCCTACGGCACCTGTGCGCCTCTTCCCGCCCCGCCCCACGTACCTGTCCCGGCGGAACTCGGGAGATCCCAGCGCACCTGGCGCAGCCGAAACAACGGGTCCCAACGCACCTGTCCCGGCCGAACCGGCGACTGCACCTCCGCGCCCGCCGCAGCAACGGGCAGCGGCTCCGGCCACGCCCCGGCCACGCCCCCAGCCCCATTGGCCCTTGCCCCATGGCACGGCCACGCCCCCAGCCACGCCCAGGGCCCTCGGGACACGCCCCTGGCTTTGCTCTGTCCCCCTGGCTTGGCTCGGTCCCCCTGGTTTGGCTCTGTCCCCGTGGTTTGGTTCTATCCCCCTCGTTTGGTTCTGTCCCCCTCGTTTGGCTCTGTCCCCTTTGCCTGGATCTGTCTTCCTGGCTTTGCTCTGTCCCCCTCGCCTGGCTCTGTCCCCCTGCTCCCCAAACCCAGCAAAGTGGGAATGGAATGAGGAGTCTTGGAGCTGGGGTTCAACCCCACCATGGATGAGACAGCCGACATTCCTGAGATTTAGAACATCCCTGTGTTCCTTAGCAGGACACCAGTGCTGCTCCTGGCCAGCCCTGCAGATCCTTGAGGGATTTGTCTGAACAATTAATTGTGTTTCTTTAGGTGTTTCTAGTTCTTTCCTTATTATTCTTCCTAATGTGTCAAGTCCCAAATTCCTGAGTAAAAAAAAAAGAAAGGTATGTATTTGGTGCTCCAGCTCCTTCCCCAGCTGCAGGCCTTGGATGTTGATGCTGTCCCAAATTCTTGGCTGTCCCAAATTCCTTGGGAGCTGCTTGCAGAGCAGCAGCCATTAAGACAGGAAGTGACTAATTAAATTAATATGTTGATGTTACTTTTATGACAGTCTCAGCATTGGCATGTGAAATTTAGTCATTCCAGTCAAAAGTCTGAATTAGAGCCCAGAAAATCCACACACTGTAAATTACAGTTCCCATGGCTGGATCCTGGTGGGACGGAGGCAGGTCCATCCAACCTGGCCTTGGATGGGGCTTGGAGCAACCTGGGATAGTGGGAGTGGATGCCTTCTGGACTGGCATCCCCCCCTTTTTTGGTGACAGGAACACCATGGGGCACCTCAAATGACACCAGACACCAAAGTTGAGGCACTTCTGGCAACCCATCCCTGCTTTTCCAATGTGCAGCCTCAATGCTGCAGTGATGTGCTTTGATTCAGGGTTTTACGGAAAACTTTTATTCCAATAGATTCAGATTTTCAAAGTGAGAAATGGATATAAAGAGAGGGAGAATTTTTAGGTTACGTAGGATGGAGTAGTTCTTTGGAAATGTTTGGAATACAGATGCACTGCAGTAGCACCTGGAAGTTTGATTATCCAAATATCAAGGATAAAAGAATGGATCTCACTGCTTGCATGACAGCAGCCCACAGACTGCTGATTGGAATCAGGGAGGAAAAATAACATGGATAAAAAATCAGACTGTGCATCAAAGACAGTGTAAAGCCTCAGCCTCTGTGCCCATGTGTGAGAGCCCCATGTGCCACAGGGATCTGTTGTGGGATTAGTGTCCAAATGAGGCCGTGCCAGAACGTGAGGCACCTCACAGAGCCATGGGATGGGCCATGAGGAGGAAGAGAGCAGCACTTAGGAGATGCTGCCTTGCCTTAATTAATTGTGTATGAGGTTTCCAGGGTTTAATTTAGGGTGTTACAAACATCCTCCTGGGTCAGACCACGACATCTCCAGCACAGGGACCCACCTCAGGAGATGCTGTTTGGGCAAGGGTATGAGCAGGGAACATGTCACAGAATCGTGGAATTGTGGAATCTCCTGAGCTGGAAGGGACCCACGAGCCTGCGGCTGCAGAGAACTGGCAGTGACAGTGCTGTGATCTCATTCCTGAGGTGCAGCTGAGGCCTCTGAGCTCTGATCTCATTCCCCAGTTGCAGCTGAGGCCTCTGAGCTCAGCATTGATCTAAAATGGGGTTTCTGGTGCTTTGGTGAGAGGTGGTGAATTGCAGGTTGATGAGTCAATGAGACAGGAACAATTCTCTGGAAAACAAGCCCAGGTGTAATTATTAATCTCCTGGTAGTGCCTCTTGCTTTTCAGGGATATCTGGAGTCGCTCTTGGAGCTGCAGAATGGGACCACTCTGGTAGGTTTATACCCAGGGGGATAATCCAAACAGAAATTTTCTGTCTTCACCCTGCCTTTGTGATGTTTCACCTGAGTCTCACTCAGGCATTTCCCAAGGAGGCGGCACTGACTCTGAGTATTGGGACTCCTGAGCTTCCCACAGCCCAGGCCCAGCAGCCAGGGTGAAGAAACCCCAGAAAAGCCTGGGACACCCTCATGGCATTTTTTTGTTTTGAGGTCCCCACCCAATCCGTAAACTCCAAGTGACCCCTCCCAAGAGCACTGCTGGTTTGTTTAATCAGTGATTAAACTGGAATTTTATTTCCATTTCCAAACATACTCTGTCAGTCTGTACATTCCCTTTTTGCTTTGTGATAAAACCAAGGTAACAGAAAAACACCATCATGGAACTTCTGCGCCATGGCTTTGCTGAGGCAGGGCTGCACACCTGTGGTCCTGATGGCACAGCCTGAGCTCTTCCCTGAGCTCTCCCCTTCCTGCCTGCAGGTAACTTTAGCCAGGAGCTGCTCACTGAGACTCTTTTATTCCTGGACAGTCAGAGCTGCTGCTTCTTCTTGGGTTACAGAATCCTTTCTTCCTCAGCCTTGGGGACTGGGAGAGACATTGGATCCAGCTGCTGAACACGGCTGATTCCTTCCCACCATGTCAGGTTATTGCAGAGGCCACAAATGAACCAGATGGATGGATGGATGGATTCCCTGTAGGATGTGTGTTCCCTGTGGGACAGAGGCAGAACTGCTGAGCCCGTTCCTGGCAGCTGCTGGCTGTCCTTGGCATCCTGGCTGGAGGAGCAGGAAAATCGGAGTTCCTGGTCCTCAGCAAGGGAGCATCTCACAGCCACTCATCCAGTGGTTTTGGACCCTCCTAATTAGCCCTCAGACGTGACTCTGGCAGCGTTGGGAATTCAGGAAGCACCATTCCCACTTTACAAGGGTGAAGTGAGGAACAGGAATCCAAAACTGCTGTTGAGTAACCTGGGCTGGGATTAACGTCCTGGGTGCTGCCCTGCCCCTGGGGCACTATGTGCTCCTTTTTAGCCAAGACTGTCATGCTTGGATTTAAATGCCCTTGGGAAGAGGAATGAGAGATGGGGAAAGAAGGGAGAGCAGGAAGTCCCGTGGCTTTGCCAAGATCCTTGGTGACAACATAGCCAAACAACCCATGAACTTTTCCTTATTGATGGTGGGAACTGCTGTGCCCAGGAAAGGGCTGCCCAGATGAAAAATTAATGAAAAATGCCATAAATGTCATTTCTCCATCTCTTTTCTGGTGCTTATCAGGACATTGTGAGGCCCTTTGGACTTTTTTGCCTTTTGACTTAACTGCCTTTGAGGCACAAGTGCAGCCCTGCAGGACCATCCCAGCACAGCTCCTGGCCAAGCAGGATGTCCCTGGTGTCTCCAGGGCCTTGTGCTGAGCCCAGGCCTTTGGAGGAGTTAAACATTAACTCCTGGCCAGCTCCATCTGTCCAAGGTCCAGGAGGAGCCATGCTGGGTCAGCCTTGCAGCTGCATTTCCTGCTCCTGCCCTTTCCTGGTGATTCACTCGCTCCTCCTCCCTGCCAGGAGGCCTGACCTGGATGGAGCGGTGAGAGGTGGGACAGGGACACCTGAGCTCTCCTGAATGTACCTCTGGAGATCAGCTCCTGCTGGCTGGATGCGCTGGAGGGTTTCCTGGCTGGAATACAGTGTAGCAGGAAGGGAAAATCCTGGGTACCAAAAGATCCACCTGAGCTACAGAAAAATCCCCCCACACTGTGTAGCCAAGCTGGTGTTCCACAGCAGGTCCCTGCTCCTGGCAGGCAGCCGTGAGTCCACGTGAGCCTGTTGTTGTCCTGCTGTCCCCTGCATGGATTGTTTTATTTGATCATGTTAAATAAAAGGGTAAAACCTTTTCCCTGTGGCCATTTGAAGAGCATGGCCCAGCAGCAGGGCAGGAGGCAGATGGGAAGAGCTGGTTTATTTGAAATTATAGCACAGCTTCTACACTCCAGCCCTGCCAAGGCTTTGGGTGTAGCCAGGGCCTGCCACAGGAGATGGATTGCTCAGGGCTGGCTGCCCCTGGAGCTGGGTTTGCCTGGCATGTTGGGATCAGACCCCGTGATGGCTCTGAGCTGCCCAAGGCACCTCTCCCACAGCGGGACTCAGTTTTGCCTGGAAAAGCCAATCAGTTACTTCGGCAGCGATGGAAGTTTGTGAAAATACAATGGCACAATCTCTGCTGAGCTCAGGCCCAGCAGCAGAGCCAAGAGTTTCCCTGGCTTTGGATAAAACTTTGCTGTGGTTACATGGGATCATGTGATGGCAGCTGATCTCTCCAACCTCCAAAGTTCTCACTCCAGGCCTCTTCTACTGCACAAAAACACCCTGAGTGTTCAAAACATCTCCCTGCTCGCGTTTATTGATAGCAGAATTATCAGCCAAGTGTTGTTGAGTAAACTGCCACTGCTGGTGTTTCTGATCCTGCCAAGGCCTTTTCCCAGCCCTCTTCCCAGCCTGCCAGCCCAGCACAAACCTCCAGCACCCTCAGTTAAAGGGATTTCTAAACAGACACAGTTTCTCCCTCCAGCCCAAGGACACCCTTTGGCCTGCTCTGCACAACATGTCACTTCTGTTGATTCTTCACATTTGGGTTCTCAGCCCAGGGAACTTAGGGGCAATCAAGTCTAAGCTGGACTCTGAGCCCCTTTGAACCATGCTGATGAGGAATGTGTGTCTTGAAATGAATTTAAAGGAACAGAAGAGCAGGAACCTGTCAGCTGGGAGCTGCTGCTCTCTCCAGGACCTCTCCCCTGTGAGGAGCACAGCCCTGAATTTCTGGGACCTTCCTCCTGCAGGATAATGCAGGGTAAGGACAGGCAGAGTCAGCTCTGCCACAGGGTTGGTCCTCTGGAGAGATGAAAGGGACGTGGTTTGGTGGCCAAATGAAAGTCGTGGCTTTAAGGAAGAATTAAAGCCAGATGTTTCCAGCAGCTGCTGAGCCCAGCCTTTTGTGTCAGAGCCACCAAAGAGGCCCTGGCAGCATCTGCACAGCTCCGTGGTGGGAACACCCTGTAATCCTGCAGGCTCTGCCACGCTGCTGGAGGCTCTCTGGCTGGCTGGGAGGAGGCAACAGGAGCTGAGGCAGAGATAGTGAAGCCAGCTCAATATTTATTCCTTGTCTAAAAATATTTATTCCTTGCTGATAGTGAGGATGGCAGCAGAGGTGTGGTAACCAAATTTAGCACCTTTGGACAAAACACTGGGGCCAAGAGGTGCTTGAGCCATGTTGGCACCAGCTCTGCAGGCAGAGGGCAAGATGTGGGGAACAGGGACAGAACATGCCCCTGAGCCAGGGACCGGCCTTGGAGCCCTTGGGCAGATGATGCCCAGGTAACCCACAGATAAATCTGCTGTGCAGGGGCCTCATCAGACTCAGGGACAATAAACAGGCCCTGCCTTTATTCTGGTGTTTGTACTCTGCTGGGACTGAAGTGAGCACCCGTTCCAGAGTGGATGTAACACAGTGAAACTCCAGGAAAAGGGAGGCTGACTCCTTGTTTCAGCACAGTTGTGGAGGGAGCAGCGCTTCGCACAGCGAGGGAGAGCGCAGAGCTCGGGGCTGCCAGTGGGAGGTCCCAGCTCACACCCAGGAGCCATGAATCTCTCCCAGCCCTGCTCCTGCTGCTCCTTCACGCGCTGCCTCGTGGTTTTAACATTCACTCCTGGCTTCCTAAGGCCAAATTCCTGGTGCCCTCTGCTCTACCCCGAGGTGGAGTTTCCTCTTGCGAAACCAGCGGCTGTCCTGCTGGCTCTGAGGGCTGGGAGAGGCTCTGCTCGCAGTTCAGGTCTCCGTGTCCTGGTCCTCATCTTCCTCCTGCCCCATCCCGAGTGCTGGGATGCTCCTGCTCTAGGGGAGCAGAGGAGATGCCCTTGAATCCAGCTGGATCCCTTCTGCTGGGGAATGAGGAATAAATCCATAAGCTATGCCCGAAGCAAGGAAAAGTCAATAGAGCAGAGGAAGGTTGGTGACAGGAAATCCCAGTTTTTACTGGCAGTGGCTCACATCAGATAATCTGGCTCTAACAAGAAAGAAATGGCTCCATATTCCGATTCCATGGAGCTGGGTGAGGGACTGCTGCAGGAAAGGAGCTTCTTGCCTTGCCCTTTGCTTGTTCTCAGACTGGGATGTCTCATTTGTGTGTCCACCAGCTCACTCTGCTCTGGAACACCCTGGGCAGGAGGAACAATTGTTTCTGCCATGATCCCAAACCCAGCTGTTGGGAGAAGGCTTGGGGAGCTCCTGGGCTGCCTGAATGGGGCTCAAGGGGAACTGCCCATGCCTCAGTCACTGCTGGTGACTCACAGGAAAGAACCTGCCCAGGTATAAATAGAGAACTGGGTGTTTCGCCTCCCAACAGGTGACAACAGGACCTGGCCGTGTCCTGGCTCGAGCAGTGTCACTCCTGCATTTCTCCCTTGGCTGACACGGAATTGTCACGCAGCAGGAATTATTTTCTCACTCCATGGACCAGGCCTGGTTTTCCACCCCAGCCAGCGAGGCTGGGACTGTTCCTGAGCTGGAAATGTCCTGGTGACACTGAGCTCTTACCAGCTGGGTGTTTCCATGGAATGGGCAGAAGCAACTGCTGGGAAATGCTCTAATCTGAGCATTAGTGGTAATTTGACATCCCAGCAAAGCCTGGCTCCAGGAGTCCTCAGCTCCTGTGGGATCTCAGGTGCTCAGCAGGTCTGGAAATGGGGCTGAGAACCGTTCCATGCTGCGATCCCTCCGTTGCTTTGGGAGCTCCATTCGGGCACATTCAAAATGAAGGAGCAGCTTTGCAGCTCAGGTTTGTGAGCCAGGGTGATGCTTACCCTTGCCGGGGGTGTGAGCGAGGATTAAGGAGTTAATGGTTGCAAAGTGCTTCGGAGAGGACAAGCGTGGGGAAGGGGATGAGAAGGAGAAGTTCCCACTCCCACAATGGACCTATGAGAGTGTTGTTCAGATGCTGCTGGAGCTCTGGCAGCCTTGGGGGGCTGTGACCATTCCTGGAGAGCCTTTTCAGTGCCCGACACCCTCAGGGGGAAGAACCTTTCCTGATATCCAACCTAAGCCTCCCCTGGCACAGTTCCAGCTGTTCCCTTGGCTCCTGTGCCTGGTCCCAGAGAGCAGAGACCAGTGCCTGATGTGACAAACACTGATCTGACAGGGGTTTGCTCCCGTGCTGTCCCCGTGGACTGAGGTCGGGCAGCTCTTGGCAGTGAGAGGATTCAGTGTGTGAACAGTCCCCTCCCATTTATCCTGCTCCAACTTATTTATTCAATTTCTGTTTCTTTTTCTTTCACTCCTCCATGTCTTGCAGCTGCTACCCACGGAACAGCCAAGGGCCTGCCAGCTGGGCCGTGTTTGCTGGGCAGCTTGTGCTCTGTGTCTAATCTCCTCAATGGACCCTGATTATTCCCTGGCTCCGACTTATCCACACGGATCTGCCCAGCCCTAATTGCAGGTGATGGCATTGGTGAGGTCCCTCACAGGGCAGGGGACCTGAGGGCTGGAATCTCCATCTTCCACCCACACCGCAGTGTTTAGTTCTCTTACCAAAACCAACCAGTTACCCCTCAATGCATTGTAATGTATTTTGTGGATGTTGCTCTAAAGCAAAGTGGTTTCAAGGTGTGTTTTCCTGGCAGGAATTCCCTTAGAGCATCATTCTGGGGGAACACCCAAGTCGGGGTGTAGGACAGGATTTTGGGGTCTCAGGACTTTAGGCAGGGCACTTCGGGCCTTGCTCAGCCCTTCTGATACCTGAGCTCAGGTGTGTCACCCCCGCAGCGGGAGCGTTACCTGGGCAAGGCGCAGAATGGACAATTTGGGCTCCAGTGGACTCAGCCAAGCCCTTCCCGAACAGATGAGCTGAACCAAGGGCTGCCTTGTGCAGGAGCCTGCCGTGGGTTCGTGCCCTGGCTATATCGGTGCTGTCTGCAGGAAATCCTGCTCCTGCGACATTCCCACCGGAGCCACGGCCCCTTCCCAGCACTTCCCCACCCGTTCCAGCCCTGGCAGCCGCTCCGGCCCCTTCCGCACCTGCGGCCGGGGTCCCGGCGAGGGTGGACGTGGGTCTGCCGGCAGGATGGGGGACAGCGGGAGGGGACGGGGGAGCGGGGACAGTCCCTCGGCCCCCGGGCACAGGGAAGCGGGACTGCGGGATCGCAGCGCCGGCGCTGGCCCGTTCCTCAGTGTCCCTGCGGGATCCGCGGGGCTGGCCCGAAAACTGGCAAAATCGGGAAAAAAAGGGGCCGGGGCGAGCGGTGGGGTCGGAGCGGGGTCTGACCGCGCCGGTGTGTGCGGTTTGTTGGAAGCATAAAGGATTATGAGTTCTTTAATTAGAAAAAACAACCAACCAACCAAAACCACCCCCAAAACCCCAAATCCGAGAATTTTCCACAAGGCGGCTCAGGGCCCTTCCACTCTCTCCGCGGGGGACGCCGCTTCCCCCGCGCGGCGCTGCAGCCACCGCGCCCTCTGGCGGAGCCCGGCGGGGCGGCCGCGCCCCCCTCCGCGCGGGAATGGTCCGTCCCGGCCGTGCCCCGGACGCGCTCGGTGCGCCCGGAAGAGGCGGTGGCGGCGGGCGGGGAGCGGGCGGGACGGGCCGGGCCGGGCGGCGCGGCCGGAGGCGGAGCCCGCGTGTCCCGATCGCCGCTCCGGGCACCGGGGAGCGCGGGCCCGCCGGCCGCGGCGGCACGATGCTGCTGTTCGTGGAGGTGAGGTGACGGCGCCGGGCCATGTGGCGGGAGGCGGCGGCGGGAGGCCGCGCACGCCGCGCCGGGGGAGGGGACGGGGCTGACACAGCAGATCCGGGGGCGGCGGCCGCGGGCGGGTGGGGGGGGTCGGGGGGCGCTCTGGAAGGTTCCGCCGGGGCAGGGGGCGGGGGAGGCGCCGCCGTGACCTTCGGGCGCCGCCGCGGCCCGGCCGTGAAGGTGACGCGGGACACGCGGGGCCTCCCCGAGGCCTTCCAGGAGCGGGCCCGGCGCGGCCCCTCGACACGCGGGGCGGCCCTGCGGGGCCGGCCCCGAGCGCGGCGCCTCGTTAATTGCGTTAATTAAACAGTGGGGGTGGTTTGTGGCGCGGGAGGGGGGGTTCTGCCGTTCCCCGGCGCGCCGGGTCCGGGCGGGACGAGGAGCGCGGCCCGGCCCGGCCCTGGAGGTCACCGAGGAGGGCGGGCGCCGTGTCCGCTGTGGCCCAGGATGGGGCTTCACCTGCTCACGGCCTTTCACGGGTTCGGCCAAGCGCTTTTAGCCTTTGCTGAACGAACCCGGGTGGCCGCCATAAACTTTGCACCGAGTTTTGTCCCGAAACGTGCACGGAGCAAGGAGCTGCCGGGGCCGGGGGAGTAACGGGGGGAGCCGGGCGGGCGCTGGGCTCTGTCCGCACGAGGGGTTCAGCTCGGGGGGTTCTGCCCCGGGGTTTTGTTCGGGTGACGGGGGGAGATGGTGCTGGTGGGCTCACACACAAACACCAACATGTGCTCCGTGCCTAGGAACCTTTCAATAAAGCAGTTTAGGAAACACGTTCTGGTTTTTAAGTGAATCACCTCAGTTCTGAGCTGAATGTTCTTTGGCTTTGCGGGGAGGACTAAAAGTTGTCCTGAACACGGTGACAGGCCTGGAGAATTAGGGGTTGCAGCGTTGTGCTGGAAGAGGAACTGCTGAGGCTGATGGGAGGCATGAGCAGCTGCCTCATCCCAGGCTGAGCGTGGCGAGAGGCCCCGGGTGCACGAGGCAGGTTCTGGAATGCGGGGATGGAGATGTGGATGGGAGCCGGAGCAGATCAGGGAGCACATGGCTGCTGCTGGTGCTGTGGATGGGAGCTGGAGCTCATCAGCACTTGGAGATCTTAAGGGAGTCCTAAAGCACAAACTCAACCCTGATCTTTCTCTGATATGTTGGGAGTTCCTGTGATTTTCATTCTGAAAGCCTCAATAATATTTAATTTTGAGTTCCTGAGGAACATATGGACTTTCTGAAGGTTTATTTTCACTGCCAGGACAGAGAGCTGGAGCTCAGAGCTGGGTGTCCTGGAATGCTGCAGTTGGATGCTTGGGAGCAGCCAGCAGCTTTATCTGGGGATCTTTGGGGATGCCGAGAAAATGAGGCACAGAATGGGTGGAAGTCCTGAGGTTTTCAGGGGAATTGGCTCAGTTGTTGTAGCTGTCAGTGTTTACATGGTGATTGTGCCGAGCCCTTCACAGTGTGTGAGGGGGAATTGGGTTTCCTTCAACATCCTTTAGTTCCAAATTTCTGCAGTGATGGCTGTGTAAGGGCTGTATAAGGCTCGTGCTGTTTCATGCTTCTATGTTTGGGGCAGGCCTTTTTTCTCTCTCTAAGCCAAGATTTGTGTTAATAGTTAATAATTAGGTGCATTGGAATATTAATAAATATACATCCAGAGAAATGGAATTGATAATGGCTGCTGGGCTCCACTCAGATGGATATATGCTCCTAATTCCATATATTTGTAATTTCTTGGGAAAATGGGAGTCTGTGTGTTTCAGGTGGGTGAAACGCTGCCCATGCGGTCTCCTGGTTAGAAATCCAGGACTGTGGGAAGCACTGAGTGTTGTTTGCCCTCTGGAGCAGGTGAGGCTTCCTGTGACCCCACACTGCCCCTGGTCACACCCCTGTGACCCAGGTACCACCTTCAGACAGCGCAGCTGTGCCTGGGCTTTTCCAAGGGGTGGAGGAGGCTCACCAATGGAAAACCCTGCAGCTCCTGGTGGGAGGGATGTTGCTGTGACCACTGAAGTTACTGTGAGGTTGGGAGTTACCAGAGCACTGGACTGTTGTTACCTGAAACCTGCCAGCAGCTCTGAAGGAGTTCTGTGTGTTGGTTTGACACCAACCTCTCCTTATCCAGCCTCTGAGTCTGCATCAGCTCCCCTCAGAGAGGGCGGTCACAGCCTGGGTGAGCCCCTCAGGGTCCCCACCTGCCTGTGCCCCAGCCAGCACAAGGCTTCTCTCAGCTGCCTCCCGGAGCTTTGCTGACCTTGGGGTTTTTCCATCTGCTTACGTTTCCATTTCTGGAAAAGGGTTCGTTTCTCCCCTCACAAGTTTAGTTAAATTCTCTTCTGGATTTTTGGCTTTGTTTCTGTTTCAGAGAATTTGTCTACTCCAGGAAATCTATCACAAGATCTGAGTTAGGATTTTGGTTGCAGAATAATTTGAGTTAATGTTAAAATCGAATGGTTTAAAACTCTTGAGTGCCTGCAGTTTTGTTAGCTTCATTGAATCTGGTTGAGTGTAATCTAGATGTAATTACAAGAAGAAAAATATCCTTTGCCATGTTTCAGAATGAGAATTTTCTTCAACAGCCAATTTTTAGGAGTTGCTGGAGGAGAATCTTTGATCCGCATTTGCTGGAAGTAGTGGGAGTGAGAGGGGAAGCTGTGCTGAGGAGGAGAGCTTTGTCAGCTCGTGGGTCCCAGCGAGTGTTCCCAACCTTTGTCACTCTGTAAAGCTTTAACCTCGTCATGAAAGTTCCCGATAGCAGCTGGGAGGATCATGCTCAGCCAATCCCACGGGCTCAGTGTTTGCAGCCTCAGTTAAATAAGCAAGAATTGATATTTTGGCCTTCTCTTCTGAAGAGCCACTGGCCAGGATGGAGCAATTTTGCTCGTGGAGCGCAGCATGGATTTCCCAAAAGCTGATGTAAATTAGGGACTTTTTATCCTCTGCAGTCCGTGGGGTTTTGCTGTTAAGATGAGTGAGAGCAGGCTGCGTCCTGCTGGGCTGTTACAGCTCGGTGTTTCTAGCACAAGGGGAAGGGGCCCACGCTCTGCTCCAGGTGTGTGTCCCAGCCATTGTGTTCATCACTTCATCAGAAAGCTTTTAGTCCCAATCACCTCCAGAAATGCAGTAGCCACAACAAAGTGGTTCAGTTTCACTTTGTCACATTTATTCCTGCAAATTACTTTAGGCCTGAGCTCAGTGCTACCCTTCGAGATGTAGGTAGTGAGGCATAGTTTATTTTTAGAAAAGAATGAATCATCTTCTGGATGTGTCTTGTTTCTTTTTCCTTTGTTGAGAAGTAAGTTCAAGGAACTGCTGCCTCTGGATCTGTGAGCAGGAGCCCATGTGGGCAGGTGATGCTGCCCCAGGAGTGACCAGAAGCTGAGCAGAACTTGCTTTGGAACTGCTGAACTGCAGTGACAGCCTGTGGTTGCTTTGCAGGTTTTGTTGGGGAACAGCTACTCTGAAATCTGCAAAGGGAAATACACGTGTGTCCTTTCACCCTGAACTATTTCCAGTTTCCAGCTCTGCTCCTGGGCAAAGATTAACGGGAGGGGAAGACTCTGTTGCTATGTGGATTAAATCAGTTGTGCGTGGGGGGTTTGAGTCTCAGAGCTCTGCAGAAACCGTGGTCTTTGTTTTGCTTCTCACACGGTTGTCTTGAACTTCTCCAGTTTTTGGAGGCTTCTTGTTCCTGAGCTGGGGCTTGTCCTTGCAGCAAACAGCTCTGGCACGAGGTGTGACCTTGGCAGAGGCATTATCTCTAAAGCTATTGCAACTGCTTCCTTATCCTTGTGCTGTGTGTTTGAGGCCTGGTAGTGAGCCACTCCTTAACTTCAGAATCCAGGAGCCTGGCCTCCAACATGCCCAGCTTGCTTATCTGTGTGTTTGTGGAAATGAGCTGGATTAATGGCTTTCACCTTTTAAAGTCCAGCAAATTGCAGCAGTGAAGTGGAGCATCCATCGTTCAGTGGCTGGAGGAGCTGCTACAGCTGCTTGTGGGGAGTTGGGATATCCTGGGGGGAGAATTTTTGCAAAAGGGTAGTTTTATTCACTACCCTATAACTATAGTTATTATTTCTCTACATGAAAAGAGCAAAAGCCATGTTTTTGCTCCATGCTGCTGCTGGATTGTTGGATTCCTCACCCAAAATGCCTTTGAGCAGCTCTGGGAGAGGGACCTTGAAGGACTCTTGTGCTGTGGGAGTGAGTGTTTCTCTGTGTCAGGTGCCAGGCTCGGTTCTTGCAGTTCTTCTTGTCTGTTTCATTTGTAACCCTTTGACACTAATTATGGTCCTTGTTGCCCAGGCCCAAAGTGAGCAGATCCTGTTCTCTCCCCAGCAGGCTGGGATGGTGTGTAAGTTTGTCTTGGCAATTCAAAACCTTCAATCTCCTTGGTTACCAGTCTGAGGAAATCATTAGTGTCTGTTGATGTGTGTAAGATTCCTGGGGAACGGGGTAGGACTGGGGGTAAGTTCAGGAGGAATCCTGACACAGCACAGGTGATGCTTGGTTAGTACAGATATCACTAATTCGGTTAAGTTATACAGTTTCTTCTCCTTGACATATGTTTTTTTACCTTCCTTTCTAGGAAGGGGTCTGGAGGAGGGAAAATTTCCCTTTCTGGTGAAAGGGGACTGGAGCATTATGACAGTCAAGTCTTTAAAAGCTTATGAGTTCCCAGAGTCCTTGCCGAGTAGCCGCTGCCTCCGCTGATGTTGTCGGATGTCAATAAAGAGAGGTTGAAGGCAACACTTCTCATGGAGGTAGAAACGAAATACTTGGAAAATACCAAGGATTTTCCTGTTTTCATTGATAAAAAAATCACATAGGTGCTTAATAGCTGGGTAGACACTTGAGATGTGGAACTCTAGAGACAATCACTAAATTTGCCTGTATTTCCTGGCTTGACTTCTGAGGCTTCTCTGGGTTGCTCTCACTCACCAAAGTGTTCTGCTCTCTCCAGCAGGTAACATCGAAAGGTGCTGGCTTGAACCCCAACGCAAAAGTGTGGCAAGAAGTGCCCCAGGGCAGTGGTGAGGCCGTGCCCCCCACCAATGGCACAGAGCACACGTGGCAGGAGACAGCAGCAGCCCAGGGGACTCCAGCTGAGGGTGAGGTGTTGGACAGGGGTTGTGATATGGCCCCTCCTGGGGACACTCGGGGAGTTCAGCTGTGAGGAGCAACCTCTGGCTCTGGTCCTTGAGTGCTGATGGAGCAGTGTGTGTAAAGGAGATGAGAAAGCAGCAGGTGCTTTGTGAGGGTGCTGGGTCCCAGCAGTGGGCTCTGGTTCAGGAAGGGCTCTGAGCTCTGCTGGAACAGGATTCAGGGGCCCGGTGATGACCAAGTAACGCGCTAAGAGGGAGCAGGGTGCTGAATGTGTAGAAATGGATTCATGACATGGCTGCACTTGAGCATCCACTGGACCCTGTGAACAGGAAAATGAGATCTGAGGGCCACCTGCAATCCTGGGGGACCGAGGTGCTGCTGAGAGCTGTCAGGAGCATTTGTTCTGGAGCAGAGCCTGTGCAGTACCCATGCTTAGCTCCTTTCCATTCAGGCTGTTCCACTGCAGTCCCATTCCCATCCTTGCCACACAGGCAGGGTCCAGAACTAAGGATTCAACTGGTTTCTGAGTCTGTCTCGGACTCAGTCCGGGGTGTAGCTGAGGTGACTCAGAGCATGGCAGAGGATGCAGAAGATTCCCTGCAAAATGGTTTAGTCAAAGTTAGGGATAAAGAAGAGAACATTCAGCTTGTATGGCCTTGTCAAAGGTTTCTGGTAAGTCAGCAGAAGTGAGGAGAGAGCGCTGGGTTTGTGCTTTGCCTGACAGAAACTCATTTGTCTCTTCATAACAAAGTGAAGCAATTGAGGCAGTGTAAGCAATTTTCATCCCTTGTTTTTAGCAACCTCACTTAAATATTTTAAATTTCGTGTTGAAGGACTGGATTTTAGATTCTCTGCCACTTTGGGGATCAATTTCAGGATCCTTTATTTACTTTTATTTGCTTTTCCCTGAGAGCCTAGTGCAAACCAGATCTTCCTGAAATTGGAGAGCTAAAAGTTCTATCCAGCACAAAGTCTAACAAATACAGGCTAAGGTTAGACACTCTCAGGTACAGCTTTCTTGAGTATTTGTTTTAATGTTGGTTGCCAGAATTTTTCAAATGGGAAATATGCTGAAGCTGACAGGAGTTTTCCTGCTGCTGGTGTGTTCCTTTGCCAGGTAACATAGAGATCTCAGAGGACAGCTGCAAGCAGTATGAAGTGATGTATTCCCCGTCCTGTGAAGCCACAAGGAATGGCACAGGAGTTGATGAGGCGTCAGCAAATGGAATTGTCCTGGCGACTGAAGATCTGGGATACCAAATCTATGAAGTATCTGGTGAGTGTTGAAGCTCAAATGCTGCTGTCAGTGTCTGTAACCCCCCTGGAGCTGCTCTAAGTGGGCTGTGACCAAGTTAGAACTCTGACATGTCCATGTGTATCCAAGAAGCTCCAGTATGGCCTCAACACGTGCCAAACAACTGCAGAGTGGGATCAGAGTCGTTTTGAGAGTGTGGAGTCTGGGGGTCTTTAAACATCTTGCTTGAGCTTTTCCTCTTGGTCCTACCCAGAGGGATTCATTCTTGTATTCTGCAATGAGATGTGTCCTTGCCTGGTCTTGTTGGCATGAAAGTGGGAGCTGATGGTGGATGTGGTCCCTTTCAGGTGATGGCAGCTCCCCTGTGTCCACAGAAGACATTAGAGAATGTTTGAGAAAACAGCTTGAATTCTGCTTCTCTCGGTAGGTGCAGTGGTATAAACCCTTTATTAAATAATCTTGGGCAAATATCCCTCTTCTTGGCTTGATATGTACCATCATCCTGATAAAAACACAAACCAAGATTTGCTGATGTGCTGTAGAAGCCCTGTGGCACCTTCCAGCTGTTTCAGTCCTGTGTGTGCAGCTGTGTCCTTGGATGAGGATGACTTTGTGCTTCACAGTCATAAGACATTGAGATCATGTACTCTGTGGCACCAGAAGTCTTTTTGGCAGATCCTTTTTGCAGACAAACGTGTAGGGCACTAGAACTTCATTAAGTTTTTTAAATTATCTCGCTCTGTTGATTTGCTGAGATTTGTTCCAGGAGAGAAAGTCTGAGGGTGTTTTGGTTGTGAATGGTACTGGTGAATATTTATTTAAGCCTGTAGTTATCCTCTTGTTTTGAGTTTTCTCTATTATTTATTAAATAATAATTTTATATCTTTTTAGAGAGAATCTTTCAAAGGATCTCTACTTGATGTCTCAGATGGACAGTGATCAGTTTGTTCCAATATGGACAATTGCCAACATGGAAGGGATTAAGAAGCTGACAACGGACATGGACCTTATTCTTGAAGTTTTGAGATGTAAGTCTGGGACTTTGGTGTCTGTATCAGTAGCACAAAGAATCCTTCCATATTTCAGAAGGATGTTGCAGTCTCTGAGCTGGCTATGGTTTGTTGTTCTGGTAAATGGTGACAGGAACTTTACTGAGTAGGAGGCTGTTCAGTAAAACTCCTGAATTCTCATTCTTTGTTCCAAGTTCCATGAGAGAGTCTGCTACTGCTGACATGTCCAAATTTTATACTTTATTTTCAGCTTCTCCTATGGTACAAGTGGATGAAAGGGGGGAGAAGGTCAGACCAAACCACAAACGATGTATTATCATTCTCCGTGAGATCCCTGAAACGACACCTATAGAGGTAAATCAAGAGAAAGGAAATAAGTAACTGGTACTGGTTTTGGAAGGTGTTTTCAACAGGGCTTCAAAGAGCACCAGGAAAAGGTCAGCTGGTGTTTAATTGGATTAAACACGGATATTTTTCTTCTAGACCACATCAGTAACTTTTTCCGCTTGGGTGCAGTGTCAAAATATTCAAAACAAAAACTTATTGTCATTATCCCTTCCCAGTATTTACTACTATATTTAAACCTTCTTAAGTAAACTTTTTTTCCACCAAAGCTGAGCTAGCTTGGCTTTTCTGGAAGGAAGTTTGAACTGGTTTCTTTTCAGATCCAAAAATAAATCAGTCCAGGGCATAGCTTGGAATTCAAGCTAAATTTTTGTCACAGCAATAACTTTTCTTGAAGTCAGACAGTTGTTTTGGCAGCAAGAAATGTTGCTAAACATTTCTCATTCATTGAGCCCCAGCATGAGCTGAGCTCATTATGCCCGAGGAGGGAGGATAATAAAATTCCTCTTGATACTTGGCAAACAGAATGATTTAGTTCTTTGTTTTTTAAAGTTGTAATACATGGTGTTTGTCTACCAGCATTTTTAATGAGTTCTTTTAATGCAAACTCTGAGCAGCTGCTTGTCCCTCTCTTTACAATCTGATTATTCCAAAGCTGTCAGGTCGCCTTGACTTAATAATATTTCATGGAATCATTGTTGTGTCCATGACTCTGCTGATCTAAAGCCACACTTTTCCTACCTGCTTCATATGAAAGTATCACCAGGTCTCCACAGATCTCGATTTTCTTACCAGCTGTGGCTGCTCTGTTTTATCTTGGGGAGCCCAGGAGGCTGAAGTAGGATTTGTGGGTTAAGAAGCAGGTAGAGGGAAATTTGGTCAGGGGAATAAGAAAACATCCCTGGTCACGGGGGAGCAGCAGCTGAGGAGCTGGAGCATAAACTTGGCTCACTTTAGTGTTCACTGTACGAGGGCCCTGAACTTGTCTCCGCAGGAGGTGAAGGCTCTGTTCAAGAATGAGAACTGCCCCAAGGTGATAAGCTGTGAGTTTGCTCACAACAACAACTGGTATGTTACATTCCAGTCCGACACAGACGCCCAGCAGGTAAGGCTGCCTTCCTTGGCACCCCAGCTTTAATCCTTCCTCTGCTCAGGGAAAGTGCACTTGGGCTTCCTGTAGCTAAAAGAAATATTTATTTACTGATCCCCTCTTTGTTGTTTTAAGAGATTACTGGCAGATTCTGGTTAATAAGACCAAAGGTGGGAGATTGTGGGGTTATAATTCCCTTGCCTGGCTCTTGCCTTGGCATTCTCTGGCCATGACTGGCACTAGAGTCCTGAATTTGAAGTGTTAATGAATTTAGCTGGGCTGACAGGGAAGCACATGACTGCACGTTTGTGTTAAATCATGGAACATCCTTTGGGAAGTACAGCTTTATTAAGATATTCTAATGTCGATTTTTTTTTTTTGTATCTGCAGGCATTCAAATACTTAAGGGAAGAAGTGAAAACCTTTCAGGGCAAGCCAGTAATGGTAAGGCTGCTTTAGCTGCTGTTTCTGTTGGGATTGCATTGTGGTGTTTCTGTTTGGATGATGGTGACCATTTGTGGGGGTGATCCAAGGACTCAGCAGTGGGATAGTCCATAACTGGCTCTGGAGGCTGAAACGTGAACGAGGTCATGGGGAACTCTCACAAATTACAGTTCAGTGGCTGCTGGTTACTCACAGCACTGCTTCCCAGGGGGGGTGAAATACATTCCTGTGCTGGCTTCCCTTCTCCATTGCCCCAGAATCTGGGTTTGCAGAGCTCAGGAGAGGGATTCCTGCCCACTGTGAGCCTTGAGGTGGCTGCTGCACAAAGCAGGCTGGAGCAAAGTGCATTCCTGTGAGAGGAGCTGTCATGATTGGAGTCTGGACAGTTCCTGCATTTTTCTTTAGTTTTACAGATCAGCCAGCTAAAGCAACGTGTGTCCTTCCCCTTATCATGCTGTGGGAATATGAGCTGGAGTGATTTTATCAGTTTTTATTCATAAACAGTAATGAACCTTCACATCCCTCCAGCAGGCAGGAAAGATGCCATGTTCTCCTTTTCTCCCAGCTGACGCCTGGTGTGATTTGCTGTCTTGCAGGCCAGGATAAAAGCCATCAACACGTTTTTTGCTAAGAATGGTTACCGGGTCGTGGATTCCGGTGTGTATCCCCAGCCCGTGCAGACCCAAGCCCAGTTTGCCTCCCCCCTGTTTATGCAGCCTGTATATAGCCCTCAGCAGTACTCGATTTACAGCATCGTGCCTCAGACGTGGTCTCCGAATCCTGCACCTTACTTTGAGACACCACTGGTGAGTAACAGCTGCTGAGAAGGGAGCCCAGCCCATCAGGGATGGTTTGGTTAATAATCACCAGGGTGAGTGGGTGTTCCAGGTTTCTTGGTCAGTTCCTTCTGTTTTGTGACACTTTTGTCACGGCCCTGATAAAGCAGCGCTGTCAGAGGAGCTGCCAGTGTCACCATTGGCTGCCACGTATTTCAAGGAATTTTGGTGTGAAATTCCATTATTCTGCAGCTTGTGTTACTGGAAGAGCCCATAGCCTTTCCAGGAATGGGGGAACTCTGCTAAAGCAGATGCAGACTGTGAACCTGTGGGGATTTGGCTGGAGTAATGAGTTCCCACCGCAGTAGATGCTGTAGCCCAGTGTGAAATTACAGCCATGAGTAACTGCTGGAACTGATCATTAATCTGCAAACGTTCTCTTTGTAGCTCAGCCACTGAGACTGTTGTGTCTGTTGCAGGCCCCGTTTCCCAACGGTGGATTTGTGAATGGCTTTAATACACCAGGATCATATAAAACAAATGCTGCTTCTCTGAGTATAGGTCGCCCATTCCACAGGAATCGGTAAGAGAGTTCTGCCAGGGGTCTGCTCCTGCAAAACTTGCACTGCTGAGATCCTCAAGTGTTCCTTGCATGCCACATGCAGTGTGATGGGACCACATGATTTGTTTTATTTTATCAAATGAGTGATGTTTTTCAACTTTACTAAAAAAATGAAGTAGAAGGTGTCAGCTTAAGAGCCTAAAATAATGGACACAGTGCTGGAGAGAGCCAAGGTAACTCCTTTAAAAGCCTCAGAGGAATTTTTGCAGACAAATAAATAACTTCCTCCTCAGGTCATACTTGTAATTATGTTTGTTATACACAGATTATAAACTCCTGCAGCACAACATAAGCCTTTCCTGCTGGGATCAGGCTTGTGGAGCTGCTGGTTCCTGCAGTGGGAGTTGCTTGTCCTGATTGCTGCGTCCGTCCAACTGCTCGATGCTGGGGCTGTTCCTGTAATTTATTTGCTTTATCCCCATCTTTCCTGAGAGCTGTAAGGACTTAGCTCAGATACAAACACTGGGGAGGAGGAAACACTTTGTATTGCTGGAGCAATTGCTCTGTGAACACAATGGAGTTGTAACCTGTGTGTGGGGGTGGGAGTTGTTGGTGTGCAGCACTGGGCTGGGATCATGGGAATTGCTGTTGGTATTGTTAGAGAAATCAGTCAACAGCTGCCAGGGCTGTGAGTGGGTTTGTGGTGCAGTTCAGGTCTGTGGCTGTTGGCAGAAGGGGAACTTCAAGCTTTGGTCTGTGGTGACTCAGCAGAGTCTTAACACAGACTGTGGAACTGGGAGCGTGACTGCCTGGAAGATGGAGCAGCTGCTCCAGTTGCAGCTGCTCAGCTCCAAACTCACATTTTGACAAAGGTGGTTGGGTTGTTTTTTTTTTTTTTTTGCTTTAAGTTGTGCACAATCTTAAAACCTGTAAAGCTCTCAGGTATATGGACCCTCATGGAAGTACAGATGCTGCAGCTATGCAAGAACTGTGGTATCCAAGTGCTAGCACCTTGAAATGCCTCCTTGTACATCACATCTGCATAACCCAAGCTTTTAAAATCCTGGTCATGTAAAGGCTTCCGTTTGTGAGACTTGGGTGCTTGAGGTGGCAGCTTTAGGTCGGTGTGTGCAGGTCCTGCCGGCCCAGTGATGATCAAGTATCGCGCTAAGAGAGAACAGGTCACAGTTGGGGCTGGGCAGCCTGTGCTCCCTGCTTGTCCTTCCTCCTGCTCTTCCTTCCTTCTGCTCTCACATCATTTCTCCTCCTCTCTGCTCTTTTTTCCCTCCTTTATCTTTCCTTACCTTTTCTGCTTTGCTCTTCTGCCCAGACAAGACTGTGGCCTTCTCAATGACGGGTAAGATTATGAGATCTGAGGGCTGAACAGTGACTTGAGAATATGCCATTTTGAGAACAACTTGGACAAAATGGAAGAATTCAGTTGACTTTGCTCCTCCTCCTCCCTGTGGTTGTTGCTGATGGGAAACTAAAATTTTACTGGGCCCTTAAAGCTGGTTCTTGAAGGTGGGAAGTGTGAATTCATCTCTGTTCAGCAAAACTCCTCTTGACCTGCAGAACAGCTTGTTTGGAGAGTTCATCCAGCTGCTGCTTTTGGGTTTCTGTCCTGGCCCATTAAACCTGATTTGTTTTGTGGTACAGACAGTTAATAGTTAACTGCTGGAGTTTTCTCTGTAGCTAAACATTTGTTTAAGCCACTCGTATTTATTTTGTGCTGATTTGTTGCAACATCCTTGTGGGAAAGGGAGATGGAGGAATTGTACTTTGGCTGGCACTAGGAGAGTTTCTTCTGATTTCGTGGAATGAGATTGTTTAAAAACAACAAGTGTGCAAAGGCCTCCTGCTGCCCTTAAATTATGTGATGTGTAGAGTTTACCAAAGGAGAGAGAATTTGGGTTCTTGTCTTTGATCAGTGCTGCATGGAAAACCAGTGAGGAGCAAAAGTAGAAAAAAGTTGAAGACACCTGAATGCAGCTCCAGAAAACTATTCCATATTGTGCTGGAACTGAGTTTTTCTGGAGAATTCTACATTTAAGACCCTGAGTCTGAACTTGCAGCAGCACTGAATGTGGAGAGCTGTGTCTGTGCTCAAAGGAACCACAGCTTTAAAGCTGAATAATCGATAACGGGGTGGAACATTTGGGGGTTGGGAACTGCAGAGTCGGTGCTGGGGGTTTGGGAATGGGAGCAGCCAGGCTGAGCCTGGCTGTGCATGGCAGGGCTCAGCTGCCCTGGCCTGATCTGCCATGTTCAGTCACTCCTGGCCTTGTGTCTCAGTTCAGTTTGCTTGCCTGTGGCCAGATCAGTCTGTTCCTTGGCCTTGGCTTGTTTCTCCAGCTCCATTTCCAATGCCCTGTGCCAGTGCTGCAGGTCCAGACAAAGAAAAAATTCCTCTTTGGGTTCTTCTGGCTCTTCTGTGACCCCTGCATTTGGAGATTTTTAAAATTGTTTGAGGTTTTGGGGCTCTTTTCCCCCTCTTTGGTATCTTTTTGGCAGCGATCTCAAACAGGAGCTCTGGTGCTTGCTGATCTGCTTTTCTTGTCAGCTGTAAATCAGCTGCAGCTGGTGGGGGCTCTGCTGTGGTTCCTCAGCACGGGGGTCCCGCAGCTCCTGCTGTGGTTCCTGAGCACGGGGGTCCCACAGCTCCTGCTGTGGTGGTGGCTCTGCTGTGGTTCCTGAGCACGGGGGTCCCACAGCTCCTGCTGTGGTGGTGGCTCTGCTGTGGTTCCTCAGCACGGGGGTCCCGCAGTTCCTGCTGTGGTTCCTGAGCACGGGGGTCCCACAGCTCCTGCTGTGGTGGTGGCTCTGCCGTGGTTCCTCAGCACGGGGGTCCCACAGCTCCCACTCTGTCCCCGCAGGGTGAAGCCCCATTTCCGCTCATCCAGCAGCTCAGAGCACCCGGAGGGGCCTCCCGGCGCCGGGGCCCTGCCCATGGGGGACCTGAGCAGAACCAGCTCCAGGAATTTTGTCATGGAGCGCCACAACAGCTCATTAACCGGGCACCAAGACCAAGGGTATTCCCAGAAGGATTCTCCCACGGCACAGCTGGAGCAGAACGGCGATTACGGCGTCGGCAGGGGCAGGTAAAGGGCTGTGTCCTGTGTGTGTTGGGACTTGGCTTGTGTGAGCCAAAGATACCAACCATCAGCACAAAATATATTTCTGTAAGGAGCAGCCATGAGAAAACTGATGCTTAAGTAAATCAGGAGCAGTAAATGCTGACCTGGGAGCAGGAATGGCTCCAGTTTCACTCTCCAGCTGGTAGTTACTCTGACAAACAGCTGGCAGTAAGACAGTGAGGTGTCTGTCTTTTAAAGTAACTGATTAGTTCCCAGAATTAAAACAGATGTTGAAGAAAAGTTGGCATCTGTATTGCTGTAAATAATAAGTCAATCCTCAGCTGGGAATTTGATGGTTCTCAGTAGTTTAAGATTAACTGGTTTTATCTCTTTGTAACTCAGGGTTTAAACACTTGAAAGGGCAGATCAGTGAGAAATCAGACTAATAAGTTTATTACTGTAAAATAATTGTCCCTGTGTTTGGTCAGATGCTCGTGCAGGGAGCTGAGAAAGAGGAGCTGTTCCCAAATTGACTCTTTTCCAACTTCTTCCAAAGTTGGAACTTTGGCCCCTGGTGAGGAGGGAGAGCATCCCAGAGCCTTGTGTGGGGAAGGCTCAGCAGGCAGCTGTGGCTGCCCTCATGCAGAGCAGTGCCCACTGCAGCTGGCTGGGTGCACTGACTGCTGCTCTTGTCTTTGAAGGAGGAACGTGTTCAGAGGTCGGAGGAGACGGGAGGACGACCGGGTCTCAGTAAGTTCTGCTTCCCTTTTTGCAGGGAGTCACACAGGTGCAGAGTGTTGGCTTCCCACTTACTGAATGAATGGCAGAGTCCTTAAATCCTCAGATTATGTTGGGGGTTTACAATTTGCCTGGGAAGTTCCTGACACTTGCTCAGGGCTTTCATTGCTTGGTGTTACAACTCTAGTAACTTGAGTTTTCCTTCTCCAGAGACCTCAGCCTTCAGTAGAAACAAAGACTCAGACACCAAAGTTTGACTTGCTTGCATCCAATTTCCCACCTTTGCCTGGCAGCACAGCAAAGATTCTGGGAGAGCCTGTGCTGGAGAGCAGGATGTCCGACATCGTTAAAGGAGTCTGCAAAGAGAAGGTGCCTGGTCTTGTTTTTGTGCACACATGGGCAGATCTGGGTGCTGTGTCTCCCTCTTCCCTCTTAAAGGGTTGGTTTGTTAGAGCCACATATTCAGTGCTTTAATCCCAGACCTCATAGTGCATATTCCCAGGATTTTTGTGGGAATGCAGCTAGGGCTCATGCAGTTATGCTGTTGTAAACTCAGTGGTGTTTAGGAGTAAAGCGGGCAAAGGAAGAATGTTGGCTCTTGGAGTAGGAACAGTTTAGTGAAATGTGGGCCAGGGATCTTTCCAGATGAATCTGTTCTTTGAGCTGGTGGGACTCAGCACTGACATTCTGGATGACCTAGCCTTAGTTCTGGTTTTACCCACAGCTTGTTTTGCCCATATAAGGAGATATTGCGTTAGAGGTGATGGTCCAAAAGAAGTAAAATTCCTATTATCAGGACTTGAGCAGCCTTTGGGAGTACCCCACTTCTCAGATGTCTTACAGTCCCATATTGTGGAGCAATTTGAGTATTGTTCTGTATTTTGCAACTTTTGCTCTGTGTGCAGGAAAGCAAAGACTCCCTGTGCCCCTGCCCTGCTCCTGCTCCTGCTCCAGAAGAACAAACGCCCAGCACTGCCCAACCGCCTGTGCCCAGCGTGAGCTCCCCGAGCCAGACTGAGCCTGTGGTGCTGAGGTATGCAGAGAACATGCACACACCATGGAATTATGGGGTGTCCTGAGCTGGAAGGGACCCACAGGCATCATCCAGTCCTCCTGGCCCTGCACAGACAGCCCAACAGTCCCACCCTGGGCATCCCTGGCAGCAGCTCCTGGAGCTCTGGCAGCCTCGGGGCTGTGCCCATTCCCTGGGGAGCCTGGGCAGTGCCCAGCACCCTCTGGCAGGAGAATCTTTCCCTGATTTCCCTCCCCTGGCAGAGCTGCAGTGGTTCCCTGGTGTCCTGGCCCTGGTCACAGGGAGCAGAGGTGGGAGCTGCCCTGGGGGTGAAGCTGCAGCCCCCAGTGAGTCTCCCCTCAGTCTCTTGTGCAGCTGGACAGACCCAGAGCCCTCAGCCGCCACTCCTGACCCCCTGACCCTGCTCTGGACCCTCCCCAACAGCTTTAGATCTTTTAGATACTGTGGTGCCCAAACTGCCCCTAGGACTGGAGTGAGGCCACCTCAGTGCAGAAGAGTGGGACAATCCCCTCCCTTACCTGTCTGGCAGTGCTGGAGCTGATGCCCCCAGAGCCTCGTAACCCATTTGCATGTTCTAGCAAAGTCTCCCACCAGTGTCTGGCAGCAATGTTGGATGGTATCTTCTCCAGAGGCCACCAGATCATGGTGGGGATGGCTCTGCTCTTCTGTTCTGCACTTTGACTTCAAAGAAAGGAAATAATTTCTGAAACGTGAGTGAGTGTCAGTAGGTTTTAATTTGAATTGTTGTTGGTTTACAGCACGGTTCAGCCAGAGAGCAAACCAGAAGAAGTGTCTGCTCCAAAGGACGTGGCCAGCCCGGCTTCTCCGCCGGCATCCGTCTGTCCCATCAGTGCTGCAAAGCCCCCGAGGACAAACACCTCCTCACCTTCTGCTCAAGCAAGTGCAGCTCCTGCTCTGTCCACACAGGTAAGGCCCAGAGCAGGGAATGGGAATGACACAGGGGCTTGCCCCAGGTTGTGCGCCTGGTGGTGCCCCAGGTTGTGCACCTGGTGGTGCTCCAGGATGAGCTGGTGGTGCCCCAGGTTGTGCACCTGGTGGTGCCCCAGGACGAGCTGATGGTGCCCCAGGTTGTGCCCTTGGTGGTGCCCCAGGTTGTGCGCCTGGTGGTGCTCCAGGACGAGCTGGTGGTGCCCCAGGTTGTGCCCTTGGTGGTGCCCCAGGTTGTGCGCCTGGTGGTGCCCCAGGTTGTGCACCTGATGGTGCCCCAGGTTGTGCCCTTGGTGGTGCCCCAGGTTGTGCCCTTGGTGGTGCCCCAGGTTGTGCCCTTGGTGGTGCCCCAGGACGAGCTGATGGTGCACCTGGGAGCTGCCCTCTGCTCACTCTGTGTGTTGCTGCTGTTGTGCTGTGGCTTCGTGCCTGGCATAGGCTGGGAGGTGGCTGTGGTGCATAAACCTCGCTCTTCTCCTTGCTCCCAAAGGAGCCTCGCAAGCTCAGCTATGCTGAAGTTTGCCAGAAGCCCCCAAAGGAGCCCCCTCCAGTCCCTGTGCAGCCTCTGAGGGAGCACCGCACCAACATCGTCGCCCCTGCCAAAAATGAAGAGAATGGTACGTCGGAGAAGGCTCCGGAGAAGGCTCCTCACGAGAGGCCCGAAGGGAGAATGAAGGATTACTGCGGGTTCCGCGGCAGCGGAGCTCCCAGGGGAGCTGCTGGCAAAATCAGGGAACAGAGGCGCCAGTTTGGACGCAGATCTTCGCCTCAGGGAGCGCCGCGCCGCGCGGGCAAGGAGCAGTTCGTGCCACCCCGGTCACCAAAGTAACGCTGGGCCAGCCAATGATTCTGTTTCACTTGAGCTGTGGACTAAAGAGCAGCAGAGAGACTGAGGCGGGAAGGATTCGGGAAGGGGAATATTGAACTGGAGTGTGGCTTGTGTGGAGAAGTTGTGGAGGGTCCCAAAATTCATCTCTAAAAGTGATTTCACAAATGCTGGAGGATTCCAATCACTATAAATATAGAGATTATAATTTTTGTATTTTTGTTTTTAATTTGCAGAGGGTTTCCTGCTTGAAATCAGTTTTGGGATTGTGAAAGTAGCGTTTTGACAAAGTGAAATGATATGAGTTGACAAATTAACCTGTCCCTCGGTGTAGGAGGAAAAGGATAAGAGAATATTATTTTTGGAAAATGAGCATTTCTGTAAAATTAGAACTTTTTGTAACGTATTTAACGTTTGGCTTGTGGGCTGGTGTGTCTGCCATGGATGGCCTGGCATTGCAGAGGCCTCTGCAGCAGCATGAGCGGAGCGAGTGCAGCCAGACCTGTTGTCATCACTTAGTCACTGATGATGAAAACTGAATGTACTACTGTAGTGTAACCCATGTGTTTCCAGCTTGAAGTAGAGTCTCATGACCTTACTAATATTTCATGCAGCAAGCTTTTTAAGGTATAAGTTTTGCAAGATACTGGATTGTAGATGAGAGTGCGTGGACAGCAGAAATTGTCTCGTAGACGCAGTGGAAGGAGGCAAAGGGAGCATGTGAGAATCTTTATTATGCCCTTTTTCCTCGCCTCCTTTTGAGGGCAACTCCTTAGGTTTGGGGTTTTGTTTGTTTGCTTTTTCCCTCTCTTGTTACTTTCTCTAATTTCTTTATTACAGACTTTAGTGCATTTTTCATGGTGTGTTTTCCTGAGGCAGCCCCAGGGTAGGATGGGCAGGTGGCTACACAGCACCTGGTGTTACCTGCACAGGTAAGGAGCCTGGAATTCCAGCTGCAGATGCTGAATTCTGCCTTGCAGGTGGAACTCTGGGCACTCGCTGTCATCTCTGGATGACTGGGCAGCAAACCAGAGCTGTGGCTGGGTTTTCTCTGTGCTGACTCTGGAACAGGCTGTTGGCTGCTGTATTGCCAGAAATCAGGGTTTAGACTCCTGGGAACTCGTTGTTTACAGCTGATGTCATAGCAACTGACTCTTTTTAACTGTTTAAAGTGGAGCTAGAGATGCAGAGTTAAGGAAATCCCCTCTGGAGCAGTGGCTCCTTGCCAGCTGTGTGCTGACTGAATTTGCAACACTATTGTGCAGTAAGTGGTTAAGTTTCAGGGTGATTAATGACCGAAATAGGAACATTCAGCGCATTAATCTGCCAAAATCAGCATACCAGGGTTCAAAGTTCTGTATAAAGCGTTAGGGAAAAGTAGCTTCCAGCAGTAAGAATCACATCTTTATTTTTTCCTCTTTTTTTTTTAGTGAATAGCAAGTGTACAAATTTAAAGTTGTAAGTTGTGAACACTGGAAAACTCAATTGTGATATATTCCGTAACCATCTTAGTAATATATGCTCGTGTTGCCATAGAATGAATGTAAGTGGCAGTTAAAATAACTGTGAAATTTTTCATCTTCTGATTTCTTAGCCAGATAACCCTTGGCGACTTGGGCCTCAGTAGGAATTCTCTATCAACTGCTTGGAGAACACTCATATCTATTTTTATAAATATATATATAAAGCCAGAGTTGTCATTTCTCTAACTTATTATTCAGCTTGGCAATTGCTTTGAGTTGATTCATAACATGATATAATGTATTTATGCAGTTAACTGTTCATTTCTAGGCATGTTACAGAGAGAGAGTCAGAGAATCATCGAATGGGCTGAGTTGCAAGGGACCCATCAGGATCATGGAGTCCGACTCCTGGCCCTGCCCAGACACCCCCAAAATCCCAGCCTGTGCCTGAGAGCGTTGTCTAAATGGCTCTCGAGATCAGACAGGCTTGGAGCTGGGACCCCTTCCCTGGGGAGCCTCTGCAGTGCACCACCCCCCTCTGGGAAAGGACTTTTTCCTGATCTCCCACCTCAGCCTTCCCCAGCTCAGCTTCCTGCCATTTCCTCGGGTCCTGAAGTATGTATACATATATATATTTATATAGATATAGATATATATATATATATATATGTATATATAAACCCCAAAATCACTATTCACTTTGAAACTACCTGTACTGGGTTTGGGAGGTTTTTTTTTTAATTTAGTGAAAAAAAATCGTTGATCACATCCACAGTTAGGGATTCTTACAGACCCTTCTCCATTTATTTTGATGGTGCTCCTCTCTTGTTGGAACGATAGGCAAGTTTAAATATTTAGTGTCAAAGTCCTGAAATGCAGTGAATGCAAAGTTGAGTTAGTTTTAAAGGCTCTAAACAATTCCTGCAGCCAGACTGGAACAAAACAAGCCTGTAGGGTGGTTCATGGCTGTTTAGGGGAGATGTGTTCTGGGACGTCGAGGGAGCGTTGGGATGCCGACAGCTTTGGCTCTTTGGAGGAGGAATTGAGAGGGAAAAGGGGCTGGTGCAGGTGTGGCTCAGAATTCCCTGATCCAGTGTCAGTGACTTGCTTGTGCTGAGAGGACCTGAGTGGTGAAATGGAACTTTGTCATTGATCAGATGTGGGAAAGCCCAGCCAGCTGTGGCTCCATCTTCCCTGTGGGGTGTGCTCCGTGGTCCTGGGTGTTTCCAGCAGCAGCAGCAGCTCGTGCCTCTTGTGCAGGGGATGCAGGTCAGGCTGTAACTGATGGCTTTTCCCAGCATATCCAGACTTCTCTCAGCTTAGGGCACTTGGAATGATTAATTTCACACCTGTTTGCAAGGATTTCACGTGAGCATTTCCCTTCCACCGTTTCCAACTGTGGTTTGGGGTTTGGTGGTTTTTTGTTTTTTTGGTTTTTTTTTTCTTTCTATTCTTTTCTGTGCAGGGGGAAATTCCCAGTTGGATACAGAGGCTGTGAAACTGTTGGGGTGGGAGTTCCCCTTGGCACTGGGACCTGGCAGGGACTGGCTTTGCCTTTTCCTCTCGTGCTGGGCTGGGAGGGATCTTGTGTCTGTCCCCAGCAGTTCATCCGTGGGGCAGACTGGGGACACTGGGACAGAGGGGTGGTTTGGAACCAGAGCCACGCTCCTGCGTTCACGGAGCTGCTCCAAGTGCCCAGAGCTCCCGTGTTCCCTCTGGGTGTACCTCACGGGATACAAACTGCCCTGCTCTGCTGATGTTAAGTACCAGGAGGTGCAAATCACACCTAACTTTGAGTTTTAGGAACTGTGACTTGTCTTCAGAGTTGTTGACTTCTGTTAGGGACAGAAATACACTTCCCAGTTCAGTTCTTTTCCAAATTACTGCGTGTGGAAAAGATTGGGGCACTCTGTCGTGCTTCTGCTGGGGAGTGAAAAGAAGAAATTCTTTGCATGTGATAGTAAACTTTAAAGTGCAAAAAGTTTTGTTTCTTTTGATTTCTAACATTAAGTTAGTTTTATAGTATCTTACATTCCTGCTCTTGTTGTTTTGTTGGTTTTTTTTGTTTTTCTTTAATTAGCCTGGCACAGTATGATGGTGCAGTTTTAGCTGTAGGAAAAAAAACAAAAAGTAACCCACTATTAACCAGAAGAGAAAGATGATACTGTGGCAGATCAGTAGCAAATAAGTGACTTAATCAATGCTTTACTGTAGTTAAATAGCTATGGCCTTACTACTTTGTCGATATCAGCTTAATTGTCTTGAAACTGTCTGCGATTTTTACTGTTCCCAGGTGAGTTTACCTGGGCTGAGATATCTGGTATGTACAGATGATATTTTAAATTTGTAAAATGCACCATTGTATTACAGATGATGCAACAGAAATGCACTTCGGGGGGAAATGGCTTCTGATGAGTTTTTTTGTAAATCCTTGATTACTACAGATATGCAATAGAGTTTTTGTTTCTAATTTTGATATTTCCTTCTGAAACGTAAGATTGTTGCCATTAATCTGAATGATTTATCATGCTCTTCTTTGCGTGTATATATTCCATATAGTCTGAGCTTCCTTTAGGATGGTACATAATTTTGGGTTGTTGTAGTATTTTAGTTGGCTCTTCTCTTCAGTGCCTTTAGTGCAGGCACTTCAAGAGGTTCATTGAGTCTGTTTTTAATGTACAGTTGGGAGGACTTGAAATGGAGTTAAAGCAACTTATTTCTGAAAAAAAAAATCCATCTGCAAACTAACCTGTAACAACTTTAAAATTTTATATTTAAGAACCAGATGTTTATTTTTATGGAACTTCAGTTATGGATACAGTTTCCAAAAAAAAAAAATGCAACTTCAAATGTAAACAGACTGTGCATAAATGGGTTTTGTTCTAATTTTTATAGAATACAAAATATTCAGATAATATATTGAGCTCGAGTTACTACAGACATCTTGTTCCTCCCGGATGAATCCAGCTTCCCCTTGGCATTGACGATCTCTCTTCAAAGTGGTAGGAAAGGAGAAAAAAGCAACTTATCTGGCTTTTAGACTGTCTGTTCTGGTTTATTCCTGTTGTCAAAATGTCCAAAACAAATTTTGTGTAAAGTAGGTTCATGCTTTAAGTGTTCAAATGATAATACATGTATTTGTATTTGTTTTTGACATTGCCAAGGTGCTATGGGAAATTGAAATAACAGTTAGAAAAATAAAGCTGATTTAAAAGAGAAAAAAAAACACCAAAAAAAAAAAAAAAAGAAAACAAACCAAAAAAAAAAAGAAAAAAACCCTTAAACCACAATTCCCTGAGCTGTCACTTGTGTCTGTGGTGGAGGGTGAAATGGTTTTAGTGCAGGGGCTGGTGGGGGCCTGAGAATGGGGGGGAACGGGGGCAGAACCAGGGCTTGGGATGGGCTCTGGGGCAGCACCGGGACCAGGGACGGGCAGCAGGAGCAGAACCAGGGCTTGGGAATGGAACCAGGACTGGGGATGGGAGTGGAAAGGGTCCTGGGACCAGGGGTCAGGACCAGGGCTGGGAACAGAACCAAGACTGGCGATGGAGCCCGGCAGTAGAACCGGGACAGAGCGGGCTGGGACCAGGGATCGGGATGGGGATGGGGAGCGGGCGCAGGACTGGGAGCAGAACCAGGATTGGGATCGGTCCCAGGGCCAAGAACCAAGCCGGGACCCAAACCAGGACCACCGGGATCGGGTTCAGGACCGAGAGCCGGACTTGGGAGCGGGATTGGTCCCGGGGCCGGGAGCGGAACCGGGAACGGGATCGTTCCGAGAACCGGGACCAGGACCAGCACCGAGATCGGTCCCGGGTCCGGGAGTCGAACGGGCTCCGGGATCGGTCTCTGGACCTGGGATCAGTCCCAGGGCCGGAAGCCGAACGGGAATCGGTCCCAGGACCGGCACCGGGATCAGTCCCAGGGCCGGGAGCTGGATCGGTCCCAGAACCGGGTCCAGGACCGGCACCGGGATCGGTCCGGGTCCGGGAGCCGGATCGGCACCGGGATTGGTCCCTGGACCGGGATCAGTCCCAGGGCCGGGAGCCGGACCGGCACCGGGATCGGTCCGGGACCGGGAGCCGGATCGGCACTGGGATCAGTCCCAGGGCCGGGAGCCGGACCGGGAGCTGGATCGGTCCCTGCACCGGGACCAGGACCGGCACCGGGATTGGTCCCTGGACCGGGAGCTGGATCGGTCCCTGCACCGGGACCAGGACCGGCACCGGGATTGGTCCCTGGACCGGGGAGCTGGATCGGTCCCTGCACCGGGACCAGGACCGGCACCGGGATTGGTCCCTGGACCGGGAGCTGAATCGGTCCCTGCACCGGGACCAGGACCGGCACCGAGACCGGCGCCGGGCGCGGGGCGGCTGCAGCGCGGGGCGGGGCCGCGCGGGGGCGCAGCGGGGCTCGGGCGCGCGCGCGCCGCGCGGTCACGTGCCGGCGGCGCCGGGCTCAGCCATGGCGGAGGCTGCGGCCGCTCCCGCTCCCCCCGCGCCCCGCGGCCGCTGAGCCCCGTCGGACCCGCGCCCGGACCCCGCCCGCCGCCATGGCCGAGCCCGCGGCCGTGTCCTCGCTGCCCCGCGAGGTCCGCGAGCAGCTGGCCGAGCTGGAGCTGGAGCTCTCGGAAGGTGAGTGAGGAGCGCCCGGAGCCCGGCCGGCCGGCCCGGCCCTGCCCGCGGGGCGCCGCGGAGCCTCCGTGTCAGGGGCCGGGGGTGCCGGCGTGCGAGAAGGGGTTCGGAGTGCCGGGGGTGCGAGGAACGAGGCTCCGGGCTCTGTGTGAGAGGACCGGGGGAGGAGGGAAGGGCCCGGCCGGGGCTGGGGCTGTGTCTGAGGGCAAGGAGCCCTGGGAGCATCCTCTGTGCGGGGCACCCCGAGGAAAACCGGGGAGAACCCCCGGAGCGGCCCTCGCCTGCCGGGGCTGAGCTGACCCCCCTCCCTCCCTCCCTCCCTCGGGAGTGTTTTCTTCCTTGTGGCCTCTTTTCCGTAGCTCCCGAGCCGAGGATGCGGAGTGGGAGTGAGAGACCCCGGGACAGGCAGTTCTGGGGCGGGGGAGTCGCAGGAACTTCGGGCACAATAATGACGGCAAAGCCTGTGTTATTCCCACTTTCTGAATAAGTTCTTTTGCCATAATCCGTTCAGAGCATGCGCTTTTTGTTGGGGTGGGTTTTTTTTTTTGTTGTTGTTGTTTCCTTTTTTGCATGGGTTTGTCTTTGTTCCCCAGCGTTTAAAATGCTGCTCTCGGTACAGCTTTGTTGTGAATCTCCCTTGTGAAGCCGGAGGGCGAGGGATGAAGCTGAGGCGGAGGGGGAAGGTTGCAGAGCAGGTAGCTCAGATTTGCATAATTTAAATTTTCCTCCCCCCCATCAGGGTACGGAACTTGATGCCAAAATCAGTGGCTTCTCAGGAGGCTTCACTGCATGGCCGGAATAACCAGAGAATCAGAATACCCTGAGTCGCAAGGGACCCTACAAGGATCATCCATGTCTCTCTTAGCATTAAAAATTAAGAAAAATCAAGTTGCGGACACATCTTGCTCTGTTTATTCCAGAGCCTACAGTTCATAAAAGAGACTTATTGACTCTTTGGAGGTCAGGAATTCACTGCCAGGGTGAGCTGGGGCTGTCAGCCCCCGCTGCCCGCACTGGCACTCGAGGCTTTGCCAGCAGAAAAGGCCATGGCACTGCTTTCCCAACACAGCTAAACCCCTGATGGTGGCTGCCTGGGGCTTTTGTTAACTCTTTTCCAGATAAACCTTCTGCAGACATTTAACTAAAGTGATAAAACTTTATCTAGTGTTTGCTTTTGGGGACTCCGTGATAACAGAGAATGAGGAATGGTGGCGTTGCTCAAAACGTAACATTAAATAGGTTTTTAAAATAATTTGTTAAATGTTTTAAGCGTTTGCTTGGATTTTTTGGGGTTTGTTTCTTGTGGCACTGAAAGCCCGTTATGATTTGACCCTGTGATAGATTGTACTGTAATTTTAAAAATAAATGAACTCAGTTGCTGGACTGGCTGCTGTGACATCCCACTAATCTTTAACGAGCTGCTCCAATAGCCTCAACTTTGGTGCCACAGAGTGAAGTTTTGTGGGTTATGTAAGTAATTCTCTGAATATTAAATCCACTGCCCCTTTGTGGGTTTAATACTTGGATTTCTTAATATGCATATCAGGGATTTGTTTGTGCAAATCACTTTTTCCTGTCAAAAAACCCACGAGTACAGAGAATTCTGGGTGACTGTGTCCCCAAACTCTTGGGAACATATTTCAGGGGATGTTGTTGCTGAGATAACTGAGCTGTGGGAAGGGGGAGTGAGGTAATGTCATTGTGGAGTTCTTGAAAAATACGCCCTAGTTTGAGGCTTAAGCTGAGGGATTTTGAGGCCTGTGTGTGCATTGTTCAGCTGAATATAACCATGGGCTGTTGACAGTAAACAATATTGAATAGAAGCATTTTATTAAAAATGGCAGCAGGGCTCCATGTGCCGCTGCTCAGTTGTTGCTCAGATAAGAACACTTGATCCTTTTTTTGCCACCCCCTTGTTGCAGCTTCGATTGTCTCTGGCTGTTGACTGCGTGGATATTCCTGTCAGGTTTTTTGCATAGGAACACCTCATTTTTGGGAGAGGAGAGGAGCTGCAGCTGCTGGAGAGTACCCAGGGTCCCTGACAGCAGGAGCTGGAGATGGCTCTGTCCTTGATGGACGGGGTGACAGTGGGGAGTGCCTGGCTCCAGGGGCTTTGTGTGCTGAGCCTTGCGGTGAATTTCACCCAGGCGTTTGCTGCTACTAACCACCACAAAGTAAAGAATTTATAACAAAACAGGGGGAAATACAGTGTTCAAACCTTATCTGGCGTTGTGGTTGTGAAAGGTGCTGTGTCAGCAAGCAGGATGCAAAGTGGAGCGGGATTACTTTAATGTATGCTGGAAATAGAAATCCGAGTTTGCAATGGTGAGCCATGAGAGTTTCTTAAGGAGCAATCTGCGCGGACGGAGCAACAGGGCTAATTATACCTCTGGATTATTCCTTTCTGAGCCTTGTGGTCAGTGCACAAGTAACAGTCATCCCATCCCTGCGTGCAGTGGAAATGTCTGAGCAAAGGAGTGGGACGTGTTTCAGAAAACATTAATTGTTCATTAATCAACAGAAATTGCATCTTACTCTGTGTCTTGGGCCTTGGCGATGGATTTGAGACCAACTCATTCATTTCTCAGTGTGCATAAGAATTCACTGTTTTCTGTCAATGTGAAGAGCATTTAAACCTGAGTCTGAACTTAGGGCGAGCTTCCATTCCCTCTCAGAAGGGATCAGTGTTGATACCTCTGAGGAAGAATGTTCAAGTAACAATATATCAGCTGAGAATTGGGTCATGGAGCTGTGGGAGACCTGGAACCTGCTCATTACTCATGTTTTCCTTCTTTTTTCACTTTTGGGATATTTTTCTTTCTGGTGCTTTTCTTCATCTGTCAGTAACACCCACATTATGCATCACTAATGATGGGAAGGGCTGTCTTTGTATTTACATCTGTTTCTGTTTGATGAGTGAAAGTGCTGGGGATATTAACTTTTTTTAACTTTAACTTTCCCCCCATTTTCACACCTCTGTGAGTGTGGCAGCTCAGTCTCACGTTTGGGTTGAGCTGCAGCCCTGGGTGAAGGTGACTTCAGATCCACCACATGATGCTGCTCCTTAGAACGCTCTCAGTGCGTGCTGAAGGGTGCCCAGAATGAGGTAAATGTCTGAATTCATCTCATATTCGGTGAAAAATGTTAACGTTGAAGCACTTCACCACTGGGCTTGGGTGTTTTTACACCTTGGGTGAAGCATTCCAGCAGCTGCTCTCACATCAGCCTCATCCCAGCTGCCAGTGGAGCTGGGAAGCTCTGGAATACGCAGACCCAAAGGCTCTAATTGGGCACGTTCAGAGGATTTGTTCCACTGTACTGCCTGTGTGGGGCGGTGAGCTCTCCTGGAGGGCAGAGCTCTGGGCAGGGCCCAGCCTGGCTCTGCAGGGGTTAAGCACCCGCAGAAAGAGCTGATTTGGCTGCTGGGGTTTGTGGCACGGCGGTTTCTGCCTTGCCTGGTGTTTCTGACCGGTGAAGGGGTGCCAGTGGAGAGAACCCCAGCTGGAGGTACCCGGCTGGCCAGGGAAGGACCAGGCATTCCACCTCGTAGTGACCAGGAGCTCCTGTGAGCAGCTCAGACCTTGGAGGTCCTTTCAGCCACTTCTGGGCTCCGTGACAGGGTTACTCCCTCCTGCCTAGCGGGCAGAAGGAGCTGCTTTCTGTTTGCTTTCCTAGCTAAACACACGTTTGCTGTCTGGTTTGTGATTTGGGTGGGTGTTTCTGTGAATGGCTCCGTGCACCTGGGTTTGTTCCTTGTAAAGCTGATTGTGTCTCACTGGAGAGCTGAGGCTCTGTCTGCAGAGCGAAGCTTTGTGTGAGGATTTTCAGAGGAAACAGAAGGATGGTGGCATGCATGGAAAAAGGAGTATCAGCAAAATGGTTTTAACTCAGGACTAAGGCCGGCCAAATGGGATAGAACCTTACTGGAAGAAAACATGTTGACTCAAGCAAGTGGGTAGAGCCTTTATTTTGTTTGGCTTGAAAATTTCTTATGGAATCAGAGTATTTCTCTGATCTTTTAAAAATTGTGTGTTTCAGGTTGCAATCTTTGATTGCCAGGCGCCTGTCAAAGTAGGTGAGGGCCTTTTTTATAGATCAAGCAGCTGAAGCACAGAATTTAAATTACAGAGTCAAAGGAAGTAATTGTCTGAGTAGGGACTGCCTGTATGGATTGTGCTGAGTGAGCAGAAATGTTTCACTTCAGTTTCTTCCCCCACTCAGGGAGGAACTGTGGGCAAAGCACAGAAAAGGTTGAAGAAGAGCTTTATAAACATGAGCAAGTTGGATCTGATCAGCCTGTAGCTAACAGGACTTACAGGTGGTTTTTGTGCATTTATGCAGCATCTCACCCACAAGTCTTGCATTAGGCAAAACCAGCACTGGGAAAGCTTTAATGTTGCTTCCTTAATTTACCTGCAGGACTGGCAGCAGATGGGTCCCAAATCTGCTGAGAAATCTGTGCAGGGCTTTGACGCAGTCTCTGTGTGCAGGTACAGTCTGAGAGCTTTGAAATGCCTGAAACCCTCCTGGAGCTGTCACAGGGAGCTGGCTGTGCTCACCCAGGATCATCAGGTTGGCTCTACAAAGATCCCAACAAAGATCCCTCATCTGCTTTCACTGTGCATGAAATTGTATTTTCTTTAGCTTCAGAGCCCAGGAAAAAGTGATGCAGGCACGGAGCACGTGGATTCCGTGCAGTGTCTGTGGCACAGGAAAAGGAAATCCAGCTCCAGTCGTGACCAGCAGGAGCAAAGTACCAGATCTATCTCCAGTGCAGCAAACAGAAGGTCCACAAGATGATCACAGGTTTCTGCTCTGCAGATGGTCAAAGCAGAATGATTTCAGTGATTAATGGTTTGGAGAGAGGGAGTTAAACACAAATACTGGATGAAATATTTTGGCTGCTGTGAGTGGGAGTTGGGTTTACTGTTGGTGCATGATTGAAGCATGTAAACATGGGGAAGGGGAGGAAGGTTTTTGGAGCATCCAGACTGGAATAATAAAAAATACCCAGGAAGGTTGAAGAATGTGCATATTTTTGCGTTGTCCCTTTTATACTTAGGAAATGAGGAGCGAGTTTGGGGCTCTTTTGAAAGGCTGCAGCTCTGCCCCTTTGCCTTGGGGAGAGGAGGAAATTAGAGGCTTTAGAGAGAGTCCTGCACCTCCTCCCTGGCTGCTCCTGTGAAGCTTTGCTGGAGTTAGAACCAGTTTCCTCAGCTGGGTGGAGGGGACATCTGCTAGCAGTGGTTCCAGTGTGGATTTTCAGAGTGCTCGTGTTCCAGGACGGGTGATATTTGCCGTTTCAGCTGGGTGCCCAGGCTGGCAGCGCTCACCAGACCCGCTGGCCTGGCACAGCTGCGCTAAAGCCGCATTTGGAGTTTGCTGTGGTGTCCTAGATAACCGATCTCCAGTTTGCTATTTTAAATGCTGTAGCATGAAATATTGAGTAGGAAATGTGATGGGTGGCAGAGGAGCTGCTCAGAGCTGCTGCTCTTCCCAACATGCAGCAATCCTTGGAGCTCCACGGGGAAGGGCACGTGGAGCACCCCCCGTGTTTCTGGCTCGCTGGTGGTGTTGTGGAAAGGGTGATGGTTCCTTCCTGATTCCCTCTCTCTGATTAGTGTTTGTCATGAAGTTTTCTGTTCGCTGGATTTATCATGTTTATTCAGTGGCAAGTTGCAGGAGCCAGAGAGTGAACTCATGGTGAGCGTTCCCGAGGGATGGGCAGAAGCTGGAGAGTTCCTGTTTGCATTTCTTTCAAATACAATGTGCAGATAATTTCTTAGCATGGTTTTCTTTAAACCATGTGTCTCAGTTATAAAAAGCATTTCCTGAATCTCTCAGTGAGTTGCTCAGTTGCTTTTTTGGACATGGATTCATAGAGAGAGGAATTGAAGCATTTCACTCGGTTGAGGCTGATTCAATCCATTATTTTTTTGAGAGCTTGTGAAATCAGGGACGAGTCATCAGACCAGGATGTCTCGTTCTATTAATTAGAATGGAAGACTCTTACATTTGCACCATGTGTGAGGAAACAGTGATTTATGGCTAACGGATGCTCTGCAGGCAGCAGCATTCCATCTGCGGCACGAATTTTCCCATTGCATTTCATGAAAAGCCTTGGAGAAGCCTCACACCTGTATTTCTCATCTTGAATCATGTACTGGGTTGTTACTCTTGCCTGATATTTGGAGTAAAATGCCTGTTTCCATCAGTTTGTGTTCTTTTCAAACTTCAAAGCCCAGAGTTTGTGAAACACCACTTGGAGTAAACATAGGCAGGACGCATGTTTAAGTTACACCGAGTTTATACCAAAGATAGTAATGTAATAGTAACATAACTTTCCTTGCTGTGAGCAATCACCTTGTTTTATTTAGTGTAACTTAAGCTGATAAAAAGAAAAAGGAAATAAAAAAAAACGCTTAAAAGTTTTAGCACTTCTCTGCCAATATAAACTCTTTCTAATTCTTGTTGACTTGAGAATTGCTGATGCAAACTAGGTCTTCCTGGCCTCTGAATTCCACGGGGCCGGGAGCCCGCAGAGCCCACAGGGCATCCATTAATACATTTTATGGACCCAGGATTCCAGTTCCTGCCGATCGGTGACGGAGCCTCTCGGAATTGTTCCCCAGCAGTCAGGCAACCTGCTTTCACCAGCTCCATGTCCCTAGGGAGCAAAAACAACCGGGAGAATTGTATCCCTGCCTGATAAAATTAGGTCTTCTGTAATCTCCCTCGGAACAGCCGGATGGCTGGCTGCCTTGAAAAACATATGTTTTAATGCAGGAATAATGCATTCCATTTCGGAATGGCTGTAGCCGTGGGAGCTGGGTGACTGAGTGCATGGAGAGCTCCCATTTTGCCTCTGGGATCAGGACTAATGTCAACCATCAGGTCTAAAGTGCAGCAGTGGAAAAGAATTGTTTGGGATGTTTTTCCTGTCTTTTGCTCTTAGGAGGGATGTTGTTCCTGTGGCTTAGTCCTAAAGGAGTTGGACAAGTGAGCCTTTTATTGGAGATAAACTGCAAAGATGAGTCAGTGTTTGTATTCCTGGATTTCAGCTCACTGCATTAAGAAATTTACTTGGGAATAGCAACACTGGTGTTCCTCTAATACAGGTTTATAATTCATTTCTCTGAGAGCAGCACAGGTAACTTTTGGAGGAAATTCTATTCTATCCCCTTCCCAGAGGGGAACATCTGACAAACACCTGATGCTGTGTGTGTAGGAGAAGCCAGGGGAGATTTTGGAAGTGCTAGGTTTGGAATGGGCAAGCGAGGTAAGTTCTGATGGGAGACTTGGTTGGCCATAAATTGGAAGGACGTGATCCAAGAGGGATTGATACAGCAGAAAAGGTCGAGGGCTGAAAGATTTGGTTTCTGGCCCTGTCCCTGTGTGTGATTCCAGAAAGGTCTGTCAGGTGAGGATGTGCTTGAAGGAGGTTTGTGTTTCCTTTAACGCATCAGCTCTTCATTTTGGGTGCTAATTAACCTACAGGGAGCCATTTCAGTTTGAAGCACCTTTTGTGGAGATGCTGTGATTTGCTCCCGGAGAGCAGCAGCAGCAGGGTACATCAGGGGTGGCCTGATACACCTGCCTGCTTTGCCTGGTGCTTGCATCTCTAGCATCAGCTTTCCCTGTCATTTAAAGTGTGCACTTCTCTGTGATCCCAGAGAGGAGCTGAGCAGCCAAAAGAAGCCCCCAGGAGGGGAAGGAGGCTTTGAAGTTCTGTTCTCCTTTTCTAGCAAGAGGTAAGAGCAGAGTGAACAGCTGTCCAAGGTCACTGTGGGCCATTCCTGCTCTGACATTGCTGCTCACAATGTGCATTGTCACTGGGGCAGGACAAGGAGAGTTCCTCCAAGGAGCTGGGAAGTGACATGGCAAATTCCAGGCCGTGATGGAGAGTGGGGTCAGGGAGTCAGTGATCAGAGCTGCAGATAAAAGTCCCTGATCCTCTGCGGTGCTGGTAGAGAATAAACAGATCTGCAGTTATTAAACTGTGCAGCCTTTCCCCCCCCCTTAATTGAATACAAGTGGAAAATGCCTATTAAAGGTGCTCCATTTCTGGCATTCAGGAGATTGCTGTGTGTCCCACGGGGCGCTGGAGCAAGGTCCTGATGGCATCTGCAGGGCTGCTCGTGGTGTGCGATGGGGAAAGAAGTTTGCTTCGGATGTGCTGCATCTCCAGGCTGGAGAGAAGCACCTCTGTTCTGCTGTGTGGCCTCAGGAGCTGCAGCCCAGGTTTCACAACACAGCCCTTGGCAGCAGCCTTGGCTCGGGCTGCCCTCACCTCTTGGCACCTCACTCTTTCCATCTCAGGGAGCTCAGGTGCCGCGGCTCCACTGAAAGCCGTGAACTTTGGCAAACTGGAGAGGGCACAGGATGAAACTTTTAGCCATCTGAGCTGTATTTCTTAAGAAAATACCAAGCTTTGCTCTGCGCTTCATGAGCAGTGAAAGAACCAAATTATAAATTATTTTGAGACAGATTTTTTGGGCTTTTGTGTCAATCCTGGCAAAATACTGAACTTGAGACTGAAGCCTCTTGTGTTACAAAAAGGAGATCTCCGAATGGCCAAGTGCTCAAGTGCTCGTGTAAATGTTTTTTGAGACTGAGACCTGTGTTTATTCTTAGGGCAGAAACTTTAAGTGATCCCTTGTGGATTAAAAAAAGAACAATTCTTATTGTAATTGGAATGAAAACCTCCATTCTTACGCAATTTGGGGTTGGAAGTTGCCGCAGTGAAAAGGGGGAAGTGTTGTTATTTTGAGTTCCCAGGCAGGAAGGGGGGGAGATGCCCGGGGTGAGGTGAGCAGCTCAGACACGGAGCAGGGGACATCAGACCCTTGGTGGCTTGGTGGCATCTTGTCTCTCACGCTGTGACACGTGCAGGCTGAGGAGCAGGGAGGGGATGTCTCACCTGCGTGGTCAGGAAGCTTTTCCGTGATGGTCAGGTTTGGTTGAAGATAATATAAACTCACTGTATTTGTGAGATTTTTCCTCTCTGCTTTAAATTTTTGAGTCCTTCTTGAAGATGTTCTGATTTTAAAAAGTCATATGGTGCAGAAAGAAGTCAATTAGTGAGTCCCAAATAGGGAGAATTGTGGATGAAGGCGAAGCAAATGAGTCAGATATAAATAATCCTATTAATGTCTTGGCTGCAGCCACACCTAGAAACCTTGAGCAAACATTTCTGTGTAGTTATTCCTGTGTTTGATACACTTTACTTGTTAAGTCCTGTTTTAAAATTGCAGCATGTAAAAATTGTGTAGGGCCACTTGCCATTAGTGTTAAAGGACTTTGGGAACACTGTTTTAGTCATTTTGACCAGAAGCACAGAGACCTGAGTTAATTTGCTCCCATATTTCCCCAAAATCAGAAAAATCTATAACCTCGGAGCTGGTGTTGCCTTGCAAGGCTTTCAAGGCAGTTCTTTTTGCAGTAGACCTTCAAAAAAATCTCTGGCAAGAGCAAACAGGAAGCTGTAATTACCCTTTGCCTTTTGTGTATCAAATCCTTGTTCAGTGCACAGAGCTTTGGTAAAACACTTCTAGAAGTAGCAGCTTGGAGCATGGAAGCTGCAAGGAAAAGCATTTGGATGCAGCTAAGTCATACCTGATGTTCCTGTGATTCCTGTCCTGTGTCTTAGGGGGTAATTGCTCACCTCGTGGTGTGGGTCTCCTCTCTTTCATGGTGGATAAGCTGATTTTTAATAAATCTGAACAAAGCCGTTTTTCCAGGTGTGACTTCAGGGAAAAAGCACATTTGGACCTTTCTCCTCCCTGCCTCCTCTGGTTCCAGTTCCTCTGTTCTATTTCCTGTACAGGGGGGCCTGAAATGTCCCTGTTGCCTGTGGCTGCTGCTGATTCCGAGGGGTTAGTACCAGAGGTCGGGGTTTGGATTTTGGTTCTTGTCCAAACGTGTTCCATTTGCTTTGCACTCTTCTCCTGTACTGCCTGCTCTCCTTTGGGCTTTCTCCTGGCAAATGGGACCCTCTGGCTCAAGAGGGGTGCAAGGATTTGTCCTACACACCACAATCCTTCCCTGCAAGGTTCCTGTTCCTGTAGGGATCCTGCCCAGCTCTCGGTGTGCAGTGGCACAGCTGGTGGTGTTCAACCCGTTCACTTCCCTGTGATGATTCCTGGGGTTTGAACCCGATGGGAAAAGCGAAATGGAAATGAAGGTTCACATGCTGGAAGCTCTCAGGGATGTATTTATGGAGGCTCACACTCATCAACGTTGAGTCTGCAGCAAAGGTGACGTTTTCTCTTTCTCACCTTCCAGATATTCAGTTGGATTCAGCGAAGCACAAGAGAGGGAGACACAAAATAAGGGGATGATGGTCATAAAAAAGTTCTCCAGGATACCAGAACTTGGCCTCTTCTCCTAGAAAAATAATTACTTTTTTATGTTCTCTTGTTTAAAATGACAGAAGACCTTCCTGGGAACGTTTAAAATGACAGACCAAGTGAAATGGTGAGAGCACGGAGCACTGCAGGCTCCTCTTCCAGCAGAGGCACAATGATTTGGGCAGAAGGATAAAAGGAGAGAGCTGGCTGGAGAACTGGAGAAGGAGAAAATAGTCTTCTCTGGGAGTTGAGTTTGGCTTCAGGTTGTGGAGGGTCTGACCCCAGCTGCTCCTGGGTTTGGATGCAGGTGCAAAGAAATTCACAGTATTGCAGTGGAAACCTTGATACCACGAGAGCAGTCTGCAAAATAGTCCAAGAAAGGGAGAAGGCAAGGAACTAGCTAAGTAGAGAGACCTGGGAAATGTCAGAGCTGGTTTTTCTGTAATTCTGCTGTCAGGAAGAGCTATTTCAGAACAGTTTTCTGTGGGTGAGGTGTGACAAGAAGTCCCCAAGAGGTACTGTCACACCGGGCTAAGCTGCAGTCGCTGGATTGTTTCCACCATTCAAAGAGAGCGTTTGAAGCTGGTTCATGGATTCTTAGTTGAAAGGTGCATTTCTGCTCCTTCAGCACATTCTGCCCCGAGCAGTTGCAGACAGATCTGTGTCTTAACTCACTAAACCAGTTAATGGTGGAGCTCTGAGCGCATTGTCGGCTGTCTCCTGTGCCATGTGTTGGGCATGCCAAGGAGAAGGACTGTGCTGGCTGTTCCAGGGAGTTCCCTCGCCAGGGGGAAAAGCTGACTTGGGTTTCCTGTGCTGTCCTGTGCCTCTGATTGTGCAGGGTGTGAATTCAAAGCCACCCCTCCTTATCTGTGCATGGAAGCACATCTGAAGAGGAAGAAGGCAGCAAGGCTGGGCAATGTGCCAATTGCTCCAAGCCTTTGTTAGAGACTGAAGAAACCTGAGTCTGTTTGGGCACTGCTGCATCCCCAGGGCCTTCCTTGGCCTCTCTGGGAGGGAGGTGAGGCCTTGGAAGTGGTCACACACTTCTGCACGTCAGTGTCCATTAGCTCTCGGGGCCCTGGTGGTGTTTGAATTCGAACATCTTGTGTTGGATTATCCGGATTTTCCTCCTGTGGGTCTGTCAGGAAAGACCCTGACCATTGAAACCAGACCATGGGGAAGCATCTTCTGCATGGAACTGGTTCCCTCTGGACATCTGGGCCCACCTGTGACTTCCCTCTGCTCCTGGGCAGGACTGCTCAGGCTGCCTTGGCTCTGGGCTAGGTCCCTCTGGGATGTACTGGTTACTCCATGTGATAAATTCCTCATTCTCAGCTTGCTGCATGCAGAAATAAGAAGGAGAGACAAGCTCAAGTATCAAAATAAATGTCAATTTTAAGCAAGTGCAACCAAGCAAATTAAAAATGGGCAAGATTTCATGTTCGGATCTTTACTGTTCCTTTTCCTCTGCATGAAAAGAAGATTTTGGAATGATTTATGGCTGTCATGCCAGGCTTCTCAGCACTGTCTGTCAGTTGAGCGGTTGATTTTGACAGGCTGCACTTCTAGGCCAGGTTTTGGTTTTTTTTTTTCCTCCTTTTAGAGCTTTTAACATGAAATATTCAATGCTGGCCTGTGCACAGCACAGCTGATTCAGGTGTCACACTGCAGAGAGCTGTGACCGCAGTGTGGGGTCGTGAGCACATCCTGCATTTGTGGCTTCTGTGTGGTTGTGTATTTTCGTGGAATTGGGGGCCACCTGCCTGTGACCTGGCAGTCCTAGGAGGAATTTCGTTGTGTCTTCCTCCAGCAGAATTGGGGCTAGAGGGAACAGCTCTCCAGAGTTTCCTGGGTCCATCTGAGGTACTGCAGCCTGCAGGTGTTTTATGGATGCTCAGGCTGGCTGTCACTGCAGGTCAGTGCTGTGTTCAGCAGGAAGATCTCAGCTGGGATTCTCCAAGGAATTAATTTTGTTTCTGTGGTTTTTATACAGTTCTGTGTTGTGCTTGTAGAATCTCAGAGCTCAGAAAGAAATAATCCTGTGCAAGCAATGTTGGAGAGAAGTGCTTGTTTTATTTCCCAAACATCATCATTTCTCTTGAGAGACTGTTACGTGGCGTGGCATGAATTTTACTTCTGTGAAACACAGGGAGTCAGCAGAGAAGTCTTGGAGAACAAATTGGAGGGCAAGGATCCAACCCGGAGCTGTGTCCACAGTCCTTCTCTTTCAGAGGTTTTTGCTTAATTGCAGATTTTCTATTTGGTTGTTAATCCTTTAGTTTCTCTTTCTTGGCAGAATATCTCATCTTAAATTATTACTGTCAACACGTCCTTAGCCCTTCCTGCCCCTCCACCCCCTAACTGTGAGTGCTGTCTGTGGTGCTTTGCTTTGCTGTAAAGGGCTGTGGTGTTTGCAGCTGAAAGCAAAGCCTGCTGTGAATTTCATATTTTATCCAAAAGACACAAGCAGCTCCCCATTAATATTATTACATTGACACCCTGGTTTTATAAACAGTGGAATGTTCTGTGGAATGGTTGTTATCCTGTGATTATGGCTCCATTAGGCACAGGAACAGATGGTTCCTGTCCAAGTACTTTTTATGTTGTCATTTCTAGCAGGAATAAAAGGGAATGCTGAATTTTCATCTCTTGAACTGGAATCATGGAATGGTTTGGGCTGAAAAGGTCACATAGGCTGTGGTGGAGGAACTGTCCAGACTGGGTGGGGAATGGTGTGGGATAGACTGGAGCAGGACAGAGCACGTGGGTGCTGCAATGGGCTGAAGGAGTGGACCAAGGTGCAGGAAGTGAACTGGAATCATGGAATGGTTCCAGGTTTGGAAAGCTGGGGTCCCTCAGATGGACAAAAGCTCATGTGGAGGATTCCAGGTTTGGAACTGGGTCCCATGGGCACGATGTTCCACTCTCCCAGGTTTGGAACAGCTGGGCCTGTCCAGACTGGATCTCCAGGGGAAATGGGTGTCAATGGGGGATAGACTGGAGCAGGACAGAGCACGTGGGTGCTGCAATGGGCTGAAGGTCAGTGGAGCAAGGCTGCAGTTAGGGTGATCCTCAGCTGGACAAACCACCGTGTTGTGGAGGATCTCCAGGTTTGGAACAGGTGGGTCCTCAGTGGGCAAACCACGATGTTCTGTAGGATCTCCAGGTTTGGAACAGGTGGGGTCCTCAGATGGACAAACCACCGTGTTCTATAGGATCTCCAGGTTTGGAACAGGTGGGGTCCTCAGATGGACAAACCACCGTGTTCTATAGGATCTCCAGGTTTGGAACAGGTGGGGTCCTCAGATGGACAAACCACCATGTTGTGGAGGATCTCCAGGTTGGGAACAGGTGGGGTCCTCAATGGACAAACCACCGTGTTCTGTAGGATCTCCAGGTTTGGAACAGCTGGGTCCTCAGTGGGCAGAGCACCAGGTTGTGGAGGATCTCCAGGTTTGGAACAGCTGGATCCTCAGATGGACAAACCACCAGGTTGTGGAGGATCTCCAGGTTTGGAACAGGTGGGTCCTCAGTGGGCAAACCACCGTGTTCTATAGGATCTCCAGGTTTGGAACAGGTGGGATCCTCAGATGGACAAACCACCGTGTTCTGGAGGATCTCCAGGTTTGGAACAGGTGGGGTCCTCAGTGGGCAGAGCACCAGGTTGTGGAGGATCTCCAGGTTTGGAACAGGTGGGTCCTCAATGGACAAACCACCGTGTTCTATAGGATCTCCAGGTTTGGAACAGTTGGGATCCTCAATGGACAAACCACCGTGTTGTGGAGGATCTCCAGGTTTGGAAGAGTTGGGGTCCTCAATGGACAAACCACCGTGTTCTATAGGATCTCCAGGTTTGGAACAGCTGGGGTCCTCAGTGGGCAGAGCACCAGGTTGTGGAGGATCTCCAGGTTTGGAAGAGGTGGAGCTCCTGCAGTGGTGGAGAGGGAAGGGCCTGGAAAGTCCCTGCCTTCCTTAGCAGCCTGAACAGAGGTGGAATTAGGCCGCAGATGTCCAGGAACTCTGCCAGGGTCCCATGTGGAGCTGAAGCAGCAGCTTTGCCCTCAGCACCTGTGTCCATCCGTGGCCTCCATCCTGCCTTTTTCATCAGGGGTGATGTGGAACTGAACACCTCAGGGTCCCCACAAATGACTGACAAGTCTAATTCCACACCCTCTGCAATTCTTACCTTGCCTTTTCAGGTCATGCATTTGTTTTGTCTGTTTTTTTTGGTAGGTTTGGGGTTTTTCTTGGATATTTTAGAGTGGTGTATTAAATTCTGCTCTGTCCATGCCTAGAGAGAATTTAGCTGGCAGGATTTTTTCTTCTTGTGAGAACCAGAGAGTTCAAAGCTGGGGTTCTGTTTTCAATGAGTAAGTTGGAGGATTTACCTGTCTTTTTGCATACCAATAAACCCAAGCTAATTCTGTAGAATTAAGTGCTAATGAGAAATAAGGCAATAAAGTTTAGTTTGTTATTGAAAGTAATTCTGCTTCCACCTTAGACCGACAGTGGCTATTGCTGAGAGAAACTGCACAGTCACCTTTGCTTAGAATTTAATGCAGAATGGAAAATTAAAATATGATCTCACTCTCATTAAAATTAAGTAATTGATGTCATCATTCAATTACAAGATTTTTTAGGAGCTTTCGACAAATCTCTTCAGGTTGTTATTAAAACCTGACCAACCAGGGATCCTTAAATTGGAGGAATGGGGCCGTTCTCTGTTAGGTAACAGAGAGGTAAGGGAGCATCTCAGGAAAATCCCCAAGTGGCAAACCCAACCCTGAACTCCCAAGGGCAGGGTCCTCCTCCTTCCTGGAGATTCCAGCTCAGGAAATCTTTCATCTCTTGCTCTGGGCTACAGAGCTGGAGTGGTGAAGGAGACTCGGGGTTTCGTGCCGGCTTCATCATTTTCAGAGTATGAATATTTAATTTAGGCTTCTTAAGGCTTTTAGCAGATTTATCAGGCTGCTTCCTGTGGTGGTGTATGTGAGGACAACTGGAGAAAACATTTGGATTCGCTTACAGTATGGAAGTAGGGTGTCTTTGTTTTGATTTATTACTGAAATACTTTTAAGAAGCTCATCTTGTTCTGTGAGTAACTTCCCCACAATCTTAAGCAGAAAACACAACCAGCAGTTCTTATTTTTCCAGTGCCAAGCAGTGTTTTGGTGACAGTGTCCAGCTTTTACTTGGTTAGGGCTGAAATCTGTTCACACTGTTGTTATGTGGTTAGAAGTTTATGTACATATTTCATCATTTTGGACCCGTTTTTACAAAATGTTTGATCTTGGAGGGTTTGCACCTTGTTAATGCAAATACACCATGGAATTCTTGCGTGTTATTATACATAAAGTCCTTTCTTTTTCAAATTCATGATATTCTGGTCAAATGAGCAGTGTAGGACACGAGGACAGGTCTGGTTGCCTTTCAGCACATGAGAGCCCCTTTTGTTTGCGTTCTTTTTGCTTTTGTCAAGTTGCTGACTGTGTGCTCTTAAATAATCCTGCTGATTTCTCCATACTTCCTTCCCTCTACGAGTGAGACATTTGAGAAATCAGTTTATTTAAATTGGAAGAGGAGATATTGCACCCTGAGAGAGGCAAAGGGAGGAAAATTCTCTGTCAGAAGTAGCTGTGGGTTTTTAGATGGCTGGTAAATAAGATCTTTTTTACTTTTAGGCCTGTTTATTTTGGTTCAGGGTTCACTGGTGTCGGTGTGGAAGGGATATATGTCCTCCAAGTTTTGTGAAAATATGTTTTGGCAGTGAGGTACTGATAGAAGGCAAGAAAATTCCGTGTGTGAGGATGTTTGTTATTGGAACAACAGAAATATTGGGGTGATATCACAATATCCTGCATACCAAGGGCAGTAAATTGTTCCTTCTCTTTAAGGTAAAAGGTTTTTTTTCTATTTAAAAAGGCCATTTTGCAACAAAAACTGAATGTCATTCATTTTAAAGAACTATCAATGTGCTTTATTAATTAGGGTATGCTGGGAGAAAAGTCTCTTCTCCCTGCAGCAGCCAAGCTCAGTGACTTTGGGGTGGGTTTGCAAAGTGCAGCTGGGTTCTTGGGTTCTCTTTTCTTTTGGGTTTGGCTCGTTATTTTGATCTTCCACGCAGCTTAAAGGCTTTCACAGGAGCAGGATCTTGCCACATCCTGCTCTGCAGCAGGAACAAAGCTCTGCTGGAGCAGACCTTGACTCTGCCCAAAGAGCCCTGAACAGAAGTCGCCTCTCGCGTGAGCCCTCTTGTAAAGAGCGTTGCAGCTGACAGGATAATGGGGTTTTTGAGGCCTGCTGGTGACGTGCCAACAGGCTTTCCTTAGCGGTGCCATTCTTTAAGGAGCTGTGGATGCTGATGTAAACACAACTGAAGGCTTCACACAGCCCGGACTGAGCGCAGGGCCTGGAATCTGCTGCTCATGCCATGCTGTGCAGGACATTTTTCTTCTGCTCTGTCTATTTAAATCTGGTTTCCCAGGCTTGTAGCCAGCTTGAATGGTTTGTTGTGCTGCTGAGTGCAGGAAAGCTGGCCTGGCGGCTGCGTGGAGGAGCTGTCCTGCTCCATGGGCAGGCAGCCCCCCTTGCCAGGATACAGAATCCTGTTTGGGATGGGGGTGTGCAGAGCAGGTTTGAGGCTGTTGAGCTGGGTGCTTTGGTTCCCACTAACCAGGCTCGAAGGGAATGAGTAGGAAAGCTCCGTGTGCTCCTGGAGCTGCTGCTGCCTCTGTCAGGACCGCGTTGGGAATTTGGTGGGAGTCTCCGCCAGTCAAATTACAGGTGTCGCACACTAATTGGAGGCTGGTAAAAGTTTAATAATTGTATTGCTTTGCCTTTAAGTAGTGGGATCCTGCTCTGGTGACTAATCCTGTTTAATAGTGACTGTCCTCGAGTGAGCACTTGGGAGTGCAGTGACTCGGGGCTCTGTTCCAGATTTCAGTGCTGTGGGAGAAAAAATGTATTTTACTGTCTTGAGCAGCCACCACTTTGTCTGCTGCTTTTTCTATGGAATGGGAATAACATCCTTATGAACACACCCTTGGTACTGGCTCCTAGGGAAAGCCAGGGCAGGAAGGGTGTGGGATGTGTGTCTCACCTCTTCATTTTTGAAAGATTCATTCTTGTGATTGATTGTTCACTGTGCTTGGTTGGTTCCGGTTTTTAGTTGGATTTTGTTTGAGGAGGGATCTTCTAAGTGGAAGTGCCTCCATCAAGTTCTCTTTCTTTGTTTCATCATGCATAATCATCGACCTCATTGCTGTGACTTGGAATAGCACTATCCCATCTGGAAATACATAATTACTGTGCAGGGTGAGGTGCCAACTGGGTTAGGTTCTGTGCGGTGTTTAAGGGCAGGTCGGAGTTGCTGAATACTTGGTGTGAGCAGCTGTGTTTGATCACTAGATAGGGCAGTAATTGCTCTTAATTTCTTTCTTCTCCCCTTCTTTCATCTTATTCAAGGATCTAGGATTTATTTAGGAAAAGTAATTTCAGGTCCAGCTGGAGTGAAGCAGGCTGTGTATCCAAACTGCCTTTTGGTATGTTGACAAGTGTTGCTGTGGAGTCAGCCCGGGAGGAGAGTCACCAGCAAGGAGTCCCTGTGGCACTTGGCTTATGTTAAAAATTGAAGCTAAGAGAATTATTAAATATTGATACCTGAATGCCAAGAAAAGGTGTCTGACAGGAGTCGCACAGAGGATTAAAACCCACAGTGACCTCTGCTTTAATCTCCTTTGGGTGCCAGCATGGTTTTGTCTTTGTTTTAATTCCGGAGCTAAAACCAGGCTTGATTTGGAAAATCATTTGTCCACGCTTGTCTATCCCTTGTAAAGGTGCAGACTGCCGGAACAGGCAGAGTTTGTGTGTAATCTCTTGTTGGGCTGGACAGGAACTCCTGGGACAGTGTTATCAGCACTCCCAGCTCAAACAATCCAGTGTGTACCTGGAGGGTGACAGTGCTCTACCTGCCTGAATCGAGCGCTGAATCACAGGGCTGTCACAGTTTAGTCATTTCCTGGGAAACTTTGCTTTTCAGTCTGCTGGGAGAGAGCGAGGTCTGCGCTCGCACCGGGGAGTGAATACTTGGGAATTTCTGGGAGCAGGAGGTTAGTCAGCAAAGAGAATTATTCAGGGCAGAATCACTTGAGCTGGGTTATTTGATGCTCTGGGAGTTGTCTTGCTTTACTCAGCTCAGCTGGTTCTTGGGTACGTGTGTGACACTGCCTGTGTCCCCTCCTGCAGATTGTTCTGCTGCTAAAACCCTGCAGTGCTCCTGCCTCTCCACTCACACGGTTCTCACTGACTGCATATTCAAAATAGATGAAAACATTGATCCTGAACAGATTTTGTAAAATCCTGCTTGTGACAAAGCCTTGGGTTTGTTGCCTTCAGAAGGGAAAATGCATTTTCCCCTGATGACAAGTTGTAGCTATTTCATGGATTTTTACTTTTTATCCCTAGGATAGGGTTACATGCAAGATTTTTTATTTGTATATGGGATTCAGCTGTTTATGTGCATGTGCACATAAATTTTATGAGTAACATAACATTTATATGGCTGCACTTCACAATAGAGTATCTCATATAAAGTTGACTTTGGTGATTTAATTTTGTAGGACTTGGTTGGAGGCAGTTGAGCAGAGCCTGTGTTTGGGGTTATCAGGGCTAACACAATTAACTGATGGAGTTGAAGGTTTTAAGAGTTTATCTTCAAGAGTCTTTGGAGCCTTTTTTAAAACGTTTTGCCTTTTGGAAAGGTAGAGTTAGCTGTGCATTGGCAGCATGATTTGTGGGGCTGATCACAGAGTCACAGAATCACCGAGGCTGGAAAAGCCCTCTGAGGTCATCAAATCCACCCTGTGACTGATGCCCTCCTTGTCCCCAGCCCAGAGCACTCAGTGCCACATCCAGTCATTTTTTGGATACCTCCAGGGATGGGGACTCCACACCTCCCTGGGCAGCCCCTTTCAGTGTTTAACTGCCCTTTCCATGGAGAAATTCCTCCTGATGCACAAGGGCACTGTACATCCCCTTGTCCAGCTGAGGATCTGAAAGGCAAAGTCTTTCTGGCTCTTTAGCTCTTCTGTAGAGGCGAAGAAGAGGACCTTTGGCCAATGTACCTGAGGAAGTCCTTTAAATAAACTTTTATAGAGATACCAGGGCACGGTGATGCTGTGTGAGCCACACACAGTCTCGGTGAGCACATTCTCATGTCTGCTGTGAGAGAGGAATCAGCCAGAGCACAGTTACACCCTCGAGAGGCTCTTTTATTCCCAGTCCCAGCTCCCAAAGCCCCTGAGATGTCATTTTGCTGACCCTGGGCAGTGCTATTCTCAGCAGAAATGCCCGTGATGAGTTACCAGCTGTGTCTTTGTGTGGGGGAGCGAGGGTTTGAGGCTGAGGTGGAGCTGGTGACACCCAGCCCAGGTGTACAGAGGGCACTGAGCCCTGTCCCTGGCTCACCCCCTCGCTGATGCATCACATATGGCCTCGAAGATTACAGCTGCAAATACACAGCCCAGACGGGTGAACCGAGGACGCCGGATCTGCTGCAGCTCGGAAATGCTGCTGGAAGATAAAGAGATTCTTCAGTATAGTTTCAGGAGTTGGATTTACTGCTTCAAGTTAAAACAACAACAACAAAAAAACCCTTAAGGTTTATGGCACCAAGAATGACCTGGGGAGAAGAGCACCTTGTGACCTGGAATGACCCAGACCTTGAACACAGGGCAGCCCTGCCACAGAAACCTCATCTCGAATGGAATTCTTTTGAAATAATAAATGTTGAGATTAAAATAGTTTTAATTTGGTGAAACAACCCTCCTAAGCCTTTAGAAAAGGGTTTTGGAAGTGTAGAACAGAGCCCCCACAGTGCTGCCGCCAAGTCGGCTTGTTCTGTGTGTGTAAATTAATCTGGAGCTGATCTGTCTGTGGAACTTCTAACACTGAAGCTGGAGCAGTTTAATGCTTGTGCCCAACAAACAGAGCTTTGTGAGCCCTGCTGGGTTTTCAGGGCTCTATTCATGCTCCTAGTGGGGATACAATGGTGCTGTTAAAGGGAAACCACAGGGCCCAAACCTCTGCTGGTTGGTTGGTGACAGGTACAGTGAGTAAGGGGTTGTTTCTCTCAAGAAATCAGAGTTTTACTGGAAGACTGTTAGTTCACAGACCTTGCTGAGAAGGAAACCTGATATACAGCTTCACCCAAAGGAAGGAGGAGGGAATCTTTGAAGCTGCATCATCATTTGGCCTCAAACAGAACCAGGCAGTTGTCTAAACTTGTTTCAAATGTAGTTTTTGTGCTGCAGTTGTAGCTAAGAGTGGTAGGAGGAGTTTAAGGCCATTGCACAGTCTATTTGAGCACACAGCCTTAGAAAAAAAGGTTTAAATGTTGTTTTTAGGCTTGCTGAAGCCTGAAATTGAGGATGTGTCAGTTTTAACCCTTGGTAAAACCATTGGGGAGAGTGTGGGATGTCTAGAAGTTGCCAGTTCTCCAGGAAAATCACAGAAACCCGGACTGGCTTGAGTTGGAAAGGAACTTAAAGCCCATCCAGTGTCACCCGCTGCTGTGGGCAGGGACCCCTTTCCACTGTCCCAGGTGGCTTCAAGCCCTGTGCAGCCCTCCAGGGATGGAGCTGCCTCAGCTCCTCTGCACAACCTGTGCCAGGCCCTCCCCACCCTCACAGGGAGGAATTTCTTCTTCAAGAAAGGTGGGAAGCAGCTCTCAGCACATAACTGAGCGATGACAGCGTTCCTTACCAAGTGCTGGCCCGATGTTGTGCCCATTTTTTGCCCAGGCCACAAGTGCACTTGGTCCTCACTTTGGATTTCAGTCACACTTGAAAGGCCTTATCTGAAGGTGACGTACAGCAAAAGAACTTTCTGGACTTCGAGCAGCACTTCTGGTCTTCGTTGTCTCGATGTTGGTGCTCCAGGCTCAAGCCCTGCAGACCCAGACTCTGTGTTCTGCTCTTCCAGAGCAGGTTTGAGATGATCAAACCACAGGGAGATGTTGTCTGTCCTGTGCCTGGACATCAGCATGGGAGTTGTCACCAGGTCATTCATGGAGGTGAGACCTGAAATCCAGATGAATCGGTGATAATGGAATAATTTTAATTCTTTTTGTTACAATCTTGTTGTCGTGTTTGCTTTCAGTAGAATAGCTGTCTGTGTGTTGGGGCTAATAGAAGTACCAGAAGCACCACCAGGATTCCCTGGTAGCACAAACTGCTGGAAACATCAACAGATTTTTTTTTTTTAAAGCATACAAACATTTTTTTAAATGCACACAAACTGCTTTCCAATTGGAATCTTTTCCTTGCTGCAGCCCAGTGTTTGGAGGCTTTGTTGGGGAGATGCTGTGCCCTACGTGATCATTTTCCTTAATTTCTCCACTGTAGTAATTATGGTTTTGTTAGACAGTAAATGATTCAGTGTTCTCATTCCATGGGGGAAGGGGAGCAGGGATGTTGAAAGAGGAGCATTGTCTGAGCTAGCAGGATTAGCGGGTGTTACCACCTTGCACTGATTGAGCACCACTGGTTAGAACAGGTCATCAGCGCTAATTGCTGAAAAGCAGCCTGGCGTCAGCGGCCGGGCGGGGAGTGAGGCTGCCGGGGCTTCTCCGGGGCAGGATTTGAATCCAGGTGTGACCCGGGCTGCTCAGGTGTGCCCTTCCCTGGGCGCTGCCATTGCCCGCACTCCCAGCCATCGGAACATTCCGGATGGATTTGTGCACCGAGGATCGAGTCTGTATTTTCTCCCAATAAATTAGGAGAATCAGATGCTGATTGTGGTGGTGGGGGTTTTTACAGCTGCCCTGTTGCAGGGCACTGGTTACCTGGGCAAGCTGAAGGCGTTGCTGCACCGGAGCTGTCGCTGCAGCAGGGCTGGCAGGAAGGAAGAAGAGCCTCTTCCTCCAGCACAGCAACAGCTCAGCTCACTCTCATCTCTCCTCTAAAGCCCCGAAAGCTGCTTCCCTTTTAGCAGAACCCCATTTCCTGGGCAGGGCCTCAGCCTGTGACGCTCAGCCTCAGCTCACTGCGGGTATGGGTAAATCCAGAGTGAACAGAACAGAAATGGGTGGTGGCTGGGAGGGAGCCAGGAGAGTCTCAACACTGTTGGTGTTTTAATTTCTTCCTTGGGAATGAACAAACACCATTTTATAGCCAAATTATCAGCTCTCATTTGCTTTGCTGGTGTTTCTCTGTGGTGCCCTGTCTTGCATCTGCCTGGAGAGGGGTTGTGGTTCTCAGGGTGGGTTTTGAGCTCTCTGGGAGAATTTAGCACCCCGGATGTCACAGCGTGTTTTATTTATGGAAGGGGGTTAATGATTGACCAGGTTTATGTCAGAGGAGTGAATGGTTCCAGAGTTTGCAGCCCTTTTGTCCTGGTGCTCTTCCCGTGGCTGTAATTTATGATATTCCATGAGGAAGTCCATGTTTGTGTCCAGATCCTACCATTTCCATTTCCTGTAGATCTGCAGAAAAGGAATAGGCTGAAAGAAAATTCCCTTAGCGATTCTTTTGTGTCCGTGTCAGTGGATTGGTACCAAATTTGGACTCTGCATGACCAGAAAAGAGGTTTTATTCCATGATTTCATTCCACCTGTGCCATGTGTCAAAGGCACACTTGTTCCCAAGGCTGGCTGTGCCAGTTTGGTTGTGACAGTTGTGGTTGCAGTATTCAAATCATCACATCCACGAGGTGACTACACCTGCCACCCGTGCCTGCACGTGAGGTTTTTCCTGAGAGGACAATCCCTGTGTCTTGCTGGAGCTTTATTTCAGGTAACTGTGGTTTGGTTCACACCATGGATAGTGCTCCAGGAAGAACTCAGATTTTTCTCCTTCCCCAAACCTTTCAGTCCCTGCTGCCCAGTTCCACTTCAGTAGGGCTGGTCTCAAAACTGAGACTTCACATTTTCAAATCCTGTGCAGGTGTTTGACACTGTCAATCTGTTTGTCAAAATCATGGTTGATCTGTTTTTTTATATTATAACAACATAAAAATTGAGATGGAATTGGACGTTCAGCACTAGGAAGACAGAGCACTGCCAGGGAGTCCCAGGAATCTATCAGCTTTATTATATTTATTGCTTGAATTTTTCTTCTTGGAACTTCCCTGCTTTTGCCAAATAGCATTAGGCTTTATTTTTTTATTGGCTTATGCTCAGAGAATCCTTTTTACAACAATAATATCAATCTTGTGCACCACGTGGCAGTTGAGGTTTCAGGTGGTGGTGTGGCCTGAGTTAACTTCTTGTTTCTCAGTAGGATCTCACCTTGGCTGCAGATTTCCAAATCAAGCCTGGGAACCATATTGCTTCCATTGCAGTGTGGATGGGTTTGTTTTATTGGTGGGATATTAGTGTGGAACAAGTAATTAGAGAGAATTCTCTGTTTCCCAGCACGTGAAACAGAATGGGGTGCTGGTACTACTTAAAGTGCTGGCATTTGTTCATAATGTACTTACATTATTTGTATGCGTTGTATTCCTTATTAATGCCACCAATTTTCTGTGGCAAATGTTTCATTATATGTAGTGTGTAACCACCAAGGTGCAGAGTACAATTAAATCTTGTGGAGAAATTAATCACAGAATAACAAGCTCTGAACAAACCTGTGGGTTGGCTTGTGAGGAGAAATCCCTCCCCTTTCTGTGTACCTGTGCTTTCCTGCAGTGTCCCTCCCTGGGTGCCTCCCAAACGGCCATGAGGGCTCTGGCAGCCCAAAGGGCCACCTTGTCCTGGGGCCACCAGGGCCAGTGCCGCTGGCCAGGTGAGGGAGGCGATGTCACACTCTGCTCCGGGGGGGGGTGGCCTCACTTCCAGTGTTCCAAAACCATCTGAAGCTGTTGGGGAGGGTCCAGAGCAGGGTCAGGGGGTCAGGAGTGGCGGCTGAGGGCTCTGGGTCTGTCCAGCTGCACAAGAGACTGAGGGGAGACTCACTGGGGGCTGCAGCTTCACCCCCAGGGCAGCTCCCATCTCTGCTCCCTGTGACCAGGGCCAGGACACCAGGGAACCACTGCAGCTCTGCCAGGGGAGGGAAATCAGGGAAAGATTCTCCTGCCAGAGGGTGCTGGGCACTGCCCAGGCTCCCCAGGGAATGGGCAGTGCCCCGAGGCTGCCAGAGCTCCAGGAGCTGCTGCCAGGGATGCCCAGGGTGGGATTGTTGGGCTGTCTGTGCAGGAGCTGCACTGGATGATGCCTGTGGGTCTGTTCCAGCTCAGGACGTTCCACAATTCTCTGAAAACTGCCTCTGGAAGTGGAGGCAAAGCTGCTGGGTTTGGAGGCCCCTGCAGTCTCTCAGCACACAGGAGCTCAGCTGGACGTGTCCCTCTCCCCGCACGTCCCTGTCTGGTGAGCAGGGTGAGTGTCACCTGAGCTCTGCACGGCAACCAGGCACTGAAATTCCTGCTTTGCTTGCCATTTCAGTGCAGCATGGACATTCTCCTTCTCAGCTGCTGCATTTGTTTGGACTTGTTGGGCCCTGACTCAAACATAGTGTTGGAGGAGTGAGATAAAATTGTGTGTGCAGATGCACACCCTGCCCTGAGCAGCACGAGTCAGAGAAGGATGGAATCATGGAATGGTTTGGGTTGGAAAAGCTCATCCTGTTCCACCCCCTGCCTTGGCAGGGACACTTTCCACTATCTCAGGTTGCTCCAAGCCCTGCCAGCCTGGCCTTGGACACTTGCAGAGACTGGGCAGCCCCAGCTTCTCTGGGCACGCTGTGCCAGGGCCTCAGCACCCTCACAGGGAGGAGTTTCTCCCCAGTATCTTCTCTGTCAATCTGAAGCCACTGAGCCCCTGTCCAGCTCTGGCAGTCCTGCTCTCAGAGTTTGAAGTGCCACCACTGGCGTTTGAGGAGTGGAGTCCATTCCCTTTCCAGGCATTCCACAAATCACCTTTGGAACCGAACTGGGCACTTAGCTGGAAGGTTTTAGCAGACGTTGGTGGTGTTGGGAGGCTTAGAGCCTGAAGCCTGTAACCCCCTTTTGTGCTGTGGAGGGGACTGGCAGGAGGATCCTGCTCAGGGCAAACCCTGCAGCCGGAGCTGCTCTGGGGCTGAGGCTGCTCCCTCTCCTTTTAGGCTCACAGCAAAGCAAACATCCTGTTTGTGCTCACTCACTTCTCGTCATCGTGTAACTGTGGCTTGATTTTAGCTTGATAGCAAATAATTCTGTTTTCTTAGTGCTGTGCGTTTGATGGCTCCCCATTTCTGGGAGATGGGAGGTTGTGAGTGCCAGGCAGGCTCTATGAAGAGGCTTGAAACGCTGCGGGGCTGTTTGTTTTAATCCCTCCAAGGTTCCAGTCTTTCTTGTGGTTCTGATGTAATGTGAGAAATTAAAACAAAAGACAGCAGCCAGATGGTGCATCTCCAGGATCAGACAGATTAGTTTTTTAAAAGAGGGAAAAGTTTACAAATGCTTATTCTGGTCTCTGGAGTAATCACTCTAATAATAATCACTCCAGAGGGGATTCTCCCCCTCTGCTTAGCCCACCTGGAGGTTTCTGTCCAGTTCTGGGGCCCCCAGCACAAGAAGGATGTGGAGCTGTTGGAGCAGGTCCAGAGGGGGCCATGAAGTTGATAAAAAAGGGACTGGAGCCCCTCCGTTACGGAGACAGGCTGGGAGAGTTGGGAACGTTCAGCGTGGAGAAGAGAAGGTGGCGTGGAGACTTCCCAGCTCCTTCCAGTGTCCGAAAAGGCCACAGGGAAGCTGGAAAAGGACAACTCACCAGCAACTGCAGTGACAGGACAGGGGGAATGGGTTCAAGCTGAAAGAGAGGAAGTTTAATTTAGATATATGGGAGAAATTCCTCCCTGTGAGGGTGGTGGTTCCCTGGCACCTGGATCATGTCCACCCTTGCCTCAGCTTTTTGGAGATCCCCTAAGCGGCTGCTGCAGTGGACTCACTTTGTTTGCTGTTTGATTAGTTGAAGATGAGGCTCTGAGTTTGCACTTCCCCTTCACCCTTTGGGTTGGGAATTATCCCACTTTGTTCGCGTAAGTTGTTTTTTGTGGTTACAGAATATTTTCATGCACTCCCAGTTTCCCTTTTTAGTTTTTCACTGCTTTGATATTCCATTTAGATAGCTGCTGTGATCCAAGTTATTGCATTTAAATAGTGGATACTGTAGGTCTCTGATCCCAAGGGAAACTGCAGAAGTTCTGTAATATGGAGCTTTGAAATCTTAATGTGCTCGGATTTATTGAGTTTCAGGTTTTCTTCAGCTGTGTTCAGGTGAAACCTTCATGGCACTGAAAAAAAAGCAAGCAGACCTGAAATTGCAAAATTCCAGTGTGATTAAATGAGGTTTCTTTGCTTGTTTTTAGGGGACATCACACAGAAGGGGTATGAGAAGAAGAGAGCAAAGCTGCTGGCTCTGTATGTTCCACAAACCCAAGGTAGGTCCTTGTTTTGGCTGGAATCAGCTCCCACTCCCTTGGCTCCTCAAGGGCTCCGGATCAATCATGAAGGTCCTCAAGAACCATTCTGGAAACATTCTCCAAAACATCTGTGCTTGTCCTTCTTAACGCCTTGTTGGAGAAACATTAGGATTTTTAGAATGTGTTGCTTTATTTCGTCAGAGTAGCCGAAGTCACCTCCTTTGGGTACAATTGTTTCCTTTGGTTCAGAGATCCAGAGCAGCTCAGCTGGTTGGATGTGGGATAATTACATTTAATTGTCAACTGAAGGACGTGGCTGAATGTGTGTCTAATCATTATTTTGGGGCTTATCCGGAATAATTGTTACTGATATGCTGAGATGTTCAGCCATTAAAAACTGATGTGTCTGGTTCTGATTTCAGGCAGTGACTGGCTATGACAGGGAGTCCTGAATGGACCTACTGGAATTTACTGAGCCTGGTCTACTGCCAAAAAAATTGATAAAGAGTAAAAGCTCAAAGTGCATTTATTGCCCATCAACATCACGGGACTGGGGGAAATGACAGCAGCTCCCTTCAGGCACTTGATGGGGGAAAATAAAGTTGTCATGTGGCAGCTTCCTGACTCTCCCACCCCAAACCACGGCCCAGTTCCTGCTCTCTAGGTCGTTCTCAGGCTGGATTTGGTTGTTTATTGATCTCAAGGTGGGGCTCTTTGAGATTGGGTTTTATACAGTGTATTCTGTCTGAGCTGCGTGCTGAAGGGAGCAAGACAAGTAAAAATTTTAATTTAGCCTTCAAAATGGAGATTTTGTTACAAACAGCTCTCCAAGTGCTGAGGACTCCCTGGAGCAGGATGTGATGGGAATCTCAGAGACTTGGTTGCTGCCTATTTATCAAATCTATTTCTGTTTCTTAAAGAAACCAAAAACTAATATACACATGACTAATCCCTCTCGATAAGTAGGTATTTGTTGAGCAGGTTTTACAGTCCTCAGGCTAGCATTTGTGCCCGTGGAGATCTCGAGCCTGAGGAGGAAATGGGGAATCCTTGGGTAGTTCAGGAACTCTTGGCAGCCCTGCTTTTGTCCTGAGTATTCTGGAGTCTGAAGATGATACAGTCCTGGCCCCAATCCTGGCACTGTGCACGTTTGAGTTCTCTCAGAAAATGTTTAATTAGGAGGGAGAAAAAAGTGTTTGGCAAGACTGGGCTCTGCTCTGTTAATTGTGGGGCTCTGAGAGCTGCCAGTGGAGCTGAGGTCCAGGCAGAAGCCTGGCATGAGGGAGCTCACCAATTAACCCAGAGGTTTGATTGCCCTTCCGGCCCAGCTCTGCAGCTTTTTGTCCATCTCACACCCAGCTGCCCCAGTGTCTGGGAATCTCCTGTTGTAAAAACCCCGTGGAAGTCGTGCGTGAGGGATTCAGAATCAGGTCACCTTGGTAATGAGAAGAAAATTCATTTAGTCCACAACAACAACAACAACAACAAAACACTTAGTGCTGGCATTTTGTGCCGTTTCTGTGAGCACTGGGCTGGTGTGGGCTGATGGAGTGTCTCCATTCCATGGATGTGGAATGAGAGCAGGGGAGGGGGGTGACGGGTCAGGGCATGTCAGCAGGATCATTTAGGAGATTCTTGCTGCCTGATCTGCTCTCCATTCACATGGCCTCAGGAGTTAAGGCAGCACTGTTCATTACCTAAAGATGCATTTTTTCCTGGTGCATTATCCATTAAGGTCCATCTAGCTGCCGACTCCTAAAGTCTGCAATCTGCAGATCCCAAAATCTGGAGTCCCCAATTCCAGGGACTTCTCCATGATGGGGGTCAGCAGCAAGCACAGCAAATGAAGCCCATGGAGTTGGACCAGGTGTCCCTGGGTCCTGGGAGTGTGTTCAGGCTGCCCTGGAAACCCTGGAGGCTCAAATTGGTTATTTCCATGTTTTTATGGGTATGTAGCTTGAGAAAGAACATCTTCAAGGACCAGCCAGTCCAGCCCCAGCACTGCTGCTGCATTCTGTTTGCAGACAGTGGAGTTACAGGTTTGCAGCTGCTCCCTTGTGCATGTGGCGCTTGTTCTCCGTGTTATTCATGCAAACATTTATCCTTGTTGATCTTCTAATGGTTCAGCCCCTGAATCTCTAAATCATTGGCCCTTCACCAAACACAGGAATCACAAAGCAGTCAATTCTCATTAGAATCTAAAGACAGTCAACAAATCCATGGCATCCTTCAAAGCCAATCTAAAATAATTCATTTTTCATCTCTCTGTCATATTTGTCATGTTTCTGCCAGCAGAAAGTGCAGCTGTAGCAGGATTATTCTGAAGGGAGCTCTAAATAAATCACCTGTCACCTGCCAGGCTCGGCTCACTTGTGCTGCTTTGTTGTGTAACCAGCAGTGATTTACACTCTTTCCTCCTCTGTGTCTGAACGCTTTGTGAGGCCACTGGAACATGTTATTATGTCAGAGCAAAATAGTGAAACAAAGAGCTTGTTCTCTGTGTGTCATGTCACTCAGAGCCACCTCTGATCCCTTCCTAACTGGAATGTCATGTTTGCCCTGCGATGCCCCACGGAGAGATGAGAGGCTTTTACAAGACTTACAAAAGAGAACTGAATATGAATTTAATAATTCATTTAGAATACTGTTAAATCTGCTGCTGACATCTAGTGGGTGCCTGAATTTGTAAATACTTGGGTGATCAGAAAACATGAAGCTTTTCTGTTTGGTCTGAGAAGTGTTGGTTTTGGATCAAAATAAAACTGGGCTGGGTTTGGTGAAGGCAGATAAATGCTACAAAGATGTTAAAGTGGTTATCAAGATGAGGAATTGAAAAGATGTCTTTCTACAAGAGAGATACTGAGGGCCTGGGGTATGTCCAGAGATGGGAGCAGAGCTGGGGAAGGGGCTGGGGCGCTCCTGAGGGAGCTGGGGGGCTCAGCCTGGAGAAAAGGAGGCTCAGGGGGGAATTCTCACTGCACAACTCCCTGACAGGAGGGTAGAGCCAGAGGGTTTGGGTTGGACACCAGCAGGAGTTTCTGCATGGAAAGGGGGGTCAGGAATTGGAGCTGCCCAGGGAGGTTTGGATGCCCATCCTGGAGGTGTCCAAGGAGGGGCTGCAGGTGGCACTTGGAGCTCTGGGCTGGAGCACAGCTTGGACTCGATGGTCTCGAGGCTTTTCCAGCCTGAAGAATTGTGCAATCCTGTGGATTTCCTGCTGCTAGCTCAGGGTGATTTGCTGTTATTGTGAGTCCCTGAGCTCAAAGCATTCACCTGAAGTTGTTTACCCAAAACCACACACCTCAAAAGTGGTGGGACTGGATTGGAAGCTCAGGATTTGTGGTTTGCTCTCCATTTCTCTGATCCTTTGGTAGTTTGTGAGAATTCCAAAGCAGCACATACAGATGACACAGTTGCTCTTGGTTTTGCATGACTCCAGGTGACAGCCTGCAGGAAATAACAGCTGGGTGACCTCTGGGTTTTAGTTTTAAAAACTTCCCTCTGACACACAGATTCATTTTAGAATTGGACCTCCAGTAGCAACAATTCCGAGTTGCTCTTGCTGAATTATGTAAAATTATACTGTTTATCAGATTCTCTATTTTCCTTCCTGTTTTAATGGGATAAACAAACTTTTCCTGGATGATAAAGCCACGCACTGGGCCTGCTGAAAGCCAGAACCAGACAACTGGAGGTCTCCTTGGGTTTGTGATTAGTGGGAACAGCAAAGGCTCTTGCTGCTGGTTTATTATGGTTTTTTCCCAGTCAATAACAAGCTGCTCACTGGGACACTGAGCGACAAACCAGCTTTGTGACATCCAGAGCCCTGTCATGGGAGAAGGGAAGAGTGTGGTCCAAAAAAGCTCCTTCTGTTTCCCTCTCCTGTTTTCCAGGGGTTGATCCAGCATTACAGAAGGAATCCAAACCTCAGATGCCCGTTCCATCTGCAGCTCCAGCCTCAGCATCATCATCATCCTCCTCATCCTCATCCAAATTCCACCGAGCCCGCTCAGGGGGAGCCAGAGATGAGCGTTACCGATCTGGTAAGGGCAGGGACAGGAGTTCCCTGGATTCCTCCCCGTGGAATTTCACTTTTGTTCACAGTTTCTGGGGCCTGAAGGTGACCTTGGATCACAGAGGGGCTGTTCTGCCTAACTCAAACGTGAAGCCAATGAACCCCGCTGTGCATGGAGTTCAGAGCTATGCACTGACACAGCACAGGGTTTGAAAACTGGAAAATCTGCAATGTTGAGGCCTCCCCTTGGTGCTGTGCTGGTGCTGAGGCGCTTCCCTCTCGCAGACATCCACACGGAGGCGGTCCAGGCGGCGCTGGCCAAGCACAAGGAGCAGAAGATGGCCCTGCCCATGCCCACCAAGCGCCGCTCCACCTTCGTCCAGTCCCCAGCAGACGCCTGCACTCCCCCAGGTGAGGCTCTGTGCCATATAGCTAAAAGCCTTATTAAAATAAATTCTAAAATATTTTTTTTATTTTAAAATATTTATTTACTAATTTTTATTTATTGAAAATGTTTCTATTTTTATTTAAAATATATATTTTAAATAAAATTTAAATTCTATTTTATTTAAAATATATATTTATTATTTAATTTATATTATTATTTACTTAGTTATCATTTTATTATAAAAATATAAAATAATTAAATTTCTATATAATTATAATATATTTATAAAATCGTAACTTAAGCCTACTACTTCAGCTAAGTAAAACTAACAGCCAGACTGTTATGTTCCTATGTAAAAAATTATAAAATCAATGTACATAACAATCTATTCTTGTTAAAAAAACCAGTTTGCACTTATACAGAAGGAAATTCTACCTGTAAGAATCCTTAAAGAAAATACAGAAACATCTGTGGAAAGAAAAAGCCTTAACACGTACACACACAAATGCCCTCTAACCAATAAATTGAGTAGCAAAAAAGTTACTGGCCAATTAAACCAAATAACTTTAAAAACTATATAAAAATAGACTGTAGCATTAAAAATTCAGCTTTTCTGCATTAAAAAGCCCTCGAATCCTGTCTGTTTCTGTTACAACAAGGCTGTGCTGGGCTGCCCAGGGCTGCACCTTCCAGACCAAGGGGCTGCAGTGCTCCCTCCCAGTGTTGCAGCTCTTCGAGGCGTCTGTCTGTCCTCTCTCAGGGCTGGGCAGTGACCTCTCTGCAGGAGTCCTTGAAGAACCACCTGGTGGCATCCTGGGGATGTCCTGGGTGTCCTTGGATGGTCCCTGTGGCCCCAGCCTTGGACCTTGGATGGTCCTTGTGGGTCCAGCTCAGGGTGTCCCATGGTTCTGTGGTTCAAACTGGCCAGAGCTGAGCAGGTCTAGACTGAGCATAATTCACATCTTGTTTCTGGTGGATAATTCACATCTTGAGTTCATGAATGTTGAATGCTCAGCACACAAGAGGAGGGTTTGCAGTGATGTTTGTTTCTGGGCAAGGCCCTCAGAGGGGTCTGGTGGGATTCCAGACTTGCAGGACTTCTCTCACCCCTGCCATGTGCTGGCTGCAGCAGATCCCTGGTGACACAGTGTCTGTCACCATGCATGTGCAGCAGGAATCAATAACCCTCTGTTTTCCAGCAGCTGGATGCACTGGTGACAAACGAGTCCGTGTGGTTTCTGGCAGTGATTTCTGTGTTGTGTCTCATTGTGCAGAAGCATCGCAGCCATTTGGATTGACAAAGTCATCCAAAATGTTATGAATCCACATCTCCTGGTGAATTCATAGCTCTGAAACTGCTCTGCTGGGCCACGTCACTCCTCCTCCTCCTCCTCCTCCTCCTGATTTCCTGTTTTATCACATTTCCTTTTTCCCTTCCTTTCTCCGGGGGGCTGATGCATGTTCCTGGTGTGTGCTTGGGTCTCAGCTCTGTGCTCACTTGTCCAGGACTGCGGCACATCCTGTGCTGGGGGAGTCGCACCAGTCGAGGTCAGCACTCAAGCATGGCTGGAATCAGCCTTTGCCTCAGCTCCTCACTCCGTTCCACTCTGGCAAGGGACAGAACATGATTTAGTGCTTTGATTTACCACTCCAGTGTAGGCAGAAAATCACTTTGAAGAGCACCTAAATTTTAGGCCAAAGCCACCTGTGTGTTTGTATTTAGCACTGTACAACTCAACATCTCAAGAACTGAGTGCTTGCTTCATGGTAATGAAATAATTAGTTCACAAGTTTTGGGACAGCTGAGATATCTGTGCTCTGGGACGCACAGGAAGCAGTTCCTTGCTGTAGATTTCTGTTTTGTTTTGGGGTTGGGCTTTTTGTTTGTTTTCTGCAATTGAAAGGGCCCCATTTAGAGCCCAGACAAAGGCATTTTCTGCTGTGGCCTTGGCACAGTTGTTTCCTGCGTTTTCTTTGTTCCTGGGACTTTGCAGTTTGACAACGACCCTGACCCTTCACTTTCCAGTTCAGAATGACCAGAATTTAGGCAAAACAGCATCTGATACTATGGAATGTGAACGGAAAAGTAATGAGAGTTAAGTTCTAGGCTTGGAGACCCCAGGGGAAGGCTGTTGTCTGAGGAGGTGAATCAAACAGGGGTGAGTGTGTTCCCACCAACAATTCTGCTGCTTTAACCTCTGGTTTGGCCAATGTGGAAAACAGATCCTCTGTGAAAGCCTGTGCTGTTGATATGTGATTGGAAAGAGCATGTTCGGTGCCGTGTGCTTTTCCCTAAGCAGCTAGATTTTCTTTCTGCTTCCACACAGACACGTCTTCCGCCTCCGAGGACGAGGGCTCGCTCAGGCGCCAGGCTGCTCTCTCTGCTGCATTGCACCAGAGCTTACAGAATGCTGAGTCTTGGATCAACCGATCTGTTCAGGGGTCATCCACATCCTCATCAGCATCCTCTACACTTTCCCATGGAGAAGGCAAAGGGACCAGTGGGTCACTAGCTGATGTATTTGCCAATACTCGAATAGGTAGGAGCTGGGTACCAACAGAACAATCGCTTCGAGTGCAGACTGTGTTGATAAAGGTGGAGCTGTCCCTTGCAGAAGGGAAATTCAGAGCAAGAGTTTAGCTGGTGTTGATGGAACTTGCCAGGATTGGTTGGAGTTGCACCTTCACGCTGTTGTTTTCCTGAAGAATTTCAGAAGATTGAGGTGGTTGTAAAAGGGAGAGTGGGGAGCAGGAGCTTCTGGAAGCAGGGAGGACTCCAGGGACAGTGTGGACAGAGCAGGAGGCACAACTCTGTGTCCTGTGTTGCTTTATGTCTCCAGCTCTTGGGAGCTCCCGTGGGTACAAAGCTGCCCAGTGCAAGTGGCATTTTCATCTGTGTCCCGACGAATCCCTCAGGGGTGTCTGTGCCTGTGGAGTGGGGAAATGCTGTGTTTGACATCCTCATTTTGCTCTGAGCCCCCATGGTTTATTGTTTGTGTTAGATCAGGAGAGAAAAAGAACCAAATCCAGCTCTGTGTGTGAGCAAATGAGCCTGGCATTAAAAAACAGAGCTAGAGGAGTAAAGCTTCAGCCCAGCTCTTCGTGGCTGGCTGAGGAATGACCAGAGCATCCAGGTACTGAGGAGATGGAGCAAAATCTACAGATCTGGATACCCCGGGCTCAGTTTTCTGAGGCTCTGAGGTGCTCCTTGCTGCTGATGCTTCTGTATGAAATGGCCAAGTTTGTTTTTGCTCTGTGTGTTTGTCCTTTTTAGCTGCTGGTGAGGAAATTCCTGCACCGTAGGACATTGTCTGTATTTCATGTGCTCTCTGCTTCTGCTTAACTGGGTTGGGGCAAGCAGTGCTTAGAAGTGCTGGTGATTTTATCTCTCACTTATTTATCTTTTTATTGCTGTTATTTTTGTTTGTTTATTTGCTGGGATGCAAATTGTTTCCTGAAATGGAAAACTGAGGAGATTGCCCATAAAATGCAGCCAATATAATTAATGTCTTTGAAGCAGAGAGGCTGTTTTTAATTGGAGCATGCAGAAGGCCACATTACCTTTTGCAGTGAATGAAGGTAACACAGCTTTTTACCTCCAGAATATCTACTGTCTAACCTAATTAGTGTCTTATGCAAAATAGAAGCTTTGAATCTTTGTCAGGATTCTATTTGCCACATTCATCCCTTGTTAACACCTGGTTTAAATGAATAGAACTCTCACATACACAATTCTCTACATCTCTCTTTTGAGAGCAATAAAAAGTCCTGCAGATGTTTGGATTGTACAAATCCATGTCCTTTGCAGTGATTTTAGAAGTTCAGTGCAAGAGAAATATTTCTTGCCACTGTGTCTCCAAAGGGATGCAGAAATGAGTTATTTTTTTCTCCTTAGAAAAAGGGAAATCGACACAGAATCAATCACAAAACCCTGCAGTGGGAATTATTTGGGATTTCTCTCCAGACTATCTGTAAAACCCAACCCATAGTTTCAGATCGTTGGGTTTTTCCTTTGTAAGCAGCAGCTGCGGGTGCTGTTAAGCCAGAATAGAATATTCTTGCCCTACCAGATGACTGAACCTGCTGGGCTGTGTAAAGAACCCCCGTGAGCAAAAATCCCCTGTTTAAGAGCCAGTTCATGGCAGAATTGCTGCAGGGTGCACTTGCAGCCTTGGCTGGAAGGCAGGACAATGTCTTGCAGCTTGAAGCAGAAGTAGGATCAGCTCACACTATTCATTGGATTTACTCTGTAGCTGCTGGACAAGCTCTGTAAGCACCCAGCTGGAAGGGATTGAAACCCAACACAATTTTTGCTGATCTGCTTTGGTCAAATTCCCGCATGTTTTGTTTTCAAAAGCCCTCTCATACAAAAAAGCTAAATAGTAGAATTCTAGCAAGAGAGATCAGTGCATAGGTGAGGGAGTGATTTGTTCTGGAGTTTGGATGTTTCAGAGCTCATGAATCTCAAACTTTAAAAAAATTTTTTTTTTTTTTACAGTACTGAATGTCAAGAGATTGAGCTTCAAGGTTAGAAACCAAGAACAGGAATTCTGTTTTGCTGAAGCACTTTTCCTGACATGGACAAAACCTTGTGCCTTTGGTTTTTGGTTTCCAGAGCAGATGCTGTGCCTCTCCTAGAGCTGCTGAACCTTTAGGAATCAGTGTGTTTAGCATTAATGAGGGTTCCCATACATCCAACCATTCAACCCTTAGGATTACTGGGAACAGGTGACTGACACTGAGATAATAAGAGGTGTATTTAGCAGCTTTCTTCTTTTTCTAGAAAGTTTCTCAGTCCCTCCAGATGTCACAGCAACTACCTCCACCCCCTCACCACGGCCAGCAGCCATCGACCTCCCTCCCTCTGGGATTGTGAAGGGGATGCACAAGGGATCCAACCGCTCCAGTCTCATGGACACTGCAGATGGTACGGAACCCCCGGGCACCCAGGAGCTGCAGCAGGCTCCAGAGAGGCCTCAGATCACATCAGCTCTTCTCCCAGCTCTGGGTGATCTCAGAATTCACAGGATCACTGTGGCAGAGGAGACCTTCAAATCATCGAGTCCAGCCCAGCCCCAGCAGCTCAGCTGAACCCTGGCCCCCAGTGCCACATCCAGGCTTTGTTGAACACACCCAGGGGTGGTGACTGCACCACCTCCCCGGGCAGCCATTCCAGTGCTTTATCTCCATTTCTGTAAAACACTTTTCCCTGCTATCCAGCCTGTATTTCCCTTGGTGCAGCTCGAGGCTGTGTGCTCTGGCTGTGTCAGTGCTGCTGGAGACAGAGCCCAGCCCAGCTGAACACAGGCACCTCTCAGGAGTTGTACAGAGTGATGGGGGCAGCCCTGATCTCCTTTGCTCCAGGCTAAACACCCCCAGCTCCCTCAGCTGTTACCTCATTTAAGCTCTTCACAAAATCAGAATGGTTTTGGTGTTGCATCAGGGTGTGACTGTGCTGCAGTTGTGGTGTTGGCATTCTGGAGGAATTCCTTCGTGGATGGGGTGGTCAGGCTTTGGAAGTGCCCAGGGAGGTGGTGGAGCCCCAGGCCCCTGGAGGGGAGTGGGAAGGACTGGATGTGGCACTCACTGCTCTGCTCTCTCCCTCCAGGTGTTCCTGTGAGCAGCAGAGTCTCCACAAAAATTCAGCAGTTGCTGAACACCTTGAAAAGACCTAAAAGACCACCCCTGAAAGAATTCTTTGTGGATGATTTTGAAGAAATTGTGGAAGGTAATAGCACCAATAATGGTTTTATGCACATTTGTTACAGTTGGATGCTCTGGGAGCTGAGCTCTTTTTGCTGTTGTCCTCAAGGTTGACTCAGATTCATTGTTTGCAGCAGCCTCCATGAGCACTCTGACACAAAACCAGTGTTTGAAGAATTCACTGTTCTGCTGGCCTTTGGGGGACCTCCTCAACACTAAATTTCTTTAAAAAAATTTAAATAGATTTTTTGACTCCTTTCATTTGCTTAAGCTACTTTAATTAATTTCCCAAAGGGGATTGTCCTCACTGGTGCTTTTATTCCAGCATTATTTTGTAAGGTTTTCTTTTCTGCAGTTCTGTGTTCCTTTCCTTACTGATGTGTTGAACACCTTTGAGCAACATCCTGTGAGAAGCCTCTGTTCATGATGTCTTGTTCTGAGCAAGACTTCCCAGGAAAAGGGATGGAATGGGTTTTAAAGTGCTTTTCCTCATTCCTTTAGGTTTATTTTCAGTTTATTTCAAGCTGAACTGTCTGATGACAAATGGGCAAGGACAGGGAATATTATGTTACTTGGATTATATTAGAAATACCAACAGATTCTGGAAATAACATTGAATTTTCTCAGTTCCCCAGCCTGACCCCAACCAGCCCAAGCCCGAGGGCCGCCAGATGACCCCGGTGAAGGGGGAGCCCCTGGGGGTGGTCTGTAACTGGCCTCCTGCCTTGGAAGCAGCTCTGCAGCGCTGGGGAACCACTCAGGCCAAGTGTCCCTGTCTGACGGCCCTGGATGTGACAGGAAAACCAGTTTATACCCTCACATATGGTGAGTTGAGCCTCCCCTGCCCTCCCCTGCTCTGAGAGCAGCAGTGCAGAGAGCGCAGGGCTCCTGGGGTTGCAGAAACCTTCCTGGTCTTTGTCAGGGCTGTGGACAGAGCAGTGGAAGTGCAGGTGGTAAAAAAGCCAAGGTGGGAGCTGTTCTCTTGTGTGCTTGAAGCAGAGCTCTGCAAGTCTCTGTTCTCTGTCTGCCAGGCAAACTCTGGAGCAGAAGTCTCAAGCTGGCCTACACCCTGCTTAATAAACTGGGGACCAAAAATGAACCTGTGTTAAAACCTGGAGACAGGGTAAGGACTTCGGGACTTTCTGGAGTAAAACCAGAGGTTTGGGGGCTGGAACTTTCCACTGACACCGTAGTGAGACTCTAACCCCAGGACAAGGCTGCTTGGGACAGAAATCGCTGTGATTTTTCAGGGGGGCTGGCTCCCCTGTGAGCAGCTTCTTGTGTCTTGGCTGTGTGTGAACCTTCACATGCCTGGGGACTGTGGAGGAGCTCAGGCACGTTCCACACATTCTGTGTGAGGAAGAGTGTGAAATAACACAAATTTTCCTTGCTTCAGTCACTCTAGGTGTGGATTTTGAAATGTTAACTTGTGGGTTGCAGGTAGCCCTTGTGTATCCCAACAACGACCCCGTGATGTTCATGGTGGCATTTTATGGCTGTCTCCTGGCTGAAGTGATCCCAGTGCCTATAGAGGTACCTCTTACCAGAAAGGTAACGTTGATGGAACTTGGAGGAGTGATGTGGGATGGAAACCAAGTCAGGCCCCAGCCTCTGACAGCATTTCTCAGCCTCCAGCTGCTGCCTGAGCAGCTCTGTACCAGCAAGCACTTTTGGGAGCTTGGATTGGCATTTAAAAATGGAAAAACATATTGATCAGGGCTGTGCTGAGCAGCTGGAGATGGTCAATTCTCCTAAATGATGCAGTCTCCACTTCCTTACTGCAAATCATTTCTACAGAACAGATTTTAGTGTTGATCTCCCCTGGTTGATGGGAGGGGGCTCAGTCCAGCCTTGCTGAGCTCTGCCAGGCTCTGATTCTGCTGCACATGGAGGTGCTCAGTGTTCCTGAAGACATCGAGGCACTTTTTGTAAATTTTTGCCCAGCAAAGTGTTTTCTTTACCCTTACCAGAATTTTTGCACTGTTGCCATGTTATTGTTGTGTCAAGAGCTGTGTGAAACTATAGGATTTCATAAGAGTAACAAAAACAATGGGCTCATGGCAAACGTGGTGGCAGGAGAGGTGGCAGTGAGCTGGGAGCTGGTCTGGCAGGTGGCAGTGAGCTCAGGGAACACTCGGGGACTCAGAGCTTTGATTTCATTCTCTGCACTGTGACAGACTGCTATAGCAACCAAATGCAAAATTAAAACTTCTCCAGTATTTGCCCAATCAGTTTCTGAGTGAGCCTCCTCATTTTATCATTGTGCAACAGAAATTGGCTCCAGGGGATGGAGAGGTCTCGTTATCCCAGTGTAATTACATGTTTTGCTTTTTTTGCCTCTCAATTCCTCTTTGCAGCATCTGGGTTTCCTTTAATGCCAGGAGATGGGATGAGCTCCGTGCCTGGGTGCTGGGCAGGAGCTCCTGTTTCCCCTGGATTTCACATCCAGTGCGTTTTAATCTTGCCAGCGCCACGTTTTGTGGGGTCACAGATGGTTTGAGTTGGAAGGGACCTTGGGGAGCATCCAGTTCCATCCTTTGCCGTGGGCAGGGACACCTCCCAGTAGCCCAAGTTGCTCCAGTTGTGGTTCTGTGATCCTGTGTGGGAATTGGTTGTTTTCTTCTTTTCCTTGCCATTCCTTCCCCCAGTCCCCAAAGCATTTTCAAACCTTGGATTTTGATAAGGGAAAGCTGACTTGTGTCATCTTTGAGCAGGAGTGACTTTTCCCCTCTTCCCTCAGGATGCTGGTGGGCAGCAGATTGGTTTCCTGCTGGGGAGCTGTGGCATTGCTCTGGCCCTCACCACTGAAGTGTGTCTGAAAGGGCTCCCAAAAACCCAGAATGGAGAAATCGTGCAGTTTAAAGGTGAGCTGGTTACAGATGGACTTTTGATCGTACTTTTGCTGCAGCTGAACCATCTGAAAGGAGCTGTCAGGACTCTGAAGGCACTTGGGGGGTAAAGGGCAGCTCCTGATCCCATCAGCAGAATGTGTAGGATTTGTGTTTGTGGAGTCTGACACAGCTGCTCTGCTCTTCTGGGGGTCACAAGGAGCCACCCCCCAGCCAGGGTTGTGCTCAGGTCCCCTTGGTGGCATTTGGCAGGTTCCCAGGCAGTTTTATTCACAAGCTTTATTTAGGAATGCTGCAGGGATCTTCCCTGAGGAGAGGAAGTGCCTGCTTGCCCACTGAAGTCCCCGATGAGAAATGAGATGAACCTTCTGGCTGGTAGCTGGGCTTGGCTTGGAATTTTGCTTGTGTAACTGAACTTGGACAAATGATGGGCTTTAGTGTATTCTTGCAGAATATAAATCCCTCAATAAATAAACTGATATTAATGTACCGTTTAATTTTGGCTCCAGGTTGGCCCAGACTCAAATGGGTTGTGACAGATTCAAAATATCTCTCCAAATCTCCCAAGGACTGGCAGCCCAACATCTCAGCAGCAGGAACTGAGCCAGCATATATTGAGGTAAGTGCTGAATGGGGAATAGAAAGCACCTTCCGTGAGCTGAATTTAATGTTCTAATCACCAGAGGGAGAATGGTTTCACCTCACTCCCTTCAACTTCCCGCTTCCCTGCCGCTGAAACAAGCTTTTCACTGGGGCCATCCTGCTGTGAAGCTCATTTTAGGTTTGAGTCCCTCTGCGGCCTTGAGCGCTGCTTGGAATAAGTTGGAGAATTGTTTTTGTCCAAAGAAGTGAGGGATGGAGACAGCTGAGCTCTGAGGTGGTGCTTGCTAACCCCGTTTGTGCCAGCGGTGAGCCAGCAGCGCTTGGAGTTCTCTGTTTCTGCACTAATGCTGATTTTTGTCCCTATGCCAGAAGGTAACTTGTAGGGATTGTGTTGGTTTTCTCAGCTTTTCGTGAGACAATTGAGAGGTGTTTCAAAAGATTTTATTCTATTATCAGTCTTGATGAGTAGTGAGGCACAAGAGATGCAAAACTCAATGCCATTCTATCAAAAGCTAACTTATTTTCTGGTTACAATACCTTATAAATTAAATTAATCTTTTCACCTTACTAGGTTTTCTACACAATGCTGCTGTTACTTCTAACACCAGTCACCTCTATTTTTTCCTACCTGGTCCTGCTGAAATGCATCTTTCACAGTTCTAATTCTCTAAAATTATGTAAGCTTTCTATGAAATCTAAAAAATTCCTTACAAATCCATTTCCCACAGGATTGCAGCAGTTTCAGTGGTGCTTCAGCCATCCTGAAACACAGATTGCTTTTTCAGTTTGTTACAGGAGCAGGAAGAGATGTTGTGAGCAGCAGTGACAGTGAAATAAACACAAACACATTCATTTTTTCTCCCGTCTCCATGGAGATTTTCCATATGTGCCACCACGATAAGCATCTCCTCGGGTCTAAGCTTTCACGCAGAGAGAAAACTTTATTTTCACGTGGATTCTGTGATTTAACTTCCTTCATTTCTCTCTTCCCTAACTCCCTGTAACTTCTGTCCCCGCAGTACAAGACCAGCAAGGAGGGCAGCGTCATGGGTGTCACCGTGTCCCGCGTGGCCATGCTGGCTCACTGCCAGGCCTTGTCTCAGGCCTGCAACTACTCCGAAGGTGGGTGAGGCCACAGAACATCAAAGGTTGGCAGCACTGAGTGGTTGCCTCTCATCTCTTCAACAGCTGGCTCTGAGTAACCAATATTTACTTCCAAAAAGAATTAAAATTTCAAAGTGCAGATTAATTCTTCCCCCCAAAAAAGTGGAAATTAGCTGTGATGTTTTTTCCATCCAAAATGGCATCATTTTCTCTGCCATGATGAAGAGGAATAAAAAGGGGGATTTATATAATTTCTGTGAATTTACTGAGTCTGTTCTGATGCACCAAAAGAGGAACAAATGAATGAAAAATGGAGCATTTTTCACCAAGCTGGAGTCCCCTCTCACTGCACTGATGGCCTGTAGAAATGTCTTTCATTGCTGAAAGTGTGTAAATACCAACGTTTCTGGGGCTGTTCTGGTGCTGTGAGGTTTTTTGGGGAACCCAGAAATGGGGGTTGGAAGGTGCTGGTGGTGTTCCAGAGGGTTTTGCTGCAGGTTGTGGTTTATTCTGGTCTGCCTTGTAAATCAGGCTAATCCCTCCATCCACGAGTGAAACTATTTATAGAGCTGTAGGCCACAGAGGTTTAAAATGCAAAGTTTGCCTTTAGAATCCATCACTCGAGCTGCCATCACTGCTGAGAGCCAGGGCTTGAGTGATGCTCTCTGGGTCCCCTTCCCTCCCCTGCTCGTGCGTAACGAGCTCCAGACCCTTCCTGTCCTGCTGACGGACATCTCGGGCTGGGGTGTGATTTCCAGCCGGCAGCTGCGTTTCCTTGCAGTGATTTCCAGCCGGCAGCTGCGTTTCCTTGCAGTGATTTCCTTGCAGTGATTTCCTTGCAGCTTTCTGGACGTGCTCCTGCTCGGGCACGGAGGTGCAGCTGTTGCTCTGCGTGGCGGGGCGCTGTGATCGGTAACAGGTGTAATCACACAGGGCCCCGGGCTGCCCCTGGAGCAGCTCTGGCAGGGCAGGGCTGTTCATCCTCGTGCAGATTCCAGAACACGCGATGGGCACGGCTGTGCTGGCACGTTGCACTTGACAGCTTCACCTTTCTTTTCCCAGGTGAAACGATAGTGAACGTGTTGGATTTTAAGAAGGATGCAGGGCTGTGGCATGGCATTCTAACGGTGAGTTGGTTCCAGAGCTCTCTGGAATGAGAGATTAATGGTTAAATGGGATGTTAGGAAAAATTTCTTCCCTGTGAGGGTGCCCAGAGAAGCTGGGATCCCTGGAAGTGTCCAAGGCCAGGTTGGACGGGGCTTGGAGCACCCTGGGATAGTGGAAGGTGTCCCTGCCATGGCAGGGGTGGCGCTGGGTGAGCTTTAAGGTCCCTCCCAACCCAACCCGTTCCTGAATTCCATGATTCTGTGATAACAGAGTCCATGGCTGGGAACATTACCTGTTAAAACAACCATTTCTCTCCCTGCCAAATCTCCAGCTCCCTGGGGGAACAGCAGAATCATCCTGACTAAACCTCTGTGAACTCCTGATGGGCTGGAAGTTGATGGGCACTGAGGGTGGCTTATTTCTAATAACTCAATGAAAGTTTGGGATCCCTTTCCTGACGATCTCTTTCCTGTTTTTCAGAATGTAATGAACAAGCTGCACACTATCAGCGTGCCCTATTCTGTGATGAAGACCTGTCCTCTCTCGTGGGTGCAGAGGGTTCACGCCCACAAAGGTAACTTGGGGGAATCCACAACTCCAGCTTGGAACTCTCAGGATCCAAGAGTGTGGGGCATTAAAATCCCAAATGCCTCAAACCCTTCTTGCTCTTCCATGACAAATCTCAAGGGCCAAGAGTTTCACTAATGTCCAGAGGTAGTTGATTTTTGTTTTGCAGTGTTAGATATGATTTTTTAGATCCTCAGGCAGGACTGGAGCTCATGTCTGGGAGATTTTAAGCCCCCAGTCATGTGGATATTGTAAAACTCCTTGCATTGGTGACTTGCCAGAGGTTGGAACAGGAATGTGACAGCTTGGGAGGACAGGGGATTTTGCCATTTATTTCTGTACACAGTCCTAATGCCATGTCAGTGGTGGGGGAGCACGATGGGGATCTTGTGACTTGGAGCCAGTTTCTTTTATGAAAGCAAGGAAATGGTAGAGTGCAGCAGGAGCCCTTGGTCCCTGGCCTCCCTGAGGGCTTCCAGAGGGTGATAATGATTTTTGGCCTTTGGAGGAGGAGCTGTGATGATGACAGACCCTGGCTCAGGTGGTGGCAGTGCCACAGCAGATGCCATTGTGTGTTGGCTTCGCTGTTACTGCAGCCTCAGTTATTTAAGGCTTCCTTGCTTAGGTGAGAACTCCCTCATTTGGGAGTTCTCTGAGGTCTCTGAAATAACTCTTGGAAAGCTTTGATTTGTCCTGAGGTGGTGTTTTTGTGTTTTGCAGCAAAAGTTGCTCTGGTGAAGTGTCGAGACTTGCACTGGGCCATGATGGCCCACCGGGACCAAAGAGACGTGAGCCTGAGCTCGCTGCGGATGCTGATCGTCACCGACGGCGCCAACCCCTGTGAGTGCCCCCCCTGCCCCAGCCCTGCCCCAGCCCTGCCCCAGCCCTGGCAGGCCTCTCTGCAGCCCCTGGCAGCAGGAGCAGCTCCCTCGGAGCTCTCCTCTGGGGCACAGCTCTGCCTGCTGCTGCTTGGGCACAGGACAAGGGCGGTTCGAGGTTTTTGTGTTGCCATCCTTTGGGTTGTGAGAGATCCTGCAAAGCAGGAAAAGGGAGACTTGAATGGGGGGCAGTGTTTATAAAATCAGAGAATTGTTCAGGCTGGAAAAGACCTTTAAGACCATCAAGTCTAGCTCTTCACCTAGCACCACGTTCACCACTAAACCCTGTCCCCAAGTGCCACATCCACACGTCCTTTAAATCCCTCAGGGCATTGTGATTCCACCTGGGCAGAATTCACTGTCTGAATGTCCAGTCTGGGCTTGTTCCAATGCCTGACCGTCCTTGGAGTGAGGAGATTTTCCTTCCTGTCCAACCCAAACCTCCCCAGCACAACTTGAGGCTGCTTCCTCCTGGAGTTTCCCAAATCCTCCTCCTGGCCCTTCCTGTAGATGGGCATGAAATCAATATCTGTGAAGTCCTAGTGGCATCTTTTCTTTCTTCCTAGGGTCTGTTTCCTCCTGTGATGCCTTCCTGAGCTTGTTTCAGAGCCATGGGCTCAAACCAGAGGCGATTTGTCCCTGTGCCACCTCCCCTGAAGCGATGACCGTTGCAATCCGGAGGTAACAGATTGAATCATCCAGCCTGGGCTTTCTTCACACTTGGGCTGGTCAGAGTTGATTTAAGCATGTGATAAACTCCTCTGACATTTACTCTGTGTGCTCAGGTACTCAAGTTGCTGAGCTTTAAACCTCCCTCCTGAAATCCAAGTGATTTCTGAGGTGTGTGACAGTTCAGCAGTGCCTGAGCTCTGCTTTTCCTCCTCCTGATTCCCACAGCCTGGGAGGTGTTCTGAGTCTGAGATGGGATTTGAGATCATTTGGACATCCTCATACTCTGTTTCTGTCCATTGCTGCCTTCTGTAAGAGGCAGGGCTGGGAGCTGGGGTGTGCCATGGGGTGAGATAAGGAGCTGGCAGAGGAGCTGCCGTGCCCAGGCACACAATTCCTTAGGGATTGGAAATTTGGGTGGGGATCCTTAGTGCCATCACAGTTTGAAATGATTATGCCAAGCAGAGACACTGAACGCACCTCTTTCTGTTGCTGTGCCATCTCCATCTGAGTCCAACACCAAGCTGGGGGCCTGATTGAGTGTATTTGTTCATTTTGTGTCCTTCACAGGCCTGGAGTCCCCGGGGCCCCTCTGCCAGGCAGAGCCATCCTGTCCATGAACGGGCTGAGCTTCGGTGTCATTCGGGTCAACACCGAGGATAAAAACTCTGCTCTCACTGTCCAGGACGTCGGGCACGTGATGCCAGGAGGTAAAAGCAGGCAGGAGGCTGATGGGAGATGGTTTTGGGGATGTTTTAGGAGCAGTATGGGTCCATGTTCTCTCCCACATCAGCCTCGGTGTGGGAGAGGTGGGGCAGTGCCAGACTCAGTCATTTCTGTCACGATTAAACGTGTCGGTTCTCACACAGGGCAAAATTTGGGAGCTGTTTTTAACAAAGCTTGATTTTTCCTAGGCATGATGTGTATAGTGAAACCAGATGGGCCACCCCAGCTCTGTAAAACAGATGAGATTGGTGAAATCTGTGTGAGCTCCAGAGCAGGAGGAATGATGTACTATGGGCTGGCAGGGGTGACAAAGAATACTTTCGAGGTATGTCTGGCAGAACACATCTTTCTTGCTCCATTTCCTGTGTCAAACTGGTGGTGTTGTGCAACCCCTTGGGTTTGTAACTGAAGTGTTAATGTTGGGTTTTATAAACATGCACTGGGAATCTCCTTGCAGTTAGAGATACTCAGAATCCTCTCCATAAGCATCTCCCACCCTGACTGCACCGAGGGTTCCCTGTCCTTCTCCTCTTCCCTTCACTCACATTAACTGCAATTCTTGGGCTGGTTTTTCTCCACAATTTTGGGGTGGTTTGGGAAGGTTTTTCTCTCCTCAGACTTCCAATGTCCTCCCTTGTGTTGCAGGTGATCCCTGTGAACTCCTCTGGCTCCCCAGTGGGGGAAGTGCCCTTCGTGCGCTCCGGCTTGCTGGGATTTGTTGGACCTGTACGTGAGGCAGCTCAGAGCCTGCACTGCTCCGGCCCTTCAGCTTTCGGAGAAAGGCTTCTGGGGAGGGAGGATGTGTGAGAAGAGCTCGCTGTGAGTTCCTCACTGTTGCCTTCTTGTCCTGCAGGGCAGTTTGGTGTTCGTGGTTGGGAAGATGGACGGGCTGCTGACAGTGAGCGGGAGAAGGCACAACGCCGACGACATCGTGGCCACTGGACTGGCCGTGGAGTCAATAAAAACAGTTTACAGAGGAAGGTCAGCACAAGAAACCCCATCACCTGCTGCATGTAATAAAGCAAAGCACGAGCTTTAGTACTTTCTTGGATTTCTCTTTGGTAGCTCAGTTAAAGTAAACATATTTTTGATTCAGGTAGCAATTGCCCTGATCCTGCCCAACACCGATCTTTTTCCCACTATCCAGCCTGGCTTTTCATCAAGCCTGTGCTTTAGGGAAAGCAATCAAGTAACCAGATAAGTCAGGCACATGGAGAAATTAATTCTCTGTCTCTGCAGAGTTGCAGTCATCAGCTGCTGGCTGGTGCAGCAAGGAAGAATTTCATTACTGTCCAAAGATATTTTGAAATGATTATGCCAAGCAGAGACACTGAACGCACCTCTTTCTGTTGCTGTGCCATCTCCATCTGAGTCCAACGCCAAGCTGGGTGCCTGATTGAGTGTATTTGTTCATTTTGTGTCCTTGGCAGGCCTGGAGTCCCCGGGGCCCCTCTGCCAGGCAGAGCCATCCTGTCCATGAACGGGCTGAGCTTCGGTGTCATTCGGGTCAACACCGAGGATAAAAACTCTGCTCTCACTGTCCAGGACGTCGGGCACGTGATGCCAGGAGGTAAAAGCAGGCAGGAGGCTGGTGGGAGATGGTGTTGGGGATGTTTTAGGAGCAGAATGGGTCCATGTTCTCTCCCACATCAGCCTCGGTGTGGGAGAGGTGGGGCAGTGCCAGACTCAGTCATTTCTGTCACGATTTAACGTGTCAGTTCTCACACAGGGCAAAATTTGGGAGCTGTTTTTAACAAAGCTTGATTTTTCCTAGGCATGATGTGTATAGTGAAACCAGATGGGCCACCCCAGCTCTGTAAAACAGATGAGATTGGTGAAATCTGTGTGAGCTCCAGAGCAGGAGGAATGATGTACTATGGGCTGGCAGGGGTGACAAAGAATACTTTCGAGGTATGTCTGGCAGAACACATCTTTCTTGCTCCATTTCCTGTGTCAAACTGGTGGTCTTGTGCAACCCCTTGGGTTTGTAACTGAAGTGTTAATGTTGGGTTTTATAAACATGCACTGGGAATCTCCTTGCAGTTAGAGATACTCAGAATCCCGTCCATAAGCATCTCCCACCCTGACTGCACCGAGGGTTCCCTGTCCTTCTCCTCTTCCCTTCACCCACATTAACTGCAATGCTTGGGCTGGTTTTTCTCCACAATTTTGGGGTGGTTTGGGAAGGTTTTTCTCTCCTCAGGCCTCCAATGTCCTCCCTTGTGTTGCAGGTGATCCCTGTGAACTCCTCTGGCTCCCCAGTGGGGGAAGTGCCCTTCGTGCGCTCCGGCTTGCTGGGATTTGTTGGACCTGTACGTGAGGCAGCTCAGAGCCTGCACTGCTCTGGCCCTTCAGCCTTTCGGAGAAAGGCTTTTGGGGAGGGAGGATGTGTGAGAAGAGCTCGCTGTGAGTTCCTCACTGTTGCCTTCTTGTCTTGCAGGGCAGTTTGGTGTTCGTGGTTGGGAAGATGGACGGGCTGCTGACAGTGAGCGGGAGAAGGCACAACGCCGACGACATCGTGGCCACTGGACTGGCCGTGGAGTCAATAAAAACAGTTTACAGAGGAAGGTCAGCACAAGAAACCCCATCACCTGCTGCATGTAATAAAGCAAAGCACGAGCTTTAGTACCTTCTTGGATTTCTCTTTGGTAGCTCAGTTAAAGTAAACATATTTTTGATTCAGGTAGCAATTGCCCTGATCCTGCCCAACACCGATCTTTTTCCCACTATCCAGCCTGGCTTTTCATCAAGCCTGTGCTTTAGGGAAAGCAATCAAGTAACCAGATAAGTCAGGCACATGGAGAAATTAATTCTCTGTCTCTGCAGAGTTGCAGTCATCAGCTGCTGGCTGGTGCAGCAAGGAAGAATTTCATTACTGTCCAAAGATATTTGATTGTTGTTTAGCAGTTGTGGATATAATTTCTAGATCTTCAGGCAGAGCTGGAGCTCATATCTCCAAGACTTAGTGAGAGATTTTGAACCAGCCTGTAGGTGCCTTTAAATCTCCTTTCATTTGGGCTTTGCCAGAAGTTGGAACAAGAATGTGACAGCAGGTTGGGAGAACGGGGGACTGTGCCATATGGAAATTCCATCAGAAAGTGGAATTAACCCCTTAACTACTACCCAGTCTTTCCTTTTGAGTCAATGTTAATTGTCTGATGCTTTTTCTCTTGTTTTTGCCCCGTGGTTATTTTAACAAGTGTGAATTCTGTGAGCAAGTCCTGTCTTTAATCTCTCCTTGGCCTCCCGTTTGTGAGGAGTGAAACTGGAGTGTGGCTCTGCCCTTTCCCTTAGGATTGCTGTGTTCTCCGTGTCTGTGTTCTACGACGAGAGGATCGTGGTGGTGGCAGAGCAGAGGCCAGATGCATCTGAGGAGGACAGTTTCCAGTGGATGAGTCGGGTGCTGCAGGTACAGCCAGGGGAAATCCTGCAGCTTTTGGGATGTGGGCAGAGCAGAGGCCACCGATGGAGGGAGCCCAGGGATGGAGAGAGCTCAGGGATGGAGGTGCCACAAGCTTTGCGTCCCTCTTGGCACAAGGTGTTTGTGCAGGGTCACAAGCTGTGTCCAAGCTGTTCTGTTGTGTCCTGGGGGAACTGGAGTGACAGGACAAGGGGGATGGCTTCACACTGAAAGAGGAGGAATTTAAGTTAAATTTTGGGAAGAAATTCCTTGACCAGTCTGGGATTCTGTGAATCCCAGAGAACAGAGGGGCTCTGGCAGTCTCCTCTCAGAACTGCAGAGCAGATCTGTGCTCAAGCTTTTGAGTTCTCCTTTTAGTCTGGATCATGTGGAGCTCAGAGTCTGGCTTTAAAGCCACCCTTTTCTTTGGAGATGCATTTTCAGCAGGGACCAAGTGGGCAGGAAAGGCCAGAACAGCTGAATGAGTGTGGTCCTAAAAGAATGAGTAGCAAGTGCTTCCTTTGAGAGCTGCCCGCGCTGCATGTGTGCCATTCCAGGAATGACACTCAGGGAGTGAAGTGTGCGAGCTGGGGTGGAAAACCAGGGAAGTACCTGGTGCTCTGAATAATGGATCAGATGCCTGAGTGCTGAGGCGGGCAGGAGGGAACAGAGTGTGACGGTTCAGAGGAGACAGATGGATACAATCCCGAGATCAGAATCGTGTGATTCATCAGGCAGCCGTGGGTATTTTGGGATTTTGGTCATGAAGGATTTAAAAATGGATTTGGTGTCTATGAAATGGGCTGTAAAGGCAGGGGTGTGCCCAGCACTGGGGCTCACTGCAGGTGGCACAGAGGTCAAGTGGGATGTCAGTGACTGACTCACAAGCCCAGGGATTTGTCTTGCAGCGTGTCAGTGCATCAGCAGCAGCAGACTGTGCCCAGCAGTGCCAGCAATGCCAGTGACCGTTTCTCCTTTCTCTAGGCCATTGACAGCATTCACCAAGTGGGTGTTTACTGCCTTGCTCTCGTGCCAGCCAACACATTGCCAAAAACTCCGCTGGGAGGGATCCACATCTCCCAAACCAAACAGCACTTTCTGGAGGGCTCTCTGCACCCCTGCAACATCCTCATGTGCCCACACACTTGTGTGACAAACTTGCCAAAGCCCAGGCAGAAACAGCCAGGTAACCTGAAGCCCTTTTGTTGAACTGGGGCTCAGTGCTCAGCCCCAGGGACTGGGTAATGTCCTCCCCCCTGTCCCACGTGCTGGGGACCAGGCTCTGTCTTGTGCCCAGTGGCTGGGGTGTGTTCCAGGCCTCTCTTTGCATGTGTTAGTCAGGAATTTTAATTCCCACCTTTGAACTCGCTGGGGCTCTCCCTCCTGATGAATAGAGACCAGCAATGCCTGCTGAACTCCATCAGTGAGGCCCATTCCCAGGAGCAGTGGGACCCTGCAGGGACTCTCTGTACCTTTGCTCTGCTCCTTCCCAAAGTGCTGCTGTCTCTCCGCAGGTGTGGGCCCTGCCTCTGTGATGGTGGGGAACCTGGTTGCTGGGAAGAGAATCGCTCAAGCCTCTGGGAGAGATCTGGGTCAAATAGAAGACAATGATTTAGTTAAGAAGGTAAATCAGAGAATGGGAAGGAGTTTTCCCTCCTGTGTGCAGAGCAGCAGTGGGGAGCACTGAAGGCAAAGCTGGTGTTGAATTCCTTCCTGTCTTTTCCAGCACCAGTTCCTGACAGAAGTGTTGCAGTGGAGAGCTCAAGCGACTCCTGACCACCCACTCTTCCTGTTATTGAATGCCAAGGTACAGTCAGTGCTGAGTTGTTGGGTTTTAAGGTCCATGTGCTATCCAGTGCCGGTTGGAGAGTCTTTAAAACCTTTTGCCCTCTGCAGTGCCTCTCTTTAACCTCTGTGTCAGATTTTGCCCATAGTTTTGTAACTTAAAACTTGACCCTTTGGCCCTCTAGGTCCCTTCAGCAAATGGCTCTCATGGTTTGACACTTCATTTTAAAACTGAGCGTGTTTGTAGGTCCCACTGGTTCCTGTATCAGTTAATGGTGTATCCCTTGGTGCCACCATCCCTATCAATGGTGTTGAGTATATTCTGGCAAGGTTCTGGTGCAAGAAGACCTGAACTGACTCCCTGGAAGGTAGAATTTTCTAGAGCAGATCTAACTCCATCTCTGTCCTTTGGTACCGTAGTGGATGAGTGGCTCACTGGGTGCCAGCAGCCTTTAGGTAGAGATAACTCGTAGCTGTAGCCTCCTGCTAGCCAGCAAGCTTGGGTTTATCTCAGAGCAGCCAGTTTGTGCTGTGCCAGCCCCTGTTCAGAGCATTTTTGTCTCCTTTCAAGGGAACCACTGTGTGCACGGCCACCTGCCTTCAGCTGCACAAAAAGGCTGAGAGAATCGCATCCGTGCTGTGTGACAAAGGCCATCTCAATGCAGGAGACAATGTGGTGCTTCTCTATCCTCCTGGTGAGTGAGTCCCACTGGGGAAACGCAGCCTGGGCTTGCTTTGGGCTCTCACTGCGATCTGGAAACACAGGAGGGGCACTCAGTGCTGGTGAGGGGTGCTCGCTGGTGTGTCCTGACTGGCTCTGGAGTCTGATGTTCCTTTCCTCTGTGATGGAGATGTTTTCCTGTGCGGTTCCTTTACTGTCCCCATTCCCTGTCCCAAGCTTTCTCAGCTTTCTTGCGCTGCCCTTTCTGCCGGGCTGTGGGAGGAGCAGCAGTGCCCTGCTGTGCCCAGGGGCCCCTCCCCAGTGTCCCCCGTGGTGTCCCTGCAGGCATCGAGCTCATCACGGCCTTCTACGGCTGCCTGTACTCGGGCTGTGTCCCCGTCACCGTGCGCCCGCCCCACGCCCAGAGCCTGGTGGCGACGCTGCCCACAGTGAGGATGATCGTGGAGGTGAGTGGCAGCCCGGGCTCCGGGGGTGACACGTGTGGCACAGGGACTGTGGCTGGAGCGGGGCTGCGTTGGCCACGGGCTCCTGGGAGTCACAGCGAGTGCCCCAGCCTCGTGCTCCAGGGGTGACACAGCGAGCCGAGCTCGTGGTGGCTGCGTGAGAGGGATTGAGGCACATCTTGGAGCTGAGGGACAGCGTTCTCCTTCGTAAAATGCCAGAGAGAGCCCCCTCCTCACACACGGAGTGCAGCTGCTGTCTGACAACAGAAATTCATGGTGTTGCCACCCAGAATTTCACCTTGACGCTCCTGAATGCTGGGGAAGTCCAAATCCTGCAGTTAGGTCACTTCCCAAGCCCAGTAAGCAGGGGACAGCATGGGGAAGAAAGCTGGATCTTGCTGTGACACCTTCTCACCTGCCCTAGAGGTTCTGCCAGGGTCTGTGCAGGCTGGGCTGCACGGGGGGTTTAGTGAAGGGGAAGCAGAGCAGAGGGTGCGAAGGGCAGAGAAAGGAATTCAGGTTTGCTGAAAGAAACTGGCTGCAGATGATCAAATCGTCTGCACATCGGCTCTCGCAGCGGCAGCGCTGCTGGGACGGGCTCCCGCCTCTTTGTTTCAGTGAGTGTTCGTCTCTGCAGGTCAGCAAAGCCGCCTGCATCCTCACAACGCAGACCTTGATGAGGCTGCTCAAGTCCAGAGAGGCAGCTGGTGCTGTGGATGTGAAAACCTGGCCAACCATCATTGACACAGGTGAGCTCCCTGGCCAAGAGGCTCCTTGAAGTCCTGTGGAGGGGTGACTGGTGACTTCCAAAGGGACTGTCCCACATTTCATTGAGTGGCTCTTGAAAATTTGTTTGAATATGCACAAAAGCTACCCAAAATGTGCCCTTGTTCACTGAGAACTCTTCTGTATTGAGCTGTGCATGGGAAATGATTACAGTGATTCCTGGAGACAACTTTAATCTGCTTAAGACAAGGATGAGTGGTCTTTTCTCCCTTTTCCTGAGAATAAATAATTTTCTATGTAGGAGCTTTGGCAAGAGTTTTGCCGTACACTAGCCTGTCTCTTCTGGAAAGAGAATTTATGGAAGGCTTTATCTTCCATCTCTGGTGTTTTGAAAGTCATGTTCTCCTTTCAAATACCAGTCCAGTAACCAAAATGAACCCATTTGTTTCTCTCTTGCACAGATGATTTACCCAGGAAGAGGCTGGCCCAGATCTATAAGCCACCCACACCTGAAATGTTGGCCTATCTAGATTTTAGTGTTTCCACAACAGGCATGCTCACAGGAGTAAAGGTATAGTAACGGGTTAGGAGATGGGCATTTGTGTCTTGTATTGCTTGACCCTCTGAGCCACCTCCCCTTGACTTCCACCTCCAAGTTGTAGCTTAAACAAAGACCCTGATTTTCTTCTGACAGAACTGTGGGCTTTGGTTCCCTGAGTTCTGCTGAGGAGGGAAACAGGTCTGCACAGCGGGGTCAGGAATTCTGCTGCTGCCTCCCCCCGGAGAGCTGCCTGGGAGAGCAGCAGGGCTCTGAGCTCCACCGAGAGCAGAAGAGGGGTGCAGTCAGAAAAAGGAGGATAAGAAACTAAAAAGGAAAGTCTTAGACTGTTGTTAGGGCTCACGTGTGTTTGGAGTTGGAATCACAGCACAGTCAGGGTTGGGAGGGACCTCTGGAGATCCCCCAGTCCCAGGCAGGGTCAGACAGAGCAGGTGACACAGGAACATGTCCAGGTGGGTTTGGAACGTCTCCAGAGAGGAAGACTCCACAACCACCCTGGGCAGCTGTTCCAGTGCTGCCACCTCCATGGAAAGTTCCTGCTCATGTTGAGGTGGAGCTCAAACAGCTGCAGCTTCAAGTGTAGCTGTTGGTGTCACTGTGGGTGTCACTGTTGGTGTCACTGTGGGTGTCACTGTTGGTGTCACTGTTGGTGTCGCTGTTGGTGTCACTGTCGGTGTCGCTGTTGGTGTCACTGTTGGTGTCACTGTTGGTGTCACTGTTGGTGTCACTGTTGGTGTCACTGTTGGTGTCACTGTGGGTGTCACTGTGGGTGTCACTGTTGGTGTCACTGTTGGTGTCACTGTTGCTGTCACTGTTGGTGTCATTGTTGGTGTCACTGTTGGTGTCACTGTGGGTGTCGCTGTTGGTGTCGCTGTGGGTGTCACTGTGGGTGTCACTGGTGGTGTCACTGTGGGTGTCGCTGTGGGTGTCACTGTCGGTGTCACTGTTGCTGTCGCTGTTGGTGTCATTGTTGGTGTCACTGTTGGTGTCACTGTGGGTGTCACTGGTGGTGTCACTGTTGGTGTCACTGTTGCTGTCACTGTTGGTGTCACTGTTGCTGTCACTGTTGGTGTCACTGTCGGTGTCAGGGCTGGGCAGTCTCTGCCTCTGCTGGGGAAGCTCAGGAACCAAGCCATGGCTCTCCGTGAGCTGCCTGTGCTCCTCTGGGGGATCCTGGGTGCTGTCCCGGGCCCCAGCAGTGTCCCCCCCTGTGTTGCAGATGTCCCACGCTGCAGTCAGCGGCCTCTGCAGGGCCATCAAGCTCCAGTGTGAGCTCTACTCCTCCCGGCAGATTGCCATTTGTCTGGACCCCTACTGCGGGCTGGGATTTGTGCTCTGGTGCCTTTGCAGGTAGGACTTTCTGGGAGAGGGGCAGATTAACTCCTGGCTGGTTGGAAATGGGAAATGGGCGTCATTACACACGTGTTGACATTACAGAATGACTTAATTTACACTAAGGGGGGAATTTGTCTTGGAACTGACAACAACGTGTTCCCTTTTGCTGCAGATTAGCAAGATGTTATCCCATCTTGATTATGTGTGTTTGTGCTGCCAAATATTCCTGGCTTCAGAGTGTTTCTCTTCCCTTTCTTCCTTGATTACATGTTGCAATAAGGGAGGTTTTGTTCTCCGTGGGGTTGAGCCAGTTCTCTTCCTTCACTGTCGGTGTGTGTTTGTGTGTGGATAAATTGTTATTCTTATACAGTAAGTTGCATTTTTAAAATGTTGCTGCTCCAGTTTGCCTCAGCTGCAGTGCCTCAACCTGCCTTTGGACTAGCAGGAATATAATGTGCAGATACAGTAAATATTAATTTAAAGATAGCTACAAGCTTCGCTAAAATGTTTTCTCCCTTAATGTTCTTCACAGTGTGTATTCTGGACATCAGTCAATTTTAATTCCTCCTATGGAGCTGGAATCCAATCTTTTTCTCTGGTTATCTACTGTCAGCCAGTATAAAATAAGGGACACTTTCTGTTCCTATTCAGTCATGGAACTGTGTACAAAGGGACTTGGAAACCAAGTTGAGATGTTAAAGGTAAGAAACATTTCCTGCGTGTTACGTCACATAAATCAAGGAAGCTCTGGTAGTAAAGCAAAGTGATAGGATTATAAAATACAGATTTTCCTGTTGCACAAATCTCCAGGCCAGAGGCGCTCCAAAAGCAAATGCAAATCTCCAAAAGCAAATCTCTAAAAGCAAATCTCCCTGGAGAGGAGAGGGCTGGGGAGGAGCAGGGGCTGTGGCAGTGCAGGGAGCACCTGTCAGGGAACGTCAGGGCAGCCCTGAGCAGGGAGGATCCCAGCGCTGCTCTGCAGCACATTCCTTATGTAACAGTCTGCAGTGGAGGCTCACACCAGCACATGATGGAGAGCACATGTCAGGAGAGCTGCTCAATGGAGGTGTGTTCTCCTTGGAGATGAGAGAAGGGAAAAAATAGCTCCATGCCATGCCTGAGGTGGTTTTTCCCTGGGATTTCCTGGCTTGTGGCTCTGTGAGATGAAGGCTCAGCCTTCTCTGGCTGGCACAGAGCTCTGCAGGTGCCTGGGCTGTGCCACCAGGTGAGCAGCACGTGGGAGCTCCTGCCTGGTGCTGGTCAGAGCATTCACCATGGAAATAATAATGGATTCAGGTGCCAGTGTTGTTGAAGAGTCCATGCAATCCCAGTGGAGGACTTTATTCTGCCTGGGTTTGGTCTCCATCTGTATAAGCAGTGACTTAGAGGTGTAATCTCAGCTGAGCGGCTCTGCTGAGAGCTGGGGCAGAGGAGGGAGCTCTGTCAGTCCAAGTCTTGCTCTGGCTGCATTTCCAGGCTCTGGTCAGGCACAATTTATAATTACAAATAGAATCAGAAAGAGGGAGAGTAGCTCGGAACACAGGGACTGAGTTTGTCCTGCATTTCTTGAGTAATTTCATGGGATAAGAAGCAAACAGAACTTGTTGAGAGGGGATAGATGAACACCAGTAATCTCAGCTGAGCGGCTCTGCTGAGAGCTGGGGCAGAGGAGGGAGCTCTGTCAGTCCAAGTCTTGCTCTGGCTGCATTTCCAGGCTCTGGTCAGGCACAATTTATAATTACAAATAGAGTCAGAAAGAGGGAGAGTAGCTCGGAACACAGGGACTGAGTTTGTCCTGCATTTCCTGGGTAATTTCATGGGATAAGAAGCAAACAGAACTTGTTGAGAGGGGATAGATGAACACCAGTAATCTCAGCTGAGCGGCTCTGCTGAGAGCTGGGGCAGAGGAGGGAGCTCTGTCAGTCCACAGACCGACGGGCTCTGGTCAGGCACAATTTATAATTACAAATAGAATCAGAAAGAGGGAGGGTAGCTCGGAACGCAGGGACTGAGTTTGTCCTGCATTTCCCGGGTAATTTCACGGGCTAAGAAGCAAACAGAACTTGTTGAGAGGGGCCAGGTGAGCAGCTGCAGCCCTTTGCCTGGTGTTTGTGTGCAGGCCCGAGGCATTAACCTGTCCTGTGTCCGGACCTGCGTGGTGGTGGCAGAGGAGCGGCCGCGCGTGTCCCTCACTCATTCCTTCTCCAAGCTCTTCAAGGACATCGGGCTCTCCTCCCGGGCCGTGAGCACCACCTTTGGCTCCCGGGTCAACGTGGCCATCTGTTTGCAGGTGAGGCTTCCCAGGGCTCCTGGCTGTCACTGGCACCAGGTCCCAGATGCCAGGCTGGGTTGTGTTCCGCACTCCCCATCTGCGCACGTTTCTGACGCCCAACATCTGCCCTGCAGAGAACAGCTGGCACAAGATTTAAGCAGCTTCTCTCATTTTCAGCTGCCAAATCGTATCACAGATGCTCAAAACAAGCGAAACATGAATCTGAGCTGTTTATTTCCACATAAACAGTGCCTGGTTGCTCCAGGCTGGTGGCTGAGAGGGCTTGGGGTGTCTCCCCCCTCCCCAGGGCTCCTTCCCACACGGGTGTTCCAGAAAGTCCCTGCTTACTGAAGGGTGCAGCTGCAAAGGTGGGGGAATATGAGTAGGAATTCTGCTGTAAGAAACCCCTCCAAATGTTTCTGGGCTCAGGCAGGAATTCCCCTGATTGCTGTAAATACATCAATGTTTTTTAAATATCAACTCCTCAGGGAACATCGGGGCCAGATCCCACCACGGTGTATGTAGACCTGAAATCCTTGAGACATGACAGGTACTGTAAGTTCACTTAAACCAATTTATTAACTGTATAAAACCCTGCAGTGGTGCTGAGTTTTCACACCACTCCGGACACTTCAGCTCTGTTTTCTCCCCTGACAATGTTTTTTTCTTGACCTTCAGAGTCCGTCTGGTGGAACGAGGAGCTCCTCAGAGCCTGCTGCTCTCAGAGTCTGGAAAGGTAATTCCATGTGTCCCCACCTCCCACTGCCTTTGTGGCTGGGAAGGACAGTCCTGTGGCATGGGAGGCGGTGGCACTTGGTTCCATTGTCCCCCTGAATTTGATTATAAGGAATTACCCATTGATTTAGGAGTGTGTTTTGCTGGAGCTGTTGGGGGAATTGGTCTGCTTTGCAGTAAATCAACCATATCAGAGGTGTGGGCTCTGGTATTCTCGAAATCAGGCTGTAGTTGGGATTTACTGTAGCTCTTACTCCCTCATAGTTTAACAGAAGGAGGTTTTCCTGTAGTTTTTTAGCTGAATTCTTCAAAATCAAGGTCAGAATTTCTTACCTGTGTGACCTTGGAGCCGTGGGATGCATCCCTACCCTGATCTTGCCTTGCTGCACCTGTCCTGCCTGTTCTCTCCCTGTTTGTGATGTCCACGGGTGCAGTCCTGCCCTGATTGAAGAGCCTGTGTGTTTTCTTGTGCTGGAGATAATCCAGCAGGAATTGCACATTTCCTTCTTGTGCTCTTTAGATTCTGCCTGGGGTCAAAGTGGTCATTGTCAATCCAGAGACAAAGGGGCCTCTGGGAGATTCTCACCTTGGGGAGGTAAGTGCAGGTTTTGCTCCTTGGGGACCTTTTCCTGCTGCTCCTTGGGCGTTTCTCCTGCTGGGGCACAGTTTGGAGCTGTGATAGAGGTCTTTGTAAGGGGAATTATTGCTGAAGTGTTCAGAATTTGGGTATTATTTCACTGTCAAGTTTAAAGAAAACCCACTTGAAAAGAACCTTGTTTCACCCTAATTCTTGCAAACTGGCTCCCAAATAGTATAATTCACATTTGGCTTTCCTTTCTGTGATTACACACCAGTATATTGATCTGTGTTGATGGATTATTATCCAATTTTGGACTTGACATGTAAAAAATCCACAGTTTATTTACTCAGTGAATCCTCAGTTACAGTTACTGCAAGACTGCATCTCAAGGTGCATTTTAAAGGTTCTGCAGGTTATTTGGAAGTTCAAGCTGAATTTTTCTGATCTGAAAAAGCACCGATAAAACCAGAACCTTCACGTTGCAGTTCCTTTACCCCTCCACTGGGCAGATGCTCCATGTGGGGACCTGACCCTTTTCCCCTCCCTGCACAGATCTGGGTGAACAGCCCCCACACAGCCAGCGGCTACTACACCATCTACGACAACGAGACCCTTCAGGCCGACCACTTCAACACCCGCCTGAGCTTTGGCGGCGCCCAGGGCCAGGCTGGGCTCGTGCGGCGCGCCACGGGCTTCCACCTGGGCCGTGGGCGCAGGGGCACCCTTAGGCCAGCGGAGGTGGGGCAGGGGCACGGGCATGGGCACCCTAGGCATTCCATGGCAGGGCACAGCTCACAGGGGCACGGGGCATTACCTGGAGCTTTGTGGCAGGGGCAGCTCACAGGGGCTCACCTGGGCCGTGCGGCGGAGGTGGGGCTGGGGCAGGGGCAGGGACAGCTGGGGCATTCCCATGGGAGCCTGAGCATTCCCATGGCAGGGCACAGCTCACAGGGGCACGGGGTACCTGGGCTTCGTGCGGCACACCGAGCTCACGGCGGCCAGCGGAGGTGGGGCTGGGGCAGGGGCAGCCTGGGCATTCCCATGGGAGGGCACAGCTGGCAGGGACACGGGCACCCTGGGCATCCCATGGCAGGGCACAGCTCACAGGGGCACGGGCTACCTGGGCTTCGTGCGGCGCACCGAGCTCACGGCGGCCAGCGGAGGTGGGGCTGGGGCAGGGGCAGCCGGGGCATTCCCATGGCAGGGCACAGCTGGTAGGGACATGAGCACCCTGGGCATTCCCATGGGAGGGCACAGCTGGCAGGGGACCTGGGCACCCTGGGCATCCCATGGGAGGGCACAGCTGGCAGGGACCTGGGCAGCCTGGGCATTCCCATGGCAGGGCACAGCTGGCAGGGACATGGGCACCCTGGGCATTCCCATGGGAGGGCACAGCTGGCAGGGGCAGGGGCACCTTGGGCATCCCATGGCAGGGCACAGCTGGCAGGGACCTGGGCAGCCGGGGCATTCCCATGGGAGGGCACAGCTGGCAGGGACCTGGGCACCCTGGGCATTCCATGGGACTCCCGTGTGGTTTAAGCCAGGGCTGCCCCTGCGGTGATGCGGGCTGGGCACGAGCAGAGGGAGAAGGCTGCAGGCTGCAGGTGCCCCCGGAGCCCCCTGAGCCTGGCAGCAGGGGAGGAGGGCGCTGCCCCTCTGCCCCTGCGCAGGTGAGCCCCCACCTGCAGAGCTGCCTTCAGGTGAAGCCTTGGGTGATGGAATTGTGGCCTTGCAGTGCCTGAAGGAGCTGCAGGAGAGATGGACACGGGGCGTCTTGGAGTGCCAGGACAAGGGGCAATGGCTTCAAACTGCCAGAGGGCAGGGTTAGAGGGGATTTTGGGAAGGAATTCCTTCCTGTGAGGGTGGTGAGGCCCTGGCACGGGGTGCCCAGAGAAGCTGTGGATGCCCCTGGATCCCTGGAAGTGCCCAAGCCAGGCAGGACAGGGCATGGAGCACCCTGGGACAGTGGAAGGTGTGGGACCGGATGGGCTTTAAGGTCCCTTCCAATGCAAACCATTCTGGGATTGTTTTTTTATACAAGAGACAATTTTTATTTACAAAATCCCATTTATTCCCCCTCGTCTCCGGTCGCCCCAGAGCGCCACGATGCCCTGTACGTTGTGGGAGCCCTGGATGAGACCCTGGAGCTGCGGGGGCTGCGCTACCACCCCATCGACATCGAGACCTCGGTGTCCCGAACCCACAGGAGCATCGCTGAATGGTAAAACACTCCTGAGCACTGGAGCCAGCCTAGCCCAGCTGAAATGCAGCCGTTTGGGCAAAGATGCAGGGTTTTAGCTGAAAAAAAATGCAGGGAAATTCGGGGGTTTTGTGCTGCCATCAGCAGGTCATACACCTGATTTCCCATCTGCAGATGAGAACAAACTCTGTTTTTTCTCACAAGCCTTAGTTTACCACAGAAATGATGATTTCCTTCTCTGGGGTGTAAAGAGGCATTTCTGAGTCAGTGGCAGCAGCGTTGGGTTCCTGTCTCATACAGTTGGTGCTGAGATAGGTCTGATTTTTGTCACATCGGGACCAAGTCATCTTGCAGCTAGGTTGGAAATACAGCCCAAAGCAGGTGATATCCATCTAAAGATAAAGAACTGAAAACTTTGGATCTTTGTGGCAACAACTTGGTTTTGTGTTGTTTTTCCTCGGTCGTTGCAGTGCCGTGTTCACCTGGACCAACCTGCTGGTGGTGGTGGTGGAGCTGTGTGGCTGTGAGCAGGAGGCTCTGGATCTGGTGCCTCTGGTTACCAATGTGGTCCTGGAGGAGCATTACCTGATTGTGGGCGTGGTGGTGGTGGTGGATCCTGGAGTCATCCCCATCAATTCCCGAGGAGAGAAACAGCGGATGCACCTCCGGGACAGTTTCCTGGCGGATCAGCTGGACCCCATTTACGTGGCCTACAACATGTGATGGGAGCACAGAGTGATCAGGGTGCTTGTGGAAAGTGGAAGCTGGTGAAAATTACTAATACTTGATCTAAAGTTTGAGGTTGCTGCCACATTCCCTCCCTCCTGTCCTGGGGGTTTCGGTCCTGGTGGGGTGAAGGAAGCGGGAGAAGCAACAGCAAACGTTTGTAACAGTTTACTGAACCATGAGCTTTAGAGAACTGCAAAGGGGGAAAGTGTGTGAGCTACGAAATCCCCAAGGCCTTTACAGTAGTGTTACTTTTTCACCCGTTGTACATATTTGTATTTTTATCTAATCCCGGGTTAGGACTCTATAAGGGGTGGTTTATTTAGTTAAGATAATAAACTATTAAGAAAAGGGTCATCAGAGTTCTGCAGTTCCCTACTCCATGATCTCCTTTGCATCTGGAGCTGTTCATCCCACGGGATCACACAACTTATTGACAATTGTGCCATGACCAAATCAATAACTTACAGAATCAGAGTTACTTATTCATATAGAGATTTCTGGAATTTAAAAAGAATTTTGCCTATATTTTAAATATGTAAATATTATTATACATAATTCACTTAGCTAGAAAATTAACTTGGCTAGTGAGGGCAGCTGAAGGTTGATGTTTTTAAGGACAGGTGACTTTTGTGGTCCTCAGCATCATGGCATTGGCTTAGACACAATGTGAGATGCTCCCACCTCCCCCGGGTTTCTGATTTCATTGGCATCTTTATTCTGGCCACAAGTGTGCAGAAGCCTTTGGTTTTAAGGCACGTGTTTCTCCAGGAGGCTGAATGCAGCATGGAACTGGGGAGAAGTGGCAGTGCAGGGAAGGGACCGAGGGGCAGCCTCTGCCTCATCCTGTGGCAGCAGGTGTGGAAAGGGAAACCGTTCCTCAGGCTGACACACACACAGGAGAATTCCCTGCTCGTGCCATTCCTCTGGGATTCCTTCAGCTCCCCGCAGGCAGAGCAGAATTACTGTGAATAGGCTTTAGTGGAAACTGGGAGCAAACAAAAATGCTTTCCTCAAAGCATTCCCCGAAAGAACGGGAGAATTCCAGGCTTAAGTCGGACGCAATTTTTCTTTTACTGGAGGATCCAGTAATTGTGGCAGACACGTTGTTAAATAACATTGTGAAAATTGCTGTCCCAGCCTTCCACATCCTGTGCCAGGTCCAGCGTTAGGGAATGGGAAGAAAGAGAAACCTGAAAGCAGGAGGTACAAGCTCTTCCTGCTGGGAGAGAGCTGGTGGTTGAGCTTTGACTCAAAATTCTCTCTTTTTTTTTTATTATTCTTCATCTTTTAACAGCAATTACAATTCTCTGGGTGCTAATACATGATTTTGGAAGCTTCAAGAGCTGCTACCAGATCCTGCAACAGGGTTTTTTGAGTCAGATGTGGCATACAGTGTAAATAAACTTTTCAAACGTTCCAGATTACCTCACAAAAAGCTTTTAGGCAGTTTTTAAAAGGTTTGTGGTGTGGACTTGGAAGATCCTGTGGCAGTTACTGGGAACAGAGTCCAGTGGATCCACGAGCAAACCCCAGCTGTGTCCTTGAAAAGCTCCTGCTGCAGCCTGGTGTCTCCTCACTGAAAACAGGACCTTTAAAACTCACACGTTTCAAATGATATTTTTGAAAAATATTTGGTGGGGAAATAGGAACTGGAAGTTTTGTGGCAGGTCTGGACTTAAGGTTCTTTGCAAACGCTTTGGGTTTCAGGGGCACATTTTGGAATCTTGTCTGTGTTTTCCATGGTATCAGCCAACACTGCAGAATATGCACAAAATCTACAATATATTTAGTTTTAACAAACTAAACACAAAGTGGGGACAGTGGCAGGTCAAAGACTAAAACAGTTGGTCCTGCAGCTTATTTTGGGTGTAAAGTGCATAAAGGGTGTTCTCCCCTTTCAGCCAGAAAATTCCTGTTATTTCATGTTCTTTGTCACCATTTTTGTGTTTCCTGCACAGCCCAGGCCTGGCCACGCAGCTTCACTCCAGTGTGACCTTTCCAGGAAAAACTGGTGGTCTTGAACCTTTTTCTTTACTCAAGGCTTTAGATCAGTTGTTTCAACAAACATTTTTTGTCCGCTGAAGTAGATTTTAAGTCCAATTCCAGGATTGTCTTTTATTTTTATTCGTGATTTTTCACAAATAAAACAATGTGTGTGTTAATTCCATCAAATGTGGCAGGTGAAATTCCTGAAATGGCATTTTTGATTGTGACTGGATTGATCTTTTTTTTTTTTTTTTTCCCCTTATTTTTTGGTTTGGGTAGGTACTGATAGCTTCCTATGGTTTGAGGTTCCCTGTGCTCCAAATCTTGCAGCACGTCGCATTTCTGTGCGCTGGAGAACTGCAGGACACTGCCCATGGGATGAGAGGACGTTCCAGGGACAAGGAGAAGCTGCTCAGTTTGGCTTCCCTGAACTTTGAGAGTTTTCTATAAATCCATGTCCCACAGTGCTGGAGAGGAGGAGGGATGGAGCTGCGGCTCTGGAATCCCCAAAATTGCGCCCCCAGCTCTGCTCAGGGCTTGCCAGGAGCCTTCCACAGGTCGTTCCACTCCTCCCTCTGCAGCTGGGGATGATATTTCCATATTTTTGGGGAACAAAGCAAGATCTTTCACTGCATTCATTGGCAGGTGGGCAGGGCTGGGTGCTTCTCCCCAAAATCAGCCTCTCCCCCTGGTGTGACTGCAGCTGCTGGGGTTGCACAGGGTGCATTATTCCCTTTTCTTGCCCCTCAGGTTCCACTTTTACTGCAGTGAAACTGAAAAACTGGGAATTCTTCCCACTGGACTGAAGTATATTTGTGTGTGTCTCGCTGTTTCTGAACCTTCTCTGAGCAAACGCTGTGGGAACAGGACAGTTTTGTCCCCTTTTGTTAGAATTTGCACTTCATTTCTGGTTTAAATCAATTCAGCTGTGTCCTACTAACTGTCCTAAAATAAGGTTATAAAAACCAGATCAGTTTTAGCCCTAGATGCCTTTTTTTTTTTTTTTTTTGCTTTTATTTCTGTCAACCTCTTTCTCATTGTCCAATCCAGACTCCGGCATTCTGTAATTATGTATAAAGGTTTTATTTATTTAAAACTAGATTAGTTACATTTTTAAATTTAACACCTGGCTGGACAGTGTCCCATTAACGCATTGATTGTGTTTCCTTTGTCTTGTGTTAATAAATATTGATGCCTGGTTGCTTGTTTAGTCCTTCCAGCGCTGTTTCCATGAAGGAATTTTATTTTTAAGGAAGAAAACGCGGGTTAAAATTGATCCTGGGCAGAGGGAGAACTTGTAAGTATCTTGTATTTTGTCAGTTGTGTGGAGGACTGTGAAGGAGCTGGGCTGGGCCTGTAGCTTTGGGAATCGGTTTTTGGGGATCAGAGCAGGGAGTGGGGCTGGAGAATCTGAGGGAGCTGGAAAGGGGCTCAGCTGGAGACAAGGGGGATCGGGGAATTTCTGCCTCTGCACCACGCCCTGACGGGAGGGGATTCGGGATTTATCCCAGGAACAGGGACAGGAGAGGGAATGGCCTCAGGGGGACACAGCGGGAATTTCCCCATGGAAAGGGGGTCAGGAATTGGCGCTGCCATGGGGGGTTTGGAGTGCCCAAACCTGGGCGGGTCCCAGGGGGGGCTGGAGGTGCCACTCGGTGCTCTGGGCTGGGGACAAGGTTGGATTCGATGTCTCGGAGGGATTTTTCAACCTCAGGAATTCCGGGATCCTGTAAAAGTCAGGTTCCTGTTCCTAGAGGTGCTTGGCTGCAGTTGGTGCTTTACAGGGAACACTGAATTTCCTGTGCTCCCCAGTGATGGCTGAGGAACTGTTCCCTGAAGGGGGCCTCCGACCGGATCCCAAATCCTTACTGTGATCCTAAAATCGCTGTGGAAAAACCCCGAGAGGGACCAAACCCCGTCACCTGCTGCTTCCTTAAAACCCTCAGTGCCACCGGCCCGGCCGTGAGGAATCGCGGCCACGGTCCTGCCACACTCCGGCCGGGATGTGCCGGTCAAACCCGGCCGCACTGCCCTTTGCCCACGGTTGGGAATTTCGGGATTTTCGGGAATTTCGGGATTTTCCCGCGGCGGTCGCGATCCCGCTCCCAGAGCGCGGGTTCCCGCCCGCACCGCGCCGCTCCCACCGGCAGGGGCGCTGTTGGCGCGCCGTGCCCGGCAGCGGCGCTCCGCCGCCTCCTCTCTGTGGTGCGCCCGGGCGGGGCCGGCTCCAGGCGGCCGCTCTAGCCCGGCGCCCGCGCGCTCCGCGCCGCTGGGGCTCTATGGCGGGGGCCCCTGGGCGCGCACTCTATGGTCGCGGCCCGCCCCCCCCGCCGGCGCCGCTTCCCTGAGGCGGGACCGGGCCGGGACCGGGGCCGGGACCCGGCGGCGGCTCCGGCGCTCGCCACGCGCGGCCCTGCGGGGCTCTGAGGTAAGCGCGGGCTGGGGAGGCCGCCCCGTCCCCCTCGGCCCGCCCGCCGCTTCTTCTTCCCCCCCGCGTCCGCCCCCGCGGGCCGTGAGGGGACGGGCACAGGCCGCGGCCTCGGCGCGGCGGCCGCTGCGGAAACCGCGGGGAGTTCCCCCCGCAGCCGGGCCTGAGGCGCTGCCCTGCGGCCTGGGGCTGCTGCCGGGCCCGGCCCCGCTCGCCCCGGGACGGGGGGAAAGGCTTCTGAGGGGTGACGAGGAGCCGCGGGTCCCGCTCCCCTCAGGGATGGGGGAAAGGTGCTCTGGGGGTGGCCGCGGCTCCAGCCGGTCCCGGCCAGCGGTGGCTGGGTCCCCGAGCCCTGCCCGGGCACAAACTCGGCTTCAGCGCTAACTAAACCGCCGTTAATGGGCGTCCTTACCTGGTCTCTATGAATTTTGCCCCAGACCCGTGTCTGAGCCTTGACTTCAGTGCTCAGTGAGGATCGGGTGGAGCCAGGACGGTATAAATGATAGAAATGATGGTATAAATGATCTCTGGGCTATTTTTCTCTCACAACCATCAGATCCCTGATGTGGATAGAATATGGACATCTTTAGGCTGCAGCGTTTGTTTCTGAAGCTCCTGTCAGGGGTTGTTCCTGTACAGGCTGGTGCTGGGTGGAGGGGAGTGGGAGAAATCCTATGAGGAAAGTGCTCCTGGAGTTTTAAGGAATAACTTTGTGTTTGTGGAATGGAATCTGGAGCAGGGACTGGGCACCTTGGCTCGAGGCTGCTCACTTGCTCTCTGGCACATCTGGTGGGATGTGCTGCCCTTTGCTCTGTCTTTTACTGATGTCTGGGAGGAAAAAAATGGAGTTTTCTGGGTGAGCGAATTTTCTCCAAGGGTCTTAATGGCAAATATAGGTAAATAATATTTTCACTGCTGAAAGCAGCTGATTTTGAGGACTCCAATTTCCCCAAGATTACTTAGGTATCTTTTAAGAAAACGTTTTGAAATCCCTTTGTACAATTTGTAAATGTCAGAATTTTACTCCTGTCACTATTTGAGAATAGAGTTCTGTGTCATATATTCTTGATTTCTGACATTATTAAAAATACAATCAGTTGGCTCTTACAGTATTTCAGTGATGAAACATCATTCAGACCCTTCCTCTACTCAGTTTGCAAAACAGAACTTGGTTTCTTCCTCTGGTGCTCTCTGTAGCACTTTAGGGAATTTCCAGAATTAGGGGATCAGTGGAAGTTGTGGGAATGAGTTTTCTTTTTTAATTGATGCTCCTTGAGCATGCCAGGTGTTTCTGGTGGGTTTGTGTGGTGGTTCTTGCACTCGGAGGTATTTGGAGGGTGTCTGTGAACTTTGAGAAATGAAATGTGTCCCGATGAACTGTGACATTGCTGGTTGTGTCTCAGAGGAAGGTGGTTTTGAGGCTCAGGTTTGAAGTAGGATGAGTTTTCTTGGCTGGAGGGAGATGGTGCCCAATATTTTAGGAGTTCCTTAGAGCAAATTTCATGAGCTGCTGTTGCAAAATCCTTTCAGTGGAATGACTTTTGAGGTGGAGCTGCATGGAGACTTTGGGTTTACTATGAAAATCGTCTCCCTTACCCGTGTGGTTATAAAAAAGTGGTGTTTGTACAGATTGGGACAATAATCATTCTCTGGACGATAAAGCCTTGGTGCTGCTTCTCTTGTCAGTGCTCTGTGGCTGCCAAATTCTTCCTTCACCCCCAAGAGAGCACCTGCTTTCAGCTAAATAAATCAGATTCAGCTGTCAGAGCAGGTTTATCCAGGGGGTCACTGTGCTCAGGTGTTACCTTTTTGGTGCTTCTTCTTAGAGCTTGACACCTGCAGCTTGAGCTTTTCTCCCACTCCAGGGGGAAATTCCTGGTTTTCCAGCTAAATAAAATTAAAGGCAGGGGAGTCTTGTGTGACACTCGCATCCCCAGAGGCTGTGAGGTGCAGGATGAATTTCCATCTTGTTGCAATCCTTGCTAAATCTTTTTATGGACTGATGTTGAATGGATAATTAAACATTCCAGAGCAAGCAGAGATGAACTGAACTCAAAACTCATCTTTCTAATGGGAAATATTTTATCTTTTATTCCTGTAAGCAGAACTTCACACCAGTGAGAGAAAGGTCAGCAAAACCCTCTGTGCTTTCCCCTGGGGTGTTTCTTTGGGGTGCTTTTATTGGTTTCAGTGTTTCCTGCAGCCTGTTTTGAGTCTTTCATGGGACAGTAAGATAGAGAAACTAATGGCAGAGAGCAGGGAGGGCAGGCTGTGGTTTTGCACTACAGAAATGAACAGAGGTTTCTGTAGCACTGGAAATTTATTGTCATTTTTGCTGCTGTCTGGATTTTGGTTTGAGGGGCCTTTGTTACCTGAGACACTTTGCAGGGTGCAGAATTTTCCTTTCTAAAATCTAAAACTGTGCAGGTTTGTGATTAAATCTGCTCATAATCCTGAAGTGGTTGATGTTTGCAGCCCTGAGGAAAGCTGCATCAGAGGCTGGGGAAGGTTTGGGCTCTGCTGTAAGGGACACCCAGAACCATGGGTTTGTTTGGCTGGAAGAGACCTTAAGGAATAGCTCATTCCACCTCCTCCACCATCCCAGCTTGCCCCAAGCCCTGTCCAGCCTGGCCTCGGGCACTGCCAGGGATCCAGGGGCAGCCTCAGCTTCTCTGGGCACCTGTGCCAGGGCCTGCCCACCCTCGCAGGGAGGAATCCTTCCCAATATCCCATCCAGCCCTGCCATCTGTCAGTGGGAAGCCATTCCCCATGTCCTGGCACTCCAGACCCTTGTAAATGCTCTCCTCCATCCTCCCTGCAGCTCCTTCAGCCACTGAGAGGCACAGCTCAGGTACCCTGAAGCTTCTCTTTTCCGGGCTGAACAACCGCGATTCTCCTGGGCTTTCCTCACAGCAGAGCTGCTCCATCAGTCAGCCATAGTCTCTTCTATCCCAGCCGTCAGTTTTCTCCCCACAAAGCCCTGCTTTGGTGACTTTTGGGGGTCCTGCAGCGGGACCCCTGAGAGCAGGGAGGGGGCAGGAGCAGGACTCTGCTCTGGGTTGACTCTTCCCCCCAGGAGCCTTCACTGGGCTGCGTGCTGTGGTTGGGCTCAGCAGGGAAAATCAGTGACTCACATTTCCACAGAAAGAAATGTAATTTCCAGTCTCATAGCAACTGTCCTTTCAACACTTTCAAACCTTCTGTGACAAAATGTTTAACACTCACCCATCAGCTTCTAATGCTCCAGGCTGGTCCGCCCACCACCCCAGCTGAAACCTGCATTTGTGCATCCCTGAATCCCCCAGAATCCGAGGGGGGAATGCTGGCAAGACGCTGAACAGTTAAATATAAAATCTTAGACATGAGAGAAGTGTTGCTGACTGCATTACATCAAGACAGAGTGACTCTTAAAATTCAAAACTGTGTTCTCTTCACTTTGATTTGAGTCCCTGGTTTGTTTTTATACACCTTCAGATAGTTTAAAATAGGTTTGGCTGGTGGCTTGGCTAAAATATTTTTGGAAATTATCTTACTTAGAGACAAATTCTTTAGTATAAAGAATCTTGATTTTCTTCCTGGATCATCCTTCAAAGTGAAAGAGAGCAGGGTTAGATGGGATATTAGGAATTGGATATTAATGGGATTATAACCGGATGGTGAGGCCCTGGCACAGGGTGCCCAGAGAAGCTGGAGCTGTGCCATCCCTGGAAGTGTCCAAGGCCAGGTTGGACAAGGCTTGGAGCAGCCTGGAGCAGTGAAAGGTGTCCTTGCCCATGGCAGGGGGTGGCACTGGATGGGCTTTAAGGTCCCTCCCAACCCAAACCACTCCATGATTCTGTGTGTCCTTTGCAGCACAGACCAAACCTGTTCTGCTCCCAGCCTGGACCGGGAGGTGACCCCAGGTGTGGGGCTTCACCTGCCCAAATCCCCGGGAAGAGCAGGGCAGGGTGCCAAGTGTCCCTCCCCTTGAGGAGGCACAGAAGGGCTCCGGGTGTTGATGGGAAGTGACAAAAATCCCGGCTGTGCCTCAATGGTGGCAGCATGGGAGGGCACAGAGCTCGTTCAGCACGCCCCGGTGAGAGCAGAACCATCGGGCACTGAGGGTGTGGAACACTGGTGGGGCTGGGGCCTGTCTGCTGTCCCAATTCATCACTAACTGGATTTAACTGCTTTTCTCATAGCTGATGATGGAAGAGGTGCACAAGGGCAGCAGCAGCAGCAGCTCTGTTCCGTCCCAGCCCTCAGCTGTACAAGGTACAACCCTCCAGGCAGCTCAGCTCTCTCATATTGCTCAACAGGTAAAGCCTGGGCTGGATCTCAGCAAGCATTTCAGGGAGTTCAGAGCCACTTCTATGTGCTACAAACTACAGAGCCATTCTTAGAAGCGCTCAGAGAGGAAGAAACAGATAGAGGCTAAGAAAAATGTGTTTGTTCGATGGTGGATGACATAAAATTAATTGAAAAGTGTTTAAAAGCTATTTTTTGTGTTTGTACAATGCTGAAGTGCAGCCCAGATTTGGGGTTAGTCCACCACAGGAGCTGCTCAGGTATAAAATGAGGGCCTGATTTCATTTTTTTTCTTAGAAAAAGCATTTCCAGCTCTTTTTGTAGAAGCAGCAATCCTGGGTGCTCAGCACCATGGAAACCCTTGGATTTTAGCCCAACATGAACATATTTAATCTAATAAACCATATGAACTTGCAAATTGAGATTTTTCCTCTAAGGTAACATCCATGTCAGAGCTTTAACCTGAGTCCCTTAGAACTGGTGAAGGATTGAATCCTTCCAGGAGGGTTTTCCTGGGAAAAAGCAGTGTTTTGTAGCTCATCCACTGTTTATCCTGTGAGGCAGTTGGGATTTTGATGCAAAATTTGGATATAGGAAAGGAGAGGCTATCAGCTGGTGTCCTGGGGTTTGTTTCCAGGCTGGTTTCCTGATCTGTTTTTATCTAAAGTTCTGATTGTCCCTTAATATTGTGAGTTATGATACAAAAGTAGCATTAATTGGAAATTCAGCTGTGTGTATTTTAATGATCCCTTCATCTTATGTATTTCAGATTAATAAAAGTACTGAAGGAATTTAATTACAGAAGTGGTTATTTACTTAGAATCTACATGTATAACTTGAATTATTTTTGTTTTGAGAGCATATGGAAACGTGAACAATAATAAATTGAATTAATGTGTAAAGACTCATGGGAGCTCATCATCAAAACTACAAACCCTCTAGGAAGCTGAAGCATTTTCATGTTTTTAATATGTTATGTAATATCACAGATTATGTGACATAATGCCACATTTGATTTTTCTCCAACCAAAGGAAATAACGAACTGTTTCAGCCTTTTTCATATGCAGATAATGTCTAAAAAATGTGCATCTTTAAAGGTACTTTTGTGACTTAATTAGAATTAAAATAAGCTCCTAATGGTTTTTCTACACGTGTTGCACTTCCCGAGTCCTGTGGCACAAAGGCTTTACTGCTGGTTTTTGGTCTGTTGTAGATGTCTCTCAGAGGTTCTGCTCCCCTCACAGTCGTGCAGCTTCCTGGAGAGCAAGTCCAGGTCCAGGGAGTCATTCAGACAGCTCAGTCCTCCTCTGTGATCCACTCCCCTCAGGTGCAAACCGTGCAGGTAACTCCACAATGGCTTTAAATACTCCAGAGCTGCAGCTGTGTAGGTGAGAAGGTGGGAGAAGATGTGTAGAGGCTTCTCTGACCCTGCTGTAGGAGAGAGACAGTGAGCAATCCAAGGACAGCCCTATGGCATCCCTCATTGGGGCTTGAAATTCTTCCTTGTGGGAAGTCACCTGTGGAGTCAAAATAAAACCATTTCATGTCACCTCCCTTTATACAAAAATCCAATCTCTAGTTGGTGTCTTGGCAGTCAGGTGGGGTCTGACACCCAAAGGAGGGAGTGGGGAATAACAGAATAATTCAGTAGTGGATTAAAATGAGTGTTTGGGAAGGTGGAGCTGTGGGAAGGGGAATGAGCTGCTGGGTGCTCTCTCGTGCTGTAACTCCCTGTCAGTGGTACCCAAGTCTCTGCTTGTGCCTCTCACTCACTTGCCATGTGATTGTTGGAAGAGTCCCTTCCTGGAGGTGCCCAGGGAGTTGCAGTGAGTCTGTTCCTGCTCCTCTCAGTCCCTGCTGCAGAGCCCCTGGGGACCTGGAGTTCCGCTGGGAAGCCGCTGCCCTGGCAGCCGGGCGAGGGAGGAGCTGCCCTAACACCCAGGCATTTGTCCCTGATCCTTGTCCCACATCCCACACTCCTCACACCACACTACATTGATTAGCCGTGAGAAGCAGACCTGGCAGGGACTGTCAGCTGTCCCCACTGTAACATCAGAGCAGGGAGAGGAGAGCGTGTGTCACTGCTGGAAGCACTCAGGCATGGGCATTGGCTGCTTCTTGGTGCTCGTGTCTCTGTTCAGTCTCTTTCTTTTTCCCTCCCCCCGGCTGCACAGTCTCCACTGACTAGATTCATTCCCTTTCTGTGATTTATGAACTTTGTGGCCTTGACGGAGGGAAAAACAAAGTGCAACATGAGCAGGTTTTTTTCCCTGCTGGTCATAGGCTGCTCTGTCTCTGCAGTTCAGTGAGAGGCTTTTCCCAGAGCTCTGTGCATTCCTCTGCACTCTGTTACTGGCACACGGATAAGAGCAAATAAATATTTTGTTCACTAATAAGGAGCATCAGAGACAAAATTACACTTTGAACTGGATAAGCACACAGTGGAATAATGAAAAATGTAGATAGTACTTTGCATATTTACTCCCTGATATGCTGCTGCCTTAAATAATGTTTTCACTGGACTTTCACATTCTCACCAAGAAACCCCACTGCTCCTTTTCTACATGAAAGATTCCAGGGGCTTTCTGTGTTTGTCCTGTACATCAGTGGTCCTCCTGTTCCCTTTCTCACCAGGTATCTTCCCTGTCTGAGAGTGAGGATTCTCAGGACTCCTCAGACAGCATTGGCTCCTCACAGAAAGCTCGAGGCATCTTGGCTCGTCGTCCATCCTACCGGTACGGGTGTCATACACTCGGTGTTTTTATTTGAAACCAAAGCAACAGCCCCTTCCCATGGTTTTCAGTATTCTGCTGCCCACCAGGTTGTTTCCTTTCCCTTGAAACACGCAGTGAATCTGTTCATGCACTGAACTTTCTGAGCCATCATTGCTGTGAGGAAACTTTGACTCCACTAACTGGAGGTTGGCTTCAGCAGGATTTTGTAAAGGGCAAAATGTTCACCAGCTGTAATTTTACTCAGTTGTATCATTTTACTGAAGTGAGGAGTGCAGTCAAATGTCAGACTCCTTTTTTCACAGAAAAATTTTGAAAGATCTTTCTTCTGAAGACACACGGGATAGAAAAGGAGATGAGGAAAGTCCTGGGGTCTCCACTGTTGCCTCCATGTCCGTTCCCACACCCATCTACCAGACAAGCACTGGACAGTACAGTATGTTACCCAAAATACCCTCACAGTTTTTCTTCTACTTGCCTCAAAATACAGATTCCATTAAGTATTTGAGTTAAGATGAGGGACAAAAGTTGGTTATTATCTAGTAGTCAATAAAGTTAGTATATAGAAGTAACTGGTATCTACAGACTTCAGACAAACTCAGTGCTCTGTAATTTTAAATTTTGCACATTAAGACATTTAAGGGTGTTGGTATGGAGCACACAGCAGTGTTCTTTGCTGGATTTAACCCAATACATCAGTGAAGACACAGATTAATATATCTTTTTTAAATATATATATATGTGTGTGTGTATATATATGTATATTATAGGCCATACTAAAAGGCTCCTGTGGTATCAGAGAAATACGAAAAAATTAGGATTTGTTCTTTTGATTTTCCCACTTGGTGTTTGTGGTGTTTCACATCTGCTCCTCTCCATCCTGTGAGTGGGCAGGCCCTGGCATAGGGTGCCCAGAGAAGCTGTGGTGCCCCTGCACCCCTGGCACTAGGGATGGACAGGGCTTGGAGCAGCCTGGGACAGTGGGAGGTGTCCCTGCCAAGGCAGGGGTGGCACTGGATGGGCTGTAAGGTGCCTCCCACCCATCGTAGGATTCTGTGATTTACCTGTATTTCCTGCTGTCCATCTCCAAATCCTCCTGTCCCTGTGCCTTCCCTTGCAGTTGCCATTGCAGCCAACGGGCTGCAGCTGGCGGGGCCGGGGGCGGACGGGGTGCAGGGGCTGCAGACACTGACCATGGCCAACGCCGGCGGCTCCCAGCCCGGGACCACCATCCTGCAGTACGCCCAGACCTCGGATGGGCAGCAGATCCTGGTGCCCAGCAACCAGGTGGTGGTGCAGAGTGAGTACCCCCTGGGGACACGCTTACACCCCTGTCACCGCCAGTGCCACCTGCTAATGCTGCCCCGTTTGTGTCCCCTAGCTGCCTCTGGGGACATGCAGACGTACCAGATCCGCACCACGCCCACCACCTCCTCCCTGCCCCAGACCGTGGTGATGACATCCCCCGTCACTCTGACGTCCCAGAGCAGCAAGACAGATGACCCACAGCTGAAACGAGAGATCAGGCTGATGAAGAACAGGTACGTGAGTGCACCTCAGCTGCTTGGTCGGTGAGTTTAACCACGTGCAGTCACTGGGGTTGGAAAAGACTTCCAGGATCATAAAGTCCAACCTGTGACAGATCTCCACCAGAGCACTGAGTGGCATATCCAGAGATGGGGACTCCAGACCTCCCTGCCAATGCCTGACCATCCTTTCCATGAAGAAATTCCTCCTGATGTCCAACCTGAACCTCCCCTGGCACAGCTTGAGGCCATTTCCTCTGTCCTGTCCCTGTTCCTTGGGAACAGAGCCTGACCCCCCTGCCCCTGGCTGCCTCTCGTGTCAGGGAGTTGTGGAGAGGGAGGAGGTTCCCCCCTGAGCCTCCTTCTCTGCAGGCTGAGCCCCTTTCCCAGCTCCCTCAGGAGTTCTCCAAACCCTTCTCCGTGTGCTCCAGCCCTTCCCTAGCTCCATTCCCAGCTCTGGGTGTGCTCCAGCCCATCCGTATTTCTCTTGGAGTAAGGGTCCAGAACTGGAGGGGCCTCAACAGTGTCCAGCACAGGGGGGCAATCCCTGCTCTGGTGCTGTGCCACACCACGGCTGGTACAGCCCAGGTGCCCTTGGCTCCTTCCCCACCTGGGCACACCTGGGATTGTGGGAGATTGTGACCTAAACATGGGAAATTGTGACCCAGACATGCTCCCTTGAGTCTCTTTGTGACCTAAACATGGGAAATTGTGACCCAGACGTGCTCCCTTGAGTCTCACAGTGTGGAGAAGCCAAAACTGGGTTTCCCCTGCAGATTGGCTGCCATGTGTGTTACCAGATCCGGCTGAATTTCCTGCTCTGCTCGCGCAGTTTTGGCTCGGTTTTGTTCCTCACTGCAGTTCCAGCTGTCTCGTGTTGGTCAGTATTGTGACATTCAGAAAACAGATCTCACACCTAAAATCAAGAACTCTGCTTCTCTGTTGCAGAGAAGCTGCCCGGGAGTGCCGTAGGAAGAAGAAGGAGTATGTGAAATGTTTGGAAAATCGAGTGGCAGTCCTGGAAAATCAGAACAAAACTCTAATTGAAGAGCTAAAAACTTTGAAAGATCTTTACTGTCATAAAAGTGTGTAAGAAGAGAAGGTAAAAACCTTTGGGGACTGGTGAAATATCAGAGGAGAATTTTTTTTTTTATACTGAATTTTTTAAACTAGATGAAAGGTCAAAAATGAAACTTTTCTACCTAGATTTCACAGCTCAAAGACTCTATAGATTTTCTTTACAACATGTTGGTGACAAAGTACAAAGAGGAAACAAGAAAACCTCCCCAAAATTCCTGCTGGCACAACTGGAAACTGCTAAATTCAAGATTGCAGCTACAGTGGAAGGACAGTCACGTGTGGCGAGGCAGGTGATGAGAGTTTCTTTGAAAATTCCTATGAATGCCTCTAATTAGGGAGGCAAAATTTGGTTACAAAGAAAACATGGATGAAACAGAATCCTTGCCATAGCTGACATTACTAGTAACGTTTATAGCCAGTGTATGTTTTGATTTCTTACTCTTTTTCAAGCCTTTTTCCTTCAGTTATTTGTCTGTAAATATTTTTATTTTAACCTGTAAGTTGGTCTTTACAGGTGCAGATGATAAAAAAGCTGATACTTTGCTCGAGGTATAAATTATGTTTTTACTCTTTCTCAGATAACAATTTAAAAAGTTGGGATGATTTTTTTTCCATGTTTGCCGTGTTTATTAGATTGGGGAAGGATCTGCAGAAGGCAGCAAGAGGCCTGGTCCTGGAAATGTCTGAGACACAGAAAATTGTGTTGATTTTCGTAGAGAATTCAACACATCAATGATGTAAAAGCACAGTGTGAGGGACAAGGACTGGTGACAAAAGTTCTGAAGAATTTCTGAGATTAAACTTCTCAAAGTTAATTTCACAAGAGTTTGTTCTTAGTTCTGGGCATGAGAAACATCGATCATTGAAAATTCAATTGTGTGCTGATCATATCTACAATTAAACACTCAGTGCTTGTCCTGGCTGGGGATTCTCCTGGGCTTTGGAACATGAAACCAAATAGAAGAAAAATGATGTAGTAAAAATGAAAGATCTATACCAAAGGGTTATGAGGTTCTAATCTCTGGTTTATTGCTGGAAGTCGTGCAAAATTACAATTTCCAGCCTAATTTTGTAAGGTAGGAGCTATTTTGCAAAGTAATGGTATCTTTGTAAGCAAATACTATATTGCAAACAGGGAGATGGTTGGTATATTTTGTAGCTAAATTGTGATCTTTACAAAACCTGAAATTGAGTTTCTATACGTATTTTGACAGTTTATATCTTTCATTTTAGTAACCAAATGAAATATTTTGTGAACCAGATTTTCAAGGATATATTTTTATGGATAGTACAAAGTCAAATGAGATCCTCTTTGGTGTAGGAGATACTTGAATTAATTTTGTATGTCTGTAGGCAACTTGCAGAAAAAAACGGATCCTAAAGAGTATTGGGGGGGGAAAAAAGGAGGGGGAAAAAAAGAAATTAGGGCTTTTTACTCCCCAGAGCTGACAATATCTGCACATTAGATCTCATCGTGTCAGAGGTCCAGTTTGTACAATTTAAATTTGTTTCAGGTGAAAATCCCAAGTTTGACATGATCAGGACTCCTTTACCTGGGGAGTCTCCGTGCCTGGAGACCCCCAGAGCTGTCTGGCTGTGGGCCTGGTGGGCAGGACGTGGTACTGGTGAGGACACGGTCCTGGGCAAGGTGAGACCCTGCTGGTCAGGCCGTGGTCTTGGGCAGGTGCTGGAGGTGACTGCGGTGCCTCTTGATGAGCAACAAAGCATTTCCCTAGCTGGGATTGAATCCTGCTTCCAGTTCTGTCAGCGGGAATTACACAACGGACCGCGCTGTCCCGAGGTGTTAGAGCTCCGTGTGTGTCGTGCCAGCTCAGATCTGGATGGAATTCCAAGCTGTGCTCCCTCCCTGGATGTGTAATGCTTATCCCATGGTCAGTCAGTAGTTTTGATTTTGCTCCTTTGGGAATTAATGGACTTGTAGCAAGCAGAGCTCTTTGCCATGAGGAATCTGCATTCCACAATCTCCTGGTTAGTGGGCTAGAAAAGGATTTTTTTTTTCCCTGAAGTTCCTAAGTCTCTGATTGTTGTGGGCACAAGTCCCAGTGCATTTCCTTTAGGCCAGGCTGGAGTGTGACTCCTGGTTGCCATCATGTCAGAAAAAAGCTTTGTGAAACATCAGAAATAAGGTTGGGAAAGTCCTGAACTGAGGGAGCTGCTCCTGGAGAGGTGTCGGTGTTTCCCATTTCTTTGGTGGAATTTCAGGAGAATTGAACAGCCTGGAATGTGCCTGGAACATGCACCTCAGAGGACTGGACCTTTCCTCAGCTGTGTGTAACCTGGCGTGTGGGAGAGGGTTTGACCTACAGTTCTGAACTGCTTGGGGAACTCTGTGGTAGCTGATCCTCACTGTGTTCTCTTTTTTCCTTTTGTAAGATGGAACAATAATAAACAAAAACTATCAAGTGTTAAGACTGTAAAAACCTGGTGGCCAATTCTTCTTGTATCCAGCAAGGGAAGCACCTGTCCTGCCAGACACACCAGGAGTCAATTTTTATACCCTTAAAACAGTGTGTTGGAAAGGACAGCTGATTTTTCATCATGGGAATATTAAACAGTAACACAAGTTCGCTCTTTAAGCACTGATCATTAAGTTCTTAGTTTGGATTTACTTTCAAATCTCGATTTTAAAGAGTAAAAAAATCTCATTGCTGAGGGTAAGAGATGCAGCAGCTGACACTGTTCTGCTGGTTGGTTCCAAACAGTCCGTGCTTTCCATGAATTGTAAATACTTGTTGAAACAATTAATGGTTGCAAATTTTGATCTTGGTAAATAAAGTCTCTAAAATATTATAATTCTGCTGGTCCCTATTTATTTTTAATGAAGTTAGAGCTGCAGTGGTGGTGACCAGGTGGGAATACCTGTGTGGGATCAAGTCATATGACAGCCAGGAATAAATTACTAGTCAGTTTTAGTGGATTAAATGGTACTTGTGCACACCTGCCAGTGCTAAAAATCATGAGTGCAGAACCGCTTTTACCTTCCTGCAGGGTTTTTTACCTTCTTAGTTTTCAGTAAGCTGAGCCACAGGTAAGGTTTAGTTAATTAAATGGTTAATTAAAACCTTAGTGTGCTCTGCTGGTTTTTACCCGGCAGAGGGAGCATCTGCCCTCCCCAGACCCTGGTGGCGTCACAGAGTGTATTGAACCTTCTGATGGCTGGAAAAGCACAGAAACAGGGTGGGAAGAAAGTGTTTCCAGTCGATAACATTTCTCTATTCAAATTTCCTCATTAGTGCCGAGGCTGTTACTGTTTCCTCTCCTGTCAGTGTGGATATCAGAGGCAGGAAACAAAAAACACAATGGCAGACATGACTCCTAAAAAGTAAGTGCACATCCTTTGGCTCTTGGATTTATTGTCAGTCAGGAGGGAGCTGGTTTCTCCAAGCTCTTCCAGGCAGGACCACACGCTGGATTCCCCTCTACAAAATCTGCGTGAGCACTGTGTGCACCAGAGTCAGGAGGATGGTGAGTGTGGTGCTCAGGGGGTTCCAAGTCTTGTTAGTCAACAGGAGTTTTGCTTTTATCCATTTTCTGTACTGAGACAGGCGCACGTAGATGCCGGGGTATCTGGGGCGGCCACAGCCCACCCCAAAGCTGGCGATGCCAATCAGGTAGTACTTGTCAGTGTCAGGGTGGTAACACACCAAGGGGCCCCCGCTGTCGCCCTACAAATGAACACCACAAAAACCAGCAGCATGTAAGGGTTTCCTTCCAGGAAACACTTCAGGCAGTAATCAGTCTATTTTTTAGATTTATTTTAAGCAGCTCAGTTAACTGGACAGTCACAATGCCAGTAACACGTGGGCAGTAGCACGTAGACAACTCAAGGTCAGTCTGGTGTTGCTGGAAGACAGAATCAGCATCCCTGAGGCTGGAAAGGCCCTCAAGACCATCAAGTCCAACCTGATCCCCATCTTGTCACTGGACCAGAATGCTTGTCACCCACATCCTGCTGTTCCTTGGACACCTCCAGGGATGGAGACACCACCCTCCTGAGCAGTGCCTTCCAATGCCTGACCACCCTTTCCGTGGAGAAATTCCTCCTGATTCTGGTCAAGACTGCGCTGACCAGAGCCCCAGGCCTGCACTGCTTCTGTTAACTGAGTTAAAAGTAACCTGAGTATCTTTTAACTGAGATTCAGTTGTTTTCTCTCTGCACCTTTTTATGCCTAAACCTAAACCTTCACTCCTCACTTAATTGGGGAATTTGTCCACGCGGTGTGGGAGCTCCAAGAGACACAGTAAGGAACACATCCTGTGTCTTGGCCGTGTCACCTGCTCGGGGAAAACTGCTGAGAGGAGCAGAAGTGTATCAGACAAAGCACTTAGGATACATTATGGGGTTTAATTAGTAATGTCTCGGTGTCCCAGCTGGTGCTGCAGCTTCTGCCAGTGCTTTGGACCTGAGAACTGGCTTTTCCGAGAAAGAGGTGGTGATTGCTCAGCATTTAAACAAAAATTGTGCCACATCCCTGAGCCACTTCCTAAGAGCCCTATCCCTGAACCACATCCCTGAGCCTTATCTGTGTCCAGTGCTGCTCTCCAGCGTAAGAACAGGTGAGACATACCTGTGCTTCACACACTGTATGGTACAGTGTCCAGTGTTCTGTCTCATATATCATTTACTGACACCTTCATGGCATAAATGTGTCACATTCTTTATCTTTCCTCTTTGTTCACCTATTCCTGTCATCTTTCCAATATCACCAAATTCTTTGTGTATGTTTTTGCTTTGCAATCACTGTCCCAACCCTTTTATGATGCTTCCTTTGCATTTGACATGTTTTCCAGTTAGTGTTTCTGCTGTTTTCATTAATCATGCTACAAATCACAATGCTGCTGAGCCTCTGGCTTGGGAGTTCCACTGAGGCAGGTGTGGCACCACCTCCCCTCTCAGCTGGCAGGTGTGGCACCACCTCCCCTCTCAGCTGGCAGGTGTGGCACCTCCTCCCCTCTCAGCTGGCAGGTGTGGCACCTCCTCCCCTCTCAGCTGGCAGGTGTGGCACCACCTCCCCTCTCACCTGGCAGGTGTGGCACCTCCTCCCCTCTCACCTGGCAGGTGTCGGTGCCTCCAGCCCAGGCTCCGGCACAGAGCGCTTTGTCGTTCATGAGCCCTGCGTAGCCTTCAGAGCTGTTGCACAGGCTGGAAGGGAGGATTCCCACATGGGCTTCTTTTAGCACAGGTGAGATTTTACCTTGAAAGGAGACAGAATTCAGAAAGGTGAAATATGCTGGGGTGTGTAGCAATTTTACTGTGGGGGTTTTTTTGTTTTGCCAGCCTAGGTGTGTTCCTGGACATGTTTAGACATGGATATGACACAGACCCTGCCTGTTGCCAGTGGATTGGAATTTGAGTGGGTTAAAAGTTTGAAGGCTTGGGTTGGATGTAGATTTTGCAATTCTACCTCAGAAGAAGCATCAATGATAATATACATGCCTTGCTCAAAATGTCAGAGGTGACTTACCAAACAGGCTCATACAATCTCAGCTGACCCCAGAACTCCCACACACCAACTGGCATTGAATTTGTGCCCAGTGGGAGTAAAGAGAGAATTGGAGGAGGTGTAGTCATTCATAAATCCCATGGGAACCCCTCAGTTCACAACGTTCACAACAGAATTGTTGCTTTTCAATATAATAGGTGTTTCCAGCAGCCCACGCTGACCTGCACCACGCATGGGGTGAGTTTATTTTCCTTTTATTCATGTTGTACTTGGAAGAAAGGCTGGGAAATCTATTCCTGTGGTTACAGCTGTGTGGGTCTAACCTGCTTGTGATGGAATACCCCTGAGAGGAGATCCTCACTGCAGAGTTAAATGACATTGTGTGGGGAGACCATAACCTGAGCAAACCCAGTTAGAATCACAGAATGGTTTGGGTTGGGAGGAACCTTAAAGATCGTCCAGTTCCAACCCCCTGCCACGGGCAGGGACACCTTCCACTATCCCAGGTTACTCCAAGCCCCGTCCAGCTGACCCTGGACACTTCCAGGGATCCAGGGGCAGCCACAGCTGCACTGGGCAATCTGTGGCAGGGCCTCCCCACCCTCACAGGGAGGAATTTCCTCCCAATATCTAATCCGAACCTGTCCTCTTTTAGTTTGGTGCCATTTCCCCTTGAAAGGTCGGGAAAGGCCTCTAAGATCCAAGTGCAAGGAGAGTTTGTGAACCCGGGGAGCTGGAGCGGGTGAGGATGGAAACAGGAGGGTTCCAGCAGTGGCACAGCCCAGTACCCTTCTCGCTGGTGCGTCCCCAGCCGCTGATGTAGCAGTCGGAGCTGTTCTCCAGGGGCTGCACCAGGGCAGCGGGGCCAGGCACACGGGCTGGATGAAGAGGCTGTAGCGCACCGCCGACCTCAGCTCGAACACCGCCACGTCGTTCTCAAAGGTTTCCCGCTTGAACTCCGAGTGCACGATGATCCTCCTGATCCTCCTCTTCGCCGTGTGGCGGCTGTGCTTCTGCAGGTTGTGCACGCCCAGAACGGCTCGCCAGGAACACGGATCCCTGCCAGAGAATTCACAGGGTTTGACATCGGTTTCACCGTTTCTTTTCATAGAGCCCTGGGATCCAGGTATGGGTGGGATTGGAGGCAGCCTAAAGCTCATCTTTAAGATGAGAATTCAGGTGGGTTTTACATCAGTTTCACTGTTTGTTTTCATAGAGCCCTGGAATCCAGGTTGGATTGGAGGCAGCTTAAAGCTCATCTCACCCCACCCCTGCCATGGCAGGGACCCTTCCACTGTCCCAGGCTGCTCCAAGCCCTGTCCAGCCTTGTCTTGGACACTTCCAGGGATCCCAGCTTCTCTGGGCACCCTATGCCAGGGCCTTCCTCTAGGGGAGAAATTTTTTCCATTATCCCCTCTATCCCTGTCTTCTTTTGCTTATGCACCTTTAGAAATATACATTGAAAATTCCATAGTAAATAGTTCCTGGAACAAATCTGCCTCGTTACTATTCTGCCCACGTGAACACTCCCTTTGCCTATTGCTGTTAAGGAAAATTCAGATTAAGGATTTAAGCTGACACCCAGATTTTGCCTCTCACCCCATCTCAACAGAGGAAACCAGGAGATAATAGTCTGAAAAAACTGAAAACATGGTTATATTTTGGATAAAGGAAGGAGGCTCATCCCCCACAATGCTCATAAACTCTACTTGCACCTAGGCCCGGGAAATCCATTATCTAGAAGTAAAATAATGACTATCTAGTTAATATTAATTTTCTATCTAGTTAATATTAAATTTATAAATAGGGGTAGAGTCATTCAGATCTAGTTGCTTGTCAAGTATATTGAACAAAGTCTTTATTAAATGAGCTTTGAATTTGGCCTGAGATGAGCTATAAAATTCAAATTAGCCTCCAAAATTAAGGTAAAAATTAAATTGATAATTTAAAGAGAAATTATATTGCAAATATAATTGTTTGTTAAATGCAAACAAGGAGTTGATGTAACAAAGTTCTGATAAAGGACAAAATTTCAAGTTTTACAGATTTTTACAGTTCACTTTCCCCCAGGTCATGGTTGAGTCAACAGTCGATGTTGACAGACGCAGATTGTGCAAGTGTGGTAAAGGCTGGGAAAGAGACCCGTGCTGGGAGCTGAAATGCTCCAGAGTTGCTGTAAGAGCAGTTAAAAATCTGTTCTGAGGAGTTATTACCACATTGTCAAAAAAAAACCTCTTAAGTGCCAAATTGTTGGTTCTGATCAACAACAAAAAAAAAAGGAAATTGGGAAATTGTGTTAAAACTGATGAATTGGAGTGTTTGTAATCTAAATAGCACAACATTTTGTGGTGAGCTTTAGTGGTTAAGAAAACTCCATTAACCAGAAAAATCAGAGCTCTGTGGAACAAAGCAACCCAAACTACTCTGGGGGAGTGGGCTGGGGAAGGGGGCAGGAAACCTGGCATGGGACAGGGGCAGTGCTGTGGCCTGGTGACAAGGTGGGCATCAGGCAGAGGCTGGACTTGAAGGTCTTGGAGATCTTTTCAATCAGTGCTCCAGCCCCTTCCCCGGCTCTGTTCCGAGCTCTGGATACGCTCCATCCCTCCCTGCGAGGGGAGAACTGGACACAGCGCTGGAGGGGCCTCGCAGTGCCCGGCACAGGGGGACGATCCCTGCTCTGCTCCTTTGGGCACCCTGGGACACAACTCGGGTACCTCGGCCTCTTCCCCCTGCCCAGGGGGCTCAGCCGTGGTGCCCAGGGGGCTCAGCCATGGTACCCAGAGGGTTCAGACACGGTACCCAGGGGCTCAGCTGGGGTCCCCAGGGGGCTCAGCCATGGTACCCAGGGGGCTCAGCTGGGGTCCCCAGGGGGCTCAGCTGGGGTACCCAGGGGGCTCAGCTGGGGTCCCCAGGGGGCTCAGCCGTGGTGCCCAGAGGATTCAGACTTGGTTCTCAGGGGGTTCAGACTTGGTTCTCAGGGGGTTCAGCCGGGGTCCCCAGGGAGTTCAGCCGTGGTACCCAGGGGGCTCAGCTGGGGTACCCAGGGGGCTCAGCTGTGGTGCCCAGGGGGTTCAGACTTGGTGTGCAGGATTCAGCCGTGGTGTGCAGGGAGTTCAGCTGTGGTGCCCAGGGGGCTCAGCCATGGTGCCCAGGGGGTTCAGACATGGTTCTCAGGGGGCTCAGCCGTGGTGCCCAAGGGGTTCAGCCGTGGTGCCCAGGGGGCTCAGCCATGGTGCCCTGGGGGTTCAGCCGTGGTGCCCTGGGGGTTCAGACACAGTTCTCAGGGGGCTCAGCCGTGGTGCCCAGGGGGCTCAGCCGTGGTGCCCAGGGGGTTCAGGTATGGTTCTCAGGGGGCTCAGCCGTGGTGCCCAGGGGGCTCAGCCGTGGTGCCCAGGGGTCACCCAGTACGTACGTCCTGCCATCCACGCAGTGGCCGGCGGTCAGCACGGCTCTCCGGCTCAGCAGGACGCCGCCGCACAGGTGCACGAAGCGGACGCCGCCGCGCAGCACCTGCAGGCTCACCACCCACGGCCACGCGCCCTCCGGAGCCTCGTGGCCCCCCACGATCCAGGACGCCACGCTCCGGGCCACCGCCAGCTGCTGCTGACACTCTGCAAAATACAATGGGCTCCTTAGAGAGCCTGGAGGGCAAAGCTCGGCTTTTGGGGCAGTGTTTGTGGGTGCTCTGGGTTTATGGGTTGGTCTGTTTTTTCTGTTGTCTCGGGGTTTTTGTTTGGTTGGGTGTTTGGGGGTTTTGGTGGGTCTTTTTTGTTGCTGATGGTGGTGGGGTTTTGTTTTTTTTAATTTGTTTTGGGTTTGGATTTCTAAATTCTCTAGCATCACCACAGCACAGGAAGGACATGGACCTGTTGGAGATGAGGCCACCAGGTTGTTTAGAAGGATGGAGCAGATCTGCTGTGAGGAAAGGCTGGGAGAATTGGGATTGTTCAGCCTGGAGGAAAAAAGTTTCGGGCTGACTTAACTGTGGCCTTCCAGTGCCTGAAGGAGCTGCAGGAGAGATGGAGAGAGACCATATAAATGGGCATGGAGTGCCAGGACAAGGGACAACTGCCAGAGGGAAGGTTAGAGGGGCTATTGGGAAGAAATTCCTCCCAGGGTGGTGAGGCCCTGGCACAGGGTGCCCAGAGAAGCTGTGGGTGCCCCTGGATCCCTGGCAGTGTTTGAGGCCATGGGCTTGGAGCATTGGGACAGTGGAAGGTGACCCTGCCATGGCAGGGATGGCACTGGGTGGGCTGTAAGGTCTCCCCCTTCCAGCCAAAAGCATGCCAGGGCTCTGTTCTGCAGGACTCGCTGCCTCACAGGCCCCTGCATCGGGCGATCCCGGGGCTTTCTCAGCCCATGTGAAATGCAGTGTATTTATCTGACTAAGGTATATTTCTGGTGTATAGATTTAAGGTTAAGCGTGCTCAGTCACCGCTCATTTACGGAATTCACCAGATTTCCGTATAAAACAGACTCTTCCACCCCGCCTCGCCCCGCTCCGCTCAGTTTCTTCCCCGCTCGCTGCCCCCGTTCCCGACCCCTCCGCCCCGGCCCGGCCCCGCTGGGTCCCGCTGGGTCCCGGTACCGTCCACAAGGTCTGTGGGGGCCGCCCCCGCGGGCAGGGGCCCCGCGAGCAGCAGCAGCAGCAGCGGCAGCGCGGGCCGCGCCCGCCGCATCGCCGGCGAGGGCCGAAGATGGCTGCGGGGCCTGAGGGGAGCCCCGCGGGGAACGGCCGGCGTCGGCACCGCCACCGCCACCGGCACCGCCACCGGCACCGCCACCGGGCCGTTGGGGCGGCGGGGACGGCGCGGGAGCGCGGACGGAGGAGCCGGTGAGGGGCGGGAGGGGCCTGCCTGGCCTCAGCGGGCACAGGGTCAGGGGGCTCAGCTTCACCTGGGCACAGGGTCAGGGGGGCACAGGGGCAGGGGTCAGGGGGCCCTCACCTGGGCAGGGACAGGGGCTCAGCTTCACCTGGGGCAGGGTCAGCCTCACCTGGGCACAGGGGCAGGGGGTGGGCCCTCACCTGGGCACAGGGTCAGGGGGCTCAGCTTCCCCTGGGCACAGGGTCAGGGGTGGGCCCTCACCTGGGCACAGGGTCAGGGGGCTCAGCTTCACCTCTGCAAAGAGTCAAGGTTTTCAGCCCTAAGCCAAGGGTGAAAGGTCTCACCCTCACCTGGGTAAAGGATCAAGGATCTCACCCTCACCTGGGCCAGGGGTCAGGTTTGGGGGTTTGGGTTCCATCAGGTGGAGCAGCCGTGAGGGATGTGGGGAGGGGGCAGCAGGTGTGATGGAGCCCCTGTGACATGCCAGCTGGGGAGCACCTGAAGGATCCCCATTCCAGGGTCAACCAGGCACAGACAGCAGTCCCCTTCCATTAATACATTTATTTTCTGCTTCCCGGGCTAGTTTTTGTTGTCCTGGGATCCTCCCTGGCTGCACTGGGCTCTAGCAAGGCAGGGTCAGCAGTGCCAGGGCTTCCGGAAGGAAACAGCCTCAAGGTATGCCAGGGGAGGTTTAATTAGAGAAGAGGAAAGATTTCTTCATGGAAAGGACTCTCAGGCCCTGGCACGGGCTGCCGAGGGCAGAGGTGGAATGCCCATCCCTGGAAGTGTTCAAAAACCGTGGGTGTGGCACTTGGGGACGTGGTTTAGTGGTGAACACCGTGCGGTGCTGAGTTACGGTTGGACTGTGATCCAAAAGGGCTTTTCAACTTTGTTGATTGTGTGATTCAGAGACGCTCAGGAAATTGACCCTCTCTTCTCACTGACAGTTTGGTTTCTGATTCAAGTCCTTCGCTGTGTTACCGATATGGGCGTGCGTGGAGGAGCCTGTGCTGTGCAGGGTGTGTGGGTCACGATGAGGAATTTTGGGGGACAGGGGGGCAGGACAGGGGTTACTTCACCCCGTACCCCACGATGTGCGGCTCGATGGGCATCCAGGGTAGCGCCACGCTGATGTGTTGTATCTTCAGCTCCGAGAACTTTGCCTCTTCCAGATTCTTCCACAGCTCTCTCGTGAGGCAGCATCCAGCAAAGACGAGTTTCCAAGTCGGGTAACAGACTTGCTGCCAAAAATACGTCCAGCTGGAATGCTCAGCGGCCACGTGCTCCAAGAAATAGAAAGCTCCTCCCTGGGAACACAGAGTCTTGTTGCAGCGGGTGTGGGGGACACAGCAAGTGGCTCCCACTTCGCCCTCCCTCCCTTTTCCCTTTCCTTTTCCCCTTCCCTCTGTTAGCTGGAATTAATGAAAGAAGGAAAACGTCTAGAGATTCAAAATGCCCATTCAAAAAGCACAAAGGACTGACTTATTTGATCCCTCTTGTATTCCAGCAATAGTTTGTTGTGATTTTGTTTCAATTAGTTGCTAACATGACCGGTTTTTGGAATTAAATGATCTTTAAGGTCCCTCTCAACCCAAACCATACCATAGTTCTATGAAAATGCCACTTTAAAGGCTGCAAGTCCGTTTTAAGCTCAAACCAACTCTTTTTCACTTGTTTATTGTTTGTCTGTTTTGTTTTGGGGTGTTTTTTAATGGTTTTTTGGAGGTTTTTTGGGTTGGTTTTTTTTGTTTTTTCCCCTTTCCTTGCTCACGGTACCTCTAGAGGAGACGTTCAAGGTAATAACGGGCTCTTTGCGGGTACTCACCGGCCGGAGCACCCGCAGCACTTCCCTCAGGGTGCTGCTGACGCTCTGCACAGAGCACAGCACCAGGGTGCAAACCACAGCATCCACCGAGCCGCTGGGCACCTGCCGCAGGTCCTCTCCCGCAGCCACCAGGAACTGCTCGTAGTGGAGGTGCTGGTTCTTCTTCATGTTTCTGGAGAGGCCCTCCTGGAAGTTGGGGTTGATGTCGGTGCAAGTGACTTTGCAGCCCGCTGGGTAGAACTGGAAGTTGGAGCCGCTGCCGGTGCCGATCTCCAGCAGCCGCAGCTCCCCGGAGGGGCCCCTGAAGTCGGGCAGATTGCGGAACAGCTCCTGCTTGTACTTCTTTGACTTCTTTTCGTGAGCTCCAGAAATCTTTTCTAAGAAGAAAGGAAAGAAGACCTTCCTGCAGAAAGGCTCCCAGATGCCCAGGAAGTGCAGCAGGTAGACGGGCCAGGCTAGCAGTGCCAGGCCAGCACGGAGCAGGAGGGCGCTTGCAGGGGCCTCTGGCATTTTCAGCGTGGGCAGAGGATCCGTGCAGAGCAGAACTGCTTCTCCTGTGAGGCAGAGCTCCGGGAGCCCAGTCAGAGCTGCATTCGTGTCCTCTCAGAGTACATTCAGCTGCTTGGGTTGCTCCGGTGGACGCTTTTCTCCAGCTGATTTCTCAGTCCGGTCACAGGCGAGGACTGAGCAGTGCAGGTGCAGCCAAGCAGTGACCAGAGTCCAGGGGAGGAGCTGCCAGCTTGTTCCCAAGCCGGGACAAAGCTGGGCAGCACAACTTGGTGCGTAACCCCAGGCAAAGTTCTGCAAGTGCCCTCCTTCAGTTCCGGGTACAGTCACGTCTCTTAAAGCAGCCTGTGCTGCCCTCGGAAGCTCAGCCGAGCTCTGGATCTCTGCAGGAATTTTCTCAGGGGTTTGATTAATGTTTCAGTTCAGAGTTGTTAGGGAGTTGATTTTCCAGCTGCTGGGAGCTGCTGGGTTTGCTCAGCAGCTCTGTGCTCTCTCTGAGCAGCAGTTTTAAGTCTTTGCAGTTCGAGGACACCTTAAATCTTTTGGTGGGTGAGGACGGGCTCCCAGTGATCTTCCAGACTGATGGGAATCATGGACAGAGATAAAACAATTTATTAATTCATTAGTTCTGCATGCAGCATGTGGAGTTTGGGTTTTTATGTGGGTCGAATCAGCACTGACCACTCCACAAACACATTCTGGAAGACTTTGTCAGCTCTGCAGTTGACAGTTTTCCAAAGGATTTGGTGGCAGTGTGGATCAGCCATTAACAGGTGACAGCTCTGCTCTGCTGGCAGGAGGATCCAAGGTCCCTAATACCCTTGGGATGAGTGGTCCCTAACAACCTTGGAACTGTTCTGCTGGGGGTGCGCTGGAATTTTGCTTTCCTGGGAAAGCCACCAGTGTGTCTCCACTTCCCTCTGGTGGCAATAAAGCAAATTAAAGCCAGGAGTAATTAGGTGCTTCATTAATGATCTATGGTACATCTTCATGCCTCCACCTTGTGGCAGCTACAAACAGATTGAACAGTGGGAATCACTGAATCGCTTATGGAAAAGACCTCCAAGATGGAGTCCAAGCTTTCATTACTCTGTGTTGCACCAAATACAGGCAGTAATGGACACGGGGTGACGATGATGATGGTGATGGACACAGGGATGACCCTGGTGTACGTAGGGATGATGATGATGGTGATGGACACAGGGATGATGGTGGGTGATGGGCACAGGGATGCTGCTGATGGTGATAGTGATGGGCACAGGGATGCTGGTGATGGATACAGGTATTCTGCTGCTGCTGATGGGCACAGGGATGCTGCTGCTGCTGACAATGGACACACGGGTACCGATGATGATGATGGACACAGGGATGATGGTGATGGATACAGGGATGCTGCTGCCGCTGACAATGGACACACGGGTACCGATGCTGATGATGGACACAGGGATAATGGTGATGGGCACAGGGATGATGATGATGGTGATGGACACAGGGATGGCGCTGACGGTGGGCACACGGGTAGCGGTGATGGTGATGGACACAATGATGATGATGCTGGTGCCGGGCACAGGGATGCCGCTGACGGTGGGCACACAGGTAGTGGTGATGATGCTGGGCACAGGGATGATGATGATGGTGATGGGCACAGGGATGCCGCTGACGGTGGGCACACGGGTAGCGGTGAGGGTGATGGGCACAATGATGATGATGATGGTGATGGACACAGGGATGCCGCTGACGGTGGGCACACGGGTAGCGGTGATGGTGATGGGCACAGGGATGCCGCTGACGGTGGGCACACGGGTAGCGGTGATGGTGATGGACACAGGGATGGCGCTGACGGTGGGCACACGGGTAGCGGTGATGGTGATGGACACAGGGATGCCACTGACGGTGGGCACACGGGTAGCGGTGATGCTGACGCCGGGCCAGGCCCGGGGGTTCCCCGCTCCCCCCGCGCCGCTCCCGGTGCCTCCGGAGCGCCCCCCTGCGGCGCGCGCGGGGCGGGCGGGGGCCGGGCCGGCCGGGCGGGGGGAGCGCCGGGAGCGCACCAAGATGGCGACACCCGCAGTCCCTCCCGCAGCTCCCCCCGCGCCGCAGTCCGGCAGCGCCGCGCCGGGGCCGCGCTGAGCCCGCCCGACACGGTGAGTGGCAGCCCCCGAGACCCCCGCGGGCTCCAGCCGCGGCTCCCCTCGCTCGCTGTCCTGCTGGCTCCATCACCCCCTAGCCTTGGCACGGCTCCCCGGGGGCTCTGCCGCAGAGCGCGGCCCGGAGAGCCCCGGGGACACCGGGGGCGGCTTGTGGGGCGGTGCGGGGGGGAGGGCCTGGGGAGCCCCCAGCCCCAAATCCGCCGCGTGACGGGGTCCCGGAGCCTTGCCCCTTCTCAGCCGTCCCCTCGGTGGATGCCCGGGCGCCCCGCACCCAGGGAAGAAGGGGTCGGGGGCCGGTTCTGTGCCCACTCAGCGCTGACCGAGGGGCTCCGGCACCGCTGCCCCGGCCGGGGAGGGTCCGTCCGCCGCAGCCCGAGGCCCCCGGCCCTGCGGAGAGTGGGGGGGACGGTGCCGGGCCCGGGATCAGCGTCCCCCGGCCGGCGGGCTGGCTCTGGGAAGGGGCAACCGCCCCCTGCGCCCACCCTGGACCCGGGGCCCCGTCTGGGCCCCGTCCTTCCACCCTTCCGTCTGTTCCTGCATCCGTGCCTCCATCACCCCTCCACCCCCAGCCTGGGGGGCTCACGGGACCCTCCTCCCACGCCCCAAATTCGGGGCCGCGCTCTGTGCATTGTAGGAAGGGAGAGCCCGAGTTCTCCTGGATGTCCCTTCCCCCTCGGCCCTCGCTGCAGCGCTGCTCTGTCCCTCCACCACCCCCTGCTCCCACCGCTCGGCATGCAGAGCTTCCCCTCCCAGCGACGGGCGATTTTGGAGGACAGGAGGGGTTTTTTTGGTGGGGGGAGACGGGCAGGGGGATGCTTGGGGCAGTGTTGGTGTTCCAGCTGACCCAGATGTTGGGTCAGCATCGTGCTTGTGCATCTTCCTTCCCTCTTTCCTTCCGCCACAGATTTTTGGGGGGGATGGTGAGGGCAGATTTGGTTTATATTATTTTTTCCCCTTCCTGCTGGGAGGGAATTGCACATTCACGAGGTTTTTCTATTAAAAAATCTGGGTGTCTTCCTCCCCTCCCCCTGCGTTCTGGTGCAAACTGATGCCCAGCTGATGTGGGGGTGGGGACGCCGGGAGCCGCTCCACGGCAGCGGCTGCGGATGATCCGGGGTGAAGTCGGAAAGTCTGGCAAGGGGAGCGAGCGTGTGCGAGGGGCAGCAGCTGCCCCCGGACCCTCGGGCCCCGAGCTGCGTTCCGGAGGGCGATCCCGGCCGTGCGAGGACCACCCTCGTCCCCCCCGGGCCGTGTCGCAGCGGTCGGCGGGAGCCCCCCGAGGGGCCGCGCAGGTGGGGCGGGTTCCGCGGCTCCGGCTGTGCCTGTGCCGCGTGTGCCCGGCTCAGCCGGCCCTGGCTCACTGCAGCATTCCGCCCGCACCGGCTGCCGTGACCGGGACGTCCTCTTTTCACACCGGGAAGCTTTAATTGTGAGGAACGGGGGGGGCGCGGGGTCCCTGTCCCCCTCCTGCCGCTGCCTTCAGAGGCGGAAAGGGAGGAAGGCGTGACCGCGGTGGTTTTCCAGGGCAGGCCTGCTTTGGAGGGATGGGGCCTGGGAATGGCCCTGTTCTCCTGTGTCGGTGATGGGGGACGTTCTGGGGAGCTCTGGGCTCGGTTCCTCCAGCGGTGCCCGGGGCACAAGGTGGGGGTGAGGCTGGAGGGGCCCATGGGACGCTCCCTGTGCCCATTACTGTGCCCTCGGGCCGTCCCCACCCTCTGGATCTCTTCAGGGGCAGCCACATAAAGTTGGTGAAGCTGTTTAGGATCTCTGCATAGCCCTGGGCTTGGGGAGCTGGTGCCTTCAGGAGTAACAAGCCCCTGCACTCCGTTGGGACCTGTCCCTGCTGGGTCTGTCCTAAGGCCTTCCGGAGCTCCAGTGCAGGGGTTTTCCACCCTTTGTGTGTTTAGAAAGTCCCTATTCTTCACTTTGGTGTTTTATATAAAACTAACAACGTGACCAAAGGTTTCTTTGATCATTTTAACGTGTTCAGGTGCTTCTGCAGTGTTGTTCATTCAGGGTGGAGGACCTGGAGCCATCACAGATAATTTTATCAGTTATATAAGCTTGTATGTATGGCTTAGATGTAGATCATGGTATAGATACTGTACTGCTCAGTGGAACAATTATAATCCTGTGGCTGTTTGGTGGGAGGAGGTTTCTAATAGGCAGGAGGGCGAGCGATCACGTGCCTCAGGAAATGGAGCATGGCTGTGCCTTCATTCTGTTAAATAAAGCAGAAACAAAGTCAGCATTGAATGGAAATGAAGTCGCTTCAAACCATAAATCCCAGTAGCATCTTCCTCCTGTTCGGTGCCGTGTCTGTGCTTGCTGGTGGGGCTGCCCACGTGTGATTTTCATTAAGATGACCTGGTCTGGGTCTCCATCTCGATGGAGAGCTGCTGTTTTTCAATGGCTCAGAGGTGGCCCTGGGGCTGTGTGGCCCCATGGGCTCCTGCTGTCACATGGTGGCCCTTCAGCATCGATCGCCCTCCCCGAGCTGCTGCAACTCCATTGACATCGACAGATACACCGGATCAATAATTTATTGTCGAGTTCAGAGCAATGGGCTGGGTTAGAGCTGGAGCAGTGAAACAACAAAACGAGTTGGGAACAAGCACAGGGGAGTAATTTCAGGAACCACGGAGAGGAAAGGCCCATGATGGCTCCTGTTGGTGATGGTGGGGTGGAGAGCTGGTCCTTGTGGGACGTTGGCTGGAATCTGGTGAGGCTCAGGAATGCTTGGGCTGCCCCTCTTGTGCCTCATTGTCCTGTTTCTTTGCACAGGTGGAGAATACAAGTAGGGAAGAAATGTCTTCTTGCTGCAGGAGTGTATTACAAAACCTCCCTGACATGAGCTCAGGTTCCAGCCTGGCTTTTAACACTTCACGCGTTCTTCTGGCTTCGGCAAAGCTCTCTCCTTTTCAGGAGGGGTTTCCTCACAGAAGGAGTGGTCAGGCATTGGAAGGGGCTGTGCAGAGATTGGTGGAGTCCCCATCCCTGGAGGTGTCCAGGGAATGACTGGACATGGCACTGAGTGCCCTGGGCTGGGTGACAAGGTGGGGATTGGTCACAGGATGGACTTGATGAATTTGGAGGGCTTTTCCAGCCTCAGTGATTCTGGGACTCTGTCTTGAAATGCTGTTCCAAATTTGGAGCAACTTCTGCCTTCCCTTCCCTCAGCCTTGTCCTGTAACTGTTATTCCTGCCTGATGGAGCACTCCAGAAAATGGGAGATTTTGAGGAGAGCGAGCAGCCAAAGCTTGGACTTTGCTCCTTCTTGAACAGAGAGCCATTTCAAAATTCAGAGATCTTCCTACCCTCTGAAAGTCCCATTCCATGCTTCTGGTACTTCTGCCCCAGGCAGAAAGTGCGAGGAGTTTATAATGAACTCTGCTGAGAGGTGATTTGGGGAGGAGTGTTTGTTGAGTGCTGCACAACACTGCTGAATTGTCCAGGTGGCGTTAAAGTTACAGGAGTAGCTACACAGGTGGTCTTTAAGTTGTGGGAATAACCCCTTCATTGCTGGAGAAGGGAGCAGTGAGATGTGGGGAGGCTCAGGGGGGATTTTCTCCGGGCTGAGCCTCCTCAGCCGCTCCTCAGTGTGAGATCTCTGTGAGATCCCAGGTGGGAAAATGCCCTGGGAACAGGAGGTTGGATGGCAAATGTGGCCACCCCAGTGGTGTTCCCAGTTTCTGGCCTGTTGGGTGAAGTCAGCGGCAGGATGGTGATGTCCAGACAACCGGGAATAGCTGACATTAGTGGAGGGAGATGTTTGTCTGACCAGATATTCAGGGGGCGATTAGGAGGGAAGAAAAGTGTCACTCCACAGGGAAACCTGGCTTGTGTTCCAGCGCACAGAAATTGCTAACAGAGCGCTAGAAGGGGGTTGCTTTTTCTCCCCCCTTTTGTATTTGTCCCTTTTGTACTCAAACCATCTGAGTGCTCCACAGCAAGAAATTAATTCCCCCAAAATTATAGTGTAAAATAACCATTCCCTGACTCCTGTTTTATGGGTCATGGATGGGCTGAATGAGCTGAACAAGGAATTAAATTTGGGTTAGTGGCTGAACTCTTGCACAAAAGCTATTTTGAACAGTTCTTTGTTCAGAAGTTTGAATTTAAAAGGGGGAAGTTGAAGCGCTTCAGGTTGTTTTGTTTGTGAACCTCCAAGTTCTGCGTGAGCTTGGAGGTAAACACAGGTTGGCCTTGAGTAAGGACAGAATAGGGAGTTGGGGATGAATTAATTAACTAGGATTAACTAGTTCTGATTCTTGTAATGTACTGAGGGATGTTACTGAAGCCACACAGCTGCTGGGAGGGAGTGAGTATAGGAGGTCTTAAATATATGTATTATATACCTGTACTGTATCTGAATATCTTTACCCTGGCCGGTCCCAGTTATCCTTGATGGGCTGCAGCTGTGATGCCTTCATTGGGCTGCAGCTGTGGTGCCCTCATTGGGCTGCAGCTGTGGTGCCCTCATTGGGCTGCAGCTGTGATGCCTTCATTGGGCTGCAGCTGTGATGCCCTCATTGGGCTGCAGCTGTGGTGCCCTCATTGGGCTGCAGCTGTGATGCCCTCATTGGGCTGCAGCTGTGATGCCTTCATTGGGCAGCAGCTGTGGTGCCCTCATTGGGCTGCAGCTGTGATGCCTTCATTGGGCTGCAGCTGTGGTGCCTTCATTGGGCTGCAGCTGTGGTGCCTTCATTGGGCTGCAGCTGTGATGCCTTCATTAGGCTGCAGCTGTGATGCCTTCATTGGGCTGCAGCTGTGATGCCTTCATTAGGCTGCAGCTGTGATGCCTTCATTGGGCTGCAGCTGTGATGCCTTCATTGGGCTGCAGCTGTGATGCCTTCATTGGGCTGCAGCTGTGATGCCTTCATTGGGCTGCAGCTGTGATGCCCTTCATTGGGCTGCAGCTGTGATGCCTTCATTGGGCTGCAGCTGTGGTGCCCTCATTGGGCTGCAGCTGTGATGCCCTTCATTGGGCAGCAGCTGTGGTGCCTTCATTGGGCTGCAGCTGTGGTGCCCTTCATTGGGCAGCAGCTGTGGTGCCTTCATTGGGCTGCAGCTGTGGTGCCCTTCATTGGGCAGCAGCTGTGGTGCCTTCATTGGGCTGCAGCTGTGATGCCCTTCATTGGGCTGCAGCTGTGATGCCTTCATTGGGCTGCAGCTGTGGTGCCTTCATTGGGCTGCAGCTGTGATGCCCTCATTGGGCTGCAGCTGTGATGCCCTCATTGGGCTGCAGCTGTGATGCCTTCATTGGGCTGCAGCTGTGATGCCTTCATTGGGCTGCAGCTGTGATGCCCTCATTGGGCTGCAGCTGTGATGCCTTCATTGGGCTGCAGCTGTGATGCCCTTCATTGGGCTGCAGCTGTGATGCCCTCATTGGGCTGCAGCTGTGATGCCTTCATTGGGCTGCAGCTGTGATGCCTTCATTGGGCTGCAGCTGTGATGCCTTCATTGGGCTGCAGCTGTGATGCCTTCATTGGGCTGCAGCTGTGGCTGGTCACGGTAACTGGGATAAAAGGGCTGGGCTGGGCAGTCAGGGGGAGCCTTGGAGGGGCCCTGGCTGAGGAAGTTCCTGAGTTTGTGCTGTGAAGATCTGCCGCCCACGAGACAACTACAGAGAGGTACAGGACTCTAGAAATGTGCTAAATACAACAAGTGAGGACCCTGCAGGAATCAGTCTTTAGTTGGCCTTCATTAAAGGGTTGTTAATTAATAATGTTTTCTATGTGGCCAGGCTAGACAGGGCTTGGAGCAACCTGGGGTGGTAGAAGGGGCCCCTGCCCATGGCAGGAGGTGGAACAGAACGAGTTTTAAAGTCCCTTCAAACCCAAACCATTCAATCATTTGATTCTAATAGTTTTCTGTTGCTGTTGGTTGCTTCTTCTCTTTCCTCTGTACATTTCTGTTCATTTTTTTTACTCTTAGAGGTGTGTGTGTCCAAGTTCAGGCCTTCCATGGCCATTTCAATGCCATGAGCATTTCCCTGCCCTGTCCAAAGTCTGCCCTTGACCTCTCTCATTGAGCCAAGCATTGGGAACTTTCACAAGGTTTTACACAGGGTGGGGAAACACCCAGCACCAAGCAATAAATGCTGCTTGGGAGTGGAAATATTTCCTTTTTCTTCCACCTGGTATCATCAAACGTGCCATGAGGCTTTCCTAAAGGAAAGGTCCCTGCTTCGCTGCTGCTGGTCACAACTCTGACCCTTTTCATTGATAAAATCGGCCTGTTCTAGACACAGGACTCACTGCAGGTGGGGATTGGAGGCTGAAAGCCACTTCCTGATGTGGATTTCCCCATGGGTGAATATTTTGGGTTTGCTTGAAGCTTTTTAGGCTCTCCTGCAGCAGGATTTCAGGGTGCTGTTCATCTGCACCATGTTTTCCTTCCTGCCTCAATCCTCACGTTGGAATCAAGAGGCACCTGTGTCCGTGTGGGTTATATAAATATTCACACAGAAGGTCTCTCTGCCTCACAGACACACTGTGAATGGCTGACTCGTGGTAATTAATAAAGGAAGAAGTGTATTAAAGCAAGGAAATTGCCTCAAAAGTGTTTTTTAATTTATTTTGATGATCAGCTTGAATAATTTATTGGAATATTTCATAATGTACCAGTAAATGGACTGCTGGGAACATTTAGAAAAAATAATTAAGTCTTAGCAAGTGGGCACCTCAGAGCAGCAGTTTCTGGTGGAAAATCTTTGGCATTTGAGCAGTGTGTGTGTTGTGTGCCCCCAGATCCAAGCTCCCAGGATGAGTTCCTGGCTCCCTGGCAGTGGCTGGGAGCAGCAGTGCAGTGTCATTCCCCGTGCAGGGATCCCTGGATCCCTAACCCCTCACCTGGATGCTGAGTCTCTGTCTGTGGTGTCGTTCCCAGTGCAGTTTTCCACGGGTAAAATTGGGAAAAAACCTGGTGTCACAATTTTCAGAATGTTTCTCTTGTTACAGGTTGAAAAACCTGGTGTGGGAAGGGCCAAAATAAATCCCGGGATTGATCCATCAATCCCAGCAGGACCATTCCTGGTTGGGAAATCACATTTACAAGGTTTTTAGCTTCTAGAAGCTTTACCAGGCACAGCAGCTGTGGAGGTTCCTCCTTGATGAAGATGAGGTGGAGCCACACATCTTACTTTGCCCATTACCTTAATGGGGGATCATTTATTGGGAAAGCAGATGAAGTCAGGAGAGGCAAGACCATCCCAAGGAGAGGGACCCTCAGGTCCCTGTTATCTGCAGATAGCACACAAGAAACAGCCCTGTAAGTAATTCTAAAATGCCAAAATGTGGAGAAGCTGCTGCCATGTGCAGCTGTGAACCAGATTTGGGGAGTGGTGTTGGTTTGTTGGGTTTGGTTGTGTTTTTTCCTTTAAATGGGCAGTCAGCTGAGTCGGTGCCTCCAGTTGTGGGTTGTGTAATTTTGCACAAATTCCTCCATGCCTTCATTTTTTCCCTTTTTAATGCTGTGTCCCTGAGCTACTTTGGTTTCTAAATTCAGGCCTTACATATTTATCTGTGCCATTCAATTAGACCACATCCCCAATGCTGCTCTATAGTTTCACAGTATGTGGGAAATTTGGTAATTAAATGCATGCAAATGCTGCAAGAATAGAATAAATTAATTTTCCTTAATATCAGCAGGCCATTTGGTGATTTCTCAGAGACGTGGGACCAAGATGCTGGCCCTTCTCTCCCCTTCTTGCCATCTTTTTTGAGTCCTTACTATTGTTGCTCTAGAAATACCCAGTCAGTTTTATGGGAAGAGAATCCTGGCCCTGCTGCACTCTGGAATTACATAAGGAGGGAGATGTGTGCTCCAGGATTTTTTGGATCTCCATATAAAACCTGAGCTGGAGGCAGCATTTGAGCCCCGTGTGTGTGGATCAGGGTGTAGAGGTGGTGTCACAGCAGTCCCAGGGGATAACCCGAGTTCCCTCAGAATGATTTGCACCGGGTGTTCCAGCTTTGGGAACGCTGTGCTGAGGGCTGGGATCTCCAGGCATTCTTAGCAAGGACTCAGTTATTTATTGGGTTTTATTTGTTCCCGAAGCCCACTGCACTCCAGAGAGTTGAGTTCAGCTTCCCTGAGCTCCTCCCACGTGAACTCAGCACAATCCTCGTGGCCTGGGCAGGCTGGGGGTGCTTGACCTCATGCTGAAATAGCTGAATTTTAACAATTCAACCCCATGTCATACTTTCCAAGGAATCTGAAAGTCATTCTTTTCTCCAGATCTTTAGTATTTATTTGGATGCTGTGTTTGTGTTGCCTTAAAAGATCTGACCTTACTGCTTATCTTTTTCCTTGCTTGAGGGACCTTATCCCAGGCAGCTCTGGGATTTATTCTGTGCCACATCCTCACGGGTTTTTGTGCCACATCCTCACGGGTTTTGTGCCATATCCTCACGGTTTTTGTGCCACATCCTCACGGTTTTGTGCCTCTCCTCTTGGATTTGGTGTTTGGGTCCCTCCCCGAGCAGCGTGTCGGGGCTGGGTTCTCTTCCAGCCTGCAGCACTGCAGTGCTGTTGCATCAGTGCAGGGTTTCTGTCATCCCTGTCTCCCTTGGCCTCTTCTGGAGTGAGAACAGGCTGCCGAGGTAGCAGCAGCTCAGAAATGCAGGGTATTCCTGGTATTCCTGCTGCTGGCTCTGGAGCTGGCACGAGGAGCAGAGCTGCAGAGCTCTGGTGGGCGGCTGCATTCGGGGGAACCAACTTCCACCCAGCTCTGCTGTGAGGATGAAGTTGCTTTTCAGGGTGTTTTTTCCAGAATTGTTTGTGTTCAGGAGGGCCCATGTTGGGGTGGGCACCAGTGGGGCTGGGGGAAACCCTACAAGCTGCTTCTTGCTTGTAGAGCTCACTGAGGTGGCACTTGGGCAGTGGCAGGCGGGTTCAGCTGTGTCCAGCCGCGGTGTGCGCATGCCTGGAGCTCATTTTGGGAATGAAACCAGCAGGTCTGCTCCTCACCCTGATGCCTTCAGTTTGAGCTTTCATATTTTCCAGACTCTGTACTGCATGGGTACAGAACTCTGAACTTCGTATAAAGAGTTTTAGCAAGTTCTCCTCATGGTTCAGCCAGACAGAACAATCCTTTTCCAGCCCGGAGCCAAGGACTGAGCTGCAGCTTCAGGCCCAAAAAGTGTAAACAGCAGGGAATTGAGGAGAGCAGTCTGGGAGGATGGGACTGCATCACATGGAGGTGGAATTGGACAATTAACCCAATGTAGAAATGGACCAAAACTTACAAAAGTGTGGAAACTGATGACCAGTGTCCATCTTGGGTGGAGCCATGGCCAGGCTCTTGTGCTGCCCAAGGTGCATCCATTGAGGAGATCCTTTTAATAAATCCCTCCTTTATTCTTTAACTCTGTGTAGCTCTGTTCCAGGAACCTCTCAAGGCATCACCTACAGCCTCAGGGACTGAAAAGTATAAATAAGAATTTATAATTTTATGAAAACTCATGACTCTGAGTCCATCTTGGGTGGACAATGAGCCAAGAGCCAGTGAGCCATCTTGGGTGTCGCCCTGGCCAGGCTCTTGTGCTGCCCAAAGGGTACCTGTAAAGGCTTCTTTAATAATAAATCCCTACTTTATTCTTTATTTGGCTCTGCTCCAAGGCATCACCTCCATGGGGATGTGAGGAGCAGGGCTCCCCGTGCCCTTCTCACCTCGTGCCCCTGTTTTCTCCCGCAGAGCTGACCTGCCCGGGGTGCAACATCTCTAAAGAAGCTGCTGCAGGATGAAAAGATGGCAGCGCGGCTGCTCGCACCACCAGGCCCCGAGAGTTTTAAACCCTTCACTCCGGAGTCCCTGGCCAACATCGAGAAACACATCGCGGAGCTGAAGAAGAAGCAGCGCTCCAAGCAGGACAGCAGCCACCGGGACGACGATGAAGACAGCAAACCAAAACCAAACAGTGACCTTGAGGCGGGCAAGAATTTGCCTTTCATCTACGGGGACATCCCTAAAGGGCTGGTTGCTGTGCCACTGGAGGACTTTGACCCTTATTATATGACCCAGAAAGTGAGTCTGCAAGGAAGGAGTTGCTAAAGCGCCTTTTTTTCTTGGGAACCTACAGGTTTGGGTATGGTTTAAAGAGAAGATAAAGGAAGGGAGTCTTGGATATGGGGATGGTTTGGTTGTTTTGGTTTTTTGTATATTTTTCTGTGAGGTTTAATAGAGGTGATAAGATTGTCTCTATCACATCAGTCTTTAAGGGTGGAGTTAGGAGAGCAAGCTCTGGAAACTAAAAATAGTTCAAGTTGTGCTACTGTGCCAATTTTATCCATCAGGGCAATAAGAAGAATTTAATGGAGGGATAACAGTAAGGATTTTGGTGTGTATTTCATCACTTACATGGAATTCAGTCTGAAGTTGATGGTTATGAAGCACTGGGACGCAGAATTATGGCAAAAAAGGAGACTAAACTCACTTTCATCTTAATTATTGTTTGTCTAAGGTGATGTGGCAGGAAGCATTTATGGGTGCTGAGGTGTTTGAAGAAATGGTGTCATGAGGGAATGGTTGGCAAACTCTGCTGGGGATGAAAGGGAGGGATCCACGGTGGTGGAATGAGGAGCATGGTCACTGATTTTATTAGAAAGCAGAACTGAGGTTCTTCAGTGTTTAATTTCAATGCTTTCTTTGATACAAGTCTGGTTGAGCCAGCTGGGACGGTCCCCATCTCAAGTGAGGCTCAGCTGTGCCTCTGGGGGAGCTGCAGGTGGGGCTGTGTGGGTGGCAGGAGCCGGGATGGGGCTGCTCAGAGCTCAGACCTGGCTGCGGGTGGCATCTGTCGTGGGTCACCAATGAGCTTGGTCAGAGTTTTTGTTGGGACGGACGTTTGTGCCACGCTCAGAGGCGACTCCGAGACTGCAGGGCACCATTGGCATGAAATCAGCTGAGTTTGGGGAGTGGTGGGAGTAACTGGCCCTTCTTTGCTGTGTTCACACTGGTTAATTTATTGGTTGTTTCTGTCAATTAATTCTTGTGTCCAGAGCGCTGAGGGCAGGTTCTGACTCAGAACAGGGCTGTGAAATTTGGGGATCTGTGTCTTGCATCGCGGTGCCCAGCTGCTGTGCTCCTCCAGGGCATGCACTGCCAGGAGCTGCTGTGGGAAGAAGGCAGCTTAGGCTCCAAATTCACCCTGAACCAGGACAAATGTCCTGAGGAGTACTCTTTATTTATTAAACAAATATTTTCTCTTTATTAAACCAGTCTGGTTCTGGTGAGAGCAGGTCATAGAATGACATGATTGGAGTTGGGAAGGACCCTAAAGCTCATCCAGTGCCAGCCCTGCCAGGGACAGGGACACTTTCCCCTGTCCCAGGGTGCTCCAAGCCCTGTCCAGCCTGGCCTGGGACACTTCAGGGATCCGGGGTACCCACAGGGTACCCTGTGCCCACCCTCCCCACCCTCACAGGAGAGCTCCCAAGGTCTCTCGACCCCTTTTCCCCACCAGAGAGGTGTTAGGAAATGTCCGTGATCCCACTGCCAGAGTCTGGAAGCCTCTCTGTGTCTGTGAGGTGAAGGGCTGGTGTCACTGGGAGAACTGGGCTGATTCGTGTTTTCTCTGGCTGAAGGGGCAGCGGGGAGAACTCCCTGGTTCTCCACATTCCACCCCAAAAGGGGCACAGGGAGCCCCGTTATCCCTCCTGCTGCATCCGTCTCCACGTTTGCCTCCCGACACAAGGCTATTAATAAACCTTTCATTCTGGGAGGAAGCAGTGAGCTGCATTCCCTCGCTGAAGGCATCTGTCACATCTCTGGGAGCGCCGTGTGGAATCCTTGGCGGGCTGAGATGCAGGGAAGGTTCTGGAGATGGGAGCAAACCCCCCCAGCCCTGCTGACCTCGAGCTCTCCCCACAAACCCTGAATCCTCTGCTCCCCTCCTGTCGTGTCCATCTCAGCCTTAGTGCTCCTTGCTGCTTCCAACAGTCAGTGACTTTCCACAAAGAATTTTTTTTTTAAGGCCATTAAAAAAGGCCCTTCTCTGAATCATCAGGAATTACGAATCTGCTTGAATCATGGGAAGTTTTCCAAGATTTTTTTTCACCCCCCCCGCCCTCTCCAGAAGGTTTTGCATCACAGGTCTTTGCTTTTGCAGTGTGCACAGGGACGAATCAGCTGGTTGCTTTTCCCTGCAGGAGGACACGGTGATCTTGGTTTGTCTAAGGAAACTGAAACTGCATTTTAACAGAGCAGCTGAACCTCCCAGCACCTGTAAACTGATATTTAAAGGAGAAACAGTGTGACCTGGAACCAGAAGCGTGGCGCAAGGAGTCACCAGCCCTGGGTTTGTAGCCCGGCAGTGGCTTTGTCCAAGGTGCTGCTCTTTCCTCTGCTCAGTTTCGTTTTGCAGTTGGAAAAGACCTCCAGGATCCAGTTCAGCTTGTTCCCAGCTCTGGACACATTCTAGCCCCTGAGTGTCTTGAAGTGAGGAGTAATTCATGACTCTGAGGAGAATCTGGAATCCCTTTGCTCGCAGGCAGCAGGTTTGGGAGCTGCTTTAGCTCCTTTTTGTCCCTGTGTAAGAACCAGAAAGAATTTTTTAATGAGTTCTTGTTTTACAGCTTGTAATGGCTTTCCAGTTTCTGGCCTGAAGCACAGGGTAGGAGCAATAGTTACCCATTTTTATTATGGAAACCCAAACCATTTCAATTAATATATCCAAAAGGCAGGTATACGAACTTCCTTGTTCCCATGTGCAGACAAAATTCAGGAAAAACCCTGTGTGAGCAGCCCCAGCCTTGGGAGCAGAGCAGACTCATGGCCTTAAATCCTTCAGTGTTTATTCAGACGTCAGGGCCATCTTCCTCTTTCATTCCTACAGCCAGGATTTCCATTTTGGATGTTTTTCCATCTTCTATGCCTCTCTTTCCTTCTGATCCATTCGTGGCCCAGCCCATCCCTCCTCAGCACCTCCTCACCTGTGCTTTCCCTCTGGACGTGGTGTTTGCCAGGCTGGGGCCGTTCTCCTCGAGCACCTTCCATTTCCAGTTCCCTCGAATTCCATCCTTGCTGCAGAATGGGGTGAAGGCTGCAGTGATGAGGCAGCAGGAGGTGCCTGGATATTCTGTGAGCTGGGGCTGTGGAGGAGTTTGGGTGGATCAGATGGATTTCAGTGGGAAAAGGAAGAGTGTCCACACACACACACACACACACACGTGAGGTCTGGGGCTGGGCTGGGACGCCCGAGGTCACCTACGGCTGCCACGGCAGCACCTGAGGATCCCTCCAGAGCCTTCGTGCCAAGGGAGTGACTTGCAGCTTTGTCCAGTCACATGCCAGGTTTGGAAACGGGCCCCGTGGGTCCAGAATGTCACCTTGGCCCAGGAAAATCACAGGGATGCGAGGGACCAGCTGCAGGAGGCACGTCTGGCTCTGGAATGTGCCTCAGGAGCCTTGGCCCGTGGTGTCTGCGGGGAGAGCTGGTGACTCTGCAAGGTCGCGACACCGTTCCTGGGTTTGCATTTCAGTGAAGTCACCAAAACAGGGGAACGGGTCAGAAGCATCCCAAAAATCAGATTTTTATTCTCATTTCCAGCGTCTCATTGCCTTTCCCAGGTCTTGAGCGCTTTCATGGTGTTTTTTCTTGCACTCTGCCTCTCCGGTTGGCATCAAAGGAGCAGGAACAGTGAGTGTGGAAGGGAAGGAGTGGAGGAAGGGGATTGGATTCCCTGGCAGGCGTGTTCTGCAGCCCTCTCCAGGTGTTGGAGGGAAGGCAGAGTGGGATGGAGCTGTTGGTGCTGTGGATCCAGGCACGCAGAGCTGGGATCAGGGAATGCCAAGTGTGGAATCTGCTCCCATCTCCTCAGTTACTGCAGCCCACTCGTGGTGGGGGAAAGGCTGGAGAGTGATTTCTGGCCAGGAGGCAGAGTGGATTGCCTTGCACAGGCAGATGGTGAGGTCCTTCAAACTTGAAAATCAGGAGCTCCCTCCAGCAGCTGCGCATCCTCCCGGGGCTGGGTCTCACCTGAGCGGGGCAGAGGGGCTCAGCCCGGGCTCGGGGGTTCCTGGGGCACCTCAAACCCTTCTCCCCAGGGCTGCTCTCGGGCCTGACTGTGTCTGTAACTCCTCAGCCCCCAGGCTGGCCGAGTTTGCTGTAAATTCCTTTTGCAGCAGCCCCAGTGGCTCGCCCAGGGTGGCACCGGGAAGTCGCTGCTCTGCCCTGCTCCAGTCACTGCTGCAGGAATGTGCTCCCATATGTTCTGAGGCTGCTCCTAAAGCTGTTTGCTTCTGAAATCTCCTGCCCACTCCCCCTCAGCCATTACTGAGCTGCTCAGTGGCAAACCTGCAGGAAGCAGCAATGTTTTAAATCTTGCTGGAGCTGGAATGATTCTTGCCATCCCCCAGTTGGTTCTGTTGCTCTCCCAAGCACAGTCATCATTTTGCAGATTGATTTTTATGAAGCCTTCTTTTTATGAAGAAGGTTTTGGTGAGTCCTGATGAACTTGATGGAAACTAAAGAGGATGGAGTTTTTTCACAGCTCTAACAACAAAGGGAGGCTTTGGGAAGTCCAACCAGACAAAACCATCTCTTAAACTGACTGCAAAATACCTTTTTCCAGGTATCACCTTCCTCTGAGTTTTGAGCTTTGCTTCAGCACATCTTAAAAGCTCTTAAGGATGTTCTTGGCCCAGATCCAGAAAATGTTTTAAGAGCTTGCAGCCATTTTGAAATGGAGTTTTAATATGTCAGCAGCAGAATGGAAAACTAGGAGAGGGTTTAAATTGCCAAACACTTCTTGGCTTTTGGGCTTTTCTTTCTATTGACAGGACCGAGTGGAGATTTACTCAGGATTTTATAGGGTGCACAGGGGAATGGTGGATCTGGGAACTGTCGTAATCCGTGAGCAGATTGGAATTCTGACACCTCTCTGGTGTGAGGGCTGTGCTGAAAGGCCCAGGCACGATGGGCTTTGCAGGCAGGAACAGTTCAACAGGTTTGGGCTCCAAAAGGAGAACTCTGGGCAGAGCACAGGGAGAAGACAGGAGCTGCCTCAGGTGCAGTCACTTAATGGGTGAGGGACTAAGCAGGACGAGCATGGAGTTCGTGTTTGGTGGGCAGTGGGATGAAAACTTGGATTTCTTCATGGGGAGGGTGGTCAGGCATTGGGGGGGGCTGCCCTGGGAGGCCGGAGTCCCCATCCCTGGAGGTTTCCAAGGAAGGACTGGGCGCTCAGCACTCCGTGGGCTTTGGGAAGTTCCCGTCTTCTTCCCGCTCCCCTTGTCCCACGTAATGTCCAGCACGGTCCTGCTGGAGGGTTCATTGCTCAGAAGGTGTGGGAGAGGTGGGAGATCCTTTCTGAAGAGATTTAAAAAGGAAGGGGATGTGAGTCCTGGAAAGTTTGTGGTGTCAGAGAAAGGGGGAAGAGCCGATTCCTAGAATTGGGTGTCCCCTGAGCACTCTGTAATGGCAATTTTGCAAAACTTTGGGCCTTTTAGGAGGTTTGTCCATGCCAAGGTGATCTGGTCATTAATTCTTGATGCTGCAATTTAAGAGCTGTCCAGGGCTGTCTTTAGAAGTGCTTTTGGTGGGGATGCATTAGTGGTTCTGCTAACAAACCTTCCTCTCTCTGTGCTGGACCACAATCTGATTTTGATTTCCTTTGCAAATAATTTACTGCTCAGTGGTCTAATTTAACCAAACGAGCTCAAACACGTTGTTTCATTGACGAGGAAAATGACAAATTCCCTGCGAGTGAGTCTCCTGGGGAAGCCTGTGCTGGCAGAGAGCCCTGGTGGATTCCCTGGGGTTGGGCTCTGAGCTCAGGGCTGTGCCAGCTGGGGGTTGGAGACAAGAGGGAGTCCAGCTGTGCTTTGGGGCCATCCTGGAGAGGATAAAAACGGGAAAAATGGTGCCAGGGAAAGGGCTTTGGGTTCCCAGGGTGCACAAATTGCATTTTCCCCTCTGGCTGGGACGGTGGGTGCTCTGGGTGTGAAGCACCCACAGCCCCAGTTTGCTCCTGCTGCTGCTCTCTGCAGGGAGATGGACCAGCAGAATCCTGCCCCACGCTCACATGGATCATTCCACAGGTTCTGAGTGGATAAATGACCCTGAAATTAATTCCACAGGTTCTGAATGGGGAAATGGACCTGAATTAATTCCACAGGTTCTTAATGAAGAAATGAACCTGAAATTCCTTCCACAGGTTCTGAGTGGATAAATGAACCTGAAATGCCTTCCACAGGTTCTGAGTGGGGAAATGGACCTGAAATTAATTCCACAGGTTCTGAGTGGGGAAATGGACCTGAAATTAATTCCACAGGTTCTGAGTGGAGAAATGGACCTGAAATTAATTCCACAGGTCCTGAATGGAGAAATGACCCTGACATCTCCACCAGCTCTGTAGGGACAGGCAGTGAGATTGCTGGGGCTGTGGGTCACCTGCAGACACTGCCACCACATTTGGGTCCTGTTTGCCTGTCAGTCTCTCTTCCCAGGGAATTGTAGCAGCAGGGTTTGCTGGGGTTGTTTGGGAAGTGTGAGAATTCACTTGTGGGGAGTTTGGAATAAGTTTGAGACAAGACCTCTGAGTTGTTTTTAGTGATGCACTTTATTTGCTTATTTTTTGCATGAGTAAGAAGGGTGAGTTCAGCTGACATTGTTACAGCAGAATTCAGAAAGCCACAAGACCTTTCAAAGAGTTATTAACCAATGAACTAAAGCAAAGATATTTATATTTTTGACCCAATCCTTAAATATTTCATTTTATGGACCCGTACTACAGAGTAAACTTTCTTAGCCAATCATAACACACAAACCTATAATGCTGTATTCTAAACTCCTTCTTTACCTCTGTAACTACTTTTATTATTTTCTGTATCCTAAACTCTGCAACTTCAAACTTTCCTTTACTTAGCTTGTGCCTACTTTAAATCCACATTCTCACATGCTCTGACACTTAAGTTTAAAGGCCCTTTCCAAGGTCTCGGATCAAATCCTGTGTTTAATTTTAAATTTTAGCTTACAAGCCTCAAATTCTGAGAGTTCTTTGCATGTCAGATTGCACAGGAAGGAGGCAGGGGCTGTGCCAGAGCCTGAGGCTCTGGGTGCCCGGCTTCTCATCCTTAGAAAGGAATAATGGGGTGTGGGAGAGGAAAGAGGGGCCTGGCTGGGGTCTCAAATTAAATGGATTTTTGGAGTAGAATTACCCCTGGTGTCCTGGTGGCTGATGCCTGTGATGTTCAGGTGTGTTGTACCCTAATGGGAGCTTCATAAAAGAGATTATTTGAAAACAAAAAACAAGAAAATGCTATTTTTTACCCCAGAATCCTGTGTACTTTGTACAATTCCTGCTATGATTTTCCTGCATTAACTTTCTCTCTCTCTCTCTTTTTTCTCTGCAGACCTTTGTAGTACTAAACAGAGGGAAAACACTCTTCCGATTTAGTGCCACACCTGCCTTGTACATTTTAAGTCCTTTTAATCTGTTTAGAAGAATAGCTATTAAAATTTTGATACATTCATATCCTTTTTATTACTGAGTTACCTTTGTGTATTTGTTGAAAATCTCTTAGCTCTTGTCTTTTGCTAATCTTTTCTGTTTATTGAAAATCTCTGAGCTGTTGTTGTTTGTTCAGTTCACAAATATAAATGCCAGTCCTGCGCCTGGAGATGTGGCCTCAGAATATGCACAAAATCCAGATTTTTACTGGAGGAAAAAGCACTTCTTTAGCCACATCCAGTGAAGGGAAATTCTCCTTTATTTTCCCTGCTCACACACGTGGATGAGTTTTGGAACAGATGTAACGTGAGGGAGAGTTAGGCTTTAAAAGCTACTGAAATGGTTAAATGGAATTAAAAGATAATGAAATAAATACTAAAATATTACATAGAAATAAACAGAATTATTATCTGGAGAACAAAGCACAGCCACCTTGTCTGTAATTAGACACTGACTAATTTCTTGCTCTTTGGGCATCTCTCAAACATCCTCCTAATGGCAGAGCCCTTCCAGAATGCCCCATTGCAGAGCTGTGGAAGCCCCAGCGGGTGGTGTTCTGAGGAGAACAATAATGGATTTTATTGACTGAGCTGCTTCGCCCTGTTTATTTATTTATTTTTAGACAGTGGATCTCAAATGGAAACACATCCACATGGTTCAGAGGCTTCCATGATCTCCCTTCCTGCATCTCAGATGGAGGAAAAGCTTTTCCATCTTTTCAGAGCTGACTTGGGAATATTTTCTTTGGCTCCGAGTTATTTCTCGTGGCCTTTCCTCCCCCTGGATGTGCAGCTGAGGGATGGATTTCTGTCAGGCTCAGCCTGAGGGGCTGCTGGGAGCTCCTGAAATAATTTTGGAAGTCAAATATCTGCATTTCACCACTCTGCTCCTAATTCAGGATTTGCTAAATGGATGGATTTGGGGGGCAAGGTTTCATTTAGGCCTCTGAATTGGATTGCTGAGGCATGCCAGAAAATATTAACGTTGATTTATATACAACTAATTTTAAAAGCATATTCAATTTATATAAACCAGGAAATTCATCAAATTGTGACATAAAATGTTATTTATGTAGTCATATGTGTTATATATAGTTATATATATATATATATATATACATACATATATGTAACTATATATAATTTTTTAGTTTATATTTATATAGTATATATGTTATGTAGTATATAAATAGTATATATAATACAATATATAAAAATATAGTGCATATATTTATATTTGCATTATACATAGTATGTGAATATCGTGTATAATACAGTCTATATAGCATATAGTATATATATTATGTAGTATGTAAATAGTATATATAATACAGTATATAAAAATATAGCGTATATATTTATATTATATATGGTTTATATTTCTATTTACAATATTTATATAGTATATAAATAGCATATATAATACAGTCTATATAGCATATAGTATATATGTTATGTAGTATGTAAATAGTATATATAATACAGTATATAAAAATATAGCATATATATTTATATTATATATGGTTTATATTTCTATTTACAATATTTATATAGTATATAAATAGCATATATAATACAGTCTATATAGCATATAGTATATATGTTATGTAGTATATAAATAGCATTATAATACAGTATATAAAAATACTTAATATATAAATAGTGTATAGTATATAAATATTATGTGTAATGCAGTGTAATAGCACATAGATATTGTAATACAATACATTAAAAATAGAACTAATCTTATTTCCCAGGACTGCTGGGAAATATTAGCAGCCCCGGAGAATAGCCTGGAAATGTTGGATTTTCCTTCGGTCGGTGGCCTCTGGGGGCTCTGGGGGGTTTGAGGGGTCACATGTGTCCCTGTGCTCCTTGACTCTGTCCCACAGTGTTTAGCATGATCATTATGTGCACTATTTTGACCAACTGTGTATTCATGACTTTTAGCAACCCGCCAGAGTGGTCAAAGAATGTGGAGTAAGTAGGAATTGCTGCATTCAAGTACCAAATGTGTTTGTAAGAACCTCCCGAAATGCTGAGTTTGTTCCCTTGAGGACCCTGTTCCTCCCCGTGCTTTTTATTGCATGCTCCCCATGGGTTTTTTTTTAAATTTTGTGGGGTTTGTGGGGTTTTTTGGTTTCTTTAGTTTTGCTTTTGTTTTGGTCTGGTTTGTTGGTTTTTTTTTTTTTTTTTGGGGTTTTTTTTGGGGTGGGTTCATTTTTTTCTGGTTTTTTTTTGTTTTGTTTTTGAGGTTTTATTTGGTTTGGTTTGCTTTGCTTTTTTGTGGTTTTTTGTGGTGGTTTTTTTGGGTTTTTGTTTTGTTTTTTGGGGTTTTCTTGTTTTTTGGGTTTTTTTTTCCTTTATCTTTTGGAGCCTTTTATTTAAACCAAAGTCTTTACAATTCACCTTTTTTTCCCCTACTAAAATGACATTTTTCCTCCTCCCAGGTACACATTCACCGGGATTTATACGTTCGAATCACTCGTGAAAATCATTGCCAGAGGTTTCTGTATAGATGGCTTCACCTTCCTGAGGGATCCCTGGAACTGGCTGGATTTCAGTGTCATCATGATGGCGTAAGTTGTGTTTTTCCAGGGATTTCTGTGCCTGGGAGGGGACGAGGCCTTAGCAAAAGAGTAGGTTTATAAGGAAAAAGAAGATCAAGGAAAACTTCAATGAACCCCCTTGATTTTTCCAAGGAAAGTTTTAGCCTGGTGGAATTTGAGCTCTAAACTACAGCAGCACGGAGTTAGTGGAGTTGGTACTGGAAAAAAAATACAGGATTTTCTGTAAATTGCCTTGATTAATACAAGATTTTAGGTGGTTGGTGCACCAGAGGGGCAGGTCAGCACAGAAACCAAATATCTTCAAATTGCAGTCCCTACCCTCCTTCCTTGGGCTGTGGCTGGAGGCTGCACTGTGATTAACCCATGAATAACCTGTTAATAAGCCATCGTCAGCCCATTTCCCTTGGAGCTGCAGTGTCAGAAAGGAGATATTTGATTTTCCTTCCTGGTTTCTTTCCTCTCCTGCTGGATTGGGCTGGCCCTGAGGATCCCGGGGTGTCCGAGTCACATCAGGAGTCACCCCCTGAGCTCCCAGGGTGGGTGCACACACCCCAAACCCCACCTGGGAGTTTGCAATCCCTCCATTTCTCCAGAAATTACCAAATCCCACCAGTTTAAGGCATTGGTCTGCAAGGAATGTCCCAAATCCCCCAGTGGGGACCGTTTGTAACCCTTTCCTTTCCAGAGGCCAGGCTTTGCCTGTAGGCTCTGTACATTTCTTTGTGTGTCAAGGGCATTATTTAAACCGCACTAAGAGTTTTTTGAAGCCCTTGAGGCCTTTCTGCAGCAGGAAAAATCTTGAATGTTGAGCACATCTTTGATTTTCATAGCAAGCTTCTCCCCACGTGGCACAGGGTAAAACCCAGCCCTGTTACTTTGCCTCTTCTCCCCTGTGTGCCTTGGGTTTATCCGCTTGGAAAAAAGAGTCAAACCTTCCTGTGGCTCACAAGCAGACATTGAAGCATAAAGGATTAAAAATGGAGGATGCTAATTAAAATGAAGGATGCTAATTAAATGGAAGGATGTTAATCAAAGCAGAAGATGATTAGGTTTTCTTAAAAACATGAAGTGAAGCGAATATACTCGAAGCCCCTGATCTGAGGTACAGTCATGGAATCATGGATTGGTTTGGGGTGGAAGGGACCTTAAAGCTCACCCAGTCCCACCCCGTGCCATGGGCAGGGACATTTCCCACCAGCCCAGGTTGCTCAGGGTGGTGTCACCAAATCTCCTCAAGTATTTATAATTTTTACAATTGCCTTCTTCTGTAGAGATTCAAAATTCCAAATTCTCTCTAGGACTGTGTGAAGTTTGGGGCACCATGATGTGAAAACCATCTGAAGATGTTGGGGAGGGTCCAGAGCAGGGTCAGGGGGTCAGGAGTGGTGGCTGAGGGCTCTGGGTCTGTCCAGCTGCACAAGAGACTGAGGGGAGACTCACTGGGGCTGCAGCTTCACCCCCAGGGCAGCTCCCATCTCTGCTCCCTGTGACCAGGGCCAGGACACCAGGGAACCACTGCAGCTCTGCCAGGGGAGGGAAATCAGGGAAAGATTCTCCTGCCAGAGGGTGCTGGGCACTGCCCAGGCTCCCCAGGGAATGGGCACAGCCCCGAGGCTGCCAGAGCTCCAGGAGCTGCTGCCAGGGATGCCCAGGGTGGGACTGTTGGGCTGTCTGTGCAGGGCCAGGAGCTGCACTGGATGATCCTTGGGGTCCCTTCCAGGCCAGGACGTTCCATGATTCCAGGTGAGGATGGGTGTCCAACCATGTACCTGGGCAAGCTGCTTGAGGAGCAGAGAGACTCAAACCACATTTTACCCCTGCACCTTTGTGTGTGTCTCTCTCTCTCTTCAATGCCAATTCTGAAGCATTTTAAATCACAAGCTGTTTCCTTACAAGCAGACAATTTGTGCAAAGGAAGGTGACCCCAACGGTGCCATTAACTCTGGTTTAATTCTGCAGGTATATAACAGAGTTTGTAAACCTAGGCAATGTTTCAGCTCTGCGCACTTTCAGGGTTCTGAGAGCTTTGAAAACTATTTCTGTAATTCCAGGTAAGGCGGCCCCGGTTGGTGTTTAGCTGTCGGGTGCAGGCCCCTGTGAGTGATGTATTGCTTTGTCTGTAGTTGTTGTTTTATTTTGGTGCGTGTATTGTCATGGTGTTTTTTGTGTGTGACCTCCCTCATTGCAGATATGTCACAGAGTTTGTGGACCTTGGGAATGTCTCAGCATTGAGAACTTTCAGAGTTCTCCGAGCTTTGAAAACTATCTCTGTAATTCCAGGTGAGAACCATTCAGCATTAAAGGCCGGGCTTGTGTGTGTCTCCTCTCTGTATTCCCCCTCCCCTCCTGCACTGCCCATTCCTCAGACATGGCACTGGGATTCTTTGGATGGGATTTGCAGTCTGCGTAGCAAAGCAGTTTGAAATCAAGGCTCCCGGGCCATCAAATGATGGGATGAACAGGTCGTTACTCCGTATTTCTCTGTCCCTTTGTATGCACATTTCACACTGGTCTCTGAGACTAAAGCCAGGCTTTAAAGTTTAATTCCAGAGGAAAAGGATCAGGCTCCTCCTCAGGCTGAGCAGTTTCTGGCTCAGGGACTCGCCCTGTTACTGTCAGTGGTTTTGGAGTTGCTTTAGGAATAATTTTATAAAGCAACAGAGCAAAACCCAACTAAGATCAAAACCTTTTTGCCCATTTCCTGTGCCACCCCAGAGCTGGACCTGTCAGGACCACCCTTCCCAAAGCTGCTTCTGGAGCTGTAACTCAGCTGGGTGTCACAGGGTGGGCAGTGGCCCTTCCTTTGGGACACCATGGAGACATTATGGGCTGAGAATCACAGAATTCCAGTCTGGTTTGGGTTGGGAGGGACCTTAAAGCTCCTCTTGTTCCACCTCCTGCCACGGGCAGGAGCACCTTCCACCGGACCAGTTTAATCCCAGCTCTGTCCAACCTGGCCTGGAACACTTCCTGACCCTGAATTCTTGTACAGAAAAGGTTCATGCTCATAGTTCCTCAAAAGTGCCCCTAATTCTGAGGCCAAGCTCAAGGCTCAGGTCCTACAGGCACTCAGACATCTCCGCCTTTTTGGTTTCCAGGTGCTCAGCCTGTTACCCAGAGTAACTGCTCGCTGGGTTTTGGTCTCAGTTCCTTTGTGGTTTGTTCCCCCGTGCGTTCCCTGATCCTGCAGTGCTGGCTCTTTCCCAGGCTGCCAGGGACCAGCCTGTGGAGTTGTGGGGCTCGTCCCTTGTGTGCCATCCCAGACTGCCAACCCCATCAGCTGGACCTGCCTGTTGTGCATGATGATGATGATGATGATGATGATGGTGGTGGTGATGCTCCTACGTGGCCCCTGCTTTCCTTGCACCCATTGAGAACATGCTGGAGCGCTGTTCCTACTGAGCCTTCCTTCGTGTCTGGCGCTATTGAAGAGCAAAAGGCCTTTGGGAATTGCTGTGAGGAGTGGGTCTGAGGGTGGTTGGCGTTCTCTCAGCCTGCTCCGGAGAGCTCTGCCTTGCTCAGAGGAGAAGCATTGATGTTAAACCAGTTTTGCCTGTGTTCTGCTTTCTTAATTCCAGCAATGTGGAGGTGATGCAGCTTTCAGGAGCTGGTTGCTGGCTGTGTGACAGCATGCCTTGCGTTCCCATGGAGGGGAGCAGAACAGCTCAGTTTTGGATCATTCTCTCCATAGGATTCAAAACTTACAGAGTTTTATTTCAAATGGCAGGGGTTGGGACTGAGCCCTGCGAAGTTCAGCACATTTTTGATGTCATTTTTATTAGAGGGACAATTTGCTGCATATTTTTATTGAATTAAAAGGGGTAATTTGCCACGCACAGCCAAGAAGATCCTGTTTGGGCGTTGGGGACACTAAATGTACCTGAAATGGCAAAAACGTTGGGGTTCTGTATCCATTTTTGGGGGAGGGTTGTCCAGGTGTGTTTCTGCAGCACAAATCTTGGCCCCCTCCATTTTGTGACAGCAGGAGGAGTGTAAAGCATTTGAATAATTGGCTTTTTGAGTTGTTTAATAGGAAAGCATTAAAGGGCTCTTTATGGGTTTTACCACTATCATTTCACAAGGAAAAGATGATTTTTAGAATACACTCAATATTAAAATATCAAGGGGCTCCCCTTCTGCTTCAGCCCATGGAATGGGAATTTTAACTCTGTGCTGAGCTACTGAGAAGCTCATTTTAGTGTTTTGAGTGCCATCTACACCTTCTGTCAATAACTGGAATTAAGATGTGTTTGAGGCAAGATAAAAATGGGGAATACCACCAGAATTTGACATGCCACGGACAAAATTCTGTGCTCTCTATGGATCTGTGTGACAGGAGCAAACTGTGACACCCATGAGCCGAACCACCAAAATATCCCTTTTTTTTGGTGGAAAACCTGTATGAAACCGTGACGGCCTCAAGAAATTTTCCATATTGGCACTTGAGTTCTTGTATTTTAATCGCCACGTGGGTCACGCCTGCATTCCACAGGATCCGGGGAAACCTGGACCCACGGAGCGCGGGGTGCTGGCTGCAGCTGGGAGTTGTCGGGGTTGTGTTTGCTGAAGCGTTCCCAGTCCTCACACTGGGATCTCCCCTGCTGCCAGTGCTGGCCCGGTTCCAAACCTCCCCTGGCACACCTGAGCGAGAGCAGCATCCAAAGCAGGAGCCCAGGTGCTGGTGCCCGTGGGTGCATGTGCAGAGCAGAGGCGTGGGATGAGCATGGCAAGAGGTGCTGGGGGTGATGTGTCTGCCACAACAGCAAAATCCTGCTCTGGGTTGGAAAATCCACGGAAAGTTTGGATGATGGGAGTAAATGACACTTCAAAATGGAATTTTTTACGAGGAATGTGTCTGCAGCTGTTTGTTTTGGAAGCTTTATGTTCCTGGGATGGGTCTAACCTCTGTTGGTCTACAAGGGTTTTTTAGGAGGAGGTTGGGAGGGACCAAGGTTTCTGCTCCAGGGTTTATTGCAAAATGTTCATGTGGTCTCAGCTGAAACCTTGGATCGGACTGACCCCAAATCCAGCAGCGACTTTTCAATTTTATTTCTCCTTCCTCCCTTCATTGCTCATTTATAAACCACAGCTTCATCCTACTTCACACCAGAAAGGCTGACTAAAGGAGCCTAATTCAGTGTTGGTTCTGCATCCAAAATTCTAGCTTAGCTTAGACCTGTCGCCTAAAAATTAATTCTGAGTTCTCCCCACTCCCAAGTTCTGCCTCTCACGGACCAGACTGGTGTGGGAAAGCAGCAGGATTCCTTTTGGAATATCTTATTTTTGATCCTGAGCCTGTTCATGATCCCAGTGGCCTCAGTAAATCCCAAGGCACCGATGCTGTGGGTGAAGCCCTGCCCTGGCTGTGACCAAAGCCGCCTCTGAAAGGGAAGATTCTGCTCCTGCAAAGGAAGGGAGGTGCTGAGACAGTTCAGTGGAGCAGGAGGAACCCAGGAAGTGGAGAGCTGAAGGTGTTTGATCTCTGTGAGTTGCTGCAGCCTGTGCCAGCGAGCTCGGCTCGAGCACGGCTCAGCGTGCCCACGAGGATTTTCGTGGCAGCAAATCCCAGTTTGATCCTCATCTGACAAACCTTGTGTGTGTGGGGAGCAGGAGTGATTCCCCACATTCTGCAGCCCTGCTGCGAGGCTCAGGCACTCTCAGGGACCAACACTGGGGTTTTGGGTTGTTCTGACCCATCCTTGCCCCCGTCCCCGTGTTGCCCTGGCTGGAAATCCTCACACACACGCTTGTTCCAGGAACCTCCACCGTGCATAGCCACGACCTTTCCCACCATAGAGTCCCTCTAAGGTACTGTATTAATCTGGATTTTCAGTGTTTTCCTTCTGCAGGAGTGATTTCTAGTCTTGTTTCCTTCTCCACAGGCCTGAAGACCATCGTGGGTGCCCTGATCCAGTCTGTGAAGAAGCTGTCGGATGTGATGATCCTGACAGTTTTCTGTCTCAGTGTCTTCGCCCTCATTGGGCTCCAGCTGTTCATGGGCAATTTAAGGAACAAGTGTGTGATTTGGCCAATTAATGTGAACGAGACCTTCCTGGATAATGGCTCCAGGGGCTTCGACTGGGAGGAATACACCAACAATGTGTGTAGGTATTTCTACACTGAGGGTCTCTAAAACCTCCTGACTTGGCTCAGTGCAGGAGTTCCAACACGGCTCATGCTGTGCTGTGTCTGCTTTTCACAGTAAAAACCCCATGTGCAGAAGTTTTTCAGTTTGGTTTTATTTTTTGGATGTGACCTTGTTGAGATGTTCCTAGTTGAATTCATCCTTTAGAAGTGTTTGGATGTGCTCTTTTAGCTAAATAATTAGTCCAAAATATAGTTTTACTGATGAATTTCTCAGCAGTGCTGGCTTTGGGGGTCTTTTAAAACCTTCAGCTTTTAAAAACTTAAAAGTGTGATAGTCTATTAAATCCTCTAACTCCATGTGTGTGTGAATGTCACCTCTTCTTTTTCATCTTCAGCAAATTTTTACATCATTCCCGGCGCCCCCGACCCTTTGCTCTGTGGTAACAGCTCAGATGCAGGGTGAGTGTTGAGCTTCATTAACAATCGGTTTGAGCTTCATTAACAATTGGTTTGAGCTTCATTAACAATCGGTTTGAGCTTCATTAACAATCAGTTATCCCTGATGTTACCTGGCACAACCTCTGGGATATTCCCTGTTGCTTCCTCTGTTGGTTCTGGTGTTACTTCACCAGGTTTCAGATTTCTCAACCTAATCATGAATCCATTGCTGATGCAATGTAAGGGACGTTTTCCCTGTCAGGAGGCAGCTCTGGCCACCAGTGGTTGCCAGTGGCATTTTTCCCTCTGAATCCAATCAGAGAAGGGTGGATGGAGGCTCAGAAATGGGAATTTGCCATGTGCTGTTGGTTTTCCACCCCAACCTTCAGCTCTGAAGACCCTTCTGGCCCGAGCTCCTGCCTTGGGCTCGGGCTTAGGGAAAAGCTGCGCCTTGCAGCATCTCATTCCCACAGGACAGGGAGAGCAGGGCTTTCCTGAAACCCTGACTCCTTGTCTGCCGAGCTTAAATGACATGGGAAGAGCTGCTGTTTGTTGGGAGAGTGAGCAGGGAGAGCCCTGACCTGGCCGTTGTCCCTCCGCAGCCAATGTCCAGAGGGATACACGTGCATGAAGGCAGGACGGAACCCCAACTACGGCTACACCAGCTTTGACACCTTCAGCTGGGCTTTTCTGGCTTTGTTTCGCCTTATGACTCAGGACTTTTGGGAGAACTTGTATCAATTAGTGAGTAAACGCTTCGCTTTGGTGCTGAACATGGGGAGAATCTGGGGGTAAAGCGGGAAAAGGAAATGTGGGAAGCTTTGTTTTATTCCTTCTCTCCAAAAGAGGTCGAGTTAAGCTTCACAGTGAGGTTTTCTGGGGGGAGGAAGTGGGACGTTACTGTCAGCAGGCGTTGGACTTTCACTCCAGAAGGGGTGGTGGGTCCAGCTGAGCTGTGAATTAATTCGGGAGGAGCCTTAGCAGTGGCTGCAGGAGGCTGTGAGCACTCAGCTCTGCTCACAGAGGGTGCTCAGGCTCTTTGGAGGGCACAGAGCTTTCTCCTGACCTGAGGGTGCTTTGGGGACCTTGCTGAAGCAGCTTTTTCTTGATTTGGTTTGTTTTAAGGGAGTCTGAGCATTGGGTTTCACACTGTGCCTCTCAATTCTTATCAGTTGGGATGCTCCCTTAAGGGAGGAAGGTGGATGTCACCTTTTGTGTTCATGGCTAAGGAATGTGCAGGGAAAATGCTGAGCTCTGGAATACTCAGCACTGCTGGATTTTCTTAGAAACATTCAGGTCAAGAAACTTGGGATCAGCTCTTGCGTCTCGTGTCAGGGAAGCCTGAAGTTGTTTTTTTCTCCCTTTTCTAATCCCTCTGCCATTCTCTTCCACCTCCAGACTTTACGAGCGGCAGGAAAAACCTACATGATCTTCTTTGTGCTGGTGATCTTTGTGGGCTCCTTCTACCTGGTGAATCTGATTTTGGCCGTGGTGGCCATGGCCTACGAGGAGCAGAACCAGGCGACCCTGGAGGAGGCAGAGCAGAAGGAGGCAGAATTCAAGGCCATGTTGGAACAACTGAAAAAGCAGCAGGAAGAAGCACAGGTGAGACAAAAACCAATTCCTCTCTGTAGGGGTGGTGAGGCCCCGGCCCAGGTTTCCAGAGAAGCTCATTTTACTACCTGCACAAGCAGGCTGTAAAAATTCTAACAAATTCTGGCTGCAAGTTTCTTCCAAGGAGAGAATCAACCTCTCAGTCCTGCCCCAAAGTGTTTTGCTCAGGCGCATTAATCCAAACCCTTCCTTCGAGCAGCAGAGGGAGCGTTGATGGTGGAAAGATGTGATTTATTTTTCCTTCCCTTGCCTGCACCCTCAGGCCGCTGCCATGGTCACCTCGGCAGGGACGGTGTCTGAAGATGCTGTGGAAGACGACGGTGGGGGGAGGATGTCCCGGAGCTCCTCGGAGATCTCCAAGCTCAGCTCCAAGAGTGCCAAGGAGCGTCGGAACAGGAGGAAGAAGCGGAAGGACAAGGAGCTGTCAGAAGGAGATGAGAAGTGTGACAACGAGAAGGTGTTCAAGTCGGAATCTGAGGATGGCATGAGGAGGAAAGCGTTCAGGCTGCCAGATAACAGGCTGGGAAGGAAGTTTTCCATCATGAACCAGGTAGTTTTCTGTTCCTTCACTAATGTTTGTGGTTGAGGTCAGGATAATAATCTGTTTAGATTCCTGTTGGCATCTCAAGGGTTCTGCCCCCTGTCCTGAACTCTCTTGGGTCAGGAGAACACTTAGGGCCCGCATTGACGACTCTCCCACACACTTCCCTTGGCAGCATTGTTCCTGAGGAACCCAGCCAGGTAACTCCTGCACTGAGACAGCTCAGCCAGCCAGGAGTGAGCAGCTCTCACAGTGCAGCCAAGGACTGAGGGCTGATGGTCTCTGCAGGCCTGGAGCGCCAGGACAAGGGGCAGCGGCTTCCCAGTGCAGAGGACAGGGCTGGATGGGATATTGGGAAGAAATTCCCCCTCTGTGAGGGTGGGCAGGCCTTGGCACAGGTTGCCCAGAGAAGCTGTGGCTGCTCCATTCCTGGAAGTGTCCAAGGGCAAAAGTTGTTATGCTGCATGGATTGGTCACTCGAGCCCTCAGTGTGTACGTGCAGGGAAGGTTGCTTGTGAGAGATAATTTTAATTTTTCTAATTTACAGTGTAGGGTTTAACAGTGTGGTTTCTATCTAAACAGTTTATACAAGTGCCGGTTGTTTTTGACCCAGGAATAGATTGGTTTTGTTAACAAATTGCTCACAACAGGACTGCTTTCACATGGGAACTGCAGAATGCTAGCTTGGCTTAGAAGAAATGACTTCTAAAAGAAAGAAGAAATAATTTCGAAAATCAGCCAGAGAAGGCCTGATTTTGAGAGGACTTTCTTTATCATTTTTCCACCTTACTGCAGTGCCATGGCAAATGTGTGTAATAACAGACATAGACTCCATGGATGACAGAAGGCTGATTGTTTCCTTTGTTAAGAAACCCATACTTTTATAGACAGTTACGATACAGCTGGACCTAATTGGTCCTCCAATCAAAACACCATCACCACTGGCTAATTAAGAAACCACCCTTGAGTAAACAAGTCTCCATAACACATTGCACACATTCACAAACACCAGGTGCAGCAAGTTAAGATAAGAATTGTTTCTCATTCTTTCCTCTGATCTTCTCACGGACTTCCCCAGAACAATGCCTGGGAAAGTTTTCCGTTTCTCTCTGTGAGCAGAGAGCTGCAGCGCTCACTGTGTGCTCCTCTTCCTCCCCCAGTCTCTCCTCAGCATCCCGGGCTCCCCTTTCCTCTCCCGCCACAACAGCAAGAGCAGCATCTTCAGCTACAAGGGGCGCTTCCGCGACCCGGGCTCGGAGAACGAGTTTGCTGACGACGAGCACAGCACGGTGGAGGAGAGCGAGGGCAGGAGGGACTCGCTCTTCATCCCCATCCGCGGCCGCGACCGGCGCAGCAGCTACAGCGGCTACAGCGGCTACAGCCAGGGCAGCCGCTCCTCGCGCATCTTCCCCACGCTGCGCTGCAGCATCAAGAGGAACAGCACCGTGGACTGCAACGGCGTCGTGTCCCTCATCGGGGGGCCGCCCTCCAGCATGCCCGGGGGCCGCATCCTGCCTGAGGTAGCTGCTGAGCGTGGGCTGGTCTGAGCAGTGTGGTCTGCTGAGTGTGGTCTGGACAGTGTGGTCAGACAAGCATGGTCTGCTCTGACCAGCATGGTCTGACCAGCATGGTCTGGACAGCGTGGTCTGGACAGCGTGGTCTGCTGAGTGTGGTCTGGACAGCATGGTCAGACAAGCATGGTCTGCTCTGATGAGCATGGTCTGACCAGTAGGGTCTGAGCAGCATGGTCTGGACAGCGTGGTCTGCTGAGTGTGGTCTGGACAGCGTGGTCAGACAAGCATGGTCTGCTCTGACCAGCATGGTCTGAGCAGCGTGGTCTGAGCAGCGTGGTCTGAGCAGCATGGTCTGGACAGCGTGGTCTGCTGAGCGTGGTCTGGACAGCATGGTCAGACAAGCATGGTCTGCTCTGATGAGATGGTCTGAGCAGTATGGTTTGGTCAGATGACATGGTCTGCTGAGCATGGTCTGACCACCGTGGTCAGATGAGCATGCTCTGGTCTGACCAGCATGGTCTGGGCAGATGAGCATGGTCTGACCAGCATGGTCTGAGCAGCATGGTCTGGTCAGATTAGCGTGGTCTGACCAGCGTGTTCTGCTGACCGTGGTCAGATGAGCATGGTCTGGTCTGGTCTCACCAGCATGGTCTGCTCAGCATGGTCTGACCAGCATGGTCAAATGAGCATGATCTGACCAGCATGGTCTGGGCAGATGAGCATGGTCTGACCAGCATGATCTGGTCAACAAGGTCTGACCAGCATGGTCTGCCCAGTGTGATCTGACCAGCATGATCTGGTCAACAAGGTCTGACCAGCATGTTCTGGTCTGCCCAGCATGGTCTGACCACTGTGGTCTGACCAGCACGCCCATCTGTTTGGTTCTAGTATAGAGAATTAATGACACTGTGTGTAATTAGAAATGTTCTCTAAAATGCAGTCTGTAATTTGTCTAAGGCTGCAGAGCACTGGTCCAACCCAACAGAAAAAAGGGCTTGAGTTTTGGTTGGACCACTTGCGTATTGTAGGAAGGTGGGAAGGACAGAGGGATGCACAGAATCTAGGAAATGCAGAATATGGAAATGCAGACGAAGTGCTGCATTTCTGGGCTGAGAGTGGGCAAGAGAGAAGACTCAAGTCTGTATTAATCATCATCTGAATTTTTCAGGGTACCACTGAGATCGAAATTAGGAAGAAGCCTGGTGGGTCTCTCTTGGTCTCAATGGATCAGGTGAATGCATCCTATGGAAGGAAGGATCGGACCAACAGTGTCATGACTGGGTTGACCAACACCCTTGTTGAGGGTAGGTGTGATTTGGGGATTAGAGGGACACCCTTGAGCCCCTTCCAGTGCCTAAAGGGGCTCCAAGAGAGCTGGAGACAGGCTTTGGACAAAGGGCTGGAGGGACAGGACACAGGGAGTGGTTTCCCACTGCTAGAGGGCAGAGTTGGATGGGATACTGGGATGGAATTCTTCCCTGTGAGGGTGGGGTTGCCCGGAGAAATTGCCCCATTCCTGGAAGTGTCCAGGATCAGGTTGGACTGAAGGCTTGGAGCAACCTGGTCTAGTGGAATTCAGCTCCCCCTGCTTTAGAGCAGTACATACTCATGCATGGTTTTGCCTAAATCTGCTTATTTTGTGTCTTTATTAATAAAGAAATATTTATTAGACTTCATTTCACTTAGTTTTGGCATCCAAATTGCACAGAGGTGGAGGTAAAGGCAACAAAAGAGTTGTAACTTCACGATGAGGAGAACGCAGTGTGGAGATCAGAGGAATAAGGCAGTGTCAGGTCCGTGTATTCTGTCTTCTGTCATCTCCGAGAACTGGAGAGCCCTTCCTTTGCTCCGGGCCGTGGGAGAGAAGGCTTGGAGCTGCACTGGGAGCTGCGATGTGACAGCTGTCAGAAGAGAAAGGGGCTGTTGGCTGGTGGGAATTCTGCAATGGACAGCACACGGAGATGAGATTTCCCAATATGTCATGCAGGAGCCAGCAAGAATTCATGAACAGCAGCCACATGCGGTTGATGATCTCAAATTCCTGCTGTCTCCTGCAATAAAATTGTAGGAAAACTAAATATACTTAGAAACAGAGCAGGGTTTTGCTGCCGCTCCCCTCCTGCGCAAACGCCTACGGGCTCCAGTGCCACGGGCCTCTTTTTAACTTCAGAAATTCCAAGGCAACTAAATACTAAGCAACCAGAGAACCAATGGGAAGGAGAGCACAGTGGTCCTTTCCCTTCCCATAAAAAATAAAAGGTGAGGGTGCACAGCTGCACGGCCTGGCTGGAACCAGCAAGTCAGCAAATGGGGGCAGCTCCTCGTTTGTGCTTTTTTTCCTAAGCACTTGAGATAGGCCAGTGTAAAAAGGAAAAAAATAAATGGACACAGCATCTCTGTGTTTGATTTCTGTAAATGGAGGTAGTTAGTCTTAATCAGGTTATTCCTGTTGAAAATCCTTTGCAGCATTATGTCACCTCTTTCCTCTTTTAGACCGTGTCTGTGTTCAGCACAGAATTCATCTCAGTTATTTAAAAACTGGCAGCAAAGGCAGTTTGGAATCTGTAACTTTGGTTTTAACTGCTTTACCTTGATCAGTTCTGAGTTAAATATAGCCCTTCATTTGGGATAATTTGCATTGAATCATCCTGGTGGGGCTGAAGCAGAGGGTTAGAACTGCAGATTTGGTGACCTGGTGCAGGTGTTGTGTAGGGACACAGGAAAAGTCATGGAGCTCAGTGAAATAATGAAATCCCAGAATCCAAGGATCCTTGAGGTTGGGAAAGAGCCCCAAGGTCGGTGGATGTGACCTGTGACCAATCCCCACCTTGTCACCGTGCCCAGGGCAGTGAGTGCCACGTCCTGTCATTGCATGGACATGTCCAGGGTCGGGGACTCCAAACCCCCCTGACCACCCTTTCCATGCAGAATTTCTCCCTGATGTCCAGCCTGCCCACAAACTCGACCCAGCTCTTCTCTCGTGTCACCTCCATGGCCATTTCCACAAAGTTCACAGGTTTGTAATTCTTCAGCCTCAGAGATGAAGCCTGAACTCTGTTTTGTTTTGTACCTGCAGAGCTGGAAGAGTCCCAGAGGAAGTGTCCCCCTTGCTGGTACAAATTTGCCAATACCTTCCTGATCTGGGAGTGCCACCCATACTGGATGAAGCTGAAGGAGATTGTGAACTTAATTGTCATGGATCCTTTTGTTGACTTGGCCATCACCATCTGCATCGTGCTGAACACGTTGTTCATGGCCATGGAGCACCACCCCATGACCCCCGAGTTCGAGCACGTGCTCTCTGTAGGAAATCTGGTAAGGAAATGTGCTGAACACTCCCCACAGGTCTGCTCCTGCTGGGATGCCTGGAGTATTGATGTGGGCTTGGACTTAGAATCAATTGCATTGTCAGGTCTTCTCCTGAAGATCTGAAAATAAGCCAAAAATTACTCTTTGTCTGTTCTTTGTCTGTCTCTCCTCCCCACTCCAGGTTTTCACTGGGATTTTCACAGCAGAAATGTTCCTGAAGCTCATTGCAATGGATCCATACTATTATTTTCAAGAAGGCTGGAACATCTTTGATGGGTTTATTGTCTCCCTGAGTTTAATGGAGCTGAGTCTGGCAGATGTGGAGGGACTTTCCGTGCTGCGATCTTTCCGATTGGTATTCCAAATTCCAGCTCTTTTTCAGTGTTATTACCGTGGAGCTTAGAATCACAGAACCACGGGGTGTCCTTAGTTGGGAGGGACCCACAGGCATCATCCAGTGCAGCTCCTGGCCCTGCACAGACAGCCCGACAGTCCCACCCTGGGCGTCCGTGGGAGCGTTGTCCAAACGTGCTTTGATCAGTGGCCATTCCCTGGGGGTCCTGCTCAGTGCCCAGCTTTTCCCAATATCCAACCTCTCTCTTCCCTGATACAGTTCCAGCCATTCCCCTCACATCAGGAATTTTCCCATTTACATAGGACAAGGGAAGATCACTTTTTTCTGGGTTTGGGGAGGACAGAGATCAAATGGTGCCATTTTTTGTGAATCTCTTCTTTCTTCAGGACTGCTCTTTATGAAATCTGAGCAGCAGCTTGTTGCATTTGGGCAGGGAAGGGTGACTTTTCCTTTGGGAAGGGAGACCAGTGTGTGGGGAATAACGAAGTACAAAATACTCAAGCCCAACTTCCCAGAAGGGTTAAGCATTCTCTGCTCCCTGTACCCTCAGTGCACAAGCATGGACTTCCCTTTATGTAAAGCACACGATGGTTGTCATTTAGGAAGTTCTGCTTTATTTTCCCCTTTGCTTAAGATTTGTCTGGTTTTTTTGTTTTTTTTTTTTTTTTTTTTTTTTTTTTTGCAGCTGAGAGTCTTCAAACTGGCCAAGTCCTGGCCCACTCTGAACATGCTGATAAAAATCATTGGTAACTCAGTGGGTGCCTTGGGGAATTTGACCTTGGTGCTGGCCATCATCGTGTTTATCTTCGCCGTGGTGGGAATGCAGCTCTTTGGCAAAAGCTACAAGGAGTGTGTCTGCAAGATCAGTTCGGACTGTGAGCTACCCCGCTGGCACATGCACGATTTCTTCCACTCCTTCCTTATTGTCTTCCGTGTGTTGTGTGGGGAGTGGATTGAGACCATGTGGGATTGTATGGAAGTGGCAGGACAGGCCATGTGCTTGATTGTCTTCATGATGGTCATGGTCATCGGAAATTTAGTGGTCAGTAAATGGTTACTGATGGGCTTTCTTGGTTGCCTCTGGATGGGGTAGGACTTGGGGAGACCCCCAGGAGGAGGGAGTGATGGTTTGTGAGTCTGTTCCTGCTCTGTGGAGGTCCCTCTTGGCCTTTGATCTATCAATAGTAGATTTTGGTAGCACAACGTTAAAGATGCTTTTTGCTTGATGAGGACCTTTAGCAGTCACCTGTAAATGAAGCATTTTACAGGAAAAGCTGAAGGTGTGAAAGCCTCAGTCAAAGTGCACAGACCTGACCTGAGGAGGAAAAGAAGCTAAAAGAAGCAAAACCTGGCATTTTAATTGCCAGAAAACTAAATGATTTGGTGCACAGGGGAAGGTCCTGAAGCATTAAAATGAGGAATGGAGGTTTCTTCTAAAACCTGCCCACTGGCTCAGTCATGAGGTGCTGTTGTGTGCAGGAATGGGCTGTGAAACTGCACGGCCTGTTGTGTGGGAGGTTGGACTAGATCATGATGCTTCCTTCTGGCCTTAAATTTCATGAAGAAAAGTCTGTGGAGGAAAATGTGAGCAAGAATGAAGTCACATGAACAGTCGCAATTCTTCAAAGTAGTTGTGAGCTCTCTCTGAGAGGTCCTGTCTTGCCAAAGGGTTTTGATAAAATAAGTCTTGGGGATGGTCATTAAATGTGGGTGAGGAAGTAGAGCTGGGAGTGATCACTCAAAATGCCAAGATTTTCCCCATTTTCTTTGAGGCAGAGATGGGACTAAACCAGTAAGGCTGAATGTAAATCCCGTGAGGATTAAATCCCTCTCTGACATCCACAGTCCAGATCCTGCAAGGGGCTCGATCCAGGGACCCCTGGACCCGCCCTGGACCCCTGGGACTCCTCAGAGCTGCACCAGGGTCCCTGTTCAGGGAACTTCTTGCAGCATCAGGGGGTCATACCTTGAACCTGGGCACCTGGATGAGTTTGTGGGACACCAGAGCTGGTTTTCAGTGCTGTTTGGAGCCAGCTCTGCAGCATCAGCAGGGCGGGGATGCTGAGAACTCTGCTCAGCTTTGGGAACACCCCCCTTTGTGTGTCAGTCCAGCATCAGCTCTTCCCTTTCAGGTGCTGAACCTGTTCTTGGCCTTGCTGCTGAGCTCCTTCAGCGCAGACAACCTGGCAGCCACGGACGACGACGGGGAGATGAACAACCTGCAGATCTCGGTGATCCGCATCAAGAAGGGCATCGCCTGGACCAAGGCCAAGGTCAGGGAGTTCATGCAGGCCCACTTCAAGCAGAGAGAGGCCGACGAGGTGAAACCCTTGGATGAGCTGTACGACAAGAAGGTGAACTGCATCGCCAACCACACCGGGGCCGACATCAACCGCGACATCGACTTCCTCAAGAACGGCAACGGCACCACCAGCGGCATCGGGAGCAGCGTGGAGAAATACATCATCGACGAGGACCACATGTCCTTCATCAACAACCCCAACCTCACCGTGCGCGTCCCCATCGCCGTGGGCGAGTCCGACTTCGAGAACCTCAACACGGAGGATTTCAGCAGCGACACGGATCCTGACGGCAGCAAAGAGGTGGGAGGGAGGGCTCCAAATCCTCTCGGGCGTTGGGGAGGGGGAGGGAGATCCTCAAATGGGACTCAATCCACTCGGGGCACTGGGAGGAGGAGGGCTCCAAATCCACTCGGGGTGTTGGGAGGGAGGGCTCCAGATCCTCTCGGGGCACTGGGAGGGAGGGAGGGTTCCAAATGCACTCGGGGCACTGGGAGGGAGGGCTCCAAATCCACTCGGGGCACTGGGAGGGAGGGAGGGCTCCAGATCCACTCGGGGCACTGGGAGGGAGGGCTCCAAATCCACTCGGGGCACTGGGAGGGAGGGCTCCAGATCCACTCGGGGCTGGGAGGGAGGGAGGGCTCCAAATCCACTCGGGGCTGGGAGGGAGGGAGGGCTCCAAATCCACTCGGGGCTGGGAGGGGGCTCCAAATCCACTCGGGGCATTGGGAGGGAGGAGGGCTCCAAATCCTCTCGGGGCATTCAGCCCACTGAGAGGGCCGGGAAGCCTCTGGGCAGGGAGAGCTGGGTGGTTCCACTCTTGTTTCTGTCGGGATGTTGTCTTTGCACTCAAAACAGAATTTCTTGTGCTAGTAGCTCTGTAGAAAGCCACAAATATTTCTATAATAAAAATATATATAAAATAAATATATGCAATCATGGAATTGTTATATAAATATACATACTATATATAGTATATATTTATATATAAATATATAAATAGTACAGTATAAATAATAATATATTAAAAAATAAATAAATAATATATAAAAATAGTATAGTATAAATACAATATATTTATATATACTATATATTTACATATGCTATATATTTATATATACTATATATGTATACTATATATTTATATATACTATATATTTATATATACTAAATATGTTTGTATTTAATTTTATATTTAGTATATATTTATATAGTCTAAATATATATGTTATATATATTTATGTTATATTTACCATAGTTATAGTAAAAGAAATATAGTAAAATAAAATAGAAAATAAATGATATATGTATAATCATAAAATGCAATGTAAAACTAACTAACTAAAAATATATATAAGTAAAAATACATTATCATAGTAAAATATATGTAATAATAGAATGGCCTGGGTTGAAAGGAGCTTAAAATCATCTAGTTCCAAGCCTCTCCATGGACAGGGCACCTTTCGTAATGTAAATATTGAATCCTGCCTGTCCCGTTAACATGAGACATGAGCTGGGTCAGGATCTCAGTGACTGAAGCGAGGAAACCGCGTTCATGACAGCAGATGTGAACAAAAGCTGAGTCCTTGTGAACTTCGGTGGTGTTGGGATTGATGTTGGATATTGATTGGGGTTTTGTGTGCAGAAACTCGACGAGAGCAGCTCCTCTGAGGGCAGCACCATCGACATAAAGCCTGAAGTGGAGGAGGTGCCCGTGGAGGCACCAGAGGAGTACCTGGACCCCGACGCCTGCTTCACAGAAGGTGAGGATGCTCTGGGGATGTTCTGGGTGAGCTCACCTCAGCTTAGGTCAGCCTGTGTCCTAACTGAGACAGAGACAACACAAAGCAAAAAATCCATTTTCAGAAGGCTTCAAACTGTTTTTATTATAGCATGCATGCCTTTTGTACATTCTTACAACAACTCCTAAGTTTACACTTTACTCACTGGTCACGAGAGACAAAGAAAGTGCTCATTGGAATAATTGCAGGTTTCTCTTATTTATCCTTTTCTTTCTTGGTTTCTGTGTCAGCGACCCTGGTAGGAAATTCTTTTGGGGTAAACACGGATCCTGTTATCAAACAGACCCTGCCGTAAAGCCTCCTCCACAAGCCTGCATCAGGGCTGGCTCTCAGCTTATCTCAAGGCCCTTCCTGGATGCTGGTGCACTGATTCAGAGGAATTTGCAAAGTGAAGCTCTCAGAGCTGCAGCTGCCACTGCTGGGATGTGGATCACAGACTCATTCAGTAGTTTGTGTAGGAAGGGACCTTAAACTTACCCAAATTTACCCCCTGCCATGGGCAGGGACATCTCCCACCATCCCAGACTGCCCCATCCAACCTGGCCTTGGACACTTGCAGGGACCCAGGGGCAGCCCCGGCCTCTCTGGGCACCTGTGCCAGGGCTTCACCTCCCCGCCCTCAGAGCGGGAGTTTCTAAAGAATCAGACACGACCTGTGGTAGAACAAGATGAGTTTTGTGCAGCTGATGCCTGCAGTCCTCAGAAGCAGAGTACTTTTCCTTTCCTGGAACTGGCCTCGATGTCTTTCGAGAGCCGATCCGTTACGGGAATTCCCAAGGCAAAAATGCTTTAAATGGTTCAAGGTTATTTTATCAGCAACTTTTCCATTTGTCTCCTCAAGAGCATGGAGCTCACCAAATAGAAGGAGCTGATCCGTTCCCAGGTTGATGTCAGTTCTGGGGCCCAGGCACAGAAGTGGCAAAGCAACCCCAAAATCCTCAAGAACGCCAAAATTTTAACTGGCTCAGCATGGTTCATATTGGTGACACCAAATCTGCTTCTAGGCAGTGAGAATGTGATGTTTTTACCCTAAGTGCTGTGTTCCTGAGTGAAGGTGTGCCCTGTCCCCGCTCCAGGTTGCATGCAGCGCTGCAAGTGTTGTCAGGTCAATATTGAGGAGGGGCTGGGAAAGTCGTGGTGGACCTTGAGGAAAACTTGTTTCCTAATTGTGGAGCACAATTGGTTTGAGACTTTCATCATCTTCATGATCCTCCTGAGTAGTGGGGCTCTGGTGAGTAAAATTAACAACAAAAAAAAAGTAAAACCCCAGCGGTTCAGAGGTGTTGGGGACGTGTGATTGTGTGCAGGAAATTTTGGGAAAAAGCAAATCTTGGAAATTCCTACCTGGAAAACAAGACAAGCTGTTATTAGTGGGTTTTGTTTGGTTTAAGTTAAGAACAAAGCCTTCAAATCTGGATTCTGATGCTAGTTTGACTAGAAATGTGAGGATCTGGGGAAAAGTCAGCCTGTATCTATGTCTGATTTCACAGACTCAGAAAATCCCAGAATCACTGAGGTTGGAAAAGCCCTCCCACACCGTGAAGTCCAACCCATGACTGAAACAAAATCAATTTTCTTTATTTGATTTATATATATAAATAAAACATATGTATTTTATCTATATCTTTATCTATTTCTATATATCTCTATATATCTATTTATATATTTATAGATAGTGTGTATGTATGTGTTTATATATATATATAAAATATATCTTTTAATATTTAATTTTTTAACATTTAATTGTAAAAACTTTTAAATCTATATATTTAGCTCATCTATAACTGTACATTGAACTCAGTTCAGTGTCATTTGAAGCTCCTGAGCTGTGCAGTAAATCCCATATTTGCACCTGGTTATTTCCAGGCTTTTGAGGATATTTACATCGAGCAGAGGAAAACCATCCGGACCATCCTGGAGTACGCAGACAAGGTCTTCACTTACATTTTCATCCTGGAGATGCTGCTGAAGTGGTGTGCCTATGGCTTTGTGAAATTCTTCACCAACGCCTGGTGCTGGCTGGATTTCCTCATCGTGGCTGTATGTATCCTCTCCTCTTCTTCTGCTGGGGATGGTTCCTCCTCAGATCCGAGCTGGGTCATGGATTTAACAACCCCGATGGCTGCGAGTTCCCAAATCGGGGAGAAACCCTTCAGCTCTCGGGGCAGCTCTGGGATTTCTGCCCTGCAGGGACCAAGGAGGATTTTCCAGCCCTCGGCTCTTTTTTCTGTGCTGAGAATGGAATTTTTAGGAGACCCGGCCGTGTTCGGAGGTGTTACCGTGGGAGAGCTGTGCAGATGTGGGATTCCTTGGGGATATTTCTGGGAATTGCATTCTCTGGAATCGTTTTCTCGCATTATTAATGATGAGGGGGTGATGAGGCAGCAGAACCTCCCCGTCCCACCACCCCGCTTCGGAACGCTGGGTTTGTGACAGTCTCAATCGAGTTCAGCATTGTCAAAAGAAACAGCAGAGAAAAGCAGGATCATATCAAAAAGAGAGCTCAGTGAGGGACAGAGCCGCCCTGGAATCCCCTGCAGGACGTCTGGGGAGGGGGGATACATCTGAGAAATAAAAAAAGGGCGAATCAATTGTAGAATTAGAAGGAAAAAAAGACAACAGAGAGAAGTTTTAGCAATAAATTTGGCTCTGAAGCACAGCGAGGGAATTTAAAATAAATGGGATTTAAAATAAATGGGATTTAAAATAAATAGAATTTATGCTGTCCAAAGTGGTAGAAAACGGTGTAATTCAACAAGAAATTTCAGAACCAGGAAATTTAGAATCCCAAGCGCTTGGATTGTTTTAAAGTCTTTCATCACATCCGTCTGGGATTCAGTGGCTCCGGTGGCTGCCCCAAGAGCGAGTATGTTAAAAAAGAATTCCCAGTTTTTCCAAGCCTCTCCTTTGGAACACTCTGTGTGTGATTCAGTTGCTCTTCAGCACCATTATCACTCTGGAAATATTCCTGAGTAGGTGGAAGGAACTGTGCTTGGAATTCAGGGGCAGAAGTGACTCAAACTCTGTTTCCTGTAGGAAAACTGAAATTTGAAATTTTAATTTTATTTTTTTTTAATCCTCTCTGATCCCCTCAACACCTTTCCTTGGACACAACCTGCACATTATAAGTTTTATTATCGGACAGAAAAGAAATTTAAAATAAATAAATAAATTCAAATTTTGAAAGCAATTAATAAATAAATTTATTTTTTTCTGGACTTCTCTCACTGCCTGAAGATAAAGTAGGAGTTTAATTCCAGTTTAATTCCAGTTTAATTCCAGTTTAATTCCAGTTTAATTCCAGTTTAATTCCAGTTCAATTCCAGTTCAATTCCAGTTCAATTCCAGTTCAATTCCAGTTAAATTCCAGTTCAATTCCAGTTGAATTCCAGTTCAGTTCCAGTTCAATCCCAGTTTAACGGGCAGGTGTGGTACAAGTTTAATTTCCTTCCCATGCATCTGGGAGTGGAGTAAAGATCAGGAGCTTCCCAGGCAGGAAGGGAGCAGTGAGGGAACAAGTGCAGGAGGGTTTGCAATTCCCAGGGCTTCAGGAATTTTCGAATTCCTGTTTTCCCTTGATGGCGTGGACAGGAGAGCTGCACAGTTTTCCCTGGAAAATAAAACCAAATTAAAAGATCTGCAGTGTGACTTTGAGGTGCCCAAACGTCCCTCGGCAGAACCGCAGCAATGCTCTGTGTGCCGTGTCCGTTGGATCACGTTTGTTTAACCCAAATTCTGTGGCGTGTCGTGGAAGGGGCTGGAGTGAGCCCGGGCAGCAGGGGATGAGCCTTTGCATCCTAACAACGCTCTTGGATGTTATTTTGCAGGTTGCTATAGCATTGTCCAATTCCCCTCCTCCTCATCCCCAAAGCTTCCCGGGTGTGTTTGTGAAGACTTTTGCTGGGTAATAATGGAATTCTGCTTTTCAGTCAATCTGGGATTCCCTTTGTCCGACCTCGGTGCCTGCTGTGTCTTCTCTTGGAATGTCCTCAGGGAATAATCCTCAAAGATTATTTGTTAAAAGCTCAAACAGCCTTTTCTGGCGTGCTCTTAGAGTCCTGCTTGGGAGTAAGGTGTTATCCTGAGGGGGAAAAGCTCTAAAAATGAGAATTTGTTGTTCCTGGAATGGTTTGGGCTGGAAGGGACCTTAAATTCACCCAGGGCAGGGCCACCTTCAGCCATCCCAGGCTGTGGTGTCCAGCCTGGCCTTGGGCACATCCAGGGCTCCAGGGGCAGTTTCCAGGATGGGACACTTCCAGGGTGACATTTACTGTGTTGTTTAAACACAGCCTCGAAAACCATGGCATGTTTATAGTTAATTCTTCTTATATTTAGGATTTTAACACACCAGCGTTGCCCTCAGGCCTGGCTGAGCTGATTTTGCCTCACCAAGGCTTTGCTGGATCCTTTGGGACACCCCTGGCGTGGTTCAAAGCAGTAAAATTTTACAATGGGATGGAGAAAGCAATTTAATGTGGCCACTTATTTTTGGGGAAGATACCACAGAATTCTGAAATGGTTTGAGTTGGAAGGAACCTTAAAATCATCTCATCCCAAGTCCTCTGCTATGGCCAGGGGATTGATTTCCAGATGAAGATGGAAAAAGCACATCAGCCACATGCCCAAAAAAGATAAAATCTCAATTTTCCCCACATTTATGCATTTAAAATTCAGATTCGGTATTTCCCAGAAATAAGTGTGGAATAAAAATCGTCCTTCTAATTAATTCTATTTATTCTAATTATTATTCTAATATCTCTTCTATAAAAAAATGAAACATAGGAAGTGTCCTATTCTGAGAATTCACCTGAAACCCCACCTGGTCCAGGAGGAGCTCCTGTGGGTTTTTGTTTGTTGCTGTACATGGATGTCTTTTTTTTCTTTTTTTTTCCCTTAAAAAAAGGTTCATGTCTCTTTTCTATCTGTCTGAAGTGTGATGGTAGAGAAAAATGGGGAAAATGGTAGGGAAAAATGGTAGCAAAAAATAAGGAAAATGGTAGCAAAAAATAAAGAAAATGGTAGAGAAAAATGGGGAAAATGGTAGCAAAAATCGTAGGGGAAAATGGTAGCAAAAAATAAAGAAGATGGTAGAGAAAAATGGGGAAAATGGTAGCAAAAAATAAGGAAAATGGTAGCAAAAAATAAAGAAGATGGTAGAGAAAAATGGGGAAAATGGTAGTGAAAAATGGGGAAAATGGTAGCAAAAAATAAAGAAGATCTGAGGAAAATGGTGGGCTGAAGGATCTAGAGAAAAATGGGAAAATTCAAAAAAATAAAGAAGATGGATGGGGAAACTCCAGGCTGGGGAAAGGCTTGCCCAGAAAAATGGGGAAAATCCCAGTCCGAAAAAAATAAGGAAAATGGTAACAAAAAATAAAGAAAATGGGGAAAATGGGGAAAATGGTAGCAAAAAAAAAATTGGGATGGATAACAAAAAATGGGATAAAACACGATTGGGATGAGGGAAAATGGAGCTGGGATTGGGAAAAATGGGAGGAAAACAGGATTGAGATGGGGGAAAAGGGAGAAAGCACCTGGACTGCAGGAAAATGGAGGATGCTGGAGCTGGGGTTGGGAAAAAATGGGGAAAACTGGAGATGTTGGTTTTGGGATGTGGAAAAAAACCTTGGAACCCAGCATATCCCAGTCCTGGGACACGCCTGTGGCATGGGGGCTGGGATTTGGGCAAAACCAGGGAAAAATTGGGATGGGATGGGGGGAAATGGGATAAAACACGATTGGGATGAGGGAAAATGGAGCTGGGATTGGGAAAATGGGAGGAAAGCAGGATTGAGATGGGGGAAAAGGGAGAAGGCACCTGGACTGCAGGAAAATGGAGGATGCTGGAGCTGGGGTTGGGAAAAAATGGGGAAAACTGGAGATGTTGGTTTCAGAGGGAAAACCTTGGGAAAGGCAGGGGTTTGAAGAGCTCTAGCATGGGGATTGCTGCCCAGAGCAGGCAGAAACCCCATTTTCCTCCATCCCATCCCTGTTTTTCCTGATTTTTCCAGGGAAGGTGCCCTGCCCTGGCAGTGATGTCCCTCCACTCATCTGCAGCCCAAAATTGGGTTAAAACCAAATTTCCTGGAAATTTGGAAGTTTGGTTTTAAACCAATTTGGTTTAAAAAGCACAAGCAAAGCATTGAACTTGACAAGCTTGAATTGGCACCACTCCCTTGGGTGTTGCAGTTACTGCAGTGTCTCGCTGCTTTGCCACTAATATTCTGATATTTTGGAAGCTTGCCCCCCATTTGGGATTGAAATGTCTCTCCAAGAACATGCAAAAAAAAAAAAAAAAAAAAGTGCAGTAAAAATATGAAATAAAGGGCATTTCGTATCAATGGATTTCCCAGGTGCTTTTGGAACAAGAATGTGGGGTTTTGTGCTAAATCCCATTAGCTCATAACCAGAGAGAAAATCATGTGTTTGAAACCAATTTGGTTTAAAAGTATGATTTATTTGAAACCAATTTGGTTGAAAACGATTACATTTTAAAATTTCAATTAATGAAAAAAAACCCAAAAATCCAAAGGATTCATGTCACATTTTCAGAATCTCTGAAACCAGTTTGGTTTAAAAGTATGATTTATTTGAAACCAATTTGGTTGAAAATGATTACATTTTAAAATTTCAATTAATGAAAAAAAAAAACCAAAAATCCAAAATTGAAAAAAACCCAAAAAGCAGTTTGGTTTAAAAGTATGATTTATTTGAAACCAATTTGGTTGAAAATGATTACATTTTAAAATTTCAATTAATGAAAAAAAAAAACCAAAAATCCAAAGGATTCATGTCACATTTTCAGAATCTCTGAAAGCAGTTTGGTCGAACGTGTGCCCCGGGCTGGGCTGGTGCGGCAGGAGGAGCTGGGGTGAGGCTCGGCGCTCCCGGAGCGCCGCGGCGGCTGTGCAGAGCTGGGCCCAGGTGTGCAGTGTGTGTATTTATCTGTATTCTTTCTCATAGGTACCTTTAACATTTGTCTGGCTTAAATTTCATGGGCGCCGCCGGGATCCCTGCAGCCGGTAAAGGGCGAGGGTAAGGTTTTTGTCATCGTTTGGGCTCTTCCTTCCAACAGCCCCTCTCCGTGTGTGTCTCTGCCTCTCTCTCTCTCTCTCTCACTGATCTCTCCCCTCTTGGTCTTTTCTCAACTGCATTATTTCCTTCCAGGTCGGTTCAGTCAAGTGAAGTAGGCAGCTGGTGTCATGGCTTCGGTATTTGGGGCGGCCCAGGTGGCTCCTGGGCTGGGCAATCAGGGCTAGGGGATCCAATCTAACAGTCTGGAACCTTTTTTTTCTTTTTTTTCTTTTTTTTTTTTTTCATTTATTTTTTTGTGTTGGTTTTTTTCGTTATTGTTGTTGTTGTTGTTTCGTTTTCTTTCTTTCTCTTTTTTATTTTTTTTTCTATTTTTTTTTCTGGTTTCTTTTTCTATTTTTTTTCTATTTTCTGTGTAGGTCTCTTTAGTCAGCCTTATAGCTAATGCCCTGGGCTACTCGGAACTAGGTGCCATAAAATCCCTTAGGACACTAAGAGCCTTGAGGCCTTTAAGAGCGTTGTCCCGATTTGAGGGGATGAGGGTAAGATGCCATTAGCAGCTGATCCTTCTGCATGCCCGTGGAGCATTTTATTTTAAAAGCATGCTAGAACTGATCAAAACTGGTGGAAAGAAAATTCCAAACAGAATCATGATGCAGCTGCTGACTTGATCACCTCTACGTGGATGTACCCTCACCCTGCCCACCGCTGCACCCTCCCCTCTAACAAAGGGAGATGCATCAGCTGCCTCATTACATTAATTACTGGCCCAAACCACCCATCTGTAGCCGATGTTGACACTTGGCTGTTCTCATTTGGCCTGGCTTTGACCTCGAGCATCCGAGGGGCTTCTCAGCTGTAACTTTTTTTTTACCTAGGGAGAATCACCAGGTGCAAAGAAGCAGAATTGGAACCACCTCAGGGTCTCCAGGCTGTTGGCTGTTGGTGGAATTGGACTGAGAGATTCTGTCTGAGAGGGGGTTTTTAAAAAAGCAACCGGGGGGAAAAGGCTGCTGCCTCTCGTGGGTCACTGCAGGAAGGGACTGGGGGGAGCTGAGCTCTTTGAAAACTTTGGTTTCATTCCTCTTGTTGCACCTTGTTGTTCTCGGTCCAGTCTGGTGGTGACTGGCAGCCTTGTCTGGTAGTGAAGCTTTTCCTTTCTGTCCCCTTCCTTTTTCCATGCTTTTTGGTCCCTGTCCTGTCACTGTGGAACCAGAACAAAGCACAAGCAAAGCATTGAACTTAACAAGCTTGAATTGGCACCACTCCCTTGGGTGTTGCAGTTACTGCAGTGTCTCGCTGCTTTGCCACTAATATTCTGATATTTTGGTGCTTTTTTCCCCCCCATTTGGGATTGAAAGAGTCTCCTAAGAACATGCAAAAAAAAAAAAAAAAGTGCAGTAAAAATATGAAATAAAGGGTATTTCGTATCAATGGATTTCCCAGGTGCTCTCTTAGAGAAAATCATGTGTTTGAAACCAATTTGGTTTAAAAGTATGATTTATTTGAAACCAATTTGGTTGAAAACCATTTTAAAATTTCAATTAATGAAAAAAAACCCAAAATACATTTTCAGAATCTCTGAAAGCAGTTTGGTCGAACGTGTGCCCCGGGCTGGGCTGGTGCGGCAGGAGGAGCTGGGGTGAGGCTCGGCGCTCCCGGAGCGCCGCGGCGGCTGTGCAGAGCTGGGCCCAGGTGTGCAGTGTGTGTATTTATCTGTATTCTTTCTCATAGGTACCTTTAACATTTGTCTGGCTTAAATTTCATGGGCGCCGCCGGGATCCCTGCAGCCGGTAAAGGGCGAGGGTAAGGTTTTTGTCATCGTTTGGGCTCTTCCTTCCAACAGCCCCTCTCCGTGTGTGTCTCTGCCTCTCTCTCTCTCTCTCTCACTGATCTCTCCCCTCTTGGTCTTTTCTCAACTGCATTATTTCCTTCCAGGTCGGTTCAGTCAAGTGAAGTAGGCAGCTGGTGTCATGGCTTCGGTATTTGGGGCGGCCCAGGTGGCTCCTGGGCTGGGCAATCAGGGCTAGGGGATCCAATCTAACAGTCTGGAACCTTTTTTTTCTTTTTTTTCTTTTTTTTTTTTTCATTTATTTTTTTGTGTTGGTTTTTTTCGTTATTGTTGTTGTTGTTGTTTCGTTTTCTTTCTTTCTCTTTTTTATTTTTTTTTCTATTTTTTTTTTCTGGTTTCTTTTTCTATTTTTTTTCTATTTTCTGTGTAGGTCTCTTTAGTCAGCCTTATAGCTAATGCCCTGGGCTACTCGGAACTAGGTGCCATAAAATCCCTTAGGACACTAAGAGCCTTGAGGCCTTTAAGAGCGTTGTCCCGATTTGAGGGGATGAGGGTAAGATGCCATTAGCAGCTGATCCTTCTGCATGCCCGTGGAGCATTTTATTTTAAAAGCATGCTAGAACTGATCAAAACTGGTGGAAAGAAAATTCCAAACAGAATCATGATGCAGCTGCTGACTTGATCACCTCTACGTGGATGTACCCTCACCCTGCCCACCGCTGCACCCTCCCCTCTAACAAAGGGAGATGCATCAGCTGCCTCATTACATTAATTACTGGCCCAAACCACCCATCTGTAGCCGATGTTGACACTTGGCTGTTCTCATTTGGCCTGGCTTTGACCTCGAGCATCCGAGGGGCTTCTCAGCTGTAACTTTTTTTTTACCTAGGGAGAATCACCAGGTGCAAAGAAGCAGAATTGGAACCACCTCAGGGTCTCCAGGCTGTTGGCTGTTGGTGGAATTGGACTGAGAGATTCTGTCTGAGAGGGGGTTTTTAAAAAAGCAACCGGGGGGAAAAGGCTGCTGCCTCTCGTGGGTCACTGCAGGAAGGGACTGGGGGGAGCTGAGCTCTTTGAAAACTTTGGTTTCATTCCTCTTGTTGCACCTTGTTGTTCTCGGTCCAGTCTGGTGGTGACTGGCAGCCTTGTCTGGTAGTGAAGCTTTTCCTTTCTGTCCCCTTCCTTTTTTCCATGCTTTTTTGGTCCCTGTCCTGTCACTGTGGAACCAGAACAAAGCACAAGCAAAGCATTGAACTTAACAAGCTTGAATTGGCACCACTCCCTTGGGTGTTTCAATTATTGCAGTGTCTCGCTGCTTTGCCACTAATATTCTGACATTTTGGTGCTTTTTTCCCCATTTGGGATTGAAAGTCTCCTAAGAACATAAAAAAAAGTAGTAAAAAGCTGAAATAAAGGGTATTTTGTATCAATGGATTTCCCAGGTGCTCTTAGAGCAAGAATGTGGAGTTTTGTGCTAAATCCCAGTTAGCTCATAACCAGAGAGAAAATTGTGTATTTTAAAGAGTCAGGGAAGGGAACACCAGTCACGGTTTTACTTCAGGGTCTGAGTGGAGCAATTCCACCTGGATCCTCCTGTCTTTGGAGCATAACTGAGCCCAAAGTCCAGCCCAAGAGGAGCAGTGAGCTGAGGAGGGCTCCTCAAACTCCCTGGGAAGTAACAGAAATACCTGAGCTCCAAATCCAAGGGAGGCGTTTCCTCTCTGAGAACTTCTCCTGCTGTTATTTCTTTGTGTCATGAGTTTAATTCTAGATTTGAACGCACAGCAGAGGCACAAAGGAAGAAAAATCTCCTTTCACGCTAAGGTGGAGCTTTTGCTGGGCTGGGTTTGGGTCCTACTCAGAAGTTTGATCACATTAAACAGGCCTAGCACTAAACCTGGAGAAACTAAGAGCTAGTTTTAAGCCATGCTGGGGAGAAGATTTCTGATGTACAATCAGGAAATTCTTGTGCTTCAAGTGGGGGATTTTCACCAGGGGAAAATTGATAGTTACGACTGCAGCCCTGTCAGCTCCCTAGACCCAATTATCTTTCCTTTGTTTTGGAGCCAAGTGTCACTGCCCCGTCCAACCAGACCAATTTCAGAGATGTGCAATGCCTTTGCAAAGGAGACTGAAACTGTAGTTCTTTGCTTTTCTCTCCTCCATAGCAATCTGCATTTCCAGGAGCTTGCTCTGCTCTGAGCTCGGTCAGGGAGTTTGATAGCGATGCTGTGAGACATGCATGTGTTCTTGTCAGTCTGCACACAAAAGCCATGTTCCTCCTTTATCTCCTTTTGGAAAGCTCTGGAGATTTAATGAGTTTAATGAGCCATAAATGAGCATATTTCAGGGGGATATTACCCTTTTTTTTGCTTCATGTGGTAACTGGAATAAGTTAATGTATTCGTAGGAGGATGTGACCCAAAAAGTGCTGCTGGTCCAGCAGCTGAGCATCCTGTTGGGATGAAGGGAGAGGGAGAGCAGGGGCATCCACCTGCAGCCTTTTGGGGCTCTCACCTGTGCCTTCAGTGATGAATTCCTGGCATCATTTACCACCTGGGATGGAAGATTCACCATCTGGACCACTGCGGTCTTCATTTTTCCTCCATTCCTCTGTCTCAGACTGGTTTGGGTTGGGAAGGACCTTAAAACCAGTCCAGTCCCACCCTCTGGACACGTCCCAGGAGCCCAGACCTCCAGTCCCAGTCCAAGCTGGCCTCGAGCCCTTCCAGCCAGGGGAGGAGCAGGAGCAGGACGAGCTGTGGCCAATGTCCCACCCCTGGGGCCTCCCAAGTCCCCGTGTGTGGTTGAGTTGCCTTTCAAAACTAAGGCAGATAGTTTAGATGATGTTCATCTATTAAAGGAGTCTAAATTAGGAGATCATAATAAAAGATTTAATATCCTGCTGACCTGCCTCTATTAAAAGCTTACATTTGGCCATGTGTTGGCCAGGGATGCTCAGGGACACGGTGCTCCCAAACCGTGAAGGGCTAAAATTAGGAGGAGATGAGCTCTGACAAAACCCATCCTCGTTCCTGAGCGTTTGCTGCCCTTTGGAGGAGGGAGCGTGGCTTCTGTGTGCTGGTGAGCCTGCCAGGCTGCATGCTCAGCTCTCTGCCTGGGACACACGACTGGCCTTGCTTAGTCCACAGTATGATCTCGGTGTTAATCTGTGCTTTAGTGTGACCACAGTGATGCTGGGCTTGGTCCTGACCCCGCGGGGAGCAGGGCCAGGCCCTGAGTGGAAACAGCCCTGTTTGAACGTGGGGAATGGCTGGAGGGGCTGCTGCCGGGAGAACCTCTGGAAGCCAGGAGCTGAGGTGTCCTCACACTCGGCTCTGAGGAAATTCCGTCAGGGGCCTGTTTGTTACCATGGTCTGAGCCCCCTCTCTGCCTTTGGGCAGTTAAAATGAGAGAAAACAATGTGTTTGTTGAAGAACAAGCACTCCAGACTCCATAAATCCAACAACGTGGTTTGAAAAGAGAAATTATCTTGAAATATATACGTATTATATAACATGTATATAATATAATATACAATATATAATATATAATATACAATATGCAATATACAATATACAATATATAACATACAATATGCAATATATAACATACAATATGCAATATATAATATACAATATATAACATACAATATGCAATATACAATATACAATATACAATATGCAATATATAATATACAATATGCAATATATAATATACAATATATAACATAGAATATGCAATGTATAATATACAATATATAATATATCATATACAATATGCAAGATATAATATACAATATATAACATACAATATGCAAGATATAATATACAATATATAACATACAATATGCAATGTATAATATGCAATAGACAATATATAATACACTCTATGCAATATAAAAGGTATACTATACAATATGCAAGATACAATATATAACATACAATATGCAATGTATAGTATGCAATAGACAATATATAATACACTCTATGCAATATAAAATGTATACTATACAATATGCAATATAGAATATGCTGTATAAAACATATACTATGCAATATACAATCTATAATATACTATATACAATATATAATACATACTATACAATATACAAAATACAATATAATTCTAATAATCATAATGCAAACACATATTTTGAAAGCACAGCTTCCCTGGTTGCCTTGGAAGCAGAATTTGAAGCTTGCAACAAATTCCCTGCCAATTTCTGCATGGATCAGCGCCCGACACGTCAGTGGCCTCCCCCATTCCCCCCAAAAACAGCTGTACTTTTGCTTGCTGTCTCCTGCCTCGTGTTTTATACTGAAACTTTTTCCCACCCCTTCCAACACAGGTGGTTGTCAATGCCTTGGTTGGCGCTATCCCTTCCATTATGAATGTCTTGTTGGTCTGCCTTATCTTCTGGCTGATTTTCAGCATTATGGGGGTTAACCTGTTTGCCGGGAAATATCATTACTGCTTTAATGAAACAGCTGAGCATCGCTTTGAGATAGACGTTGTTAACAACAAGACAGAATGCGAGGCTCTGATGCCACCCAACTCCACGGAGATCCGATGGAAGAATGTGAAAATTAACTTTGACAACGTTGGGGCAGGATATCTGGCTCTGCTGCAAGTTGTAAGTTTGGGTTTCTGCCATTGTCCCTTTAAAATACCCCAAACTGAGGGGCTGGAACTGTGCCCCCCCCCAAAACACCCAAAACTGAGGGGCTGGAAATACAAAATGCTCCTGGTGTGTTCTATGTGCTTCCCTCTCTCTGAAATCCAGCATCCACTGGGGTTGGGGCTGCAATGAATTTGCCATTTTATATTTCTTCTCTTTCCTAATTTATGGGTCTCAGTAAGGGGCCCCAAGTCCCCCACTCGCCCTCAGCCTGCTTGAACCTCATGAGGTTCAACTCCTTGAGCTTGATTAATGTAGTTCAGATTGAATTGAAAGAGAAATGTTGAAATAATATGAAAGTTCATTGTACAGGGCTATCAAGAGTGCCAGGGAGTCCCTGACAGAGCTGGCATAATTCCTGCATTTTGGGTGAATTCTGCCTCTGTGTTTTCTCTGCCAGGCTACATTCAAGGGCTGGATGGACATCATGTATGCAGCTGTGGATTCCAGAAAGGTAACGTGCTAAACTCCCCTCCCCTTATTTCTGTCTGCTCTTCTGCTTTGCCAAAATCGAGAGTAAAAGTTGTAGAATTGTGTTTGTAGCGAGTGTTTAATGCTGGGATTGTTTCCTTTGCTCTGGGGGGGTCTGGTGAGTTAAAAGATGCTGAAGAAAATCCCAAAAAGGGCAAGTTCTTCTGGTTGGTTTTTTTGTTCTGGTTTTGATCTTCGATGGTTTGAAAACCCAACCAATTTCATTTTGCCTGGGTTTGTATGATGTCTTTGAAATGTTGTTTGCTGTTTTTCTTATCTCCCCTTCAGCAAGAAGAGCAGCCCAAATACGAGGACAACATTTACATGTACATTTATTTTGTTATCTTCATCATCTTTGGCTCCTTTTTCACCCTGAACTTGTTCATTGGTGTCATCATTGACAACTTCAATCAACAAAAGAAAAAGATAAGTGATCTGTGTTTGCTGATTCCAGCTCAGACCTGGCCCAGGACTGTTGGCTCTTCAGGCTGGTGGGTTTTTCTGCAAAATAAAGTCATTTTGGGGCACAAAGCTCCTTTTTTAGAGCTGTGGACCTCTTGGTGCCTTACAGGAATGGCTGAGCAGAACGTGCTTGGTTTAAACTACAGCCAGATTAAACATTCTCCCTAGATTTTCATGCATTTGGGGTTTTTTAATGCCTTGACTAAAATACAGACTCGAAGCAAGATGTGTTCCTTGCCTCTGTCTCATATCCTGCTTTTCCTTGAAAAAAAGTTGTAAGTTTGGCTTTCTACCATTGTCCCTGTAAAATACCCCAACCTGAGGGGCTGGAGCTCTCATTTGGGATGGATTTTGCGTGGTGCAGCTCCTGGAGATGCCCTCACAGCTGCTCACCACAGAGGGCAGAGAGGGATGGGGAAGGAGGCAGTGCAATGAAACATATCAATTTCAATCTATAGGAAATTTAAATTTTCTGTAAATTTCAATTTATAGGAGAACCAGTCATTTTTAATTGAGATCAGTGCACCCTGGGTGTGAGTGTGAGTTATTTCTGCCTGAAGGCAGGTCTCACTGAGCTGGGCTTTACTCCTTTCCCTTCTGGTTCATGAGCTGATTGTAACCAGTTTTCCTTTTGCCCCTTTACTTTGGAGGTCAAGATATTTTCATGACAGAAGAACAAAAGAAGTACTACAATGCCATGAAAAAACTGGGCTCAAAGAAGCCTCAAAAACCCATTCCCCGACCTCTGGTGAGTGCATTAGAGGGAGCCCAGGATAAACCTGTGGAGTCCATTTCAAAGGAGCTTTTTCTCCAAAAGCATCCCTAGTTTTAACTCACGTTGGACCCTCATCACCCTGGTTTTGTCGCTGTAACTCTGGTGTCACCTGCAAAGGTTAAAACACTTGTCCTGGGGTTGGTGTTAACCACTTCATCACCTGAATAACGAAATTCCAAAGCTTCACCTGGGTGAGAGGCCTCAGATGTGGAGCAGGAGCCTCCTGGCACTCACAGGAGAACCTTTGGCCATCATCCGGCCTTGGGGGCTTTGCTGATGGAGAACCGAGCTCATTTCCCTGGTTCCTGACAGGCTTTGGGTCCCTCAGAAAGCCAAAAAGGGGTTGGGTGGAGTCCCTTAGGGGCTGTGTGGATAAAGCATCCTGCTTCTGGGGCTGTGGTGGTGCCAGGACACCGGAGGGGTTGGCTTCTCCTGCAGGCACCCACCGGTGCAAGGGTCTGGCTGCTCTCCCCAGCTGGGACTGCGAGGGCTCAGCAGAGAGCGAGATGTGCTGCTCCGAGGGGTGGAGTACCATGCTGGGAGATAATCTGCATTTTCCTGCTTCTGCCCTAACCAGGGTGGCTCCTGCACAGGGTTTGCCTTGAAAGCTTTATTCAACACTGACAAAATCACATCCTTGTCCCTCTTTCCACCAGTGGTGAAATAATTTATTGACTAATGGTAAATTAGGAAGAAATTCATCCCTGTGAGGGTGGTGAAGCCTTGGCATGAGTTGTCCAGAGAAGCTGTGGGTGCCCCTGGGCGTATCCAGAGCCAGGTTTGGCAGGGCAGGGGGTGGAATGGGAGCACCTGAAGGACGTTTCCAACCCAAGTCGTTCCACGCTTCCATGACTGTTGTTCACGCTCGGTTCCCTGTCTCTCCTGCTGCACAGAACCGCATCCAAGGAGCCGTCTTCGACTTTGTCACTCAGCAAGCCTTCGACATCGTCATCATGATGCTCATCTGCCTCAACATGGTGACCATGATGGTGGAGACAGACACGCAGAGCAAGCAGATGGAGGACATCCTTTACTGGATCAACTTTGTGTTTGTCATCTTTTTCACCTGCGAGTGTGTGCTGAAGATGTTCGCCTTGAGGCACTACTATTTCACCATCGGCTGGAACATCTTTGACTTCGTGGTTGTGATTCTGTCCATCGTGGGTAAGTGGGACACCACTCAGGTGGTGGTTGAGACAGAGGCCATACAAAGCAGCACACTCCATTTTCAGGAGGCTTCAAACCAGTTTTTGTTTTACCGTCTTTTATTTTATTTTGTACATTCTTACAAAACTCATAAATTTATACTTATTGGTTACAAGAGACAAAGTGCTCATTGGAATTTCTCTGATTTATCCTTCTTTCTTTCTTGGTTTCTATGTCAATGACCTTGGTAGGAAATTCTTTCAGGGGTAAACACGGATCCTCTTCTCAAACTTCTCTGTGGCTCACAGAAGTTGCTGTAAAACCTCTTCCACACTTAGAGGTTGTTGAGTGCCAGGCTGTTTTGGCATTTTTAGGGCAGAACATGTCTTTGAAAGGGATATGTAGGTACCAGGACCTCAAGGTTCTCTTTGAGCCTTGGGAAGACACCGTGGCAGAATTTATCTGAATTTATTTGTGAAGTCCTGAAATTTATTTACAAAGTCCTGACTGATGCCCCTTCCCTCTGTTCTGATATTCAGTTGTGTGGGGGAAACCCCTTGGCAATTGCTCTGTCTGTAAAAATATGAAGTTTCACTCACTTCATCAGAATATTTTAATGTTCAGTAACCCCTGAAAATTTCCCTGCAGGGCTTCTTGCAACAGCGCAGGGCTTGGCATCTTGTTTGCAGTTTGTTTGAATGTTAAATCCGTGTTTCCTCCAACAGGTTTTGAGGTTTTCAGCATCTAGTCTGCAAAATATGCACAACCTCCCAATGGCTGTGCCCGTTCCCTGGGGAGCCTGGGCAGTGCCTGAACCCTCTGGGGGAAGAATCTTTTCCCGATATCCGTCCCCTGGCACAGCTCCAGCTGTCCTGTCGCTGCTGGCGAGGAGCAGAGATCAGAGCTGCCCCTCCCCTGCCCCTCAGGAGCATTTACCTGCCCGAACGCCCATCCCAGACACGCTCTGAAAATCCCAGCCTGTGCATCTCCCCTGTCACACCTGTTGCCTCTCTCCCGTAGGGATGTTCCTGGCCGAAATCATTGAGAAGTACTTCGTGTCACCCACTCTGTTCCGAGTCATCCGCCTGGCTCGCATCGGCCGCATCCTGCGCTTGATCAAGGGCGCCAAGGGGATCCGCACGCTGCTTTTTGCCTTAATGATGTCCCTGCCCGCCTTGTTCAACATCGGCCTCCTGCTCTTCCTGGTCATGTTCATCTTCTCCATCTTCGGCATGTCCAACTTCGCCTACGTCAAGCACGAGGCCGGCATAGACGACATGTTCAACTTTGAGACCTTTGGCAACAGCATGATCTGCTTGTTCCAGATCACCACGTCGGCCGGCTGGGACGGGCTCCTGCTGCCCATCCTGAACCGGCCCCCGGACTGCGACCTGGACAAGGAGCACCCGGGCAGCGGCTTCAAGGGGGACTGCGGGAACCCCTCGGTGGGGATATTTTTCTTTGTGAGCTACATCATCATCTCCTTCCTGATCGTGGTCAACATGTACATCGCCATCATCCTGGAGAACTTCAGCGTGGCCACGGAGGAGAGCGCGGATCCGCTCAGCGAGGACGACTTCGAGACCTTCTACGAGATCTGGGAGAAGTTCGACCCCGACGCCACGCAGTTCATCGAGTACAGCAAGCTGGCGGACTTCGCCGACGCCCTGGAGCACCCCCTGCGCGTCCCGAAGCCCAACACCATCGAACTCATCGCCATGGACCTGCCTATGGTAAGTGGGGACAGGATCCACTGTTTGGACATCCTGTTTGCCTTCACCAAACGTGTCCTGGGGGACAGCGGGGAGCTGGATATCCTGAGACAGCAGATGGAGGAGAGGTTTGTGGCTTCCAACCCTTCCAAAGTGTCTTATGAGCCCATCACCACCACGCTGCGGCGCAAGCAGGAGGAGGTGTCGGCGGTGGTGATCCAGAGGGCTTACAGGGCTCGCTTGGCACGACGGGGCTTCATCAGCCGAAGGCCTGCCGCCACCAAACTGGAGAACGGGGGAGCCAACAGGGAGAAAAAGGAGGGCACCCCCTCCACGGCGTCCCTGCCCTCCTACGACAGCGTCACCAAACCCGAGAAGGAGAAACAGCAGCGGGCGGAGGAGGGCAGGAGAGAAAAGGCAAAGAGACAAAAGGACGGCAGGGTGGCCAAGTCTTGAGACACACACACACACACACACACACACTGAGAGAGAGAGGGAGGAAAAAAATTAACAAAAAACAAAAAATAGTAGAATTGTACGAATTAAAATATTTGCAAGTGAAAAAACGACAACAAAAAAAAAAAAAGATTGTTTACAAACTTCCTGAAATATATCAATACAGAACAGCTGTGGAGACACTTACCTGAAGATCTTATACCAAACATAGTCTGCTTACTGTGTGACAGCGTTGCATCTAAAGCAGTGACCTACCACCTGTTTAAAGGACCCTGTAAACAAACATTTAAACACAAAAAAAAGGAAAAAAAATGGATTTTCTATTGTTTGGGCAGGTGGATACTGCATGTTCCACATCAGTCAATGCAACTTAGGACAAACAAGCAAAATAAACCACACACACACACACACAAACACACTCAGAGCAACAAAACCCGCTGCTGGGATTCATGTATTTTCCAAAGCAGCCCCAAATGGATTTTATTTTCCCATTTTGTTGTTTATTCTCAGAAGAAAACCCAGAAGTCACAATGTCAATGGGTTTGTTCATGCAAAACTAGATTTGCATTTAGTTAAGCAGCAAAATAAAAAAAAAAAAGAGGGAAAAAATGGAAAAAAAGAGTTAAAACAAGCAGAACAAAAAAAAAAAAAAAAAAGGAAACAAAGCACCCTTTAAGCCCACTGAGTTACCATAGTTTATTTGAGATTTATTATTTGCATTCTACTTTCTACATGGGCTTTACTTGGTTTGGGAGATGGGGCAGTCGGGTACCTTCAGCCTGGAGCCAGCTCGGGCTGATCCCCCCCCAAAAAACAAAGTGCTCGTTAACGCCTAGAAGCGATTCTTGCAGATTCTTGCAGATTCTTGCATGACGGCATGACCAGGGACCATGCATGAGGAACCACAACCAGGGGACACGCAGTCACCTGTCCACAGAGGTGTGTTAAGCCATAAATTCGAGGCACTCCACTGAGTATCTACCGCACACTGTATCTTGGAGAGAAACCTTAGTGAGCTCCTGCCCGGCACCAGTACTCCCGGTTCACAGAGAATCTTCCATAAACCTGCCAGTAGAAGAAAACAAACAAACAAACAAACAAAAAAACCCCAGCAAAACCTCAGTGTAACTCTAAAACCACAAAATCCCCCAACAGAACAAGCAGGTGAATGAATTGTGTGTGTCTGTTTAACAACTTTGACTTTCTTTTCCATACAGCCATGGTTTTTTGCACACTGAAACAGAACAAAATTCCAAAATGCTGCTCTGGACCTCACCAAAGGGGAGAGGAGAAATCTGGGAATGGCTTGTTATCCATGCCACTGTAAATCCAACCCCTAGGGCTTCAACCAGCCAGCAAGGTCAGTTGTATCCTGCAATATTTAGCATTTATACCAATTATCCTTCAGCCTCCATCCTGCAGCGTAGACACTTCTTTTGGTAGAGATAAATGTTTAAAAACAAACAAACAAACAAAAAAAAGCAGCACGTTACCTCTGCTGGTAGGAATTTGGGGAGCTCACCCACAGCACTCCTGGGGTGGAGGGTGGGGTTGGGACCCACATTTGGGGGTCAGCACCCACATTTGGGGTTGGGACCCACCCTTGGGGCTCAGGACCCACATTTGGGGTCAGGACCCACTCCTTGGGGTCAGGAGTCGCCCTTGGGGTCGGGACCCACCTTTGGGGTCAGCACCCACCCTTGGGGTCGGGACCCACATTTGGGGGTCAGCACCCACCCTTTGGGGTCAGGACCCACCCTTTGGGGGTCAGGACCCACCTTTGGGGGTCAGCACCCACATTTGGGGGTCAGCACCCACATTTGGGGGTCGGGACCCACCCTTGGGGTCAGCACCCACATTTGGGGGTCAGGACCCACCCTTGGGGTCAGCACCCACCCTGGGGGTCAGGACCCACCCTTGGGCCAGCACCCACCCTTGGGCCAGCACCCACCCTTGGGGGTCAGGACCCACATTTGGGCCAGCACCCACCCTTGGCTGTCCCGTGGCCATGGTGGCTCCTGCTCTGGGGGTGCACAGCAGGGCCGTGGGTGCTGGGCTGTACAGGCCAGGGGGCTCACCTATGCCCAGCCGGGCCGGGGCCTGCACCTGCCCACAGGTGCTGCCCCGGGGGTGCACAGCAGGGCCGTGGGTGCTGGGCTGTACAGGCCAGGGGGGGCTCTGGGCTCTGCAGCCCAGCAGGGGCCGGGTGCCTGCACCTTCCCCGTTGCCCACGGGTGCTGCCCCGGGGGTGCACAGCAGGGCCGTGGGTGCTGGGCCATGGCCAGGGGGGCTCTGGGCTCTGCGGCCCAGCAGGGGCCGGGTGCCTGCACCTTCCCCCGTTGCCCACGGGTGCTGCCCCGGGGGTGCCTCTGGGCTGCTCTGGCTGCGGCAGGGGCAGCACCCGGAGCCGCCTCGGGGGCTGTTCGCCGTCCCCGGCCCCCTCTGGGGTCTCCTCAGCCCGTCTGAGGCCAGCCCCGCTCAGCCTGGGGCGTCCCTTCAGCGTGGTGGGGTCACTGCAGGGGCGACATCCAAAACAGGGGCACCCAAAGTAGGGGGAAAAACCCACCCCGATACGCCAGAGCTCGATGGGAGGGTGAATCTCAGTTTGCATAACCCCATAAACCCAGAAAACGCCAGGAAGCACCTCAAATAAACCAAACCCAAGCAGGAAGCCATCCAGCAGCCATCTGTGCCCCCTTGGCATCCTCGGGGCAGCCCCAGCACGGGAGCAGCTCTGCCCCACAGCAGGGACCCCGTCTGTCCTGCCCCCCTTGCTCCCAGGGTGGGATGTAAAATAATAAAAATAATAACAAGGAAACGACAACAACAACAAAAAAAATCTACATACATATGTACAGGCTACGTTGTAAACAGCACAAAAAAAAACACGAAAAAAAAGGAAAAAAAATAGCTGAAAAGTGTGGTTGAACTTTTTAAGAGAATATTATAAATACTGTAATATATCATTTTATTTTATTGGCATGCCTTTTTGTAAATACAAAGAACTACAAAAAAATTATAGAATGGCTTCTGGCTTATGCCATTGTCCATGGTTATTTTTATTTTTTTAAGATTTTTCTGTTGTCCTTAGATTTTAGATAGCCAGGAAATGTCCCCCAAAGGAAAAAAAAAATAACCAAAAAAACCCACAACAACAAAAAAATTCCAAACGAAAACGTAACCCCCTCAAAACAGATCTTGGCAAAAGCTTTATTGCAAGTGGTATTTGCAGCAGCAAAAAGTGTCTATTTTTGGGTTCCAATGTGCAATAAGTCGACCACTTCTATGCAAGATTTGGCTGAATTTCATAATTGTTCCTAGGCTGGGCTGAGTCTCGTAGGTGACGCTCGGTGCGTTGGCGTTTGTGCTGGCAACTCATGAAGCTGCTCAATGACTTTAAAATAAAAAAGTCCCTCCAAACTCTGTATAGATATTATTTTTTTAAATGTTTCGTCAGTGAGAGACGCAGCAGGAAGGGGAGGGAGGAGGTTCTTCAGCTCCCGCTGGCTGGAGTTGGTTCTGCTCCAATAAAAGGAGTTTGGGGGTGGTTTTCTCCTTTGGTTTCCTCCCTAGGGCCGATGGTTGTGTTGGGTGTTCGCTGGGTGAAGCCAAGGTTGGAGGAAATTTTGGGCAAAGAAGCCTCAGGGGTTTGTCCCACCCAAATCTCCAAATTCTGGCAGGTTATTCACAGAATTCCCGCTCTGGATTCAGGGTTTGGGAGCAAATCGAGGGGGCGGCGGCGTTAGGAAGGCGTAGCCAAAACTCAGAGCCACGCCAAGGAGTTCCCTTCCCTCGGCCACCCCCAAAATCCTCCCTTTTGGGTTAATTTGTGACTCCACCAGTGTGGAGGGGAGGGCATTAATGAAATGCCAGCCCAAGCTGCTTTATTCACTTTCCTCTTCACCTTTTCTGAAAATATCGGAGCCAATGTTGGAAAAAACAAAAATAAAAAGTTCAGGTAACGCCATGGTGTTCCGTAAAGGCCACACCTGAGTTTGAATGATTTTTCTGCTGCAAAAATAAAATAAAATTAAAAAAAAAAACCAAAACAACAAACCAACAACCTGTTCAAGCTGTAAAAGCTCAATAGTGAAGATTAGTGTATTAGAAATTGCATGGTGGCTCATACCGGTCTTACCCAACATGACTAACAATTACTATAAGCCAAAAGAAAACTGAAATAAACTGAAATAAATGAAATAAATTCCCTTTTCACTGTACAAGGGAAGGTTGTCTTGGTGTCCCGGTTATTGTCACCCCTCCTGCCCTTCTCCTGCCCCTCCGGGCTGCCCCCGAGGCGTTGTAGGGTGGTTTGGGGACACAGCGAGTGCAGGAGGAGCTGCTGGAAGGGTTTTGGTGGGAGAGGTGCAGGTGGCCCAGCCCTGCTGGGGCTCCCTTTGAGGCAGGTGAGGGCCCTGGGCAGGTGAGGATGGAGCCCCGGGCAGGTGAGGATGGAGCTCCGGGCAGGTGAGGCCCCAGGCAGGTGAGGATGGAGCTCCAGACAGGTGAGGATGGAGCTCCAGACAGGTGAGGCCCCAGGCAGGTGAGGATGGAGCTCCGGGCAGGTGAGGCCCCAGGCAGGTGAGGATGGAGCTCCAGGCAGGTGAGGCCCCAGGCAGGTGAGGATGAGGCCCCAGGCAGGTGAGGATGAGGCCCCAGGCAGGTGAAGCCCCAGGCAGGTGAGGATGGAGCCCCGGGCAGGTGAGGCCCCAGGCAGGTGAGGATGGAGCCCCGGGCAGGTGAGGCCCCAGGCAGGTGAGGATGCTCCGTGCTGGCTCTGCTCTGGCAGGGGAGGATGCTGTTCTGTGATGGCTCACCCTGTAACTGCTCACCTGAACCCCTCACCTGTAACCCCATATCCTGTAACCCCTCACCTGTAACTCCTCACCTGTAACCCCTCACCTTTACCCCTCCATCCTACAACCCGTCATCCCTAACCCCTCCCCTCACCTGCAGCCCCCATCCCTTGCCCTAAAAAAACCCAAGAAAGGCCCCAAATCCCCCCCAGTCCCCCCCTGCCCAGGGGATTGGGGGGCGGCAGCTCTGCAGGGCTGCTCGGGGGGCTCCTGCTGCCCCCCCAGTGCCCCCTGCCCTGCTGCCCCCAGTGCCCCCAGTGCCCCCAGTGCCCCCAGTGCCCCTGGGGCTCCTGGGGCTCCCCCTCCCCCCAGCCCCCCCCCTGCCCTGCTGCCCCCAGTGCCCCCAGTGCCCCCTGCCCTGCTGCCCCCCAGTGCCCCCAGTGCCCCCTGCCCTGACTCCCAGCCCTGCCCTGGGCTTCCCCTCCTCGCAGCGGCCCCGGAGGGGTCCCTGCGGTGGCAGGACGGGCTCAGGGCCCGCGTGGTGCTGAAGGGCCCTGGGCTGGGGCTGGGGCTGGGGCACAGGGGACCCTCACCCCCCGTGACCCCCACTCCTGCCCAAAGGGCTGAGCCGGGCACGAGCCTCACCAAAGGCAGATGGAACCCAGAGCTGAATGCCCGAGGCGCCGCCTTGGGATCGCCTTTGATATTTCCGTTTTAGGTGGCTTTGGGGTTATTTTTCATAGGAAGCATCATGATATGAGTTTTGGTGCAGTTTGTCCAACAGATGTGGATTTTGCTGCTCAGTTGAGGCCGGTCCAAGCAAAGCCAGAGCGTGGTTGTGCCGTCCTGCACCTCCCCCGTGCCACACACACACACACTGGTTTCACTGGTTTGACTGGGCGCAGGGACGGAGGGCTCCCGGCTGTCCCCGCCGTGGCTGTGGTGGCTCGTTCCCTACCTCACAGGGGTGTTGTGAGGCTCCGTGAGTGACCGAGCGCGCTGCGCTGGGGCTCCCGGGCCCTGGGCAGGCACCGGGGGCACTCGGGGGCGCCCAGCGGCTGCTGTGCCAGCCCCGCACGCTGTGCCCGCGCTGGGCACGGCCCCTCTCCCCTCTGGCTCCTGCTCAGGCCGCAGGGCTCGGCCCTGGGGCTCCTCTCTGCTCCGTTTTACCCGGGGAGAGGAGGAGGATGCAGCTGGGGGAGGGTGGAGGAAGGCGATGCAGGGACGGGCTGGGAGTTCCATGGCTGAACTTTGAGTTCCTTTGTACTGTACATCTTTTTACTTTGGAATTTGCAATAAAGAGGTTATGTCCATCTTGTTTTAACAACTTCTCCTGACTGCCCTGTCGTTCTGTTCCCCTCGCTCCCCAAAATCCTCAGCTCGGACGGCTCCAGGGGCAGGGCAGGGCTCCGGGGGGGGCTTCGCAAAGTGGGGCTGCTCTGAAATGTGGGGGTCCAACCCCACCCCCTGCCCTGAGGGAGAACCCAGGGATAATTTGGGGGGTGAGAGGAGGTTTTGGGGGGAGTCACGGCTTTGAAACCCCTCCAGGCACAACCCGAGCTCATCCCAAGCCCATCCCAGCGGGTTCTGGCTCCTGCCTTGGGGAGTGCAGCTTTAGGAGACGCATCCTCCCACCGCCACCCTTGCACTGCCCCGTTCCTGCCGCTCCTTTCCCTTTTTCTCCCAGGGAAATTTGCAACCTGGAGCAGCCCTGTGGTTATGGGGAGCACTCCATCCAACACCCCCTGCTTCACACAGGAGCTGCTGATCGCCCAGAGGTTTCCCAATTTCGGTTTTAAATTGGGAAGAAAGGCCTTGTTCCATTTGCCCCGTTGGCCCTGACCACATCCCCAGAAGCCTGGCTCAATTGACCTTTTAGAGTATTTTAGAGTATTTAACACAGAATATGCACAGAAACCCATCACCATCCTCCTCTCCCCCCATCCCTGGCACTGAGCAGCTCCTCCCTGCTGTGCTGTGACACGGCCAAAAAAAGAGAAAAACCTAAACCCACAGAAAGGGACAAACCCAGAGCCCCCCAGACCTCTGGTTCAGGAGAGCTGTTATCCCAAATGTCCCCAAGCAGCACAAAATGCCTCTGCCACAGCCCTTGGTCAGGTCACGGGTGTCACAATTAACCTCTCACCCACCGAACAATTAACGCCAGGCACTGGCTCAGCCTGATAACCCAGCAGAGAATTCTGGTGCTGGCACTGTGCTCCTTCTTCACCTGGAATCGGGGAATTTTGGCTCCTCCAAGCACTCGGGAGCCCTGGAGGCTCCTGTTGGGGGGACCCAGTGAGGACGCGGCCGAGGGAGCTTTGCCCAGCCCCAGCCCAGCCACAGGGAGCTCTGGCACCCAGGGACAGACAGGGACATCTCCAGCCCAGCAGCTGCAGGTGCTGGTGGTGCCTGGTGGTCACCTCGCCCTGGATGGGCCCAGGACAGGCCCTCCCTGCCCAGGAGAACGCACAGAGCCCATGTCTGGATGCCAACCCTTCCAACGAGGCTTTACTGGGTCTGGTTTTCCCTTCAGCAGCTCCACGCCAGCATCAGGCGCCCAGGAGCCTCCTCCAGTGGCAGAAATACATGGCGGTGCCCGCGAGGAGCACGGAGCTGACGAAGGCTCCCAGCACGCCCAGGAGCAGGGGCCGGACCCAGCCCAGGAGGGCGCGGCTGTAGCGGGGCGGCCGGCGGCGCTGGAAGAGCAGAGCCCCGGCGCGGGGCGCCCTCCGGCCCCGGGGCACGGCCGGCTGCAGCTGCAGGGCGCTGAGGTGCTGCACGCTCCGCCTGTACCCCTCCACGTTCCTGCGCAGCTCCAGGCTCCGGTCCTGGTTCAGGTTCTTGCCCAGCTCGCGGGCGATGTCGGAGCGGCCGATGTGGTGCAGGGCGCGCACCAGGCGGTCCCAGGTGGTCGCTTCTCCTGCGGTCACCAGCCAGCGCCGCAGCGCTTCCGAGCAGCCCCGGGCGCTGCGGCGGCGCCGCCGGGGGCGGACGGGCTCCTCCTCCTCCTCCTCCTCCTCCTCCTCCTCCTCCTCCTGCTCCTGCTCGGAGAGAGCGCCCGGCTCCTCCAGCTCGGGGGTGTCCGGCTCCTCCTCGAGGCTGTGGAGCTCCGCCTGCAGCTGGCGGCACTCGGAGGCGCCCAGCAGCTCGGCGATGCGGCCCATGCTGTGCCGGCCCACGGAGGCGGCCACCGAGTCATCGGCGCGGCCGCGCAGCGCCAGCAGCAGCAGCGCGAGGCCCAGCGGTGCCAGCATCGTCTGGGTGCCAGCGAGGTGGCACCCCCGGCCCCGGGGCGGCCCAGGAACGCAGAACCCCCCCTGACCTCACAGAGCAGCTCCAGGCTGAGCTCCCGTCCTGGGTCCGTTGTCCCGTGCCACACCCCACGGCGGTGGCACCTGTCCCTCCAGCCTGGCAGCCCCCCTGGCATTCCCAAATTTGGTGCCTGTCATTCCCAGATTCCCAAATTTGGTGCCTGGCATTCCCAAATTCCCAAATTCGGTGCCTGTCATTCCCAAATTCCCAAATTTGGTGCCTGGCATTCCTAGATTCCCAAATTTGGTGCCTGGCATTCCCAGATTCCCAGATTTGGTGCCTATCATTCCCAAATTCCCAAATTTGGTGCCTGTCATTCCCAGATTCCCAAATTCGGTGCCTGTCATTCCCAAATTCCCAAATTCGGTGCCTGGCATTCCCAAATTTGGTGCCTGTCATTCCCAAATTCCCAAATTTGGTGCCTGTCATTACCAGATTCCCAGATTCGGTGCCTGGCATTCCCAGATTCCCAAATTCGGTGCCTGTCATTCCCAGATTCCCAAATTTGGTGCCTGTCATTCCCAGATTCCCAGATTCGGTGCTGTAGGGACACGGGGACAGACCAAACGTGTCCCTCGTTCCCTGATCCCCAGCGGGGAGCAGCCAAAGCGCGGCTGCGCTGTCCCGGAGCAGCCCCGAGGCGCTCTCCCTGCCGGCAGTGACATTTGTCCGTCTGTCCCGACTCCTCCTCCCCCGGAGCCTCCTGCCCTCCACCCGTGGGACTGAGCTGAGCTGGGCCCGGCCGGGCTCTGGGTCTGGCGTCCTCCCCGTCTGTGCCAGCACCTCTGGCAGGAATCGCCCCAAATGAACCAAGGCCAAGCAGGGAAGGCACCGAGCAGGCGCCTGCGGCACCCCGGAGCTGCGGGACGGGGCCGGTTCCGCTCCTTGGGCCGCCGAAAGCGCCGCACCCGAACCGCCCGGGCCCGCCCCAGAGGGGCCGGGCAGAGCCCAGGCGGCCCCGGGGGGCACCGGAGCGAGGAATCGCAGGGTGGCAACGCAGCCCCGAGGTGCCCCCAGCGCCGTCCTGGGAGCGGGGGGGGCGGCACACCGCGAATTCCCTGAATTGCACTGAATTTCACTGGATTTCACTGGATCTCCCTGGGTTTCCCTGATGGCAAACTGCGATTTCCCTGGATCTCCCTGGATTTCCCTGGGTTTCCCTGGATCTCCCTGTGTTTCCCTGATGAAAAACTGCGATTTCCCTGGATCTCCCTGGATTTCCCTGGGTTTCCCTGGATTTCCCTGGGTTTCCCTGGATTTCCCTGGATCTCCCTGGGTTTCCCTGATGAAAAATTGCAGCTTCTCTGGATTTCCCCGATGACAATCTGAGATTTCCCTGGATTTCCCTGGGTTTCCCTGGATCTCCCTGGGTTTCCCTGGATCTCCCTGGGTTTCCCTTGATTTTCCTGGGTTTCCCTGATGAAAAATTGCAATTTCTCTGGATTTCCCCGATGACAATCTGAGATTTCCCTGGATCTCCCTGGATCTCCCTGGGTTTCCCTGGGTTTCCCTGGGTTTCCCTGGATCTCCCCGGGTTTCCCTGATGAAAATCCGCAATTTCTCTGGATTTCCCCGATGACAATCTGAGATTTCCCTGGATCTCCCTGGATCTCCCTGGGTTTCCCTGGATCTCCCTGGGTTTCCCTGGATCTCCTTGGGTTTCCCTGGATTTTCCTGGATCTCCCTGGATTTCCCTGGGTTTCTCTGGATCTCCCTGGGTTTCCCCGATGAAAAATTGCAATTTCTCTGGATTTCCCCGATGACAATCTGAGATTTCCCTGGATCTCCCTGGGTTTCCCTGGATCTCCCTGGGTTTCCCTGGATCTCCCTGGGTTTCCCTGTGTTTCCCTGGATCTCCCTGGGTTTCCCTGGATTTCCCTGGGTTTCCCTGGATCTCCCTGTGTTTCCCTGGATCTCCCTGGATTTCCCTCGATCTCCCTGGGTTTCCCTTGATTTTCCTGGGTTTCCCTGATGAAAAATTGCAATTTCTCTGGATTTCCCCGATGACAATCTGCGATTTCCCTGGATTCCCTGGATCTCCCTGGGTTTCCCTGGATCTCCCCGGGTTTCCCTGGATCTCCCCGGGTTTCCCTGGATCTCCCTGGGTTTCCCTGGATCTCCCCGGGTTTCCCTGGATCTCCCCGGGTTTCCCTGATGAAAATCCGCCATTTCTCCGGATTTCCCCCGCACCCCCTCAGCGGCGGCTGCTGGCGGCGGAGAGGAGCCCCAGCCGCCCTTTGCTGCGGGATGAAGAGGATGAGGATGAGGAAGGAGGAGCCTCCCCCCATTTGCCAGCCTGGGACCCCTCGGTTCACAGCCCCCATTGCCCTCGGGGGTCCCCCAGAGCCCGGGATCGTCCTGGACGCCCCTGCCCAGGGATGTCCCCGTGCCCCCTCCCGGCCCGGGGGTCCCCAGCTGCCCCCCGGACCCCTGCCCACCCTTCCCATCACCCCAAACCCCCTGGGGTCCCAAACCCCGGGAGCCCCCAGGGCTCCCCCACAGCACCCCAAGGACAGCAGCTGTTCAGGTAATCTCTTTAATACTGTGTAATACTTTTTTTTTTTTCCTTTTTTTCGTTTTAAAATACAGCATTTCTTGAGGTAGACCATCCCAGCCCTAGAGCCTGTCTGTCTCAGACATCAATAAGACATGAATTAAATACTTTCATGTACAATATGTTGCAAAAAATGAGGTAGAAATGGTTACAGAGAGTGTACAAATAGGATAATAATAATAATAATAATAATAATAATAAGTCTTCAGGAATCCAGCACGACTTTTTGGAGGTGGGAGGCAAAGGGTAATGCCCTGGATGCAATAGGAAACTGGGAAAATCAGGAAAAATTGGGGGAAAACCTGGCAGACGCCTCTGGGGGAGCCCCCGTGAGGGATCTGTTCTCTCTGCACGCGCAGACCCTGAGGTTTGGGGGGGCTGCTCCAAGGCCTTTAGAGCACCAAAAATAATAAAAATGGTTTTTTTGAAATGGGGAAGTCCCCACCGTGATGCAGAGAGGGGCGCTGGGGGTCCATGCTCTGTGCAAAGCCCCTCGCTCAGCCCCACTGGGCTTTTCCGGGGGAAGGGGAAGGGGGGGATTTGCCCGATTTGCTCCAAAAAGTGGTGCCAGCGACAGCTCCCAACCTACAGCACTAAACTTTCCATTGAAGACACGTTACTCCACCAAACGCTACGATAAACGATGTCAAAAAACAAAATTTCAAATAAATTTATGGCATAATATATGTGGAAAGCACCTGAAATACATTCAAACTTCATCTTTGTAACAGCTTCAAGTTTATTTTGTTTTTTATTTCTTCCTTTCTTCACCCCTTTGGAAGCAAAATGCAGGAGGCAGCTTTGTCCCAGGTCGGAAAACTCTTAAAAAAATCTCCTTTTTCCTTTTCTGAGAAGATAAAAAGTGTTTTAAAAAAAAACATTCTTTAGTTTTTCTGAGGTAATTCTTTTCCTGAGTAGTTAAAGAAAACAAACAAACAAACAAAAAATACTACAGACCTTACAAAATAAAACCCGAGTCTAGGATATTCAACAACCATAGCATTTTACTCCAAAACCCCTGGTTTTGGGGTGTAACCCATTGGTTTGGGGTGCAGCCCTTGTTTGGGGTGCAACCTCCTTGTTTTGGGGTGAAATTCCCTGGGTTTTGGGCATCTCCCCCAGCTCCCCCTTTCCCTGATCAAGGTGAGAAGGGGCTCCAAGGACACCCGAGGTATTTCTGTTGAGAATAATAAAATCAATTTTTTAAAAAATGACAATAAAGCTTTTGGGGTGGATGGGGGAGCTCCTGAATCCGGTGCTGGAGCGGATCCCGATGTGCCGGGAAGCTCCGGGGCGCCTCCAGCCCCGCTCCAGGCACGGAGGGTCGGAAAACAACAATAAATAGCTTATCCTGAGCGGGCTCCCGGGAGAGCCGCACGGGAATCCCCTGGGTGCGCCCCAAAGAGGAGAGGTGAGGTATGGGGGCTGCGAGCAGGGATCCACCCCCACTGGGAGAGCCAGAGCCCCCAGGGACCCCAATCCACGTCCCAAACCTGGGGGCCCTGTGTCCTCAGGGTCTGTCCCTCTTGCCTCGGGGTCTGTCCCTGTGGCCTTGGGGTCTGTCCCTGCAGCTTTGGGGTCCATCCCTGCAGCTTTGGGGTCTGTCCCTGTGGGCCAGGGTCTGTCTGGGGTCTGTCCATCCTGCAGCCTTGGGGTCCCTTTGGGGGTCCCCTGCAGCTTTGGGGTCCATCCCTGCAGCGTCCCTGGGTCTGCTTTTGGGGGTCCCTGCAGCCTTGGGGTCCATCCCTGCAGCTTTGGGGTCTGTCCCTGTGGCCTTAGGGTCTGTCCCTCTTGCCTTGGGGTCCATCCCTGCAGCCTTGGGGTCCATCCCTGTGGCCTTGGGGTCTGTCCCTGTGGCCATGGGGTCCATCCCTGCAGCCTTGGGGTCCGTCCCTGCAGCTTTGGGCTCTGTCCCCGTGGCCTCAGGGTCTGCCCCCACAGCCTCAGGGTCCGACCCCCATCAGTGCCTGGTGCCGTACATCTTATCCCACTCCAGGAACAAGTCCAGCTCCTTCTGGGACAGGGCCGGGCGCACCTTGCAGAACGCCTTCTCCAGGTCCTCCCTGGATCTCCCTGGTGTTTCCCTGGATCTCCCTGTTTCGATTTTGGATCTCCTGGATTTCCCTGGGTTTCCCCCTGGGTTTCCTGGATCTCCCTGGGTTTCCCTGGAGCTTCTCTGGATTTCCCCGATGACAATCTGATTTCCCTGGTTCCCTGGGTTTCCCTGGATCTCCCTGGGTTTCCCTTCTCCCTGGATTTTCCTGGGTTTCCCTGATGAAAAATTGCAATTTCTCTGGATTTCCCCGATGACAATCTGAGATTTCCCTGGATCTCCCTGGATCTCCCTGGGTTTCCCTGGGTTTCCCTGGATCTCCCGGGTTTCCCTGATGAAAATCCCTCTGGATTTCCTGATGACAATCTGGATTTCCCTGGATCTCCCTGGATCTCCCTGGGTTTCCCTGGATCTCCCCTGGATCTCCTTGGGTTTCCTGGATTTTCCTGGATCTCCCCTGGGTTTCTCTGGATCTCCTGGGTTTCCCCGATGAAAAATTGCAATTTCCCTGGATTTCCCCGATGGGTTTCCCTGGATCTCCCTGGGTTTCCCTGGATCTCCCTGGGTTTCCCTGGATCTCCCTGGGTTTCCCTGTGTTTCCCTGGATCTCCTGGGTTTCCTGGATTTCCCTGGGTTTCCCTGGATCTCCTGGATTTCCTCGATCTCCCCTGGGTTTCCCTTGATTTTCCTCTGATGAAAAATTGCAATTTCTCTGGATGACAAGGATTTCCCTGGATTCCCTGGATCTCCCTGGGTTTCCCTGGATCCCTCTGGGTTTCCCTGGATCTCCCTGGATCTCCCTGGATCCCCCCGGGTTTCCCTGGATCTCCCCGGGTTTCCCTGATGAAAATCCGCCATTTCTCCGGATTTCCCCCGCACCCCCTCAGCGGCGGCTGCTGGCGGCGGAGAGGAGCCCCAGCCGCCCTTTGCTGCGGGATGAAGAGGATGAGGATGAGGAAGGAGGAGCCTCCCCCCATTTGCCAGCCTGGGACCCCTCGGTTCACAGCCCCCATTGCCCTCGGGGGTCCCCCAGAGCCCGGGATCGTCCTGGACGCCCCTGCCCAGGGATGTCCCCGTGCCCCCTCCCGGCCCGGGGGTCCCCAGCTGCCCCCCGGACCCCTGCCCACCCTTCCCCATCACCCCCAAACCCCCCTGGGGTCCCAAACCCCCCGGGAGCCCCCAGGGCTCCCCACAGCACCCCAAGGACAGCAGCTGTTCAGGTAATCTCTTTAATACTGTGTAATACTTTTTTTTTTTCCTTTTTTTCGTTTTAAAATACAGCATTTCTTGAGGTAGACCATCCCAGCCCTAGAGCCTGTCTGTCTCAGACATCAATAAGACATGAATTAAATACTTTCATGTACAATATGTTGCAAAAATGAGGTAGAAATGGTTACAGAGAGTGTACAAATAGGATAATAATAATAATAATAATAATAATAATAAGTCTTCAGGAATCCAGCACGACTTTTTGGAGGTGGGAGGCAAAGGGTAATGCCCTGGATGCAATAGGAAACTGGGAAAATCAGGAAAAATTGGGGGAAAACCTGGCAGACGCCTCTGGGGGAGCCCCCGTGAGGGATCTGTTCTCTCTGCACGCGCAGACCCTGAGGTTTGGGGGGGCTGCTCCAAGGCCTTTAGAGCACCAAAAATAATAAAAAATGGTTTTTTGAAATGGGGAAGTCCCCACCGTGATGCAGAGAGGGGGCGCTGGGGGTCCATGCTCTGTGCAAAGCCCCTCGCTCAGCCCCACTGGGCTTTTCGGGGGGAAGGGGAAGGGGGGGATTTGCCCGATTTGCTCCAAAAAGTGGTGCCAGCGACAGCTCCCAACCTACAGCACTAAACTTTCCATTGAAGACACGTTACTCCACCAAACGCTACGATAAACGATGTCAAAAAACAAAATTTCAAATAAATTTATGGCATAATATATGTGGAAAGCACCTGAAATACATTCAAACTTCATCTTTGTAACAGCTTCAAGTTTATTTTGCCTTTTATTTCTTCCTTTCTTCACCCCCTTTGGAAGCAAACGCAGGAGGCAGCTTTGTCCCAGGTCGGAAAACTCTTAAAAAAATCTCCTTTTTCCTTTTCTGAGAAGATAAAAAGTGTTTTTAAAAAAACATTCTTTAGTTTTTCTGAGGTAATTCTTTTCCTGAGTAGTTAAAAAAGAAAACAAACAAACAAAAAATACTACAGACCTTACAAAAATAAAAACCCGAGTCTAGGATATTCAACAATCTACAGCATTTTACTCCAAAACCCCCTGGTTTTGGGGTGTAACCCATTGGTTTGGGGTGCAGCCCCTTGTTTGGGGTGCAACCTCCTTGTTTTGGGGTGAAATTCCCTGGGTTTTGGGCATCTCCCCCAGCTCCCCCTTTCCCTGATCAAGGTGAGAAGGGGCTCCAAGGACACCCGAGGTATTTCTGTTGAGAATAATAAAATCAATTTTTAAAAAATGACAATAAAGCTTTTGGGGTGGATGGGGGAGCTCCTGAATCCGGTGCTGGAGCGGATCCCGATGTGCCGGGCAGCTCCGGGGCGCCTCCAGCCCCGCTCCAGGCACGGAGGGTCGGGAAAACAACAATAAATAGCTTATCCTGAGCGGCGGGGCTCCCGAGAGCCGCACGGGGAATCCCTGGGTGCGCCCCAAAGAGGAGAGGTGAGGTATGGGGGGCTGCGAGCAGGGATCCAACCCCACTGGGAGAGCCAGAGCCCCCAGGGACCCCAATCCACGTCCCAAACCTGGCCCCGTGGCCTCGGGGTCTGTCCCTGTGGCCTTGGGTCCATCCCTGTGTCCTTGGGGTCTGTCCCCATGGCCTCAGGGTCTGTCCACGTGGCCTCAGGGTCTGTCCCTGCAGCTTTGGGGTCCATCCCTGCAGCTTTGGGGTCCGTCCCTGCAGCCTTGGGGTCCATCCCTGCAGCTTTGGGGTCCGTCCCTGTGTCCTTAGGGTCTGTCCCTCTTGCCTTGGGGTCCATCCCTGCAGCTTTGGGGTCTGTCCCTGTGGCCATGGGGTCCATTCCTGCGGCCTTGGGGTCCATCCCTGCAGCCTTGGGGTCCGTCCCTGCAGCTTTGGGCTCTGTCCCCGTGGCCTCAGGGTCTGCCCCCACAGCCTCAGGGTCCGACCCCCATCAGTGCCTGGTGCCGTACATCTTATCCCACTCCAGGAACAAGTCCAGCTCCTTCTGGGACAGGGCCGGGCGCACCTTGCAGAACGCCTTCTCCAGGTCCTGGTAGGAGGCCGGGGGTCCCGGCAGCGCGCGGCGCGCGGCGGCCCCGGCGTGCTGGCACAGCCGCAGCAGCTCGGCGCCCGAGAAGCTCTCGGTGCGCTGCGCCAGGGCCGCCAGCTCGCGCTCGCTCGGGCAGCAGCTCTGCTGGGCCAGGGCCTGGCGCAGGATGTGGCGCCGCGCCTCGGCGTCCGGCGGCGCGATGTACAGCCGCGTGCCGAAGCGCCGGTGCGACGCCTCGTCCATGCTGCCGGGCCGCGCCGTGGTGCCGATGACCACCACGTTGTGCTCGGATGAGGTAGCCACGTTGTCCAGGTAGGAGAGGAGCTGGGATTTGAGGTTGCTGGCCTGGCCGCCGTCGTCGCCCGCCCGCGCCGCCAGCAAGGACTCGGCCTCGGTGATGAGCACCACGGAGGGCTGCCGGCACTTGGCCACGAAGAACACGGTCTGGAGGATCTTCTCGGCTTCGGCCTTCCAGGTGGACAGCAGCGCGGTGCCGCTGAGCCGCAGCAGGGTGGAGCCCAGCTGGGTGGAGATGCAGCGGCTCAGCAGCGTCTTCCCGGTGCCGCGGGGCCCGAAGAGCAGCAGGGTCCGCAGCGGGTGGCTGGCGCCGCTGTAGGAGCCGGGCCGCAGGATGGGCCACAGCAGCTCCTCCTCGATGGCCGCCTTCACCGAGGCCTGCCCGGCAATGTCCGACCACTGCACCGGCGGGCCCCGCTCCACCACCTTGGTGTTGACCAGCTCCAGGAGCAGCGGGTCGATGTTCTTGGGCTGCTCCTCCAGCGGGGCGCCGCCGAACGCCAGCGCTTTGGAGGGCAGCCGCAGCGGGAAGGGGGGTCCCGGCTCGGCCGCCCGCTCCCCGTTGGCGAGGGGGGGACTGAACTTCTCGAAGGGCTCTGCCGGCCGCAGGGGAGCGTCCCTGGCACCGTAGGATGGCGACACCATCCCCTTCATCTGCTGCCCGCCGTACTTGTGCTCCTCAGCGCTCCCGGCTCCCGCTGGCCGCTTCCCGGGCTTGAAGGCCACCTGGGGGGACTCGCCGCCGCCGCCGCCGCCGCCGAAGCCGTTGCCCCGGCACTCGCCGTTGTCCGACAGGGGGTACGGGGACTTTGGCTGCTCGTAGCTGTATTTCCTGTACCTGCCCTCGCCATCGTCGTCCCCGCCGATGTCGAACGCCTTCCTCTTCAGCGTGCCCGCCGCCTCGGTGCCCAGGGGCGGCACGGCCAGGGCGCCCAGCCCGGCGCCCTGGTAGCCATAGGCGGGCACCCCCGGCGGGCGGGCGGAGGGCGGCGGGGCCGGGATGGGGGTGGGCGCGGCGATGCCGGAGGGCAGGTAGGAGGCAGACGGGTGGGGCGGGTGGATGCCCCCGTAGCCCGGCTGGGGCGGGTAGCTGCTGCTGGCATAGTTGTACATGGGGCCCGAGGAGCCGTAGCCTGGCACCAGGGCGGGCGAGGGGTGCGGGGGCTGCAGGAGCCCTGAGCTGTGGAGGCCGGCAGGGTGCGGGGGGGGCAGCGCGGCCGCCGGCTGGGCGCAGTAGCCAGAGGGCAAGTAGGCGCCACCGTAGCCTGAGGGGTACTCCTGAGACGCCCCGAGCGGCCCGGAGCCCGCAGCAGCCGCCCCGCAGGAGTTCCCCGCGTACACGGGGTCGCTGAGGTTGGCCGACACCACCGGGGAGCCGCCCAGCCCGATGGCCCCGCTGCCCGCAGGGACGGCGGGTGGCACCACGCCCTTGGCACCGGCCAGGCCATCGTGGATGGGGGTCAGGGGGTAGGTGCCATCAGAGCCGTGCGCCCCCGGCCAGGGCTCCCCGTCCCCCTTCTGCCCGTTAACGGGGCCGAAGGCGCCATCCCCGTAGGCGCCGAGCGCCGGGCGCTCGTAGGGCGCGTCCAGCACCCCCGAGTACTTCTCGGCGTACCTCTTGAGCAGGTTGGAGGCCGTCAGCGCCGAGATGTCGTCGTTGGCCCAGGCGTAGTTGAAGCGCTGGCGGGTGCTGGGGTACAGCTCGGACTTGTGGGCCGGTGAGGAGGTCGTGGAGGAGACATCCAGGTGCTGCTCCGGCCACTGGTTCAGGGACTGGGCATGCTCTGGTGACCAGTGCATCTTCGACAGACCTGCGGGGACGGGACAGCGCAGGTGAGAGCAGAGGAAGAGGAGCTGTGCATGGAGGGTCCCCAAACCCCGCTGTGCTGCCCCGTCCTTACCCCACCACACCCCTGGGCAGTGACCAACTGCTCCCTCTGACTCCGGGTATTCTCAGGACCCTCGAGGTCAGCAAGGACCCTCAAGACCATCGAGTCCAATAAAGAATCTGATTGCCCCGAGTGGCTTAAGGGCTGCGGGCAGGGAGGCAATGGGGCACAAGAACCCCCCCAGCACCCCCCGAAATCATTGCTGTCATTAATAATGGAGGGATGAGACCATGTCAGGCTAAGAAGGATTTGTCAAAGCGCTCCTGGTGGATAAAGGCACAGGGGATCCTCCTGGAGCTGCCCGTGGGCCTGGCTGGGCACGGGACAAAGGTACCTGGGAGCTCTAAAGGGAAAATGAGCCTTTGGCTGGTTCTGTGACGAATGAGAATGATGATTCACGCGACGAATAAGGCGTTTGCTTTGATATTTTAATTTTTTAAGGAATTGAAACACTGGGAGTTGCCCTCCTCGCTCAGCGGGGGCAGAGTGCTGCTGCTGCTTCTGTCCCCCGGGAATGTCAGGCTGCAAGTGCCCGGTGCTCAGGGATCTGGGGACGCCAGGAGCGGTGTCTGACCGCTCCTGGCCACCAGCACAACCAGCAAATCCCAGGGGCATTCCCAGGCTTTTGGGACAGGGAGCAGCTGCCCACGACAGCGATGAGCCCACTGCTCAGACACCGGTTAAAAATCATCTACAGAGGATTGGGGATGGAATTGCTTCTCCAACAGCCGGGAGGAGCGTGGCCAATGCCACGGGGTGTGGTTGGAAGCCCACCACAAGGGCACAGCTCCTCCTGCTCCCAATCCCGGATCCCGGAGCCGCTCGGGGGAACGCACAGGCACAAGGCGCCAACCGCCCCCCTTAAAGACGGAGAAGAAAAAACCCCAAATCCATGAAAAAAAAAGCTGGAAAACCCGGAGAGGGGGAGGGCGGCGGGCAGGGAGGAGCTGTCAGGGTTGAAACGGGACGTGAATGAGTGGCGGAGCGGGACAGATGTTTCAATGCTCCCCTTGGCAGTGTGAGAAAATTACTGTCCAGTGACCAAATGGCCGGGCCGGTTCCCACCCTCGCTGCTGCCCATTATCCCCGGCACAGGACAAAGGCGGGCAGGGGGGCTGGGCAGGGAGAATCCCATTGTTCCCGCCCGCCCTAATTATGGAAATCTTGTTAATCTATTCAGCAGCGAGGCTGAACTGGGCTTTTGTTCGGGGGTTTTTAGCGGGCGCACCGCCGGGGGTGTCCAACGGCTCAGCGTGGGGATGGGGTGCGCTGCCTCCCCCCCGCCCCGGGAAAAGCCCCGCGAGGCCGTGGGACGCGGGACAGCGTCACGGAGCGGGGGGGCTCCGCTGGAGCGGGGACAGCTCCTCCTCGGCCCCCGAGCGCGGCTGCCCGCGTGTGAAACCCTCCCACGGCCCTTCCCCAGCCCCGCGCTGGTGCTGGGGAGGAAAAATTTTGGGAAAAAAAAAAAAATCCCAGCGGAGCGAGCCCCAGGCAGCATCTGCAGATGGCTGTGATGGCCCCGCAGCCCTGCGGGAATCGAGAGGAGACTCCGCTGGGTTTGGAGGGCAAAAAAGCAGAGAAGAGGAAAGGCATCCAGGCTGGGGAGGCACTAAAGCTGGGGTTTAAACGCAGAAAAATTCACATCCAGGCTGGGGATGCACTAAAGCTGGGGTTTAAACGCAGAAAAATTCACATCCAGGCTGGGGATGCACTAAAGCTGGGGTTTAAACACAGAAAAATTCACATCCAGGCTGGGGAGGCACTAAAGCTGGGGTTTAAACGCAGAAAAATTCACATCCAGGCTGGGGATGCACTAAAGCTGGGGTTTAAACGCGGACAAATTCACATCCAGGCTGGGGATGCACTAAAGCTGGGGTTTAAACGCAGACAAATTCCCCCGAGCCCCAGGAAGAGGGGCTGGCTCATGGAGGGAGTGATGCAGATGGGTCGCATCCCTTTGGGCAGTCCATGTCCAAGGAGCATCCCAGTCCCTGGGTGCCAGGCTGAGCTGCCGAGCCACAGCTCTGGGGTCACCCAGGGCCCACGGTCATCCACAGCTTCATGGTCATCCACAGCTCCATGGTCATCCACAGCTCCATGGTCATCCACAGCTTCATGGTCATCCACAGCTCTCCATGGTCATCCACAGCTTCATGGTCATCCACAGCTCCATGGTCATCCAGGCTTTGTGTTCATCCACAGCTCCATGGTCATCCACAGCTTCATGGTCATCCACAGCTCCATGGTCATCCAGGCTTTGTGTTCATCCACAGCTCCATGGTCATCCACAGCTTCATGGTCATCCACAGCTCTCCATGGTCATCCACAGCTTCATGGTCACCCACAGCTCTCCATGGTCATCCACAGCTCTCCATGGTCATCCACAGCTTCACGGTCATCCACAGCTGCCTGCAGCCTTGGTCCATGGGTCATGGGCCCATGGTCACCCACAGCTCCATGGTCATCCAGGCTTTGTGTTCCTCCACAGCTCCATGGTCACCCACAGCTCTCCATGGTCACCCACAGCTCTCTGTGTTCATCCACAGCTCTCCATGGTCACCCACAGCTCTCCATGGTCACCCACAGCTCTCCGTGGTCACCCACAGCTCCGTGGTCACCCACAGCTCTCCATGGTCACCCACAGCTCCATGGTTGGTCACCCACAGCTCTCCATGGTCATCCACAGCTCCATGGTCATCCACAGCTCCATGGTCATCCACAGCTTCATGGTCACCCACAGCTCCGTGGTCACCCACAGCTCCATGGTTGGCCGTCCAGGCTCCACGGCCATCACGCTGCTGCAATGCTGGTTTAGCTGCTGCTGGCTGCTCCTCGGCTGAGCTTGGAGGGTTCAGGCTTTTTCCAAAACCCACTGAGCACAGAATCGTGGAACCACAGGATCCCACAGAATCACAGAGCGACCAGGCCGGAAGAGACCTTCGAGACCATCGAGTCCAGCCCCTCACCCAAACCCTGGCACCCAGTGCCACGTCCAGGCCTTGTTAACCACACCCAGGGATGGTGACTGCACCACCTCCCCGGGCAGCCATTCCAGAACTTTATCACTTTTTTAGTAAAATCTTTCTCTTAATATCCAACCGAAAGTGGTGCAGCTTAAGGCTGGCTCCTGTTGTTCTGTTAAAAGAAACCCACCCGTGACACCGGGGATGTCACCCCTGACCGTGACACCAGGGCTGCCACAACCCGATCACGACACCAGGGGTGTCACGACCCACCTGTGACACTGGGGGTGTCACAGCCCACCTGTGACACCGGGGATGTCACCCCTGACCATGACACCAGGGCTGCCACAACCCGATCACGACACCAGGGGTGTCACAGCCCACCTGTGACACCTGAGATATCAAAACCCACCCGTGACGCCGGGGATGTCACCCCTGACCGTGACACCAGGGCTGCCACAATCCCATCATGACACCAGGGGTGTCACGACCCACCTGTGACACCTGAGATATCAAAACCCACCTGTGACACTGGGGGTGTCACAGCCCACCGGTGCCACCACAGCACCAGCCAAGGTGCAAGGTCCCACCCCAGCCCCAGCTGGGCAGGGTTCCTTGGCAACCACGGAGTTTCTCCCCAGATTTTTGCCTTTGGCAAATCCATGGGGAGCTGCGGTGACATCCCGGGATGGCGCTGCCACCAGGGCAGGGCCAGGGCACACGTGGCACAGGGCTCTGGGCTGTGCCCACCCCGGGCTCATCCCGGGCTCCACGGTCACTGTGGTCACTCAGAGACCAAGTGCAGAGCAGCTGGACACCAGCGAGCGGCCGATGGGCCGCTGTCCATCTGTCCTTCCTGGCAGCAGCTGAGCCCGGCCCATCTGTCACTGCCAGGACAGACCCGCGGCGCTGGGAAAGGATCCACGGCCTGGGAATTCCGGGCTGAGGGGAAACGGTGAAAGAATCCGGGTGGTGGTGACGAGGAGGTGGGGCAAGAAGTGGATTTGAGGAGTTTTGGTGTGCGGTTCAACAGAAGGAAGGTGGGAGAAAAAGAAAATGGAATAAATTACGGTGAAACAAAATAAAATGGAATAAAATAAAATACGAAATGAAATAAAGTAAAATAAAGTAAAATTTAAAATAAATAGAGTAAAAAATAGAATAGAATAAAAAATAGAATAGAATAAAAAAATAGAATAGAATAAAAAAACAGAATAAAACAGATAATGGTAAAGAATAACAGGGTGGAAGCAGCGCTGGGGCAAAGTTTGGGGTTGGGACTAGGATTAGGGAAATTTGGGGAAATGGGGAAATTTTAGGCTGGGAAATGGGGAAATTTGGTGCCAGGAGCACATCTCCAGCTAATCCTAGGGCAGAAAAAAATTCCTTTTCCTCTCTTTTGGGCAGCCACTCATTGAAAAGTAATCATGATGAGGAAGAGGGTGGCAACTTTGTTCTTTAACTCTGCCTTATTTTGTTCTAAATCAGCCTTCTCAAGGCATCGGTCTGGGGAGGACACCCCAAAATGCTGGTCCAGGGAGACCCTCCAGAATCCTGTCTGAGGAGGACACCCCAAAATGCTGGTCCAGGGAGAAACCCCAAAATCCTGGTCCAGGGAGAAACCCCAAAATGCTGGTCCAGGGAGACACTCCAGAATCCTGTCTGAGGAGGACACCCCAAAATGCTGGTCCAGAGAGAAACCCCAAAATGCTGGTCCAGGGAGAAACCCCAAAATGCTGGTCCAGGGAGACACTCCAGAATCCTGTCTGAGGAGGACACCCCAAAATCCTAGTCCAGAGAGAAACCCCAAAATGCTGGTCCAGAGAGAAACCCCAAATGCTGGTCCAGAGAGAAACCCCAAATGCTGGTCCAGGGAGACACTCCAGAATCCTGTCTGAGGAGGACACCCCAAAATGCTGGTCCAGGGAGAAACCCCAAATGCTGGTCCAGGGAGAAACCCCAAAATGCTGGTCCAGAGAGAAACCCAAAATGCTGGTCCGGGGACAGCACCCTTCACCCCAGCCCAGGGCAAGGCCCCAGGGCATCGCCACCACCACTGCGCTGGCACCAGCGGCATGAAGCCAACCCTCCTGCCTTCTCCAGCCGGGCTCGGGAGGAAGGAGGCAGGAGCAGAGCACCCTTGGCACCCTCCTGGTGGGATGAGCCCTTCACTCAAGCTCCGTCACCCCCGCGCGCGGCCCGGCCTCGCCGCCCTCACCCCTGGCCTTTAATTACACATTTCTGCGGCCATCAGCCCCCTCACCATCAATTACGGCCGCATTGCCCCGCTCCAGCAGCAGCAGGACACGGCCACCAGAGTCAAGGGCTGCGGCTGCAGCGCTCTGGCCCCTCAGAGAAGCACAACTTTCCTCTGGAAAAGTCCGTGAGGAGATCAGAGGAAAGAATGAGAAATAATTCTTATCTTGCTGCACCTGTTGTTGTGAACACGTGGAATGTGTTATGGAGATTCGTTCACCAAAGGGTGGCTTCTTAATTAGCCAGTGGTGATGGTGTTTTAATTAAAGGAGCAAGCAGTTCAACTTGCTGTAGCGAACTAAGGTATTAAAAAGCAATCGGTTGCTTGATGAAGATTATTATTGATCAGCCTTCTGTGGATCAGAAGTCTGCTAATTATTCTAATTACGCTAAATATTCTCAATTATTTTGTGAATCATGGAGTCTATGCTAATTATTACCTGGCCAGGGGCCTGTTGTAATGATAAAGTGCTCTGCAGAGTCTGTGCAAAAGGAGGAAAAGGATGTTCTGGTGGGAGCAAAAAGTGTCCAAAAAGGTCCTGCTGCTCCTTGGGAAATGGGGAGCTTTGATGCCTTGGGAATCAAGGAATACATTTGTGATCCTGCAGTTCTTTAGTGCAGAACTCAAATCTCCAGTTATTGTGTTCACATTTTGGGCAGACACAACAATTCCTCTCCAGGCTGGGATTCAAGGACACCTCAGTGCCTCAAAGAAATGTAAACAAAAGAGATTTGGAGGCAGAAAACTTGGGGTAAATAACTGTGATTGGAACATTAACCCCAATATACAAATGGACCAAATTTATAAAAGTGTGAAAACCCAGGGTCCATTTTTGGGTGTAGCCCCTTGAGGGGGAGGCTTTGTCTGCCCAAAATCTACCTGAAAGCCCTTCAGTAAATAGAAAATAAACTGCTTTTTATTCCCTAAATTCTGTGTGCCCTCTGTTTTTAGGCAGCCCCCAAAAGGCACCAATTTAAGGCCAGGGAGAAGATCCAGCTGCAACCTCCCCGCTGGCAGAGTCCCCCCGGCTGGAGCTGCTGTCACCTCTCAGCGGTGACACAGCAGAGCCTCGGCGCAGGGCGGGCAGAGCCTCCCCACTCGGCCACTACTCAGCTGCTGTTTTGCAGGAGAGACAAGTGTGGGTTAAAGTGCACTTTGTCCTGACATTTGTTTTCACTTTCTTGGGGAAAAAAGGGAAAAAAACCCCAAAAAAACCCCCAAAATTCCGGAGAATTTCTCTCTGGGGGAAAAAGGCCGGCCTGGGTAGCACAGCTCAGGGAGCCTGGCATGGCAGTGGGGTGCCCACTTTGAGGAGGGCACCCTAACCCTGGAGAGGGCACCCTAACCCTGGGGAGGGCACCACAACCCTGGGGAGGGCACCACAACCCTGGAGAGGGCACCACAACCCTGGAGAGGGCATCCCCACCCTGGGGAGGGCACCCGAACCCTGGGGTGGGCACCCTAACCCTGGGGAGGGCACCACAACCCTGGGGAGGGCATCCCCACCCTGGGGTGGGCACCCTAACTCTGGAGAGGGCACCCCCAACCTAGAGAGGGCATCCCCACCCTGGGGAGTGAATCCCACCCTGGGAAAGGGCACCCCATCATCCCAGCCTGGGAGGAGACCCCAGGATCTCCATCCGGGGAGGAAATCTCAGCATCCTGACCAGGGAGGAAACCTCCACATGTGGGTCCAGGGAGGACAGCCCAACATCTGGAACCAGGGTGGAAATCCCAGCATCCTGACCAGGGAGAAAACCTCCACATGTGGATCCAGGGAGGACAGCCCAGCACCCCACCCTGGGGATAAGGGGTGACCATCCTGCCCAGAGAGGGCACACTGACATTCCACCTGGGGAGGACACCCCAAATCCTGCTCCAGGGACACCCCCAGCATGCCAGCCCAGGGCATCACCACCACACCGACCACGCTGGCATCTCCAGAATGAAGCAAACATTTCTGCTCTCCCCTCCTCAAGCTGCGCTCAGGAGAAAGGAGCGGGGAGGAAAACCTCTCCTTGGCGTCCTCCAGCTCTCTCCCAAGGCCTCAGTGGCTTTATCAGGGCCACCACAAAGATCTGGGGCTGCTGATAAGTGACCCAGGCAGGCCCTGGGCCGCTGGGACAATTCAACTGACCTTAACTCCAGCTGCTGCTGGGACACAAGGCCAGGAGAGGTTTTACAGAACCCTCAGCACACAGCAAAACAAACTTTGCTGTGGAGATCTGAGCCCCAGGACTCCAGGACTCCAGGACTCCCAGGTCCTGCTGCCAGAGCCAGGGCTCTGAGCAGCCCCAGCGCCCTGTGCACATCAAGGATGGCATTGCTGGGGCAGGAAAAGACCCAGGATCCCACTCAGGACTCCGAAGAAAGGAGAGAATCCCCGCCATGACGTGACCACGCCAACTCCAGAGGGGGACAAGAACATTCCAGGAGCTGTGGCAGCCAACTCACAGTGGCAAAAGTTTGTAAGGGGATAAATTGGTTTTCAGAACTGGGAATGGGGAGAACTTTATTCCCTGCTTGGCTGCTGATCCAGCAGTGGAAACTTTCCTGTCCTCAGGAACATCTCCTCAAGCAGGAGGATGCCAAAAGAACGGAGTGACCCCATGGCCACTCTGTTTTCACCCCCAAAAAAAACCCTTTAGGATTTTCTCCTCCCGTGGCTGCTGGGAGTGGAGGTTGGATGTGGGGAGAGGCGCAGAACTTCCAGGCAGCTTATCCAGGGGCTTTGGATACGGATCTGGGAGCAGCAGAGGTTTGGGAAAACCGCAGCCCCTGCTTGGGGCAGTCCCTGTGCACAGGCAAAGCACCACCAGGGCCAGAGCCCAGCTAGCAAATAAGGAACAGAGAGGGAGCTGCAGCAGGTGGGAGCTCATCCCTGGGCTCTCCAACAACTGAATTCCACATCCCACAGCATCCAGGGAAAACCGCCTCGGAGATCTCTCAGCGTTTATTCCATGTTTTTTCCCTAGAAATTGAGGAACTTTGATGGGACACAGCGCAGGTTTGGGTTCCAGGAGCAGCCAAGATGCTCCTAAAACCCCAGGAGGGGGAAAAGGGCTGGGAAAAGGGAGGAGGGAGAGAGGAGAAAACACCGGCTCCAGATAAGCAATTGTTAACATGATCCATATGGTACACAACGCTCTGTTTAACCCAAATGATAATGGCAAAAGGGAGGAATGCAGCGGGGCTCGGCGGGAGAACAAAGGCGGCCACAGAACCTTCCCTGCTCCAGGAATTCCCAAATGGAAGAGCTGAAACCTTTCCCTGCTCCAGGAATTCCCAAATGGAAGGGCTGAAACCTTTCCCTGCTCCAGGAATTCCCAAATGGAAGGGCTGAAACCCTTCTCTGCTCCAGGAATTCCCAAATGGAAGGGCTGAAACCCTTCCCTGCTCCAGGAATTCCCAAATGGAAGGGCTGAAACCCTTCTCTGCTCCAGGAATTCCCAAATGGAAGAGCTGAAACCCTTCCCTGCTCCAGGAATTCCCAAATGGAAGAGCTGAAACCTTTCCCTGCTCCAGGAATTCTGAGCTGCTGAGCACAAAACCCTTCCCTGCTCCAGGAATTCCCAAATGGAAGAGCTGAAACCCTTCTCTGCTCCAGGAATTCCCAAATGGAAGAGCTGAAACCTTTCCCTGCTCCAGGAATTCCCAAATGGAAGAGTGAAACCCTTCCCTGCTCCAGGAATTCCCAAATGGAAGGGCTGAAACCCTTCCCTGCTCCAGGAATTCTGAGCTGCTCAGCACAAAACCCTTCTCTGCTCCAGGAATTCCCAAGTGGAAGAGCTGAAACCCTTCCCTGCTCCAGGAATTCCCAAATGGAAGGGCTGAAACCCTTCCCTGCTCCAGGAATTCCCAAGTGGAAGAGCTGAAACCCTTCCCTGCTCCAGGAATTCCCAAATGGAAGAGTGAAACCCTTCCCTGCTCCAGGAATTCCCAAATGGAAGAGCTGAAACCTTTCCCTGCTCCAGGAATTCTGAGCTGCTGAGCACAAAACCCTTCCCTGCTCCAGGAATTCCCAAGTGGAAGAGCTGAAACCCTTCCCTGCTCCAGGAATTCCCAAATGGAAGAGTGAAACCCTTCCCTGCTCCAGGAATTCCCAAATGGAAGAGCTGAAACCTTTCCCTGCTCCAGGAATTCCCAAATGGAAGAGCTGAAACCTTTCCCTGCTCCAGGAATTCCCAAATGGAAGAGCTGAAACCCTTCCCTGCTCCAGGAATTCCCAAATGGAAGAGCTGAAACCCTTCCCTGCTCCAGGAATTCCCAAATGGAAGAGCTGAAACCCTTCCCTGCTCCAGGAATTCCCAAATGGAAGAGCTGAAACCCTTCCCTGCTCCAGGAATTCTGAGCTGCTGAGCACAAAGCCCTTCCCTGCTCCAGGAATTCCGAGCAGGGACAGCCCGAGGCTGTTTCCCCTTCCCTGCTCCAGAGGAATGAGGGGACAGAGCTGGTGGCTTTACCCCCATTCCCCACTCCAGGAATTGCGGCTGCTCCCCCAAAACCCACCTGGCTCTCTCCTTCCCCTCGCCAAAACTGCCAAAGCACGGAGCAGGGAGTGAAGCCACAGCTGTCAGCAGTGCAATGAATATATCTGTATTTATAACAAGCAGTAACTTCTAAGTAATTCATATTTTCATGATCAGTAACAAATGGAAATGAGAGCTGCGTGGATGTAAACACCGAGCCCATTCCCCTGGGGTCTGGGGTGAATTCAGCCCTGGGTGTTTATGTTATTGCAGGATCCCGTGGCTTTCCAGGGAACACAATACAGTACGTGCCATTCATTATCCCGGCAGTCCCCCAAGAGAAAATGTCAACACACTTCTGCCGGAGAGAGCTAAAACAAATGTTTAATGTGATAAACAACTGCCAGGCCCCGGCCCCCACCGAAATGTTTAATTCAGAAGCACCTCGAGAGCAAACAGGCGCCGGAGCACCCACACGGGAGCCCTGGCGGGAGCCTCATCAATTCCCATCAGGAAATGCATCCTGAGCCCTCAGAGCGCCCCGCACCCTCCCCCAGAGCCGCGTCCTCACCAAACGCCAAGTTCTGCCCAAAATTCCGTTCCACACCCGAAATCTGTCACAAAACCAGGATGCGTTCAACGAGAACGGTAATTTTGGGGATCCCGGAGTAAAACTAGGAGTGATGCGAACCAGCACATGGCGCCTCCAAACCCAGGAGAGTTTAAACTGGAATACACAGCATAAAGTGATTTCAAACCCGTGCTGATGCTCTTTTCCCCCTGAGCGAGAAAATGCCAACTTCGCAAAAAAAAAAAAAAAAAAAGGAGATTTAAGGAGATTTCAGGCACAGCTTCCATTTCAAAATCCCCTTCAGCTCCTCAATGCCGCGACTGTTTTGAAGGCGAGCGCTCCGGCGTGCGCTTGACGTGCGCCAGCGGCTGTGGGAGCCGGCATTGTTCCAGGGGGTGAGGGAGGAGGGAGCGAGGAGGGCAAGGCAGGAGGGAGGGAGGGAGGATGGATGGATGGATGGATGGATGGACGGACGGACGGACGGACGGACAATCTACCGCACCCTCTGGGCTTCAGTCAGGGTCAGGCTCAGGATTTGGTCAGCCCTGCGCCCCGGCTCCCCTCGGGGCCGGGATCCCCTCGCAGCCCTCCCCGCTCCCCGCATGTCACCGGCGCGGCCCCCGCCGCTCCCCGCGCCCTTTCTGGGGGAAGCGGCGAGGGAGGGGACGGCCCAAGGCCGAGGCAGCGGGGCTGCCCCGCTCCCCGCAGGCTCGGGCTCCTCGCTGACCGCTCCGCGCCGCCCGGCTCGGCCGCTTTCTGCCCAGCGCGGGGGATGCTCGGCCGGGCCGCCCCGCATCCCCCCGGCCGCACTCACCTCCTCATGCCGGCGGGCCCTCAGCGCAGCCCGGGAGGCCGTGCCGGGCGCCGCATCCTGCGCTGCCGCCCGGACAATGCGGGGCGGCGCGGCGGCCCCGGGCGGGCGGCGGGGGCTGGGGCCGGGCTGGGGCTGGGGCCGGGGCCGGGGCCGGGGCCGCGGCCAGGGCCTGGGCTGGGGCTGCCCCCGCCTCCCACCGCCCACCGCCCACCGCCCACCGCCCACAGCCCGCCCCCGAGGCGCGGCGGGGCGGAGCGGGGATGGCGAGGGGCGCGCTGCGCTCCGGCCGGAGGGGCAGCGGCCGCGGGAGATCCGCGCAGCTCTGCGCACCCTGGGTGTGACCCCAGCATCCCCGCGCAAGCCCAGAGTCCCGGCAGCCGCGCAAGCCGAGCCCCTGCAGCCCCGGATCCGTGTACCCCAATCCCCAGCATCCCGATATCCGTGTACTCCAATCCCCTGCATCCCGATATCCGTGTACCCCAATCCCCTGCATCCCGGCATCCGTGTACCCCAATCCCCTGCATCCCGGCATCCGTGTACCCCAATCCCCTGCAGCCCCGGATCCGTGTACCCCAATCCCCTGCATCCCGGCATCCGTGTACCCCAATCCCCTGCATCCCGATATCCGTGTACCCCAATCCCCTGCACTCCAGCATCCCAATATCCGTGTACCCCAACCCCCTGCACCCCAGCATCCCGATATCCGTGTACCCCAATCCCCTGAGCCCCAACACTCCTTACCCTGTTCCCCCAGCTCCCCACCCCCTAACCCTCTGCTCCCCAATATCCCACTCCCCGTCTCCCCTCTTCCCTGCACCCCAACCCCTTGCACCCCGAACACCCCCGACCCCCAAACACCCCCGACCCCTGAATAGCCCCTGACCCCTGCACCCAAACACCCCTGACCCCGAACAAACACCCCTGACCCCTGCACCCTGAACACACCCAAACACCCCCGACCCCCTGCACCCCAAACACCCCCGACCCCCTGCACCCCCGACCCCCTGCACCCCAAAAGTCCCTGCCCCTGCCCCCCACGCCCCCGGCCCTGTTTCCCCCCCTGCCCCTGCACCCCAAGCCCAGCCCCGAGGCCGCGGCCGATCCCCGCAGGGAGCCCTGCTCGGGCCGGGTCCCGCTCAGCTGCCCGGCCGAAACCCCAAATGCCTGGAATATTTTCCTGCTATCAGCTTCCCGTGCAGAAATAAAGCAGTTGCCCCAAGGATCGTGTGTCCCGGGGACAGGGCCATGGGACAAGCTGTTTGTTAGGGCATTATGCACCCCTCAAACACCCCATGGCCACCCCTCAAACACCCCATAGCCACCCCTGACACCCCCATACCCACCCCCAAAAATCCCAATATCCTCCCCTAAAAAATCCCAATATCCACCCCTAAAAAATCCCAATATCCTCCCTAAAAAATCCCAATATCCATCCCTAAAAAATCCCAATATCCACCCTTAAAAAAATCCCAATATCCTCCCCTGAAAACCCCAATATCCACCCCTAAAAATCCCAATATCTTCCCCTAAAAAATCCCAATATCCTCCCCTAAAAATTCCCAATATCCTCCCCTAAAAATCCCAATATCCACCCCTAAAAACCCCAATATCCTCCCCTGAAAACCCCCATACCCACCCCCAAAAATCCCAATATCCACCCCTAAAAAATCCCAATATCCTCCCCTAAAAAATCCCAATATCCTCCCCTGAAAACCCCCATATCCACCCCTAAAAATCTCAATATCTTCCCTAAAAATCCCAATATCCTCCCCTAAAAACCCCAATATCCTCCCCTGAAAACCCCCATATCCCCTGAAAACTCTGCTCTTTGGGATCAGCTGGGCAGCGGCTCTGGGCAAAAAATTCTGGTTCTTCAGCCCTAAAATTCCCCTTTTTTTGGGTGGATTTCCCCCAAGAACGCCTTGTAGCTGCCTCACTTCTGCTCTCAGGGCCCCTGGTCTGTTTTAATTAACCAGCCTTGGCTTTTCCCTGATGGAATCATATCATGGCATCATTCCCTCATCCCAACATTGTCACATCCCTGAGTAATTAGGGAACATTTTTCTTTTCAAGGACAGAATGGGAATATTTTTCAATTTTCAAAATTCAGTATTTGAGTATGGAATATTTTTCAATTCAAGGGCAGAATTCCCTGTCCTTGAATTCCATCTGTCCTTTTCAGGTGTTGGAGCTGCAGAAGTCTCTGCCTGGGCCCTCCTGGATGACACAATCACCTCGATTAATTAATTAATGAATTAATTAGCTTCCAGCAGCAGATTCTGCAGAGCCAGAACTCACAGCTGTGACTTTGGCTGTCCCCAAACCAGAATCTGGCGGCACTAATCCCAGAGAGCCGTAAAACCAGCTGTAAAACCACATTTACTGCAGGTCTGCTTTCACTAGGTACGAGCTGCCTTTTATTAAACCGGGAAATTCGGATTTCTGGAGAGTTCAGCCTCACCTCATTAACCGAGGAAAAGCTGGATGGGAACTGCGGGGTCACGCAGTTTATTTGCACTAATCACTCCCCGCGATTCCTCTCAAAAATTGCCTCAAATTAATCAAAAGTCCCAATTGGTTAATGGCTCCCGTTTGATCAGCGATAGGAGCCATCAGCAGAAATCCGTGCTGACACTTTCTCCTCAGGAGCTCCGGGCTTTCTCTTCTCCCACAGGGCAGCAGGCATTCCACGGCTCGCGTTGGGCTTTAAAATCCAAATATGACAATTCCAGCACCGTGCACGTGGGATTTTTGCTGCTGGTTCATGGAGGGGCGACTCCTCCCTCGGGCGCCTCTTTGGGGCCACCTAAAATCAGAGGCCAGACAGAATTTAGGGAATAAAAAAGCAGGTTTATTTCTATTTATTGAAGGGCCTTCAGGGAGATTTGGGGCAGACAAAATTGAAAAAAAATGACAATGGCTCATAGGTTTTTGTATTTTCATAAGTTTGGTCCAGAAGAAGGAAGGGGAAGAGGAAGAGGAGGAGGAGAAGGAGAAGGAGAAGGAGGAGGAGAAGGAGAAGGAGAAGGAGAAGGAGAAGGAGAAGGAGAAGGAGAAGGAGAAGGAGAAGGAGAAGGAGAAGGAGAAGGAGGAGGAGAAGGAGGAGGAGGAGGAGAAGGAGAAGGAGAAGGAGGAGGAGGAGGAGGAGGAGGAGGAGGAGGAGGAGGAGGAGAAGGAGAAGGAGAAGGAGAAGGAGAAGGAGAAGGAGAAGGGGAAGGAGAAGGGGAAGGAGAAGGAGAAGGAGGAGGAGGAGGAGGAGGAGGAGGAGAAGGGAGAAGGAGAAGGAGAAGGAGAAGGAGAAGGAGAAGGAGAAGGAGGAGGAGAAGGAGGAGGAGGAGAAGGAGGAGGAGGAGGAGAAGGAGAAGGAGAAGACGGCACTCTGGGAGCAGCTGTTGCTGTTCTGCTCCAAACATCAGAACTTTATTCCAGAAATCTTTCAGCAGGGGCTAAACAGAGGGCAAAGAACCTTGTGGGGAAGTGTCACCCATTTTGGGGACGCGCCGTGCCACCCTCCGCTGTAATAAACATAATAAACATAATAAACATAATAAACATAATAAACATAATAAACATAATAAACACAATTCCAATTCTAATTTTAGCTAATTAGAGAGTGTTTGTCCGCGGTTTCTGGTTTAACGGCTCCGCCCCCAGCAGTGACTCGAACTCTTCCCAGGCCCCAGCTCCCTCCAGCCTGACAGCACCAACCCACGAACGATCTTAGAGCCCCGTGCCAGGTGATTGATGCCCCGCAAGGCCCGAGCTATTTCCATTTACCTGATTTATGACTCTTACATAAAATTACTGAGAGCTGCTGATTTATTTGCAGGATCTTTGCTGCTTTCTCCCCGTATCGCATTTGGTTGGTTGGTTTGGTTTTTTGTTTGGTTAGGGTTGGGATTAGATGTGGAAGAGGTGGTATTTTTGTTTATTATTTTTTATTTATATGACATATTAAAATGTGTATATTTATATTACTAATATATAAAAATATATAAATATAAAATTTGATGTAAATATATTTATATATAAAAAGTTATATAAATTTATTTATCACATATTGGTATAAATACATGATTTAATATGTAATGTAATATAATATATACTCTATAAGTTATAATATATAATTTATTTCTATTATATTAATAAATTTATATTTTTAATAAGTTGTGAATTTTACAGTACTTTATTAACAAGTTATTAAATTAAATTTATCTCCCTCTACAAAGTTTTTAAAGGGTAAATTGTAATTAAGAAATGACACTTCAGTCATTTTACTTTTAACATAATAACAAATTACTTGTGCTTGCATTGTGGGCTTTTTTATCTAATTGCACACTACCACTCAAATTTATGAAGAAGAAGGAGCAGCTACTACTTTAAAACTTCTATCTTGTTTTAGAAATATTACTATTTATATTAATATACACAACATATAATCTTATATAATATGTAATGGTGTAATTATATATTAAATATTGTATCTATTTAATATATTTCTATTACTATATATATGTTACTACTCTAAAAAACTATGTTTTCTGTTTTGTGCTATTACACACTGCTATTTAAACTACACACTGGTAAATGAGCAGGAATTGGGGATGTGGCACGGGGAATATTTTCCTGCAGAAATAAAAGAGTTGCCCCAAGGACAGTGTGTCACACGGGACAGCTTTATTATTTATTTATTATTTATTATTTGTTATTTATTATTTGTTATTTGTCAAGTATTATTTATTATTTAATATTTATTATTTAATATTTATTATTTGTTAATTATTAATTATTATTTATTGGCACCGAACCCTCCCCAGGGTTTGGTGCCCTCAGGGGGTGCTGGGGACCCCCGGGACCCCCCGGCTCTGTCCGGAGCACCAAGGGAGTCTTGCAGCTCCGAGTTTTGCAGCTCCGAGTTCCTCAGCTCCGAGTTCCACAGCTCCGAGTTCCTCAGCTCCGAGTTCCACAGCTCCGAGTTCCTCAGCTCCGAGTTTTGCAGCTCCGAGTTTTGCAGCTCCGAGTTTTGCAGCTCTGAGTTCCACAGCTCCGAGTTCCACAGCTCCGAGTTTCGCAGCTCCGAGTTTCGCAGCTCTGAGTTTCGCAGCTCCGAGTTTTGCAGCTCCGAGTTCCACAGCTCCGAGTTCCACAGCTCCGAGTTTTGCAGCTCCGAGTTTCACAGTTCCGAGTTCCGCAGCTCCGAGTTTCGCAGCTCCGAGTTCCACAGCTCCGAGTTTCGCAGCTCCGTCTGCCACATCTGGTTGTGCTTAAAAACCCACGGGGTTGACGAGGCTTCTCCAGCCAGGCCCAAACTGGAAAACTGGAGCTGGGACTGGGATTGGGACTGGGCTGGGGCTGGGGAGGGTCCCTGGGCTCAGCAGCCCCACTCCCACTCGTGCATTAAGTTTTAGATTTTATATTTTAGATTTTATTTCTTTATTTTTATCTTTTATATTTAGATTTCATATTATAGATTCTGTGCTGCAGTTCTGAGATCCGTGTTGTGATGCCTCAGGTTTTAGGTTGATAGACTTTAAATTTTATATTTTTCAGATTTTTGTGCTGCCCAAGGCGGATCCATTGAGGAGATCCTTTTAACAAACCCCTACTTTATCCTTTAACTCTGTCTAGTCTGTGTTCTAGTTCAGCCTTCCCAAGGCATCACCGCTTCAACGCGACCCATCTCTGAGCCTGCCTCAGTTTCCCTCCCTGTCTCTGTGTGAAGGCTGGACGTGACCCTCAGCGTGCTCGGTGGTCCTGGGCAGCCCCACTGGTGATCGCCGAGCCCCAGAGCACCCCAGGGACCGTCCCCACCCCCCCGAAAAAGCAGAAGCTCCACTCTCAGCTTCATTTACCCAATGAAATCCCTGTCCACGCCGAGGAGCTGCTGCAAGGGGAGCAGGGAGGGACTCCCAGCAGCTCTTTGTTCCACCCGTTTGTACAAGGAAATTCACTGTCCAGCCCTGAGATCCCCCTCGCCCCAGGGCAAACACATCCCCTTAATTAAAAACAAAAATAGTCCCGTGGATGTGAGAACAATCCGGGGATGAGCCACCAGCGCGGAGCTTGGGGCTGGCTCTGGCTGTGGGTTTCATCCCCAAAAATTCCCCCAAAATTCTGCCCAAATCTGCCTTTTTTTTTTATTCCTTTCATCCCTCCGACTCCTGCCTGGTTTCTCACCCTGGTTTTTTTTATTTTCAGCCAATGAAACATTTCCACCTGAAGTGAAAGCTGGATTTTCTCCCGGAGGATTTGGTCCCACAGAGCCGTGGGCCTCAGCAGGGTGGAGCTTCCCCGAGGATGCCGCAGCGAAGGGGAGCCCTGGGCGGTCAAGCAGCATCTGTGCAGCCCCAGCACAATCCCTCCCGACCCCTTTTTCCCAGTTGTTTTTTTCCAGGGGGCCCAAAATTCCTTGGCCCCGCTGCCCCCCAGCCGAGGCCTGCCCGTGTGGGAGCAGAGAGGAGGCAAGGCTCCTCCTGCGTCCAAGAGGAGCAAGAGCAGATGGGGTCTCACAGCCCCTTCCCCCGAGTCTTAAACTGGCTTCATTTAAACCTGGCTCGGTGCCGCGGAGAGCTGCAGTGGCAGGAGGGGATGGGATGCCCACAGGCGATGGGATCCCCTTCCCCGAGTCTTAAACTGGCTGAATTTAAACCTGGCTCGGTGCCAGAGCAGGGCTGCAGTGGCAGGACGGATGGGATGCAAAGGCCGCAGGCCTTGTGTGGGACCCCCAGTTTCTAAACGGGTCCCCTTTTCAGAGATTCAGAGCCCCTCCACAATGTGGAGCTTGACAGGGTAACCCGAGCAATCCAGCCCCGGCTCTTTAATTTTAGGCAGAGACGTCCCCAAATTTTGCCATCAAAGGCTCGTTTGCCCCTTGTGTTTAACCCCAGCAGTTTCTAAACGCTCCCAGTCCCCTTCCCGGACAAAATTGGAGCAGGCAGGCCCCAATGGGTTCACAATGGAGTCTTGTTTCTGGCCCCCGAGATGCCTCAGTAAAAGCTCTTTAAAATAATGACTCCACCACCACCACGCGGGCAGATGGACAAACCAGCTGGGACAATGGCAGATATTTATGCCTGAGGAACAGGCGGAGCCCTCCACTGAGGGGCCACCTGGAGCCATGGAATGGTCCCCAAGGGACGAGGAGGTCACCTGGACAAAATGTCAGCAGGCTGGAATGGTTGGGTTCACACCTTGGAGGTGCGTTGGTGGAATGTCAAACCTGGAATGGTTGGAAGGTAAAATAATGCTCAGCAGCCACCTCGGCGGGCAGATGGACAAACCAGCTGGGATGGGTGGCAGAGGGAGCGTGGGCACTGCCTGAGGAACAGGCTCTGGCCTCCACTGAGGGCCACCTGGAGCCATGGAATGGTTGGAAGGGACTTGGAGGTCACCTGGCTGGAATGTCAAACCTGGAATGGTTGGAAGGGACCTTGGAGGTCACCTGGCTGGAATGTCAAACCTGGAATGGTTGGAAGGGACCTTGGAGGTCACCTGGGTGGAATGTCAAACCTGGAATGGTTGGAAGGGACCTTGGAGGTCACCTGGGTGGAATGTCAAACCTGGAATGGTTGGAAGGGACTTGGAGGTCACCTGGGTGGAATGTCAAACCTGGAATGGTTGGAAGGGACCTTGGAGGTCACCTGGTTGGAATGTCAAACCTGGAATGGTTGGAAGGGACTTGGAGGTCACCTGGGTGGAATGTCAAACCCACCAAAGGTCCGGCTGGGTGCTGTGTCCATCCCTGGACACAGGAGAGGCCTGATGAGGTGTGAGGGACCTGCAGAGGCTGCTTTAGCCCATCATCAGCTGGTGTGGTTGTGGGGAATCCCATGTCCCAAGTCCACACAATGCCAAAAAGTCTGTGTTATAACGCTCAGCGTGATTCTTCTAGATTTTTATTTTCTAACCCTCAGCATGGTTCTCCTGGAACCTTCTAGGAAGCGTTTCCTTGGGAAGGGCCTTCGGGCTGCACCCCAGTCTGCTCCGAAGGGGTGACCTCCCTTTGATTCACCAGCACAGCTGGAGCCCAGCGCTGTGAGCGACCCAGCTCCAGAGAAACGAGAAAATCCCGGAAACGCCTTCAGCATGGCTGGTGGGGCCGGAGCTCCACAGAACCCTCACAGCAGCCCCATCTCTGCTTCCTCCCCCCAGCAGAGGACGAGGCCACAGCTCTGCATGCTCTGGTGGCCTTGCCCGCGGGAGGACGCTGCAGGACAGCCACAGAAGGGTCTCTGTGCCAGAGCTGGGGACGTGAGCGGGGTTGCCCACGGGTGAGGAAGCCACGCCGACGCCCGGCAGGACGGTCCAGGCCCAGCTCACTGAGAGAGGAGCAGCATTAGCAGATAAGGGAGGAGGTCAGCGCTGCACTGCTAAATCCTTGACCTGTTGTTTAAAAGGTCGGGCAGAGTTCAATGGACTACTCCAGGTCAATTCACTCAATTAAAATATTAGAGGTTGGAGGTGGGAGCGGGGAGATGGAGGTGATTGGCGTCTCTTGGCAGTGGAAGGGGATTAGGGATGATGTTGGAGCGTCCTGGTGGGCAAAGGAACGTGCAGCAAGACGCAAGAGGCAGAGGTTGATTCCCAAATTGAGACCGCGTGTGACCGTGCTCGCAGGGGTTCTTGGATGGGGGAACACACGAAGATCTGACTCCATGTTTCAGAAGGCTTGATTCATCATTTTATGATATATATTACATTAAAACTGTACTAAAAGAATAGAAGAAAAGGTTTCATCAGAAGGCTGGCTAAGAATAGAATAGCAAAGACAAAGGCTTCGGACAGACAGTCCGAGCCAGCTGACTGCGATTGGCCATTAATTAGAGACAACTCAATGAGACCAATCCCAGACGCCCCTGCTGCATTCCACAGCGGCAGATAACTGTAGGAGGCCCTTGAAAATCTATGTATTGTGTAAGTGGCCCTTGAGTCCATGGAAAATATATCTGTACTGTATTGGAATATCTTTGCCCCAGCAGGTCCCAGTTATTCGTGATGGGCTGCAGCTGTGGCTGGTCACGGTAACTGGGATAAAAGGGGTGGGCTGGGCAGTCAGGGAGAGCCTTGGAGGAGCCCTGGCTGAGGAAGACCCCGAGTCTGTGCTGCGAAGATCTGCTGCCCATGAGACAACACCAGAAAGGTACAGGACTCTAGAAATGCTAAATACAACAGATAACCATTGATTACATTTTGTTCCTGAGGCCTCTCAGCTTCTCAGGAGGAAAAATCCTAAGGAAAAGGTTTTCCATAAAAGATGTCTGCGACAATCGTGGAATCACCGAGGTTGGAAAAGCCCTCCAGGACCATCGAATTAACCCGGCAGTGTCACCCCCATCACCACCCTACACCCTTCTGCGCCCCAAAGTGGGGTTTGGGTGTGGCGAGACAAAACCTCTGGCCATGAGCCCAGCGGTCAGCGGAGCTCGTCCCAGGCTCAGGAGCCCAAACTCGGCAGATGCCACTGGGGCTAAGAGAGGACAATCCATGGACCTCCGTGTCCCCGTGTGCCACCACCAGGCCCTGGAACGCCACCATGCACAGACCAAGCGGCAAAGCAGGGGTGGCACCTGCCAGAACAATCTCCCCATAAATATTTGAGAAGGGTTTGAACAACGCCCCGTGGGGCTGGGGGTGGTTCACGGCTCTTCCCCTGACTGCGGAGGGTCTGCATTGTGGGGTTTTTTCCACGTCCATAAATCACTGCTCTCTGTGGCCCCTGCCCAGGCCCTACGCAATTTGGGTTGGGTTATAAACGGGACTCTGGGCTCTTTCAGGCAGCTCTGGGCTCCCATCCCAACCCCAAAAATGATCCCAGGACTGCCTCCACCCCAAACTGTTCTGGCTTTTTGGAACAACACCCAGGTCCTTCCCTGTGGGGCTGGAGTGGCTGGAGGGCTCTTCCCTGAGCCTGGAGGGTCTGCATTGTGGGGTTTATTTCCACGTCCATAAATCACTGCTCTCTGTGGCCCCGGCACAATTCAGTTTTGGTTAAAAACAGAATCTTGGGCTTTTTCAGGTTGATAAAGGCCCAGGAAGCTCTGGGTTCCCATCCCAACCCCAAAAAAGAGCTCAGGAGTTGCCTCCACCCCGAACCAACCGTTCTGGGGTTTTTGGAACAACTCCCCATGGGGCTGAGCTGGCTGGAGGGCTCTTCCCTGAGCCTGGAGGGTCTGCATTGTGGGGTTTATGTCCACGTCCATAAATCACTGCTCTCTGCGGCCCTGCCCAGGCCCTACACAATTCATTATAAATGGGGTTGGGTTATAAATGGGATCCTGGGCCCTGGCAGGCTGATAAAGGATAAATGGGATCCTGGGCCCTGGCAGGCTGATAAAGGATAAATGGGATCCTGGGCCCTGGCAGGTTGATAAAGGATAAATGGGATCCTGGGCCCTGGCAGGTTGATAAAGGATAAATGGGATCCTGGGTCCTGGCAGGCTGATAAAGTGGGGCCTGGGATCCTGGATCCTGGCAGGTTGTCTAAAGGGGCGTGGGGATCCTGGGGTTTGGGGCAGGTTGATCCTGTGGGGTTTGGGGCCATGGTGATCCCGTGGGGTTTGGGGCCATGGTGATCCCGTGGGGTTTGGGGCTGTGGTGATCCCGTGGGGTTTGGGGCAGTGGTGATCCCGTGGGGTTTGGGGCTGTGGTGATCCCATGGGGTTTGGGGCTGTGGTGATCCCAGCCTGGGTTTGGGGCTGTGGTGATCCCGTGGGGTTTGGGGCAGTGGTGATCCCACGTTGATCCCATCCCAGGACCAGCACCAGGCCCATCCCAGAGCCTCCTCCCGGCCCCAGGCTGGGCCCCGTGGCCACTGCAGCCCCCTGCCCACCCCAGGACCCCCAAACCCGAGGCGGGGCAGGGACCTTCCCCCAGCACAGCCAGCCCACATCGGCCCCAGCGCTGCCTTGAACAGCTCCAGCGATAAAAACCCTTTATTGGAAACACATGGGGGATTTATGGGGGACATCAAAGTGGGAAGGAGCTTTACACAGCAAAGGGCAGGCCCAGCAGAAGGCATCTGCTGTTCCAGCAGGCGGAGGCCTTGGGGCGGCCCCACAAACGCAAAGGGCTTGGGGCGACCCCACAAACTCAAAGGGTTTGGGGCGACCCCACAAACTCAAAGGGTTTGGGGTGACCCCACAAAATCAAAGGGTTTGGGGTGACCCCACAAACCTGAGGGGTTTGGGGCGACCCCACAAACCTGAGGGGTTCGGGGTGACCCCACAAACCTGAGGGGCTTCAGGAGACCCCACAAACTCAAAGGGTTTGGGGTGACCCCACAAACCTGAGGGGTTCGGGGTGACCCCACAAACTGGTGGCGCGCTGCTCCTTTCATTCTGTCCTTGGGGGTCAAGGCAGGGTTGGCAAAACAAAACCCACAAAACATGTAAAACCTGTAAAACATGTAAACCCACAAAACGTGTAAACCCCACAAAACATGTAAAACCCACAAAACATGTAAACCCACAAAACATGTAAAACCCACAAAATATGTAAACCCCACAAAATATGTAAACCCCACAAAACGTGTAAAATCCACAAAATATGTAAATAGATTAAGTAGATTAAATATAATAAACAGATTAAATATATGTAACAAATATAATTTCAAAAATATTATAAAATATATTTAAAGCTGATGGATGATGCTTGCCATGAAGGGAGTGAGTAAATATATTAAATATATTAAATATATGAAAACATATTCAATACATTCAATAGATTCACTATGTTTTAAAATATATTGAACAATCTATCATAAAATACATTTAAAGCTGTTGGATGACATCATGGAAGGAGTGATGAAATATAGTAAATATATGAAATATATTAAATAGATCAACTATATTAAAATATATTCAATAGATTCAATAGATTCACTATATTTTAAAATATATTGAACAATCTATCATAAAATACATTTAAAGCTGTTGGATGACATCATGGAGGAGTGATGAAATATAGTAAATATATGAAATATATTAAATAGATCAACTATATTAAAATATATTAAATATATCTAATATATTCAATATAGTCAATAGAATAAATAGATTAAGTAGATTAAATAAATAAAATATATTATATAGATTTAAAAAATATTTTAAAATCTATTTTTTGAAATCTATTTTTTAAATCTATTTTTTAAAATCTATTTTTTGAAATCTATTTTTTGAAATCTATGTAAAAGTCTCTGGTAGAGCGCATTTGGAGCTGATGGATGATCTCGTCATGGAGGGAGCGCCGCTGTCACTTCTGTCCCTCCTCAGCCTCGATTTATCTTCTTTACAGCGGGGCTGCAGCGCCGGCACCATCTGCGGCCCCACAAATGCAATTATGGGGGAAAAAGGGAAAATCGGAGCCTCCCTGCTCCCAGATTTCATGCGAACCTCGCAGAGGAACCCGGAATTACTGCCCGCACCCCAGGGAGCTCCCGCTGCAGCAGGGTTTTTATTTTCGGGATAATTACAGGAATTTGCAAGGCTGATTTGCTCATTTTCTCCCCCCTCCCCCTCCTCAAAAAGAAAAAAAATCCAAAAACCAAACCCAACAAAAAGCAGAGTGAAATTGAAATTGATCTGCGGAGCTGGCCAGAGGTAATTTAATCAGCAAAACCTCTCTGCCGGCATTAATTTGGGGGGGTTTTAACCCCAAGGTCCTAAATGAAACACGAGGATGTGGGGTGGGAGAGGATCCTAAATGAAATAAAATGGGAGCATTTCGGGTTGGGAATGGATCCCAAATTCGATTAAACGGGAGATACTGGGCTGGGAACAGATCCTACGTTAGACACGAGTGTTGGGGTGGGAACAGGATCTGAATTGAACAGGAGGATGCTGGGGTGGGAATGGATCCCAAATTCTATTAAACTGGAGATACTGGGCTGGGAACAGATCCTACGTTAAACACGAGAGCTGCGGTGGGAATGGATCCCAAATTCAATTAAACTGGAGATATTGGGCTGGGAACAGATCCTACGTTAAACACGAGTGTTGGGATGGGAATGGATCCCAAATTCAATCAAACTGGAGATACTGGGCTGGGAACAGATCCTACGTTAAACACGAGTGTTGGGGTGGGAACAGGATCTGAATTGAACAGGAGGGTGCTGGGGTGGGAATGGATCCCAAATTTGATCAAACTGGAGATATTGGGGTGGGAACAGATCCTACGTTAGACACGAGTGCTGGGATGGGAACAGGATCTGAATTGAACGGGAGGATGCTGGGGTGGGAATGGATCCCAAATTCAATTAAACGGGAAATATTGGGCTGGGAACAGATCCTACGTTAAACACGAGTGTTGGGGTGGGAATGGATCCCAAATTCGATTAAAGGGGAGATATTGGGGTGGGAACAGATCCTACGTTAAACACGAGTGTTGGGGTGGGAACAGGATCTGAATTGAACGGGAGGATGCTGGGGTGGGAATGGATCCCAAATTCAATTAAACTGGAGATATTGGGGTGGGAACAGATCCTACGTTAAACACGAGTGCTGGGGTGGGAACAGGATCTGAATTGAACGGGAGGGTGCTGGGGTGGGAATGGACCCTAAATAAAACGAGAGGATTTGGGGAAGGGAGCAGATCCTAAATTAAATTACACAGGAGGATTTTGGGGTGGGAACGGGAGCTGTGGGGTTTCAACCAGAAATCCAGAACCTCTCCCCAGTCCCTATGGAGCAGAAAATGAGAAAAATGGCATTTATAACCCACCCAAGTCTGTAATTGCTGCCTGTGCCAGGGCTGGATCCCCTCTGCACTATGAAATTCTGCCTGGAATAAGGGAACTAAAGTCACATTTCTATTTTATTTTGGGTTTTTTCCCCAAAGTTCACCTCTCCTCACCACCTTGCATGTCCAGGCGTTGCTTTATGGTTTTAATGGGAATGATATTATATATAATATATAAGTTTTATAATTGTTATAATTATTATATTTTATAATATAATATATAGTTATTTTATCATAATATTTAATGCATTATAATTTTCTATAATATTATAATATATAATTATTAATTTAAAAATTATTATAATTATTATAAGTTATAATATAGAACTTATATATAATTTATTATAATAAATAAATATAAAACTTTGTATTTATTTATTATAAAAAATTATAAAATTTTAAAAAATTATTATATTTGTGATCCTGCCGTTCTTTAGTGTAGAACTCTAATCTCCATGTACAGTGTTAGTTATTGTGTTCACATTTTGGGCAGACACAACAATTCCTCTCCAGGGAATCAAGGACACCTCACTGCCTCAAAGAAATGTAAACAAAAGAGATTTGGAGGCGGAAAACGTGGGGTAAATTACCTGAGGCTGTGATTGGAACATTAACCCAAATATACAAATGGACCAAACTTACAAAAGTGTGAAAACCCGGGGTCCATCCTTGAGTAGGGGCTTTGTCTGCCCAAAATGTACCTGAAGACCCTTCAATAAACAGAAGTAATTTTTATTTATTTCCTTTTTATCCCCTAAATTCTGGGTTCCGTTTTTGGGAGCCCCAAAAGCTCCGCCCGGCCCGGGGCCGGCGCCTCCCGCGGCCTCCGGCGCCGCCTGGTGGCAAAGGCGGGCACTGCAGGACCCGGCAGCAGCGGCGACGGGACACTGAGGGACACTGAGGGACACTGTGCCACCTCTGAGAGGCATCTGAAAATCCCATCCTTGGAGAGGACCCAGAATTCCCACACCCCATCCTCAGAAACAACTCAGACTTCCCAAATCCCATCCCTGCAAAGGGCTCAGAATTCCCAAATCCCCTCCATGGAAAGTCCCACCCCGCTGACCGTACCCATCCCTAACAGCGCCCGGCGCATGCGCACCAAAGCGCCCGTGGCCGAGGGCGGACGGCGACTCCGGCGCTGATTGGACGCCGGGGGGCGGTGCCGCGCGCTGATTGGCTGCGGCCGAGGTTTGAACAGGCGAAAGGCGGCGGAGCCGGAGTGAAGCGCAGCGCAACGTGAGCGGGGTGGGTGCGGCCCGGGGGGATTTGGGGGCAATTTGGGGGTCCCGGGGGGAAATCTGGGGGGCTGAGACCCCCTCGGGGGGCCGGGAGGGGCCCGGCGAGGAGGGAGAGAGGTGGAGCTGCAGATGAGAGGAGGGGGGTTGAAGGCCGCGGGAGGCCTGGGGGGGTGGGGGGGGTTTGGGCCTCTGTGGGGGTGGGGGGGATCTGATCCCTTAAGGGGGCTGGGGAGTGGGGTTGGGGGCTTGGGGAGGGGAAGGGATGGGGCTGGGGGTGTCTGGGGTGTCAGGAATTGGGGCTGGGGGGCTCTGTGGGGTTTGGGGCTCTGTGGGGTTTGGGGTTCTGGGGGTCCCACACCTCCCCTTGCCCCCCCAGCCCCGCATCACAGAGAAGCCCCTCAGGAGACGCCGCCGGGATGGCCGGGAAGGACGAAAACGATGGGAAAGATGGAAAGGACGGAAGCGCGGACGGCTGGGCCGGCATCGAGGAGCGCCTGGAGAAGATCAGGGTGAGCCGGGGAGGGGCTGGGCTCGGATCCCTCCTTTCCCCAGGAAAACCTCGGGATCTGGGGCTCTGATCCCTCCTTTCCCCAGGAAAACCTCGGGATCTGGGGCTCCGATCCCTCCTTTCCTCAGGAAAACCTCGGGATCTGGGGCTCTGATCCCTCCTTTCCTCGGGAAAACCTCGGGATCTGGGGCTCTGATCCCTCTTTTCCCAAGAACCAACCCCTGAGGGTCTCTGCCCTGACCCCAATCCCCTCTTTTCCCAGGAAACAACCCCTGAGGGGCTCTGCCCTGACCCAAATCCCCTGTTTTCCCATGAAATGCATCTCAAGGGGCTCTGCCCTGACCCCAATCCCCTCTTTTTCCAGGAAATGGCTCTGTCCTGATCCCAAACCCCTGTTTTCCCAGGAAACAACCCCTGCTCTGACCCCAAATCCCTCTTTTCCCAGGAAACAACCCCTGAGGGGCTCTGCCCTGACCCCAATCCCCTCTTTCCCCCAGGAACAACCCCTCAGTGGGCTCTGCCCTGACCCCAATCCCCTCTTTCCCCCAGGAAATGCCCCTCAAGGGGCTCTGCCCTGACCCCAAACCCCTCTTTTCCCAGGAAATGCCCCTCAGGGGCTCTGCCCTGACCCCAATCCCCTTTTCCCCAGGAGGGGCCTCCCCTGACCCCAATCCCCTTTCCCGGTGCCCGCCCCTGGCCCATGCCTGGTGCCGTCCCCTGCGCTGCTGCGCCCTGCGCTGCTGCGTGGCCGAGCTGGCGCGGCCCGGCGGGCACAGGGCCCACGGCTCCCAGCTCACGGCCCTGGCCCTGGAGGCCGCCCAGCTCTACCTGAGCCTGCAGCCCGAGCCCCCGGAGCTGTACCTGGAGAAGATCCTGTTCCACGTGCTGCGCAACGCGGCTGCATGGGTGCGTTGTGTTTGTTACGTGTGTTGTGTTTGCCCCATTATCCCATCACAAAAAAACCCCCAAGCAATATTAGAGGTAGTAACAATTGTGATTGAATAGCTTAGAAAATATATATATATATATATCGATGATATAACTAGATTAAAAATAAGGGATGATTTGGTTCAAATAATAGCAAAAAAATGTCCGTGGGGTACGGAGGGCAGGGCTCTTGGACCCGTGCCACCTGTTATCTTTGCCCAATTATCCCATCATAAAAACCAAACAACAGTTGAAATAGCAGCGATTTTAATTGAATAGTTTAGAAAATACGTATTGGCGATATAATTTGATTAAAAATAATGGGTAATTTGGTTCAAATAATAGCTCATAACCAAAAAATGACTGTGGGGTAAAGGGGGCAGGGCTCTTGGACCCGTGCCACCCCACGTATGAGCTTGCCAAGTGAAGATTCCCCCCCTTTTATGCCACATCTCAATGCCATCTCCTCCCACCACTCGTTTTGGTGGTGGCACAAGTCTTTGGTGGCCGTCCTTGATGAAGGCTCTCCTCTTCCTCAGTGTCCTTTAATTCACTTTTGGGTTACACGTGCACCAAGCCAGTACAATGTAAGCCAAAACTAACGTGCTGCTGCATTTAAGCATCAAAGCAATGAATCCCTTATAGCTGGCATTTTCCTGGCACCCAACCAGATTTTCCCTTCTTTCGGTTTGTTTTTAGTAACTGTTATCTCTTGCTTTTCCTCCTGTCCTTGAACATCTGCAGGCAGGTGGGGGTGGAGCCTCTCCTCTCCTTTTCTTTTTGCCATTTCAACTTTTTAACTGTTTCGTTAGTCCCAAATATTCATTACTGCATCGATATCGATTACCATTCCAGTTTTATCGGCACCAATCCCGCCTATTTACCGCAGGTGGGGCCTCACACCTGGAGCGTGGCCGAGCTGCTGCGGGCGCGGCTGCGGCGCGGCGGCGGCGGCAATGACTGGGTCACCATCACCTCCAGCGCTTTTGGGGTGCTCTGGAAATCTGCGGCCACTGTGGCGGGGCCAGAGCGGCCCCGGGAGGAGGGCAGGGCGGTGCTGAGGGCCAGGATCCGCGCCCTGCGCTTCCTGCTGCTGCTGGAATCTCGGCGGGCGGAGCCGTCCCCTCGGGAGCCCTTCCAGCCGCCCTTCTTCACCTCGCAGACCGCGCAGCACGCCGCGGCCGCCGCCGCTCTCTACGAGGCCCAGAGGGCTCCGTGCCCTTCTTTCCTGGCCAAGCAGCTCCAGGAATTCCTGCTGGACACCCTGAGGGATGAATCCCCACAGCCTCCGAGCCCCCAGGACTGCCTGTGCTTCCTGGAGCTCACCCTGCAGCGCTGCCGCCACCTCTGCAAAGCCCGGCGGCCCCACGACGCTCTGGAGACCCTGGAAGATTCCAGAAGGTTCCTGGGAGGAGCTGGGAGCTCTCTGGGAGCCCCTCTGGAGCTGCTGGAGGCCGGGATCCAGCTCAGCCAGGCCCTGCTGGCCAAGGCCGCGGGCGCCGTGGGGCCGGCGCTGAGGCGGGCGGGGGCGGCGCTGGCAGCGGAATGTTCCGGAAGGCTCCTGCGGGCGCTGCTGGAGAGCTCGCAGTTCGTGCTGGCGCAGCTCGGGGAGGTGCTCAGGAGGGGCCGGGAGCTGCCCCTGGGCCTCCAGGAGCTGCCCGGGATCTGCAGCTTCTGCCAGGGCCACGGGCGGGCGCTGCGGCGGCTGCTGGCCCAGGTGAGGAGGAGGAGGAGGAAGAAGAGGAGGAGCTCTGGGGTCCCTCAGGGTCACTCTGTGCTGCTCCCAGCCCTGCCAGCAGCTCCTGGAGTTTGGGGGTCCCAAATCCTCTTTTCTCCACGCCAGCAGCAGCTCCTGGAGCTCCTGAAGCCCTTCCTCCTGTTTTCCCCTTCCCTGCCTTTCCTGGACCCCAAATCCCACTTTTCCCTTTTCCTGGACCCCAAATCCCACTTTCCCCATTCCCAGCTCCATTCCCTAACCCCATTCCCAAATCCCATTGTTCCCATTCCCAGCTCCAGTCCCTATTCCTCGCTCCACCCTCCCGTTCCCAAATCCCATTGTTCCCCGTTCCCAAATCCCATTGTTCCCCGTTCCCAAATCCCATTGTTCCCATTCCCAGGTCCCTCCTGACTCCATCCAGGAGCAGGTGATGGTGAAGCAGCTGCTGTTCCAGGGTGTCCAGATCTTCTCCAATGCCATCCACGAAATATCCCAGCGCTCCCAGGCACGGATCCGGATCCCTGGGGGGACTGGGAGCCTCTCCCGTGGGATTTGGGGCTGGAATTTTGGGATTGAGCCTCTCCTGTGGGATTTGGGGCTGGAATTTTGGGATTGAGCCACTCTGGGAGCTGCTCCCATGGGTTGTAGGGTTGAAATTTGGTGATAGAGGTGCCCTGAGAGGGTTCTGGAAGCTTCTCCCATGGGATGTGGGGCTGGCATTGGGGACTGAGGGGTCCTGCCAGGTCCTGGCTGACCCACGGTGTCCCCACAGCCCTCGGAGTGGCCGGAGCTGGCCCAGGTGACCACGAGCTGTGTCCAGAGCGTCACCTGGATGCTGCAGGGGCTGCAGGGGCTGCCTGAGGCCAAGAGGGGCAAATTCCTGGATGTCACCGGTCAGTGCCACCCCTGTCCCCGTCCCCAGTGTCCCCAGTGGTCAGTGCCACCACCTGTGTCCATCCCCTGTGGTCAGTGCCACCATGGGGGCTCTGTGTCCCCATCCTGGCTGTCCAGGCGGTCACTCCATGTCCAGGGGTGTCCCCAGTGCTCAGTGCCACCACCTGTCCCCATTCCTGGTGTCCCCAGTGCTCAGTGCCACCCCAGGCTCTGTGTCCCTGCAGTGTCCCCCCTGTCCCAGGGGTCACTCTGTCCCCTCTGGACACAGCTGCGGTCACTGCAGTGTCCCCTCCCTGTCCCGTTGGTCACTCTGTCCCCTCCGGACACAGCTGCGGTCACTGCAGTGTCCCCTCCCTGTCCCGTTGGTCACTCTGTCCCCTCTGGACACAGCTGCGGTCACTGCAGTGTCCCCTCCCTGTCCCGTTGGTCACTCTGTCCCCTCCGGACACAGCTGCGGTCACCTCCCGCCTGGGCCAGGCCCTGCAGAGCCGGAACGTTCCAGAAGCAGCCGGAGCCGTGTGCGAGCCCCTGTGCCGGGCAGTGCTGGCTGAGCACGGCTACAGCTGGGCTGGAGTCACCCCGGACAGGGTACTGGGGCACTGGGATGGGGTATGGGGGCACTGGGATATGGAGTACGGGGTTACTGGAGACACTGGGATCAGTTGGGGATGCTGGGAGGGCTGGAAGCCACTGGGGGTACTGGGATGGGGTGTGGGATACTGGGGATACTGGGGTGGGGAATGGGGGTACTGGGAGCGACTGGCAGGGCTGGGATCCACTGGGGATACTGGGAGGGCTGGGATCCCTGGGCACACTGTTCATACTGGGATCCCTGGGGACACTGGACATACTGGGAGCCCTGGGGATACTGGGAGGGCTGGGATCCCTGGGGACGCTGTTCATACTGGGATCCCTGGGGACACTGTTCATACTGGGGACCCTGTTCAGACTGGGATCCCTGTGCACACTGGGATCCCTGGGGACACTGATCGCACTGGGATCACTGGGCACCCTGGGATCCCTGGGGACACTGTTCATACTGGGATCACTGGGCACACTGGGATCCCTGGGGACACTGTTCACACTGGGATCCCTGGGGACCCTGTTCATACTGGGATCCCTGGGGACACTGTTCACACTGGGATCCTGGGCTCCCTGACGTTTCCCCCTCTGCAGCTCCACAGGTGTTTCCAGCTGCAGGTGGAGAGCTGGCGCTGCCGGGGGCGCCTGGTGGCCGGCCCTGGGATGCTGGCTGGGTGGCTGATCAAGATGGGGACACCTTCCCAGGGGCTGGGGACTGAGGCTGAGCTTTTGGGGACACTTGGGGGGTCGGGGAATGGTGGTTTGGGATTGGGGAATGGAGATTTGGGATCGGGAAATGGGGATTTGGGGTGGGGGATGAGGGAGCAGAGGATTGAGGGGAGGTGAGGGGGGATTGAGATTTGGGATCAGGGAATGGGGGTTTTGGGGAATGGGGGATTGGGAATGGGGACTGGGGAATTGGGGGTTTGGGATTTGGGATCGGGGAATGGGGATTTGGGATCAGGGAATGGGGATTTGGGATCGGAGAATGGGGGTTTGGGATCAGGGAATGGGATGGGGGATTGGAATGAGGGAGCGGGAAGGGGATTGGGATGAAGGATTTGGAGGAGAGGATTGGGATGGGGAGAATGGAGGAGGGGATTGGGATGGGCTCGGATGGGGGATTGGGGCTGGAATGGGATGGGGTGGGATTGGGAGGGGGGAATGAGGAGCCCCCTTGGACAGGGGAAGGGGAATGGGGTTGGAGTGCCTCCTGTCCCATCAGCCCATCCCAACCCCGCTGTTCGTTCCTCTGACCCCACCGCCTTTGCCAGGAGCCTGCGGGACGCGCTGGAGTCACAGTCCCGGTTCCACTGCCAGCCCCTGGCTGGGGACACGCTGCTGCTCCTGCTGCTGGCCGAGCTCCAGGCCTACAAATCCCTGCGGGGCCCCACGGGGCCGGAGCGCTACAACGTCCTGTGCGACCTGCTGGGGCTGTGGGACCCCGAGGGGGCCTGGGACCCCCCGGGAGCGCAGGACCCAGGGGGCAGCCGGGACCCCCCGGGAATGCCCGACCCCGGCCGGAGCCTGCCCAGGGCGGTGGCGCTGCTGGAGCTGGGACAGCTCCTGTGCAGCCACAGCTTCAGTGCCCACACGGACTGGTGGGTGCCCCGATCCTGCATCCTGATCCTGATCCTCCATCCTAACCCTGATCCCGATCCTGATCCCAATCCTCAATCCCAGTCCTGATCCCAATCTTCCATCCGAACCCTGATCCTGATCCTGATCCTCCATCCTAACCCTGATCCCAATCCTGATCCTGATCCTCCATCCTAATCCTGATCCTCCATCCTAACCCTGATCCTGATCCCGATCCTCCATCCTAACCCTGATCCTGATCCCAATCCTCCATCCTAGTCCTGATCCCAATCCTCCATCCTAACCCTGATCCCAATCCTGATCCTGATCCTGATCCCAATCCTCCATCCTAACCCTGATCCCGATCCTTCATCCAAGTCCTGATCCTGATCCCAGTCTTGATCCCATTCCTCCATCCTGGTTTTCCATCCCAGTCCTGATCCCAACCCTGATCTCAGTCCCTCATCAATCCCGATCCCATTCCTTCATCCCAATCTCTCATCCCATTCCCCTTATCCCAAATCCCCATCCCCTTCCCCCATCCCAATCCCCCCATCCCATTCCTGGAATTCTGGGAGTTGTTCCCGGGATTTTGGGGTTAGTTCCCGGGATTTTGGGGTTAGTTCCCGGGATTTTGGGAATCCCTGTTCCCACAGCTCTGCCCTGGATGCCATCCAGGAGTCCCTGAGGCTGCTGGAGTCGCTGTCCCGGAATTCCCAAATCCTGCAATTCCCAAATCCGGGATCAGCTGCTGGATGAACACGCCCAGGCCCTGCTCTGGCTCCACATCTGCACCCTCGAGGCCCTCCTGGAAAAGGTGGGAGGGGGATTTTCCTGGGATTTGGGGGATTTTGGGAAAATCCTGGAATTCCCTGCATGTCCCAAACCCTTCCCGGGGCTGATTTCCCCAGGATTTTTGGGATTTTAGGACACCCAAATTTCCCAGGGATGATTTTCCTGGGATTTTGGGGATTCCTACAGTTCCCTGGGTGTGTTTTCCCAGGATTTGGGGGATTCTTGGCGTTCCCTGTGTTCCCCAAACCCTTCCTGGGGTGCAATTTTCCCAGGTTTTCTGGGGATTTTGGAGAATCCTGGAGTTCCCCATCCCTTCCCAGGATTTTGGAGATTCCTGGAGTTCCCTGGGTGCCATTTCCCTGGGATTTTTGGGATTTGGGGAATTCCTGGAGTTCCCTGGGTGCCATTTCCCCAGGGATTTTTGGGATTTGGGGAATTCCTGGAGTTCCCTGGGTGCGATCTTCCCGGGATTTTTGGGATTCCTGGAGTTCCCCCTGCTTTCCCAGAGCCTGGCCCGGGAGCGGCGCGGGCGGGGCCGGGATCAGCAGGAGCCCGAGGGGGATCAGGAGGAGCCTGAGGGGGATCAGGAGCCGCAGGCGCCCGACGGGATCCGCTGCAGCCTCAGCTCCGACCGCGGTGAGAGCACGGCGGGGAGGGGGATTCTGGGGTGAAGGGGGGGCCTGGAGGGGTGGGAAGGGGATTTTGGGGATCCTGGAAGGTCGGGAAGGGGTTTTTGGGGTGAGAGAAGAGGTTTTTGGGGATGGATGAAGATCCAAGAGGGGTTGGAAGGGGATTTTGGGGATCCTGGAAGGTTGGGAAGGGGATTTTGGGGTGAGAGAAGAGGTTTTGTGGGATGGATGAGGGTCCTGCAGGGGTTGGAAGGGATCCTGGCAGGTTGGGGAAGGGGATTTTTGGGATCAGTAGGGGTCCTGGAGGGGTGGGAGGGGGTTTTGTGGGACGGATGAAGATCCGGGGGATGGATGAAGATGGGAAGGGATTTTGGGGGGTTGAGAAGAGGTTTTGGATGGGATCCTGGAGGGGTTGGGAAGGGGATTTTGGGGTGAGAGAAGAGGTTTTCTGGGATGGATGAGGGTCCTGGAGGGGTTGGAAGGGTTTCTGTGGGATCCTGGCAGGTTGGGAAGGGGGTTTGGGGATGAATGGTGGTCCTGGAGCGGTGGGAAGGGGATTTTGGGGTGAGGGAAGAGCTTTTCTGGGCGGTATGAAGACCCTGGAGGGGTGGGAAGAGCTTTTATGGGATCCTGGAAGGTAGGGATGGGGTTTTTGGAACCCTGATGGATTGGGAAGTGACTTTTTTGGGATGCTGGTGGATTGGGAAGGGATTTTTTGGGATGCTGAAGATTGGGAAGGGTGAGGTCCCCTTCCAGCACCACTGGTGAGGTTTTGTGGGAAGCAGGGTGGGAGTGACTCCCGCAGGATTATCCCGCTTTGGGATAACAGTGGGATACTGAAGCCTTTCCGGGGGATCCCCCCCGATCCCTGGGTGCCCCCAGCTCTGTCCAAACCCTTGGACGAAGCCTTTTCCCTGTGGAAGAAGCTTCTGGAAGGCGCCAAGGCCCCCCGTGCAAGCAGCCCCAGCAGACCCTGAGCTCCCTGCAGCTCCTGGCGCGGCTCACCGGCTCCAGGACAAGGTGAGCCCAAAGCCCAGGGGGCCGGGAGAGGAGGAGGAGGAGGAAGGAGAGAGTCTGGGATGAGGAGGAGGAAGGCAGGAAGAGTTTGGGATGAAGAGGGAGGAATTTGGGGCAAAGAGGAGGGACGGAGTTTGGGATGAAGAGGAGGGAATTGGAGAGGATGAAGAGGAAGAGAATTTGGGATGAGGAGGAGGAAGGAGAGAGTTTGGAGATGTGGAAGAGGGAGGGAGTTTGGGATGAAGAGGGGAAAGGCTTGGGATGAGGAAGAAGAGGGAGGGAGTTTGGGATGAAGAGGATGTGGGATGAGGAGGAGGAAGGAGAGAGTTTTGGGATGAGGAGGAGGAAGGCAGGAAGAGTTTGGGACGAAGAGGGAGGGAATTGGGGCAAAGAGGAGGGAGGGAAAGAGTTTGGAGATGTGGAAGAGGAGGAAGGAGAGAGTTTGGGATGAGGAGGAAGAGGGGGAAAGTTTGGGATGAAGAAGAGGAGGATGGAAAGGGGTTTGGGGATGAGGAGGAAAAGGGGGGAATTTGGGAGGAGGAAGAGGAGGAAGGAGAAAGTTTTGGGATGAGGAGGAGGAAGGCAGAAAGGGTTTGGGACTAAGAGGGACGGAACTGGGGACAGAGAGGAGGAGGGAAGGAGTTTGGAGATGCTGGAAGAGGAGGGAAGAGAGAGTTTGGGCCGGGAAGAAGAGGGAGGGAATTTGGGATGAGAGGAGAAGAAGGAATGAGGGGTTTGGGGATGAGGAGGAGAAGGGGGCCCGGGAGGAGGAAGAGCAGGCAGAGGTTTTGCCTGGGAATGTTTTGGGGTTTATGTCCTTCCAGCCCCTCCAAGCCCTGGAGAATTCCCAGCTGCTGGGATTGTCCTGGGCGCCTGGGAATGGGCTGGGAATGCCCTTCCCAAAGCCTGGGAGATCAGGAATGTCCCTGCTGCAGCTGGGGTGTCTTTCCCAAATCCAGGTACTTGGGGGAGCCCGGAAATCCTGGGAATGTCCTGGGAAATCCTGGGAGTGTCCTGGGAAATCCTGGGAATGTCCTTCCCAAATCCTGGGAATCCTGGGAATGTCCTGGAAATCCTGCACAAGTGTCCTGGGAAACTTGGGAAATCCTGGGAATGTCCTGGGAAACCTGGGAATGTCCTTCCAAAACCCTGGAAGTGTCCTGGGAATGTCCTTGGGAGTGTCCTGGGAAATTTGGGAGTGTCCTGGAAATCCTGGGACTCCAGAATTCCCAAAATCTGGGAAATTCTTCCCCCTGGGGAGCTTGACAGGCCCAGGGCAATCCGAATGTCCTGGGAAATGTCCTTCCCAAAAGGAGAAGGCTTTGGGATGTCCTGGGGACTGTGTGGGTGTCCCAAAATCCTAAAATTCAGGAAAATCTGGGAATGTCCTGGGAAGGGTTGGGGGTCCTTCCCAAATCCAGGAATGTCCCAGGAAAAATTGTTGGGAATGCCTTTGTGGGAGCTATGGGTCCAAAAATCCTGGGAATGTCCCCCCTCAATTGGGGTTGGGGGTTGCTGGTGCTGATCCCGTGTGGCATTCCCAGGTTTTCCTGGAATCCTGGGAATGTCCTGGGAATGTCCTTCCCAAATTCCGGCTGCTCCTGGGAATGTCCATGCCCAGCTCCAGGTACAGCCACCTCTGCTGCCTCCAGAAAAGGCAAAAACCTGGGAATTTCCTCAAAAAAAAAAAAAAAAAATAGGGGATTTGTCCTTCCCAGGTGATCCCAAATCCTGGGTTTTGGGAATAAGGCGCGGTCCTGCTGCTGGAGGAACTGGGATGGCATGAAAGGACTGGGATTGGGATGGGATAAGAGGACTGGGATGGGTGGCATTGGGATGGGCAACCCAAGAATCCCAAATCCCAAAATCCCAGGAGAAGGGTTTTTTCCACGGATCAGGGGCGTTGCCCTGTCCCTGCTCCTAAAAGGGACTGGGATCCCTCCCCAGGGATGGCATGGGACAAAGGACTGGGATTGGGATGGGATAAGAGGACTGGCATGGTTTGGGACTTTGATGGGATCACCCCATGATCCAAAAAATCCCGGAAAATCCCAATTTTCCCTTTTTTCCCGTTTTCCCTCAGATTGGGGTTTGGGGCCCCTGGTGCTGAGGCCCACAGGTGGCATTCCCAGGTTTTCCTGGAGGAGCTGGAGGTGGTGCCTGGAGGAGCCCCAGGGGCACCTGGAGGTTCCCGCTGCTCCTGATCCAGCAGCCGGGTGGGGAAAAGGGGAAATTTGGGATGCTGGGACAGAAAAGGCAGGATTTGGGGTGGGAGGGAGAAAAAAAAGAAAAATTGGGAAAGAGGAGGAGGGGTTTGGGATGAGGATCCCAAATTTGGGATGGGGGAGAAAAAGGAGGGCAGGGATGATTTCCTGCTGCTGGAAGGGGAGAGTTTTGGATGAGGGAAAGGACTGGGAGTTCAGGGATGGGATGGGATAAGGTTTGGGATGGGTGGGACAGCGTGGGATTGGGATGAGGACCCCAAATCCCATTTTTCTGGGTATTCCCCATTTTCCAAAAGGTTTGGGATGGCCCTGGCTGGAAGGGACTGGGATGGGATTGGGATGGAATAAAAGGACAAGGTTTGGGATGGGATAAGAGGACTGTTCTGGGGGGGGGAGGGCAGGAGGGATCACCCCCATGATCCCAAATCCCATTTTTTTCCCATTTTCCCTTTTTTTTCCTGTTTTTCCAGGCGGATCAGGGCGTGGCCCTGCTGCTGCAGGCCCTGAGGGCCCCAGGAGTTTTTGGGAATGGTAGGAGGCCCAGGCCCAGGGGCTGCAGGTGGTGGAAGCTGTTCCTGGAGCTGCCCTGGGTGTCCCTGATGGGCGAGGGCTGGGCAGCCAGCCCCCTGGGAGCTGATCCAGCAGCAGGGTGCAGGGGGAAAAGGGAAATTTGGGATGGGGGACAGAGGGGGGGAGGGATTTGGGGTGGGGGATGGGGGAGGGACAGAGTTGAGGAGGAAGAGGAGGGAGGGGGTTTGGGATGAGGAGGGAGAATTTGGGGTGAGGAAAAGGAAAAGGAGTGAGGGATGATTTGGGGTGAGGAGGAAGAGGGGGAGTTCTGGGGATGAGGGAGGGGGAGAGTTTGGGATGAGGAGTGGGATGGAAAAGGTTTGGGATGAGGGAGGAAGAGGGCAGGGTTCTGGGGGGGAGGGAGAGCCTCTGGGGAAGAGTTTGGGTCCGAGGAGGAAAAGCTGGGGGGTTTTGGAATGAGGAGGAGGAAGGGGGATTTGGGGAGGTCCGGGGAGACAAGGAAGAGGAGGCTCCATTTGGGATGAGGGAAGATCAGGGAGTTCAGGGATGAGCAGGGAGTTTGGGATGTGCTGATCCCAGACCCCTCCCCAGGCTGTCTCCCAGCCCCAGTGCCACCCCCTGTCTGGAGGGCGCAGCAAGCTGGCTCAGGGGCTCCTGGTGTCCCTGATGGGCAGCGGGGCTGGGCAGCGCTGTGCAGGGCCAGCCCCAGCGAGGGGCCATGGCTGGCCCGGCCGCCCCCGTCAGTGCTGGGATGGGGCCAGTGGCTGCAGCGGGGCGGGATTGGGGGTCCCTGGGGCGGGATGGGGGTCCCTGGGGCGGGATTGGGGGTCCCTGGGATGGGATTGGGGTCCAATGGGATTGGGGTCATTTGGGGGAATGGGATTGGGGTCCCTGGGGCAGGGTTACTGGGGTGGGGCCACTGGGGTGCAATACTGGGGGGGGACTGGGGATGGGAATGGGATTGGGGTCCCTGGGGTGCAGGATTGGGGTCCCTGGCATGGGAGCATCTGGAATGGGGGCGGATTCCACTGGGAAGGGGCTGGGACCTCTTGGAGGCGGACTGGGTCCATGGGAAGGTCCGGGAGCCTTGGGAACGGCTCCATCTCCCCTGGGAATGGCTCCATTGGGGTCACTGGGAATGGGATTCCTCAATGGGATCCCATCTCCCTGGGAATGGGATTCCATCTCCCTGGGAATGGATCCAGGTCCCAATGGGACCCCTCCCATTTGGGTCATTGGGAATGACCCTCCCCACGCCGTGTCTCTCCCAGGGCTTGGGGGCCATTGGGAATGGGATTGGGCCCGGCTGGTGCAGGAGTGGCAGGTGCATTGGGGTCACTGGGAATGGGATTGGGGGCGCCTGGTGGGATTGGGGTCTGCTGGGCCACTGGGGAATGGGCTGGGGTCACTGGGCCAGGGATTTCTGCAATGGGATTGGGGTCTGGGCATGGGATTGGGGTCACCTAGGAATGGGATTGGGGTCGTGGGAAGGGCTGGGATTGGGGGAACATTGGGAGATTGGGATCACTGGGAATGGGATTGGGGTCATTTGGATCACTGGGAATGGGATTGGGATCATTGGGGTCATTGGGAATGGGAATGGGGTCATTGGGGTCACTGGGAATGGGATTGGGGTCACTGGGAATGGGATTGGGGTCATTGGGATTGGAACTGGGGTCACTGGGATTGGGAATGGCATCGTTGGGGTGATTGGGATCAGGATCCTTTAGGAATGGTAGGGCAGGATCTCATTCCCACCTCCCTCCCAGCTCCACGGGGCTCTGAGGGGTCGTTTTTCCAGTTTTTCCCCATTTTTTTTTCCCGTTTTCCCGCAGGTGCGCGTGGTTCCTGGTGCTGCAGTCCCAGCTGGAGCTGCAGCAGGGGGAGCTGGAGCTGAGCAAGTCCCACCTCCAGCACGCCCAGTTCCTGCTCCAGCCACAGACTGGTGAGCACTGGGACGGGGAAATCCCATCTGGGAATGGGGGAAATCCCAGTTTGGGAATGGGGGAAATCCCAGTTTGGGAATGGGGGAAATCCCATCTGGGAATGGGGGAAATCCCAATGATCCAAATGATTTGAGAATGGAGGAAAACCCAGTTTGGGAATGGGGGAAATCCCAGTGATCCCAGTCTGGGAATGGGGAAGGATCAGGCTCATCTGGGAACAGGATCCAAATTTTTTGAATCTGGGAATGGGGAAATTTGGGCTGGAAAATCCCAAATTTTCCCATGGGAATTCCCAGTGATCCCAGTCTGGGGTAAAATCCATCTGGAAGCTACAGGATCCAGGTTTTGAACCCTTCTTTGGGCCGGAAAATCCCAAATTATCCCTTCCTTCCCTCCACTGAGTTAAAATCCATCTGAGAACAGGATCAGGTTCAGGGGGGTTTTGGGCTGGAAAATCCCAAATTATCCCTTCCAGAGTTCAATCCCCTTTAGGAATAGAACCCCAAGCATCCCTTTCACCCCCTCCAGAGTTAAATCCCACTGGGAAGAGAACCCCAGACATCCCCTCCTTCCCCTCCAAAGCTCAAACCCCGCTGGGAACCATTCCCTGCATGACTCCAAACCCCAAATCCTCCCTGAATTCCCATTCCCAAATCCCACTGGGAACCATTCCCTGCAGGACTCCAAACCCCAAATCCTCCCTGAATTCCCATTCCCAAATCCCACTGGGAATCATTCCCTGCAGGACTCCAAACCCCAAATCCTCCCTGAATTCCCATTCCCAAATCCCACTGGGAATCATTCCCTGCATGACTCCAAACCCCAAATCCTCCCTGAATTCCCATTCCCAAATCCCACTGGGAACCATTCCCTGCAGGACTCCAAACCCCAAATCCTCCCTGAATTCCCATTCCAGAACCCAAATCCCACTGGGAATCATTCCCTGCAGGACTCCAAACCCCAAATCCTCCCTGAATTCCCATTCCAGAACCCAAACCCCGCCGGGAGCCTCGGCAGCGCCGGGTCAAGATCCAGCTCCGGAAGGGCCACCTGGACAGCAGGAACCCCCTGGCCCCCGTTCCCGACCCCGTTCCCGGCGGGGAGGAGGACGAGCAATTCCTGAAGGGTCCCTCCCTGGCCCTGAACCCCGTGGCCCCTGCTGGGCCCTCCTCCCCCCGAAAACCCAAATTCCCTGTCCCAATCCTCCAGGATGTCCCGCCCCTGCTGCCGGACCCAGCCTGGTCCCTGGAGCTGGGCTGGGAGGAAAAGCCAGGACGTGGCTGCTGGGAACCGGGGGCCTGTCGGGGTGGCTGCGGGCTGTCCCTGGCACCCTGCTGCACTGGGGCTGTGACCCAGGCCCTGGTGGCCCCTCCCTGCCCTGGCTCCTGGCACCGGGGCCAGGGATGGGGACAGGGGCTGACCCCTCTGGGGCAGGGGGGAGGGATGGCACAGGAGGCGTGGCTGGGACTGGGGACATGGTCAGGGATGGGGACAGGGCGTGTCAACCCCTGGGGCAGGTCCCATGGTCAGGGATGGGGGCACCCCCTCTGGGGGCAGGGACATGGTCAGGGATGGAGACAGGCGTGTCAGCCCCTCTGGGGCAGGGGACATGGTCAGGGATGGGGACATGGGTGTCAGACCCCTCTGGAAATGGGCAGCCGGGACAGGAGGGACAGGGTGTGTCCTCCTGGGAACGGGGACATGGTCAGGGATGGGGACAGGAGCGTGTCAGACCCCTCTGGGAACATGGGGACATGGTGGGAACAGGGGACATGGGGATGGGGACAGGGCGTGTCAGACCCCTCTGGGGAATGAGGGACATCAGGGGATGGGGACAGGGCGTGTCAGACCCCCCTCTCAGGGACATGGGGGATGGGGACAGGGCGTGTCAGACCCCTCTGGGAATGGGGACATGGTCAGGGATGGGGACAGGAGGCGACAATCCTGGGGTCAGACCCCTCTGAGAATGGGGACTGCAGGAATGGGGACACCATCAGCAATGGGGACAGGATAAGGGAATTACTGGGAATGGGAACATCATCAGGGGTGGGGACAATCCTGGGGACAGGGACATCCTTGGGGACAGGAGTCTGCAGGACCTCTGCAGGAATGGGAACAGCACTGGGGACAGAGACCCCTCTGGGAATGGGGACACCATCAGGAATGGGGACACCATGGGGGACTGGGGGACACCAGTGGGGGGACAGCACTGGGGCCCCCTGGCTGAGTTGGTGGCCACTGGCTACTCCATGCTGGCCCTGCAGAGCCTGGCCAGTCCGTCCCAGTGCCCCCCAGTTTGGGACGAGGAGCTGGAGCGGGGACTGACCCTCCTGGGCTCCCACAGTCCCCCCGTGGCCGGGCTGGGGGTGGCCGTGGCCACTCTGCTGCTGGCCAAGGCCGTGGCCACCCCGGCCGCCGTGGCCACACCTCCCTCGGTGACTCCATGGGTCACGCCCTGGCCCAGGCCTGGACCTTTGGTCCCCCACCCACCCCAACCCCCTGGGGGTGGAAAAAACCAATAAAAGGAAAAGGCAAAACCAGACCCCAAAAAAAAAAGCCCCCCCAAAGCCAAGGCGGGAAGAAATATAAAGTGAAGCCCCCAAATTTGGGGGACGTTTTCACCCTCGGGGGACCCCGAGGTTCCCCCATTGTCCCTGCGGCCAGCCTGCACCCCACCCCAAATCGGGGGTGCCCCCAAAAGTGCTGGGGGGCCCAGGACCCCTTCACCATCTTCCTGAGCCCCTCCCCAGGAGGGGCAGCTCCCAGCTGGGAGGTGAGTTTGGGATGGGGAAGGGGTCAAGTTGGGAGCTCAGGGTGGTTTGGGACTGGAGGAAATTCTGGGAGGAAATTTGGGGGAGGAAAATTTGGGGAAAGGAAATTTGGGGGAAGATTTCGGGGGAGGAAAAGTTTGGGGAAAATGATTTGGGGAGGGAAAAGGTTTGGGGAAGGAAATTTGGGGGGTGAGAGAAGAGGTTTTGGGATGGATGAAGATCCAAGAGGGGTTGGAAGGGGATTTTGGGGATCCTGGAAGGTTGGGAAGGGGATTTTGGGGTGAGAGAAGAGGTTTTGTGGGATGGATGAGGGATGGATGAGGGCAGGGGTTGGAAGGGATCCTGGCAGGCTGGGGAAGGGGATTTTTGGGATCAGTAGGGGTCCTGGAGGGGTGGGAGGGGGGTTTTGTGGGACGGATGAAGATCCGGGAGGGGTTGGAAGGGTTTTTGTGGGATCCTGGCAGGTTGGGAAGGGATTTTTGGGGTGAGAGAAGAGGTTTTGTGGGATGGATGAGGGTCCTGGAGGGGTTGGAAGAGGTTTTCTGGGATGGATGAAGATCCAGGAGGGGTTGGAAGAGGTTTTCTGGGATGGATGAGGGTCCTGGAGGGGTTGGAAGGGTTTCTGTGGGATCCTGGCAGGTTGGGAAGGGGGTCTGGGGATGAATGGTGGTCCTGGAGCAGTGGGAAGGGGATTTTTGGGTGAGGGAAGAGGTTTTCTGGGAGGTATGAAGACCCTGGAGGGGTGGGAAGAGCTTTTATGGGATCCTGGACGGTAGGGATGGGGTTTTTGGAACCCTGATGGATTGGGAAGTGACTTTTTTGGGATGCTGGTGGATTGGGAAGGGATTTTTTGGGATGCTGGTGGCTTGGGAAGGAATTTTTTGGGATCCTGAAGATTGGGAAGGGTGAGGTCCCCTTCCAGCACCACTGGTGAGGTTTTGTGGGAAGCAGGGTGGGAGTGACTCCCCCAGAATTATCCGGCTTTGGGATAACAGTGGGATACTGAAGCCTTTCCGGGGGATCCCCCCCGATCCCTGGGTGCCCCCAGCTCTGTCCAAACCCTTGGACGAAGCCTTTTCCCTGTGGAAGAAGCTTCTGGAAGGCGCCGGCGTCCCCCGCGTGCGCAGCCCCGAGCAGACCCTGAGCTCCCTGCAGCTCCTGGCCGCGCTCTACCGGCTCCAGGACAAGGTGAGCCCAAAGCCCAGGGGGCCGGGAGAGGAGGAGGAGGAGGAGGAAGGAGAGAGTCTGGGATGAGGAGGAGGAAGGCAGGAAGAGTTTGGGATGAAGAGGGAGGAATTTGGGGCAAAGAGGAGGGACGGAGTTTGGGATGAAGAGGAGGGAATTGGAGAGGATGAAGAGGAAGAGAATTTGGGATGAGGAGGAGGAAGGAGAGAGTTTGGAGATGTGGAAGAGGGAGGGAGTTTGGGATGAAGAGGGGAAAGGCTTGGGATGAGGAAGAAGAGGGAGGGAGTTTGGGATGAAGAGGATGTGGGACAAGGAGGAGGAAGGAGAGAGTTTTGGGATGAGGAGGAGGAAGGCAGGAAGAGTTTGGGACGAAGATGGAGGGAACTGGGGCAAAGAGGAGGGAGGGAAAGAGTTTGGAGATGTGGAAGAGGAGGAAGGAGAGAGTTTGGGATGAGGAGGAAGAGGGGGAAAGTTTGGGATGATGAAGAGGAGGATGGAAAGAGTTTGGGATGAAGAGGAAAAGGGAGGGAATTTGGGATGATGAAGAGGAGGAAGGAGAAAGTTTTGGGATGAGGAGGAGGAAGGCAGAAAGAGTTTGGGACGAAGAGGGACGGAACTGGGGACAGAGAGGAGGGAGGGAAGGAGTTTGGAGATGTGGAAGAGGAGGAAGGAGAGAGTTTGGGATGAGGAAGAAGAGGGAGGGAATTTGGGATGAAGAGGAGAAGAAGGAATGAGGGGTTTGGGGATGAGGAGGAGAAGGGGGGATTCGGGAGGAGGAAGAGCAGGCAGAGGTTTTGCCGGGATCCCTGGAATGTTTTTGGGGTTTATCCGAGCATTCTCCCCTTCCAGCCCCTCCAAGCCCTGGAGAGTTTCCAGCTGCTGCTCTCGCTGTGCCGGCGCCTCGGGGACGGGCTGGGAGCGGCCACGGCCCTGAGCCAGATCAGCCGCGTCCTGCTGCAGCTGGGGTGCCCTGCGCAGGCCCAGGTACGGCCGGGAAATCCTGGGAATGTCCTGGGAAATCCTGGGAGTGTCCTGGGAAATCCTGGGAGTGTCCTTCCCAAATCCTGGGAATCCTGGGAATGTCCCGGGAAATCCTGGGAGTGTCCTGGGAAATCCTGGGAAATCCTGGGAATGTCCTGGGAAATCCTGGGAGCGTCCTTCCCAAATCCTGGGAGTGTCCTGGGAAATCCTGGGAGTGTCCTGGGAAATCCTGGGAGTGTCCTGGGAAATCCTGGGAGTGTCCTTCCCAAATCCTGGGAAATCCTGGGGAGCCCTGCGCAGGCCCAGGTACGGCCGGGAATGTCCTGGGAATGTCCTTCCCAAATCCTGGGAAACCTGGGAATGTCCTGGGAAATCCTGGGAAATCCTGGGGTGCCCTGCACAGGCCCAGGTACGGCCGGGAAATCTGGGAATGTCCTGGGAAATCCTGGGAGTGTCCTTCCCAAATCCTGGGAATGTCCTGGGAAATCCTGGGAATGCCCTTCCCGAACCCTGGGAAACCTGGGAATGTCCTTCCGAAATCCTGGGAAATCCTGGGGTGCCCTGCGCAGGCCCAGGTACGGCCGGGAAATCCTGGGAATGTCCTGGGAATGTCCTTCCCAAATCCTGGGAAATCCTGGGAATGTCCTGCCCAGGCACAGGTACAGCCAGGAAATCCTGGGAAAACCAGGGAAACCTGGGAATGTCCTTCCAAAACCCAGAAAAATCTGGGAATGTCCTTCCCAGGCGCAGGGAAATTTGGGAATAACCCTCGGGATGGAGGAACTCCAGAATTCCCAGAATCCCAGGAAATTCTTCCCCTGGAAAGGCTTGGGGCACCCAGGCAATCCAAGAATGCTGAAAATCCCAGGAGAAGGGTTTGGGACACCCTGGGGACTGTGTGTGTGTCCCAAAATCCTAAAAATTCCAGGAAAATCCCTCCCCAGGAAGGGTTTGGGACACCTAGGGAATCCAGGAACCCCGAAAATCCCAGGAAAATTGTTTCAGCAGGTTTGGGACTTTGTGGGAGCTATAGGTATCCAAAAATCCCGGGAAAATCCCAAAAATCCCGGGAAAATCCCCCCTCAGATTGGGGTTTGGGGTTGCTGGTGCTGATCCACGTGTGGCATTCCCAGGTTTTCCTGGAGGAGCTGGAATTGTGCCTGGAGGAGGACGAGGGCACCGAGGATTCCCGGCTGCTCCTGCGCCATTCCCGGCTCCTGCTGCGCAGCCACCTCTGCTGCCTCCAGAAAAAGGCAAAAATTGGGGATTTTCCTCCAAAAAAAAAAAAAAAATAGGGAATTTTGGGGCGGGGGATTTGGTGATCCCAAATCCTGGGGTTTCCAGGCAGGGCAGGGTGCGGTCCTGCTGCTGGAAGGGGACTGGGATGGCATGAAAGGACTGGGATTGGGATGGGATAAGAGGACTGGGATGGGTGGGATTGGGATGGGATCACCCCCATGACCCCAAATCCCATTTTTCCCAGTTTTCCCCATTTTTCCAGGCGGATCAGGGCGTGGCCCTGCTGCTGGAAGGGGACTGGGATGGGATTGGGATGGAATAAAAGGACTGGGATTGGGATGGGATAAGAGGACTGGCATGGGTGGGACTGCGATGGGATCACCCCCCATGATCCCAAATCCCATTTTTCCCCATTTTTCCCTTTTTTTTCCCGTTTTTCCAGGCGGATCAGGGCGTGGCCCTGCTGCTGCAGGCCCTGAGGGAGCCCCAGGCCCACAGGCCCACCCGGGGCTGGTACCTGGCCCAGGCCCAGGGGCTGCAGGTGGTGGCCACATTCCTGGAGCTGCCCCCGGCACACCTGGCGGCGCCGCTGCGGGAGCTGATCCAGCAGCAGGGTGGGGAAAAAAGGGGAAATTTGGGATGGGGACAGAGGGAGGGAGGGATTTGGGGTGGGGAGGGAGAGGGACAGAGTCTGGGTTGAGGAGGAAGAGGAGGGAGGGGTTTGGGATGAGGAGGGAGAATTTGGGGTGAGGAGGAGAAAAAGGAGTGAGGGATGATTTTGGGGTGAGGAGGAAGAGGGAGGGAGTTCAGGGATGAGGAGGAGGAAGAGAGTTTGGGATGAGGAGAGACAGGGAAAAGGTTTGGGATGAGGAGGAAGAGGGAGGGAGTTCTGGGGTGGGGAGGGAGAGGGAGGGAAGAGTTTGGGACGAGGAGGAGAAAAAGTGAGGGGTTTTGGGGTGAGGAGGAGGAAGGGGGGATTTGGGAGGAAGACAAGGAAGAGGGAGAGAATTTGGGATGAGGAAGAGCAGGGAGTTCAGGGATGAGCAGGAGTTTGGGATGTGCTGATCCCATGGAATTCCAGGCTGGAGCAGCCCCAAGGTGGCCCTGCTGGAGGCGCAGAAGCTGCTCAGGAGCGTCCTGGTGTCCCTGATGGGCAGCGAGGTGCTGGGCAGCGCCCGCAGCCCCCCGCCCAAGGAGCCCGGCCCCTGCGGGCGGGAAGGGGTGAGATGTGGATTGGGGGTCCAGTGGCTGCAGCGGGCGGGACAGGGGGTCCTGGGTGGGAGAGGGGGGGTCCCTGGGAGGGATGGGGTCCCTGGGGCGGGATTGGGGGTCCCTGGGAGGGGATTGGGGGGTCCCTGGGGGGGTGGGGGGTCCCTCCCTGGGGGGGTGCAATGGGGTGGGGGGTGGGTTTGGGGTGCAATGGGGTGGGATGGAATGGGGTTGCAGCCTCTGGGGTCCCTGGGGGTCCCTCAGGAAGGGCTGGGACCTCTTGGAATGAGCTGAACTCCATGGGGTCCCTGGCAACATCTGGAATCCCATCCCATCTCCCCTGGGGTCCCTCCCCTGGAAGGGCTGGGACCTCTTGGAATGAAACTGAACTCCCATGGGAAGGTGTCCCTGGGCCGGGCGCTGGGAGCCTTGGGTGCTGGGGCTCCATCTCCCCTGGGAATGGCTCCCTCTGCGAGGTGCTGTCCTCCCCATCCCATCTCCTGGGAACTGGCTCCACGGTCAGTGCTGGGATCCCGGGAGCAGGGCCATGGCTCCATCTCCCCAGACCCAGGATTGGGGCCCAGGGGAGGGTCCCCAATGGGACCCCTCCCCATTGGGAGTCACTGGGGAATGGGATTCTAGGGTCATTTTGGGTGCTCCCAGTGCCACTGGGACCCCGTGTCCCCAGGGATGGGGCCACTGGTGCAGGGGCAGGGACTGGGGTCACTGGGAATGGGGCAGGATTGGGGTCACTGGGAATGGGGGGGCTGGGGCCACTGGGCTGCTGGGATTGGGGTTACTGGGACTGGGCCTGGGGACACTGGGCGAGGCAGGAGGGTTACTGGGGGCCACTGGGGGTGCTGGGCAGGGATTGGGGTCACTGGGGGCCTTCACTGGGAATGGGATTGAGGTCAATGGGATTGGGGTCATTTGGGTCACTGGGAATGGGATTGGGGTCATTGGGGTCACTGGGAATGGGATTGAGGTCAATGGGATTGGGGTCATTTGGGTCATTGGGAATGGGATTGGGGTCATTGGGGTCACTGGGAATGGGATTGGGGTCATTGGGAATGGGATTGGGGTCATTGGGGTCACTGGGAATGGGATTGGGGTCATTGGGGTCACTGGGAATGGGATTGGGGTCACTGGGAATGGGATTGGGGTCATTGGGGTCACTGGGAATGGGATTGGGGTCACTGGGAATGGGATTGAGGTCAATGGGATTGGGGTCATTGGGGTCACTGGGAATGGGATTGGGGTCACTAGGAATGGGATTGGGGTCATTGGGAATGGGATTGGGATTGGGGTCAATGGGATTGGGGAGATTGGGATCACTGGGAATGGGATTGGGGTCATTTGGATCATTGGGAGTGGGATTGGGGTCATTGGGAATGGGATTGGGGTCATTGGGGTCACTGGGAATGGGATTGGGGTCATTTGGATCATTGGGAATGGGATTGGGGTCACTGGGAATAGGAATGGGGTCATTGGGATTGGAACTGGGGTGATTTGGGAATGGATCGTTGGGATCCTTGGGATCAGGATCCTAGGGAATGGTAGGGCAGGATCTCATTCCCACCTCCTCCCAGCTCCACGGGGGGCTCCTGAGGGTCGTTTTCCCGTTTTCCCATTTTTTCCTTTTTTCCCGCAGGTGCTGTGGTTCCTGGTGCTGCAGTCCCAGCTGGAGCTGCAGCAGGGGAGCTGGAGCTGAGCAAGTCCCACCTCCAGCACGCCCAGTTCCTGCTCCAGCCACAGACTGGTGAATCCCAGTTTGGGACGGGAAATCCCATCTGGGAATGGGGAAATCCAAAGTTTGGGAATGGGGAAATCCCAGTTTGGGAATGGGGGAAATCCCATCTGGGAATGGGGGAACCCAATGATCCAAATGATTTGAGAATGGAGGAAAACCCAGTTTGGGAATGGGGGAAATCCCAGTGATCCCAGTCTGGGAATGGGGGAAGGATCAGGCTCAGACAGGATCCAAATTTTTGAACCCTTCTTTGGGCTGGAAAATCCCAAATTTTCCCATCCTTCGTCCACTGAGGTAAAATCCATCTGGAAGCTATTGGATCCAGGTTCCCAGACCCCTCTTTGGGCCGGAAAATTCCAAATTATCCCTTCCTTCCCCTCCAGAGTTAAAATCCATTGAGAACAGAGTCAGATCGGGGTTTTTGAGCTGGAAAATCCCAAATTATCCCTTCCAGAGTTCAATCCCTTTAGGAATAGAACCCCAAGCATCCCTTTCACCCCCTCCAGAGTTAAATCCCACTGGGAAGAGAACCCCAGACATCCCCTCCTTCCCCTCCAAAGCTCAAACCCCGCTGGGAATCATTCCCTGCATGACTCCAAACCCCAAATCCTCCCTGAATTCCCATTCCCAAATCTCACTGGGAACCATTCCCTGCAGGACTCCAAACCCCAAATCCTCCCTGAATTCCCATTCCCAAATCCCACTGGGAATCATTCCCTGCATGACTCCAAACCCCAAATCCTCCCTGAATTCCCATTCCCAAATCCCACTGGGAATCATTCCCTGCATGACTCCAAACCCCAAATCCTCCCTGAATTCCCATTCCCAAATCCCACTGGGAATCATTCCCTGCAGGACTCCAAACCCCAAATCCTCCCTGAATTCCCATTCCAGAACCCAAATCCCACTGGGAATCATTCCCTGCAGGACTCCAAACCCCAAATCCTCCCTGAATTCCCATTCCAGAACCCAAACCCCCGTGGGATCCAGCTCGGAAGGGCCAGCTGGACAGCAGGAACCCCTGGGTCAAGATCCAGCCCGGGAAGGGCCACCTGGCCCTGCTGGCAGCAGGAACCCCTGGAGCTGAAGGGGCCCCTGAATTCCTTCCCCACCCGTTGCCCCTGCTGCCGGGAGGAGGCCCTGGTGGCCCTGAAGGGTCCCTCCTGGCCCTGCTGGCGGGAGGTGGCACCAGCTCCTGGGAGCAGCGGGGGGTGCCGCCCCTCACGGCTGGCACCCACCTGGCACGGGAGCTGTGGGAAGGGTGCAAAGGCCTGGAAGGGACAGCCGGGACAGGGGCTCTGTCCTGGGGATGGGGACATGGTCAGGGATGGGGACAGGAGCGTGTCAGACCCCTCTGGGAACGGGGACATGGTCAGGGATGGGGACAGGAGCGTGTCAGACCCCTCTGGGAATGGGGACATGGTCAGGGATGGGGACAGGAGCGTGTCAGACCCCTCTGGAACGGGGACATGGTCAGGGATGGGGACGTGGCTCAGACCCCTCTGGGCGGGGACATGGGGGGGATGGGGACAGGGGCGTGTCAGACCCCTCTGGGGACATGGTCAGGGATGGGGACTGCGTGTCAGACCCCTCTGCTGGGAACATGGTCAGGGATGGGGACACGTGTCAGACCCCTCTGGGGCAGGGGACATGGTCAGGGATGGGGACAGGGTGCAGGCCTCTGGGAATGGGGACATGGTCAGGGATGGGGACAGGAGGGCTCCTCCTGGGAACGGGGACATGGTCAGGGATGGGGACAGGAGCGTGTCAGACCCCTCTGGGAACAGGGACATGGTCAGGGATGGGGACAGGAGCGTGTCAGACCCCTCTGGGAACGGGGACATGGTCAGGGATGGGGACAGGAGCGTGTCAGACCCCTCTGGGAACGGGGACATGGTCAGGGATGGGGACAGGAGCGTGTCAGACCCCTCTGGGAATGGGGACATGGTCTGGGGATGGGGAGGGGTGGGGACAATCCTGGGGACAGGGATCCCCTGCAGGACCTCTGAGAATGGGGGGACTTCATCAATGGGGATAAGGGACCCCTCTGGGAATGGGGACACCATCGGGAATGGGGACACCATCAGGGATGGGGACAGGGATGGGGACACCATCAGGGATGGGGACACCATCAGGAATGGGGAACAGCACTGGGGACAGAGACCCCTCTGGGAATGGGGACACCATCAGGGATGGGGACACCATCAGGAATGGGGACACCAGTGGGGACAGGGACCCCCTTGGGGACAGCACCCCGGGCCCCCTGGCTGAGTTGGTGGCCACTGGCTACTCCATGCTGGCCCTGCAGAGCCTGGCCAGTCCGTCCCAGTGCCCCCCAGTTTGGGACGAGGAGCTGGAGCGGGGACTGACCCTCCTGGGCTCCCACAGTGCCCCCGTGGCCGGGCTGGGGGTGGCCGTGGCCACTCTGCTGCTGGCCAAGGCCGTGGCCACCCTCGGCCGCGTGGCCACCGCCCTCGGTGACTCCATGGACGACGTCCTGGCCCAGGCCTGGACCCCCGGTCCCCCACCCACCCCCAACCCCTCCAAACCCCAAAAAACCCCCAAAGCTCCCCGCAAAACCAGACCCCAAAAAGCCAAAGCCCCCAAAGCCAAGGCGGGGAAGGCCCCCAAAGTGAAGCCCCCCAAATTTGGGGACGTTTTCACCCTTGGGGACTCGGACCCCGAGGTTCCCCCCATTGTCCTGCGGCCGGGGGGGGCCTGCACCCCCCACCCCAAATCGGGGGTGCCCCCAAAAGCGCTGCTGGGGGGGCCCAGGACCCCCTTCACCATCTTCAACGAGGAGCCCTCCCCGCCCGGGGGCAGCTCCCAGCTCCGCAGGGCCCCCAAAATCCCAGGAAGGGTCAAGTCCCGCATCAGGGTGAGTTTGGGACTGGGGGAAATTTGGGGAGGAAATTTGGGGAAAGGAAATTTGGGATGGAGATTTTGGGGGGAAAATCGGGAGGGGGAAAAGTTTGGGAAGGGAAATTTGGGGAGGGGGAAATCGGGAGGGGGAAAAGTTTGGGAAGGGAAATTTGGGGGAGGGGGAAATCGGGAGGAGGAAAAGTTTGGAATGGGAAATTTGGGGGAGGGATGAGGGAAATTGGGGCAGGAAAATTTGGGGAGGAAAGTTTGGGAAGGGAAATCAGGAGGAGACAAAGCTTGGGAAGGGAAATCTGGGGAGGGATGGGGGAATTTGGGGAGGGAAATTTGGGATGGGAAGTTTGGGGGGCGGAAATTTGGGATGGAAATTTGGGATGGAAATTTGGGGGCAAAATTGGGAGGAGGGAAAATCTGGGGAGGAAATGATTGGGGGGAAAAGTTTGGGAGGGAAAATTGGGAGGAGGGAAAGTTTGTGGGGAAAATGATTGGGGGGAAAGGTTTGGGAAGGGAAATTTGGGACGGAAATTTGGGGGAAACATCAGGAGGAGGGAAAATTTGGGGGGAAAGGTTTGGGAAGGGAAATTTGGGGAGGGATGGGGGAATTTGGGAGGGAAAATTTTTGTGGGAAATTATTGGGGGGAAAGATTTGGGAAGGGAAATTTTTGGGGATTGAAAACTTTGGGGTGGGAGGAAAAGTTTTGGGAAGGGAAAAGGATTTGGGAAGGGAAAGCTTTGGGGGGGGGAAGGGAAAATTTGGAGGGGAGGAAAATTTTGGGAGGCAGAAGAAGTTTGTGGGGGAACATTTTGGGGATAGAAAATTTTGGGAAAGGAAGGAAAATTTTAGTGGGAAAATTTGGTGGGGTGGGGGGAAACTTCACTTGGAAAACTTTGGGAGGGTGAGGAAAAATTTTGGGATGAAAATTTTGGGCTGAACGCCTTTGTCCCCCTCCCTCTTTCAGGTGATATTCAGTGACAGTGACTCTGAGGAGCCCCAAATTCCCCCAGATCCCCCCAAAACCACCCAGAGAAGTTCCTGTGCCAAGAGGAGGGTTCAGCCCCAAAAATCCCCTGGGAATTCTCCAGGAATTGCGGCTCGGCCCCGACGGGGACGGCCCCGAAAGGAGCTGGGGACCCCCAAAAAGAGGGAAAAAAGGGGAATCAACCACGTGGAAAATGAGGAAAAGAAGGAAAATGACATCCCCCAAAGAGCTCTGGAAAAGAGGGAAAGAAGGGGAAACCCCAAAGTGGAAAATGTGGGAAAAGGGGGAAATCCCAACGTGGAAAATGTGGAAAAAACAAGAAATCCCAAAATGGAAAATGTGGGGAAAAGGGGAAGTCCCAATATGGAAAAAATGGGAAATCCCAAAATGAAAAATGTGGAAAAAACGGGAGATCCCAAAGTGGAAAATGTGGAAAAAACGAGAAATCCCAAAATGGAAAATGTGGAAAAAACGGGAGATCCCAGAATGGAAAACGTGGGGAAAAGGGGAAATCCCAGAATGGAAAATGTGGAAAAGAAGGAAAAGGGAAAAGCCCAAAAAACTCTGGAAAAGAAGGAGAACAGGGGTCCCCGCCGGGCTGGGGCTCCCCGGCAAAGAAGGAGAGGGGACCCCCCCAAAGTGGAATTTTGGAGGAAAAGAGGAACTGGGAATTTTCTGGGATTGAGGAGCGGGACCCCCTGAGGGCCGTGGAGGAGGAAGAGGAGGAGGAGGAGGAGATGAGCTTCGAGCTCCCGCCACTGCCCCCAGGTGAGTTTGGGGCATTTTTGGGCGGGTTTCACCTTGGTAACCCCAAAATTGCCCTTTTTGACCCCAAAACTGCCGCGATCTTTTCCAGGTGGGGCCAGCAGGGAAATGCCAGGAACTGGGGACGAGGGGGACGCCCCAAATCCAGAGGGATCCCAGCCCTCTGCCCGGCCTGGTGAGCACCTGCAGTTCGGAGGGTTCGGGGAATTTTGGGGCGGCTTTGGGATTTTGGGGCTCAGCTGGGCATGGCCTGACTTTCCCGGGAGTTCTCCTTCCTTTCCCAGGAGTTTTCCTTCCTTTCCCGGGAGTTTTCCTTCCTTTTCCAAGAGTTCTCCTTCTTTTTCTCAGGAGTTTCCTGTCCTGAATTTTTCCCTTCCCCAGATTTTCCCCTCTTCCCCAAAACTTTTCCTCCCAAACTTTTTCCCTTTCCCCAAACTTTCCTTTCTTGCCCCCAAACTTTGTCCCTCCTGCCTTGACCCCTCCTGTCCCCACTGACCACTGTCCCCTCTGTCCCCACAGGTGTCCCCTCCCTGGACACTGTCCCCTCTCTGGACACTGTCCCCTGGACACTGTCCCCTCACTGTCCCCTCACTGGACACTGTCCCCTCACTGGACACTGTCCCCTCTCTGGACACTGTCCCCTCACTGTCCCCATTGTCCCCACAGGTGTCCCCTCCCTGGACACTGTCCCACAGGTGTCCCCTCTCTGGACACTGTCCCCTCACTGTCCCCATTGTCCCCACAGGTGTCCCCTCTCTGGACACTGTCCCTCTCTGGACACTGTCCTCTCTCTGGACACTGTCCCCTCACTGTCCCCTCTGTCCCCACAGGTGTCCCCTCCCTGGACACTGTCCCCTCCCTGGACACTGTCCCCTCACTGTCCCCATTGTCCCCACAGGTGTCCCCTCCCTGGACACTGTCCCCTCACTGTCCCCATTGTCCCCACAGGTGTCCCCTCCCTGGACACTGTCCGGTCCCTGCTGGCCGAGGCGCTGGCCTGGCTCGGTCGCTGCCCCCCGGGCTCTGTCTATGCCCAGCTGTGCCAGCTGCTGGCCCTGGCCCTCGGGGACAGGGACCCGCTGGCCACCGCGGGGCTGCTGGCGGAGTCCCTGGGTGTCACCATGCGCCACCAGCTGCTGTACATCATCCACACCAGGGCACAGTGGGTCACGGGGGTGGCACCTCTGGTGGCACCCTGTCCTCTGTCCCCTTCCCAGTGTCCCTGTCCTCTGTCCCCTTCCCAGTGTCCCCATCCCTGTCCTCTGTCCCCATCCCAGTGTCCCTGTCCCTTCCCAGTATCCCCATCCCTGTCCTCTGTCCCCATCCCAGTGTCCCTGTCCCTTCCCAGTGTCCCCATCCCTGTCCTCTGTCCCCTTCCCGGTGTCGTCATCCCTGTTCCCTGTCCAGTGTCCCTGTCCAGTGTCCCCATCCCTGTCCAAGTGTCCCCCTCCCAGTGTCCCCATCCCTGTCCTCTGTCCCCTGTCCAGTATCCCTATCCAGTGTCCTCATCCAATGTCCCCTTCCAGTGCCCCATGTCCTATCCCTGTCCCTTCCCGTGTCCCCTTCCAGTGTCCCCTCCCTTCATCCCCAGGGCCTGGGTCCCATTCCCAGTGTCCCCATTCCCAACGTCCCCATTCCCCATGTCCCCACTGGGGATTCCTCCATGGGGAAGGGGCTCATCCCATATCCCACATCCCAGCAGGGAATGGGGCTTATCCCAGATCCCGTATCCTCATCCCCATCCCACATCCCCCATCCCATATCCTATATCCAGATCCCACACCCCCAACCCATCTCCCATATTCCCATCCCAAATCCCAATCCCATATCCCCATCCTGTATCCCATATCCCCCATCCCCTATCCCCAAATCCCCATCCTGGCCCCATCCCAAGGGATTTTGGGATGACCCCACAGGAAGAAGAGGAAAGCAGCAGCCAGAGGGGACATCTCAGATCAGTTCCAGGGCCTCTCCCTGGATTCCCTGGATTCCCAGGATTCCCAGGATTGCCAATCCCACCTGGCCGAGCTCGAGGAGCTTTTCCAGTTCAGCTCCGCGGGTTTGGGGCCGGCGGAGTGGGAGCGGTTCCGGGAGCAGCTCCAGAACATTCCCAGCGGTCAGTGCTGGGATTCCGGGCTGGGAGATCCCAAATTCCCAGTTTGGGGACTGGGAGATCCCAAATTCCCAGTTTGGGGATAAAATCCCCAATTCCCAGTTTGGGTGTTTGGTGGTCTCGAATGGGGTGGGAATGGTTGGAATTTAGGACTGGGAATTTTTCCGGTTTGGGGGCTCCATGGGGTGGAATTTTGGGGAAGCGCCACATTTGGGGTGTCCCCTCAGGTGTCACCGTGTGCCAGCTGTCCCTGGTCAGTGCCACCCCCGGTGCCCTCGGGGACACGCTGCTGCTGACGCGGCTGGAGCGCGGCCAGGAGCCCGTCAGCGTGCGCATCGCCACCGAGCGCAGCCAGGTCAGGAGGGCCTCCTCATCCTCGTCTTGGTCATCCTCATCCTCCTCTTCATCATCCTCATCCTCATCTTCTTCCTCGTCTTCATCCTTATCCCCCTCGTCCAGGGATTGGGATCCCAAACCCCTCTGTCCCTCTCCAGGCCCCTCTGAGCGGGATCCTGCAGGAGTTTGAGCAGATCCAGCGGGGTCACCCCAAATTCCAGGAATTGGGATCCCAAACCCCTCCAGATTCCAGGAACTGGGATCCCAAACCCCTCCTGTCCCTCTCCAGGCCCCCCTGAGCGCGATCCTGCAGGAATTCGAGCAGATCCAGCGGGAGCAGCGCGAGGCCAGCGCCTGCACGGAGCGCCGGGAGTGGTGGGAGAGGCGATCCCGCCTGGACCTGCGCATGCAGGTGGGACAGGGACCCCAAAAACCGGGAAAAAACCTTGGGAACGGGGCTGGGAGCGCCCCAAAACCCACCTGGGATTCCCTGGAAAAACCCGTGAGATTCAATGGCATTTTCCTGACTCCCTGTGGGATTTTCCCTGAGATTCCTGTGGGATTTCCCTGAGATCCCCATGGGATTTTCCCTGGGATTTCCCTGGAATTCCCCCTGAGACTGAATGGGATTTTCCCTGAGATCCCCGATGGGATTTTCCCTGGGATTTCCTGGAAATCCCCCCTGGGATTCCTGTGGGATTTTCCTTGGGATTCCTGAAATTTCCCAAACACCCAAATATCAGCAAACCCCTTGGGAATGGGACCCCATAACCCTCCCTGGCCTTCCCTGTGGGATTCCCCCTGGGATTCCTATGGGATTCCTATAGGATTTTCCATGAGATTCCCATTTTTCCAAACCCCCAAATGTTGGGAAAACCCTTGGGAATGGAGCCTGACCCACCCCATAACCCGCCCTGGGATTCCCTGTAGGATTCCTTTTGGGATGGGATTTTTTGTGGGATTCACGCTGGAATTCCTGTGGGATTCCCACTTTCCCAAACCCCCAAATATCGGGAAAAGCCTTTGGAATGGGGGCTGACCCACCCCATAACCCACCCTGGGGTTCCTTTCGGGATTTCCTCTGGGATTTTTGCTGGGATTCCCCCTGTGATTCCTTTAGGGATTCCTGAGGGATTTCCCATGGCATTCCCGGAGTTTTTGGGGTCAGGATCCCATTCCCATTCCGTGTTTTTCCCCAGAGCCTGATCCAGAACCTGGACTCGGAGGTTTTGGGGTGCTGGCGGGGGCTGCTGCTGCCCCGGGATCCCGAGAATTCCCCCCTGGATGAGCAGGAATTGTCCCAGCTGCTTCAGGAGCTCCAGGAATGCGGCTGGGAGCGCCCCAATCCCACCCTGCTCCGGGTATGGGGCTGGGATTTGGGGTTTGGGGTTGGGAATTTGGGGTTTGGGCGTGGGAGTTGGGGTTTGGGATTTGGGGTGGTGACCCTTCAATTTGGAGGTGCTGATCCCAGGATTTTTGGGGCGCTGCTCCTGGATTTGGATTGCTGATCCCAGGTTTTGGGGTTCTGATCCCAGATTTTGGGGTTCTGATCCCATTTTTTGGGGTTCTGATCCCAGATTTTGGGGTTCTGATCCCATTTTTTGGGGTTTCCCGCTGTAACTGTCCCTCTCCGTGCCCAGGTGCTGCTGTCAGTGCTGTCCCCAGCTGATGTCTGGCCGCTGGCCGCAGTGCTGTGTCCAGGGGGTTCTGATCCCACATTTTGGGATTCTGATCCCACATTTTGGGGTTCTGATCCCAGATTTTGGGGTTCTGATCCCGATTTTGGGGTTTCCCGCTGTAACTGTCCCTCTCCATCCCCAGGTGCTGCTGTCAGTGCTGTCCCCGGCCGATGCCCGCTCTCTGGCCGCTGCCCTGTGCCCGGCCCGGCCGCTGCGGGCGCGGCTGCTGCTGGACGAGGCCCTGGAGCGGCGCTGGGAGGGCGCCGGGGGCAGCGCGGGGTCCCTGGTGCTGCTGCTGGACAGGGTGAGAGCTGCCCTTCATCCCCGCCTCCCTTCCCTCATCCTCCTCCTCATCCTCCTCCTTTCCCCACTTCCTCCTCTTCTCCCTCCTCCCGCTGCCCTTTTCCTTTCCTTCTTTTCTTCCTCCTCCTTTTCCTCCTCCTTTTCCTCCTCCTTTTCCTCCTCCTTTTCCTCCTCCTTTTCCTCCTCTTCCTCCTCCCTACTCCCACTTCCCTTTTCCTTTTTCCTCTTCTTCTTCCTCCTCCTTTTCCTTCCTCCTCCTTTTCATCATCTTTTTCCTTCCTCCTCCTCCTCTTCCTTCTTTTCCTCACTTTCGCTTTCTTTTCCTCCCCTTCCTCCTCCTCCTCCTCCTCCTGTTCACCTTCCTTTTCCTCTTCCTCCCCTTCCTCCTCCTCCTCTTCCTCCTTTCCCTTTCTCCCCGTCCCCTCACGTTGTCCCTGTTCCTGTCCCAGCACCTGCAGCGCCTCCCCTGGGAGAGCTCCGGGACCCTGCGGAACGTTCCGGTGACGCGGCTGCCGGGGCTGCGCTTCCTGCTGCGCTACGGGCTGGCCCAGCAGGTAGGGGACACACCTGGGGACACCTGGGGGGACTGGGGACACACCTGGGGACACACCTGGGACACACCTGGGACTGGGGACACACCCCTGCCGGTGCTGTGCTTCCTGCTTCGCTACGGGCTGGCCCAGCAGGTACGGGGACACACCTGGGGACACCTGGGACACACCTGGGACTGGGGATACACCCCTGCCGGGGCTGCGCTTCCTGCTGCACTACGGGCTGGCACAGCAGGTACGGGCACACACCTGGGGACACACCTGGGGACACACCTGGGGACAGGGCACACACCTGGGGACAGGGACACACCTGGGACAGGGACACACCTGGGGCAGGGCACACACCTGGGGCAGGGCACACACCTGGGACACACCTGGTGCCGTTGCCCCGTTTTGGGGTCCCTCAGTCCCCGGCGTTTCCCCTGCAGCACTCGGGGTCGGTGCTGAGCCGGGGCGTGGACCCCAAAAACGCCTTCTACGTGCTGAACCCCCAGCGGGACCTGCGCGACACCGAGGAGAGGTTCCGGGCCTGGTTCGAGAGGTGCCACCCCGAAAACATCTCGGGAATCCCTAAAATCCCCTTCAGGACCCTAAAAGCCCCTGGGATCCCTGGGATCCCCCCAAACCCCCCCTCCAGGACCCCAAAATCTCTCTGGGAACACCAAATCCTTCCCCTTTCTCCCCAGTTTTAGGTTCTGCACCCCAAACCCTGTCCCTTTTTCCCCAAGTTTGGGTTCTGCACCCCGAATCCTACCCCGTTTTCCTTCTCCCATGCTGATTTTCCCGTTTTTGCCGTTTTTTCCCCGTTATTTCCCAGCGAGCCCGGCTGGCGCGGGGTCTCGGGGGCGGCACCGACCCCGCAGCAGCTGCAGGAGGCGCTGGGGGAGCGCGACCTCTACATGTGAGAGCCACCCCGAAACCGCCGCTGGGGTCAGGGCTGGGGCTGGTGTGGGGCTGGATTTGGGGGAGATTTGGGGTTGGATTTGGGGCTGGTTTGGGGCTGATTTTGGGAGGGTTTGGGGTTGGATTTGGGGGAGATTTGGGGCTGGTTTTGGGGGAGATTTTGGGAGGGTTTGGGGTTGGATTTGGGGCTGGTTTGGGGGAGATTTTGGGGGATTTGGGGTTGGATTTTTGGGGGGATTTGGGGCTGATTTGGGGTTGGATTTGGGGTTGGTTTGGGGGAGATTTTGGGAGGGTTTGGGGTTGGATTTTTGGGGGGATTTGGGGCTGATTTGGGGTTGGATTTGGGGCTGGTTAGGGGGAGATTTTGGGAGGGTTTGAGGTTGGATTTGGGGCTGGTTTGGGAGCGATTTTGGGGGAGATTTGGGGTTGGATTTGGGGCTGGTTAGAGGGAGATTTGGGGTTGGATTTGGGGCTGGTTTGGGGGAGATTTTGGGAGGGTTTGGGGTTGGATTTTTAGGGGGATTTGAGGCTGATTTGGGGTATTTTTAAGTGGGTTTTTTTGAGTGTTCCCTGCTGGGTTTGGGGTTGGTTTTGGGGTATTTTTAAGGGGTTTTTTTTTGAGTGTTCCCTGCTGTGTTTGGGGTCGGATTTGGGGCTGATTTTGGGGTCGGATTTGGGGTATTTTTAAGTGGGTTTTTTTGAGTGTTCCCTGCTGGGTTTGGGGTCGGATTTGGGGTATTTTTAAGGGGTTTTTTTGAGTGTTCCCTGCTGGGTTTGGGGTCGGATTTGGGGTATTTTTAAGTGGGGTTTTTTTGAGTGTTCCCTGCTGGGTTTGGGGTCGGATTTGGGGCTGATTTTGGGATCAGATTTGGGGTATTTTAAGGGGGGTTTTTTTGAGTGTTCCCTGCTGAGTTTGGGGCTGATTTGGGGCTGATTTTGGGGTCCATCCTCCCAGCTACGCCGGGCACGGGGCAGGTGCGCGGTTCCTGGACGGGCAGAGCCTGGCCCGCCGCCCCCTGTATTTGGGTTCTGCTCTTGGCTGCTCCCAGCGCCGCCCTGTATTTGGGGGGCTCTCTGTATTTGGAGCCCTCGGGCACCGTCCTCAAGTTCATCCTGGCCGGGTGGTGAGCGAGGGGTCAGGGGCTGGGATTTGGGATTTAGGGACTGGGGGGGTTGGGGTTTTTTGGGCTCTCTGTATTTGGGGTCTCTCTCTCTGTTTGGGGTCTCTCTCTCTGTATTTGGGGTTCTCACATCCCCATTTTGGGATCTCTGTATTTGGGGTGTGTCTCTCTGTATTTGGGGTGGGTCTCTCTCTGTATTTGGGGGCTCTCTCTCTGTATTTGGGGTGTCTCTCTGTATTTGGGGTGGGTCTCTCTGTATTTGGGGTCTCTCTCTGTATTTGGGGTGGGTCTCTCTGTATTTGGGGTGTGTCTCTCTCTGTATTTGGGGTGTCTCTCTCTGTATTTGGGGTGTCTCTCTCTGTATTTGGTGTCTCTCTCTGTATTTGGGGTTCTCACAGCCCCGCTGTGGTCTCTCCCCCCCGTTTCCAGCCCGCTGGTGCTGGGGAACCTGTGGGATGTCACGGACCGGGACCACGACCGCCTGGTGCAGGCGCTGCTGCGGGCCTGGCTGGGGGGCGGCCCCGGGACGCCCCTGCTGGCCCAGCTGGGCCAGGCCCGCCAGGCCCCCCGCCTCAAGTGGCTCATCGGGGCCGCGCCGGGGCCTTGGGGACTTTGGGGTCCCCACTGCCGGGAGTGACGGGCTCCCGGTGAGGACTTGGGGGCCTCTGCTGAGGGGCTTTGGGGCCCGGGGCCTTGGGGACTTTGGGGATCCCCCACTGCCGGGAGTGAGGGTTTGGGGGTCCCCCATTGCCGGGAGTGAGGACTTGGGGTCCCTTTGGGGATCCCCCATTGCCAGGAGTGAGGATTTGGGGTTCCCCCATTGCCAGCAGTGAGGGTTAGGGGTCCCTTTGGTGCTTTTGAGGTTCCCCCATTGCCCAGAGCTGCCCTGGAGTGAAAGTTTGGGGTCCCTTTGAGGTTCCCCCCATTGTCAGGAGTGAAGGTTTGGGGTCCTTTTAGCATCTTTGGGGTCCTTTTAGCATCTTTGGGGTTCCTCCATTGCCTGATGTGAATTTGGGTGGGGGACCCCAGTTGTTTGTGGGGTCACCCCATTGTGTATTTATAGGGGAGAACTGGAGATCCCCCCATTGCCTGGGGTCAGCTTTGGGGTCCTCCCCTCACTTTTGGGATCCATTTGTGGCCTTTGGAGTCCCCCGTTTGTTACTTTTGGGGTCCCCCCATTACCTCTGGTGACAATTTTGGGGCTTTCACCCCGCAGGGATTTTTGGAACGTCTGAAGGAAAGGGGAGGGTTGGAAGTGCCTTAATTTTAACGACATTTTAAATAAAATTTGTTTTCATTTGCAACAATAAAGCTACTGCCTCTGCACTGCCCCCTCCTGAGTCTTTCTGGGCCCCCCCAAATCTCTCCTGGACCCCCAAAATTCTCCTGGACCCCCCAAAACTCCTTCTGAACCCCTCTTTTCCTAGAAACCCCCCCAATTCTCCGGCCGCTAGGGGGCGCTGTCTCAGGACACCACCCCGGTCCTCCGAGCCGCCAGGGGGCGCCCTCACAGGTGGCAGTGCCCGGTCCTCCGAGCCGCCAGGGGGCGCCCTCACAGGTGGCAGTGCTCGGTCCTCCGAGCCGCCAGGGGGCGCCCTCACAGGTGGCAGTGCTCGGTCCTCCGAGCCGCCAGGGGGCGCTGTGGCGGCTGGAGCGACCCCGGCTGAGGGCGGGCGGTCCAAGATGGCGCAGGCCGTGAGCGTGGGGGAGCTGGGGCTGCCCCAGCTGGAGCTGCTCAAGGGGCAGCTGGAACAGGTCCGGGGGGCTCGGGAAGGGGCTGGGGGAGGCCTGGGGGTCGTGGGGAGGAGGGTCCCGGTAGGAGATGGAGGGGGAGCGTGGGGGGGAGGAGGTGCGGGGATGGGAGGGGCCTGGGGAGGGTCCTGAGGGGGGTTTGGGGGTCGGGAGGCCCGGCTGGAGCAGGGCTGGGGGGTTTGGGGGGTTTAGGGCTCCTGAGGGGGGTCCTGAGGCCCGGGGGTCGCTGCTGGTGCAGACCATGAGGGGCTGGAGGGGAATTTGGGGGGCTCTGGGGGGGCTCTGAGTTTTGGGAGGGTCGCAGAGGCTCCGGGTGCCCCCCAGCCTTGGCTGCCCCCCCAGTTTCAGGGACCCCCTTCCCAAAAAGCGTCGCTTCCCCCTCATCCCTTTGGGGCCATTCCCAACCCTGGGGGTCTCCCCTCAATCCTGGGACCCCCCCAAACCCCTCGGACCCCCCAAAACCCCCTGGACACCCCAAAATTCCCCCGCAGGAGGTGGAGTTCCTGTCCTCGTCCCTGGCGCAGCTCAAGGTGGTGCAGACCAAGTTCGTGGAGGCCAAGGAGTGCCTGAACGTGCTGCACAAAGGCAACGAGGGTGAGACACCCCCTAAAAACCCCAAATCCTCACGGGAGGGGTCCCCAAAATCCCCCAAATCTGGATCCGGGGGTTTAAAATGGGGGGAGTCCCCAAATTGTGATGGGGAGATGTAAGTCCTGTGGGATCTCCCTGAATTCTGGGGAGTGAAATTTGGATTTGGCAGGGGTCGGGTCCTAAATCCTCAGGGAGATCCCCAAATCTGAAGGGGGGTTTGGAATTATGGGGGAGATCCCCCAAATCCTGAGTGGCGGGTTCAGAAGTTGGGGAGGGTCCCCAAATCTTGATGGGAGCCCTAAATCCTGAGGGGGGCTGGGGGAAATTCTGAGGGGGTTCCTCAAACCCAAGGGGGTCCCCAGCATTGGGAGGGTCCCCAAATATTGGTGAGGGGGGGGTCCCCAAACCAAAGTGGGTCCCCAAACCCAGGGGACCTGGGGGAGAGCCCCGAATCCTAATGGGGGAGCCCCAAATCGTATTGGGGGTCCCCAAAATCAGGGCTGGTTCCTAAACCCCAAATCCTGATGAGGATCCCCCAACCCAGGGCTGGTTCCTAAACCCCAAACCCCCAACCCCAAGCAGAGCCTGGGTGGGTTTTGGGCTGGTTTGGGGGGTCCTGACGCCCCTGTTTCCGCAGGGAAGGATCTCCTGGTGCCTCTCACCAGCTCCGTATCCTTTGACTGCTCCTGGGGGCCCCCAGACCCCTGTGGTGGGGGGTGGGTGCCCCCCTCTGTGCCCCCCTTGGTGCCCCCCGTTTTCCATGACCCCCCCAGATGTACGTGCCAGGCAAGCTGCAGGACACACGGACGGTCCTGGTGGACGTGGGCACCGGCTACTACGTGGAGAAGGTGGGGAGGGGGCGCTGGGGACCCCCATTTTCCCCCATTTTCCCCCATTTTCCCTAATTTTCCCCAGATTTTCCCTAATTTTCCCCCTTTTCCCCCATTTCCCAGTCGGCCGATGACGCCCGCGCGTTTTTCAAGCGCAAAATTGAATTCCTGACGCGGCAGATGGAGAAAATCCAACCGGCCCTGCAGGAGAAGCACGCCATGAAACAGGGTGGGTACCCCGAGACCCCCAAATACCCCCTGAGACCCCCAGGACTCCCCCAAATACCCCCTGAGACCCCCAAATATCCCCAGGACCCCCCCTGAGACCCCCAGGACGCTCCCAAACACCCCCTGACACCCCCCCAAACACCCCCAGATACCCCCAGAACACCCCTACATACCCCAGGACCCCCCCTAAACACCCCCTGACCCTCAAACAGCCCCCAGACACCCCCCCCCCCCCCCAAACACCCCCTGAGCCCCCCAAACACCCCCTGGCCTTCCCCCCCCTCCCCACTTTTGGGGTCCCTCCCTAACCCCGCCCTTTACCCCCATCCCCAATTTTGGGGTTCCCCCTGGCCTCAGAGTCCCCCTGACCCCTCCCCACTTTCGGGACCCTCCCACCCCCGACCCCTCCCAGGTTTTGGGGTCCCCCTTTCCCCACTTTTGGGGTCCCTTTCCCCCCATTCCTGGTTTTGGGGTCTCCTTTTCCCCTCCCTGGTTTTGGGGTTCCATTCCCCCCTCCCAGGGCTCCCCCCAGCTCCCCCCTTTCCCCTCCCCGGTTTTGGGGTCCCCCCCGGTTTTGGGGTGCCCCCTGACCCCCCGGCTCCCCCCAGCCGTGCTGGAGATGATGACGCAGAAGCTGCAGCAGCTGACGGCGGCTCAGGGAGTCCCGGGGGGGGCCAAGGCGTAGCCCCCTCCCCAAATTCCCGCAGAGGGGATCTGGGGCTGCAGCCCCCTCCCCAAATCCCTGAACTGGGAATCTGGGGGTGCAGGCCCCTCCCCAAATTCCTGCACTGGGATTTTGGGGCTGCACCCCCACCCCAAATTCCCGACCCCCCCCCGTTTTGTACCAGTCCCTGGAATAAAGCAGAGACGGCTCCGAGGGGCTCTGGGGTTTTCTGGGGGGGTCCCGGGTCTGGGGGGGGGAGACCCCCGGGTTTGGGGGGGGAGACCCCTGGGATATGGGGGGGGTCTCTGGCCGTGGGTCTGGGGACATTTGGGGACATTGGGGTCCCTCCGTCTGGGAGGGGCAGGGGGGGACCCTGGGGGTGTTTGGGGGTCCCGGGGGGGTCCCGGGGGTGTTTGGGGGGTCCCGGCGGGGCTGAGCCCCCTCCCCAAATCCTTCCCGAGCCGCGTCCTCCCGGCAGCGGCCACGAGGTGGCGACAGCGACACGGACAGGAGGGGACAGGGACGGGACGGGGACGGGCTGGGAATGGAGATGAGGATGGTGACGAGCTGGGGACAGGGACAGGGACAGGGACGGGGACGGGCTGGGAATGGAGATGGGGATGGTGACGAGCTGGGGACAGGGACAGGGACAGGGCTGGCGACACGGCCAGGGCCGGGTGGTGACAATGTGGGGCCAGGGCCGGGGCGTTCCTGTGTCCCACCAGGCTCGGGCTCTGCTGCCACCCCCCCGCCCCCGTGCCAGCCCAGCGTGTCCCCAGGGGGTGGCAGTGTCCCCGCACAGCCGGGGGGGTGTCTGTCACTGTCCCTGTCACTGTCACTGTCCCTGTCCCTGTCCCTGTCCCCGCTGACAGCCAGCACGGCCGGGCAGGGGGGGCAGGTGACAAGGCGTGACACTGGGGGTGACACAACAGCCGTGGGGACATCTCTGACCAGCCTGGAGGTGCCACCACCGCCCTCGCTGGCTGTCCCTTGTGTCACCCCTGTGTCCCCCCCCGGCTGTCCTTTGTGCCACCTCCGTGTCCCCTGTGCCACCCCCAGCAGAGGCAGAGCTGCGATCCAACCCCGGCGCCTTTTATTGGGGACACACTGGGACACACTGGGACAAACTGGGGACACACTGGGGACACACTGGGACACACTGGGACCCCCGCCACCCCCGGGGTGCTGCCATGCCTGGGGGGGGTCGGGGGTGTCACCACTGTCCCCGGGGGGGTCCCGGGGGCGTTGCTCGGGGCAGAGGCTGAAGCCAGAGCAGCTGCTGGACTTGGGGGGTCAGGGGGGGTGTCCCCGTTACCGGGGGGGGGCAGTCGGGTCCCGGGGGGTCCCAGGGGAGTCCCCAGGGGTCCCGGGGGTCCCAGGGGTCACTCGGGGTTGTGTGAAGCCAGAGCAGGTGCTGGAGTTTGGGGTCAGTCGGGTCCCGGCTCCAGGGATGTCGCCAGGGGGTCCCGGGGGGGGATCCCGGTTCCAGGGAAGTCCCGAGGGAGGTTCTGGACCCGGGGGTGTCCCCAGGGGTCGCGGGGGGTCCCGAGGGGGTCCCGATGTCCCCGGGGGTCACTCGGGGTCGGTGATGGAGCCGAAGGTGCTGGACTTTGGGGCTCAGTCGGGATCCTGGTTCCAGGGGTCTCCCAGCGCCGGGGGTGTCCCGGGGGTGCCGTGGGTCAGTCGGGGTAGATGGTGGAGCCGGAGAAGGTTCTGGAATCAGGGTCAGTCGGGGTAGATGATGAAGCCGGAGAAGGTTCTGGAACCCGGCTCAGTCGGGGTAGATGATGGAGCCGGAGAAGGTTCTGGAACCCGGCTCAGTTGGGGTAGATGATGAAGCCGGAGAAGGTTCTGGAACCCAGCTCAGTCGGGGTAGATGATGAAGCCGGAGAAGGTTCTGGAACCCGGCTCAGTCGGGGTAGATGATGAAGCCGGAGAAGGTGCTGTATTTGTTGGTGTTGCCGCCGTGCACTTTGCCCCCGTCCAGCTTGACGAACACCTCGTCACCCACGTCCAGGTGCAGGATGACGCTGTTGCTCGCGTAGTCGTAGTTCTGGTCGGCGTCCTGGGCGATGGCGCTGGCACGGACCTGGCATTGGGGGGGGGACGGGGCTGGCACCACCCCCAGCTGGCACTGATAACGAGTGTCACCACCCCCAAATGGCACCGGCACCCCCTGGCACTCAGCTAACGTGGCACTGATACCGAGTGTCACCAACCCCAGCTGGCACCTGCACACCCAGCACCATCCCCAGCTGGGACCAACACTGAGTGTCACCCACCCCGCCTGGCACCAATCCCAGCTGGCACCGACATCCCCTGACACTCACCTGGCGTGGCACTGACACCGAGTGTCACCCACCCCACCTGGCACCGACACCCCCCGAGGGAGGGAAGGAGGGGGATGAGGCCAGCAGGACCCCCAGGGCAAGGCCCGGCTGTCCCCAAGGCGGGGCTGTCCCCAGGGCCCGGCTGTCCCCAGGGCGGGGCTGTCCCCAAGGCCCGGCTGTCCCCAAGGCCCGGCTGTCCCCAGGGCCCGGCTGTCCCCAGGGCCCGGCTGTCCCCAAGGCCCGGCTGTCCCCAAGGCCCGGCTGTCCCCAAGGCGGGGCTGTCCCCAGGGCCCGGCTGTCCCCAAGGCCCGGCTGTCCCCAAGGCCCGGCTGTCCCCAAGGCCCGGCTGTCCCCAAGGCCCGGCTGTCCCCAGGGCCCGGCTGTCCCCAGGGCCCGGCTGTCCCCAAGGCCCGGCTGTCCCCAGGGCCCGCACCTGGGGTGGGGGGGACACGGCTGTCACCCACCCCCCCCGTCCAACCCCCCCGGTTCCCATCCTCTGGCTCCTTTCCTGATTCCCCAGTTCTGGTCCCCCCCAGGCCCCAAATCCCATTTCCCACATCTGATCCCCCCCAAATTCCCATCCAATCCCCCCCAAATTCCCTCTTTTCCCCCCATTTCTCCCATATCCCAGATTCCCCAATCCCAAATCCCATTCCACATCCGTTCTGACCACGACCCCGGAACCCCCCAAGCCCCCCAGGGACCCCCCCCGATCAATCCTTGTTTGTTTTTCCTGGATTTTCCCGGAATTAATGGATGGGAAAAGTCCAGGATGAGCGAACAAAGGGAGCGGGGGGCACACGGCTCCTGTCCCCCCACTTCGGGAATCTGGGATGGGAAAAAGGGAATGGGAATTTGGGGGGGAAAGAGTGGGAATTTGGGGGGGAAAATGTGGGAATTTGGGGGGAAAATGTGGGAATTTGGGGGGAAAATGTGGGAATTTGGGGGGGAAAATGTGGGAATTTGGGGGGGGAAATGTGGGAATTTTGGGGGGAAAAATGTGGGAATTTTGGGGGGAAAATATGGGAATTTGGGGGGAAAATGTGGGGATTTGGGGGGGGAAATATAGGAATTTGGGGGAAAAGGGTGGGAATTTTGGATGGGAAAAATATGGGAATTTGGAGGGAAAATGATGGGGATTTGGGGGGGGAAGCGTGGGGATTCGGGGCAGGATTGGGGGGGAATTAGGATCTGAGAATGGGGAAACAGGAATGGGGGAAATAATGGGAATTTGGGCAGGATTGGATGGGGGAAATGGGATCTGGGGGGATGGGAATGGGGGGAAATAATGGGAATTTGGGCAGGATTGTATGGGGGAAATGGGATCAAGGGAATCCGGAATGGGGGGAAAGGATGGGAATTTGGGAGAGAATTGGATGAGGGAAATGTGATGTGGGACTGGGAAGGAACAGAACTGGGGATGGGGAATCAGGGAGTGGGAATTTAAAATGGGATTGGATGGGGGAAATGGGATTGGGGGACTGGGAAAAGTGGAGGAACTGAGAATGGGATATCAGGGATGGGGGAGGAGGATGGAATTCGGGGTTTTGGATGGGAGAAATGGGATGTGGGGATTTGGGATGGAGAAAATGGGAATGGGAAATCAGGGATGGGAACAGGAGATGGGAACTGGGATGGAGAAAATGGGAATGGGAAATCAGGGATGGGGAGAGGAGACGGGAACTGGGATGGAGAAAATGGGAATGGGAAATCAGGGGTGGGAACAGGAGATGGGAACTGGGATGGAGAAAATGGGAATGGGGCTGCTGGGGGGATGAATCAGGGATGGTGGGGATTGGGTGGGAATTTGGGAGGGAATGGGGTGGGAGAGTGGAGAGGAACTGGGAGTGGGAAATCAGGGAATGGGAAAAGGATGGGAATTTGGGGGAGGATTGGATGGGAGAAATGGGATGTGGGGATTTGGGACGGAGCAGAACGGAGGATGGGAAATCACGAACGGATTGAACCCGCATGAAAACCTAAAATCACCCAAAACAAAACAGCGAAACCGCCGTGGGCCAAAACAACAACCCCGAGATTGCTGAAAAAAAACGGGGCTGAAAACCGGGGGGGTGAAAAGCAGGGGGAGAAAACCAGGGGTGAAAACCAGGAGGAAACCAGGAGGAAAAGGGGGGAAAAGCAGTGGGAGAAAACCAGGAGGAAACCAGGAGGAAAACCAGGGGTGAAACCAGGGTGAAAAGCGGGGGAGAAAACCAGGAGTGAAAACCAGGAGTGAAAACCAGGGGTGAAAACCAGGGGAGAAAACCAGGGGTGAAAACCAGGGGAGAAAACCAGGAGTGAAAAGCGGGGGGAGAAAACCAGGAGTGAAAAGCAGGGGGAGAAAACCGGGGGGGAGCGGTGAAAACCAGGAATGAAAACGGGGCTGGGGGCTTGGGGGGTGAAAACCGGGGCTAAAAACCAAGGAGCGAAAACCGGGGGGTGAAAACCGGGGAGTGGAAACCGGGACTAAAACCCCCGGGGCTGAAAAGCAGGGATGAAACCCGGGGCTGCAAAGCAAGGAGTGAAAATCGGGGGTGAAAAACCGAAACCGGGGCTGAAAACTGGGAATGAAAGCCGGGGAGTGAAAACCGGGCTGGGGGCCGGGGGGTGAAAACCGGGGGCTGAAAATCGGGGAGTGAAAATCGGAGGGTGAAAAGTGGGGGGAGGAAACCGAGGCTGAGAACCAGGGGCTCAAAATCAGGGTGAAAACCAGGGGGTGCAAACCGGGGCTGCAAACCAAGGAGTGAAAATCGGGGTTGAAAAACCGAAACCGGGGCTGGAAACTGGGAATGAAAACCGGGGGTGAAAATCGGGGCTGAAAACCGGAGGGTGAAAACTGGGGCTGCAAAGCAAGACTGAAAACCGGGCTGGGGGCTCGGGGGTGAGAGTGGGGGGAGAAAACCGGGGCTGAGGGGAGCTCAAAATCAGGGGGGACGAGGAGCTCAAAATCCAGAGGGTGCAAACCGGGCTGAGAACGAGGAGCTCAAAATCAGGGGACGAAATGGGGAAGAAATAATGGGAATTTGGGCAGGATTGGATGGGGGAAATGGGATCAAGGGATGGGAAAATGGAATGGGGAAATAATGGGAATTTGGGGGAAGAGGGGGGATGGGGGAAATTGGATGATGTGGGATGTGGGACTGGGAAGAACAGAACTGGGGATGGGGAATCAGGGAAGGGAATTTAAAATGGGATTGGATGGGGAAATGGGATTGGGGGACTGGGAAAGGTGGAGGAACTGGGATATCAGGGATGGGGAGAGGAGGATGGAATTCGGGGTTTTGGATGGGAGAAATGGGATGTGGGGATTTGGGATGGAGAAAATGGGAATGGGAAATCAGGGATGGGGAGAGGAGACGGGAACTGGGATGGAGAAAATGGGAATGGGAAATCAGGGGTGGGAATAGGAGATGGGAACTGGGATGGAGAAAATGGGAATGGGAAATCAGGGATGGGAACAGGAGATGGGAACTGGGATGGAGAAAATGGGAATGGGGCTGCTGGGGGGATGAATCAGGGATGGAGGGGATTGGGTGGGAATTTGGGAGGGAATGGGGTGGGAGAGTGGAGAGGAACTGGGAGTGAGAAATCAGGGAATGGGAAAAGGATGGGAATTTGGGGGAGGATTGGATGGGAGAAATGGGATGTGGGGATTTGGGACGGAGCAGAACGGAGGATGGGAAATCACGAACGGATTGAACCCGCATGAAAACCTAAAATCACCCAAAACAAAGCAGCGAAACCGCCGTGGGCCAAAACAACAACCCCGAGATTGCTGAAAAAAAACGGGGCTGAAAACCGGGGGGGTGAAAAGCGGGGGGAGAAAACCAGGAGTGAAAACCAGGGGTGAAAACCAGGAGGAAACCAGGGGGGGAAAACCAGGAGAAACCAGGGTGAAAACCAGGGTGAAAACCAGGGTGAAAACCAGGGTGAAAGCGGGGGGAGAAAACCAGGGAGTGAAAACCAGGAGGAAACCAGGGGGTGAAAACCAGCCGGGAGAAAACCAGGGTGAAACCAGGGAGAAAACCAGGAGTGAAAAGCGGGGAGAAAACCAGGAGAAAACAGGGGAGAAAACTGGGGGTGAAAACCAGGGATGAAAACGGGGCTGGGGGCTTGGGGGTGAAAACCGGGGCTAAAAACCAAGGAGTGAAAACCGGGGGGTGAAAACCGGGGGGTGGAAACCGGGACTAAAACCCCCGGGGCTGAAAAGCAGGGATGAAACCCGGGGCTGCAAAGCAAGGAGTGAAAATCGGGGGTGAAAAACCGAAACCGGGGCTGAAAACTGGGAATGAAAGCCGGGGAGTGAAAACCGGGCTGGGGGCTCGGGGGGGTGGCTCAGGGGGCTGAAAATCGGGGAGTGAAAACCGGAGGGTGAAAAGTGGGGGGAGGAAACCGAGGCTGAGAACCAGGGGCTCAAAATCAGGGGTGAAAACCAGGGGGTGCAAACCGGGGCTGCAAACCAAGGAGTGAAAATCGGGGTTGAAAAACCGAAACCGGGGCTGGAAACTGGGAATGAAAACCGGGGGTGAAAATCGGGGCTGAAAACCGGAGGGTGAAAACCGGGGGCTGCAAAGCAAGACTAAAAACCGGGCTGGGGGCTCGGGGGGTGAGAAGTGGGGGGAGAAAACCGGGGCTGAGAACGAGGAGCTCAAAATCAGGGGACGAAATCCAGAGGGTGCAAACCGGGGCTGAGGAGCAGGGGATGAAAACCGAGGGCTGAAAACCAAAAGCGGGGCTGCAAACCGGGCTCGGGGGGGGGTCCCGTTACCTGCCCGTTCTTCATCAGGTCGGCCCACATGCTGGTGCCGTCGCCGCCGCGCATCAGGACGTGGTAGGTGAAGAAGTAGATGCCGGGCAGGGGGCAGGTGAATTTGCCGCTCGAGGGCTCGTAGTAGTTGCCCACGTTGGTCACGACGTCGTCGAAGCGCAGCACCTCGTAGCCCTCGTGCGGCTTCCTCAGGCCGGCGTAAAAGGCGATTTTGGGGCTGTAGAAGGACGGGATGTACCCGCCCGGGCCCGGCCCCGGGGGTCCCGGCGGGCCCGGCCGGCCCGGCTCCCCCGGGGGTCCCCGCGGGCCCGGCGGCCCCGGGGGCCCGCGGAGCCCGGCGCGGCCCTTGCGGCCCGGCTCGCCCTTAGCTCCGGGCAGGAAGGGCGGCGGGGAGGCGGCGGGGGGCAGCTCGGGGTACGGGTCGCAGACCATGCGGCAGCTGCCCAGCATCTCGTAGTGCGCGGCCGCCTTGGAGCCGTGCACCAGCAGCGGGATGGCCACGAGCAGCAGCAGCAGCATGGCCACGCCGATGGCCACGCCGGCCACCCGCTTCCTGCGGCTCAGCCGCGACGCCGCCAGCGCCAGCAGGTCCTCGTCGCCCTTGGGAGCGATGGTGGCGAGCGGCGGAGACGGCGAGAGGCCGCCCGTAGAGAACGGAGCGCCGGCGGGGACCGGGAGGGGACGGGGACGGGGACGGGGATGGGGACAGGGAGGGGACAGGGATGGGGACAGGGACAGGGATGGGGACAGGGATGGGGACAGGGATGGGGATGGGGACAGGGATGGGGATGGGGACGGGGCTGCAGGGGATGGGGATGGGAATGGGGACAGGGACGGGGATGGGGCTGGGGCTGGGGACAGGGACGGGGATGGGGACAGGGATGGGGACAGGGATGGGGACAGGGACGGGGATGGGGACAGGGACAGGAATGGGGCTGGGAACAGGGACAGGGACGGGGATGGGGACGGGGATGGGGATGGGGACAGGGACAGGGATGGGGACAGGGACGGGGATGGGGACAGCGGCTGCAGCTGCGGGTGGAGCCGGGTGTGAAACCCTGGGAGCGGATGGGGCCGAGGATGGGATTGGGAGCGGGGATGGGGCTGAGGCCGGAGGAGAAGCTGCGGGTGGAGCCGGGGATGGGACCCACAGCAGAGACGGGGCTGGGAACGGGATCAGGAGCCGGGAATGGGATCGGGAGCTGGGATGAGCCCGGAATGGGATCGGGAATGGGGCCGGGGCTGCGGGTGGAGCCGGGGATGGGACCCACAGCAGAGACGGGGCCGGGAATGGGATCAGGAGGGAATGGGATCAGGAGCTGGGAATGGGATCAGGGAGCTGGGAATGGGATCGGGAGCCGGGAATGGGATCGGGAATGGGCCGGGAATGGGATCGGGAGCCGGGAATGGGATCGGGAGCCGGGAATGGGATCGGGAGCCGGGAATGGGATCGGGAACGGGGCCGGGGCTGCGGGCGGAGCCGGCGGCGGCACCGGGAGCGGGGCCGGGGCTGCGGCCGAGGACGGGACCGGCGGCGGGGCTGGGGCCGGAGCCACGGGCGGGGCCGGGAGCGGCGCGGGCGGAGGGGACGGAGCGGAGGCGGCGGTGCTGAAAGGGGCCGGAGCCGGTACCGGGAGCGGAGGCGGGCACGGGGCTGGGAGCGCAGCCGGACACGGAGTCAGAGCGGAGCTCCTGCAGCAGCCAGGACCGGAGCCGGGGTGGGAGCTGGTGATGTAACCGGAGCCGGGATGGAGCCGCCAGGGAGCCGCCACCGGAACCGGGATGGAACCGGCACCGGGGCGGGGATGGAACCGTGAAGGAACCGGGAATGAACCGGGATGGAGCCGCGATGGCCCCTCCACGACGCGCGGGGCAACTTCTCCCCAAGTTCCCGTGAGCGACGCGCGGGGAGCGGCACCGCCGGGATTGTCCCCCCCGGGATTGTCCCCCCCGGGATTGTCCCCAGGATTGGGCCCAGGATTGTCCCCCCAGGACTGTCCCCCCCAGGATCGTCCCTTAGGGATTGTCCCCCCCCGGTTTTGTCCCCCCGGATTGTCCCCGGTTTTGTCCCCGGTTTTGTCCCCTCGGGATTGTCGCCTCGGGGTTGTCCCCCCCCGAATTGTCCCCGGGATTGTTCCCCCCCCCGGTTTTGTCCCCCCGCGCTGTCCCCGCGCTGTCCCCCCGCGTCCCGCGGCTCCGGCCCCGGGCGGCAGCTCCGGGGGCTCTCCCGGGTCCCCCCCCCGCGGTCGCGGAGCCCCCCGGGCCGGGCCCCCCCCGGTACCTGCGGCCGGTGCCGCCGCCGCGCCCGCCGCGAGCCCGAGCCCCGCTCCGCCCGCCCCGCCCGACGGCCCCGGGCACGGCGGGGGGCGGGGGAGGCCGGGGGGGGGGTGGGGGGTGCAAGGGGGGTGCGGGGGGTGGTGTGCAAGGGGGTGTGCGGGGGGGGGGAGGGGGCACAGCGGGTTTGGGGCCCTCCCAGCGCCAGCCCCGGGCTCGGGACCCCCCCCGGTACCGGGAGGTGAGGGGGTCCCTGCGGGGGGGGGGGGCTGGGGGGGTTTGCACACGCGTGTGAGTGGGGGGGGCACGCGTGGGGTCTGCAGGGCTGCGGGGGGAGCCTGGGGGGAGCACGGGGAGTGTGCGGGGCCTGGCCAGGTGTGAGTGTGCAAGGTGTGAGTGTGCAGGTGTGAGCGTGTGCAGGTGTGAGTGTGCAGGTGTGAGTGTGCAAGGTGTGAGCGTGTGCAGGTGTGAGTGTGTGCAGGTGTGAGCGTGTGCAGGTGTGAGTGTGCAAGGTGTGAACGTGTGCAGGTGTGATCGTGTGCAGGTGTGAGTGTGCAGGTGTGAGTGTGCAAGGTGTGAGTGTGCAGGTGTGAGTGTGCAGGTGTGTGTGCAGGTGTGAGTGTGCAAGGTGTGAACGTGTGCAGGTGTGAGTGTGCAGGGCCTGGCCAGGTGTGAGTGCAGGTGTGAGTGTGCAAGGTGTGAGCGTGTGCAGGTTTGAATGTGCAGGTGTGAGTGTGCAAGGTGTGAGTGCATGTTTCAATGTGCAGGCCTGGCTGTGTGAAGGGTGTGAGTGCAGGTGTGTGAGTGTGAGCTCAAAGTGTGCAGGTATGAGTGTGCAGGTGAGCTCAGGCCTGTGAATGTGCAGGTGTGAGTGTGCCCTCTGAGGTGTGTCCGTGTGAGTGTGAGCTGTGTGTGTGTGAGCTCTGTACACGTGTGTGAGCTCTCTGCGTGTGTGTGTGCACGTGAGCTCCATGTGTGTGTGAGCTGTGTGTGTGTGAACCCTGTACACGTGTGTGAGCTCTGTGTGTGTGCACTGTGTGTGAGCTCTGCACACGTGTGTGAGCTCAGGCCATGTGTGTGAGCTCCGTGTGTGCGTGTGTGTGTGTGTGTGCATGTGTGAGCTGTGTGTGTGTGTGTGTGTGTGTACCCTGTGTGTGTGTGTGTGTGTGAGCTCTGTGTGTGATCTCTGTGCATGTGTGATCCTGTGTGTGTGTGCATGTGTGAGCTGTGTGTGTGTGTGTACCCCGTGTGTGAGCTCTGTGTGTGCATCCCATGTGAGCTCAGGCCACGCTGTGTGATCCCGTGTGTGCCAGCTCTGTTCACACGTGTGTGCATCCCGTGTGCGAATGCGAGCGTGAGCTGAGCGTGAGCTCTGTGTGAGTGTGAACACCCTGGGAGTGTGAGCGCTGAGTGTGAGCGCTGAGTGTGAGCGCTGGGTGTGAGCTCTGGGTGTGAGCTCTGGGTGTGAGCTCTGAGTGTGAGCTCTGGGTGTGAGCGCTGGGTGTGAGCTCTGAGTGTGAGCGCTGGGTGTGAGCTCTGAGTGTGAGCTCTGAGTGTGAGCGCTGGGTGCGCTCACTCCATGCGTGTGCCAGCCCTGAGCACGCGTGTGCATCCATGCGCGTGTGCGTGTATTTGGGGTGTAGTTTGGGTGTATTTCAGGTGTATTTTGGGACTATTTCGGGTGTAAATTGGCTGCTTTTCAGCTGTATTTTCGGGGTATTTTGGGTGTATTTTGGGTGTATTTCAGGTGTATTTTAGATGTAGTTTTTGGTGTATTTTGGGTGTATTTGGGGTATATTTTTGGTGTACTTTGGGTGTAGTTTGGGTGCATTTTAGGTGTACTTTGGGTGTAGTTTGGGTTCATTTTGGGTGTATTTTGGGTGTATTTGGGGTATATTTTTGGTGTACTTTGGGTGTTTTTCAGCCGCATTTTAGGTACATTTTGGGTGTATTTCAGGTGCATATTCAGTGTATTTTCGGTGTATTTTGGGTGTAGTTTGGGTGTAGTTTGCGTGTTTTCCAACACATTTTAGGTATATTTTGGGTGTATTTCAGGTGTATTTTGCATTTTTAATTGTACTTCGGGTGTAGTTTGGGTGTATTTCAGCTGTATTTTTGGGTGTATTTTTTGGTGTATTTCAGCTGTATTTTGGGTGTACTTTGGGTGTTTTTCAGCTGCATTTTAGGTACATTTTGGGTGTATTTCAGGTGCATATTCAGTGTATTTTGGGTGTAGTTTGGGTGTAGTTTGCGTGTTTTCCAACCACATTTTAGGTGTATTTTGGGTGTATTTCAGGTGTATTTTCAGGGTATTTTAGGTGTATTTTGGGTGTAGTTTGGGTGTATTTCAGCTGTATTTTGGGTGTACTTTGGGTGGTTTTCAGCTGCATTTTGGGTACATTTTGGGTGTATTTCAGATGTATTTTCAGGGTATTTTAGGTGTACTTGGGGTGTATTTTTGGGTGTATTTTTTGGTGTATTTTTGGTGTATTTTGGGTGTACTTTGGGTGTTTTTCAGCTGTATTTTAGGTATATTTTGGGTGTATTTCAGGTGTATTTTCGGTGTATTTTCAGGTTTTTTGGGTGCATTTCCTGCCTTTCCAGTGCATTCAAACATGGATTTTTTTAATGCTTCTTCCGTGTTTCCCGTGGTTTTCGTGTGTTCTCTATGGTTTTATTGTGCTTTTATTAATTTTATGTGTTTCCCACGTGGTTTTACCCGTTTCTGTGTTTCCCATGTATTTTTACCCATTTTCTATATTTTCCCTTGATTTTTTATTAACTTTCTGTGTTTCCCGTGTATTTTTACCCATTTCTCTGGGTTTTACCCAATTTCTGTATTCCCACCTTGCATTTTTACCCATTTCTATATTTCCCGTGCATTTTAAATTAATTCTCTATTTTCCCCGCCTGTTTTTCCCCATTCTCTATTTTCTCTTTTTTTTTTTGCTTCCCATGGATTTTTTCACCCATTTTCCATTTTTCCCACCTTTTTTTACCCACTCCTGTGCTTCCCATACATTTTTTATTCATTTCCCATTTCCCCACCATTTCTTTTACCCATTTTCCATTTTCCCACCTGTTTTTACCCATTCCTACACTTCCCATGCATTTTTCCTATTCTTTTTCTATTTTTCCCACCCATTTTCCCCATTTTCTACGTTTCCCACGTGTTTTTTACCCATTCCTGTGCTTCCCGTGTATTTTTATTAATTTTCTATTTTTCCCACCTATGTTTTACCCATTCCTGCGCTTCCCATTCAGTTTTTTACCCATTTTCTATTTTTCCCACCTATTTTTCTCCCATTTTCCATTTTCTCACCCATTTTTTACCCATTCCTGCGCTTCCCATTCCGTTTTTTACCCATTTTCTATTTTCCCACCGATTTTTCACCCATTTTCCATTTTCTCACCCATTTTTTACCCATTCCTGTGCTTCCCATGCATTTTTTACCCATTTTTTCCCATTTCCCCCCGATTTTTCCCCATTTTCTCCCCTCCCCTTCACTTTCTCCCCTCGCTGTCCCCTCCCTGTCCCTCGGGGACAATCCATCGCGACAATCGCGCCTCTATCGCGATTCCAGCTCGGCATTTACGGCCGGGATCGATGTCCCCTCCCGGCTTGGGGACACCGAGGGGACATCGGTGCCCCCCGCGTGTCCCCGGCCTTAATGAGGGAATTAATTAGCGGGGAGGAGAGGGGGAAGCGCTAATTGGGGGGGGGGGGGCGGGGACGGGGGTGGGGACAGAGGGGACAGAGGGGGGGGGCGGGGGGGTTTGGGGACATTTTTGGGGTCCCTCATTGGGTGTCGCCCCATTTGGGGGGCTTGGGGACAGTTTTGGGGTCCCCCATTGGGTGTCACCCCATTTGGGGGGGTTGGGGACATTTTTGGGGTCCTTCATTTGGTGTCACCGAGTTTGGGGTCCCTCGGTTGGTGACATCGGGGTTTGGGGGGTTTGGGGACAGTTTCGGGGGGCTCTTGGGGGGGTTCAGTCCCATTTTTGGGGTCCCTTGGTTGGTGACACCGGGGTTTTGGGGGGTCCCTCCCATCCGTGCCTCAGTTTCCCTCCCCGCTGTGCCACCTCTGTGGTGGGGGGTTTGGGGACAGGATTGTCCCCCCCAGGACACCCGGGGGGGTTTGGGGACAAGTGACAATCGTGTCCCCCCCTTTGTCCCCTCTGTCCCCCCCCAGGACACCCGGGGGGTTTGGGGACAAGTGACAATCGTGTGTCCCCCCCTTTGTCACCTCTGTCCCCCCCCAGGACACCCGGAGGAGGTTGGGGACAAGTGACAATCGTGTGTCCCCCCCTTTGTCACCTCTGTCCCCCCCAGGACACCCGGGGGGTTGGGGACAAGTGACAATCGTGTGTCCCCCCCCCTTTGTCCCTCTGTCCCCCCCAGGACACCCGGGGGGGTTGGGGACAAGTGACAATCGTGTGTCCCCCCCTTTGTCACCTCTGTCCCCCCAGACACCCGGGGGGGTTGGGGACAGGCGCCATTGTCCCCCCCGCGGTGGCGGCCGGGCCCAGCCCATGAATAACGCATCAGCCGCGTGCCCCCCCCGCGGGGACAGCGCCACCACCTCTGTCACCGGCGCGGTCCCCGCTCGGTGTCACCGGCTCGGTCACCAGCTGCCACCGCGGCCCCAGGACACCCCGGGGGACAAATCGGGGGGGTGACAGAACCGGGGGGGGTGACACAGAACTGGGGGTGACAGATCTGGGGGGGGTGACAGAACTGGGGGGGGTGACAGATCCAGGGGGTGACAGGGGGTGACAGAAGGGTGGGGTGACAGATCCAGATCCAGGGTGACAAATCCATGGGGGACAATGGGGGGTGACAAAAGACAATGGGGGACACGGGGGGGGGGCAAGTGACAGCCCTGGGGGGGGTGACACTGGGGGGACACTGAGGGGACATTTGGGGGGGACAAATGTGGGGATAATGGGGACAGTGGGGGGACAGTGGGGGGGCAATGGGGGGACATGGGGGATAACGGGGGACACAGGCGGGGGGGACAATGAGGGCGATAATGGGGGGACAGGGGGCACAATGGGGGGGGACAAGGGGGACATTGGGGTGACACTGGGGGGACACACTGGGGGCACAATGGGGGGGGGGACAGTGGGGGATTGTTTAGGGAGGGAATGGGGGACAAGGGCGGGGGGGACACTGGGGACCTGGGGACACTGGGGGACAATGGGGGACATTGGGGTTACACTGGGGGGACACTGCGGGGACACTGGGGGACAATGGGGGACACTGGGGGACAATGGGGGGACATTGGGTTACACTGGGGGACAATGGGGACAATGGGGGACATTAATTGGGGGACACTGGGGGCTCTCCCGGGGGGGGACAATGGGGGACACTGGGGGGACATTGGGGGGGACACTGGGGGGACATTGGGGGGGACACTGGGGGGGCCGCACTGGTTTCAGGATTCCCCCCCCGCGATCAGGAGCGGGTTAAGCCGCGTTCATTTGGGATTCGGGGTGGAATATTTGGGATTAAACATTCCCCATTCCCATTTGGGATTCCGCCTTTGGGATGCGGGCGGCGCCGGTCCAGCCCCAGTTAGGGCGGGGGGGGCTCTCCCGAGGGGGTTTTTTGGGATTTATTCCCCCCCGGCCCCGCGGTCAGGACTGGGTTCAATCCCACAGCCAGCGCCGTTTATTTGGGATTCGTTATTTAGGATTTGGGATTGGGTTATTTGGGATTGGTTATTTGGGATTCATTCTTTGGGATTTGGGATTCAGGCGGTGTCGGGAGCTCCAATTAAGGCGGGGGGGCTCTCCCGGGGGGGGTTTAGGATTTCCGCCCCCGCCGGCGGTTAAACAATCCCGTTTATTTGGGATTCCTTATTTGGGATTCCTTATTCGGGATTCCTTTTGGGATTCCTTATTTGGGATTCCTTTTTTGGGATTCCTTATTTGGGATTCCTCTATTTGCGATTTGGGATTCGGGAGGTGCCGGCAGCTCCAATTAGGGCGGGGGGGTTTTTTAGGATTTATTTCCTCCCCCCGCGGTCAGCACCGGCTTAAATCCCATTTATTTGGGATTCGTACTCTGGGATTCCTTATTTAGGATTCATTCTCTGGGATTTGGGATTCGGGAGGTGTCGGCAGCTCCAATTAGGGCGGGGGGGCTTTCCCGGGGGGTTTAGGATTTATTTCCCCCCCCTTCCGCGGTTAAATCCCATTTATTTGGGATTCCTCATTTAGGATTCCTCATTTAGGATTCCTCATTTCATTTAGGATTCATTCTTTGGGATTCCTTTATTTGGGATTCAGGAGGTGCTGGCAGCTCCAATTAGGGCGGGGGGGTTTAGGATTTATTCCCCCCCTCCCGCGGTTAAATCCCATTTATTTGGGATTCGTCATTTAGGATTCCTCATTTGGGATTCCTCATTTAGGATTCATTCTTTGGGATTCCTTTCCCGGCATTTGGGATTCAGGCGGTGTCCGCAGCCCCAATTAGGGCGGGGGGGTTTAGGATTTATTCCCCCCCCCTCCTGCGAATAAATCCCATTTATTTGGGATTCCTCATTTGGGATCCCTCATTTAGGATTCCTCATTTGGGATTCCTTCTTTGGGATTCCTCCCCGGCATTTGGGATTCAGGCGGTGTCCGCAGCCCCAATTAGGGCGGGGGGGCTCTCCCGGGGGGGTTTTTAGGATTTATTCCCCCCCGCCCCCGCGCGGGCGGAGATGGATGGGGTCGGGTTAAACCCACGGCCGGCGCCGCTCATTTGGGATCCATCATTTAGGATTTGGCATTTAGGATTTGTCATTTAGGGTTCGTTTACTCGGGATTCATTCCCTGCGATCCGGGAGGTGCCGGGAATTCCAATTAGGCCGGGGGGGCTCTCCCGGGGGGGCTTTTTGGGATTTATTTCCCCTCCTCCCCGGTTAAATCCCCGGTTAAATTCGGGTTCATTCTTTAGGATTCCTTGTTTAGGATTCATTCTTTGGGATTTGGGATTCGGGCGGTGTCGGGAGCCCCGATCCAGCCCCAATTAGGGCGGGGGGGCTCTCCCGGGGGGCTTTTAGGATTTATTTTCCAACCCCCCCCGTCGCGTTCGGGGCTGGGTTAAATCCCGTTTATTTGGGATTCCTTATTTAGGATTCATTCTTTGGGATTTGGGATTCATTCTTTAGGATTCTTTTATGGGATTGGTTATTTGGGATTCGGGAGGTGTCGGGAATTCCAATTAGGCCGGGGGGGGCTCTCCGGGTTTTTTTTTTAGGATTTATTCCCCTCGTGGTCAGGGCTGGGTTAAATCCCATTTATTTGGGATTTAAGATTAATTCTTTGGCATTATTTATTTAGGATTAATTATTTAGGATTCGTTCCTTGGGATTCCTTTATTTGGGATTCAGGAGGTGTCGGGAATTCCAATTAGGGCGGGGGGGGTTAGGATTTCCTCCCCCCCTCGGCATTTAAATCCCATTTATTTAGGATTCATTAATTGGATTCATTAATTGGATTCATTATTTAGGATTCATTATTTAGGATTCATTCTTTGGGATTCCTTGATTTGGGATTCAGGAGGCGTCGGGAATTCCAATTAGGGCGGGGGGGGCCTCGGGGTTTTTTGTAGGATTTTTCTCCCCCCCCAAGGCGGTCAGGACCGGGTTAAATCCCATTTATTTGGTATTGAAGATTATTTATTTAGGATTAATTATTTAGGATTCCATTATTTGGGATTGGTTCTTTGGGATTTGGGATTGGTTCCTTGGGATTCAGGAGGTGTCAGGGATTCCAATTAGGGCGGGGTTTTTTTAGGATTTCCGCCCCTCGATCAGGACCGGGTTAAATCTCTTTTATTTGGTACTTAGGATTGATTATTTAAGATTAATTATTTAGGATTAATTATTAGGAATTCCTTCTTTGGGATCGGTTCTTTGGGATTTGGGATTGGTTACTTGGGTTATTTAGGGTTGGTTATTTGGGATTCATTCTCTGGGATGGGTTCTTTGGGATTTGGGATGGGTTACATGGGATTTCAGGAGGGTTTTTTGGGATTTGGGATCTGTTCTTTGGGATTTGGGATGGGTTATTTGGGATGGGTTATTTGGGATTTTGGGATTTTCAGGATGGAATATTTGGGATGGGTTATTTGGTATTTCAGGATGGGCTGTTTGGGATTGGTGGTTTGGCATGGGTTATTTGGGATCAGCTATTTTTTTGGGATCTGTTATTCGGGATGGGTTATTCGGGATTTTGGGATGGGTTATTCGGGATGGGTTATTCGGGATGGGTTATTTGGGATTTTGGGATGGGTTATTCGGGATGGGTTATTCGGGATGGGTTATTTGGGGTTTCGGGATGGGTTATTTGGGATGGGTTATTTGGGATGGGTTATTTGGGATGGGTTATTTGGGATTTCAGGATGGGTTATTTGGGATTTCAGGATGGGTTATTTGGGATGGGTTATTTGGGATGGGCTATTTGGGATGGGTTATTTGGGATGGGTTATTTGGGATGGGTTATTTGGGATTTCGGGATGGGTTATTTGGGATGGGTTATTCGGGATGGGTTATTTGGGATTTCGGGATGGGTTATTTGGGATGGGTTATTCGGGATGGGTTATTTCGGGATGGGTTATTCGGGATGGGTTATTTGGGATTCAGCCGGATGGATTAATTTTGGGATGGGCGGGGCGGGATGGGTGATTTGGGAACAGGGATGGGGGGAGGGGCTGAGTGTGCACAGGTGTGCGTGTGAGTGTGAACAGGTGTGCAAATGAACAGGTGTGTGTGAGTGTGCACAGGTGTGTCAATGCACAGGTGTGTGTGAGTGTGCACAGCTGTGTGTGTGTGAGTGTGCACAGCTGTGTCAATGCACAGGTGTGTGTGAGTGTGCACAGCTGTGTCAATGCACAGGTGTGTGTGAGTGTGCACAGGTGTGAGTGTGCACAGCTGTGTCAATGCACAGGTGTGTGTGAGTGTGCACAGTTGTGTCAATGCACAGGTGTGTGTGAGTGTGCACAGGTGTGTAAATGCACAGGTGTGTGTGACTGTGCACAGGTGTGTGTGAGTGTGCACAGGTGTGTCAATGCACAGGTGTGTGTGAGTGTGCACAGTTGTGTCAATGCACAGGTGTGTGTGAGTGTGCACAGCTGTGTCAATGCACAGGTGTGTGTGAGTGTGCACAGCTGTGTGTGTGAGTGTGCACAGGTGTGTGTGAGGGTGCACAGGTGTGTAAATGAACAGGTGTGTGTGAGTGTGCACAGGTGTGTGTGAGTGTGCACAGGTGTGTCAATGCACAGGTGTGTCAATGCACAGCTGTGTCCCCCCCGTCCCCCTCCAGCCCCATTTGGGGTAGCGGGGAGGGACTGGACCCCCCCCACCAAAGGACAGGAGGGGTTTGGGGGTTCCCCATTGCGGGGGTGGGGAAGGGGATGGACCCCAAATGCCCCCAAATTCCCCCCAAATCTCCCCAAAATCGCTCCCAAATCCCCCAAAATCGCCCAAATCCCGCCCTAGGCTGCGTAAGGGGGGGAGGGGCAGTAGGAGGGTCCCGCCCCCCCCATCGATCCGAGGCAAATCCTGACATTTCCAAATCCCGGGATTCGCTCCCGATCGATGGGGGGGGAGGGGAGCGGGGGGAGGGGAGGGAACGAGACGGGCTGGGCTGGGGAGGGACCCCGGAATGGGAACGGACCCCCAAAAATGGGGAGGGACCCTCCCAAAAGGGGTTAGGGACCCCCAAAAATGGGAGGAGGGGTTTGGGGGTTAGGGACCCCCAAAAATGGGAGGACCCTGGGGGGGATGGACCCCCCAAAAAATAGGGACCCCCAAAAATGGGGAGGGACCCTCCCAAAAGGGGTTAGGGACCCCCAAAAATAGGGACCCCCAAAAATGGGGAGGGACCCTCCCAAAAGGGGTTAGGGACCCCCAAAAATGGGGAGGGACCCTCCCAAAAGGGGTTAGGGACCCCCAAAAATAGGGACCCCCAAAAATGGGGAGGGACCCTCCCATCGGGGGGGGACCCCCAAAAGGGGGGGGACCCTCCCAAAAGGGGGCTGGGCTGGGGAGGACCCTCCCAAAAGGGGTTAGGGACCCCCAAAAATGGGGAGGGACCCTCCCAAAAGGGGTTAGGGACCCCCAAAAATGGGGAGGGACCCTCCCAAAAGGCTCTGGACCGCCCAAAAAAATCTCTGACAGGGCTGGGAGATGAATGTGCCCCCCCCAAATGGGTCTGGAGGGGTTGGACTACCCCGCGAAGGTGTCTGAGACCCCCCAGATGGGTCTGGACCCCCCTAAATGTGACAGAACCTGCCCCAGATGTGTCTGGACCCCCCTAAATGTGACCGAACCCCCCCACCCAAATACCCAAAGCCCCTTCCCAGATGTGTCTGGACCCCCCCAATGTAGCAGGACCCCCCTCAAATGTGTCTGGAACCCCCCCTGGTGTGTCTGGACCGCCCCCAGATGTGTCTGGACCCCCCTAAATGTGACAGGACCCCCCTCAATGCCCAGAGACCCCCCCCAGATGTGTCTGAGCCACCCCAAATATGTCAGGACCCCCCTCGAATGTGTCTGGACCCCCCCTAACTGTGACAGGACCCCCCCCGATGTCTCTGCCCCCCCTCGGTCGCTGCCATGCCAGGATTGATGTCCCCCCGGCCGGGCCAGCCGAGCGTGCCCGGGGCTCCCGCGGGAGGCGCTGTCAGCGGAGGGGGAGGGGAGGGGGAGGGAAATGGGGGGGGCGGGGGCGGAAAATGGGGAATTCAACACAAAAACTGGGGAATTAAACCCCAAAAGGGGGGGAGCTGGACCCCAAAAAATGGGGTATTAAACCCCAAAATGGGGGTGGTTGGGTCCTAAAATGGGGGGGTGGGGATCTTAAAATGGGAGGGGGGGTTCTAAAAATGGGAAATGGGACCCTAAAAATGGAGAGGTTGGGGTCCTAAAAATTGAGAATTGAACCTTTAAAAACAGGGAATGGGACCCCAAAAATAGGGGGACTTTGGGTCCCAAAAATTGGGAATGAGACCCCCAAAATTGGGGGTTTGGATCCCAAAAATGGGTGAAAAGTTGTTTCCTAAAAATGGGAAATTGGACCCTAAAAAATGAGTGAGGTTGATCCCAAAGATTGGGGGAATTGGACCCCAAAAATGGAGGAAACCCCAAAAATTGGGGGGGCTCACAGAGGAGGGGGTTTGAGGGTGGTTTTGAGGCCAGGGGCGCATTGAGGGGGGTGTCTTACCAGTGTAACCCTTCCCATTTCGCCCCGATCCCCCCCAGTTTTTTGGGGTGTCCCCAAATGTCGCCGTTCCTGGCCGGGGATTCGAACCCTCGATCTCCCGATCTCCGCCCCGCGCGCGGCTTCGGCCGTTCCCGGAGCGCGCTCGGGCGTTTCCGCCGCTCTCGGCAGTTTCCGTCCACGTTCGGCGCCCGCCGCTCCACCCATAAAAGGTGTGGTTTAGGAATAATCAATATGATTGGTTCACTGCAATGAATGGGCGGGGCTTATGGGCAAAACCGCTCTACCATTGGCTGGCGGGTCCCTCGCGCCCCCGCCCCGCCCCTCTCTGAATGGCGGCGGGAGGAGGGCGGGACAAACGAAGCTTTTCAGCATTTTGATTGGCGAAAACCGTGAGGGGGCCGCGCTCTGATTGGCTAGCGGTTGAAATCCGAGCTCTGACTGGCCAGCGCGCTCTGAGGGCTCTGCCGAGCCGCGACCCCCTGCCGGAACGTCGCGGGTGAGGCGGGGGGGGCGAGAGACCCCCGGGACCCCCCCGGGAGCCCTCGGTGAGTGCGGGACCCCCGGGAGCCCCGGAGGGCCGGGGGGCAGCGGGGGGAGCCGGACTGAGGGGGCCGAGGGGCCTCCGGAGGGGATGGGATGGGGCTGGGGGGGGCAGAACTGCGGGGTCTCGTGAGGGGGAGGGGGGGGCTGAGGGGCCTGAGGGGAACTGGGGGGGGGGTGGGGGGTTTTGTGAGGGGATTTAGGGGCGCTGAGGGGTTTTGTGAGGGATTTGGGGAGTCTGAGGGGTTTTGTGAGGGGATTTGGGGCGCTGAAGGGGTTTGTGAGAGGTTGAGGGCGAGTTCAGCGGTTTTGTGAGGGGTTGAGGGCGAGTTCAGCGGTTTTGTGAGGGGTTGAGGGCCAGTTCAGGAGTTTTGTGAGGGGATTTGGGGGCGCTGAGGAGTTTTGTGAGGGGATTTGAGGGGTTTTGTGAGGGGGACTTGAGGGAGTTTTGGAGGATCTAAGGGGATTTGGGGGATCCTGGTGAGGATTTAGGGGGGTCTGAGGGGTTTTGTGAAGAGATTCGGGGGCACTGAGGTGATTTGTGAGGGGGTTTGGGGGGTCTGAAGGAGTTTTGTGAGGGGATTTGGGGGTTCTGAAGGAGTTTTGTGAGGGGATTTGGGGGTGCTGAGAGGATTGGGGGGGTCCTGGTGAGGATTTAGGGGGGTCTGAGGGGTTTTGTGAGGAGATTTGGGGATGCTGAGGGGATTTATGAGGGGATTTGTGGGGTCTGACTTTTGTGAGGGGATTTGAGGGAGCTGAGAGGTTTTGTGAGGAGATTTGGGGGTTCTGAAGGAGTTTTGTGAGGAGATTTGGGGAATCTGCGGGGTTTTGTGAGGAGATGTGGAGGTTTTGTGAGGGGAAGTTGAGGGAATTTTGGGGTATCTGAGGGGATTTGGGGGCGCTGAGGAATTTTGTGAGGGGATTTGGGGGCACTGAGGGGATTTAGGGGGATCTGAGGGGATTTCTGAGGGGTTTTTGAGGGGTCTGAGGAGATTTGGGGGGTCCCGGTGAGGATTTAGGGGGGTCTGAGGGGTTTTGTGAGGAGATTTGGGGATGCTGAGAGGATTTATGAGGGGAATTGTGGGGTCTGAGTTTTGTGAGGGGATTTGGGGGCACTCAGGGGATTTGGGGGTTCTGAAGGAGTTTTGTGAGGAGATTTGGGGGTGCTGAGAGGATTTAGGGGGATCTGAGGGGTTTTGTGAGGAGATTTGGAGGTTTTGTGAGGGGAAGTTGAGGGAATTTTGGGGTATCTGAGGGGATTTGGGGGCGCTGAGGGCATTTAGGGGGATCTGAGGGGATTTCTGAGGGGTCTGAGGGGATTTGGGGGGTCCCGGTGAGGATTTAGGGGGTTTTGGTGCATTCGAGGACTTTTAAGGGAACTTTGGGGTCTCTGAGAGGTTTTTGGGGCTCTTTTTGTGGCATCTGAGGCATTTTGGGGTCTCTGTGGGGTTTTTGGGGTCTTTTTGTGGGGTCTGAAGGGATTTTTGAGGTCACAAAAAGCCCAAAAATATTCCCAAAAAAACCCCTGGAACATCCCTAAAATAAAGAAATATCCTAAAAAACCTCAAGAATATCCCAAAAATAAATCAATATCCTAAAAACCTTCTGGAATATCCCCTAAAAAACCCTGAAATATCCCAGAAAAACCCCTGGAATATCCCTAAAAAAAAGAAATATCCCTAAAAAACCCCAGAATATCCCAAAAATAATTCAATAATTAAATAATGAGAATCAGGGATCCCAAATCCATGAAAAAAAATGGGGGAAAAAAAAGGAATTGTTGGGAAAAAGGGGAAAAAAAACCCCAATTTCTGTTGGGGCAGGGGAAAAAAGGGAATTTTTCCATTAGAAAAATGGGAATAAAAGGGAATTTTGAGCTGGGGATGGAACTAAATTGGGAATTCTTTAATTGGAGTTGATGAATAATTCATGGAATTCACCTGGAAAAGGTCAAAAATTCCCTGGGAATTTCAAGCTGAAAAAAAAAAAACCTGGGAAAAGGGGGGGAATATCTGGGTTTTTAATATATATTCCAGGTTTTGGGAATATTTCTTTATTTTAGGGACATTGCAGGATTTTTGGGGGGTATTTCAGGGGTTTTTCAGGATATTGATTTATTTTGGGGATATTTCCAGGGTTTTTTGGATTTTCCTGGGGTTTTTTGGGGATATTCCCGAGATTTTTCCTTCCCTGGTATCCCCAAAATTCCCTTTTTTTGGGTTAAAAACCCCAGGAAAATTCCCCAATTAACAAATCCCAATTAATCCCAGCTCTCTGTTAATTATTCCTGATTTTCCCAGGCTCCCAAATCCCCAATTTTTGGGGAATATTTTGGGTGTTTCCTATCAAAATATTGAATTTTTTCCTTTCCAGCTTCATCCCAGGAGGAAATTCCTGCTTGAATCCCTTAATTAATTAATTCTAATTAATCCTAATTAATCCTAATTAACCCTGGATCTCTGCTAATCCATCCTGCCTCCCAAATCCCCCCATTTTTTGAGAATTTTCCAACATTTTTCCATTAAAAAAAAGGAAAATTCCCAGATTTTTTTCCCCCCTGCTCCAGTCTTAATTAATTAATTGTAATTAATCCTAATTAATCCTGGCTTTTCCTGGCTCAAAACCTTTTTGGGAATGTCCCAGTTTTCCATGAAAAAAGGTTTTTTCCCTTTTCTTTGTTTCCTTTCTTTGTTTGGTTTTTCAGGGGAATTCTCCTTTGGAATGGGGAAAAAGAGAAAAATTGGGGGGAAATGGGAGAAAATTGAGGGAAAAAAGGGGAAAAAAGTGAGAAATGTGGGAGAATAAAATGGGGAAAATGTGAAGAAAAAATGGGGGGAAAATGAAAAAAAATGGGATAAAATTGGGATAAATGTATCCATTAACTTTTAATTCCAGGTTATTTTTAATTCCTTTATTTTATTTTAATTCCTTTGGGTTTTTATTTCCTTTGGTTTTTATTCCAGGGGTTTTTTTTTTTAATTCCAGGGGTTTTTAAAATTCCTTTCTTTTTAATTCCAGGATTTTTTACCCTTTAATTCCATTTTTTTATCCTTTAATTCCATTTTTAATCCTTTATTTCCATTTTTTATCCTTTAATTCCAGGGTTTTTCTGGTAATTCCAGCATTTTTTATCCTTTAATTCCATTTTCTATCATTCCAGGGTTTTATCCATTTAAACCCCATTAATTTTAATTTCCATTCCTTTATTCCCTTCCCATTTTTAATTCTTTCTCCCCCTCCCAAAATTTCATTTGTTATTAATTTTTTTTCTCTTTTTTCCTCAAAAAGCCCCAAAATTCCCAAATTTCTGCTCCAAACCCTCTGGAATTGCAGCCAAAGATGTCCAAGAAGCAGCAGCCCAAAGGTAGGAGCTCCAAAAACCCCAAAATTGGGGATTTCAGCCCAAAATGCCAAAACGTGGAGATGGAAGGGGGGAAGTGGAGGGAAAAAGGGAAAAATTGGGAAAAAATGGGGAAAAACTGGGGAAAAATGGGGGAAAAGGAGGGGAAAATATTGGAGAAAATATTGGGGAAAATATTGAGAAAAAAAGGGATAAAATTGGGGAAAAAACTGGAAATATTGGGAAAATTGGGAAAATGGGAAATGGAGGAGAAAAGGGGGAAAATTGGGAAAAATTAGGGGAAAAAAGGGAGGAAAATGGGGAAAAAAGGAGGAAAAATTGGGATAAAAAGGGAAAAATTGGGAAAATATTGGGGTAAACGGGGGAAATGAAAGAAAAAAGGGAAAATGAAGTGGAAAAGGGGAAATTTGGGTTTTGGGGATTTTCCTGGGGTTTTTGTAGGAAAATTCAGGGGAAATGTTGAGAAATGGGGAAAAAGGGGAATTTGGGGGTTTGGGATCCCAGTTTCTGTGGGAATTTCCTTGAAACTCCAGGGGTTTTTGGGATCAAACCCCAAAATTCCTTCAAAAATCCCCAATTTTCAACCAGAATTGAAAAAAAAGAGGAATTTAAAGGCAAAAAAACCCAAAAATTCCCTTTTTGAGCCCCACAATTCCCAGGGAATTTTTCCATTTTTCAGGGATTTTCCCCCCATTTTCCCAGGTTTTTCCCTTTTCCCAGGAGGTTTTCCCAGGTTTTCTGTGGGACTGGGGAGGATTTCCTTGGAATGTTAATTCCGGAGGGGGGGAAGGGCCCTCGTTTGTCTTTATTTGCCTTTAATTAATTATTGAGAGGCAATTCCAGCCCTTTCCCGAGGGAAAATCCGGGGATTTTCTGGGATCATTTTCCCATTTTCTCAGCCAGATGGAACCTAAAGGATGATCCCAAAAATATTGGGATTTGGGGGAGGAAATAGGGGGGAAAATTGGGAATTTTGGGGGAAATTTGGGATTTTGGGGGGGGAAATGGGAATTTTTGAGGGGTGTAAATTGGGGTGAAAAAAGGGGGAAAATTGGGAATTTTGGGGGGAGAAATTTGGGATTTTAGGAGGAAATTGTGGGATTTGGTGGAAATAGGGGAATTTTGGGGTGGGCAATGTGGGAAAAGGGGGAGAAAATTGGGAATTCAGGCTCAGCATTCCCAGGGAATTTTGGGATTGGGGAATGCTGTGGGAATTTGGGTACATTGGGAATTTTGGGATTGGGACTGTGGGAATTTGGGATTTGTGGGAATTTGGGGATTGGGATTTGTGGGAATTCAGGTTCAGCATTCCCAGGGAACTCTGGGATTGGGACTGTGGGAATTTTGGGATCGGTGGGAATTGGGGCCCAGCATTCCCGGGATTCGGGATCGGTGGGAATTGGGGCCCAGCATTCCCGGGATTCGGGATCGGTGGGAATTGGGGCCCGGCATTCCCGGGATTTGGGATCTGTGGGAATTGGGGCCCAGCATTCCCGGGATTCGGGGCCCAGCATTCCCGGGATTCGGGGCCCAGCATTCCCGGGATTCGGGCCCAGCATTCCCGGGATTTGGGATCTGTGGGAATTGGGGCCCAGCATTCCCGGAATTGGGGCCCAGCATTCCCTGGAATTGGGGCCCAGCATTCCCGGGATTCGGGGCCCGGCATTCCCAGGATTCGGGCCCAGCATTCCCGGGATTCGGGGCCCAGCATTCCCGGAATTTGGGATCTGTGGGAATCGGGGCCCAGCATTCCCGGGATTCGGGGTTTGTGGGAATTGGGGCCCAGCATTCCCGGGATTCGGGGCCCAGCATTCCCGGGATTCGGGGCCCGGCATTCCCGGGATTCGGGGCCTGGCATTCCCAGGATTCGGGGTTTGTGGGAATTGGGGCCCAGCATTCCCGGGATTCGGGGCCCGGCATTCCCGGGATTCGGGGCCCGGCATTCCCGGGATTCGCTTCCCCGCAGATCCCTCGGGGTTCGTGTTCGACGCTCGCTCCGGGGCCGTGCGGGCGCAGGGCGGCGCCTCCGAGAACATGAGGGAGAAGGTGCCGGCATTCCCAATCCCAGCAATTCCCGGGCATTTTCCAGGCTTTCCCCATCATTTCCCTGATTTCCCCCCATTCCCTTGGGTTTCCCTGATTTTTTTGTGGTTTTCCCGTGGATTTTCCCCATGTTTTCCCTGGGGTTTTCCCATGGACTTCCCATGGATTTTTTTCATGGATTTTCCCATGTTTTCCCCATGGATTTTCCCATGTTTTCCCCCTGATTTTCCCCCTGATTTCCCCCCCGATTTCCCCCCTGATTTTCCCCCTGATTTTCCCCCGATTCTCCCCCTGATTTTCCCCAGATTTCCCCTGATTTTTCCCCTGATTTTCCCCCTGATTTTTCCCCTAATTTTCCCCCTGTTTTCCCCTGATTTTTCCCATATTTTCTCCCTGACTCCCCCACGTTTTCCCCACGGATTTTCCCAGATTTCCCATGGATTTTCCCATGGATTTTCCCGTGTTTTCCCCGTTTTCCGCAGGTGCAGGCGGTGCGGGCGGTGGTTCCCAACCGCAGCAACACCGAGATCGTGCTGGTGCTGCAGCACTTCGACAACGCCGTGGACCGGGCGGTGCAGGCCTTCATGGAGGGTGGGCATTCCCGAAAATCCGGGAATTCCCCAAAATCCGGGAGTTCTGGGAATGCAGGAGGGAATTCTGGGGTTTGGGGGTGAAATCCAGGGCTTTGGGGGGGATTTGGGAAGGATTTGTGGCAGAGCCGTGCAGGCCTCCATGGAGGGTGGGAACTCCCAAAAATCCTGGAATTCCCCAAAATCCGGGAATTCTGGGAATGCTGAGAGAGAATGTCGGGATTTGGGGATAAAGCTGTTTTTCCTCCTCCTCATTCCCAATTTTCCCATTTTTCCCAGGCAATGCCAGTGAGGTGCTCAAGGAATGGACGGTGACTGGGAAAAAAAAGGTAATTCCCAAAACTTCCCCCCCAAAATTCCCAAAAAAATCCCCCCCAGGTTTTTTTTTATAAATCCCCAATTTCTTCCCCATTTTTCCCATTTTCCCGATTTTTTCACGATTTTCCCTCACTTTCTTGCTTATTCAAATGTGGACTTTCCCCACTTTTTTTCCCAATTAAAATACGGATTTCTCCACGTTTTCCCCAAGTTTCAGCAATTAGATTTTCCAATTAAAGCCAAATTTTCCCCCCAATTTTCCCGAATTTTTTCCCAATTTTCCTCCAAATTTTCCCCAATATCCCCATTTTTCCCCAGTTTTCCCTCAGTTTTCCCCAATTTTTCCCCCATTTCTCCTCCAATTTTCCCCCAACTTTCCCCTAATTTTCCCCAATTTTCCTGAATTTTTTCCCAATTTTCCGTCAAATTTTTCCCCTTTTTTAATTTTCCCCAATTTTCCCAAATTTCCCCCCAATTTTCCCCCAATTTTCTCCCATTTCTTCACCAAATTTTCCTCAATTTTCCCCAGTTTTTCCCCATTTCCCCCCAATTTTTTTCCCAAATTTTCCCATTTCTTTTCCTCAACTTTTCCCCAATTTTTCTCCTTTTCCCCAATTTTTTTTCCCCAAAATTTTTCGTGACTTTTCCCCACTTTTTCCTGATTAAATTTTTCCCCATTTTCCCCAATTTTCCCCATTTTTCCCCAATTTTCCCCATTTTCCCAGAACAAGAAGAAAAAGGCCAAACCCAAAGCCCAGCCCAGCCCCTCCCCCTCAGGCCCCGGGCAGGAGGAAAAGCTGGAAAAGTTGGAAAATTGGGAAAAGTTGGGAATTTCCATCAACGGTTTCCATGGCAACCGCTCCCCGTCCCTGGAGTCGCTCCCTGAGCCCGGGGCAGGTCAGGAAATCGGGGAATTCTGGGGGGAAAATTTGGGAATTCTGGGGAAATCTGGGACTTTTGGGGGGAAAATTTGGGAATTTTAGGGGCAATTTGGGGGAAAAATTTGGAATTTGGGGGGAATTTTGGGATTATTTTTGGGGGAAAATCTGGGATTTTGAGGGGGAAAATTGGGAATTTGGGGGGAAATGCAGGATTTTGGGGGTGGGATTTTCATGGAATTTTGGCTTTTTCCAGCCCTGGGCAACGGAATTCCGGCTTCTCCTGCCCCAACCCCAACGCGGAGCGGCCCCGGATCCCCCGGGGGGAGGAAACTGGGTAAGGAAAAATGGGAAAAACGGGGAAAAATGGGAATTATGGAGAGGAAAATGGGAATTCAGGAGGGGGAAATCAGGAAAAAGAAGTGGGAAACTCTGGAATTTCAGGGAAAAATTGGGGAAAAGTCAGGGAAAAATGGGAGAAAATCGGCAAAAAAGCAGGGAAGAATTGGAAAAAAACTGAGGGAAAATTGGGAAAAAATCAGGAAAAATTGGGGGGAAAACCAGGGGAAAATAAGGAAAAAATTGGGAGTAAATTGGGAAAAGTGAGAAAAATTGGGGGAAATAAGGAAAAAATCAGGAATAAATTGGGAAAAATCAAGAAAAAATGGGTTTTTTGGGGGAATGGGAAAAAATCAGGAAAATATTTCCTGGAGTTTTTCCCAGTATTTCTGGGGTTTTTCCTGGGGTTTTTCCCAGTATTTTCCCAGGTTTTTCCTGGGGTTTTTCCCAGTATTTCCCAGTATTTCCCTGGGGTTTTTCCCAGTATTTCTGGGGTTTTTCCTGGGGTTTTTCCCAGTATTTCCCGGGTTTTTCCTGGGGTTTTTCCCAGTATTTTCAGGTTTTTTCCCGGGGTTTTTCCCAGGGTTTTTCCCAGTATTTCCCGGGGTTTTTCCCGGGGTTTTTCCCAGGGTTTTTCCCAGGTTTTTTCCCGGGATTTTCCCCAGTATTTCCCGGAGTTTTCCCAGTATTTTCCCGGGGTTTTTCCCAGGGTTTTTCCCAGTATTCTCCCAGGGTTTTTCCTGGGGTTTTCCCCAGTTTTTCCCGGGGTTTTTCCCAGGGTTTTTCCCAGGGTTTTTCCCGTGGTTTTTCCCAGTATTCTCCCAGGGTTTTTCCCGGGGTTTTTCCCAGTATTCCCCAGTATTTCCCCGTGTTTTTCCCGGTATTCTCAGGGGTTTTGGAAGGACCCAGCGCAGTATTTCCTGGGGTCAGGGCCCCTCCGTGACGAGGTTCCCTGCGGGTTTTGAAGGGGTTGGGGACATCCAGAGCTTTCAGGAAATGGGGTTTTGGGGAAAATGGGAATTTGGGGGGTTCGGGATGGATTTTTCCCTGCGCAGGGGTGAAGGTTTTTCCGGGGACATCCAGAGCTGGTCAGCAAAAACACGGGAAAAATCTGGGAATTCTGGGGGTTTGGGATGGGCTGGGATATTTCGCAGGGTGAAGGGCCTTGAGGGACATCCAGAGCTGGTCAGGGAAATGGGGAAAAATCTGGGAATTTGGGGTTGGGGGATGTTTTTTTTCCCAGGGTTCCCCTTGGGGGACATCCAGAGCTGGTCAGGAAATCTGGGAAAATGGGAAAAATCTGGGAATTCTGGGGGTTCGGGATGGAGCTCCCTGCGCAGGGTGAAGGGCGCCTTCGGGGACATCCAGAGCTGGTCAGCAAAAACATGGGGAAAAATGGGAATTCTGGGGCAAAAAATGGGAATTCTGGGGGTTCGGGATGGAGCTCCCTGCGCAGGGTGAAGGGCGCCTTCGGGGACATCCAGAGCTGGTCAGCAAATCTGGGAATTCTGGGGGAAAATGGGAATTCTGGGGGGGAAAATGGGAATTCTGGGGGTTTGGGATGGGCTGGGATCAGGAATTCAGGATGGAGAGCTCAGGGTGAAGGTGGTGTTTGGAGAGATCCAGAGCTGGTCAGGAAAAATCAGGAAAAACGGGAATTCTGGGAGGAAATCCGGGAATTCCGGGGGGTTTGGAACGGGGGAGTTTGGGAATTCCAGAACCCAGGAATTTGGGATGGGCTGGGATCAGGAATTTGGGAATTGCAGGGGTTTGGGATGGAGAGCTCCCTGTGCAGGGAATTCGGGAAAAATTCCCAAAATTCGGGAATTCCGGGCAGTTTGGGATGGGCTGGAACCGCCTGGCTTGGGAGCATGACGGAAAAACGGAATTTGGGGGAATTTGGTGGGATTTGAGCAGCAATTCCTGCTCCTGCTCCTTCCGGCCCCCATTCCCGATTTTCCCGCGGCTCCGGGCGCCCCCTGGTGGCGATGCTCGGAATTCCCGCGGAGCTTTCCCGGCCCTCCCCTCTTCCCTTTCCTTCCCCTTCCCTGCTTTCCCCCCATTTTTCCCAGTTATCCCCCATTTTTCCCAGTTTCCCCCCATTTTTCCCTGGTTTTCCCCCTTCCAGCCTCATGGACCGGGAGGTGGCTCTGCTGGCCGAGATGGACAAAGTCAAGGCAGAAGCAAGTGAGGAGAATTCCCAAAATTCCCAACTTTTATTCCCATTTCCGCGGCCCTATGCCAGTGCTAGGCTGGGATTCCCAGTGTTTTCTCCCCAGTTCCCAGTGCTCATTCCCAAATTCCCAGTTTCCGTCCCATTTCCCAGGGGATCTCCTGTCCCTGAGCAGCACCGGGCTGGGATTCCCGGTGCTTTATTCCCCAATTCCTGGCGTTTCTTCCCAAATTTCCGGTGTTTTTTCCCAAATTTCCGGTGTTTTTTCCCCAGTTCCCGATGTTTATCCCCAATTCCTGATGTTTATCCCCCGGTGTTGATTCGGTTTCTGTGTTTCCCAGTGGACCTGCTGTTCCCAGGCAGCGCCCGGCTGGGATTCGGTGCTTTATTCTGTTTCTTCCCAAATTTCCGGTGTTTTTTCCCCAGTTCCCGGTGTTTATCCCCAATTCCCGATGTTTATCCCCAGTTCCGGGTGTTGATTCCCAAATTCCCGGTTTCTGTCCCGTTTCCCAGTGGACCTGCTGTCCCTGCGGCAGCGCCGGGCCGAGGCTCTGCGGGAGCTGACGGAGGCGGCCCCGGGGATGTCGGAGGAGCAGCTGCTGGAGCTCAGGGCCGACATCAAGGTGAGCTGGGAATTCCTGCCCCGATCCCCCGGGAATTCCTGACCCAATGCCCCGGGAATTCCTGCCCCGATCCCCCGGGAATTCCTGCCCCAATTCCTGACCCAATCCCATAAAATCCTGACCCCAATCCCCCGGGAATTCCTGCCCCAATCCCATAAAAATCCTGACCCCAATGCCCCGGGAATTCCTGCCCCAATCCCATGAAAATCCTGACCCCCATCCCATGGGAACTCAGCCTCAATCCCTTGGGATTTCCTGCTCCAATCCCATGGGAATTTAGCCCCAATCCCGTGGGAATTCCTGACCCAAATCCTGTGGGAATTCCAATGCAATCCAGTGGGAATTCCAGCCCCAATCCCATGGGAATCCCTGACCCCAATCCCATTAAAATTCCTGCTGCAATCCCATGGGAATTCCTGACCCCAATCCTGTGGGAATTCCTGACCCCAATCCAATGAGAATTCCAGCCCCCATCCCATGAGAATTCCAGCCCCAATCCCATGGGAATCCCTGACCCCAATCCCATTAAAACTCCAACCCCAATCCCATGGGAATTCCAGCCCAAATCCCATGGGAATACTCACCCCATTCCATGGAAATCCCCGTTGTTCCCTGCCCCATTCCCACGGAATTCCCGGTTTTCCCCGTTTTCCCAGCACTTTGTGAGCGAGCGCAAGTTCGATGAGGAGCTGGGCCGGGCCGGGCGCTTCGGCTGCGACCTCGAGGCCCTGAGGGGCAGCATCGGAGCCTTCGGGCAAGGTGGGGCCGCAATTCCCAAAAATCCCATGGAAAATCCCATGGGAATCTGCCCTGGGAATGTCCCCGGCCTTCAGGCAAGGTGGGGCTGCAATTCCCAAAAATCCCATGGAAAATCCCATGGGAATCTGCCCTGGGAATGTCCCCGGCCTTCGGGCAAAGTGGGGCCACAATTCCCAAAAATCCCATGGAAAATCCCATGGGAATGTCCCTGGGAGAGTTCCTGGCCTTCGGGCAAGGTGGGGCTGCAATTCCCAAAAAATCCCATGGAAAATCCCATGGGAATCTGCCCTGGCAATGTCCCCGGCCTTCGGGCAAGGTGGGGCTGCAATTCCCAAAAATCCCATGGAAAATCCATGGAATCTCCCTGGGAATGTCCCAGTGCTCCCAATTCCAAAAATCCCATGGGAATCTGCCCATTCCCGGCAAGGTGTGGGGCTGCAATTCCCAAAAATCCCATGGAAAAATCCCAGGAAAATTCCCAGAATTCTCCTGGTCTGGCCAGGTGGGTCTGGTTTTCCCACCCCAGGCCCGATCCCATTCCCAGTGCTCCCAGTCCCGCAGTCCCATTCCCAGTCCCATTCCCAGTCTCCCAGTGGGAGTCCCATTCCCAGTCCCATTCCCAGTGCTCCCAATTCCCAGTCCTCTCTGGTTTCCCACCCCAGACCGAGGAGCCGCTCCCGCTGCAGCCCGGCCCCGGATCCGCAATGGGATCATCCATGGGATCCAAGGATCCATGGGATCATCCATGGGATCGCCCATGGGGCCCCATGGGATCATCCCCAAGGGGCGCCTAACCCCTGGGATTCCCCAGCGGAATTCCCCGGATCCCCAGAGCCCTGGGATCGGGATGGCCCTGGATCGCCCCGGGATGGGAGGAACTGGAGCCCACAGGTGGGGCTGGAACAGCGGAGGAACTGGGATTGGGATTGGTCGGGATGGAATTTGGGATCTGGATGGGGATGGGGTTTGGAACAGGAACAGGAGGGGATTGGGATAATTGGGATGGAGGGATTTAGGATCCTGGATTTAGGATCCCACCCTCCCAGAATTTGGGAATTGGGGATTGGGATCCAGAATTTGGGATCATTTGGGATTTGGGTTTATCTCTGGGATTTTGGGATTTGGGTTCTCCAGGATTTGGGATCATCCCCCCCTTCCGGATTTGGGGATCATTTTGGGATCATTTCCGGGATCATCTCCAGGATTTGGATCATTCCCAGGATTTGGGATCATTTCCAGGATTTGGGATCATTTCCATGATTTGGGATCAGCCCCCAGGATTTGGGTTGGTTTTCCCAGGATTTGGGATCATTTCCCCTTTTCCCCCAGTTTCCCCGGACCCCCCGGAGCCCCAGCGCCCCCTGGAAACCCCAGATCCCCCAAATCCCCCCAAGAGAACCCCAAAACCCCAAAGAGAACCCCAATTTTTCCCCCCAGAACCCTGCTAAAACCAGGTGAAAACCCCCAGTGCCAAGCCCCAAATTCCCAGTGTTTTTCTCCCCTGGGTCCCCTAAATGGGTGGGAAATTTGGGATCCGGGTGAAAATTTCAGTCCCATTTCGGTGGGATCTCTGGGATGGCCTCCTTTGTTGGGCTGGGATTTGGGATCCTTTATTCCCCAATTCTGGCGTTTCTTCCCAAATTGGGGGATTTGTTTTCCCAAATTGGGAAAATGGTGTTTTTTCCCAGTTCGATGTTTTTCCCCAATTCCTTCAAGGACATCCCTGGGCATCTGGGGTTTGTTTTTGTCCCAATCAAAAGAATTCCCCAAATTTGGAAATCCCCAACCCTGGTGCGAGGGCCTGGGATGGGAATGGGGCAAAAAATGGGATTTCTGGGGAATTTAAATTTGGATTTCTCCCAAAATGGGAGGTCCTCTGAATTTGGGATGGCCTTTAGGAGGATCTGGGGTCCTTCCTTCCTGTCCCCCAAAATTTCTTCCCCTCTGGGAATTTGGGATTTTCCCCTTTTAATTTGGGATTTTGGAATTTGGGATTTTGGGATGAAAATTTGGGAATTTTCCTTTGGGATTTGGATTTTTCCTTTGGAATTTGGGAAAATCCCAGAACATGACGGAAACAGATTTGGGGAATTTGGTGGGAGTTGAGAATGGGGGCCCCATTGGGCTCCAGGCGCCCCCTGGGTGAGCTGGGGTCCTCCCAAAATGTGGGAATTCCCCTCCCCCTAATGCCCTGGGAATTCCCTGTAGGATCCCCCGGGAATCCCTGACCCCCATGGACCGAGGGACCCAATCCCATAAAAATCTTTTATTCCCTTTCCATCCCCCCGGGAATTCCTGCCCCAATGCCCCGGGAATTCCTGACCCAATCCCATAAAAATCCTGACCCCAATGCCCCGGGAATTCCTGCCCCAATCCCATGAAAATCCTGACCCCCATCCCATGGGAACTCAGCCTCAATCCCTTGGGATTTCCTGCTCCAATCCCATGGGAATTCAGCCCCAATCCCGTGGGAATTCCTGACCCAAATCCTGTGGGAATTCCAATGCAATCCAGTGGGAATTCCAGCCCCAATCCCATGGGAATCCCTGACCCCAATCCCATTAAAATTCCTGCTGCAATCCCATGGGAATTCCTGACCCCAATCCTGTGGGAATTCCTGACCCCAATCCAATGAGAATTCCAGCCCCCATCCCATGAGAATTCCAGCCCCAATCCCATGGGAATCCCTGACCCCAATCCCATTAAAACCCCAACCCCAATCCCATGGGAATTCCAGCCCAAATCCCATGGGAATACTCACCCCATTCCATGGAAATCCCCCCGTTGTTCCTCCCCATTCCCACGGAATTGTGGGTTTTGGTTTTCCCAGCACTTTCAGGGTTTTTCCGCAAGTTGGGATGAGGAGCTGGGCCGGGCGGGGGCTAGGCTGGACCTCGAGGCCCTGAGGGGCAGCATCGGAGCCTTCAGGCAAGGTGGGGTTTTTAAAAAATCCCATGGAAAATCCCATGGGAATCTGCCCTGGGAATGTCCCCGGCCTTCAGGCAAGGTGGGGCCGCAATTCCCAAAAATCCCATGGAAAATCCCATGGGAATCTGCCCTGGGAATGTCCCCGGCCTTCGGGCAAAGTGGGGCCACAATTCCCAAAAATCCCATGGAAAATCCCATGGGAATGTCCCTGGGAGAGTTCCTGGCCTTCGGGCAAGGTGGGGCTGCAATTCCCAAAAAATCCCATGGAAAATCCCATGGGAATCTGCCCTGGCAATGTCCTGGCCTTCCTGGGTGGGCTGCACTCCAAAAAATCCCATGGAAAATCCCATGGGAATCTGCCCTGGGAATGTCCCCAGCCTTCGGGCAAGGTGGGGCCGCAATTCCCAAAAATCCCATGGGAATCTGCCCTGGGAATGTCCCCGGCCTTCGGGCAAGGTGGGGCTGCAATTCCCAAAAATCCCATGGAAAAATCCCAGGAAAATCCCTCGGGAATTTCTCCTGGTCTGGCCAGGGTGGGTCTGGGGTCTCCCACTTGGAGCCCGATCCCATTCCCAGTGCTCCCAGTGTTCGCAGTCCCATTCCCAGTCCCATTCCCAGTGCTCCCAGTATTCGCAGTCCCATTCCCAGTCCCATTCCCAGTGCTCCCAGTATTCCCAGTCCCTCTCTCCGCAGTTTCCCACCCCAGACCGAGCTATTCCAGCCGCTCCCGCTGCAGCTCCGGCCCCGGATCCGCAATGGGATCATCCATGGGATCAGCAACAACGGGATCGTCCATGGGATCATCCATGGGATCGTCCATGGGATCGTCCATGGGATCATCCATGGGATCCACCGCGGCGCCAACCTCGGGATTCCCAGCGGGATCAGCCTCGGGATCCCCCCCGGGAGCCCCGGAATTCCCGATGGGATCGGGATCGGCCCCGGGATCGGCCCCGGGATCCCCAGCGGAGCCACCCCCGAGCCCACAGGTGGGGCTGGAACAGCGGGACGGGAACTGGGATTGGGATTGGGGTCGGGATGGGGTTTGGGATCTGGATGGGGATGGGGTTTGGAACAGGAACAGGATCGGGATTGGGATCGGGATTGGAGGGGCTGGCACTGGGATTTAGGATCCAGGTTCTCCCCCCTTTTCTCTCCCACCCTTCCCAGAATTTGGGAATTGAGGGTTTATCTCTGGGATTGGGATTTGGGATCACTTCCCGGGATTTGGGATCATTTCCCGGGATTTGGGATCATCTCCCAGGATTTGGGATCATTTCCCATGATTTGGGATCATTTCCCGGGATTTGGGATCACTTCCCGGGCTTTGGGATCATTTCCCAGGATTTGGGATCATTTCCCGGGATTTGGGATCATTTCCCGGGATTTGGGATCATTTCCCGGGATTTGGGATCATTTCCCGGGATTTGGGATCATCTCCCAGGATTTGGGATCATTTCCCATGATTTGGGATCATTTCCCGGGATTTGGGATCACTTCCCGGGATTTGGGATCACTTCCCAGGATTTGGGATCATTTCCCCTTTTCCCGCAGCCCCCCCAGCGGAGCCGGAAACCCCCGGGAGCAGCCGGACCCCGCCCGGAGCCCCAGCGCCCCCCGGGGACCCCCAGAAACCCCAAATCCCCCAAAGAGAACCCCAAAAACCCCAAATCCCCCGAGAACCCCAAAAACCCCAAAGAGAACCCCAAAAACCCCGAGAACCCCAAAAACCCCCAAAACCCCAAATCCCCCCAAAACCCCAAATCCCCCGAGAACCCCAAATCCCCCAAAGAGAACCCCAAAAACCCCAAATCCCCCCCGACCCCCAAATTCCCGGCGGGGCCCCAAGGGAGCCAGGGCAGGAGAGGGCCCATTCCCTGAGCCCCCTGAGTGGGAAGGGGATTTGGGATCCCGTCCTGGGAACGTTTCCAAACCCCGCGGTGCCATCTCCTCCCCATTCTTCCCCTCCTTTCCCCTTTGTTCCATTTCCCCTTTTCTCTCTGTTTTTCTCCCATTTTCCCCTTCCCGTGTTTTTCCCACTGGGATTTTCTGGGGTTTGGTTTTTGTCCCAATCCCAAAATTTTCCCCCCCAAATTCCCAAAATCCCAACCCCGACCTCGCGCTGGCAGCGAGGGCGGAGCCAGGATGGGAATGGGGGAAAAATTGGGATTTTGGGGAGAAATTTGGGATTTTGGGGTCTCCCAAAATGTGGGAGGTCCCTCTGGAATTTGGGATGGTCCCTGTAGGATCTGGGGGGGTCCCTTCCTTCCTGACCCCCCAAAATTTGGGGATTTTCCCTCTGGGATTTGGGATTTCCCTTTGGAATTTGGGATTTTCCCCTTTTCAATTTGGGATTTTCCTCCAGAATTTGGGATTTTCCCCTTTGGAATTTGGGATTTTCCCCCAGAATTTGGGATTTTCCCCTTTTGAATTTGGCATTTCCCTTTGGAATTTGGGATTTTCCCCTTTGGAATTTGGGATTTTCCTCCAGAATTTGCTTTGGCATTTGGGATTTGCCTTTGGGAGTTTGGGATTTCCCTCTGGAATTTCCCTTTGGCATTTGGGATTTTCCCCCCAAAATTTGGGAATTTTCCCTTTGGGATTTGGGAATTTTGGGGATTTTCCCTTTGGGATTTGTGGGTCCCCCCTCCCCTCACGACACTCCAGCATTTTGGGATTTTCTCTGGAATTTATTTCAGGAATTTCCTCCTCCCTCCCCAAACCCCAATCCCGGCCCCAAATTTTTGGGAATTTTTGGGAGGTTCCCCAATTTCTCCTTTCCCCCCTTTTTGTTTTTCCATCTTTTTTCCGAGTTGGGGTTTTTTGGTTTTTTGGGTTTTTTTGGGAATTTTTTCCCCTTCAGTGAACGAAAACTTGAGAACAAATCCAGTAAAAACTTTGGAGCTTTAAAATTTGGGAATTGTTTTTTTGGGAAGGGACCAAAATTTGGGATTTGGGGGGGGAATTTTGGGGCAATTCCAAGGAAATTCAGCCCAGCCCAAACTGGGAGCACTGGGAGGATCCCAATCCCACAGTGGTGTCACTGGGACGGTCCCAGTCCCATACTGGTGCCACTGGGATGGTCCCAGTCCCATACTGGTGTCACCGGGGCAATCCCAGTCCCACACTGGTGTCACTGGGACGGTCCCAGTCCCGCACTGGTGTCACTGGGACAGTCCCAGTCCCATACTGGTCTGTACTGGTGTCACTGGGACAGTCCCAGTCCCGTACTGGTGTCACTGGGACAGTCCCAGTCCCGTACTGGTGTCACTGGGACAATCCCAGTCCCGTACTGGTGTCACTGGGACAGTCCCAGTCCCATACTGGTGTCACCGGGCCAGTCCCAGTCCCATACTGGTGTCACTGGGACAGTCCCAGTCCCATACTGGTGTCACTGGGACAGTCCCAGTCCCGTATTGGTGTCACTGGGACAGTCCCAGTCCCACAGTGGTGTCACTGGGACGGTCCCAGTCCCACAGTGGTGTTACTGGGACGGTCCCAGTCCCATACTGGTCCGTACTGGTGTCACTGGTGGCCGAGGCGCGCGGCCTCGCTGCGGATGATGGCGATCAGGTCCTGATTGATCAGGAACACGAAGCGGAGACTGGCGATCTGGGGGGGAGGGGCTGTGAGACCCCTCCCCAAAACCCCAGAGACCCCAAAACCCCCCCAGAAACCCCCCCAGGACCCCCAAAATCCCAGAGACCCCAAACCCCCCCAAATCCGGGAATCATCCAGAGACCCCTCCCCAAATCCTGGGACACCCAGGACCCCTCCAGGACCCCCCCCAAATTCCCCCCAGGACCCCCAAATGCCCCCAGCACCCCCCAAATGCCCCCCAGGACCCCCCAAATGCCCCCCAGGACCCCCCCAAATTCCCCCCAGGACCCCCCAAATGCCCCCCAGGACCCCCAAATTCCCCAGGACCCCAAATTCCCCAGGACCCCCAAATTGCCCCAGGACCCCAAATTGCCCCCAGAACCCCCAAATTCCCCCAGGACCCCCCCAAATTCCCCCAGGACCCCCAAATTCCCCAGCACCCCCCCAAATTCCCCAGGACCCCCCAAATTCCCCCAGGACCCCCAAATACCCCAGCACCCCCAAATACCCCCAGGACCCCCAAATTCCCCAGCACCCCAAATTCCCCCCAGGACCCCCCAAATGCCCCCAGGAGCCCCCAAATTCCCCCCAGGACCCCCAAATTCCCCCAGAACCCCCAAATGCCCCCAGGACCCCAAATTCCCCAGGACCCTAAAATGCCCCCCCCCAAAGGACCCCCCCAAATACCCCCAGGACCCCCAAACCCCCCAGGACCTCCCAAATTCCCCCAGCACCCCAAATGCCCCCCAGGACCCCCCAAATTCCCCAGGACCCCCCCCCAAATGCCCCCAGGACCCCCCCAAATTCCCCAGGACCCCCCCCAAATGCCCCCAGGACCCCAAACCCCCAGACCCCCAAATTCCCCAGGACCCCCAAATTCCCCCAGGACCCCCCAAATTCCCCAGGACCCCCAAATTTCCCCAGGACCCCCCAAATGCCCCCCCAGGACCCCCAAATTCCCCAGGACCCCCCAAATTCCCCAGGACCCCCAAATGCCCCCCCAGGACCCCAAATTCCCCAGGACCCCTAAATGCCCCCAGCACCCCCAAATGCCCCCCAGGACCCCCCCAAATTCCCCAGAACCCCCCAAATACCCCCAGGACCCCCAAATTCCCCCAGGACCTCCCAAATTCCCCAGCACCCCAAAATGCCCCCCAGACCCCCCAAACCCCCCAGGACCCCCAAATGCCCCCAGGACCCCCAAATGCCCCCCGGACCCCCCCAGAGCCACCTCGACCACGGAGTTGTTGCTCAGTTTCCATTTGCTGCCCCCCAGCACGGGGCGGCCGTCGATGAAGATCGGCCGCCGGCCCTCGTTGGCGATGAAGAATTCCCCGTTGTTCTTCAGCTTGATCACCCCTGGAACGGGAAAGTTCGGGAATTCCCTGGGATTTCCGGGAATCCCCAAATTCCCAAGGGATCCCGACCACCCCTGAGGGTTCTGGGGGGGTTGGAGGGGTTAAAGGGGTGGGGAAGGGGTTGGGGGAGCAAGGGAGGAGCTTTGATAGAAATGCCCCAAGAATTGTCCCAAAAATCCTTCTAAAAACCCCAAACCCCCTGGGGACCCCAAAAACCCCAGATCACCCTGAGATCCACACAAAAACCCCATAAAAATTCCCCAAAAAACCCAAATCCTCCCCCAAAACCACTGCAAATACCCACCCCAGATCACCCCGGGATCCACACAAAAACCCCATAAAAATTCCCCAAAAAACCCAAATCCTGCCCCAAAACCACTCCAAATACCCACCCCAGATCACCCCGGGATCCACACAAAAACCCCATCAAAACCTCCAAAAAACCCCAAAAACACCCAGAAACCCCCAAAAGACCTTGGACATTTGTCCCAAAATATCCCCAAATGCGTGGGGGACCTCAAAACCCCCCAGAAAAACCCCAAACCCCAAATTCCCCCCCAGATCACCCCGAGACCCTCCAAAAACCCCATTCCCCCCAAAAACCCCATAAAAACGCAAAAAAAGCCCCAAAAAACCCCAAAAAAAACCCCAAAAGCTCCTCAAACTCCCTGTGAGGACCCCAAAAACCCCCATAAAAATTCCCCCAAAAAATCCCAAATCCCCCCCAGAACATCCCAAGATCCCTCCAAAACTCTCAGCAACTCCCCCAAAAACCCAAAAAACCCCAAAAAAACCCCAAAAAACTCCTCAAACTCCCTGTGAGGACCCCCCAAAACCCCAAAAAAACCCCAAAAACCCCAAAAAACCCCAAACCCACCCTGCTTGCGGGAGATCTTCCAGGCCGGGCCCTCCAGAGCCAGGTCCACGTCGATCTGGTTGTCCTTGGTGGCTCTGCCCAGGGTGATCTGGGGCGATTTGGGGTTTTTGGGGGTTTTTGGGGTTTTTTGGGGTTCCCCACAGGAGTCTATGGAGCTTTCGGGGTTTTTGGGGGATTTTGGGGGTTTTGTGCAGTTTTTGGGGGTGTTGGGGGGGTGTTGCAGGGGATCTTGGGGTTTCTGGGTCCCAGGGGTTTTGGGGGCTGTGGGGAGGTTTTGGGGGTGCCCTGAGGGGCGTTTAGGGGGTTTTGGGGTCCCAGGTGAGGTTTTGGGGTATTTGGGGGATGTTTTGGGGGTATTTTGGGGTATTTTGGGGTATTTAGGGGGTTCTGGGGATGTTTTGGGGACATTTTTTGGGATGTTTTGGGGTATTTTGGGTATTTAGGGGGGATGGTTTGGGACGTTTTTGGGGGTTTCAGGCTATTTTGGGGAATTTTTTGGGATGTTTTGGGATGGTTTTGGGTATTTTGGGGTATTTTGGGGTGTTTTTGGGATGTTTTGGGTATTTTGGGTATTTTGGGGTGGTTTGGGGATGTTTTGGGGTTTGGTTTTGGGTATTTTGGGGTGGTTTGGGGATGTTTTGGGATGGTTTTGGGGTATTTTGGGGTGGTTTTGGGATGTTTTGGTATTTTGGGGTATTTTGGGGTGGTTTTTGGGGTTTTTAGGGCGTTTTTGGGGTCTGACCTCGCGGGAGCGCATCAGGTACCGAACCATCCGACCCCGCAGCACGGCCAGAGTCTGACTGTCGAAATCCGGGGAGCTCATCCCTGGGGACAGTGACAGGACAGACGGACAATGGGGACAATGGGGACAGCCAGGGGACAGTGACAGGACAGACGGACAATGGGGACAATGGGGACAGCCAGGGGACAGTGACAGGACAGACGGACAATGGGGACAATGGGGACAGCCAGGGTACAGAGAGACGCTCAGGAGAGTCAGGGGACACCAGGGGGACAGAGGGACACGGGGACAGATGGACGGACAGGGAGCTGGACACTGGGATGGACAGCCAGACACAGGGATGGACACAAGGACAGACGGACCCAGGGACGGACGGACGGACGGATGGACCCACCTGTGATGGAGTCCACCAGCACCTGCCAGCGGTGCAGCTCCTGCTCCAGCTGCCGGATCTCGCGCTTCTGGCGCCGGTCAGCCACGGTCAGCTCTGGGGGACAGACAGACGGACAGACAGACAGGGTCAGCTCTGGGGGACAGACAGACAGGGTCAGCTCTGGGGGACAGACAGACAGGGTCAGCTCTGGGGGACAGACGGACGGACAGACAGACAGGGTCAGCTCTGGGGGACAGACAGACAGACAGGGTCAGCTCTGGGGGACAGACAGACGGACAGACAGGGTCAGCTCTGGGGACAGGACGGACGGACAGACAGACAGGGTCAGCTCTGGGGGACAGACAGACGGACAGACAGGGTCAGCTCTGGGGACAGACAGACGGACAGACAGGGTCAGCTCTGAGGGGGACAGACAGACGGACAGACAGGGTCAGCTCTGGGGGACAGACGGACAGACAGACAGGGTCAGCTCTGGGGACAGACAGACAGACAGACAGGGTCAGCTCTGGGGGACAGACAGACGGACAGACAGGGTCAGCTCTGGGGGACAGATGGACGGACGGACGGACAGACAGGGTCAGCTCTGGGGACAGACAGACGGACACAGGGTCAGCTGCAGTCAGCTCAGGACAGACACACGGACAGGCCTGGGGGGTTCTGGAAGGTTCCGGGGGGTCCCGGGGGTCTCACCGTGCTCCAGGACCTCGTCCCGCACGTCCCTGGGGGGGGTCAGAGGTGACACAGAGACCCCAAAAACCCCAAATCCCCCCCCAAAAAACCCCTCAGACCCCCCCAAACCCCTCACAGCCCCCCCAGGACCCCCCAAAATCTCTCAGACCCCCCCAAACCCCTCACAGCCCCCCCAGATGCCCCAAACCCCCCAAAATTCCCCCCAATACCCCCACACCCTTCAAAGCCCCCCAGACCCCAAAATTCCCCAAATCCCTCCTCATTTCCCCCAATTGACCCCAAATCCCCCCAGACCCCTCTAAATTGCCCTCGGACCCCTCAAATCCCCCAAATCCCCCAAATCCCCCAAAATCCCCCAAATCGCCCCCAAGCCCCACCTGAGTTTGCCATCGTCCAGCAGCTCCTCGGCGTCGGAGAAGTTCAGGACCTGATCGCCCTTGGGGAGGGGCTGCACTGCAGGGACAGAGGGGTCAGACCCCCAAAAAAAACCCAAAAAACCCCAAAAACCCCAAATAGTCCTTGGGGAGGGGCTGCACTGCAGGGACAGGGGGGTCAGACCCCAAAAAACCCCAAAAAATCCCAAAATATCCCAAAAAAACCCCAAATCCCCCTTGGGGAGGGGCTGCACTGCGGGGCCAGGGGGGTCAGACACCCCAAAAATCCCAAAAAATCTCAAAACCCCAAATCCCCTTGGGGAGGGCTGCACTCCCCTGGGCCAGGGGGTCAGACACCCAAAATCCCCAAAATTCCCCTGGGGACCCCGCTCAGACCCCCTACAGAACCCCCCAAATTCACCCCAAAACCCCTCCAGCACCCCCAAACCTCCCCAAATCACCCCAAACCCCCAAATCCCCCAAAAACCCTGGGACCCCCAAATCACCCCCAAACCCCCCAAACCTCCCCAAATCACCCCTGGGACCCCCCAGATCCCCCCAAAAACCCCTCCAGGACCCCCCAAATCCCCCCGGCCCCCTCCCCACCTGTCTGGTCCTGCAGCAGGTGGTACTGGCGCAGGAGCTGCCAGTGCAGCTGCAGGGCCTTGGGGGTCCTGCCAGTGCAGCTGCAGCAGCTCCTGGAAGGTGTCCTTGGGGGTCCTGGGGACATTGGGGTAACCCCACGGGACACGGGGACAGGCCAGGGGACACAGGGAGCGGGGGCAGGTCCTGGAGGGTGTGGCCCAGGTCCTGGAAGGTGTCCAGCGAGGGGACAGGGCTCTGGGGACATTGGGGACACGTCAGGGGACACGGGGACAGACCAGGGGACACAGGGATGGGGCAGGGGACAGGTCCTGGCAGGGTAAAACATGGCCTGCAGCAGGTCCTGGAAGGTGTCCAGCGAGGGGACAGGGCTCTGGGGACATTTGGGGACACCAAGGGACATGGGGACATGGCAAGGGACGTTTGGGGACATTTGGGGACAGTCCCTACCGATGGCACTCGGGTCAGCAGCAGTGCTGTGACTGACATTGGGTGACATTAAGTGACATTAGATGGCACTGACCAATGGCACACGGGTCAGGGGGTGATGTTAGGTGACGTTAGGTGACATGAGGTGGCATTAAGTGACATTAGGTGACATTGGGTGACATTAGGTGGCATTAAGTGACATGAGGTGACATTGGGTGACATGAGGTGGCACTGACCGAGGGCACGCGGGTCAGCAGCTGCTCCTCGGCCTTGCTGAACAGGACCTTGCTCTGGATGGCGGCCACGGCCTCGGGGTGCAGCTGGCGCATGGCCTGGCACGACAGCCTGGGGACACGTGTGACATGTGGGACACCCCTGGGACACCCCTGGGACAGCCCCATGGCCTGGCACGACAGCCTGGGGACACGTGTGACATGTGTGACATGTGGGACACCCCTGGGACACCCCTGGGACACCCCTAAGGGACAGCCCCATGGCCTGGCAGGACAGCCTGAGGACATTGGGGACAGCTGTGACATACCTCAGGGACAGCCCCACGGCCTGGCACAACAGCCTGGGGACACCTCTGGGACTGTCCCCAAATCCCTGAGGCCCCCCAGGCCACACCCCTGAGACCCCCTGGGGACACCTGAGGGTCCTAAACCGGCACTCCTGGGTGTCCCACGGGTGTCCCATGGGTGTCCCATGGGTGTCACACGGGTGTCACCTGTGTCCCCCTTGGGGTCACCTCTGTCCCCTGACTCTGCCACACCTGGGAGACCCCCAGGGCCCCCCAGGACCCCCAGGACCCCAGAGTGCCCTCACTTGCAGGTGACAGGCTCATAGAGCAGCGAGTGCCAGCGCTCCTGGGTGCCACAGGGATGTCCCACAGGTGTCACACGGGTGTCACCTGTGTCCCCCCAATGCCACGACGCCCCCACACCTGTGGGACCCCCCCAGGACCCCCCAAGTGCCCTCACTTGCAGATGACGGGGTCGTAGAGCAGCGAGTACCAGCGCTCCTGGATCTCGCGCAGGGTGAAGCGGCAGCTGAACTTCACCCCCAGGTGCACCGAGGTCAGGTCGTTGGTCTGGGGGGGAAACCCCAAAAATCAACAGGGGAGGGGTCCTGGGGGTGCTGGGGTCACCCCCAAATCCTGCAGGTGAGGGGACCCCCCAAAGCCCCCCAGGTGTGCCCTCACCTGCACCACAAGAAACCACTGGGTCCTAAGTGATCGTTCCAGAGATTCCCCCCAAAAATCCCCAAATTCCCCCCAAATCCCCCAATCAAGGGGGGGGTTTTCCCTGGGTTTGGGGGTTCCCCCAGTTGAGGGGGGTTCCCCCAATTGAGGGGGGGTCTCCCCAGTTGAGGGGGTCTCCCCAGCCCCCGGGTGCCCACCTGCAGCACGGCGTTGATGAGCAGCAGGTCATCGGCGGGTTTCCAGCGGCCCAGGTCCCTTCCTTGGGGTTCCCCCCAAAATCCCCCCAAATCCCCCAATCAAGGGGGGTTCCCCCGGGGTTTGGGGTCTCCCCACTTGAGGGGGGTCTCCCCAGCCCACCTGCAGCACGGCGTTGATGAGCAGCAGGTCATCGGCGGGTTTCCAGCGGCCCAGGTCGCGCGGGGCCGCGCTGGGTTTGCTCTTCTTGAGCCGCTTGGGCAGCGCCGGGGGGGGGCCGGGGGTTTGGGGTTCCCCAGTTGGCCGGGACACCTGGGGGGGGGAGGGGCTGGTGACACCTGGGGGGCACCTGAGGGACACCCGAGCGTCCCCAGCATGTCCCCGACTGACTTTGGGGGGTGGTCCCAATCTCCCCTTTTTCCTTGTTTCCCCAAATGCCCCCTTTCCCCCCCCAAACCCCAAATTCCCATATTTTCCCCAATCCCCCCCCTTTTCTCCCCCCACATTCCCATCTTTTCCCCCCAAATTCCCTCCTTTCCCCCCCAAAATTCCCTCACTTTTCCCCAAAATTCCCCCCTTTCTTCACCAAACCCCATAATCCCAAACTGTTCCCCAAAATTCCCATATTTTCCCCCATATTCCTGTATTTCCCCAAAATTCCCGTATCCCCCCCAAATTCCCATATATTTCCCCAAATCCCCCCTTTTTCCAAATTCCCATATTTTTCCCCCATATTCCCATTTTTTCCCCAATTTCCCTCCAGATTCCCATATTTCCCCCCAAATTACCATATTTTTTCCCCAAAATTCCCATATTTCCCCCCAATTTCCCATATTTTCCCCCCAACTTCCCATTTTTCCCCCCAAATTCCCATTTTTCCCGTATTTTCCCCACCTTTTTCCTCTCTCCCGGGGGGGGCTCGGCGGCCGCCCCTCCCCCCCCCGCCGGCCCCGCGGCCCCCCCGGGTCTGGGGGGGGGCTCGGGACCCCCCTTGGCCCGCGAGGACTTGGCCAGGCTGGACTCGACCAGCTCATCGTCGAACTTGCGCCGCTTGATGAACCTGCAACCAAACTGGGATGGACTGGGAGCCACTGGGAGGGACTGGGATGGACTGGGATTGACTGGGATTGACTGGGATGGACTGGGAGGGACTGGGATTGACTGGAGTTAACTGGGATTGACTGGGATGGACCCCATCCTTGGGCTGGCTCGACCAGCTCAAACCCCCACCCCCTTGTGTGAACCTGTGTCCCCTCCCTGGGATGGACTGGGAGCCACTGGGACACCTGTGAGGGACTGGGATCCCCTGGAGTTCCTGCGATTCCTGGGAGGGACCACAGGGTCCCCTCTATGTCCCAAGTGTCCCCAGTGTCCCTCCTCAGCCCCAAATGTCCCCTGGGTGTCCCTCTGTGTCCTGTCCCCTGTGTCCCCTCCCTGTCCCCTCCGTCCCTTGGGGACTATGTCCCCAGTGTCCCCAGTGTCCCCTCCCTGTCCTCTATGTCCCCTGGGTGTCCCCAGTGTCCCTTACCTGGAGGAGCTGCGCCGTTTGGGGACAGTCCCTACCCTGGCTGTCCCCTCCCTGTCCCTGTGTCCCCTCCCCGTCCCCAGTGTCCCCAATGTCCCCAGTGTCCCTTACCTGGAGGAGCTGCGCCGTTTGGGGACAGTCCCCACGGGGGTGGCCGGGCCCCGCTTGGGCCCCGCCAGGGACTCCTCGTCCTCCGAGCGGCTGGTGGCCATGGTGGCATCTGGGGACACAGCAATGTCACCCCAGTGTCACCCCAGGGGTCACACCACACTTGGGGGGGGTTGGGGACACAGGGCAGGGGGACACGGAGGGGACAAAGGACCCTCAGTGTCACCTCCCCGAGTGCCACCACAGCACCCAGAGACGCTTGGGGACAGTGGGGACAGCGGAGGGGACACGAGGAGGGACTGGGGACAAGATGGGGACAGAGAGGGGACACGGGGGTGACAGGAGGGGGTCTGGGGACACTGGGGTGACACTGAGGGGACACAGAGGGACACAGGGGCTGACAGGAGGGGCTGGGGACACTGAGGGGACACGAGGAGGGCGCGGGGCCCTCACGGCGCCCCCAGCCCCAAACCCTGGCCTGGCGCCGGCGCGATCCCGACCCCCCGCCCCGACCGCCACCACCGGTGTCCCCAAAGCCCCTCCCGGTGTCCCCAAAGCCCTCCCGGTGTCCCCAAGGCCTCCCCGGCCTCACCAGCCCCGGGAGCTCCCGGCCGCCATGGCCGCGCCGCTTCCGGCCCGCGCCGGAAGGAGAATTACGTCACCACCGCCGCAGTGGCGCCGCCATGTTGGAGGTTCCGGTGAGGACTCAGATGCGGCGCCATCTTGAGTGTGGGCAGGGCCGCGCTTCAGGCGCTTCCGGCGCCGTTACCGGGGTTGTGGCGGGTCCGGAGCGGCCGGGACGGACCCGTGGGGTGGGGGCGTGTCCGGTTAGTGCGGGAGACGAGGCCTGGCCGGACGGAGAAGCGGCCACTCCCATCATGGCGGCCGCCACATCCATCATGGCGGCCTCAATCCATCATGGCGCTCGGCACACCCATCATGGCGGTCACCACACCCATCATGGCGGTCACCACACCCATCATGGCAGCAGTCCCTGGGCACTGAAGGATCACTCGGGGTCAGTGTGGGGTCAGCGCCTTTTATTGGGGACAAAATGTGACCCATGGGGACAAAGCGACCCCCAGGGCCGAACCGACCCCTGGGGCCATGGCTCTGTCCGGCCACTGCCCATCCTGGGGGCTCCAGGACATGGCGGGGCCTCCATGGGGCCTTCCCAGGGCACAGCCAGGGACCATCCCTGTCCCCTGTCCCCTGTCCCCTGTCCCGTGTCCCCCGTCCCTTATCCCATGTCCTGAGTGCATCACGTGTCCATCCCACATCCACCCTGTGTCCACCCTGGATGTCCCTTGGGTGGATCTGGGTGTCCGTGCTCTGTCCCTGTCCCTGTCCCTCTGTCTGTAATGGGTCCATCCCTGTGTCCATTTGTCCATGTCCTGTGTCCCTCCTGTGTCCATATCGTGTCCATTTGTCCATCCCACGTCCATCCCGTGTCCATCCCTGTGTCCATCCCATGTCCATTTCTCTGTGTCCTGTGTCCATTTGTCCATCCCTGTGACCACCCATGTCCATCTGTCCATGTCCCACGTCCATCAGTCCATGCCGTGTCCATCTGTCCGTGCTGTGTCCGTCTGTCCACAGGTGTCCATCAGGCGAGTCCGGGGGCAGCACCATCCCCATCCCTTTCCCTCCCATGTCCATCCCATGTCCATCTATCTGTGCCGTGTCCATCTGTCCATGCCGTGTCCGTCTGTCTGTGCCGTGTCCATCTGTCTGTGGGTGTCCGTCAGGTGGGTCTGGATGTGGTGCTGTTTCTGTCTCTCCCGTGTCCATCCCATGTTCCATCCCCATGTCTGTGCCGTGTCCGTCTGTCCATCCATGCCATGTCTGTCTGTCCATGCCGTGTCCATTTGTCTGTGCCGTGTCCATCTGTCTGTGGGTGTCCGTCAGGCGGGTCCGGGCGCGGTGCTGTCTCTGTCTCTCCCATGTCCATCCCCGTGTCTGTGCCGTGTCCATCTGTCCAGCCGCGTCCATCTCTCCGGCCGTGTCCGTCTGTCCGCGGGTGTCGGTCAGGCGGGTCCGGGCGCGGCGCCGTCCCCGTCCCTGTCCGTGGGTCCGGCCGCCCACTGTGGCCGCAGGATGGTCCCCTGGCCCTCGTGAGCCTCGCGGGTGCCCCCAATGGATGCGACGCCCCGGAACAGCTGCACGGCCGGGGAGGGGCCCCGGGCCCGCCGAAAACCCCCAGGTGGGGGACAGGGCACGGACAAGAAGCGATACGATCATTCCAGACATGATATATATCGCGATATGGCACCAGACAGTGTGAGATATCATGATATGGCACCAGAGAGCAAGGGGTATATCGCGATATGCTGAGGGGTATCTCCATATTGCCCCCGGGTGCTCTGTGCCATACAGCAATATGCTGATGCTCTATCAGGCCATATGGCGAAGGTTTCCAGCGCTGTATCATGCTGTATCGCGATATGCCGTGCTGTATCGTGCCATATTGCGATATGAGGGGGGTCCCTCACCTTCCAGAGCCCCAGCACGAGCAGCGCCAGCAGCAGCAGCCCCAGCAGCACCGCCAGGGGCAGCACCCACCAGGGGACAGCGGTGACAGCCACGCCCGGGTCCAGGTGCAGCGACACCGACATCTGCGGGGACAGCGGGGTCACCCAGGGGTCACTGGGGTCACACAGGGGTCACGGGGACACCAAGGGGGCCTGGGGGGGCTTGGGGACAGCAGGGGACATCAGGGGGAGTCTCTGGGGTGATCCTGGGGAGGTTCTGGGGGGTCTGGGGGGTCCAGGGGTGTCCCCAGGTGTCCCCAGGGGTGTCCCCAGGGGTGTCCTCACCTGCGCCACCGCGTCCCTGATGACGACGTTGCCGCGGGGGGAGGAGACCGAGACCCCGGCGCGCACAATCAGCTCCAGGTTCTCCACGTCCAGGAACTCCTGGGATCGGGGATTTGGGGAATTCGGGGAATTTGGGGTTTGGGAATGGGGATTGGGGGATTTGGGATTGGGGGATTGGGGTCCAGGCTGGGCTGAGCCCCCTCCCCACCCCAGGGTCTCTCGCTGACCTCCAGGAAGGTCCCGTTCCAGATGCGGCCCCGCGCCCGCAGCTCCGAGCGCTCCAGCGACGGCAGCGGGCACCGGAACGGGCGGCACAGAGCCGTGCCCCGGGCACAGTCCTGGGACAGCGGGGGGACAGCGTGGGGACAGTGAGGGGACAGTGAGGGGACACCCCAGGGATGGAGGGGACACCCAGGGAATGGGGGGACACCAGAACAGGGCAGGACAGGGCAAGGGAACACCAGGAATGGAGTGACCTCGGGAATGGGGACACCCCAAAATGGGGACACCCCAAAACAGGGAACACCCCCAGAGCAGGGCCATGCCAGGACCGGGGGGATCCCAGGAACAGGGACACCCCAAAGGAGCAGGACCCCCAACCCCATGGGGTGCCCCCCGAGCAGGGCCCCCCCAAACCCAACCCCCCCTTACCAGGGTCACGTTCCTCCTCTTCCTCCCTGCAGGCACCCACCACGAGCGGGCCGGGGGCTCCTCAGGGGGGCCCCCCCTGCCTGGGGACTCCTGGGGGGGCAAAGATGGGCATGGGGGGGGGACAAGGACCTACAGGCACCCCCGGGCACCTTTGGATGCTCCTGGCCACCCCTGGCATCCACCCCCAGGCATCCCTGGCCACCTTTGGGCACCCTTTGGCCACCTCTGGACACCCCTGGACACCCCCAGGACATCTCTGGCCAGCTCTGGACACCCCTGGGCACCCTTGTCCCCCCCTCCCAGACACCCCAGGACACCTTGGGCCACCTTAGGTCACCCCATGGACACCTCCGGACACCACCCCAAACACTCGGGACACCCCAAACACCTCTGACCACCTCTGGCCGCCTTTGGACACCCCTGGACATGCCCTGGACACCACCCCAAACACCTCAGGACACCTCTGGCCACCCCTGGTCACTCCCTGGGCTCCCCCAGGACACCTCTGACCACCTGTGGCCACCTTTGGAACCCCTGGACACCCCCTGGGCACTCCTGGACACCCCCAGGGCACCCCTGGACACCACCCCAAACACCCTGGATGCCCCCAGGACACCTCTAACCACCCCTGGCCACCCCTGGTCACTCCTGACCCCCCGTGGCCCCCCAGTCTCACCAGGGCGAGGCGCAGGGGGTTGCCCGGGGGGCTGCAGGGCACGGGGGGGGTGCCCAGCTCCAGGCTCAGGGGTACAGGAGCCACTTCCCGTTGGGCAGCTCCAGCGGCCACTGCACGGTCAGGGCGGCCGAGCCGGGGGTCCTGAGCACCGGCCCCCGCTGCGACACCTGGGGGGCACGGACGGAAATGGCCCTGAGCCCCCAAAACAGCCCTGAACCCCAAAAACAGCCCCTGTATGGAGCCATGACCCCAAAAACAGCCCCTGAACCCCAAAACCAGCCCCTGAACCCCAAAACAGCCCCTGAACGGAGCCATGACCCCAAAACCAGCCCCTGAACCCCAAAACCAGCCCCTGTATGGAGCCATGACCCCAAAACCAACCCCTGAACCCCAAAAACAGCCCCTGACCCCAAAAACAGCCCCTGTATGGAGCCATGACCCCAAAACAGCCCTGAACCCCAAAAACAGCCCCTGTATGGAGCCATGACCCCAAAAACAGCCCCTGAACCCCAAAAACAGCCCCCACCCCAAAACCAGCCCTTTTGGGGTCTGTAATTTTGGGGTCTGTAATTTTGGGGTCTCCGTTTTGGGATCTGTAATTTTGGGGCCCGTTTTGGGGTCTGTAATTTTGGGGTCTCTGTTTTGGGGTCTGTAATTTTGGGCTCTCCCTTTTGGGGTCTCTGTTTTGGGCTCTATCATTTTGGGCTCTGTCATTTTGGGGTCTGTAATTTTGGGGTCTCCCTTTTGGGGTCTGTCATTTTGGGCTCTGTAATTTTGGGGTGTCTTTTGGGTGACCTGTCATTTTGGCCCACCTGTTTCTCCTCTGTAATTTTGGGGTCTCCCGTTTTGGGCACCTGCCCCCAAAAACTGTTTTGGGGTCTGTAATTTTTTGGGGACTCCATTTTGGGGGTCCTTTTGGGGGGACCCCAGTCATTTGGGGCCCCCTTTTGGGGCCCCGCCTCACCCGGTCACGGCCAGGGCAGCTCCATTTTGGGCTCTGGCATTTTGGGGGCCACCGGCTCCAGCCCCGCTGCTCGCTGGTCCTGGGGGATTTGGGGTCGGGGTGAAACTCCCAAAGGAACCTGCCCCCAAAGGCCGGGGGTCGGGGGGGGTTGAAGCCCAAATTGCAGCCCCCCGACCCTAAATGTTGGGGGGGCGGGCTCTGAAACTGCCGGGGTTTTGTCCCCAAATCCTGCGGGGATCTGGGGCCCAAATCCCCTGGGATTCCAGCCCCCAAATCCTGGGGGTCTGACCCCAAATCCCTTGGGATCCCAGCCCCCAAATCCTGGGGGTCTGACCCCCAAACCCAGGGGTCTCCATCCCCAAATCTCTGGGTTCTGGCCCCCAGTCCCGGGGGTCTCCATCCCCACCCCGGGGGTCTCCATCCCAAATCCCGGGGGTCTCCATGGGTCTCCATCCCCAATCCCTGGATCCCCAATCCCGGGGTCTCCATCCCCAATCCCGGGGGTCTCCATCCCAAATCCCGGGGGTCTCCATCCCCAATCCCCGGATCCCCAATCCCGGTCTCTCCATCCCCACTTCCGGGGGTCTCCATCCCCACTTCCGGGGTCCCATCCCCAATCCCGGGGTCCCATCCCCAATCCCGGGGGTCCCCACGCCCGCCCCGGGGGTCTCCATCGCCCCCGGCTCACGTGGACAGCTCCAGCAGCACCTCCAGCTCCGTGGTGTGGATGGAGATGCCCGAGGTGCTGAGGATGAGGAAGAAGCGCACCTGGGGAGGGGCAGGTGAGCGCTGGGGGGGTGGCCGGGGGTCGGAGGAGGGTCGGGGGGGGTTGGGGAGGGGGCTGCGCCCACCTGAGCCCCCCGTTTGAGGGGGTTGCCCAGCTCGCACTCCACCCTGGAGCCGTTCGGGTTGGCCAAGCACAGAACCCTGTCCTGGGCAACGGGGTGACCCCAGAGTGACCCCGAGTGACCCCAGAGTGACCCTGGAGTGACCCCAACCCTGAGGGCACCCCCAGAGTGACCTCCAGGAGTGACCCCAACCCAGACCCCCAGGACCAACCCCCCATGCCCCTCCTGTCCCCACCCGTCCGATGTCCCTGTCCTTGTCCCTATCCCTGTCCCTGTGTCCCCTGTGTCCCTGTGTCCCCATCCCTGTCCTTGTCCCCATCTCTGTCCCCGTGCCCATCCCTGTCCCTGTCCCCAGTGTCCCCAGCTGTCCCCAGTGTCCCCACTGTCCCCAGCTGTCCCCAGTGTCCCCAGTGTCCCCAGCTGTCCCCAGCTGTCCCCAGCTGTCCCCAGTGTCCCCAGTGTCCCCAGTGTCCCCAGCTGTCCCCAGTGTCCCCAGCTGTCCCCAGCTGTCCCCAGTGTCCCCAGTGTCCCCAGTGTCCCCAGCTGCCCCAGCTGTCCCCAGCATGTCCCCAGGTGCCATCCAGGGTCCCCACTGTCACCCCAGTGTCCAGGGCCTGTCCCCAGTTGTCCCCAGTGTCCCCAGTGTCCCCAGTGTCGGTGCACATGTTGACACGGGGGGACATCCCTACAGAGAGGTGGTCCGGATCAGCTCGGGCACCCCTCAGAGAGGTGTCACCATCCAGGGCCGGGGATGGCAGTGGGACATCCTGGGCACTCACAGAGAGGTGGCAGTCCGAGGGCTGGGGACATCCCCACAGAGAGGTGGCAGTGCCATGTGTGACACCTTGGGACATCCCCACACGGAGAGGATGGCAGTGCCATCCTCGTCCCTGCGGGCGGTGACACATCCCTGTCACACAGAGAGGGGACATCCTGTGACACTCACAGAGAGGTGGCAGTGCCTCATGGTGACACCTGGGGACATCCTCCATCCCTGGCACAGCCTTGGTGGTGCCCAGGGCTGTCAGGGCATGACCCTGGTGGCCATGCCCTCGGGGTGATGTCCTCCCTTGGGGACACCCAGGGCACTCAGGGGCAGTGACCCCTGGTGGCAGTGCCATCTCCATCCCTGTCACTCCCTTGGTGACACCCCAGGGCACTCAGGGGCAGTGACCCTGTGCCATCCTCCCCTGTCACTCCCACCCCCAGGGCACTCAGGGGCAGTGACCCCTGGTGGCAGTGCCACCCCCGCCCTGGCACCTGGGCCCTCCTGGGGCAGGGGCTGGACCTCGCTGCTGTCCCAAAGGAAAAAGCGCGGCCGCAGCTCCAGGTGGCTCTGGCAGATCCGGGGCCGCAACCCTGGAGCATGGAAATGCACCCCAGGACCTAGGGGACACCCGGGGACACCTCTGGACACCACCCCAAACACTGGGGGGACCCCAGGCCACCCACTGGCCACACCCTGACACCCCTGGGCATCCCCTGGACACCTGGGGACACCTGTGGCCACCTGGGGACACCAGGGGACACGGGGACACCCCTGGGACACCCCTGGGGACACCCCAGGGACACCCCTGGACACCACCAGACACGGGGGACAACACCCAGGACACCTCTGGACACCTGGACACATGGGGGCTCCCCAGGGGACACCTCTGACCACGGGGACCTTTGGGGGACCCTGGACAGACAGGGGTCACAGGGGGACTTGCCCCCAGGCTGGGACAGGGGGGGGACTGGAGGACACAGGGGACACCACACAGACGGGTGACACCCTGGGTGACCCCCAGGACACAGGGGGACTCACCCCCCTGTCCCCACCCAGTGGGGGACTAATTGGAGGCAGGGTGCCCCTCAGTCTCACCAGGGCGGGCACAGGGGTGACACAGGGGCTGCAGGACACGGGGGGGTGCCCAGTGACTCAGGCTCCCCCAGGGAGCCACTTCCGTTGGGCTGGCTCCAGGGCCACTGCACGGTCAGGGCACGGGGTCTGCCCCCACCTGGGGGCCCTGACACCTGAACCCCCAAAACAACCCGGAAATGGCCCCTGAGCCCCCAAAAACAGCCCTGAACCCCAAAACAGCCCCTGAATGGAGCCATGACCCCAAAAACAGCCCCCTGAACCCCAAAACCAGCCCCAGAACCCCAAAACCAGCCCCTTTTGGGGGACCCATGACCCCCAAAACCAGCCCCTGAACCCCAAAACCAGCCCTGTATGGAGCCATGACCCCAAAACCAACCCTGAACCCATTTTGGGGTCTGTAATTTTGGGGTCTGTAAAACAGTCTCCGTTTTGGGATCTGTAATTTTGGGGCCCGTTTGGACCCCAAAAATTTTGGGGTCCCTGTTTTGGGAACTGTAATTTTGGGTCCCCTTTTGGGGTCTCCCTTTTTGACTGTCATTTTGGGCTCTGAATTTTGGGGTCTGTAATTTTGGGGTCTCCCTTTTGGGCTCTGTCATTTTGGGCTCTGCATTTTGGGGTCTCCATTTTGGGCTCTGTCATTTTGGGGTCTCCGTTTTGGGATCTGTAATTTTGGGGTCTCTGTTTTGGGGTCTGTAATTTTGGGGTCTCCATTTTGGGCTCTGTCCTTTTGGGGTCTCTGTTTTGGGGTCTGTCATTTTGGGGTCTCCCTTTTGGGGTCATTTTGGGGTCTGTAATTTTGGGGTCTCCCTTTTGGGGTCTCCCTTTTGGGCTCTGTAATTTTGGGGTGTCTCTCACCGTGACCTCGAAGCGGACGGCGCTGCCCACCTGGCTCTCCCTCTTCACCGCGCTCTCCCCCAGCACCTGCCCCCCAAAAAACAGCCGGGGGGGCACGGCCACGCTGCGGGGACACCCCGCGGTCAGGGGGGTTCCGGGGGACCCCAGCCCCGCCCCGGGCCCCCCAAACCCGGCCCCACTCACCCGGTCACGGCCAGGGGCAGCTCGAGGACCACGCGGGCGCGGGCGGCCACCGGCTCCAGCCCCGGCTGCTCGCTGGTCCTGGGGGGATTTGGGGTCGGGGGGTGAAACCCCAAAAGGAAAAACCCCCAAAGGCCGGGGGTCGGGGGGTTGAAGCCCAAATTGCAGCCCCCCGACCCTAAATGTTGGGGGGGTGGGCTCTGAAACTGCCGGGGTTTTGTCCCCAAATCCTGCGGGGATCTGGGGCCCAAATCCCCTGGGATCCCAGCCCCCAAATCCTGGGGGTCTGACCCCCAAACCCAGGGGTCTCCATCCCCAAATCTCTGGGTTCTGGCCCCAGTCCCGGGGGTCTCCATCCCCAAACCTCTGGGTCTGGCTGATCCCCAGTGGGTCTCCATCCCCAAGGATGGGGGTCTCCATCCCAAATCCCGGGGTCCCATGGGTCTCCATCCTGGGGTCCCATCCCCAATCCCGGGGTCTCCATCCCCAATCCCGGGGGTCCAATCCCCAATCCCGGGGTCTCCATCCCAAATCCCGGGAGTCCCATCCCCAATCCCGGGGTCCCATCCCCAATCCCGGGGGTCCCATCCCCAATCCCAGGGTCCCATCCCCAATCCCGGGGGTCCCATCCCCAATCCCGGGGTCCCATCCCCAGTCCCGGGGGTCTCCATCGCCCCCGGCTCACGTGGACAGCTCCAGCAGCACCTCCAGCTCCGTGGTGTGGATGGAGATGCCCGAGGTGCTGAGGATGAGGAAGAAGCGCACCTGGGGAGGGGCAGGTGAGCGCTGGGGGGGTGGGGGGGTGGGGGAGGGTCGGGGTTGGGGAGGGGGCTGCGCCCACCTGAGCCCCCCGTTTGAGGGGGTTGCCCAGCTCGCACTCCACCCTGGAGCCGTTCGGGTTGGCCAAGCACAGAACCCTGTCCTGGGGGGGCAAAGGTGTGACCCCAGAGTGACCCCGAGTGACCCCAGAGTGACCCTGGAGTGACCCCCAACCCTGAGGGCACCCCCAGAGTGACCTCCAGGAGTGACCCCAACCCAGACCCCCAGGACCAACCCCCCATGCCCCTCCTGTCCCCACCCGTCCCCTGTCCCTGTCCCTGTCCCCATCCCCATCCCTGTCCCCAGTGTCCCCAGCGTCCCCAGTGTCCCCAGCTGTCCCCAGCTGTCCCCAGTGTCCCCAGCTGTCCCCAGTGTCCCTGTCCCCATCCCAGTCCCTGTCCCCAGCTGTCCCCAGTGTCCCCAGTGTCCCCAGCTGTCCCCAGCTGTCCCCAGCTGTCCCCAGTGTCCCCAGTGTCCCCAGCTGTCCCCAGCTGTCCCCAGCTGTCCCCAGTGTCCCCAGCGTCCCCCCATTCCCCACCTGGCCCCAGCTGTCCCCAGCTGGGGGCGTCCCCAGTGTCCCCACTGTCCCCAGTGTCCCCAAGGGTCCCAGGTGTCCCCAGTGTCCCCAGTGTCCCAGTGGGACCCCGCCTCCGGGGGCTCCTCGCCCGGATGGCCCCAGGGCCAGATTTGGGGGCTCCCACGGCCAGCAGGGCCCAAGGGCAGGGCCCCCAGGATGGATGGAGGCGGCCAAAGTTTGGGGACCGGGGACATGGTCACAGAGGTCCCCAGGGCCACGTCCTTCTGGTCACCCACGGCCAGGATGGCAGTGCCATCCTCGTCCCTGCGGGCGGTGACACATGTCACACCTTGGGGACATCCCCACAGACAGAGAGGCAGTGCCATGTGTGACACCTCGGGGACATCCCCACAGAGAGGTGGCAGTGCCATGTGTGACACCTTGGGGACATCCCTACACAGAGAGGTGGCAGTGCCATCCTCGTCCCTGCGGGCGGTGACACGTGTCACACCTTGGGGACATCCCTGGACACTCACAGAGAGGTGGCAGTGCCACGTGTGACTCATGGTGAAGGTGGCAGTGCCATCTCCATCCCTGTCACTCCCTTGGTGACACCCCAGGGCTGTCAGGGCAGTGACGCCCTGGTGGCAGTGCCACCCTCGCCCCTGTCACTCCCTTGGGGACACCCCCGGGCACTCAGGGGCAGTGACCCCTGGTGGCAGTGCCATCTCCATCCCTGTCACTCCCTTGGGGACACCCCCGGGCACTCAGGGGCAGTGACGCCCTGGTGGCAGTGCCATCTCCATCCCTGTCACTCCCTTGGGGACACCCCCGGGCACTCAGGGCAGTGACCCCTGGTGGCAGTGCCACCCCGCAGGGACGCTGGGCCCCACACGGGGGCAGGGGCACTGTGGGGGACACTCTTGAGGACATGGGGGACACGGGGGCTCAGGGGACTCTGGGGGACATGGGGGGACCTCGGGGACCTGGGGCCCTGGGGACATGGGGGACACTGCAGGGACAGCCCGGAGGGGGGACACAGGGGACACAGGGGGACATTGCGGGGGACACAGGGGGACAGGGGGACACTGCGGGGACATGGGGGGACACTGTGGGGACATGGGGGGACGGGTGGACACATGGGGACACTCGGTGGGACATGGGGGGGGGACATGGAGGGACACAGGGGACACAAGTGGGACACAGCGGGGGACATTGGGGGACAGGGGGGACACAGGGGTGACAGTGTCACCGTGGGACACCTCGGTCTTGGGGGACACTGCAGGGACACTGCAGGGACAGGGGGGGACACAGGGGGGGACACAGGGGGACACACAGTGGGACAGGGGGGACACAGGGGGGTGACACTGGGGGGACACTGGGGGACACAGGGGACACTGACAAGGGGACATGAGGGACACTGCGGGGACATGAGGGACACTGCGGGGACACTGCGGGGACATGGGGGGACACTGCAGGGACACTGCGGGGACATGGGGGACACTGCGGGGACACTGCGGGGACACTGCGGGGACATGGGGGGGGACACGGGGGGACACGGGGACAGACGGGAGGACACAGAGGGGACACTCCCGGTGTCCCAAGCTGGGACGGGGGGGACATGGAGGGACACAGGGTGACACAAGTGGGACACAGCGGGTGACATAGGTGGGTGACACAGGGGGTGACACAGGGGTGGCAGTGTCACCGTGTCCCCACCTCGGTGCGCAGCGTGCTGGGCTGGCGCGGGCTCAGCGCTGGGGACAGGGGGTGACACAGGGGGTGACACAGGGTGACACAGGGTGACACAGGGGGTGACGCAGGGTGACACAGTGACACAGGGTGTGACACAGGGGGTGACAGGGGTGGCAGTGTCACCTCGGTGCGCAGCGTGCTGGGCTGGCGCGGGCTCAGCGCGGGGCTCAGCGGGGGCAGCGCTGTCCCCCGGCCCCCCCGGTGCCGCCCCCGCGGTGGCTCCGCGATGGCGAAGGACAAAGTGACAGCGATGGGGCGCAGCTTGTCCCGGATGTCGTCCTGAGGAGGAGGAGGGGGGAGGAAGGTCAGGGGGGCACTGGGGACACGGGGGGGACAATGGGGATGAGGATGAGGAGGAGGAAGATGAGGAGGGGGAGGTTGAAGAAGGTGAGGACAGGGCAGAGGTGAGGAAGGTGAGGCAGAGGAAGAGGAGATTGAGGATGAGGAGGGCGAGGCTGAGGGAAGATGAGGAAGAGGAGGCAGAGGATGAGGAAGAGGAGGCTGAGGAAGGTGAGGTAGAGGAAGGCGAGGCAGAGGAAGAGGAGGCTGAGGATGAGGAAGATGAGGCAGAGGCAGAGGGGCGAGGCCGAAGCACGCACGTGCAGGTGGAAGGTGGCGGAAGAGGAGGCTGAGGATGAGGATGAGGAAGGGGATGAGGCCGATGGGCCGAAGAAGGTGGAGGATGAGCAGGAAGGGGATGAAGGATGAGGAAGAGGAGGGTGATGAAGATGAGGAAGGGATGAGGATGAGGATGAGGATGAGGGGGCCTGAGGCCGGAAGCACGCAGGCGGAAGAGGAGGATGAGGAAGGGGATGAGGAGGAGGATGAGGAAGGGGATGAGGATGAGGAAGGGGATGAGGATGAGGATGAGGATGAGGATGAGGATGAGGATGAGGATGAGGATGAGGATGAGGATGAGGAAGGGGATGAGGATGAGGAAGGACATGGGGGGCGGAAGGTGGCGGAAGAAGCACGCACGAAGGGGCAGGATGGATGAGGAAGGGGATGAGGATGAGGACGCAGCGCACATGCCCGGCGGTGGCGGAAGAGCCCAGGCGCGATGGGATCCGGTGATGAGGCTGAGGGAGGGGATGAGGAAGGGGGGGCCGGGCCCCGCTCCAGGAAGGAGCCCCGGGGCTGCTGCCCCCGCAGGCGCCGCTCCGAGTCCGCCTCCAGCGCCAGCGCCAGCTCTGGGGGCACCGCGGGGGCTCAGAGACTTGGGGGGCCCCAAAGGGTCGGGGGGGCCCCAAAGGGTCGGGGGGGGGGGCCCAAAGGATGGGGGGGGGGGCCAAAGGATGGGGAGGGGTCCCAAGGATTGGGGGGGGGGCCCAAAGGATGGGGGGGGCCCAAAGGATCGGGGGGGGACCCAGAGATTTGGGGGCTCAAAGGATGGGGGAGATTTGGGGGACTCAGAGATTTGGGGGGGGCTCAAAGGATGGGGCGCACAAAGATTTGGGGGCTCCCAAGAATGGGGAGGGTCCCAAGTACGGGGGGCTCAAAGGATGGAGGGAGGAGCCCAAAGGATTTGGGGTCCCAAAGGAGGGGAGAGGGTCCCAAGGATGTCGGGGGGCTCAAAGATTTGGGAGGGTCCCAAAGAATGGGGGGCACAAAGGATGGGGAGGGGTCCCAAGGATGGGGAGGGGCCAAAAGGACGGGGGTGGGTACGGACTGGGGTCCTGGGGGATCCCCAGGGATTGGGGGGGGTCATGGGGATGGGGAACCCCAAAGAATGGGGGGGGTCCCAAGGAATGGGGGCACAAGGGATGGGGGGGGTCCCAGGGCTCAGGGGATCCCAGGATTGGGGCCAAAAGGACGGGGGGGTCCCAGGGACTGGGGTCCTGGGGTTGGGGGGGGGGGGTCACTCACCCAGGGATGGGGGAACCCGCAAAGAATGGGGGCTCTCCTGAATTGGGGAAACACGCCTGAACCTCCAGGCTGGGGGGGCCCCGGGGTTTGGGGGGTCGGACACCCCACAGCGCGGGGGGGGGGACACAGGGGGACGCTGATGGGGACATGAACCTGGGGACATTATGGGGACATAGGGGGGACACAGGGGAGAGGAGAGTGGGACACGCGGGGACATGGGGGATACACGGGGGAGAGGAGGGGGGGACATGGGGGAGACGACGGAGGAGGGGACATGGGGGGACACGGGGACGGAGACGGGGGGGACATGGGGGGACAGGGGAAGGATGGGGGACAGGGAGGGGACGGGGGGGACACAGGGAGGACATGGGGGGACAGGGGGGGAGACGGTGGGGGACAAGGGGAGGAGACGGTGGGGGACACGGGGTGGGGGGTACGGGGGACACACGGGGGACACAGGGGACACGGCGGGGACACAGGGGACACTGGGGGGTCCCGGTGCCACCCACCACACGCCGGGCCCGTCGCGGCAGTTGCTCTGCTCCAGGTCGATGAGCGGCGGCAGCACCGACACGTTCCGGGACACGTGAACCACCGGCCGCGCCCTAACCGGGACAAACGGGGGTCCCGGGGGGCGCCCCCCAACCCTGAGCGCACCCCCGGCCCTGGGGGGATTCGGGGATTGGGGGGTCCCTGGGAATTGATGGGGGCTCAGGATGTTTGGGGTGATCAGGGGGGGGGTCCCTTGGGGGGGGGGGGGTCCTCAAGGGATTTGGGGATGTCCGGGAATGGGGGGGGGGGAACATTCCAGGATTTTGGGATTGTCAGGAATTGGGGGCTCCAGGGGGGGTCCCAGGGCTGGGGGAGTCGCTCCAGGAGTTGGGGGCATTGGGGGGTCCGAGGACTGAGGGGAGTTTGGGATTGTGAGGAATTGGGGGATTTTGGGGGTCCGGGAATTGGGGGCTGCTCGGAATGGGGGATCCTCAGGAATTGGGGGATTTTGGGGGGTCCCAGGGCTGAGGGGCTGCTCCAGGGGTTTGGGCTCCTCGGGAATTGGGGGATTTGGGGGGTCCCAGGGCTGAGGGGCCGCTCAGGGGATTTGGGCTCCTCGGGAATTGGGGGATTTTGGGGGTCCCGGGATTGGGGGCTGCTCCAGGGGTTTGGGGATCCTCAGGAATTGGGGGATTTGGGGGCTCCAGGGGGGTCCCAGGGCTGAGGGGCTGCTCCAGGGGTTTGGGCTCCTCGGGAATTGGGGGATTCCGGGGCTCGCAGGGCGGGGCTCCCCGTACCTGTAGAGCACCACGGTGTCCGACAGGGACCCCACGAGCAGGTCGGGGTACAGGTTCCCATCCACGTCCAGGCCCCCCGAGAGCGAGTAACCAAAGGCCGAGACCCCCACGGCCTCCCCGTCCAGCACCTGGGCAGGGGCGGCTCTGGCTGAGCCCGGGACCCCCCCGGAACCCCCGGGCCCCCCCGGGACCCCCCCGGGACCCTCCGGGATCCCCCCGGATCCCCCCGGGACCCCCTCACCTGCGCCGGGCGGGTGACGATGCCCAGCGCGCTGCCGTGGTAAATGAACACTTTGCCCGCGCCGTCAAAAGGGGCACCCACGGCCAGGTCTGGGGGGAAATTTGGGGGATTTTGGGGATTTTTGGGGGTCAGACCCCTCTCCCGGACCCTCAAAACCCCACAAAATCCGCCCCGAAATCCTCCCCAGACGCCCCCGCAGCCCCTCACCCTCGAAGCCATCCCGGTCCAGGTCCATCCCCATACCCCAAAACCCCCCCCCAAATCCCTCCAACCCCCTGAAAAGATCCCCCAAATAAATTTTCCCCAAAATCCCCTCACCCCGAACCCATCCCGGTCCAGGTCCATCCCCCAGAAAACCCCCAAATCCCAAGAATTCTCCTCAAACCCCCCCAAACTCCCCCCCCGATTTCCCCAAATCCCCCCTGATCCCCTCACCCTCGAAGCTGTCCCAGTCCAGGTCCATCCCCAGACCCCCAAACCCTAAACATCCCCTGAATTCTCCTCAAACCCCCCAAATCCCCCCGATTTCCCCCGAATCCCCCCCTGATCCCCTCACCCTCGAACCCATCCCGGTCCAGGTCCATCCCCAGACCCCCAAACCTCCCCAAATCCCCCAGAATTCTCCTCAAAACCCCCCAAATTTTCCCCAAATCCCCCCAGTTTCCCCCCAATTCCCCGACTCCTCCCCAAATCCCCCCAGCCCCTCACCCTCAAACCTGTCCCTGGTCCAGGTCCATCCTCAGACCCCCCAAACCTCCCCAAATCCCCCAGAATTCCCCCAAATCCCCCAATTCTCCTCAAACCCCCCAAATCCCCCCCAGCCCCTCACCCTCGAAGCCGTCCCGGTCCAGGTCCCCGGCCGAGCAGAGCGCGCTGCCGAAGGCGGAGCCGCGGGGGCCGCTCAGGCGCTCGGGGGTCGCGGAGCCCCAGAGCCCCCCCGGGTTGATGTAAACGTACACGGCCCCCCCCAGCTCCTCCTGCCGCTCGAAAAAGTGGGGGGCGCCCACGGCCAGGTCCGTCCAGCTGCGGGGGGGGGACACGGGGGTGTCACCGCCAGACCCCCCCGAGGGGAGGGATCGGCCCGGCCGGGGGTGGGGAGGGGGCGTGGGGGGGATTCGGGGGGTGAGAAAAGTTTGGGGGGGGGCTGGGGGTGGGGAGGGGGTTTAGGGGGGCCCATGGGATGGGGAGGGGGTCCCGGGGGTGGGGAAGGGGTTTTTTGGTGTCACACCCATGGTGACACAGGGGTGACACACAGAGGTGACAGAGGTGACATGGGCGACATACAGGTGACACAGCTGACACAGGTGCCGCAGGTGACACAGGTGACACGGGTGACACGGCTAACACAGGTGACAGAGCTGACAGAGGTGCCGCAGGTTACAGAGGTAACACAGGTGCCCCAGGTGCCAGGGCTGACACACACAGCTAACACAGGTTACAGGTGCCCCCAGGTGCCCCAGGTGACACAGGTGACAGGTGACACAGGTGACAGGTGCCCCAGGTAACAGAGCTGACAGAGGTGCCCCAGGTGCCAGGGCTAACACACACACAGGTGACACAGGTGACACAGGTGACACGGGTAGCACAGCTAACACAGGTGCCACAGGTGACACAGGTGACAGGGGTGGCACAGCTAACACAGGTGACAGAGCTGACAGAGGTGCCCCAGGTTACAGAGGTGACACACACACAGGTGCCAGGGCTGACACACACACACAGGTGACACAGGTGCCAGGGCTGACACACACACAGGTGACACAGGTGCCCCCGGTGCCCCCCCGGTGCCCGCGCGCACCCGTCGCTGTTGAGGTCGAGCAGGGCGAGGGCGTGGCCGAAGGCGGAGCTCAGCTGCTCCCCGCCCAGCACGGCCTCGGGCACCAGGCGGCTCGCGCTGCCCGCGCGCAGGATCAGCACCGCCCCGCGGTGCGCGGCGCGCGGCGCGCCCGACACGAACCCGAGCGCGCGCGGCCGCGTCAGCGCCGGGCCCGCGGCCACCGAGAAACCTGCGGGACACGGGGACGGTCAGGGACACACGGGGACAGCCCAGGGGACAGCCCTGTCACCACCGAGAAACCTGCGGGACACGGGGACGGTCAGGGACAGTCAGGGACACGGGGACAGCCCAGGGACACGGGGACAGTCAGGGGCACACAGGGACACGGGGACAGCCCTGTCACCACCGAGAAACCTGCGGGACACGGGGACGGTCAGGGGCAGTCAGGGACAGTCGGGGACAGCCCTGTCACCACCGAGAAACCTGCGGGACACGGGGACGGTCAGGGACACACAGGGACAGCCCAGGGGACAGCCCTGTCACCACCGAGAAACCTGCGGGACACGGGGACGGTCAGGGACAGTCAGGGGACAGCCCCCAGTCAGGGACACACAGGGACACGGGGACAGCCCTGTCACCACCGAGAAACCTGCGGGGACATAGGGACGGTCAGGGACACACAGGGACACGGGGACAGCCCAGGGACAGCTCAGGGACACGGGCACAGCCCCGTCACACCGGGCCCGCGGCCACCGAGAAACCTGCGGGACATGGGGACGGTCAGGGACAGTCAGGGACAGCCCAGGGACACGGGGACAGCCCTGTCACCACCGAGAAACCTGCGGGACACGGGGACGGTCAGGGACACACAGGGACACGGGGACAGCCCTGTCACCACCGAGAAACCTGCGGGACACGGGGACGGTCAGGGACAGTCAGGGACAGCCCAGGGACACGGGGACAGCCCTGTCACCACCGAGAGCCCTGCGGGGATACCGGGACAGTCAGGGATATCCAGGGGACACCGGGACAGCCCTGTCACCACCGAGAGCCCTGCGGGGACACCGGGACAGCTCGGTCACACCGCGACCAACCAGGGGACACGGGGACACCACGGTCACCCCGAGAACGCTGCGGGGACACGGGGACAGCCCTCGGATTGCCAAAAGGGCGGATTTGGGGAAAAGGGCAGAATTTGGGCTAAAGGGCTGAATCTGGGGGGAAATGGCAGAATCCGGGGGCCAGAGCAGCCAAATGCCGAGCGGAGCCCCCTCCCCACATGCAGCGGTTGCCGTGAGCAGCCCCCGAGACCCCCCGAGCCCCCCCCAGGCAGGCTCCAGCCCCTCCCCCACAATCCATGCACCCCCCCATGCAAAAACACCGAGGGGACAAGTGGGGACATGGAGGGGACAAGCAGGGACACCGGGGGGGACACGGGGGGGACACGGGGACGTGCCAGGCTATGGGACCCCCCCCCCAAAGCTCTGTGACCCCCCCAAGCCTGGCAGTGCCCCCAGCACAGCCCTGGCACAGCGAGGGGACAGGGACAGGGGGATTTGGGGACAGGGATGGGGACACAGAAATTTGGGGACAAGGGAATTGAAGGGACAGGGATTTGGGGACAGGAATCGGGAAAGACACGGGGACACCAGGACTGGGGGACACCGGGATTTGAAGGGACAGAAATGAGGGGACAGGGATGGAGGGACGGCGATGGGGACAGGAATTGGTGGCACAGGGACGGCGACACCGGGGTGGGGACACGAGAGGGGCCATGCGGGGGGGGGGTGGCGGCCACACGCGTGCGTGTGCGGGGGTGGGGACACGGGAGGGACAGGAGCTGTGTCCCCATGGGGACACGAGCGTGCAGGTGACACCTGAGCGTGTCACACCTGGGCAGGTGACACCTGGGCGTGTCACAGACCCCGCCCAGGTGCCACCCGAGGAAGGGCCACCCCTGACGGTGACACGCGTGTCCCGGGTGCCACCCCCCGAGGGGGGACACGCGTGACAGGAGCCCCGTGGGGACAGCGCCACCACGGGTGACACACAGGACACACTTCCGTCGCGGGGGCGGGCAGGACACTTTCTGGGGACGAGGGGGTCACACGGGTGGCACACGGGGGCACACGCCCGCACACAGGTGGCACACGCGTGGCAGGGCCTGGCACAGGGGACACACGGGTGGCACAGGCACGGCACACGGTGACACACGACACACGGGGGTCACACGCCCGGCACACGCGTGGCACACGGGTGGCACACGGGGGTCACACGCGTGGCACACGGGTGGCACACGGGGGTCACACGCCCGGCACACGCGTGGCACACGGGGGTCACACGCCCGGCACACGCGTGGCACACGCGTGGCACGCACGAACCCAGGTAGGAATTGTGCCCCACGTCCGCGGCCGCGCCGGGCACCCTCTCTCCGGGCTCGGGGGTCCGGAACACGCGCAGGTCGGGGGCGGCGCTCTCAATGTTTGTCACAAAGAGCAGCCCTGGGGAGGGGGCACGGCCGGGGCCGTCAGGGCGGAGCCGCGCCCCCGTACCCAGGTAGCTGTTGGCGGGCACGGGGATCAGGGACGGGTCCTGCTCCTTCTCCCCCCCGGCTTCGAACGGGCCGGCGTCCGGGCGCAGCAGGTCCAGGGAGCTCTGCTGGAGCTGCTCCAGGCGCACCGTGCCTGCGGGGCCCGGGCGCCGTGGGGACATGGGGGCGGTGGGGACAGTGGGGGATAATGGGGACAGTGGGGGCAGTGGGGACAATGGGGGCGGTGGGGACATGGGGACGGTGGGGAACAATGGGGACATGGGGACAGTGGGGGATAATGGGGACAGTGGGGACAATGGGGACATGGGGACAGTGGGGATAATGGGGGCGGTGGGGACATGGGGACAGTGGGGGATAATGGGGACGGTGGGGACAATGGGGACAATGGGGGATAATGGGGACGGTGGGGACAATGGGGGATAATGGGGCAATGGGGACAGTGGGGACAATGGGGACAATGGGGGATAATGGGGCAATGGGGGCAGTGGGGACAATGGGGACAATGGGGGATAATGGGGCAATGGGGACAGTGGGGACAATGGGGACAATGGGGGATAATGGGGCAATGGGGGCAATGGGGACAGTGGGGACATGGGGACGGTGGGGACAGTGGGGGACAATGGGGGCGGTGGGGACACCGAGGGTTCTGGGGGGGTCTGTTTGTGCTGGGACCCCTCCCCAGGTGAAGGGGACACCGCGGGGACCCCCAGGGACACTGAGGGACCCTCGGCCTGAGCACCCCAGCCCCAGCATCACCCGGGCACACCTGGGGACCCCCCACACCCCCAGTTATGGGTCCCACACGCCCCCAGACCCCCAAACTCCCCCCATGAAGGGGTCCCAGCGCCCCACACCCTCCCAGCTGTGAGTCCCACATGCCCCCAGACCCCCAAAGCCCCCCATGAGGGGGTCCCACACGCCCCTCACCCTCCCAGTTGTAGGTCCCCAGTGCCCCCAGCAGGAACAGCCCCCAGACCCCCCAAACTCCCCCTGAGCGGGGGTCCCAGGCCCCTCACCCTTCCAGTTGTACATCCCCAGTGCCCCCAGCAGGAGCAGCCCCCAGACCCCCCGGTTCGGGGGTCCCACACGCCCCTCACCCTTCCAGTTGTAGGTGCCCAGTGCCCCGAGCAGGAACAGCCCCCAGACCCCCAGACCCCCGGTTCGGGGGTCCCAGGCCCCTCACCCTTCCAGTTGTAGGTGCCCGGCGCCCCCAGCAGCACGTAGCGCCGGTCGGGGCTGAAGGCGGCCGCCAGGCCCTGCTGGCAGAACCCGAACCGCTCGTGGCCCGGCGCTCTCCCCTCGCAGAATTTCCACTCGCCGCCGTCCAGCTCGTCCCGCTCGCGCAGGTCCTGGCTCAGCACGAAGCAGCGCCCGATCACGTCCCGCGTCTCCAGCGGCTGCCGCACGCGGTGCCGCACCTCGTACCGGTGCGCGCACGTCTGCGGGGACAGCCGGCGGTCACCGGGGCTCGGGACACCCTCCCGGCGCGTCCCCGGTGTCCCCACCCCGTGTATCCATCCCGGTGTCACCCGGTGTCTCCATCCCGTGTATCCATCCCGGTGTCACCCGGTGTCCCCATCCCGGTGTCCCCGTCCCGGTGTCCCCACACGGTGTCCCCATCACCCGGTGTCCCCATCACCCAGTGTCCCCGCTGTCCCAATCCCGGTGTCCCCATCCCGGTGTCACCCAATGTCCCCATCCCGGGGTGTGTACCCGGTGTCACCCGGTGTCCCCGCTGTCCCAATCCCGGTGTCCCCATCCCGGTGTTACCCGGTGTCACCCGGTGTCCCCATTCCGCTGTCCCTGTCCCGGTGTTACCCGCTGTCCCAATCCCGGTGTCCCCATCCCGGTGTCCTGTCCCCGGTGTCCCCATCCCGGTGTCCCCGCTGTCCCCACCCGGTGCTCACCACGACCTTGCCGCCCGGCCCTTGGCTCTGCACGCTGACCCCCAGCCATTGGTTCTCTTTGCTCTCTCTCATCGGATCCTCTGCGGGCACCGCGAGGGGTCAGCGCGGCCCGGAGCCCCCGGGGGACCCCCGGACCCCCCCCTCACCTCCCTGGGGACCCCCGGGACCCCCGCTCACCTCCCCGGGACCTCCCCTCACCTCCCCGGGGACCCCCGGGACCCCCCCTCACCTCCCTGGGACCCCCCGGGACCCCCGCTCACCTCCCTGGTCGATGGGCACCCTCCAGCAGTCCCCGGGCTCGGCGCTCAGCGGGCACGCGAACAGAGCCCCGCTGGTGTTGGCGGCCTGGCCGGGCAGTGCCCGCGCCCGGGGGGCTCCCACGAGCAGCCTGGCAGGGCAGCGACCCCCGTCAGAGCCTGGGAGGGTGAGGGGCACCGAGGCCTGGCCGGGCACCCCCGTGCCCGCAGCTGCTGGGGGACACGGTGGGGACAGGAGGGACAGCCTGGCAGGGCAGCGACCCCCGTCAGGGCCTGGGGAGGGGTCCCCGAGGGGCACCGAGCCCCCCCCGGCACGGCTGTGCCAGCCCCGTGCCCGGCAGCTGCTGGGGGGACACGGTGGGGACAGGAGGGGACACCCCGGACACCCCCGGGACCCCCGTCAGGGCCTGGGGAGGGGTCCCCGAGGGGCTCCGAGCCCCCCCGGCACGGCTGTGCCACCCCCGTGCCCGGCGCGGTGCCAGCCCCGCCGAGCAGTGACACTGTGGGGACAGGAGGGGACCCCCCCGGGACCCCCGCCCGGGCGCTCCCGGTGTCCCCGGCGCTTCCCGCGGGCCCGGGGGGCGCCGGTGGCGCGGGGGGGACGCGGCGGAGCCCACGGGGGCGGCGGGGAGGCAGAGGCGGTAAAAATAACCCGGAATTCACTCAAAATAACCGCGGAGCAACATGGCCAAAAAAGGACCGGGCACACCGAGCCACCCCACGGGGCCGGGACAGCGCGACAAGGGCGGCCCGGGGACAGCGGGGGGACAGCGGGGACATGGGGGACACGGGGACAGCCGGGGAGCCGAGCCCAGCCCGGTTCCGCCGCCACCTGCCCCGGGCACCGGCGGCCAAAGCCGCCCTCGGTGCCAGGAACGCGGCGCGGGGGCAGCTGCGACACCGCGGCGACAGCGGCGACACCGGGCGGGCGGGGCACGGGGGGGGGGGGGGGGACGCGGTGACAGCGCAATGGCTGAAACCCCCCCCCGGTAACGGCCCGGGAGAACCGGGGGTGTCGGGGGGACACGGGGACAGCGGGACACGGGGACACTGGGACAGGGGGATATGGGGACACTGGGGGGGGGGGACATGGGGACAGGGGGACACAGGGACACGGGGATATGGGGACAGGGGACACTGAGGCAGTGAGACACAGGGACATTGGGGACACTGGGACAGGGGGACAGGAGGACACTGGGCTAGTGGGACATGGGGACACGGAGGACAGAGGGACACAGCGACATGGGGACACTGGAACACGGCAGTCGCGGGTGGGCGTTCGCCGCACGGCCCGGGGGGGTCCGGCCCCCAGGGCCCCCCTCCCCCGCTAATGCTGAATGATCCCGGCCCGCAGGCGGCCCGACCCTGACGCCGTCCCTGTGTCTGTCCCTCCTGTCCCTGTGTCTGTCCCTGTCCCTTTGGCACCGTCCCCTCGCGCTGGTGCCGCTCCGGGGGTCCCGGTCCCGCCCAGCCCCGCGGCTCCCGGCGCTCCCGAACCCCCAAAATCCCGGCAATAGGATCCCCCCATCCAGGAATCCCCAAAATCCCCCAAACCCCGGCAATAGGATCCCCACAACTCCCAAAATCCCGACAATAGGATCCCACCGGCCCCAAAACTCCCCAAATCCCCTCAACAGGATCCCCCCCAACCCTGGAACTCCCCCAAATCCCCCAAATCCCGGCAATAGGATCTCTGCAGCCCCTGAACCCCCCAAATCCCCTCAATAGAATCCTCCCTGCCCTAAAACCCCCAAATCCCGGCAATAGGATCCCCCCAACCTCCGGAACCCCCAAAATTCCGGCAATAGGATCCCCCCGGCCCCAAAACCCCCAAATCCTCCCCAAATCCCCTCAACAGAATCCCCCCCGCCCTTCTCCCCCCATTCCCGGGGGTCCCTCCCTGCCCATCCCGGGGGTCGCGTCCCCCCCGGTCCCCCCCGGTCCCCCGCTCACCACGCCCGGGGCTCGGGGCTCAGCTGCCGGTGCAGCGCCACGGCCGCTCCGAAGAGGCTGCCCCGGTCCCCGTCCTTGAGCACCGGGCTGGCCCCGTCCAGGTTGAACGCGGCGGCCGCCGGTAACGCCAGAGACAGCGCCGGTAGCCACAGGGAGAGCCCCGGTAGCCCCGGGCAGAGTCCCGGTAGCCACAGGGACACCGACAGTAGCCACAGGAACGGTCCCGGTAGTCCCGGTAGCCGCCCCGGTAGGCACCGGCACAGTCCCGACAGCCACAGGGACACCGACAGCAGCCACCGGCAGAGCCCCGGTAGCCCCGGCAGGCACAGGAACGGCCCCGGTAGCCCCGGCAGGCACAGGAACGGCCCCGGTAGGCACCGGGCCAGCCCCGCGGGGCACCGGCAGCCCCCGCTCGCCATCCCCGCGCCGCCGGTGCCGCCGCCCGCGGCTCCCGCAGCTCCCGGGGGGCGGCTCCGCCCCGGCCCCGCCCCCGCGGAACCGGGGAAGCCCCGGAGAGCCCGGGAGGGGCGGGGCGGGGGCGGGACCACAAATAGAGGGGAGGGACCCCAAACCCTGGGAATGATCCCGGCACCGGGGACTGACCCCAAATACCGGGGAGGGACCCCATGGGGCAGAGGGTGACCCCAAAAACAGGCACTGACCCCAAATCCTGGGAGTGACCCCAAATCCCGGGACTGATCCCAGCACCGGGGACTGACCCCAAACCCAGGAAATTACCCCAAATCCAGGGAGTGACCCCGAACCCCGGGACTGAATCCAAATCCAGAAGCTGACCCCAAATCCCGAGGGGTGACCCCAAACCCAGAGAGCGATCCCGGCACCGGGGACTGACCCCAAATCCAGGCCCTGGCAGTGACCCCGTGGGACAGGGACTGACCCCAAACGCAGGGAGGGACCCCAAATCCAGGCACTGATCCCAAAGCCAGGGAGTGACCCCAAACCTGCAGAGTGACCCCAAATCCAGGCACTGACCCCAAAATCCAGGGACTGACCCCAAACCCAGGGAGTGACCCCAAAATCGCCAGTGACCCCAAATCCAGGGAGGGACCCCAAACCCCGGGGAAGGACCCCAAATCCAGGCACTGACCCCAAACATGGGGAGGGACCCCAAAATCGCCAGAGTGACCCCAAATCCAGAGAGTGATCCCAAATCCAGGGAGGGACCCCAAACCCCGGCACCATGGAGTGACCCTAAATCCAGGGACTGATCCCAAATCCCAGGACCCCAAACCCTGGCACTGACCCCATAGCACAGGCAGGATTTTTGGGGTGGAAATGGGATTTTTTGGGCCATTTTCCAGCTCCTGGTTAATTTTGGGGTGGAAATGGGATTTTTTGGGGCCGTTTTCCAGCTCTGGGTTATTTTTGGGATGGAAATGGGATTTTTTGGGTCCATTTTCCAGCTCTGGGTTAATTTTGGGGTGGAAATGGGATTTTTTGGGCCATTTTCCAGCTCTGGGTTCTCTTTGGGGTGGAAATGGGATTTTTTGGGCCGTTTTCCAGCTCTGGGTTAATTTTAGGGTGGAAATGCCCCTTTTTGGGGCATTTTCCAGCTCTTTTTGGGGGTGGAAATGGGATTTTTGGGCCATCCCCAGGATTTTGGGTTAATTTTTGGGGGTCCAAATGGGATTTTTGTCCCCATTCCCAATTCTTCCCTGTTTGATTTTGGGGGAAATGGGATTTTTGGGGTTTTATTTTCTGGGTTTATTTTCATTTGGGATTTTTTTTTTTGGGGTTTATTGGGGAGGGTTTATTTTTATTTTTTTTAAATCCGGGTTTTTCTTTCAAAGGGGTTATTTGGGGCATTTTGGGATTTTGGGGGGGGGGTTATTGAACCTTTATTTTCCCCAGGATTGGGGGATTTTTTATTTCAAATTTATTTTCCCAATTTTATTTTGATTTTTGGGGTTTGGGTTGGGGTTTTATTTTCATTTATTTTTCATTTTGTTTCTATTTTTGGGGTTTATTTCAGGGGTTTACTTGGTGGTTTATTTTTATTTATTTTAATTTCATTGTTGGGGTTTATTGTTGGGGTTTATTCGGAGGGTTTATTTTTATTTATTTTAAATTTTATTTTTATTTTTGGAGTTTATTTCTGCGGTTTATATGGGGGTTTTAATTTTATTTCTTTTTATTTTTAATTTTATTTTGGAGGTTTTTTCAGGGGTTTATTTGGAGGGTTTATTTTTATTTATTTTAAATTTTATTTTTCTTTTTGAGGTTTATTTCAGGGGTTTATTTTAGGGGGGTTAATTTTATTTCTTTTCATATTCATTTTAATTTTGAGTTTTATTTCTGGGGTTTGTTCGGGGAGCTTTATTTTTATTTATTTTATTTTAATTTTTATTTTTAGAGTTTTATTTCAGGGGTTTATTTTGGGGATCTATTTTTCAGGGTTTATTTTCGGGACCTATTGTCAGGATTTATTTTGGGGGTTTGCTTTCAGGGTTTATTTGGGGGGATTTATTTTGGGGCATTATTTTCCAGGTTTATTTCTGGCAGAACATCCCAAATTTTATTTTCCCCCCCTTCCCAGGACATTTCCCCCATTCCTGGGTTATTTTTCCTGGGTTATTTCCCCCATTCCCGGGTTATTTTTCCTGGGTTATTTCCCCCATTCCTGGGTTATTTCCCCCATTCCTGGGTTATTTCATTTTCCCCGGGTTATTGGATTCCCCATAGCCCCCTCAATCCCCTATAGCCCTTACAGAACCCACCCATCCCCTATAGGACCCCCTGTAGATCCCCCAATCCCCCACAGCCCCTCTAGGATCCCCCAATCCCCATATCCCCTCTAGGACCCCCCCAATCCCCCACAGCCCCTCTAGGATCCCCCCAATCCCCCTAGGACCTATGGGATCCCCCAAGCCCCTCTAGGACCCCCCCAATCCCCCCCATCCCCTATAGGACCCCCCCATAGCCCCCTATAGGACCCCCCAATCCCCCAGCCCCTCTGGGACCCCCCCAATCCCCTCTAGGACCTATAGGACCCCCCCATAGCCCCTCTAGGACCCCCCAATCCCCCCATCCCTATGGGACCCCCATGCCCCTCTAGGACCCCCCCCCAATCCCCCTCTAGGACCCCCCCAATCCCCCCAGCCCCTCTAGGACCCCCCAATCCCCTCTAGGACCCCCCAATCCCCCCCATCCCCTATAGATCCCCTATAGCCCCCCCCAGGTCACGTGGCTGTTTCCCCGCCCCCGGTCACGTGCCGGTGACGCACGGCGGAAAGGGGGGCGGGGCGTCGCGGCGGTCACGCGCCCCCCGGTGCGATAAATGCGTGTTTGTGTCACGTGACGCGGCGGCCGCCATGCTGTCCCGGCTGCTGAAGGAGCACCAGGCCCGCCAGAGCGAGCGGCGCGAGCTGCAGGGTGAGCCCCGCCCCGCGTCCCCATGGCAACAAACCCCGCCCGCCGCGCCCCATTGGCTGGCGCGGCTGTCTGTCAAAAGGGGGGGAAAAGGGCGGGAAGGCTGAGGGGCCCTGAGGGGGGAGGGAGGCCCGTGAGGTCAAGGCTCCGCGCGGTGACGCCACACGGGATCATGCTGACGTCAGGCGAGGCGGTGCTGACGTCACGGGGTGCGTCAGGCCGGGCAGGGGTCCCACCGCCCCTCACGGCGTGACCCCGCGTGTCCCCCCCCAGAGCGGCGCCGCAGGGACGCCATCGCGGCCGCCACCCGCCTCACCGAGGCCCTGGTGGATCACCTGAACGTGGGGTGAGCCCGCCAGCCCCGGGACCCCCATTCCGGATGGGACATCCCCTCCCCAAACACCAAACCCTGCCTGGAGACCCCAGACCCTTCCTGGGGACCCCAATTCCTTATGGAACCACACCCCCCACAAACGTCAAACCCCCAGACCCCTCCTGGGGACCCCAACTCCTTATGGGACATCCCCCACCCAAACCCCTCCTGGGGACCCCAATTCCTTCTGGGACCACCCCCACCCAAACCCCAGACCCCTCCTGGGGACCCCCATTCTGTATGGGATCACCCCCTCCCCAAACCCCCCCGGGACCCCCATTCCGTATGGGACCATCGCCACCCAAACCCCTCCTGGGGACCCCAGATCCCCTCCGGAACCCCAATTCCTAATGGGACCATCCCCACCCCAACACCAAACTCTGCCTGGGGACCCCCAATTCCTTCTGGGACCATCCCCTCCCAAACCCCCGACCCCACCTGGGAACTTCCAGCCCCCCACAGACTCTCTGGGCACCCCCATGTCCCCTCTGAGTGACCCCCGTGTCCCCCCCAGGGTGGCCCAGGCCTACGTGAACCAGCGCAAGCTGGACCAGGAGGTGAAGACGCTGCAGGTGCAGGCGGCTCAGTTCGCCCGCCAGACCGGCCAGTGGATCGCCATGGTGGAGAGCTTCAACCAGGCCCTCAAGGTGGGGAAAAATACCCCCAAAATCCCCCAAAATCACCCCAAAACACAGCCCAAACACAGCCCCAAAACCCGGCCCCAAACCCAGCCCAGACTGGCCAGTGGATCGCCATGGTGGAGAGCTTCAACCAGGCCCTCAAGGTGGGGAAAAATCCCCCAAAATCACCCCAAAACACAGCCCAAACCCAGCCCCAAACCCAGCCCAGACCGGCCAGTGGATCGCTATGGTGGAGAGCTTCAACCAGGCCCTCAAGGTGGGGAAAAATCCCCTAAAATCACCCCAAAACACAGCCCAAACACAGCCTCAAACCTGGCCCCAAATTGGCCAGTGGATCGCCATGGTGGAGAGCTTCAACCAGGCCCTCAAGGTGGGTTAAACCCCCCAAAACCAGACCAAAACACAGCCCAAGTACAGCCCAAAAACTCACAGTGTATTTAGCACATTTCTGAGAGTCCTGCAGCCCTTTCTGCAGCCCAATGAAGGCACCACAGCTGCTGTCTCAATGGGCTGCAGCCCAGTGATCTTCACAGCTGCTGCCCACAGACTCAGGGTGAGGGCATTCCTCAGCCAATGGGCTCCTGCAGCCCAAAGGCTCAGCCCCTGACTGCCCAGCCCAGCCCTGAAGGCATCCCAGTTACTGTGACCGGCCACAGCTGCAGCCCAGTGAAGGCATCACAGCTGCAGCCCATCAAGGATAACTGGGACCTTGATATTCAGGGGCAAAGATATTCCAATACAGTACTGATATATTTTACATGGACTCAAGGGCCAGTTGCACATTACATAGATTTTTGAGGGCCTCCTATACAAAACCACCCCAAAAATACAGCCCAAACCCACCCCAAAACCCATCCCCAAACACTCCCCAAAACCACCCCAAAACACACTCCAAATACACCCTGAAAACACACCGCAAAAACACCCTAAAACACACCCCAAAACACACTCCAAAACCACTCGAAAACCATCTCAGAACCACCCCAGACCCACCCCAAAATATACCCCAAAATACACCCAAAACATACCCCAAAACCACCCCAAATACCCCAAAAACACAGCCCAAACCCACCCCAAAACCACCCCAAAACCCAGGCCCAGAGCAGGTCTTGGGCAGCACCCAGGGAGTCTTGGGGAACATTTTGGGGGTCTCAAGCAGCACCCAGGGGGTTCTGGGGGGTCTTGAGGAACATCCAGGGGGTCTTGGGCAGCACCCAGGGAGTTCTGGGGAACATTCTGGGGTCTTGGGGAACATTTTGGGGGTCTTGGGGAACATCTTGGGGGTCTCAGACAGCACCCAGGGGGTTCTAGGAGGTCTTAAGAAACATCTTGGGGGTCCTGGGTAACATCTTGGGGGTCTTGGGGAATGCCCAGAGGGTCTTGGGGAACATCTTGGGGGTCTCGGGCAGCACCCAGGGGGTCCTGGGGGGTCTTGAGGAGCACCCAGGGGGTCTTGAAGAATATCTTGGGGAATATCTGGGGGGTTTTGGGGAACATCTTGGGGGTCTCGGGCAGCACCTGGAGTGTCCTGTGGTGTCCTGAGGAGCAGCCAGAGGGTCCCAGGGAGCACCCAGAGGCTCTCAGTGGAACAGGGTGGGTGCCACCTCCCCCCGGGGTGAGCCCCCTCCCCAAAATCCCCCTCCCCAAAGGCCCCTTCCCTCAGGAGATCGGGGACGTGGAGAACTGGGCCAGGAGCATCGAGCTGGACATGAGGACCATCGCCACGGCCCTCGAGTACGTCTACAAGGGGCAGCTGCAGCCCTCGTGCTCCTGAGGGACCCCCGGGACCCCCCAAACCCCCCAGACCCAAATAACGGGGGGGGTTTGGGGGGGGGGTCTCACCACGCCGCCCTCGGCACCGCCGGCATTGGCAGCAATGGAATAAAGGGGGTGTGGAATAAAGGGGGGGGCACGGGGGGGGTCAGGCCGGGCCGGGGGGACCCTGGCACGGCCCCCCAAATCCCCCCCTAAGCCTCCTCATCCTCTTTAGTGCTTAGCGAGGCTCTGAGGCTGCTTTGACTGGGGACAAAGGGGCCATTTTTGGGTGCTCGGGGCCGCCGGGGGGGCTCCCCCTCATCCGGGGGTGGGAGGGGTTCATTCCCTCATGGGGGGGGGGTCAGGGTTTGTTTGGGGTGATTTCCCCCAAATCTGGGGCTGGCAGGGCTTTAATTCCTTGAGGGGGGGGCTCAGAGCCCATTTTGGGGTGATTTCCCCCATTGGGGGGGGATTCATGGCCCATTTTGGGGTGATTTCCCCCATTGGGGGGGGATCAGGCCCCATTTTGGGGTGATTTCCCCCATTGGGGGGGTCAGGGCCCATTTTGGGGTGATTTTCCCCATTGGGGGGGCTCAGGGCCCATTTTGGGGGAATTTTCCCCCATTGGGGGTTCATGGCCCATTTTGGGGTGATTTTCCCCCATTGGGGGGGGGATTCATGGCCCATTTTGGGGTGATTTTCCCCCACTGGGGGGCTCAGGGCCCATTTTGGGGTGATTTTCCCCCATTGTGGGGGGGTTCATGGCCCATTTTGGGGTGATTTCCCTCATTGGGGGGCTCAGGGCCCATTTTGGGGTGATTTCCCCCATTGTGGGGGGGTTCATGGCCCATTTTGGGGTGATTTTTCCCCCATTGGGGGGGCTCAGGGCCCATTTTGGGGTGATTTTCCCCCATTGGGGGTCACAGTCCCATTTTGGGGTGATTTTCCCCACCGGGGGGGCTCAGGGCCCAGAAGGTGCCCAAACCCCCCCTCCCCACCCCGGATCTTTGGCCGTGCCAGGCGCGGGGAGGAGCGGCCGTGCCCCCCCTGCCCCAAATCCCCCGGGACCCCTCCCCTGCTCCGCGCCCCCCCCGCGGCTCACACGGGCCCGAGGCCGCGGCCGGAGCAGCGCCCGCAGCCCCCCGAGGTACGTGGGGACCCCCGAGGGGACTGGGGACCCCCCCCGAGGGAATTGGGGACCCCCTGAGGGACGTGGGGCTCCCCCTCTGCAACCCTGAGACACTTGGGGACCCCCGCTCTGCCCCAGGAAGGAGATGGGGACCCCCCCATCTCTGCACCCCCCATACCGGGGGTCTCCTGTTTCGGGGGGGGGGGCTCTGGGGACACAGGGCAGACCCCCGGGATCACCCTCAAATCCCAGGGTGGGGCATAAAGGGGGTCCTGAGACCCCAAATCCTCTTTATGGGGGTCCGGACACCCCAAACCACTCCCGGATGGGGGTCCTGAGACCCCAAACCCCCCCATGGGGGTCCTGAGACCCCAGATGGGGGTCCGGACACCCCAAACCACTCTGGATGGGGGTCCTGCGACCCCAAACCCCCCATGGGGGTCCTGCCACCCCACCCCGCTCCCGATGGGGGTCCTGAGACCCCAAGTCCCTCCGGATGGGGGTCCTGCCACCCCAACCCCCCCGTGGGGGTCCCGCAGGGGGGCCCGGGGCCCTGGGGGGGGCACGCTCCCCCCGCGGGTCCCCTCCCCACACGGGCACAGCCGGGCTGGGGGTCCCGGCCAGGGCGGGGCCCGGCCCGGGGGTCCCGGGGGTTCCGGGGGTCGCGGCTGCCCCGGCGGGGGGGGACGGGCCCGAGGGGACCCCCCCCGGAGCCCCCCCGTGCCCGGCGGTGACGCGGCCCCGTTAATCCGGGCCTGGCCCGGGCCGGAGCGGGACAAGGCGGGGTTGGGGGCCCGGGAGGGGCTCTGGGGGGGACCCCTCCCCACCCGAGAGGGCCGGGACCCCCCCCTCACATCGGACACCCGTGGGGACACAGGAGGCGGAGCCAGGACCGGAGCCAGGCCCGGGTCAGTCCCGGGTGACCGGAGCCAGCCCCGAGTGACCGCTCGGTCCGCGGGGGAGCGACCCCCGTGCTCGGGGTAGGGTGGGGGGCTGGGGGTCCCACTGAGCCCCTCGGGGGTCCTGGCGGGGGTCCCTGATGTCCCTGTCCCCCCCCAGGCCATGCTGCTGTACCTGGCACGGGCAGTGTCACACAGGGCAGGGGTCCCACATGTCCCCTGTCCCCCCAGGCCATATTTCTGTACCTGGCACTGGCAGTGTCACACAGGGCGGGTGTCCCACGTGTCCCCTGTCCCCCCAGGCCATGCTGCTGTACCTGGCACTGGCAGTGTCACACAGGTTTGGGGTCCCTGATGTCCCTGTCCCCCCCCCAGGCCGTGTTTCTGTACCTGGCACGGGCAGTGTCACACAGGGCGGGTGTCACACGTGTCCCTGTCCCCCCCCAGGCCATGCTGCTGTACCTGGCACGGGCAGTGTCACACAGGTTTGGGGTCCCTGATGTCCCTGTCCCCCCCCCAGGCCATGTTTCTGTACCTGGCACTGGCAGTGTCACACAGGGCGGGTGTCACACGTGTCCCTGTCCCCCCAGGCCATATTTCTGTACCTGGCACGGGCAGTGTCACACAGGGCGGGAGTCACACGTGTCCCCTGTCCCACCAGGCCGTGTTTCTGTACCTGGCACTGGCAGTGTCACACAGGGTTGGGGTCCCTGATGTCCCTGTCCCCCCAGGCCATGCTGCTGTACCTGGCACTGGCAGTGTCACACAGGGCGGGTGTCACACGTGTCCCCTGTCCCCCCAGGCCATGCTGCTGTACCTGGCGCTCCTGGCCCTGCTCTGGGCGCTGGGCTGGCTGCTGCGGGACCGGCGCACGCTGCCCTCGGTCACCGACAAGCACGTGTTCATCACGGGCTGCGACAGCGGCTTCGGGCGCCTGCTGGCGCGGCGGCTGGCCCGGCAGGGCTACCGGGTGCTGGCCGCCTGCCTGACCCCGCAGGGCGCCGAGAGCCTGCGCGGGGACAGCCCCGGCACGCAGCTGAGAACCGTGCTGCTCGATGTCACCCGCTCCGACAGCATCCGCCGCGCCGCCGAGTGGGTGCACAGGGAGGTGGGGGACAAAGGTGAGCGCCTGGGGAGGGGATGGGAGCGGGGGGAAAGGGGCTGGGGGCCTGGGGAGGGGATGGGGGAAAGGGGATGGGGGCCTGGGGGGGATGGGGGATGGGGAAAAGGGGCTGGGGGCTTGGGGAGAGGGGGAAAGGGGGATGGGGGCTTGGGGAGGGGGGGAAGGGGTCTGGGGGCTTTGGGAGGGGCTGTAGGGCAGGGGGGACATGGAAGGACAAGGACCAAAGGAGGGGACAGGGGACATGAGGGCAGGGGGCATGAGGAGGGGGACACAAGGACATGGGGAAGGGCTGTGGGACACAGGGGACACTCTGGGGGTCCCAGGGGACACCCTGGGGGCTCCATTTTGGGGTCCCCCACCCTGTCTGTCCCCCCAGGGCTGTTTGGGCTGGTGAACACAGGACACTGACCCATGTGGGGACCCACATGGGGACACTCTGGGTCCCCCAGGGGGACATTGCCCCCTGGGGGCTGTTTGGGCTGGTGAACCCTCTGTGCCCCCCAGGGCTGTTTGGGCTGGTGAGTGGATGGACACTGACCCGGGTGCTGGGGGTCAGCGCCCTGGGGGCCTTTGGGGTCCCCTGCAGCTGCTGCCCCCTGGAAGGGCTGTTTGGGCTGGTGAACACGTCCAGCGTGCTGGGCCGCATCTCGGCCAACGGCGGCGGCTACTGCATCTCCAAATACTGCATCGAGGCCTTCTCGGACAGCCTCAGGTGGGCACCGAGCCCGGGCTGAGAGCAGCTGCGGGTGGGATGAGGGCCCCGGGTATGCACTGAGAGCAATGGGGGTGGAATGAGAGCCCTGGGCACGGACTGAGAGCCCTGGGTGTGGACTGACCCCTCTGGGCATGGACTGAGAGCCCTGGGCATGCACTGAGAGCCCTGGGTGTGGAATGAGAGCCCTGGGCACGGACTGAGAGCCCCGGGTATGCACTGAGAGCAATGGGGGTGGAATGAGAGCCCTGGGCATGCACGGAGGGCCCTGGGTGTGGAATGAGAGCCCCAGGTGTGGAATGAGAGCAATGAGGGTGGACTGAGAGCCCTGGGCATGGACTGAGAGCCCTGGGCATGCACTGAGAGCCCTGGGTGTGGAATGAGAGCCTTGGGTGTGCACTGAGAGCCCTGGGCATGGACTGAGAGCCCCGGGTATGCACTGAGAGCAATGGGGGTGGAATGAGAGCCCTGGGTGTGCACTGAGAGCCCTGGGTGTGCACTGAGAGCTCTGAGCATGGACTGAGAGCCCTGGGCATGGACTGAGGGCCCTGAGTGTGGAATGAGGGCCCTGGGTGTGCACTGAGAGCCCTGGGTGTGCACTGAGAGCTCTGAGCATGGACTGAGAGCCCTGGGTATGGACTGACCCCTCTGGGCACCCCCGTGCCCCCCCCCAGGCGGGACATGCGGCACTTTGGGGTCAAGGTCAGCATTGTGGAGCCGGGCTTCTTCAAGACCAACGTGACGGACCTGGACTCGCTGGAGGCGTCTCTGCGGCAGCGCTGGGAGCGCCTGGAGCCGGCCACGCGCAGCAGCTACGGGGAGAACTTCCTGCCCCAGTGTGAGCCGGGACCCCCGGGGCAGCCGCCACCCTGCCTCAGTTTCCCTTTTCCTGCGTTCCCCAAACCCCAAAATTCAGCATCTCACCCTGCCTCAGTTTCCCTTTTCCTGCATTCCCCAAACCCCAAAATTCAGCATCTCACCCCTGCCTCAGTTTCCCTTTTCCTGACCCTTTTCCACCTCCCAAAATTCAGCATCTCACCCTGCCTCAACCCCAAAACCTTTTCATCTCATCCCTCAAAGGCAGTGTCCCAACCCCTGCCTCACCTTTCCTTGCCCTTTCATCCCCCTTTTCCACCCCCAAATTTCACCATTTCACCCCTGCCTCAGTTTCCCCTTTCCTGACTCTTCTCCCTGCCTCAGTTTCCCTTTTCCTCCATCCCTCAAACCCCAAAACCCATCATCTCATCCCTGCCTCAGTTTCCCTTATCCCAACCCTTCTTCACCTCTCACCTGCCCTTTCTTCTCCCTTTTCCACCTCCCAAAGTTCGGCATCTCTTCCCTGCCTCGGTTTCGCTTTTCCTGCATCCCCCAAAGCCCAAAGTTCAGGATCTCACTCCTAACTCGGTTTCCCCTTCCCCACCCCTCCCCACACCCCCCAGCCGTCCCACACCCCCTGACCCCTCCCTGTCCCTTTCTGTCCCCCCCCAGCCATCCCACACCCCCTGACCCCTGTCCCTGTCCCTTTCTGTCCCCCCCAGCCGTCCCACACCCCCTGACCCCTCTCCCTGTCCCTTTCTGTCCCCCCCAGCCATCCCACACCCCCCTGACCCCTGTCCCTGTCCCTTTGTGTCCCCCAGACCTGCGCGTGCAGCGCCTGCTGCTGTCCCTGCTGTGTCACCCCTCCCTGTCCCTTTCTGTCCCCCCAGACACCCCTGACCCCTGGTCCCTGTGTCCCCAGAGGTGCCTGCTGCTGTCCCTGCTGTGTGACACGGACCTGGCCAAGGTGACGCGCTGCATGGAGCACGCGCTGCGGGCGCAGCACCCGCGCAGCCGCTACAGCGCGGGCTGGGACGCCAAGCTGCTCTGGCTGCCGGCCTCCTACCTGCCCTCGGCCCTCGTGGACCTGGCCCTGGCCCTCATCCTGCCCAAACCTGCCCAGGGCCGGCCGCTGAGAGCCCCCAGACCCAAATTAAACCCCCCGAGATTGGGGGATGGAGCCCCCCAAGGGTGGGGAATAAACCTCGTGAACACATCTGTCATTGATCTCATTGATCTCTCTTGGGGACATGGAGGTGGCACTTGGGGTGTCAAAGACCTGGCCCTGGCCCTCATCCTGCCCAGGGTGGCCGCTGAGAGCCCCCAGACCCAAATTAAACCCCCCGAGATTGGGGGATGAACCCTCCAAGGGTGGGGAATAAACGCCCTGAACTCACCCGTCCTTGTTCTGTTCAGGGTCACTGTTGGACGGGGATTTGGGGACACTGAGGTGGCACAAACAGCCCCATGGACCTGGCCCTGGCCCTCATCCTGCCCAGGGTGGCCGCTGAGAGCCCCCAGACCCAAATTAAACCCCCTCAAGGGTGGAGAATAAACGTCCTGAACTCGCCCATCCCTGTTTTCATTCAGCTCGGGGTGATTTGGGGACACTGAGGTGGCACTGAGGGACAACACCGAGCATTTGGGGATCCCATGGAGGTGGCGCTCGGAGCCCCCAGAGCCACCAGGACCAGTCCCTTGACCCCATGGGTCAAAAACTCCAGGATGGAGCCCCCCAACCCCATTAAAGACCCCCAACCCCATGAGGGTCCCTGTCCCCCACAGGAGGGACCCCCCACCCCAAAAACCCCCCAAACCCCTCAAAGGGACCCCAAACCCCCCAAAGGGACCCCCCAAACCCCTCAAAGGGACCCCAAACCTCCCATAGGGACCCCCCCCCAAACCCCTCGGCTCTCCAGAAGCTTTTCCTCTTTATTGCAAACCCGGGGGTCCCCAAGCCCCCAGGACCCCCGGGGTTGGCACTTGGGCCCTGCTGGGACCCCCAGAGCCCCCCCGGGACCCCCAGGATGGGCAGGAATTGGTGGGGGGGGCTACATGACCTCGTAGCCGCTGCGGATCCCCCGCATGAGGCAGCAGGAGAAGAAGAGGACCTGGGGGACAGGGGGGGACATGGGACCTGGGGGACATGGGGACAGTGGGGACAGTGGGGACAGTGATGGGGATGTGGGGACATGGGGACGTGGGGACGGTGATGGGGACAGTGGGGACATGGGGACAGTGGGGATGGTGGGGACAGTGGGGACAGTGGGGATGGGGGTGGGGATGGGGGGATGGGGGGACAGTGGGGACAGTGGGGACATGGGGACAGTGATGGGGACAGTGATGGGGACAGTGGGGACATGGGGACAGTGGGGATGGTGGGGACAGTGGGGACAGTGGGGGCAATGGGGACAGTGGGGATGGTGGGGATGGGGGGGGCAATGGGGACAGTGGGGGCAGTGATGGGGACATGGGGACATGGGGACAGTGGGGACAGTGATGGGGACATGGGGACAGTGATGGGGACATGGGGACAGTGATGGGGACAGGGGGACATGGGGACGTGGGGATGGTGGGGATGGGGGGGCAATGGGGACAGTGGGGACAGTGATGGGGACATGGGGACAGTGATGGGGACATGGGGACAGTGATGGGGACATGGGGACAGTGGGAGCAGTGATGGGGACATGGGGACAGGGACAGGGACAGTGGGGACAATGGGGGCAGTGATGGGGACATGGGGACGGGGACAGTGGGGGCAGTGGGGACAGGGACAAGGACATGGGGACAGGGACGGGGACAGTCGGGGGGACAGGGACAATGGGGGCAGGGACTTTGGGGGGGACAGATGTGGGGGCACAAGGAAAGTGACACTGGGGTGCTCCGATCTGGGGCTGCAGTGACAATGGGGGGGGACAGTGACACTTGGGGGGGCGGGTTTGACATGGGGGGGCAGTCAGCCCCACAGTGGGGGAGTCTGACCCCACATTTGGGGAGGGTCTCCGTTCTTTCAGGAGGGGGTCTCAGGCCCCATATTTGGGGGGTCCCAGCCCTTTTGGGGGGGAGGTCTCAGCCCCAATTTTGGGGGGTTCTCATCCCATTTGGGGGGGGTGGTTCCAGCCCCCATTCGAAGGGGGTCTCATCCCCAATTTGGGGACGGGTCTCATCCCCCATTTGGGGGGGGTCTCATCCCCCATTTGGGGGGTTCCCAGCCCCAATTCGGGGAGGGGTCTCATCCCCCATTTGGGGGGTTCCCAGCCCCAATTTGGGGGGGGTCTCATCCCCCATTTGGGGGGGGTCTCAGCCCCCATTTGTGGGGGGTCTCAGCCCCCATTTGGGGGGTTCCCAGCCCCAATTCGGGGAGGGGTCTCTCACCTCGAAGAAGGCGATGCCCAGCGCCACGGCCGCCAGCACCAGCACGTTCCTCTTGACCCAGGCCTCGAGGCTGGGCAGGCACCCCTGGCATGGGGAGGGGGCACCGGGTGGCTCAGGGGGGCTCAGGGACCCCCCGGGGCCGGCCGGGAATTGGGGAGGGGTCTCACCTCGGCGAACACGGAGCTCGGCGTGGGGTGGGCATTGCAGGCGGGGCCGGGGCGGCGGCAGCACGAGATGGGCACGGAGTCGTTGGCACCGAAGGGCGCCACGCTGGCCCAGTCCGTGAAATTGTTCACCCCGCAGCAGGAAAACTGCCCAAAACAGGGTCAGGAATGGCGGGCGGGGGTCCTGGAGCAGCCCCCTCCCCAAACTGGGGCCATCCCCCCCACTCTTCACATTATACAATTAATAGAACATAATTAATGCAATATAAATGAGCTATACCCTAATTTAACAGAACTTAACTTTTACCTATAACACATCCAGGAGGGGTCCTGGAGCAGCCCCCTCCCCAAATTGGGGTCACCTCCTGCTGAAATCCATCCAGGAGGGGTCCTGGAGCGCCCCCTCCCCAAATTGGGCAGACCCCCATGCTGGAATCCATCCAGGAGGGGTCCTGGGGCAGCCCCCTCCCCAAATTGGGGTCACCCCCATGCTGGAATCCATCCAGGAGGGGTCCTGGAGCAGCCCCCTCCCCAAATTGGGGTCACCTCCTGCTGAAATCCATCCAGGAGGGGTCCAGGAGCAGCCCCCTCCCCAAATTGGGGTCACCCCCACGCTGGAATCCATCCAGGAGGAGGTCCTGGAGCAGCCCCCTCCCCAAATTGGGCAGACCCCCATGCTGGAATCCATCCAGGAGGGGTCCTGGAGCAGCCCCCTCCCCAAATTGGGCAGACCCCCATGCTGGAATCCATCCAGGAGGGTTCCTGGAGTGCCCCCTCCCCAGATTAAGGCAGACCCCCATGCTGGAATCCATCCAGGAGGGGTCCTGGAGCGCCCCCTCCCCAGATTAAGGCAGACCCCAGCCTCACCTCGTGCTGGAATCCATCCAGGGGGGTCCAGGTTCGGGTCCCTCCCCAGATTAAGGCAGACCCAGAGCCCCTCCTCCACCAGGAATCCATCTGGGGGGGGGGCGGGGGGTTCAGGGGTCCCCGGGGCCCCTGGGGAGCGCCTCCCAGGCCCCCCACCCACCTTGCCCCTTGAAGCACCTGGGGGATGGCGGCGACCTCCACCAGGAAGATGAGGGGGCTGGGGGACATGGGGGTCAGGGGGGGGGGGGGGGGGGTCTGGGGACCCCCACCCAGAGGGTTGGGGGTGTTCTGGGGTAGGGGGTCTGGGGGACCTCCTGGGGGGAAGGGGGGGCTGAGGGGGTCAGGGGACTGGGGGGTCTGGGGGTTTGGGGGGGGGGTCAGGGGGGGCTCAGGGGGTCTGGGGGGTTCTGGGGGGCACAGAGGGGGTCTGGGGGGGGGGGGGGTCTGGGGGGGCACAGAGGGGTTGGGGGTCTGGGGGGTTCTGGGGGGTCACAGAGGGTCTGGGGGTCTGGGGGGTTACAGCTGAGATTGGGGAGGGGTTTGGGGGTCCAATGGGGGGTTAAGGGGGGTCATGGGGGGGTCAGGGGACAGTTGGGGGGGTCACAATGTGGGGGGCAGTGTTGGGGTTTTATGGGGGGGGTTCTGATGAAGAGGGGGGGTCAGGGTGGGAAATTAAGGGTGGGGGGCCCAATGAGGGGCTGAGTTGGGGGGGGTCACGCAGGGACATTCACTGGGCTGCCCCCACAAAGGGCAGGGTCAGGGGGGTCCTGGGGGGGGTCCCCATTCCGGGCTGGGTCTGGGGTCCCGGGGGTGTCCCGGGGGTGTCCTGGGGGTTCTGGGGGTCCCCCCAGGGCTGTCTGGGGGGTCCCATTCCGGGCTGTCCCAGGGGGCTATCCTGGGGGTCCCGGGGGTTCCCCATTCCGGGCTGGGTCTGGGGTCCCGGGGGTGTCCCAGGGCTGTCCCGGGGGGGGTCCCGGGGGTTTCCCCATTCCGGGCGGGGTCTGGGGTCCCGGGGGTCCCCGCGCCCCCCCTCACCGTGGTGACCATGCAGTAGCTCTCCCGCCAGGCGCCGCAGCAGCCGAAGAAGGCCGTGAAGAAGATGACGACGCCCAGGGCCACGATGGCCGCGGGGGTCCAGCCCGAGCCGCCCACCGGGGCCACCGGGGCCCTACCGAGAGCCACGAGCGCGTAGATGCCGACGGCGATCAGGGCCACGCCGCACACCTGGGGGGGCACGGGGGGGGCACACGGAGAGTCGGGGACAGCCGGGACCCCCAAACCCCCCCCAAACCCCCTCCCCAAACCCCCTCCCCAAACCCCCTCCCCAAACCCCCCCGCGGCGCCAGTTTGGGGACATAAAGGGGGGGGGGGACATCAACGGAGCCCCCCCACCGCCGTGGGAGGGGACACGGGGGGGACACGGGGGGGGCACAGCGGGAAGTTCGGGAAGTTCCGGCCTTCCAGGCCACGCGAGAGCGCGGGGGGGGCACCGCGAACCCCGCTCGGGGGTCCCGGGGGGGTCCAGGGGGCTCCATCCCACCGTCCCCCCCCCCCGGACCCCTCCCCGTGCCCGGTGCGCACAAACAGCGCGGGGGGGGGGGGGTGTCCCCGTGTCCCGCCGTGTCACCGTGTGCCCCCCCCGCCACTCCAGGGGTGACTCAGCCGGGGTGGGGACAGCGCCGGGCCCGCGGGGGGGCGGAAAGGGGCCCGTGTCCCCCCCGTGTCCCCCAATGTCCCCCCCGTGTCCCCCCCGTGTCCCCCCCATGTTGTCCCCTCCCCGTGTCCCCCAATGTCCCCCCCGTGTCCCCCCCGTGTCCCTCCCATGCTGTCCCCTCCCCGTGTCCCCCCGGTGTCCCCCCGGTGTCCCCCCCCCGTTCCGGCCGTTGGCTCCGCCGCTCTTTCCTCACCCCGACTTCCCCAAAGCCCCGTCCCGCCCCCGGGGGTCCCCCCGGTTCCGTTGGGGACGGGACGTGGCCGGGACCCCCGAGCTGGGGGCGGCCGGGAGGATCCCCCCGGTTCTGCGGTACCGGGGCCGCGCCCCGGGCGCGGACTCACCCAGAAGATGAAGTTGAAGAAGAAAACCAAAAACTTCACGCATTTCATGCCGCCCTCGATCGCCATGGCCCGGCCGTGCTGCGGGAGCCGCCGCTCAGCACCGGCTCCGGTACCGGTACCGGTACCGCTCCCCGCGGGACCGCCGGCCCGGACCCCGCCCCGCTACCGGTACCGGCTCCGGTACCGCTCCGCCCCGGCCCGGTGCTCCCGGAGATCCCGGTACCCTCCCGGTGCTCCCGGTACCGCTCCCTCCCAGGACCCGGTCCCGGTTCCGGTTCTGCTTCATGCCCCGCTCCGGTGGTCCCGGAGTTCCCGGGGCTGCTCTCCCCGTGCCCCGCTCCCGGTGCCGTTCCCCTTCCGGTTCCCGGTGGTCCCGGGGAACGCTTCCACCCACTCCCGGTGGTCCCGGTCCCCGGTCCCGGTTCCGGTGGTCTCGGTACCACTTTCCCCTACTCCCCGCGGTCCCGGTGCCGTTCCCCCTCCCCAGTCCCGCCCGTTCCGGTGGTCCCGGTGCCCCCCGGTACCGTCCCCCCCCCCCCAGTCCCGGTGGTCCCGGTGCCGGTCCCGTCCCCTCCCCGTCCTCCCCCGGTTCCCCCGGTCCCGGTACGGTTCCCCCGTTCCCGGTACGGTTCCCCCCCCCCTTCCCCCGTTTCCGGTGGTCCCGGTGCCGTTCCCCACCCGCTCCCGGTCCCGCTCACCGCCGCCCTTCCCGAGGGCTCCGGATCATGTGACGGGGGCGAGCCCGGAGAGCCCCGGGACCGCCCCGGGACCGGCACCGGCACCGCCCCCGCGGCACCGGCACCGCCCCCCCCGCCCCGGGACCGGCACCGCCCCGGGACCAACACCGGGACCGGCACCGGGACCGACACCGGGACCGGCACCGGCCAGAACACCAACGGCGGCGAGCGATCCTTTATTGGGGGGGACATTTGGGGACACCGAGGGGACACCGGGGGTCCCACACAGGGGACCGGGACTCGGAGCTCCAACCGCGACCCGCACCGGGGTCCCTGAGACCCCCGACCCCACCCCCGCGGTCCCCGCTGTCCCTCTGTCCCCGCTGTCCCCCTGTCCCCGCTGTCCCCCTGTCCTTGGTCCCGTCCCCCTGTCCTTGGTCCCCGTCCCCTGGTCCCGCACCCCGCGTTCCTCGGGACCCCCAGCCCCCCACCCTGGACCCCCGAACACCCCGGACCCTCCCCCTGGGGGTCCCAGCCCCTCCACACCCCACACCCGGGGGTCCCTGTCACCCCCTGCCCCCCAAATCCCCCATCCCAATGTCCCCCAAGCCCCCCAGCCCCCCCAGGGGTCCCAGCCCCCCAAATCCCCCCATTGTCCCCAGCCGGTGTCACAAGCGCCCCAGGCCCCCAGGCCCCCATGCCCCCATCCCCGGGTCCCTGACCCCCTGACCCCCACCCCAATATCCCCCAGCCCCCAGCACCCCTAGGGGTCCCAGCCCCCAGATCCCCCAGCCCTTGTCACAAGCCCCCAGGCGCCCGTGCCCCCATGTCGCCCCTGTGCCCCCGTGTCCCCCCCCCCCATGTCCCCATCGCCCCTGTGCCCCCATGTCCCCCATGTCCCCCCATGTCCTGTGCCCCCCACCCCCGAGCCCCCATGGGCCCCCCAGCTCCCCAGCCCCAGGCGCCCCCAGCACCGCCCGCCGGGGATGCACGAACGCCACGAGCCCCTCCCGGTTGGCCCAGCGCTCGGGCCCGGTTCCCGCTCCGGGCCGGTGGTAGCGCAGCTCGGGGGGGTCCCCGGCGCCGCCCCCCGCCCGCAGCGCCCCCGCCAAGGCCACGACGCCGCCGCCCAGCGCGCGGAGCACGGCGTGCGGCGCGCACGAGTCCCAGGCGAAGGTGGTGGCCTGCGACAGCACGAAGGCGTCCGCCAGCCCCAGCGCCACGCAGAGCAGCTTGTAGCCCGCCCCCGCCGCCAGGAGCGGGGGACCCCCGCCCAGCGAGGCCAGAGCCCCCCGCACGGCCGCGCTCTCGGCCCGGCTCAGCACCACGCGGGGCCGCGCGCGGGGCGGCGGCGGGGACAGCGAGCACAGGCGGGTGGCACCGTGCGCCACCCCCCAGTGGTAGCGACCCTGCCACCTGCGGGGGGGGGGGACACGGGGGTGAGATGGGGGGACAGGGTGGGGACAGAGGGGGGGAGGTGGGGACACCGGGGTGGGGGAAATGGGGGATTGGGACCCCCGGGATGGGGGGAAATGGGGACCCCAGAACGAGGGGAATGGGAGGATGGGGACCCCGGGGCAAGGGGGGGATGGAGACCCCAGGGTGGGGGGAATGGGGCAATTGGGATCCCAGGCTGTGGGGAATGGGGACCCGGGGGTGGGGGGAATGGGGACCCTGGGGTGGGGGCAATGGGGACCCTCGGGTGAGGGGAATGGGGGGCTGGGACCCCCGGGATGGGGGGAAATGGCGACCCCAGGGTGTGGGGTGTGGGGGAATGGGGACCCCGATATGGGGGGAACGGGAGAATTGGGACCCCAGGGCAGGGGTGAGTGGGCACCCCAGGGTGAAGGTCAGGGGTGCCAGTGACCCTGAGGTGTGGGGACAGGGACCCCCAGCGCAGGGTCGGGGGTCCCGGGGGTCCCGGGGGTCCCGGCTGCGGGCTCCGGCCGTACCTGTGGCTCTGGGGGTCCCTCTGGAAGAAGGGCTCGTTGATGACCCCCAGCACGGGGACCCCGCTGTGGCGCTCGAAGGCCCCCAGGAGCACCAGGGCCGAGCGCAGCCCCCCGGGGGCGACGCCATCGACGGCGGCCACGTCCTCGCGCCCCCCGATGAACTCGTTGGTGGAGTCTGGGGGTGCCAGGGGGTCTGGGGGTGCCAGCCTGGCCTGGCCCCGGCCCCGGCCCCATCCCTGTCCCCATCCTGTTCCCATCCCTGTGCCTGTTTCTGTCCCCTCCATCCCATCCCATCAATCCCATCCTATTCATGTCCCCACCCCTGTCCCTGTTCCCATCCCTGTCCCCATCCCTGTCCCACCCCTGGCCCCATCCCTGTCCCCATCCTTGTTCCCATCCCATTTCTGTCCCCATCCTGTCCTTGTCCCCATCCCTGTCCCTGTTTCCGTTTCTGTCCCCTCCATCCCATCCCATCAATCCCATCCCATCCATGTCCCCATCCCTGTCCCCATCCCTGTCCCCACCCCGCCCCCTCACCAATGGGGTCTATCCAGATCCCGAGGTCCCCTGGGGACACTCCTGGGTCGATGCCGTCCAGCTCCGTGTCCCCAAGTGTCACCTCCTGGTGCACGGCCTCTGCCAGCAGCTCGGCCGCCCTCGTGTGCTCGGGGCCCAGCACGGCCACCAGCAGGGCCACCGTGTCCCCCGGGGTGGCACCGACCCGCACTGTCACCGTGCCACCTGCCGGGACCCAAATCACACAGGGACATGGCACGGGGACACCCAGGGTGGCACCGACCCGCACTGTCACCGTGCCACCTGCCGGGACCCAAATCACACAGGGACGTGGCACGGGGACACCCAGGGTGGCACCGACCCGCACTGTCACCGTGCCACCTGCCGGGACCCAAATCACACAGGGACATGGCATGGGGACACCCAGGGTGACACCGACCCGCACTGTCACCGTGCCACCTGCCGGGACCCAAATCACACAGGGACGTGGCACGGGGACACCCAGGGTGGAACTGACCCGCACTGTCACCGTGCCACCTGCCGGGACCCAAATCACACAGGGACATGGCATGGGACACATGGGGACACTGTCACCGGGCCACCTGTGGGGACGTGGCACAGGGACCCCTGACTCAGCCACAGGAATGTGGGGACATGGGGACATGGGGACATGGGCAGGGTGGCATTGGGATGTGGGGACTCCCTCCCTCCCCAGCCTTGGACCCACATCCCCACCTGTGTCCCCTCTGTCCCCACACCCCCCACAGATGTCCCCACCCCACTGTCCCCACACTGTGCCCCCCTCTGTCCCCTTTGTCCCCCTGTCCCGCTGTCCCCCCTGTCCCCTCCCTGTCCCCCTGTCCCCGCTCACCGTGCGCGTCCCTGAACTCGCTGCTCTCCTCGCCGTGGATGTGTCCCCGGAGCTCCGGGAACTGCGGCGACACCGGGGGTGGCTCAGGGGCCATCCGGGAGGTGCCACCCCCCCGGGCCACCCTCGGGCTGTCCCCACCTGTGTCCCCAGGTCGTGTTTGATGAGCTCCTGGATCAGGACATCGGCCAGCGTCTTGAAGTCGCGCTCGAAGCGGGCGCTGCGCTCCGGGCCCGACTTCTCGGCCACCAGGAGCCGGAACAGCGGCTCCTCCGCCCGGCAGCGCCGCGCCACCTCCGCCGCCTTCTGCGACACCGCCACCAGCGCCGGCAGCAGCCCCGCCATGGCCGCGACAGTCGCGACACAGCGGCACGGCCGCGACACCTGGCGGGGGCAGCCGCGGGGTCAGGGGCGCGCTCGGGAAGGGTCCGGAGTGACCCCAAAGAATGGGGACAGAGGGACAGGGGGACACGGGGACATTGGGACATGGAGAGTGGGATTTTGGGGACATTGGGATGTGGGGACAGGGGGACAGGGGACAAGGGGACACTGGGATGTGAGGACAGGGACACAGGAGGACAGGGGGACACGGGGACATGGGCACTGGGATTTTGGGGACATTGGCATGTGGGGATGTTGACATGCGGATGTGAGGACAGGGGGACAGGGTGACACGGGGCTGTGGGGACACGGGGACACGGGGGACGTGGCCATGTGGACACAAAGGGGCCCCACGGCCACGGGGAAATGGCCCCGGCGCGGCTGTCCCCGGGCTGTCCCCGCGCTGTCCCCACGCTGTCCCCACGCTGTCCCCACGCTGTCCCCGAGCTGTCCCCGCGCTGTCCCCACGCTGTGGGGACCGGAACCGCTCGGGCCGGGGGGGTCCCCGCTGCCCCCCCGGAAGGCTCAGAGCCACCCGGGCCCCCCCGGAATGGCCCCAAATCCCCGCCCCCCCCCGCCCCCCCCGCACCGGGGACCCCCCCAGGCCGCGTCCCCACCCCTGGGGACCCCGGGGGACCCCGGGGCCGCCCCCGCCCGCGCCGCCGTTACCGGGGCCGCTGACAGCTCCAGCCCGGGGGCGGGGCCGGGGCCGCGTCACCGCCGCGCTTAACCCGCTCGGTGCCGGGCCCCGCGTGCCGGGGTCACAGCGGAGCGCGGGGACACCGGGGGGACGCGCGGCACCGGCGGGGAGGGGACAAGGCGGGAGGTGACACCCCCGGGATTGTGACACCGGGGACAGCGCGGCAGTGGCGGGGGTGCGGGGGACGCTCGGTGCCGGTGTCGGGGGTCCCGTGTCGCGTGTCGCGTGTCGCGTGTCGCGTGTCCCCAGAGCGCCCCCGCTGCAGTTCCGGCCCCCGCCGCACGGGGGAGCGCTGCCCGCGGGGCTGCGGCACCGGCACCGACCCCGCCGGCACCGGGGGGCAACGGGGCCGCTCTCCCCCCCCAAAACCCGCCGGGACCCCCCCAGAGCCCCCCGGTGGGATTTCCCCTCTCCATGGTTCTGATGGGGCGGGCACCGGGGGGGGGGGTCCCGGTCACTTCGGGAGGGTCCCCACGGTGGTCCCAGGGCCGGGGTCCCCTCGTTACTCCCCCGGCTCCGGCTGGCAGCGCTGCCCGGTGTCGGTGCGGTTCCCCTTGTGCCCCCCCGAGCGTCCCCGCGCTGGGGACGGGACCCCCGCGACCCCCGGGGGTGCCGGTGTCCCCCGAGCCGCGCTGGGGCGTCCTTGTCCCTCCTGGAGCGGCGCTGCCGCAGCGCGTCCCGGTGCCGGGATGCTCCACACCGGGCACCTTCACCCGCTCCCCGCCCTCCGGAGTCCCCCCGGGGGTCCCCGAGCCCCCCAAGTCCAGCCGGGCACCCCCAGACCGGGATCCGCCGCTCCCGGTCCCGCTTGGGAGCTCCCGGTGCTCCCGCAGCACTTCCCAATGCCGGGATGCTCCGGACCGGGCACCTTCGCACCCCCTCCCCGAATTTCAGCCCACTCGGGGGTCCTGGAGCCCCCCCAGTCCCAGCCGGGCACCCCCGGGCCGGGCTCCGCCGCTCCCGGTCCTTCCCGGTGCTCCCGCAGCCCTCCCGGTGCCGGGATGCTCCAGACCGGGCGCTTTCACCCCGTCCCCGAGTTCGAGCCCCCCCGGGGGTCTCCGGGCCCCCCAGCTCCCGGCCGGGCACCCCCGGGCCGGGCTCCGCCGCTCCCGGTCCCCGCCGGTCGCTCCGGTGGCGGAGCCCGTGCCCGGTTCCAGCGGGGCCGGCCCGGGGGGGCTGCCGGGGGTCTCGGGGGTCCCCCGGGGGTGGGGGGCGCACTTGCCGGACTCGCGTCCATCCCGCCGCGCTCGCCGCGAGCCGGGGCCGCCCGCGGGCCCCCCGGGGCGGGGGCGGGCGGGGGGTGCCGGTGCTGCCCGGGCGGCGGCAGGGGGCCGTTCCCGGGGCGGGGGGGCCGGCGGCGGCGGTGCCAAGCCCCTGCCAGAACCTCTTTTGTGCGCCCGCAGCCAATCAAGGCCGCTGACGACACACTTCTCTTGGGGTATAAAACCCGGGTCCCGCTGCCGCCGCTTTTTTCATCCCCCTTCGGCCCCCAGGGCCCCCGCCCCGCCGCCGTTACCGCCTTCCCCCTTGCGCGCTGCGGTGGAAGCGGGGGCAGGGGCAACCAGTGGGGAAGGGTTTTGCTTATTTTATTTTCTTTTTTATTTTTTTTTTTTTTTATTTTTATCCCCTCCCTCTTGTTTCTCTTTTTTTTTTTTTTTTTTTCTTTTTGTGTTGTGTCCCCCCGATGTATTTGTTGCTGTCCCCCGGCATGGCCCCGCTGTGGTGGCTGCTGGGCTCGCTGCTGGCCGCGGTGGCGGGGTCGGCACCGGCAGCCCCCAGCCCCCGGGCCCGCCTGCCCCCGTGTGCCTGTGGCGGCGGCAGCACCGGGACCTGCGCCTGGACCGGCATCAAGTCGCAGATCCTGCGGCAAGCTGCGGCTGAAGGGGGGGACATTTCACCCGGGAGGTGGTGAAGCAGCTGCTGCCAAGGCCCCCCGCTGCAGCGGCTCCTGGACCTCCAACTTCCAGGGGGACTCGCTGGGTCGACGAGTACCTGGAGGAGGGACCCCACCCGCCACCACCGAGTCCCGTCATCAGCATGGTCCAGGGTCCAGTGCCCCCTTTGTCCGCTGGTCCTTCCCCTGTCCTCCCCCCGTCCCCGGCCCCGGCCCCCCAGCCCCGGCCCCCCCTCCCCCTGCCCCCCGCCCTGGCCCCCTGGCCGGCGGGCCCCTGGCCTCCCCAGCCCCTGGGGTCCCAGTCCCCCCCATCCCCGAGTCCCACCCCACACCCCGGGGTCCCAGGGGCCCCCCGGGCCCCCCTGGTCCCCCGGTCCCAATCCCCCAAGCCCCCGGGCCCCAGGGGTCCGCGGGGACAAGGAGGGGGAGGAGGAGGGACAAGGAGGGGGACAGCCTTGAGGGACTGGGAGGGGGGGCCCCATCCTGGGGAGCCCGGCACTGGGGACAGGCTGGGGACACTGGGGACTGGGAGGTGGCACCCCCCTGGGGGACTGGGACTGGGCTCTCTGGGACTGGGGACTGGCACTGGGGACAGGGAGGTGGCACTGGGGCTGGGGGAGCTGGTCCACTGGGGACTGGGAGCTGGGTACTGGGGACTGGGACTGGGAACCTGGCACTGGGGACTGGGAGGTGGACTGGGAACTGGAAGGGGCACTGGGGACTGGGAACTGGGAGCTGAGACAGGGGACTGGGAACACTGGGACTGGGTCCCCTAGGACTGGGGACTGGGAACTGGGAGCTGGTCCAGGGTGCTGGAGTTGTTACTGGGAGCTGGGGTTGGGGACTGGGAGCCGGGACTGAGACCCGGCTCAGCACCACGGGGGGGGGGGGCCCGGCGGGGACAGCGAGCACAGGCGGGTGGCACCGTGCGCCACCCCCCAGTGGTAGCGACCCTGCCACCTGCGGGGGGGGGACACGGGGGTGAGATGGGGGGACAGGGTGGGGACAGAGGGGGGGAGGTGGGGACACTGGGGTGGGGGGAAATGGGGGATTGGGACCCCCGGGATGGGGGGAAATGGGGACCCTGAGGTGGGGGAAATGGGACCCTGAGGTGGGGGTAAATGGGGGATTGGGACCCCCAGGATGGGGGAAATGGGGACCCCAGAACGAGGGGAATGGGAGGATGGGGACCCCGGGGCAAGGGGTGAATGGGGACCCCAGGGTGGTGGGAATGGGGCAATTGGGATTCCAAGCTGTGGGGAATGGAGACCCAGGGGTGGGGGGAATGGGGACCCTCGGGTGAGGGGAATGGGGGGCTGGGACCCCTGGGATGGGGGGAAATGGGGACCCCAGGGTGTGGGGTGTGGGGGAATGGGGACCCGATAGGGGGGAACAGGAGGTGGGACCCCAGGGCAGGGGTGAGTGGGCAGCCCAGGGTGAAGGTCAGGGGTGACAGTGACCCTGAGGTGTGGGGACAGGGACCCCCAGCGCAGGGTCGGGGGTCCCGGGGGTCCCGGGGGTCCCGGGGGTCCCGGCTGGAGGCTCCGGCCGTACCTGTGGCTCTGGGGGTCCCTCTGGAAGAAGGGCTCGTTGATGACCCCCAGCACGGGGACCCCGCTGTGGCGCTCAAGGCCCCCGGCACCAGGGCGGCGCAGCCCCCCGGGGGCGACGCCATCGACGGCGGCCACGTCCTCGCGCCCCCCGATGAACTCGTTGGTGGAGTCTGGGGGTGCCAGGGGGTCTGGGGGTGCCAGCCTGGCCTGGCCCCGGCCCCAGCCCCATCCCTGTCCCCATCCTGTTCCCATCCCTGTCCCTGTTTCTGTCCCCTCCATCCCATCCCATCAATCCCATCCTGTCCCTGTCCCCACCCCTGTCCCTGTTTCCGTTTCTGTTCCCTCCATCCCATCCCATCAATCCCATCCCATCCATGTCCCCACCCCTGTCCCTGTTCCCATCCATGTCCCCATCCCTGTCCCACCCCTGGCCCCATCCCTGTCCCCATCCTTGTTCCCATCCCATTTCTGTCCCCATCCTGTCCCTGTCCCCATCCCTGTCCCCCCCTGCCCCACCCCCCCTCACCAATGGGGTCTATCCAGATCCCGAGGTCCCCTGGGACACTCCTGGGTCGATGCCGCCCCAGGTCCCCGTGTCCCCAAGTGTCACCTCCTGGTGCACGGCCTCTGCCAGCAGCTCGGCCACCAGCAGTGTGCCCCAGGGGGCCCAGCACGGCCACCAGCAGGGCCACCGTGTCCCCCGGGGTGGCACCGACCCGCACTGTCACCGTGCCACCTGCCGGGACCCAAATCACACACAGGGACATGGCACGGGACACCCAGGGTGGCACCGACCAAGACTGTCACTGTCACGTGCCACCTGCCAGGGACCCGTGTGACACCGGGCACTGTCACCGGGACCCCGGGACTCAGCCACAGGAATGTGGGGACGTGGGGACATGCCGGGGACAGGGACATGGCATGGGGACACCCAGGGTGGCACCGACCCGCACTGTCACCGTGCCACCTGCCAGGGACGTGGCACAGGGACCCCTGACTCAGCCACAGGAATGTGGGGACATGGGGACATGGGGACATGGGCAGGGTGGCATTGGGATGTGGGGACTCCCTCCCTCCCCAGCCTTGGCCCCACATCCCCACCTGTGTCCCCTCTGTCCCCACACCGCCCACAGATGTCCCCACCCCACTGTCCCCTCCCTGACCCCCTGTCCCCCTGTCCCCGCTCACCGTGCGCGTCCCTGAACTCGCTGCTCTCCTCGCCGTGGATGTGTCCCCGGAGCTCCGGGAACTGCGGCGACACCGGGGGTGGCTCAGGAGCCATCCGGGAGGTGCCACCCCCCCGGGCCACCCTCGGGCTGTCCCCACCTGTGTCCCCAGGTCGTGTTTGATGAGCTCCTGGATCAGGACATCCGCCAGCGTCTTGAAGTCGCGCTCGAAGCGGGCGCTGCGCTCCGGGCCCGACTTCTCGGCCACCAGGAGCCGGAACAGCGGCTCCTCCGCCCGGCAGCGCCGCGCCACCTCCGCCGCCTTCTGCGACACCGCCACCAGCGCCGGCAGCAGCCCCGCCATGGCCGCGACAGTCGCGACACAGCGACACGGCCGCGACACCTGGCGGGGGCAGCCGCGGGGTCAGGGGCGCGCTCGGGAAGGGTCCGGAGCGACCCCAAAGAATGGGGACAGAGGGACAGGGGGACACGGGGACATTGGGACATGGAGAGTGGGATTTTGGGGACATCGGCATGTGGGGATTTGGGGACAGGAGGCCGTGGGGACAGGGTGACATGCGGGACATGGACATTGGGATTTTAGGGACATTGGGATGTAGGGGACACGGGGACATGGGCACTTGGATTTTGGGGACATTGGCATGTGGGGATGTTGACATGCGGATGTGAGGACAGGGGGACAGGGTGACACGGGGCTGTGGGGACACGGGGGCACGGGGGACGTGGCCATGTGGACACAAAGGGGCCCCACGGCCACGGGGAAATGGCCCCGGCGCGGCTGTCCCCGGGCTGTCCCCGAGCTGTCCCCGCGCTGTCCCCACGCTGTCCCCACGCTGTCCCCACGCTGTCCCCACGCTGTGGGGACCGGAACCGCTCGGGCCGGGGGGGTCCCCGCTGCCCCCCCGGAAGGCTCAGAGCCACCCGGGCCCCCCCGGAATGGCCCCAAATCCCCGCCCCCCCCCCCCCCCGGCAGGCACCCCCAGGCCGCGTCCCACCCTGGGGACCCAGGGGACCCAGGGCCGCCCCCGCCCGCGCCGCCGTTACCGGGGCCGCTGACAGCTCCAGCCCGGGGGCGGGGCCGGGGCCGCGTCACCGCCGCGCTTAACCCGCTCGGTGCCGGGCCCCGCGTGCCGGGGTCACAGCGGAGCGCGGGGACACCGGGGGGACGCGCGGCACCGGCGGGGAGGGGACAAGGCGGGAGGTGACACCCCCGGGATTGTGACACCGGGGACAGCGCGGCAGTGGCGGGGGTGCGGGGGACGCTCGGTGCCGGTGTCGGGGGTCCCGTGTCGCGTGTCGCGTGTCGCGTGTCGCGTGTCCCCAGAGCGCCCCCGCTGCAGTTCCGGCCCCCGCCGCACGGGGGAGCGCTGCCCGCGGGGCTGCGGCACCGGCACCGACCCCGCCGGCACCGGGGGCAACAGGGGCCCCTCCCCAAAACCCGCCGGGACCCCCCAGAGCCCCCGGTGGGATTTCCCCTCTCCATGGTTCTGATGGGGCGGGCACCGGGAAAAGGGGGGGTCCCGGTCACTTCGGGGAGGGTCCCCCACGGTGGTCCCAGGGCCGGGTCCCCTCGTTACTCCCCCGGCTCCGGCTGGCAGCGCTGCCCGGTGTCGGTGCAGTTCCCCTTGTGCCCCAGAGCGTCCCCCGCGCTGGGGACGGGACCCCGCGACCCCCGGGGTGCCGGTGTCCCCGAGCCGCGCTGGGGCGTCCTTGTCCCTCCTGGAGCGGCGCTGCCTGCAGCGCGTCCCGGTGCCGGGATGCTCCACACCGGGCACCTTCACCCCCTCCCGCCCTCCGGGTCCCCGGGGTCCCCTGAGCCCCCAAGTCCAGCCAGGCACCCCCCAGACCGGGATCCGCCGCTCCCGGTCCCGCTTGGGAGCTCCCGGTGCTCCCGCAGCACTTCCCAATGCCGGGATGCTCCGGACCGGGCACCTTCGCACCCCTCCCGAATTTCAGCCCACTCGGGGGTCCTGGAGCCCCCCAGTCCCAGCCGGGCACCCCCGGGCCGGGCTCCGCCGCTCCCGGTCCTTCCCGGTGCTCCCGCAGCCCTCCCGGTGCCGGGATGCTCCACACCGGGCGCTTTCACCCCGTCCCCGAGTTCGAGCCCCTGGGGTCTCTGAGCCCCCAGCTCCCGGCCGGGCACCCCGGGCCGGGCTCCGCCGCTCCCGGTCCCCGCCGGTCGCTCCGGTGGCGGGCCCGTGCCCGGTTCCAGCGGGGCCGGTCCGGGGGCTGCCGGGGTCTCGGGGTCCCCGGGGTGGGGGCGCACTTGCCGGACTCGCGTCCATCCCGCCGCGCTCGCCGCGAGCCGGGGCCGCCGCAGGCCCCGGGGCGGGGGCGGGCGGGGGGTGCCGGTGCTGCCCGGGCGGCGGCGGGGCCGTTCCCGGGGCGCGGGGGGCCGGCGGCGGCTGGTGCCAAGCCCCTGCCAGAACCTCTTTTGTGCGCCCGCAGCCAATCAAGGCCGCTGACGACACACTTCTCTTGGGGTATAAAACCCCGGGGCCGCCGCTGCCGCCGCTTTTTTTCATCCCCCCTTCGGCCCCCCCCGGGGCTTCCCCGCCCCCGCCGCCGTTACCGCCTTCCCCCCCCTTGCGCGCTGCGGTGGAAGCGGGGCGGGGGGGCGGCCCGGTGGGGAAGGGTTTGCTTATTTTATTTTCTTTTTTTTATTTTTATTTTTTTTTATTTTTATCCCCTCCCTCTTGTTTCTCTTTTTTTTTTTTTTTTTTTTTTTTTTTGTTGTGTGTATCCCCCCGATGTATTTGTTGCTGTCCCCCCCCGGCATGGCCCCGCTGTGGTGGCTGCTGGGCTCGCTGCTGGCCGCGGTGGCGGGGGGGGGGTCGGTGGAGCAGCCCCCAGCCCCCGAGCCCGCCTGCCCCGTGTGCCTGTGGCGGCGGCAGAGCAAGGAGCTGCGCCTGGAGAGCATCAAGTCGCAGATCCTGAGCAAGCTGCGGCTGAAGGAAGCGCCCAACATCACCCGGGAGGTGGTGAAGCAGCTGCTGCCCAAGGCCCCCCCGCTGCAGCAGCTCCTGGACCTCCACGACTTCCAGGGGGACTCGCTGCAGCACGACGAGTACCTGGAGGAGGACGAGTACCACGCCACCACCGAGACCGTCATCAGCATGGCCCAGGAAAGTCAGTGCCGCCCTTTGTTCCGCTGCAAACTTCGCCGCAGGACTCCCCCCCCGGCCCCGGCCCCGGCCCCCCAGCCCCGGCACGGACCCCCCCCTTCCCCGCTGCCCTCCCCGCTCGGCACCGCAGCCCCGGCGGGGCGCCCCGGCCTCCGCCAGCCCCCCCGGGGTCCCCGAGCCCCCCCCGGCCATCCCCGAGTCCCTCCCGGGGGTCCCCGAGCCCCCCCCGGGCCCTTCTGGTCCCCCCCGGTCCGTGCGGGTCCCGCGGGGCCGCTTCGTGCGCGCGGGGACAAGGAGGGGACAAGGAGGGGACAAGGAGGGGACAGCGCCGGGCACTGGGAGAGGGGCCCCGCGCTGGGGAGCAGAGCCGGCACTGGGGACAGGCTGGGGACACTGGGGACTGGGAGGTGGCACTGGGAGCTGGGACTGGTACGGGGCTCTAGAAGCTGGCACTGGGGACAGGGAGCTGGTCCTGAGTGCTGGGAGTTGGTACTGGGGACAGGAGACTGGGAACTGGCACTGGGGACTGGGAGGTGGCACTGGGAACTGGCACTGGGGACTGGGAACTGGGAGCTGAGACAGGGGACTGGGAGTTGTTACTGGGAGCTGGGGTTGGGGACTGGGAGCCGGGACTGAGACCTGGCCCTGGGTGCTGGGACCTGGAACTGGGGACTGAGGCTGGGAACTGGGACTGGGAGGACACTGGAGAGTGGAACTGGGGACTGGGACAGGGACTGGGAGCTCGGACTGGGAACTGGGACAGGGAGGACACTGGAGAGTGTCTGCCCAGTCTGGGGACTGGGGACTGAGACTGGGAGCTGAGAAAGGGGACTGGGGAATGGGATTGGGACTGGGAGGACACTGGGGACTGGAACTGGGACTGGGGACGAAGACTGGGGACTGGGATTAGGATCTGGAACTGGGAGCTGGGACTGGGAACTGAGAAAGGGCTCTGGGGACTGGGAGCTTGGACTGGAACGAGGGACTGGGAACTGGGACTGAAACTGGAACTGAGACTGGGACTGGGAGCAGGGACTGGGACTGGGAACTGGGACTGGGACTGGAACTGGGAGCTGGGAGCTGAGAGCAGGGACTGGGACTGGGACTGGGAACTGGGAGCTGGGACTGGGACTGGGAGCAGGGACCACAGGCGGTCACTGTGTGCTGGCACTGGGCACTGGGGACCCGGGCACTGGCACCGGGCACCGGGCACTGGCACCGCTCAGCAGCGCCACTGGGACCTGGCACTGGGCACTGGGAGCAAACCGGGGGCACGGGGCAGGTGGCACGGGGACCTGGGTGACAGCAGGGTGACAGTAAAGGGTGGCAAACAGGGTGGCAAACAGGGTGACATCAGGGTGATGGTGACAGCAGGGTGGCATCAGGGTGACAAACAGGGTAGCAGGGTGATGGCAAGGCCACAGCAGAGTGACAGCAGGGTGACAAAGAGGGTGACAAACAGGGTGACATCAGGGTGACGGTGACAGCAGGGTGATGGTGACAGCAGGGTGACATCGGGGTGACATCAGGGTGACAGTGACAGCAGGGTGACGGTGACAGCAGGGTGACATCAGGGTGACAGCAGGGTGACATCGGGGTGACAGCAGGGTGACATCGGGGTGACAGCAGGGCCGTGCTGGGGCCAGGCCAGCGCCGCCCAGGAGGGGACGCGGGGACTCGGCCGCGCCTGGCTCGGCTCCGCCCCCTCCGTGCCTCAGTTTCCCCCGGGATTTCTCCACCTGCTCCCGGCGCGGGACCCCCGGGGGGCAGCGGAAGGGAGGGAGGTGCGAGGCGCTGCCGCCCCCTCCCCGAATTTCCTTCCCAGGCATTAAATGCACTCGGGCGGCTTTGAAATTTTATTACCCATAAAATTGACGACACGCTGGGGTTTTCCTCCCCGGGCCCCGGGCCCCCCCTCCCCGCCCCTTTGGCAGCTCGGGGCCCCCCAAAATAAAGGGCAGAGCCCCCTCCCCCCCTGGCGGGGGTCCCGCGGGCCCGGATGCGCCCCGAGGAGGGGAGGGAGCGGGGGGGGGGCTCCTCTCCGTTATCATTTTGATTTTATTTCCCCCCCCCGGCAGTTGCGGGGTTTTTATGGTTCCTGAACAGAAGGAGGGGAAGGCGCTTTATGGCCCATAAAGCTCTCGGGTTCCCCCCAGCCCCTCCCGGAGCCGCGAGGGTTAATTGGCTCCGAGCCCCCCCCGAGGGGCCACCCGTGACCCCCGCGACCCCCGGGGGGGTGGGGGAGCCTAATGAGGCCCTGGGGGGGGCCCGGGGGGAGCCGCTCAAGGTCAGCGGGACGCGGGGACAGCAGCGACACAAGGACACAGGGCCGGACGTGGGGACACAAGGACGGACGTGGGGACACAAGGACGGACGTGGGGACAGCCCCGAGCACCTCGGGGGGGGCGCGGGCAGCGCTCGGGGGGCCCCGAATGAGGAACAAAGAGCGGGGGGTCCGGGGCTGGGGGGGCCAGCCCGGTGTGAGTAAATCCCCCGTTGCCATGGCGACGGGGGGTCCGGGGCTGCCCCCCGCCCGGCCGGACCCCCTCACTGCGCCCGGGGTCCCCGGATAACCTTTAGACCCTTGGGACAGAGGGGTCCCCAAGGAGGGGCCCCGGGGGCTCCTGGAGCCCCCAAATCCCCACCCGGAGCCCCCAAATCCCACCTGGAGCCCCCCCTCACCTCACCTGGGCCCCCAAATCCTCTCCCCTGGAGCCCCAAATCCCCACCTGGAGCCCCCCCAAACCCTCACCTGGAGCCCCCAAATCCCCACCTGGAGCCCCCCCAAACCCTCACCTGGAGCCCCCAAATCCCACCTGGAGCCCCCAAATCCCCACCTGGAGCCCCATAAATCCTCACCTGGAGCCCCCAAATCCTCTCCTGGAGCTCCCAAACCCCACCTGAGACCCCCCAAACCCCCACCTGGAGCCCCATAAATCCTCACCTGGAGACCCCCAATTCCCACCTGGAGCCCCCCAAATCCTCACCTGGAGCCCCCAAATCTCACCTGGAGACCCCCAAATCTCCACCTGAGACCCCCAAATTCACCTGGAGCCCCCAAATCCCCACTCAGAGTCCCCAAATCCCCACCTGGAGCCCCCCAGCACCCACCAGCCCCGCACCCCCGGGTGCCAAACCCCCCCTCCCCGAGCTTTGGGGGGTGTCCCCGCCGCCCCCAGCCCCATTTGCGACATTCCCGGTGTCGCGACCCCCGCGGGGCCGGCGCACAAATGGCCCCGGCTGCAGCTGGGCGCGATTAAACCTGACCGGGGCCGGGGGGGGGCAAATTCCCACCTCAATTCGAGCCAGATGTGGGGCCGGGGCCGGGGGGGGGACCCCGGAGCCGGGGGGTGCTCGGGGGGTGCTCGGGGGGTGCTCGGGGGGTGCTCGGGGGTGTCACCGGCTTTGTCACCTCCCGGCTTTGGGGGCGCTGCGGGAGCGCCCCAGGTGCGGGGTTTGGGGGGGGGGTGGGAGATGCAGCCCCCCTGGGACACCCCCCCCCCTCCGCGGGCCCGGAGCCCCCGCCCCGCACAGGGACCCCCCCCCTCACCTTGGGACCCCCCTCCCAGCGACCCCCGGGGCGGGCTCCGACCCCACCTTCACCGGCCCCGCCGCCCTCGGGGGTCCCGGGCTGGGGCTGGGGGGCTCGGGGGTCCCAAAGGGGTGGGAGGAGGGGGGGGGTCCCAGAGAGGGTCGGGGGTGCCAGAGAGGGTCGGGGGTCCCAGAGAGGGTCGGGGGTCCCAGAGTGCAGTTCGGGGGTCCCAGAGTGCAGTTCGGGGGTCCCAGAGAAGGTCTCGGGTCCCCACAAGGGGCTCGGGGGTCCCATCACGGGGCTCCGGGGTCCTGGTGCGGGTCTGGGGGATCCCAGAGAGGGTCTCGGGTGCCAAAGCGCGGCTCGGGGGTCCCGGTGCGGGCCCGGGGGGGACCCCAGAGTGCGGCTCGGGGGTCCCGGTCTGGGTCTGGGGGATCCCCGAGAGGGGCTCGGCTCCCGGTGCGGGGCCGGGGGATCCCTCCTCGAGTCCTGCCCGTCCCGGAGCGCGGTGTTGGGGTCCCCCCGGGGGTCCCGAGCCCATCCCTGACCCTGCTCTCCCTCCCTCACCCCGCAGCCGACCCGGTGGTGCAGATCGAGGGCAACCCGCACTGCTGCTTCTTCAACTTCAGCCCCAAGATCATGTTCACCAAGGTGGTGAAGGCGCAGCTCTGGGTGTACCTGCGGCCGGTGCAGCACACCTCCACCGTGTACCTGCAGATCCTGCGCCTCAAGCCCGTCACGGACGAGGGCAGCCGCCACATCCGCATCCGCTCGCTCAAGATCGAGCTCAACTCGCGCTCCGGCCACTGGCAGAGCATCGACTTCAAGCACGTCCTGCAGAACTGGTTCAAGCAGCCCCACAACAATTGGGGCATCGAGATCAACGCCTTCGACCCCAACGGCAACGACCTGGCGGTCACCTCGCTGGGGCCCGGCGCCGAGGGGCTGGTGGGTGGCACTGCCAGGGGGGCTCGGGGTGTCCCCAGAGGGGCTGGTGGGTGGCACTGCCACCGGGGGGACACGGGGGGCTCGGGGTGTCCCCAGAGGGGCTGGTGGGTGGGACTGCCCCCAGATTTGGGGTGTCCCCAGGGATTTGGTGGGTGGCACTGCCCAGGGGGACACAGGGGTTTGGGGGTCCCCAGAGGGGCACTGGGTGGGCGGTGGGATGGGGCTGGGGGATGGTGACAGCTCCAAGGGGTGGTGGCAGTTTAGGGACGGTGATCACAGGTCTGGGGGACAGTGACAGCTCCGTGGGGCTGGGGACACCTCAACAGACGGATGGCAGTTCCACGGGGCTGGTGGCCGTTCTGTGGGGACACCGCCACCTCCACGGGGCTGGTGACACCTCCAGGCACAGCGCGGCCAGGCAGGGTGGAGCGGTGTGCAGTGGGGATGGTGTGCCACCATTGTCCTCACCATTGTCCCCTGTGTCCCCCCACCTCTGTCCCCTCCCCACTGTCCATGTCCACTCACGTTTGTCCCCTCACCCCTATCCCCTGTGTCCCCTCCTGGCTGTCCCTGTCCCCTCACTACTGTCCCCTCCCCACTGTCCATGTCCACTCACTGCTGTCCCGCCTGTCCCCTCCTGGCCGTCCCTGTCCCCTCCCCGCTGTCCCCGTCCCCTCCCGTGTGTCCCTGTCCCCTCACCACTGTCCATGTCCCCCACATCTGTCCCCTCCCGCTGTCCCTGTCCCCTCCCGTGTGTCCCTGTCCCCTCCCCACTGTCCCTGTCCCCTCCCCACTGTCCCTGTCCCCTCACATCTGTCCCCTCACCGCTGTCCCTGTCCCTCCCTGTGTGTCCTGCCCCTCCCGTGTGTCCCTGTCCCCTCACCACTGTCCCTGTCCCCTCACCACTGTCCCTGTCCCTCACCGCTGTCCTGTCCCCTCCCGCTGTCCCTGTCCCCTCCCGCTGTCCCTGTCCCCTCCCCGCTGTCCCCGTCCCCTCCCGTGTGTCCCTGTCCCCTCCCGCTGTCCCTGTCCCCTCACCGCTGTCCCTGTCCCCTCACATCTGTCCCCTCACCACTGTCCATGTCCCCTCACATCTGTCCCCTCCCGCTGTCCCTGTCCCCTCCCGCTGTCCCTGTCCCCTCCCGCTGTCCCCGTCCCCTCCCGTGTGTCCCTGTCCCCTCACCGCTGTCCCTGTCCCCTCACATCTGTCCCCTCACCACTGTCCCTGTCTCCTCACGTCTGTCCCGTCCCCGCTGTCCCTGTCCCCTCCCGCTGTCCCTGTCCCCTCACCACTGTCCATGTCCCCTCACATCTGTCCCCCGCTGTCCCCGTCCCCTGCCGCTGTCCCTGTCCCCAGCACCCCTTCATGGAGCTGCGCGTCCTGGAGAACAACAAGCGCTCCCGGCGGAACCTGGGGCTGGACTGCGACGAGCACTCCACGGAGTCGCGCTGCTGCCGCTACCCGCTCACCGTGGACTTCGAGGCGTTCGGCTGGGACTGGATCATCGCCCCCAAGCGCTACAAGGCCAACTACTGCTCGGGCCAGTGCGAGTACATGTTCATGCAGAAGTACCCGCACACGCACCTGGTGCAGCAGGCCAACCCGCGCGGCTCGGCCGGGCCCTGCTGCACGCCCACCAAGATGTCCCCCATCAACATGCTCTACTTCAACGACAAGCAGCAGATCATCTACGGCAAGATCCCCGGCATGGTGGTGGATCGCTGCGGCTGCTCCTAGAGCCGCCCTGCCTCCCTCCTGCCCCGCCTGCCTCTCCCCGCTCCCGGCGAGCCCCCGCTGCCCCCCGCGGGCTCCTCAGCATTTTTTTTTTTTTTTTTTTTTTTTTTTTTTTTTTTGGATTTTTTTGTTGTTGGTTCGGGGCGGGGCGGGAAGCGCAAAGTGACAAAGGCCAAGCGTTGAAATCGGTTTGGATGGTGGAGAGAGGAGGAGGAGGAGGAGGAGGAGGAGGAGGAGGAGGAGAACCGCACGGAGCAGCGACCCCGCGATCCCACGCGCATTGTGCAATAAAAGCGACCGGACGGAGAAGGGAAGGGGGGGGGCCCCCAGGCCGCGGTGGCGACACGGGGACACCGCGGGGACACGGCCCCGGGTGGCGGCTCCCCCGGGCCAGCCCAGCCCAGCGGGGAGAGCGGCAGCGAGGAGGAGGAGGAGGAGGAGGAGGAGGAGGAGGAGGAGGAGGAGGAAGAGCGAACGCACCCCGCGTCTCCCCGTGCTCCTGGAGCAGCGCTGGGGACACGGCTGGCGACACCGAGCGGGGGTGACCCCGGACCTCGCTGCGGCCGCGGGACCCCCGGCACCGGGAGGAAACCGCCTCCCTTCTTTAATTTATTTATTTATTAATCGCCCTCCCGGCCGGCGCTCGCCCCGCGCCCTCCCCGGAGGGGCCGCTCCAGCCCGGAGAGCCCCGGGACCGCCGGGCAAGGGCGGCCGGAGGGGCCGGAGCCTCGGCCGGGCTTTGCCTGCAGCCCTGGCACCGGCCCCGGGGCCGCGGGGCTCCGCCGGGGCTGAGGGCGGCCCGGGGGTCACCCGGAGGCGACACCAGAATCGCTGGGAGGCTCCGGCTGGGGCCGAAATTCCGCTTACGCCGCACATTCGCCTCGCGCTGCCCTCGGAGGGTTTTGGGTTTGTTCTTTTTTTTTTTTTTCTTTTTTTTTGTTATTTTTTTTCCCTGTTGTTTGTGTTTGTTTCACGTGAGAACGAACCCCCCGCGCGTCCCGAGGCTCCGCCGCGGCTCCTGCGGTTCCCTCTGGGCCCCGAGCGATGCGGGCGGTACCGGAGGAGGCTCCGGGAGTGCGGAGCAGCCCCCGCGGCCCCCCAGCACTTAAACCCGGGCGCCGCAGGGGGAGCGGCCCCGGCCCGGGGGGCTCCGGCCCGCGCAGCACTTAGGGGGACACCGGGGCCACTCGGGACCTTTAGCACTTGTCGCCGCTCCGCGACAGCCCCGCAGCGCTCACGGGGCCCGGGCACCCCCGGACCCCCCCTCCTGGCGCCGCAGCACTTAAGGGGCCCCTCGTGCCAGGCCGGTGCCACCGCCCGACGCCACCGCCCGATGCCACCGCCCGATGCCACCGCCCTGGTGGCGCCGGGCCGAGGGGACGGGGATGGGGACAGCCAGGAAGGGGGGGGGGGAGGTCCCGCAGCCCCCCAAAAGGGGCACAGCCTGGCCCGGCGGCCGCCAGCCCCTCGTGGGGACCGCCAGAGCTTTGTGGGGACCGCCAGCCCCTCGTGGGGACCACGAGACCCTCGTGGGGATCTCCAGCCCCTCGTGGTGGTCACCAGCCCCTCGTGGGGACCTCCAGAGCTTTGTGGGGATCTCCAGCCCCACTTGGGGACCTCCAGCCCCTCTTGGGGACCACGAGACCCTCGTGGGGATCTCCAGCCCCTCGCGGTGGTCACCAGCCCCTCGTGGGGACCATGAGACCCTCGTGGGGACCGCCAGCCCCTCATGGTGGTCACCAGCCCCTCTTGGGGACCTCCAGAGCTTTGTGGGGATCTCCAGCCCCACTTGGGGACCACGAGACCCTCGTGGGGATCTCCAGCCCCTCGCGGTGGCCGCACTCCCCGGGCCGGGGCTGCCCCCGTCGGTGCCTGGGGGGCTCCGGGGCTGGCGGGGGACAGGGGACACCCCCCGGGACTGGGAGGGGCCCTGGAGCCCCCAAACCCGCGGGGCCGCGCCCCAAAACCCCCGCGAGGCCCCGGGCAAGGTGGCACAAAGGGGACAGGACGGGGAGGGCGGGCACTGGGACCAGTTACCGCCAGGAACTGGGACCAGTTCAGGACCGGACACTGGAACCCACCAGCTCCAGGCACTGGGACCAGTTGGAGCTGCAAACTGGGACCAGTTATCCCTGGGCACTGCACCAGACCCCCATTGGGCAGCACTGGTCCCAGTGCCTGGGGGTAACTGGTCCCAGTGCCCGGGACTGAATGTTCCCAGTATGGGCGCTGACTGGTCCCAGTACTGGCTCTAACTGGTTCCAGTGCCCAGGACTAACTGGTCCCAGTATCTGGCTCTAACTGGTCCCAGTGCCAAGAACTGACTAGTCCCAGTATGGGCACTGACTGGTCCCAGTACTGGCTCTATCTGGTCCCAGTACTAACTGGTCCCAGTACACAGTGCTGACTGGTCCCAGTGCCTGGCTCTGACTGGTTCCAGTATGGGCTCTGACTGGTCCCAGTACTGGCTCTATCTGGTCCCAGTGCCTGGCTCTGACTGGTCCCAGTACCCAACACTGACTGGTCCCAGTGCCCGGGACCGACTGGTGCCACAGGCAGGGGGTGGCGGGGGGGGATGGCGGCCCCCCCGAGTATGTTATTATTCTAATTATTCTAATTATTCTAATTATTTCCCGCTCTCGGGCTGTGCGTGACGTCTTAGGTCCCTTTTCCGTTGGTCCGTCCGTTGTTTTTGTCCCTCGTTCTGTCGCTCCGGGGAGACCCGGGGGTCCTGGGGGTCTGGGGGGTCCAGGGGGGGGGGGGGCCGAACTCAGCACTTGAACAGCAAAAATATAAAAAAGAAAGAATAAAAAAAAAATTAAAAAAAAAAAAGAATTAAAATGTTTTTTTAAAAAATAAGAGAAATAATCCGAGAGCTCCGAGGTTTCAGGCCGTGTCCCCACTGTCACCTTTGTCACCTCTGGGGGGGTGGGGGAAGGATCTGGGCTCTGGAAGGTTCCAGAGGGGACCCTGGGGGTGACAATGGGGACAGCCCTGGGGACAGAGGGGACAGGGGACACCCCACAGACCCAGGCTGGCACGGGGACAATGCCACCACTGCTGACCCCTGGGGACACCGGGCATGGGGACATGGGGGACATGGGGACATCGACATGGGGACATGGGGACATTGCCATGGGGACATGGGGACATTGCCATGGGGACACTCGGGGTCCTGGCACAGCCCCTGGCTGTAAAAGGGGATTTTTAATGGGGGATTTTTAATTTTTAATGGGGGATTTTAGGAGAGGATTTTAATGGGATTTTTAATGGGGGATTTTTAAAGAGGAGGATTTTAAGGGGGAATTTTTAATGGGGGAGGATTTTAAGGGGAGGTTTCAAAGGGGGATTTTAAGGGGGGAATTTAAAGGGGAATTCAAGGGGGGATTTTACGAGCGGCCCCAGGAGCCAGCCCGGGGCTGCTTTATGGAGCCTCATTAGGGGCTGCAGCTATGCCGGGAATGTCCCCGGCTAATTAGGGCTGAGGGGACAGGGAGGTGTCACTGGGGGGGGACACGGTGGGCAGCGACCCCCCAGTGTCCAAGCAGGGCCTGCACACAGGGACGTGGCTCCAGCAGGCCCTGCTGGGTTGGTGGCCCTGTGGCCACTGGCCATGTCCCCTCTGTCCCCACTGTCCACGTCCCCTCTGTCCCCAGCCTGGCCATGTCCCCTCTGTCCAGCCTGGCCGTGTCCCCTCTGTCCCCTCTGGCCGTGTCCCCTCTGTCCCCTCTGGCTGTGTCCCCTCTGTCCCTGTCCCCTCTGGCCTGGGGGCTCGGGCTCCGGGAGCCCCGCAGTGGCCCCTGGGGACAGCCCCAGTGCAGAGCGAGCCCGGGCTGGGCCCGAGGGGGCACCGGGGCCGTGCCAGGGCCAGGGGGCACTGGGGGCGCTTGGTTTTCATTTCTCCGCTCCGAGGACTCGAACAAGTGCTCACTTTTGTTCCTGTTCCCGTTCTCCAGCCCTGTTCCCGTTCCCTTTTTCCCGATCCTGGCCCTGTTCCCATTCCTATTCCCCATTCCCATCCCCATTCCACTTTCCTCATTCCCCTATTCCCATTCCCCGTTCCCATTCCCCTTTCCCCCTTCTCTTCTTCTCATTCCCATTCCCATTCCCCACTTTCCCCTTTCCCATTCCCCACTTTCCCCTTCCCCATTCCCCTTTTCCCGTTCCCATTTCCTTTCCCTTTTCCCCTTTCCCTTTCCCTCATTTTCTCCTTTCCCCTTTCCCCATTCCCCAACTCCCTTTCCCCTTTCCCCATTTCCTTTCCCATTCCCATTCACCTTTCCCCATTCCCATTCCCCTTTCCCCATTCCCCATTTCCCCTTTCCCCACTCCCCATTCCCTTTCCCCATTCCCCATTTTCCCCATTCCCATTCCCCTTTCCCCCATTCCCCTTTCCCCATTCCCATTCCCCATTTTCCCCTTTCCTCCTCTCCCCGCTCCCTTTCCCCATTCCCCATTTTCCCCATTCCCCATTTTCCCCATTCCATTTCCCCATTCCCCGTTCCCTCCTCTCCCCGCTCCCTTTCCCCATTCCCCATTTTCCCCATTCCCTCCTCTCCCCGCTCCCTTTCCCCATTCCCCATTTTCCCCATTCCCCATTTTCCCCATTCCCCATTTTCCCCATTCCCTCCTCTCCCCGCTGCCTTTCCCCATTCCCTTTCCCCATTTCCTTTCCCCATTCCCCATTTTCCCCATTTTCCCCTTTCCCCATTTTCCCCATTCCCCGTTCCCTCCCTCCGAGTACTCCTTTCCATGCCCCCATTTTCCCCATTTTCCCATTTTCCCCATGCACCCCCATCCCCATTCCCTCCTCTCCCCGCTGCCTTTCCCCATTCCCTTTCCCCTTTCCCCATTTTCCCCATTCCCCGTTCCCTCCTCTCCCCGCTGCCTCTCCCGTCAAGTTCCCCGTTGGTGGCGGGGCGGCCCCCTGACCTAGGCAATCGGCTAATGGGGACACAAATGTTCCCAGGGACATCCCTGCCCCCCGGCGACAGCGGCTCGCGGCCCGGCAGCGACATCGGCGCTAATGAACGCAATTAACGCAATTTTTTTTTTTTTTTTTTTTTTTTTTGGCTGCGCTCCACCCGCCTGGTCTGGGGCGGGCCACCCTGGGAGCGGCAAGGGCGCGGTGGGGGACCGGAGGACGGGATTCCTGGAAAACCTCGGGAAAACCGGGATTCAACACCGGGGATTCCTGGAAAACCTCGGGAAAACCGGGATTCAACAACGGGGATTCCTGGAAAACCTCGGGAAAACCGGGATTCCACACCGGGAATTCCTGGAAAACCGGGATTCCACACTGGGAATTCCTGGAAAACCTCGGGAAAACCGGGATTCCACACCGGGGATTCCTGGAAATCCTCGGGAAAACCGGGATTCCACAGGGAGGGGAGGAAACCGGGATTCCACACTGGGAATTCCTGGAAAACCTCGGGAAAACCGGGATTCAACACCGGGGATTCCTGGAAAACCTCGGGAAAATCTGGATTTAACACCGGGAATTCCTGAAAAATCTCGGGAAAACCTGGATAACACAAGGAAAACAGCAGGAATTCCCGGAAAACCTCGGGAATTCCTGGATAATCTCAAGAACACCTAGAAAGCCCCAGGAATTCTTGGAAAACCTGGATTTAACACCAGGAATTCCTGGAAAAGCTCAGGAATACTCCAGGAATGGAGGAATTCCCACAGTTCCAGCCCTGCATGCAAACCCTGGAAAACCTGGGATTTTTGGAAAGGAAGTTTTTTATTGGGAAACGTGGGGTGAGGGGCAGCGCCCGACCCGCTGGGAGGGAAAACCGGGAAAATAGAAAAACCGGGAATACAAAACCTGGGAAAAACTGGGGAAACGGGGATTCTGGGGATGGAAGGAGCATCCCGAATTTCCGAGGTTCCCGAGGGCGGAAAGGGAGAATTCCCAAAAAATAGAATCTCTCGGGCTGGGAATGGCCCCCGAATTCCGGGAATGGCCCCTGGGCCCCGCTGCTCCCATGGGCCCGGGATGAGATTCCCGAAATTCCAAACCTGGGAGCTCAAGTCTTCAACAGGGGGAAGGGTTCAGGCACGGCCCACCTGGAAATCCAAGAAATCCCTGAATTCCTGGGGGATTTCGGGGAAACTCCCAAAATCCCACAGGACTGGGATGCCACGATTCCCAGGAGCTGTTCCATAAATCACCCCAAAATCCCTGGAAAAGCAGCCCCAAATTCCTGGAAAAACGGCCCCAAAATCCCTGGAAAACGGCCCCAAAATCCCTGGGAAACGGCCCCAAAATCTCTGGGAAAAGAGCTCCAAAATCCCTGGAAAAAGAACCCCAAATCCCTGGAAAAATGGCTCCAAAATCCCCGGAAAAACAACCCCAAAATCCCTGGAGAAACACCCCCAAATCCATGGAAAAACACCCCAAATTCCTGAAAAACCACCCCCAAACCCATAGAAAACCCCAACATTTTGGGAATTGTGCCCAGGATTTGGGAATTCCCTCCCTTCCATTTTTTGGGAAAAAATCCAAAAATGGAGAAGCAAAATCCTCCAAGGAAAGGAGAATTCCCAGGGTGGGGCTGGAAATTCCACAGAAAACTGGGAATGAGGGAAAAGGGGATCCTGACCTGAGGAGAGGCCGGAGCAGCTCAGACGATCCCGAACCTTTCTGCCCTTTTCCGCTTCTTTGCCTGGATTTGGGAACGGCCAAAAAGAGAGAAAATTCCAGAAATCCATGGGGAGAATCCCAGGAAAGAGAGGGAGAGGGAGGGGGGTGGGAATGGGGAAATTTCTGATTTCTAATAGTGGGAAAATCCCGGGATTTGAGGGGTTTTCCTAGGAAAAGTGGCCCACAACACAGAGAATTCCAAACCCCGAATTCCTGGGGGAAAATGGTCCCAAATCCATGGAAAAACAGCCCCAAAATCCCAGAAAAGAGTCCTGAAATTCCTGGGGAAATGGCCTCAAATTCCTGAGAAGATGGTCCCAAATTCCTGGAAAAAACCAGCCCCAAATCCCTGGGAGGAAAGTTCCCAAATCCCTGGGAAAGGAGTCCCAAAATGCCCTGGAAATGCCCCCAGATCCATGGAAAATTCCCTCAAATCCCCGAGAAACGGCCCTAAATCCACGGAAAACATCCCCAAATCCTTGGATCTCTCAAGGGCTGGGAACTGGGAGGTGGTTTTGGGATGAGCCCAGGGATTCCCACCCCAAATCCTGGGAATTCCAACCCCCAAATCCCGGAATTCTGGCCCCAGATCCAGGGAATTCCCAGCCCCACCTCGGAATCCTCAGTGGCGCCGGCCCCGGTGACGATCCCGAACCTTTCCTTCCTCTTCTTCAGCTTCTCATCCTCCTCACTCTGGGATCGGGATGGTGGCAATGTCAGGAATGGATCCCTGGGATCCTCCCCATCCATTCAGGGCAGGGAAACGTTCCCGTTATCCCTGGGTGACCCAATTCCCAAAAACCCCAATTCCTAAAAACCAAATTCCCAAAAAACCCAAAATCCCCAAAAACTCCAATCCTAAAAAATTCCTAAAAAGAAAGAAAAAAAAAATTAAAAAAAAAAGAATCCCAAAATGTTTTTCCAAAAAATAAGAAACCCAATCCCCAAAAAAGCCCAATCCCCAAATCCCAAAATTCCCAAAAAACCCAACCCAGGGAAGGGTGGAGTCAACAGGGCTGGAAAATTTGGAATTTTGGGATAATCCCGGGGTGGGGAGAGTGCCCTGGTATTCCCAGAATTCCCAAAATTCCTGAAATTCCCAAAGTTCCCAAATCTCACCTTCTTGGAGAGGGAGGAGACGTTGAGGCCGAACCTCTGGGCCCTTTCCTTGAGCTTTTCCAGGTTTATCTGGGAAAAGGAAATTTGGGATTTGGGATCCTCGGGAAAATTCCAGAATAAATGGGGATTTTTAATTTTTTCAGCTCTGGGGGCTTTTCCAGAGAGGCCGATACTGGAAAAACTCCAGAGGTTTTTGGGGAATTTCAACCCAAAATTCCAGCCGGGATCCCAAAATTCCATGGGAATTCGCAAAATTCTGTGGGAATCCCTCAAAAATCCACCCTAATTCCCAAAATTCCACCCAAATTCCCATTGGAATTACCCAAATTCCACCCAAATTCCCTAAATCCCGTGGGAATCCCAGATTTCCTCACCGTGGGTTTGGAGTCTGCCGAGAGCCCTGTGAAAAAGAAGAAAATTCCCATCAGGAATTGGCCAAAATTCCCAGATTTCAGCCCAGAACTGGAATTTCCCAGGAATTCCAAGAAAATCCCAAGGCAGGATTTTTTGGGATGACAAATCCCAGGAAAATCCAGGATCATTTGGGGTGTTTTCCCTGGCCAAATCCTGAAATTCCCACTCCCAGGAAGGAGGGAAAAGGGGAATTTGCAATCCTGGGAATTCCCAGAATTCCCATTCGGGAATTCCCTCTCCTCACCTTTTGGGGGAGCCCCAGGCTAGCCGAACCTGTGGGAATGAAAAATGGGAATTAGGGGCTGGAATTTTGGGAATTAGGCTGGAATTTTGGGAATTAGGACTGGAATTGAGGGAATTAGGACTGGAATTGAGGGAATTGCCCAAATTCCACAATACCCCCAAAACTCCACAAAATCCCATAATTCTCCCATTCCAGGATGCTCCTGGAACATTCCAGGGATTTGGAACCCTCTGGGAATTCCAGCCCAGCCCCTCCCCTGACAAGGATCCCCCATTCCGAATTCCCCAAATTCCCAAATTCCTCCCCCAAAATTCCCAAATTCCTCCCCCAGAATTCCCAAATTCCCCCTCAAATTCTGAATTCCCCCCCAAATTCCCAAATTTCCATTCTCACCGTGCTGCCCTCGCTGCCTTTTTGCTCTCCCAGGCTCCCTGGGGACGTTGAACCTCTCGGCCCTTTTTCTGCATCCTCTGGGAAATGGGAAAAAAAAAGGAATTCTGGGGTGCCAGGGAAAACTGGGAATTTACAGTGGAAATTGGGATTTTCCAGCAAAAATTTGGGATTTTATGGGGAAATTTGGGATTTTTCAGCAAAACGCTGGGATGTTCCAGGGGATTTTACCTCCCATCTGGGAGATTTCTGAGGAAATTTTCACCACCTTCTTCTCCTGGATCCTGGAAAGAGTTTGGGAGAAGGGTCAGGGGATGCTCCAGAGGCTGCCCAGGAGGGTCTGGGATTCCCAAATTCCCTGATCCCCCTTTCCCAGCCCCTCGCCCCAGGTTTTTCTGGGAATTCTCCCCTCACCCATTTTCCCACTTCACGGGCGCCTCCTCCACCCCCATTTCCCCCCGGCTCCGGGCCTTGGGCTCCCTCCTCCTCCCCTTCCCCTGGAAACCCATCCCCATGGAAAATGAGGCCCGGGGACATTCATGGGAAACCCATCCCCATGGAAAATGGCCCAGGAAACCCTTCGGGAAACCAGGCGAAACCCATAAAATCCATGGAATTTTGGATAAACCTGGCTTAAAATCCACAGGAAATTCAAGATGGAGGGGAAGGATCCTGAAAAATCCTCCTTTCCCCATTCCCCATTTTCCACAATGAAACCTAGGAAAAATCCATTTCCCCATCCTGGAAACCCATTCCCCGATTCCCCATTTTCCCCGGGGGATTTTCCGGCCATAAGAAACTGGATTAACATCATTTTCCTATTTTGGAAAAATTCATGGAAACTCCCTCCCACTGGGATTCCCCATTCCCTTTTCGGAAAACCATTCCCCCTTCCACACCGGGGATTCCTGGAAAGCCTCGGGAAAACCGGGATTCCACACCGGGGATTCCTGGAAAACCTCGGGAAAACCGGGATTCCACACCGGGGATTCCTGGAAAACCGGGATTCCACACTGGGAATTCCTGGAAAGCCTCGGGAAAACCGAAAACTGGGATTCACACCGGAAAAAGAAAAGGATTCAAAAACGGGGGAAAACTCGGGGGATTCCACACGGGGATTCCTGAAAGCCTCGGGAAAACCGGGATTCCACACCGGGGATTCCTGGAAAAATTCCACACCGGGGATTCCTGAAACTCGGGAACGGGATTCACACCGGGATTCCTGGGAAAACTGGATTCCACACTGGGAATTCCTGGAAAGCCTCGGGAAAACCGGGATTCCACACCGGGGATTCCTGGAAATCTTCGGGAAAACCTGGATTCAACACCGGGGATTCCTGGAAAACCTCGGGAAAATCTGGATTTAACACCGGGAATTCCTGAAAAATCTCGGGAAAACCTGGATAACACAAGGAAAACAGCAGGAATTCCCGGAAAACCTCGGGAATTCCTGGATAATCTCAAGAACACCTAGAAAGCCCCAGGAATTCTTGGAAAACCTGGATTTAACACCAGGAATTCCTGGAAAAGCTCAGGAATACTCCAGGAATGGAGGGAATTCCCACAGTTCCAGCCCTGCATGCAAACCCCTGGAAAAACCTGGGATTTCCTTGGAAAAGGGAAGTTTTTTATTGGGAAACGTGGGGTGAGGGGCAGCGCCCGACCCTTCCGAGGGAAAAACCGGGAAAATAGAAAAAACCGGGAATACAAAACCTGGGAAAAACCGGGGGAAACGGGGGATTCTGGGGATGGGAAGGAGCATCCCGGGAATTTCCGAGGTTCCCGAGGGCGGAAAGGGAGAATTCCCAAAAAAATAGAATCTCTCGGGCTGGGAATGGCCCCGGAATTCCGGGAATGGCCCCGGCCCCGCTGCTCCCACGGCTCCGGGATGAGATTCCCGAAATTCCAAATCCTGGGAGCTCAAGTCTTCAACAGGGGAAGGGTTCAGGCACGGCCCACCTGGAAATCCAAGAAATCCCTGGAATTCCTGCTTGGATTTCATGGGAAACTCCCAAAAATCCCACAGGACTGGGATGCCACGATTCCCAGGGGAGCTGTTCCATAAATCACCCCAAAATCCCTGGAAAAGCAGCCCCAAATTCCTGGAAAAACGGCCCCAAATTCCTGGAAAAATGGCCCCAAAATCCCTGGGAAACGGCCCCAAAATCCCTGGGAAAAGAGCTCCAAAATCCCTGGAAAAAGAACCCCAAAATCCCTGGAAAAATGGCTCCAAAATCCCTGGAAAAACAACCCCAAAATCCCTGGAGAAACACCCCCAAATCCATGGAAAAACACCCCAAATTCCTGAAAAACCACCCCCAAACCCATAGAAAACCCCAACATTTTGGGAATTGTGCCCAGGATTTGGGAATTCCCTCCCTTCCATTTTTTGGGAAAAAAATCCAAAAATGGAGAAGCAAAATCCTCCAAGGAAAGGAGAATTCCCAGGGTGGGGCTGGGAATTCCACAGAAAATTGGGAATGAGGGAAAAGGGGATCCTGACCTGAGGAAAGGCCGGAGCAGCTCAGACGATCCCGAACCTTTCTGCCCTTTTCCGCTTCTTTGCCTGGATTTGGGAAAGGCCAAAAAGAGAGAAAATTCCAGAAATCCATGGGGAGAATCCCAGGAAAGAGAGGGAGAGGGAGAGGGGTGGGAATGAGGAAATTTCTGATTTCTAATAGTGAGAAAATCCCGGGATTTGAGGGGTTTTCCTAGGAAAAGTGGCCCAAACCACAGAGAATTCCAAACCCCGAATTCCTGGGGGAAAATGGTCCCAAATCCATGGAAAAACAGCCCCAAAATCCCAGAAAACAGTCCTGAAATTCCTGGGAAAATGACCTCAAATTCCTGAGAAGACGGTCCCAAATTCCTGGAAAAAACCAGCCCCAAATCCCTGGGAGGAAAGTTCCCAAATCCCTGGGAAAGGAGTCCCAAAATGCCCTGGAAATGTCCCCAGATCCATGGAAAATTCCCTCAAATCCCTGAGAAACGGCCCTAAATCCACGGAAAACATCCCCAAATCCTTGGATCTCTCAAGGGCTGGGAACTGGGAGGTGGTTTTGGGATGAGCCCAGGGATTCCCACCCCAAATCCTGGGAATTCCAACCCCCAAATCCCGGAATTCTGGCCCCAGATCCAGGGAATTCCCAGCCCCACCTCGGAATCCTCAGTGGCGCCGGCCCCGGTGACGATCCCGAACCTTTCCTTCCTCTTCTTCAGCTTCTCATCCTCCTCACTCTGGGATCGGGGATGGTGGCAATGTCAGGAATGGATCCCTGGGATCCCTCCCGATCCCATTCCAGGGCAGGGAAACGTTCCCGTTATCCCTGGGTGACCCAATTCCCAAAAACCCCAATTCCTAAAAACCAAATTCCCAAAAAACCCAAAATCCCCAAAAACTCCAATCCCTAAAAACCCAATTCCCAAAACCCCAATTCCCCAAATAAACCCAATCCCCAAAAAAGCCCAATCCCCAAATCCCAAAATTCCCAAAAAACCCAACCCAGGGAAGGGTGGAGTCAACAGGGCTGGAAAATTTGGAATTTTGGGATAATCCCGGGGTGGGGAGAGTGCCCTGGCATTCCCAGAATTCCCCAAATTCCTGAAATTCCCAAAATCCCCAAATCTCACCTTCTTGGAGAGGGAGGAGACGTTGAGGCCGAACCTCTGGGCCCTTTCCTTGAGCTTTTCCAGGTTTATCTGGGAAAAGGAAATTTGGGATTTGGGATCCTCAGGAAAATTCCAGAATAAATTTCCCAAAATTTTTCAGCTCTGGGGGCTTTTCCAGAGAGGCTGATACTGGAAAAACTCCAGAGGTTTTTGGGGAATTTCAACCCAAAATTCCAGCTGGGATCCCAAAATTCCATGGGAATTCGCAAAATTCTGTGGGAATCCCTCAAAAATCCACCCTAGTTCCCCAAATTCCACCCAAATTCCACTCAAATTTCCTAAATTCCCTAAATTCCATGGGAGTCCCAGATTTCCTCACCGTGGGTTTGGAGTCTGCCGAGAGCCCTGGGAAAAAGAAAAAAATTCCCATCAGGAATTGGCCAAAATTCCCAGATTTCAGCCCAGAACTGGAAATTCCCAGGAATTCCAAGAAAATCCCAAGGCAGGATTTTTTGGGATGACAAATCCCAGGAAAATCCAGGATCATTTGGGGTCTTTTCCCACCAAATCCTGAAATTCCCACTCCCAGGAAGGAGGGAAAAGGGGAATTTGCAATCCTGGGGAATTCCCAGAATTCCCATTCCGGGAATTCCCTCTCCTCACCTTTTGTGGGAATTGTGGCTAAGCCGAACCTGTGGGAATGAAAAAAATGGGAATTAGGGCTGGAATTTTGGGAATTAGGGCTGGAATTTTGGGAATTAGGACTGGAATTGAGGGAATTAGGACTGGAATTGAGGGAATTAAAGCAAATTCCACAATACCCCCCAAAAAACTCCACAAAATCCCATAATTCTCCCATTCCAGGATGCTCCTGGAACATTCCAGGGATTTGGAACCCTCTGGGAATTCCAGCCCAGCCCCTCCCCTGACAAGGATCCCACCGAGAATTCCCGAATTCCCCCCCAGAATTCCCAAATTCCTCCCCCAGAATTCCCAAATTCCCCCTCAGAATTCCCGATTCCCCCAGAATTCCCAAATTTCCGCGCTCACCGTGCTGCCCTCGCTGCCTTTTTGCTCTCCAGGCTGACGGGGACGTTGAACCTCTCGGCCCTTTTCTGCATCCTCTGGGAAATGGGAAAAACAAAAAAGGAATTCTGGGAATTGCCAGGGGAAAACTGGGAATTTACAGCGGGAAATTGGGATTTTCCAGCAAAAATTTGGGATTTTATGGGGAAATTTGGGATTTTCCAGCAAAACGCTGGGATGTTCCAGGGGATTTTACCTCCATCTGGGAGATTTCTGAGGAAATTTTCACCACCTTCTTCTCCTGGATCCTGGAAAGAGTTTGGGAGGAGGGTCAGGGATGCTCCAGAGGCTGCTCCAGGAGGGGTCTGGGATTCCCAAATTCCCCTGATCCCCCTTTCCCAGCCCCTCGCTCCCAGGTTTTTCTGGGAATTCTCCTCACACGTCGGGCGACTTCACCGGCGCCTCCTCCACCTTCACGGGCGGCTCCGGCGCCTTGGGCTCCTCCTCCTGCAAATCCATGGAAAACCCATGGAAAACATGGAAAATCCACAGGAAATTCATGGGAAACCCATGAGAAATCCATGGAAAATCCACAGGAAACCCATGGGAAATCCAGGCGAAACCCATAAAATCCATGGGAAATTCAAGATAAACCCATAAAATCCACAGGAAATTCAAGATAAACCCATAAAATCCATGGAAAATCCATGGAAAACCCAAGGGAAATCCATGGGAAATCCATAAAGCCAGGGAGAAATCCATGGAAAATCCATGGGAAACTCATGGAAAATCCATGGGAAACCCATCCATAAGGAACCCATAACATCTATGCAAAATTCATGGAAAATCCATAAAATCCATACAAAATCCATAGGAAATTCAAGGAAAATTCACAAAATCCATGGAAAATCCACAGGAAATCCATAAAAAACCCATAAAATCCATGGGTAACCCAGGAAAAACTCATAAAACTCATGAGAAACCCATGGGAAATTCAGGGAAGGTTCACAAAATCTACGGAAAATCCACAGGAAACTAATGGAAAACCTACAGGAAATTCGGGAAATCAAACATGCACGGAAAACCATGGGATCCCAAATCCCCAAGGAAAAATGATTTCCCCATCCCAGCATTCCCAGGGGATCTGGGATCCCAAATTCCCAGGATCTGGAGCGTCCCGGGCACCCAATCCAACGGATTTAGCCCCAAAAAAAGATGGGGAAATGTGAAAATTATTTAAATTCTGGAACGCCGCCTCATTCCCACCCCAAACCCCCAGGAAACTGGGGTGGTCCCAAAAATGCGCACCTCAATCTCCTCTCCCAGCACGTCCTCCTCGTTGGGCTCCTCCTCGGCTGGGAAAGTAAAGCAGGGAAAGGTCAGAGTGACAAAATTCTTTGGGAATGGCAGGAAAACGAGGATTTTGTTGGGGAACGGGGGTGGAAATTCCAGGCTTTGGAATTCCGGGGGGTTTTGGGGAGCACCCACCATGCTCCTCCAGGTAGGCCTGCAGCCGGTGGATCAGGTCCTGCTTGTTGCCTTTGGCTTCCAGCCCCCGCGCCAGGCACTCCTGCTTCAGCTCGGCCAGCTGGGACGGACGGGGGCTTCCTCAGGACCCCCACCCAGGACCCCCAGATCCCACCCAGGACCCCCACCCAGCACCCCCAGATCCCACCCAGGACCCCCACCCAGCACCTCCACCCAGGACCCCCAGACCCCCCTCAGGACCCCCACCCAGGACCCCCAGACCCCCCTCAGGACCCCCACCCAGCACCCCCAGATCCCACCCAGGACCCCCACCCAGCACCCCCAGATCCCACCCAGGACCCCCAGATCCCACCCAGGACCCCCACCCAGGACCCCCACCCAGCACCCCCAGATCCCCCTCAGGACCCCCAGATCCCACCCAGGACCCCCAGATCCCCCCAGGACCCCCACCCAGGACCCCCACCCAGGACCCCCCAGATCCCCTCAGGACCCTGAGATCCCCAGGACCCCCACCCCCACCCCCAGATCCCCCCCCAGACCCTGAGCCCCTCCAGCCCTCCCCCTCAGGATCCCCCAGATCCCCCTCAGGACTCCCCTCAGAGCCCCCCAGGACCCCTCCCATCCCCCCTGAGACCCCCCAGGACCCCCCCCCAGGACCCCCCCAGGGACCCTCAGAGCTCCCTCAGGGATCCCCAGATCCCCTCAGGACCCCCACCCAGGAGCCCCTCAGAGCCCCCCGGGACCCTCTCAGACCCTCAGAGCCCCCTCAAGACCCCCTCCAAGCTCCTTCAGATCCCTCTCAGGACCTCTCAGGGCCCCCTCAGGACCCCTCAGACCCTCCAGAGCCCCCTCAGACCCTCAGGACCCCCTCAGGTCTCCCTCAGAGCCCCCTCTAGACCCCTCCAGGGCCCCCTCAGACCCTCAGAGACCCTCAGGGACCCCCCCAGAGCCCCCGTCCCGTTTCCCGCCGTTCCCCCGCGCGCTCCCTCAGTCCCCGCCGCTGTCCCCGCTGTCCCCCCGGGGCTGTCCCGGTCGCCGGGCTCTGTCCCCGCTGTCCCCGCGGTTCCCCGGCCCCGTTCCCGCTCCCTGCAGCACCTTCAGCTTGTGCAGCTCCACCGGCTCCGCCGCCATCTTGTCACCCCCGCGCCGGCCCCGCATCTCACGCCGCCCCGGCCAATCAGCGCCGCGCGTCCTCCGCCGCCCCGCCCTAATCCGCCGCTCGTTATTGGTCAGCGCTGCCAGTAGCACCCGCTGGTGATTGGCCTGTCGGGCGCTGGGGGGCGGGGCGATATTGACTGGCGTGCAGGTGAACCAATGGAAATAAGAAGATGATGAGCGGCGGCCAATGGAAAGAGAGGGCGGGAAACGCGGACTTCCGGGAGGTGTGGCCGGGACCGAAGCGGGGTCATTGAGGGACTCGGGTGTAACTAATTATTTTTAGTTATCTCGCTTCATTAAACTATTAATATTCCTAAATAGAGTTAGATTTCATTATTTAACTCTTTGAGTCTCCAGGACAACCCCTGTTTCCCATAGCTCCCGTGCCACAACCCCCCTTTATTAATCATTAAAATAACCTAAACGATTTAAAGAATTAAGCTAATTTGAATAATTTAAATAATCTCATTTATGGAGATGGCAGCCGCCATAATAAGTGTGGCGACCGCCATGATGGATTGAGGCCGCCAGGATGGGAGTGGCCGCTTCTCCGTCAGGCCCGGCCGTGTCTCCCGGACTAACCGGACACGCCCCCACCCCACGGGTCCGTCCCGGCCGCTCCGAACCCGCCACAACCCCGGTAACGGCGCCGGAAGCGCCCCCAGCGAGGCCCTGCCCACACTCAAGATGGCGCCGCCCTCTGAGGCCTCCAACATGGCGGCACCCACAGCGGCGCCGTCAGTGACGTCATTCTCTCTCCGGTGCCGGACGGAAGTAGCGCGTCCGGGCACGGGGGGGCGCCTTGAGGACCCCCAAATCAACCCCTATTTCCACCCCCCTTTTTTATTTTTAAAACAAAAACCACCACTCGATTTTCTTTAAAAAACCCGAAAAAAAGAAAAAAAAATAGATTTTTTTATTCCAAGCCCTTTTTTTTGGGGGGGGGGTGGGGTCTCCTCAGCGCGGCAGCGGCCGCCGCCCCTTCTTCCTCCTCTTGTGCTTCGTGTCCCCCCTGGGGGGGCCCCCCTGGGGCTGGGGGGGTCCCTGGGGGGGTCCCGCAGCCCCGGGGGGGGCGGGGAAAGCCCCCCCGGCCTCCGGGCCCGCAGTGCCCTGGAAAACGCGGGCCAGGAAATCCTGGAGGTCAGCGGGGGACGGGGGGCTGCCCTTGGGGGGGGCCCTGGGGGGAGAGAAAAAAGGGGTTGGGGCACGGCTGGATGTACTGGGCACAGCTGGGCACAGCTGGATGTACCTGGGCACACCTGGGTACTGCCTGGGCACACCTGGATGTACCTGGACACCCTCTGGGCACACCTGGATACTGCCTGGGCACACCTGGATGTACCTGGACATTCCCTGAACGCACCTGGGCACACCTGGACATTCCCTGGACACTCGTGGATGTACCTGGGCACACCTGGGCATTGCCTGGACAACCCCTGGGCACACCTGAATACACCTGGGCACCCTGTAGACACCCTCTGGGCACACCTGGGCACTGCCTGGGCACACCTGGACATTCCCTGGACACACCTGGGCACACCTGGACACCTTTGGAACCTCCTCCCCAAGCACTGACCACTGGCATCCAGACCCTGGACACTCCTGGCCACTCCCAGACACTCGAGGTCACCCCTAGGGACACCCCAGGACACCCCAGGACACCCCTGGGGACACCCCAGGACACCCCCAGCACTGACCGCTGGCGTCCGGCCGGCGTGGCTGTCCTGGCGCCGAAGGACAGGTGGTAGGGGACACGGTGGCTGTCCGGGGAGATGGCCACGCGCTGGCAGCCCGCCCACTCTGGGGACACACAGGGGACACTCGGTCATGGTGGCACCAGAGAGACCCCTGGGGATGGTCGTGGTGTCCCCAAGAGTGACTTGGTCACGGTGTCCCCAGAGACCCCTGGGATGGTGACATGAGGGACACCCAGGGCCGGTCATGGTGTCCCGTGGCCATGGTGACCCCAGGAACCCCCTGGGATCTGTCACCCCCCGTTCCGTGTGTGTCACCCCCAGTCTCCGTGGCTGCGCCCCCCCCGCCCAGGTGTCCCCTGCCGGGTGTCCCCTCACCGGTGACGTCGTAGATGTGGCCGTCCATGCGGGCCAGGTAGGTGACCTTGAGGCCCATCAGGCTGGACTCTGCCCACAGGTCACCCTCCTCGGCCGCGTGCCACCCCCCGCACGGGCCACACCAGCGGCCACCACGCGGGTCCCTGTCCAGCTGGAACCGCCTGCGGGGACATTGGGGACATTGGGGACATATGGGGACACTGGGGACACCCCCAGGGCACAGCACAGGGGTCCCTGTCCAGCTGGAACCGCCTGCGGGGACATTGGGGACACTGTGACACCCCCAGGACACAATGTCCCCCCCAGTGCTGTCCCTGCTGTCTTCACTGCCCCCACCATCCCAGGTGTCCCCACAGTGTCCCCGCTGTCCCCATTGTCCCCACCTGTGGCGTCCCCCGCAGCGGGTGCAGCCCATGGCGTCCATGGCGTCCCTGAGCTCCTCCTGCAGCCGGCCCAGGAACGCGCCCAGCGCCCGCGCCAGCTCCCCCTGCGCCAGCTGCTTCCTGCCACCCAAAAAAGGGGAATTAACACCAAAATATGGGAATTGGAACCCAAAATACGGGATGGGCACCCCGAAAAATGGGATTTATAACCCAAAATTTGGGATTTATACAAAAAAAATGGGAATGACAGCCCCAAAAATGAACCCAGTTCCCATGCCAGCTCCCCCTGCGCCAGCTGCTTCCTGGGACCCAAAAAATGGGAATTAACACCCAAAATATGGGACTGGAACCCAAAATATGGGATGGGCAACCCGAAACCTGGGGTTCCCACCCCAAAATATGGGATTCCCACCCCAAAATTTGGGATTTGTGCCCCAAAATTGAGGATTTCACCCCAAACTCACGCCTGGTACTCGCGCCTGCCTCTCGGGGATGCTCACCCGCTCCCAGCCCGCCCAAAAACCAGGATTCCCACCCCAAAACCCGAGATTTACTCCCCAAAATATGGGATTTATACCCCAAAATATGAAATTTCCACCCCAAAATTGGGGATTTCACCCCAAACTCACGCCTGGTACTCGCGCCGCCTCTCGGGGCTGCTCACCCGCTCCCAGCCCGCCCGCAGCACCTTGAACGCCGCCTCCGCCCGGGGGTCGCGGCTTTTGTCGGGGTGCACCTGCCGAGACACGGCGCTCAGCGTCCCCACGACGTCCCCAGAGTGTCCCCAGCCCCCCGGGGGATGTCCCCAGCACCCACCAGCACCGCCAGCCTCCGGTACGCCCGCCGCAGCTCGGTGTCCGTGGCCGTGGGCTCCACGCCGAGCACCCGGAACGGGTCCAGCTCCTCCTCGGCCACCTCGGCCATTGTCACCAAACGTGTCACCTCCTCCTCGCTGTCACCAGCGCCGTGGCTCGCCCGCCGCCGGAACCGCTCGCCCAGCAGCTCCCGGGAGCGGCGGAGCCCCGCGGAGGCGCCGCGCAGGAAGGAGCGGAGGAGGAGGAGGAGGAGGAAGAGCAGCGCCAGGAGAGCCCCGAGCAGGCGCAGGCAGAGCGCGACCCCCGCCCGGGCCGCCCGGTGTCCCCTCCCGGCGCTGTCGCCGCGGCCGTCGTGGTGGCGCCGTCGCCGGGGGTCGCCGGGGTCCTCCGGGGGGCGGCGGTGGCGGCAGCCGAGGCCGCACGGGAGGTCCCGGGAGGGGCTCGGGGGAGCGGCCGGGGGGCACCGGCAGCCGCAGCGACCCCCGGGGCTGGGGACACTGCCGGGGGTGGGGACATCCCTGGGCTTGGGGACATCCTCGGGGCTGGGGACACTCCCGGAGGTGGGGACACTCCTGGGCGTGCCGGGTTTGGGGACACTGCCGGGGCTGGGGACAGTCCTGGATTTGGGGACACCCCCAGGAGCGGGGACATCCTCAGGGTTGGGGACACTCCTGGAGCTGGGGACACTCCTGGGGCTGGGGACACTGCCGGGGCTGGGGACACCCTCAGGGATGGGGACACTGCCAGGACCGAGCACAGTCCCAGAGTTGGGGACACCCCCGGGGTTGGTGACACCCTCAGGGCTGGGGACACTCCAGGGGTCGGGGACACTGCCAGGACTGGGGACAGTCCCCGTGCTGGGGACACCCTCAGGTTTGGGGACACTCCCGGATCTGGGGACACCCTCAGGGACACCCCCGGGACCGAGGACAGCAGTGTCGCGCTCTCCGCTCTCGTCCTCGTCGCCCCCCGTGCCGGTGCCGGTGCCGGTGGTGCCGGTGGCACCGCGGGGGCGGCCGCAGGTCCCGTTCCAGGCGGCGCTGGAGCCCCCGCCGGGCCCGCTGCCCCCGGGCGCCGCCTCCCGGTACCGGGGCCGCTCCATCGCTCCGGGCTTAGGTCACGGCCATCCCTGGGACAGGGGGGGACAGCGGGGTCAGCACCGGGAACCGGCACCGGACACCGCGGAGAGCCCCGGAGGGAGCCCCAGAACGGCACCGGGACCCCCGAACCGAGCCCCGGGACCCCCAGAATGGCCCCAGGACACCCGAACCGAGCCCCGGGGCCCCCAGAATGGCCCCGGGACACCCGAACCGAGCCCCGGGAGCCCAGAACCGGCCTCAGGACCCCTGAACCGGCCCCGGGACCCCCGGACGCTCGGAGCCCCGGTACCGGGGGGGTTCGCGATCCACCACGCCGGTACCGGGAGGGTTCGGGGCTGGGTTCGGGGGTGGTTCCGGGGGGTTCGAGGGTGGTTTTGGGGGGTTCGGGACTCACCACGCCGGTATCGGGAGTGGTTCCGGGGGGTTCTGGACTCACCACGCCGGTACCGGGGTGGTTTCGGGGGTGGTTCCGGGAGGGTTCGAGGTTGGTTTCGGGGTGTTCGGGACTCACCACGCCGGTACCGGGGGGGGGGTCGCGCCGCCGCCCCCCCCCGGGTCCCCTCACGGCCGCACTTCCGCTTTCCGCCCGCCGCCGCTCTGGCCGCGCCCACTTCCGGGGTGGGGCAGCACGCGCGAGGGGCGCGCGGCGCACTCCTTAAAAGGCAATGGCCACGCCCCCTCGCCAGCATGAGCCAGTCCATAAATGGACAGACCACACCCCTTAAAGATGGTGAACATCCTTTAAATTTGCATAGCCACGCACCTTATTTGGCTAGAGGCACGCCCCTTAAAGGGGCAACGCTTCTTAAAGGGGCAACGCCGCCGTCGCATTACCGCGGTGTGGCCCAGTGCTCCCAGTGCCCCCTCCCAGTGCCCACCAGTGCTCCCAGCTCTTCCTCCCAGTTCTCCCAGTACCCACCAGTGCCCCAAGTGCCCCCTCCCATTGCCTCCTCCCAGCTCTCCCAGTCTGGGCTTTCTCCTGCCCCCCCCCGCCTCAATCCAACCCCTCCGGACTCCCCAGACCCCCCGGATCCCCCCAAGGACCCCGACCCCCGCTCGGTCTCTGCTCTTTTATTCCTCCAGCTCTGAAAAACGAAAGCAAAAAAAGACAAAAAAGAGAAAATTTGGGGAGGGGGCGGCGACACAGAGAGGGGGGAGGGGCACGGGGGGAGGGGGGCACGGCCCCGTTTTTGTGGTTTTTCACCCCAGTTTGAAATCCCATTAAAAAGAGGGAGAGAAGTTGGGATGAAGGACACGGGAAGAAAAAAAAAAATGGAATAAAATTAAGGAAAACAGGGAAAAAATTAAATGAAATGGGAAAAAAAAAGAAAAAATCAAAAACTGAAAATGAAAAGCCAAAGAAAATAAAAAGAAACAAAACCAAAAAAAAAAAAAAAACACAAAATAAAAGAAACAAAAATAAATTAGTAAAATAAAATAATAAAATAAAATTAACAACCCAAAATAAAAATAAAACAAAATAAAACTTAAAATAACAAAAAAAAAAAAAAAAAAAAGAAAATTAAAATAAAGGAAAAAAAAATCAATCAAACCAACCAAAAAATCAAGAAAAATAACATAAGATAGAACAAAGTAAAACAATAAATGGAATAAAATTAAAATAAAACAAAGTAAAGTAACACAAAATTAGAGAAAATAAAATGAAGTAAAACAAAAGAGAGTAAAACAAACGAAGTAAAACAAAATCAAATCAAATCAAATAAAACAAAATAAAGTAAAATGAAATAAAGTGAAATGAAATGAAATCAAAATCAAATAAAATAAAATAAAATAAAGTAAAATGAAGTAAAATAAAAAACAAAATAAAAATAAAATGAAATAAAACAAAATCAAACAAATAAAGTAAAATAAAATAAAATAAAATAAAACAAAAATAAAACAAAGTAAAACAAAGTAAAACAAAGTAAAACAAAGTAAAACAAAGTAAAATAGAATTAAATAAAGTTAAATAAAATAGAACCAAACCAAACCAAAATAAAATAAAATAAAATGAAACAAAATGGAACAAAATAAAGAAAATTAAAGTAAAATAAAACAAAAATACAAGAAATTTAATTTAATTTAATTAAAACAAAACAAAATAAAAACAAAATAAAAAGAAAACAAAACAAAAACAAAATTAAAAATTAAAATAAAATGAAGCCGAAATAAACCGAAGAAAACCCGAACATAAAATCAGAACTGAATGGAAGACCCCGTTAGAAACGCGCGCCCCCGCAGCCCAGCCCGCGAGCATTACGAGTCCAGCTCGAGCGCCCTGAGTTCCTCCTCCAGCGCCCGCCGCCGGGCCAGCTTGTCCAGCTGCTCGCGGCTGGGCTGGGCCAGCGCGCCGCGCTCCAGCCGCAGCTGCAGCTCCTGCACCTGCCGCAGCTTCTTCCGCAGGCTCTTGATGCGCCGGCCGCGCTCCGCGCTGCCGGGGCTGGGCGCCCGCCCGCGGGCAGCCCGGGCAGCCCCCGGCCCCTGGCGCCCCCGGGGCCCGGCCCCGGGCGCCCCGGGCCCCCTCCTCCACAATTCCTGCCCGAATTATCATTGCCAGAACTATTCCCCAGGTTACCCCCTAAATTATTCCCGGGATTACTCCTCATATTACCCCCTAAATTACTCCCCAAATTACTGCCCGAATTATTCCCTGATTTAAGGCCGGGATTTTCGCCAGAATTCGCTGAATTCTTCCCCGAATCTGCTGAATTCTTGCTTGAATTCTTCCCAGAATCTGCGGAATTTTTCACCGAATTGTTGCTCAAATTCTTCCCCGAATCTGCTGAATTTTTCCCGGAATTCTTGCCGGAATTCCCGGCGTTTTCCACGTTTTTCTCCCCTCCCGCTGTCCCTCCTCCTCCATTGTCGCTGTCTCCTCCCAGCCCCATTTTTTCCAGCTCCTGGCTCAGTCCGTCCCCGTGGTTTTCCCGATCTTTTTCCTGCTGCTGTTTCCTTTTCTCTTTGCGTTTGAGGTTCCTGCGGGCGCTCTTGGACAAGGCTGGGGAGGGGTCGCAGCCCCCCTCGGGCCTCCCGGGGGTCCCTCGGCCCGGTGGGGAAGGGGCGGCCTCGGGGCTCAAACCCGGCGGCAGTTCAGGTTTGCTCCGGAAGAATTTCACGTATTTGTTCTCGTAGCTGCAGGGGAGAGGGGGATATAAAAATAAAATAAATAAATAAATAAATATAAATAATAAAAATAAATAAAAAGGGTCTGGGGGTTTTGGGGAGGGGGCATGGAGGGGTCTGGGGGGGTCCTGGAGGGGTTTGGGGGCACAGGAGGGTCTTTGGGGGTCCAGGAAGGGATTTCAAGGGTTTGGGGGACACAAGAGGGGTCTGGGGACCCAGGGAGGACCCAAAGCCAGGCCTGGGTGGGACCTGACCCCTCCCCACACCCTGGGGACCCTCCAGGACCCCCTGGGACCCCTCCCCACACCCTGGGGACCCCCCAGGTACCCCCTGGGACCCGGGCACCTCCCCCTGGGCCCAGCCAGGCCCTCCTTGACCCTGGGGACCCCTGGTACCCCCTCCAGGTCCCTGGGTCCGGGCCCTCCGTGAGGGGATGTACCTGCCTGGGGACAGCGTGGGGACACCATGGGGACAGGGCGGGGACAGCTGGGGACAGCTGGGGACACCATGGGGACAGGGCGGGGACACCGTGGGGACACCATGGGGACAGCTGGGGACACTGTGGGGACATGGTGGGGACAGCACGGGGACAGCTCAGGGACAAGAGACACGGGCACACCATGGGCACACCATGGGGACACAGCCACGGGGACACCCTGGGGACACTCTGGGGACAGGGGGACATCATGGGGACACCTCCACAGACACGGGGACACCATGGGGACACCCTGGAGCACGCTGGGGACATTCCGGGACACCCCCAGAGCCACCCCAGGGACCCTGGGACAGCCCCCAAACCCAGCCCGCCCTCACAGGGACCCCAGACCCCTCACAGGGATCTCCAGGACCCCTCCCCAAATACCCAGGGACCCCCCCAGGCCCCTCACGGGGGTCCCAAGACCCCAAACCCCTCACGGACCCCAAACCTCTCACGGACCCCTCCCCAAAACCCTCACAGGGACCTCCAAGGTTCCCCTCAAAGACCCCAACGCCCCCTCCCCCAAACTCTGGTTACCCCCAGGCCCCTCACGGGGGTCCCGGGACCCCCCTCAAATCCAACCCCCCTCAAAGACCCCAACACCTTCCCGGGGACCCCAAACCCCTCACGGACCCCTCCCCAAAACCCTCGCCCCCGTCTCCCTCCCTTCACGGGGTCTCAGGACCCCCCTCAAATCCAACTCCCCATCGGGGGTCCCGGACCCCTCCCCAAAACCCTCGCCCCCCTCCCTCCTCAGGCCCCTCACGGGGGTCCCGCTCCCCCCAAACCGCCTTTAGGCCCTCCCCGACCCCGGGACCCCCGCCCGGAAACCCCCGAACCCCGCACAGACCCCTCCTCAAATCCCCCGCCCCCCCTCAGGCCCCTCACGGGGGTCGCGCCGCCCCCACCCCCTCCTTTAGGCCCCTCCCGCCCCCGGGAGCCCCGCGCGGGTTTGGGGGGGGTCCCGGAGCCCCCCCAGGGCGCGGGGCCCCCCCGCGCTCACCGGTCTCGTCCGTCACATAGGGCGTCGCCATCTTTGCGCGCGCGCCGCGGGGCCGCCCCGGAAGTGACGCAAAGGCGGCGGCGGCGGCGTCGCGGCGGCATCGGGGGCGTGGCTCTAAAATGGAGGCGTGGCCAACGCGGAGGCGTGGCCAAATGTAGAATATGGCGATTAGAAGGCGGGGCTAAACGCGGAAATTAGCTACATTCGTATGGTAATTATGGGGCGTGGCAATATATAGGTATGTAAATCAGGGGCGGGGGTGTGTGATATGAAAATGGTATGGAAATTACATGGAAATTAAGGGGCATTGTCGATTGTTTAACTAGGAAACTTGGCCACTAGTAGTTGAGGGGGCATGACCATTGGTGGATATGGAAATTAGAGGGTGTGTCCAAATTTCATGAAGTGACATTTAATTAGTATGCAAACTAGACGGTGTGGTCATTTGTTGATATGGAAATCATGGGGCGTGGCCAACATGGAGGCGTGGAAAAGTGTGGGATATGGAAATTAGAGGGCAGGGCTTACAGCAGAAATGAGCTTCATTCATATGGTAATTAGAGGGCGTGGTTATAGATCAGTATGGAAATCAATGGGTGGGACCATGTATTATATTTAAATAATATGGAAATTAAGGGGGGTGGTCATTTGTTAAAACAGAATTGGGGTGTATTTGAGGGGGCGTGGCCATTGGTGGTTATGGAAATTAGAGGGCGTGGCCAAAACAGGATATGACCTTTATTTACTTTGTAAGCTAGGGGTGTGGTCACTTGATATGCAAACTAGTGGAGAATATATTTAAATAATATGGAAATTAAGGGGTGTGGCCACTGCTATGAAAATTGGGAGCATGGCCAAAATGCTGAAATTGACTTTAATTGATATGGAAATTAGGGGGCGTGGTCATTTATTAGAATGAAATTACATGGTCCAAATTTATGTATGCACTATGCAAATTAGTGGGCATGGCCAAAAGCAAACGGCCTTTGCTATGGGACATGGGGGCATGGCCATTAATAGATATGGAGATTGGAGGGCGTGGTCAAGGAGGCAGGAGCTTAATTAATATTAAAATTGGGGGTGTAATCATTTGTTTATATGGAAATTAGGGGGTGTGGCCATTACTTGTGTAAAAATGTGGGTGTGGTCACTTCATGGGCACGGTCATTAACAAATATGGAATGTAGGAGGCGTGGTCTACTGATTTGTTTATTGTATGTAAATTAATGGGCATGATCATTGGCTTATATGGGAAATGTGGGTGTGGTCATTAAAAATCAGGAAATTGGAGGATTTGGTCAAATAGATCTTTAATTAATATGTAAATTAGGGGGTGTGGTTGCTGGTTTTGGGGCGGGGGTCCATAGATGGAGCAGCCCTGGAGGAGGGGGCTCGGGGCCCCCCCAGGATCCCCCAAAATTCCCTCTTGGGACCCTCCAAGCCCCCCCAAAATCCACTCAGGATAACCCCAGACCCCCCAAAACCCACCCAAATCCCCCCAACACCCTCCTGGATCCCCTCAGAGCCCCCCAAACCCACCCCAAACCCCCCTGGATCTTCTGAGAGCCCCCCAAACCCACCCAAATTCCCCCAAACCCCCCGGATCCCCTTAGAGCCCCCCAAATCCCCCAGGACACCCCAAACCCCCAAATCCACCCAAGAGCCCCCAAAACCCCCTGGATCCCTCAGAGCCCCCAAACCCACCCCCAAACCCCCAGGACACCACCAGACCCCCTAAAACCCACCCAAGACCCCCCAAACCCTCCCCGGATCCCCTCAAGCCCCCAAACCCCCCAGGATACCTCCAGACCCCCCAAACCCACCCCAAACCCCCCTGGATCCTCTGAGAGCCCCCCAAAATCCACCCAAATCCCCCAAAACCCCTGGATCCCCCTCAGAGCCCCAAACCCCCAGGACACCACCAGGACCCCTAAAACCACCCCAAACCCCCAAACCCCCCGGATCCCTCAGAGCCCCCAAAACATCCCCAAACCCCCTGGATCCTCTCAGAGCCCCCAAAACCCAAATTCCCCAAAACCCCCGGATCCCCTTAGAGCCCCCCAAACCCCTCAGACCCCCCCAGGACACCACCAAACCTCCCAAAATCCACCCAAGACCACCCCAAACCCCCCCGGATCCCCCTCAGAGAGCCCCCAACCCCCTGGATCCCCTGAGACCCCCCAAAACCCCCCAAGATCCCCCAAATCCCCCGGATCCCCTCAGAGCCCCAAACCCACCCCAAACCCCTTTGGATCCTCAAGGCCCCAAAAATCCACCCAAGGCCCACCAAACCCCCTGGATCCCCTCAGAGCCCCCCAAACACCCCCCAGACCCCCTGGATCTTCTGAGAGCCCCCCAAACCCACCCAAGATCCCTCAGAGCCCCCCAAACCCCCAGGACACCACCAGACCCCCCAAACCCCCTGGATCCTCTGAGGCCCCCAAACCCACCCCAAATTTGGGGATCCCCAAACCCCCCCCGACCCCCGCCGGCGGGGGGACAGGCGCCACGGCAGCGAGGGGGGGTGCGGGGCCGTTTTGGGGCGGGGGTCGGTAGGCCAGCAGGGGCCCGGGCAGGGGGCTGTCCCCTGGATGCAAGGCCCCAAGGCCGTAACAGCCACCGGGGACATTTGGGGACAGCCAAAGAGTGTCCCCGGGGGACACGGTGTCACGGGGACTTAGCCGTCTGGGGTGACACGGTGTCACCTCCTCGTTGGGGGGTGTCCCCGATGTCCCCAAGGCCGTAACAGCCCCACAACCCCATAAGGAGTGTCCCCAACCCCACGGTGTCACCTCCTCACTGTGGGGTGTCCTTGGTGTCCCCAACCCCACAGAGAATGTCCCCAATCCCACGGTGTCACCTCCCCACCGTGGGGTGTCCTTGATGTCCCCAACCCCAAAACAACCCCATAATGCCATAAAAAGTGTCCCCAACCCCACGGTGTCACCTCCATTTCGTGGAGTGTCCCCAATGTCCCCAACCCCTCGGTGTCACCTCCTCCCTGTGGGGTGTCCTGGATGTCCCCAACCCCTTAAGAACCCCATAGAGAGTGTCCCCAACCCCACGGTGTCACCTCCACCCCATAAAGAGTGTCCCTGATGTCCCCAACCCCATAATAACCCCATTAAAAATGTCCCCAACCCCATAGAGAGTGTCCCCAACCCCACAGTGTCACCTCCACCCCATAAGGAGTGTCCCCAGTGTCCCCACTGTCCCCACCCCATAAAATCCCCAATGTCCCCCCTGTAACCCCATTAAAAATGTCCCCAACCCCATAGTGTCCCCTGTCCCCAGTGTCCCTCCACCCCCCCACTGTCCCCAGTGTCCCCAATCCCCCAATGTCCCCCCTGTCCCCAATGCCCCCAGTGTCCCCATTGTCCCCGCTGTCCCTGCAGTGTCCCCATTGTCCCCGCTGTCCCCTCACCTGTAGGTGTACGCGGCCGTGCCCAGGGCGGCCGCCACCAGCACGAGTCCCACGAACAGCGTGGTGTGACCGCCGGCGGGGGTGGCTCCTGGGGACAGGGACAGCCCAGTGCCACCAGGGGACCTTGGCGACATCCCTGGGACCTGTCCCTGCCACCGTGTCCGGAGCAGGGACAGCCCAGCCCCACCCAGGGGACCTCAGGGTCCCTGTCCCCGTGTCCCTGTCACCTCCTCCAGGCCAGGGACAGCTCAGTGCCACCCAGGGGACCCTGGGGACATCCCCAGACCCTGTGCCACCTCCTCCGGGGCAGGGACAGCTCAGTGCCACCCAGGGGACCCTGGGGACATCCCCAGCCCCTGTCCCCGTGTCCCTGGAGCAGGAACCTCCCAGCCCCATTCAAGGGACACCCAGGGGACCTCAGGGACCCTTTTCCCCCTGTCCCTGCCACCCCTCCGGGCCAGGGACACCCAGCCCCACGCAGGGGACATTGGGGACATGCCCCCAAGCCCCTGTCCTGTGTCCCTGTCACTCCCCGGAGCAGGAACCGCCCAGCCCCATTCAAGGGACACCCAGGGGACCTTGGGGACATCACCCAGACCCAGGGATGTCCCCTCCCAAGGGACATTGGGGACACCCACAGCCCCTGTCCCTCCCAGCGCCCAGCCCCACCCAGGGGACACCAGGGTGGTGGCCCTGTCCCGTGCCAGCCGGGTGGTGGTTGCCGTTGGCCAGGGACACGTTGAGGCAGAAGAGGCCGCTGCGGTTGAAGTCCTGGCGCAGCACGAGCTCGCAGCCGGGCGGCGACGGCGACACCGCCGAGCACGACTCCGCCTCGGCCGTGCGACACTCGGGGTCCGCCACCACCGTGCACACCTCCGAGGGCACCCTGCGCCACGTTTGGGGGGTTTGGGGCCCTTTTCGGGACCTTTCTGGTGGTTTCGGGTCCGTTTTGGGGGATTTGGGGACATTTTGGGGACTGGTTTTGGGGGCAGTTTTTGGGAGATTTGGGGTCGGTTTTGAGGATTTTGGGGGGTTTTGGGGGGGAGTTGGGATCGTTGTGGGGATTTTGAGCTGTTCGGAGGGGTTTAGGGTAGTTTTGGGGATATGGGGTCATTTTTGGGGCCATTTTTGGGGCCGTTTAGGGGGATTTGAGATAATTTGGGGGATTTAGGAACGCCCCCGAGCACGACTCCGCCTCCGCCGTGCGACACTCGGGGTCCGCCACCACCGTGCATACCTCCGAGGGCACCCTGCGGCAGGTTTGGGGGGTTTGGGGCCGTTTTCCGGCTATTTCTGGTGGTTTCAGGTCCAGTTTTGGGGATTTGGGGACATTTTGGGACCGTTTTGGGGGGTCTGGGGGGGGATTTAAGACGATTTTGGGGGTTCGGGGCCATTTTTGGGGCCATTTTGGTGCCATTTAGGGGGATTTGGGATTGTTTTTGAGGATTTGGGGAGATTTGGGGTCGGTTTTGAGGATTTGGGGTCGTTTTTGGGGATTTGGGGTCATTTTTGGGACCGTTTTGGGGGTTTGGGGGCAGTTTTTGGGACTGTTTTTGGGGGATTTGGGGTCGTTGCTGTCCCCACTCACCCGCCCTCGCACGTCACCGTCAGCTCCACGCTGCTGCCGCCGCCGCCCTCGGGCACCACCTGCACGATGGCCACGCTCTCGATGCCCTCTGGGGGGGCCCGGGGGGGTCAGCGGGGTGGGGAACCCCCGGCTGGACCCCCGGGACCCCCCCGGACCCCCCGGGACCCCCCGGGACCCCCGACTCACGGACGATGTCCAGCTGGGTGGCGAAGGTGCCGTAGCGGTACAGCACACAGGGCACGTCCTCCACCGGGGCCTGGCGCTTGACCAGCGCCAGCGGCTGGGCTGTGGTGCCAGCTGTGGCTCCAGCTGTGGCTCCAGATGTGGCGCCAGCTGTGGCTCCAGATGTGGCTCCAGATGTGGCTCCAGCTGTGGCTCCAGCTGTGGCTGCGGCCAGGGACACAGCGGTGGCTCCCACAGTGGCTCCCACGGTGGCTCCCACGGTGGCATCTGCGGTGACAGCGAGCGTGGCCGCAGCGGTGGCATCGAGGGCGGATCCAGCTGTGGCCGATCCAGCTGTGGCCGATCCAGCTGTGGCCGATCCAGCTGTGGCGTCACCCGCGCCTCCTCCTGTGGCCGCACCTGCGGGGACACGCGGGAAACGCTGGGCGGGGACAAGGGGACAGCGGAGCCCTTGGGGACATCCCCGACGTGTCCCCAGCCCCGGGCCGGGCCAGCACCCACCTGCAGCCGCTGTCGCTTCCGCCGAGGGGACAGAGGGGACAGAGGTGGCCCCGGCCGCGGTGGCGACAGCGGGGGACACCGAGGAGGCGACGGGCGCGGTGCTGGCGGCGGCGGAGGGGCCCGAGGGCTCGGTGGCGGCGGGGTCGGTGGCGGAGGGGACAGAGGGCTCGGTGACAACGGGGACAGAGGGCTCGGTGCCAGCGGGGTCCGAGGGCTCCACTGCCGAGCCCCCCGTGGGCTCCGCCGGCTCCCCGGAGGCTGCGGGGGCTGCGGGGAAAGGGGCTGGGGTCACCGGGGACCCCCCGATTCTGGGCCGGGGTCACCTGGGATCCCCCAGAGACTGGGTTGGGGTCACCCGGGACCCCCCAGAGACCCGGCTGGCGTCACCTCTGGTTTGGGACCCCCCGGGACCCCCCAGGTGCAGTGCTGGGGGCGCCCTTAGGTGACACTGGGGGGATCCGGGGGCTCTGTGGGGTGGGGGGACATTGGGGACAGTCTGGGGGCAGGGGGACACTGGGGCCACATCCCATGGGATGAGGGGACACTGGTGACACAAATTATGGGGTGGGGAGACATTGGAGGGTGAGGGGACATTGGGGACACATCCCATGGGGTGAGGGGACACTGTAGAGTGAGGGGACATTGGGGACACACATTTTGAGATGAGGGGACACTGGTGACACACGCTACGGAGCCGGGTGGCTCTGGGGGGGTTTGGGGACACCAGGGCCACAAATGGGGGGGGTGGTGACACCGGGCTGTCCCCCAGGACAGTGACCCCCTGCCCCCCGCCCTTACCCGTGCTCTGCGCCCCGGGGGCGGCGGTGGTGGCGGCGGGCTCGGTGCCCGCCCCGGTGGTGCCCGCGGGCTCGGTGCCCGCCCCGGTGGTGCCCGCGGGCTCGGTGCCCGCCCCGGTGGTGCCCGCGGGGGCCGTGCTGGGCCCGCAGGGGCTCAGCGGGATGGCGGCCTGCAGCACCAGGCGGGCCGAGAAGGTGCCGATGTCGCGATAGGTGTGCGTGACGGTGGCGCTGCGCGTGATGAGCGTCCCGCTCTGGTCCCCGAAGTCCCACGAGAAGGACACGTCGGCGTGGCGCAGGTACCGGCTCGGGTCGTGCAGCGCCACCGCGAACGCCACCGCGCGGTTCCGCACGAAGCGATTGTCGCCTGTCGCCGCCGTGTCCTGCAGCTGCGACACCGCCACCGACAGGGGCACCTGGTCTGGGGGACAGCGCGGGGCCACCGTCAGGGTGGGGACAGCGTGGGGACAGCGTGGAGACGGGCATGGAGTGACACACAGTGCTGTGTGGTGCCACCTGTGCACGCTGTCACCTACAGCCAGTGTCACCCGTGCCCAGTGTCACCTGCACTCACTGTCACCTACAGTTGGTGTCACCTGCCCTCTTATCTACAGCCAGTGTCACCTGCAGTGTCACCTGCACCTGGTGCCACCTGTGACGAGTGTCACCTGCACCCATTGTCGCCTATAGCCAGTGTCACGTGCACTGTCACCCACACCCAGTGCCACCCACACCCAGTGTCACCCGCACCCAGTGTCACCAGCACCCAGTGCCACCAGCACCCAGTGCCACCTGCACCCAGTGTCACCTGCACCCAGTGTCACCTGCACCCAGTGTCACCTGCACCCACAACGCCCCCAGCACCCCTTCACCCACCACCCCCACCCCAAACCCCCAGACCCATTTCCCACCCCAAATCCCCCACCCCGTGCCCCCCCGGTGTCCCCCCGGTGTCACCCACCGGTGACACTGAACTGGCTGCTGCCGTGGCCGATGGGGACGAACTTCTGCCGTCCCCGGGCGTGGTACACGGTGACCTCCATGGTGTGGGAGCCGAGCGCCACCCCCTGAGTGTCCACGGTGAGCTGGGACACCGGCCCGTCCAGCACCTGCCAGTACCGCCCTGGGGACAGTGGGGACAGTGGGGACAATGGGGACAATGGGGACAGTGCCACCCAGCACCTGCCAGTACCGCCCTGGGGACAGTGGGGACAATGGGGACAATGGGGACAGTGGGGACAGTGGGGACAGTGGGGACAGTGCCACCCAGCACCTGCCAGTACCGCCCTGGGGACAGTGGGGACAGTGGGGACAGTGCCACCATAGCAGGGACACCGGCCCATCCAGCACCTGCCAGTACCGCCCTGGGGACAACGGGGACAACGGGGACAATGGGGACAGTGCCACCATGGGGACATCCCACCCTGAGCCCATGCAGGATCTGCCAGTACCGCTGTAGGGACGGCAGGGACAGTGCCACCATGGGGACAATGGGGACAGTGCCACCATGGGGATGCCCCACCCAGCACCTGCCAGTACTGACCTGAGGGCAGCGGGGCCAGTGCCACCATGGGTGACACGCGGTCATTGCCACCACCATAGGGACAGTGCCGCCACAGTGGGGTCAGTGCCACCTCAGTGGGGTCAGTGCCACCCCGGGGACAGCGGTGCCACCCCGGGGACAGCGGTGCCACCTCACTCACCCCAGGCCCACCAGACGTAGACGAACTTTCCCCGCCGGCCCCGGGGCAGGGGGGTCCCGTCCGGGAAGGTCCCGGTGGCGTCCGGCTGCTCCGGGAACACCGGGTCCCCCTGGGCCACCTGCGTGCCTGTGGGGACAGCGGGGTCAGGGGACAGTGGGGACACCAGGGGGACACCACAGGGACACCAGGGCTCAGGGTCAGGGGGTGAGGGGACACCAGGGACACTGAGGGGACACCAGGGGTGAGGAGACACCGGGGACACCATGGGGACAGCCAGGGTGAGAGGACACCGGGGTTTGGGGATTTTGGGGCAGTTTCAGGGTGGTTTAAGGGGTTTGGGGTGGTTTTGGGGTGGTTTAAGATTTAAGGGGTTTTGGACGGTTTGGGGTAGTTTTGGGTGGTTTCAGGATGGTTTTGGGTTGTTTTAGGGTAGTTTCAGGGTGGTTTGGGGTGGTTTTGGGTGGTTTCAGGGTGGTTTTGGGGAGTTTGGGGTGGGTTTTGGGTGATTTGGAGTAGTTTAAGGGTGTTTCAGAGTGGTTTGGGGGTGGTTTTGGGATGGTTTCAGGGTAGTTTCGGGGTGGTTTCAGGCGGTTTCAGGATGGTTTCGGGGTGGTTTTGGGGTTAGTTTTGGGCGGTTTCAGGGTGGTTTCAGGGCAGTTTCAGGGTGGTTTGGGGTGGTTTTGGGGTTAGTTTTGGGTTGTTTCAGGGCAGTTTCAGGGTGGTTTTGGGGTGGTTTCAGACGGTTTCAGGGCAGTTTCAGGGCAGTTTCAGGGTGCTTTCGGGGTGGTTTCGGGGTGTTTGGGGCTCTCAGACCGTTGACGGTGCAGTTCTGCGCCCAGACCACGCGGCCGTCGGGCAGTGCCCGCTGCGTGCCCGGCAGGCGCAGCGCGATGGAGAACGTGGCCTGGGCACCCGCCAGCGTCGGCGCGTCGTTGCTGATGTCGAAGGTGACATCGCCACCTGCGCGGGGACAACAGCGGGGAGGGGTCACGGACACGGCCGGACCCCCCTGGTGACACGGCCAGACCCCCCTGGTGACAGGGTCATTGTGGGTGGGTGACAGAGCCACTCAGGTGGGTGACATGGCCAGCCCAGGTGGGTGACATCGCCACCTATGGCGGGACAGCATGGCGGGAGGGGTGTCAGTGACACGGCCAGACCCCGCTGGTGACAGAGCCAGGTCGGGTGGGTGACATCAGCACCTGCTCGGGGACATCCTTGGGGTGGGGCCCAGTGACAAGGCCAGCCCAAGGAGGTGACACGGCCAGCCTGGGCAGGTGACACGGTCACTATGGGTGGGTGACACGGTCACCATGGGTGGGTGACATGGCCAGCCTGGGTGGGTGACACGGTCACTATGGGTGGGTGACACGGTCACTATGGGTGGGTGACACGGTCACCGTGGGTGGGTGACATGGCCAGCCTGGGCGGGTGACACGGTCACTATGGGCGGGTGACAGGGTCACTATGGGCGGGTGACATGGTCACTATGGGTGGGTGACACGGCCAGCCTGGGCAGGTGACACGGTCACCATGGGTGGGTGACACGGCCAGCCTGGGCAGGTGACACGGTCACTATGGGCGGGTGACACGGTCACTATGGGTGGGTGACATGGTCACTATGGGCGGGTGACACGGTCACTATGGGTGGGTGACACGGTCACTATGGGTGGGTGACACGGTCACCATGGGCGGGTGGCCCGGCCCCCGGGGGTGGCACTCACCTCGCCAGCAGTCGCGGCTGCCCCGCTGCCAGGGCGGGTACAGCGCCGTGTCCCAGGTGCCGAACGGCGCCGCCCGCCCGCTCCAGCCCGGGCTCCGCGCGCGGCTCCGGCCCCGGCCCGCGGCTCCTGCGGGGACAGCGACAGCGACAGCGCTCAGGGGCGGCCGTGCCGCGAGTCCCTCGTGTCGCCGTTTTCTGGCAGTCTGCCATGTCCCCCGTATCCCGTTTTCAGGGGGCTGTCGCGCCCCACGTGCTCCCCGTGTCCCCCATTTTTGGGGCTTGTCGTGTCCCCCGCGTCCCCATTCTCAGGGGGATCAGCGGTCCCGCGTGTCCCTCGTGTCCCCCTTTCTTAGGGGTTTGTCATGTCCCCCCGTGTCCCCCGTTTTCAGGACATTGCCACATCCCCCGTGTGCCCCATGTCCCCCACTCCCAGGACATTTCCAGGCCCCCCGTGTCCCCAATTCTCAGGGTTCAGGGAGGTCCCCGATGTCCCCAGTGTCCCCCACTCCCAGGACACTGCCAAGTCTCCAATGTCCCCAACTCTCGGGCGTCTGTGAGGTCCCCAATGTCCCTCACTCCCAGGACATTGCCACACCCCCCATGTCCCCCATTTCCCCACTCCCAGGTCCCCAATATCCCCAACTCTCGGGGGTCTGTGAGGTCCCCAACGTCCCCAACTCTCAGGACATTGCCACATCCCCGATGTCCCCCACTCTCAAGACACTCCCAGGTCTCCAATGTCCCCAACTCTCGGTGGTCACTGAGGTCCCCAATGTCCCCAGTGTCCCCCCACAGGACCCAAGCGTCTCCCCTCTGCCCGGGCTCTGCCACCCCCACCCCTGGGGTGTCCTCGCGACCCTGGGAGGGGGGGGACCCGGGCCCTCGTGACGGAGCTCGGGCCAAGCCACGCGCGGGCAAAGCCGTCACATGGCCCCAAAGCCGCTGCATGTGACGCTCAGCTGAGCCGGGCCGGGCCGGGCCGGGACGGGACGGGGAGGGACGGGGACAGCCCGGGCTCGGGGGGCGGCGGGGTCCCCCAATGTCGGGGGGCGGCAGGGTCACCCCAGTGTCGGGGGGCTGCAGGGTTCCCCCAGTGTTGGGGGGCGGCAGGGTCCCCCCTGTCCCCACTCATGGGGGGCTGCAGAGTCCCCTCTGTCACCCCCATTTTCAGGGGTCTCTCAGGTCCCCTCTGTCCCCCCATTTTCAGGGGTCTCTCAGGTCCCCTCTGTCCCCCCCTCACACGGGGCTGCCACTTCCCCCCCACTCAAACAAGGGGGTCCCCCCCACTGGAAGGGCGAGCGGGACCCCAACCCCACATCCGGAGTCCCCACGCCCCCCAGCCATGCCCAGGGACCCCCAAACCACCCCAAACGGGGATTATCGGGGTGCAGCCCGAGTGCAGTGAAGGATTTCCCTTTAAGGGGGGGCTCTGCGCCCCAAAACCCCCCAGGATGACGCCCCCCACACCCCAAAACCCCATTTGTGCCTCCAACCCGAACCCCCAAACCACCCCAAAGGGGGAATATCGGGGTGCAACTCAACTCCATAAAGGATTTCCCTTTAAGGGGGGGCTCTGCACCCCAAAACCCGCAAAGGATGAGATTCTGGATGCCCCCCACACCCCAAAAAGCCCAATTTCCGCCACCAACCCTAGCTCCAAACCCCCTCGAAGGGGGACAACTCTGCTCAGTGAAGGATTTCCCTTTAAGGGGGGGCTCTGCACCCCAAAACCCCCAAAGGACGGAACTCCGGACGCCCCCACACCCCAAAAAACCCCATTGGTGCCTCTAACCCCAACCCAAAACCACACCTGGAGACCCCCCCTAGTCTCCCCAAATGGGAATTATTGGGGTACAACCCAGTTCCGTGAAGGATTTCCCTTTAAGGGGGGGCTCTGCACCCCAAAACCCCAAAGAATGACGCTCCTGGCCCTCCCCACACCCAAAAAAACCCCATTGGTGCCTCTAACCCGGACCCCAAACCACCCCAAAGGGGAAAATCGGGGTTCAACCCAGCTCGGCGAATGATTTCCCTTTAAGGGGGGGCTCTGCACCCCAAAACGCCACAGGATGGAGCTCCGGACGCCCCCCGCCCCCCAAAACGCCCGACTCACGCCTCTGAGCCTCGGCCAGGAGCAGCAGCGCCCCCAGAACCGCGACGGCCCCGAGCCCCCGCATGGTCCCCGCTCGTGTCCCGCTCCTCGCTCGGCTCGGCCGGGGCAGAGGCGCCGGCGACGGCGACGGCGACACAAAAAGGGGGCGCTCATTTGCATAACCCCGCCCCGTCCCCCAAAACCGGGGGGGGGCTCAGGGGCCGCCCCCGACCCACGTGGGGCCCCCCGCGGTCACACGGAGCGGGGGAGGGGGGTGGGGGGACATGGGGACCCCCCCCAGTTCACCGAGGGGGTTTTGGGGGACATGGGGACCCCCCCCGGAGTTTTGGGGGGACACAGGGACCCCCCCTCCCCAGCATTTTGGGGGTCTGGGGGTGACACAGGGACAGCCCCCAGTTCGCTGAGGGGTGGGAGGGACGTGGGGACCCCCCCCCCCCCAGAGTTTTGGGGGCGCCCCCCCCATCCTGGAGACCCCAGGGATGGGGATTTGCGATTTTTGGGGTGGTTTTTGGGGATTATTTGGGGGGTTTTGGGGTTATTTTGGGATTTAGGGAGGTCGGGGGGTGACAGCCATGGGATCAGTGAGGGACGAAAATGGGGGTCCCCAAGTCTGCACACGGGGGGGGCACTCAAGGGGGTCCCCGAGTTTAGGGAGAGCGGGGGAGCCCCAGTGGGGCATTGAGGGGGGTGGGGACCCCAATCCTGGGGGGTGACACGGGGGGACCCCAATGGCACGGGGGGTGACACAAGGGGACCCCAATCCTGGGGGTGACACGGGGGACCCCGATCTGGGGAGACTCGGGGGGCCATTTCCGGGGTGACCCCGGGGACCTCTCCAGTGCGTGCGCGGGGACCCCGATCTTCCTCTGACCCCCGTGCCCCTGGGGCTCTCCCCGTGTGTGGGCCGCTCCCCGTGACCCCCGTGTGACCCCCGTGTGTCCCCCCGGGGCTGCTCCCCGTGACCCCCGTGTGTCTCCCGTGACCCCCGTGTGTCCGGTTGCGGTCCCGGTGTCCGGTCCCGGTACTGCCCGAGCATCCCGGGCGGAGCCTGCGGTGTCCCGGGCCCGACCCCGACCCCATCCCGGTCCCTGTCCTGGTTCTGATCCTAATTCCCTGTCCCGATCCCATTCGTATCCCGGATCCCAGTCCCGATCCCAATCCCCGGTCCCGGTCTCAGTTTCAATCCCAATCCCGGTCCTTGGTCCCGATCCCAATCCCGGTCCTTGGTCCCGATCCCGGTTCCGGTCCCTGGTCCTGATCCCAGTTCCAGTCCCAATCCCGATCCTGATTCCGGTCCCGATCCCAATCTCGGTCCCCGGTCCCGGTCCCCATTCCAATCCCTGATCCCGGATCCCAATCCCCGGTTGCGGTCCCTGTCCCCATTCCAATTTTCAGTCCCCGGTCTCTGTCCCCGGTGTCCCAATTCCAATCCTCCGTCCCTGTCCCTGTCCCTGTCCCTGTCCCTGATCCCGGTCCCTGTCCCTGTCGTTGTCCCCGTACCCGGTCCCTGTCCCTGTCCCTGTCCCTGTCCCTGTCCCTGTCGTTGTCCCCGTACCCGGTCCCTGTCCCTGTCCCCAATGTCCCTGTCCCTGTCCCTGTCCCTGTCGTTGTCCCCGTACCCGGTCCCTGTCCTTGTCCCCAATGTCCCGATCCCGGTCCCGGTCCCCGGTGTCCCGATCCCACCCCCGCTGCCGGTTCCCGGTAGTGTCACTATCACTTTAAGGGATCTCCCGCGTCTCCGGTGACGTCACACCTCGCTCCGCCAACGGGCGGCGGCGCGGGGGGCGTGGCCGGCGGAAAGGCGGGAAGCGGCGCGGGCGGGGCCGCCGCGGCTTTGGCGGGCGCGGGGGGGAGGCGGCGGCGCTCGGGACCCCCAGGGACCCCCCCCAGGGACCCTCGGGGACACCCAGGGACCCCCAGAACCCCCCCAGGGCCGGGGTCACCCCCGGAGCCCCTCCCCCACCCGGATATCCCCGCCGGGACCCCCCCGGGGCCCCTCCCCCATCCCGGATATCCCAACCGGGACCCCCGGAACCCCCAGGGACCCCCCCCAGAGCCCCTCCCCCATCCCGGATAACCCACCCCCCCCGGATATCCCCACCGGAACCCCCGGGGACGCCCCCGACCCCGGGGACACCCCCAGGGACACCCAGAACCCACCCCCCCTCCCGGTGACACCCCCTTGTCACCCCGGTGCCACCACCGGGGACACCCCCGGAGCTCCTCCCCCCACCCTTGGGACCACCCCCCAATTCCAGGACCACCCCTGGGGCCACCAAAGCCACCCCAGAAACCCCCGTCCCCATTTGGGGTCCCCGGTGTCGCCCCAATCCAGGGTCCCCCGGTGTCGCCCCCAATCCTGGGGTCCCCAGTGTCGCCCCCTCCCCATGGAGAACTTCCAGAAGGTGGAGAAGATCGGCGAGGGCACCTACGGGGTGGTCTACAAGGCCCGCAACAAGGTGACGGGAGAGGTGGTGGCCCTCAAGAAGATCCGCCTGGACACGTGAGTGGGGGTCCCGGGGGTCCCGAGGGGGTCCCCGAGGGGTCCCCGAGGCTCACGGACCCCCGCCGCTGTCACCGCAGGGAGACCGAGGGTGTCCCCAGCACGGCCATCAGGGAGATCTCGCTGCTCAAGGAGCTCAACCACCCCAACATCGTCAAGTGGGTCTGGGGGCTTTGAGGGGCGTCCTGGGGGCTTTGGGGGAGATGTCACTGAGGAGGGGTCCCCAGGAGAGTCCTGAGGGGTCCCTGGGGTCCAGGGGGCTTTGGGGGAGATGGCACCAGAAGGGTCCCCAGGAGGGTTTTGGGGGGTCCTGGGGTCCCCTGTGACCTGTGGGTGGCCCCCAGGATGTCCCTGTGTGGTCCCGTGCCAGGTCCTGTGGTGTCCCCATGGCCCTGTCCCCTGTCCCTGTCCCTGTCCTGGATGTGTCCCAGGGCTGCCCCGTGTGTCCTAGGCCATGTCCCCATGACTGTCCCCATGTCCCTGGCTGTCCCCCATGTCCCCATTGTCCCCAAGCTGTCCCTGTGTCCCCCCCCAGGCTCCTGGATGTCATCCACACGGAGAACAAGCTGTACCTGGTGTTTGAGTCCCTGTGTCCTTGTCCCCATGGCTGTCCCCATGTCCCATGTCCCTGTCCCAGGGCTGTCCCCATGTCCCCATTGTCCCCAGCTGTCCCCAAGCTGTCCCCCTGTCCCCCAGGCTCCTGGATGTCATCCACACAAACCTGGAGTCCTGTGTCCCTGTCCCCAAGCTGTCCCCATGCCCCTGGTGGGGCTGTCCCATTGTCCCCAAAGTTCCTGCACCAGTCATCCACCTGAACAAGTTCTGGTGCTCCGAGTTCCTCCCTGGACTCAGGGTTCATGGACGTGTCCTCCCTCAGGCGGGACATGCTCTGCCGCTCATCAAGGTGGGGCTGCATGTCCCCTTTGGGTCCCTCGAATTTCCACCCCCTGTCTAAAACCTGGGGGACATTGGGTCCCCAACCAGGACCCCAAGTCCCCAGGACACCTAGAGATGTCCCCAATCAGCCACTCAGGTCCAATGTCCCCAACGATGTCCCCAGTAATGTCCCAGAGTTCCCCACCTTCCTGTCCCATGTGCTGCAGGGGCCTCTGCTCTTTAACCCCAAAACCGTGAACCCACCCTGGGGGTCCCCTGGGTCACCTGGGGGTCTGACCCTGATGTCCCCAACTCAAACAAGGGGTCCCAGAGTTACCTGTTCCAGCCCCAACCAGGGCATCCAGGTCCCCCACGCCCCCAGCCATGCCCAGGGACCCCAAAACCCCCCCAAACGGGGAGGCTCCATCAAGCTGGCTGACTTCGGCTGGATTTCCCTTTCGGCGGGGCTGTTGTGACCTAAACCCCAGGATGGGGCACCCCAAAACCCCATTTGTGCCTTTGGGGCTGTAAACCACCCCAAAGGGGGGGGTGCAACTCAACCCATAAAGGTTTCCCTTTAAGGGGGCTCTGCACCCCAAAACCCATAAAGGATGAGATTCTGGATGCCCCCACACCCCAAAATGTCCCCAATTCCCCTCCACCACCCTAGCTCCAAACCCCCTCGAAGGGGGACAACTCTGCTCAGTGAAGGATTTCCCTTTGGGGGGCTCTGATGTCCCCACTGTCCCCCAAAGTCCCCGGAACTCGGACGCCCCACACCAAAAAACCCCATTGGTGCCTCTAACCAACCCCAAACCACACCTGATGACCCCCCTAGTCTCCCAAATGGGATGATTATGGGGTACAACCCAGTGATGTGAAGGATTTCCCTTTAAGGGGGCTCTGCACCCAAAACCCCCCAAAGAATGACGCTCCTGGCCCTCCCACACCCCCTGTCCCCATTGGTGCCTCTAACCCGGACCCCAAACCACCCCAAAGGGGGGAAAATCGGGTTCAACCCAGCTCGGTGAAGGATTTCCCTTTGGGGGGCTCACCCCAAAACGCCACAGGATGGAGCTCCGGACGCCCCCCGCCCCCCAAAACGCCCGACTCACGCCTCTGAGCCTCGGCCAGGAGCAGCAGCGCCCCCAGAACCGCGACGGCCCCGAGCCCCCGCATGGTCCCCGCTCGTGTCCCGCTCCTCGCTCGGCTCGGCCGGGGCAGAGGCGCCGGCGACGGCGACGGCGACACAAAAAGGGGGCGCTCATTTGCATAACCCCGCCCCGCCCCCCCAAAACCGGGGGGGGGCCCAGGGGCCGCCCCCGACCCACGTGGGGCCACCCGCGGTCACACGGAGCGGGGGAGGGGGGTGGGGGGACATGGGGACCCCCCCCAGTTCACCGAGGGGGTTTTAGGGGACATGGGGATGGTGGGTGGAGTTTGGGGGACAGGGACCCCCCCCAGCATTTTGGGGGTCTGGGGGTGACACAGGGACAGCCCCAGTTCGCTGAGGGTGGGAGGGACGTGGGACCCCCAGAGTTTTGGGGCGCCCCCATCCTGGAGACCCCAGGGATGGGGATTTGCGGCCCAGGGTGGTTTTGGGGATTATTTGGGGGTTTGGGGTTATTTTGGGATTTAGGGAGGTCGGGGGTGACAGCCATGGGATCAGTGAGGGGAAAATGGGGGTCCCCAATTCTGCACACGGGGGGCACTCAAGGGGGTCCCCGAGTCTAGGGAGGCGGGGGAGCCCCAGTGGGGCATTGAGGGGGTGGGGACCCCAAGTCCTGGGGGTGACACAAGGGGACCCCAATGGCACGGGGGGTGACACAAGGGGACCCCAGTCCTGGGGGGTGACACGGGGGGGACCCCAATGGCACAGGGGGTGACCCCAATCCTGGGCACGGGGTGACCCAAGGGTCCCCCAATCCTGGGGTCCCCATTGGCAGGGTCCCCAATCTTTCCTGGGGAGGCCATTTCCAATGCCCTGGGGCTCTCCCGGTGCGTGTGGCCGCTCGTGCGTGCCCGAACCCGTGTCCCCTGAGGCCCCGTGACCCCAGGGCCGTGTCCCCAATGACCCCGTGTGGGTGATGTCCCTGGGGCTGTCCCATGGGACCCCGTGAATGTCCCCCGTGACCCCGGGTGTCCGGTTGCGGTCCCAGTGTCCGGTCCCAGTACCCGAGCATCCCCCTGGGGATGTCCCCTGCAGTGTCCCAGGCCGACCCCTGTCCTGATCGGTCCCTGTCCTGGTTCTGATCCTAATTCCCTGATCCCAATCCCTGTGTCCCGGATCCCAGTCCCGATCCCAATCCCCGGTCCCGGTCTCAGTTTCAATCCCAATCCCGGTCCTTGGTCCCGATCCCGGTTCCGGTCCCTGGTCCTGATCCCAGTTCCAGTCCCAATCCCGATCCTGATTCCGGTCCCGATCCCAATCTCGGTCCCCGGTCCCGGTCCCCATTCCAATCCCTGATCCCGATCCCAATCCCCGGTTGCGGTCCCTGTCCCCATTCCAATTTTCAGTCCCCGGTCTCTGTCCCCGGCATCCCAATTCCAATCCTCCGTCCCTGTCCCTGTCCCCAATGTCCCTGTCCCTGTCCCTGTCGTTGTCCCCGTACCCGGTCCCTGTCCCTGTCCCTGTCCCCAATGTCCCTGTCCCTGTCCCTGTCGTTGTCCCCGTACCCGGTCCCTGTCCCTGTCCCTGTCGTTGTCCCCGTACCCGGTCCCTGTCCCTGTCCCCAATGTCCCCGTACCCGGTCCCTGTCCCTGTCCCTGTCCCCAATGTCCCTGTCCCTGTCCCTGTCGTTGTCCCCGTACCCGGTCCCTGTCCCTGTCCCCAATGTCCCGATCCCGGTCCCGGTCCCCGGTGTCCCGATCCCAACCCCGCTGCCGGTTCCCGGTAGTGTCACTATCACTTTAAGGGATCTCCCGCGTCTCCGGTGACGTCACGCCTCGCTCCGCCAACGGGCGGCGGCGCGGGGGGCGTGGCCGGCGGAAAGGCGGGAAGCGGCGCGGGCGGGGCCGCCGCGGCTTTGGCGGGCGCGGGGGGGAGGCGGCGGCGCTCGGGACCCCCAGGGACCCCCCCAGGGACCCTCGGGGACACCCAGGGACCCCCAGAACCCCCCCAGGGCCGGGGTCACCCCCGGAGCCCCTCCCCCACCCGGATATCCCCGGGACCCCCCCGGGGCCCCTTCCCCATCCCGGATATCCCAACGGGACCCCCTGAACCCCAAAGGGACCCCCCAGAGCCCCTCCCCATCCCGGATAACCCACCCCCGGATATCCCCACGGAACCCCTGGGACGCCCCGACCCTGAGGGACACCCCAGGGACACCCAGAGCCCACCCCCTCCCGGTGACACTCCCTTGTCACCCCGGTGCCACCAGGGGACACCGTGAGGCTCCTCCCCCCACCTTATTTTGGGACCACCCCCCCAATTCCAGGACCACCCCTGGGGCCACCAAAGCCACCCCAGAACCCCCCGTCCCCATTCCCGGTGTCGCCCCCAATCGGGGGGTCCCCAGTGTCCCCCCCAATCCCGGGGGTCCCCCCGGTGTCGCCCCCTCCCCATGGAGAACTTCCAGAAGGTGGAGAAGATCGGCGAGGGCACCTACGGGGTGGTCTACAAGGCCCGCAACAAGGTGACGGGAGAGGTGGTGGCCCTCAAGAAGATCCGCCTGGACACGTGAGTGGGGGTCCCGGGGGTCCCGAGGGGGTCCCCGAGGGGTCCCCGAGGCTCACGGACGCCCCCGCGCCGCTGTCACCGCAGGGAGACCGAGGGTGTCCCCAGCACGGCCATCAGGGAGATCTCGCTGCTCAAGGAGCTCAACCACCCCAACATCGTCAAGTGGGTCTGGGGGCTTTGAGGGGCGTCCTGGGGGGGCTTTGGGGGGAGATGTCACTGAGGAGGGGTCCCCAGGAGAGTCCTGAGGGGGTCTTGGGGGGTCCAGGGGGGGCTTTGGGGGGAGATGGCACCAAGAAGGGTCCCCAGGAGGGTTTTGGGGGGTCCCCTGTGACCAGGGGTGTCCCCAGGATGTGCTGTGGCCGTGCCAGGCCCTGTGGTGTCCCCATGGCCCTGTCCCCGTGTCCCTGTCCCTGTCCGTGTGTCCCAGGGCTGCCCGTGTGTCCTAGGCCATGTCCCATGGCTGTCCCCGGGTGCTGTCCCCATTGTCCCCAAGCTGTCCCTGTGTCCCCCCAGGCTCCTGGATGTCATCCACACGGAGAACAAGCTGTACCTGGTGTTCGAGTCCCTGTGTCCCTGTCCCCATGGCTGTCCCCATGCCCCTGTCCCTGTGTCCCAGGGCTGTCCCCATGTGTCCCCAAGCTGTCCCCCAGCTGTCCCCCTGTCCCCCCAGGCTCCTGGATGTCATCCACACGGAGAACAAGCTGTACCTGGTGTTCGAGTTCCTGCACCAGGACCTGAAGAAGTTCATGGACTCCTCGTCCCTCAGCGGGATCGCGCTGCCGCTCATCAAGGTGGGGCTGCCCCTTTAGGGGACCCTGAAACACCCGGGGGGACCCTAAAACCTGGGGGGGACATTGGGGGACCCCAAACCCACCCTGGAGGTCCCCTGGGCCACTCAGGGATGTCCCCAATGATGTCCCCAATGTCCCCAACGATGTCCCCAATGTCCCCAGAGTTACCTGTCCCATGTGCTGCAGGGCCTGGCCTTCTGCTCTTTAACCCCAAAACCCCAAACCCACCCTGGGGGTCCCCGGGGTCACTCAGGGGTCTGACCCTGATGTCCCCAATGTCCCCAACGCTGTCCCCAGAGTTACCTGTTCCAGCTGCTGCAGGGCCTGGCCTTCTGCCCGCACTAAAACCCCAAACCTGTCCCTGGGGACCTGTCAGGGGAACCTCCTCATGTCCCCCGAGGGCTCCATCAAGCTGGCTGACTTCGGGCTGGCCCGCCACGGGGGTGTCCTGTCGGGACCAGTTCACAGAAGGTGGGGGCACTTGGGGTCCCCGGGGGGGGTTTGGGGGGTTTGGGGGGGATGTGGGGGTCCCCAGGTGGGGTTTGGGGGGGATTTGGGGGTCCCCAGGTGGGGTTTGGGGGGGTTTGGGGGCTTTGGGGGGGATTTGGGGGTCCCTATATGGGGTTTGGGGGGTTCTGGGGGTCCTGACCCTGACAGTGTCACTGGTGATGTCCCCAGTGTCCCCTCTCTGGTGACCCTGTGGTACCTTACGGGTGTCCTGGCCCTGATGATGTCCCCAGTGATGTGTCCGATGTCCCCACTGTCCCCAGTGATGTCCCCACTGTCCCCAGGTGGTGACGCTCTGGTACCTCAGGGATGCTGATGATGATGTCCCTGATGTCCCCAGTGATGTCCCCAATGTCCCCACTGTCCCCAGGTGGTGACACTCTGGTACCTCAGGGATGCTGATGATGATGTCCCTGATGTCCCCAGTGATGTCCCCAATGTCCCCACTGTCCCCAGGTGGTGACACTCTGGTACCTCAGGGATGCTGATGATGATGTCCCTGATGTCCCCAGTGATGTCCCCAATGTCCCCACTGTCCCCAGGTGGTGACGCTCTGGTACCGCGCCCCCGAGATCCTGCTGGGCTGCAAATATTACAGCACGGCCGTGGACATCTGGAGCCTGGGCTGCATCTTCGCCGAGATGGTGGGTGGCACTTGGGGACATTGGGGACATTGGGGACACTGCACTGGGTGTGACACAGTCTTTGCCGCAATGGTGGGTGGCACTTGGGGACACTTGGGGACATTGGGGACACTGCACTGGGTGTGACACAGCATCTTCACCGAGACGGTGGGTGGCACTTGGGGACACTTGGGGACATTGGGGACACTGCACTGGGTGTGACACAGCATCTTCACCGAGACGGTGGGTGGCACTTGGGGACATTGGGGGACATTGGGGACACTGCACTGGGTGTGACAGCCTGGGCTGCATCTTTGCCGAGATGGTGGGTGGCACTTGGGGACACTGGGGGTCCTGGCAGTGTCCTGGATGTCCCCACACCCCCTTCAGGTCACACCAGGGTCCCTTGAGGGTGACACTGATGTCCCCAAACCCCTCCTAAGGTGACACTGGGGACCCCCAGGATGCCCAGACCCCCTCAGGTGACACCGGGGGTGTCCAGGCTGTCCCCACCCCCCCGGGGGTGACCCCGCGGTGACGTCACCGTGGGAACAAAGGGACATTGTGGGGGCTGGGGGGGGGAGGGGACATCATGTGACCCCCCCACGTCACCCGGGGTGGCCGCAACGCCCGGGGGGGGTCACGAGGGGCTCACGGGGCGGGGGAGGGGACAAAGCCGGGGGGAGGGGACAGGATGGGCCTGGGGACCCCGGGGTGACACCAGGGACCCCCCAAGGTGACACCAGGGTCCCCTGGGGGTGGCCGGGATGTCCCCAACACCCCTGGGGTGGCTTTGGGGGGGGCTCAGGTGTCCCTCTGTGTCCCCCTCCTCAGCAGTGTCCCCAAACCCCCCTGGGGGTGTCCCCAATGTCCCTAAACCCTCCTGGGGGTGTCCCAAATGTCCCCATATCCTTCTGGGAGTGCCCCCAGTGTCCCCAAATCCCTCTGGGGTGTCCCCTGTGTCCCCAGCAATGTCCCCAATGTCCCCCCGACCCCATTTCCCAGTCCCAAATCACCCTGGCAGTGTCCCCAATGTCCCTGTGTCCCTGTCACTCTGGGGATGTCCCCAATGTCCCAGTGATGTCCCCAATGTCCTGTTTCCGGTGACTCTGAGATCGACCAGCTGTTCCCATTGTCCCCAATGTCCGCAATGTCCCTCTGTCCCCAATGTCCCAGCAGTGTCCCCATTGTCCCCAATGTCCCTGTGTCCCTGTCACTCTGGGGATGTCCCCATTGTCCCCAATGTCCCCAATGTCCCTCTGTCCCCAATGTCCCAGCAGTGTCCCCATTGTCCCCAATGTCCCTGTGTCCCTGTCACTCTGGGGATGTCCCCATTGTCCCCAATGTCCCCAATGTCCCTGTGTCCCTGTCACTCTGGGGATGTCCCCATTGTCCCCAATGTCCCCAATGTCCCTGTGTCCCTGTCACTCTGGGGATGTCCCCAATGTCCCCAATGTCCCGTAGATCACCCGCCGTGCGCTGTTCCCCGGCGACTCCGAGATCGACCAGCTGTCCCCATTGTCCCCAATGTCCCTGTGTCCCTGTCACTCTGGGGATGTCCCCAATGTCCCAGCAGTGTCCCCAATGTCCCCAATGTCCCTGTCACTCTGTAGATCACCCGCCGTGCCCTGTTCCCCGGCGACTCCGAGATCGACCAGCTGTTCCCATTGTCCCCAATGTCCCCAATGTCCCTCTGTCCCCAGTGTCCCAGCATTGTCCCCAATGTCCCAATGATGTCCCCAATGTCCCGTAGATCACCCGCCGTGCGCTGTTCCCCGGCGACTCCGAGATCGACCAGCTGTTCCGCATTTTCCCAATGTCCGCTGGGCACCCCCCAGTGTCCCAGCAGGCCGCCTGGCGGGCGTGTCTGTTCGCTGCCGAGATCGAGGCCACCTGTTCCACCTTCCCGCGCTGGGCGCGCCAGGACCTGGCCAAGGTGCTGCCGCCGCTGGACGAGGAGGGCCGCAAGCTCCTGGCGGTGAGGGCACGCACGGGGACGCTTCTTCCCGGGTTTTACCACTTTTCCCCACCATTTTTCCTTGGTTTTTCTCACTTTTCCTTGATTTTTCCCCAATTTTTCCTGATTTTTTTCCCTGATTTTACCCCGATTTCCTCCTTTTTTCCCCATCTTATCACTGCATAGTTCTCATTTTTCCCAATTTTCCCCCTTTTTCCTTCTTTCTTCCCTTTTCTCCCCACCTTTTCCCCCCATATTTCTTTTTCCAAATTTTCCCCACTTTGCCCTGATTTTCCCCTTTTTTCCCGGCCTTTTCCTCCAATTTTCCCTTTTTTTTTTTCCATTTTTTTCCACTTATCTCCCATTTTCCCCCAATTTTTCCCTCAACTTTTCTCACATTTTTTCCATATTTTCCCCTCATTTTTGCCCCATTTCCCCCCCTTTTTTCCCCATTTTCCCCCCATTTTTTTCCCAATTTCCCCGTTTTTCTCCCCAGCAAATGCTGCACTACGACCCCAACAAGCGAATCTCGGCCAAGGCCGCCCTGGGCCACCCCTTCTTCAGGGACGTCACCAGAGCTGTGCCCCACCTGCGCCTCTGACCCCAAAACCAACCCCAAATCCCCCAAAATGGCCCCAAAATGGCCCCAAAACCCCAAAACGACCCTAAAACTCCTCAAAACAGCCCCAAATAGATCCCAAATCCCCCCAAAATTTTCCCCAAACCTCCCCTGAAAATGGTCCCAAAAATGGCCCCAAATCCCCCAAAATGGACCCAAACCCACCAGAAATGGCTCCAAAATGGCCCCAAATTCCCCCAAAATGACCCCAAAACAGCCCTAAATCCCCTTGAAAACAGCCCCAAAAATGACCCTTAAAAATGTCGCTTTGTCCCCTCCCCGCCCCCCGCCCCCGCGGTTTTTGGAGCCGAAATTTTTATGGTAATTTTTTGGCAAAAATTTGTAATAAAATTTCCTTTGGTTGTTGTTGTTTTTTAATTCGGGGGCCGGGGGGGAAGTCAGGGTGGCGTTGTCACCTCACACCCCCCCCCAAAATGTCACAAAATGTCCCTAAATCCCTGCAAATGTCCCCAAATCGCCCCGAAATGTCCAAAACTCCGTCCCAAAAGCCCCAAAAATGTCCCCAAAGTGTCCCAAGACCCCAAGAAATGTCCCCAAATTGTCCCCAACCCCCCTGAGGGGGCATCCCAGGCCACGCCCCTTGGCCCGTAAGCCACGCCCTGTTATGGCCACGCCGACCGCACCATCTGAGCGTTCTGATTGGTCCGTCCAAGCCACGCCCTCAGCATGAGCGTTCCCGGCTGTCCCCGCTGTCAATCACGCTCAGCGTCTCCTCGGATTGGGCGGATGTTCATCTCCGCCCACCTCATTGGGTGATGCAGCCGTGGGGCTCCGCCCCCTTCGGTCACCTTATTTGTTGTCCGCCCCTCCCTTCCGCGCGTCTCCGCTCCCCATTGGCCGCATGACATGTCACTCACCACAAACCCCGCCTCTTCACCACCTTCCCTCCTCCTCATTGGCTACACTCTCTCTTCCCCTTATTAGCCGCTCTGCTGTCCATCACCGTTTCTTATCTACCTATTGGTGGAGCTCTGCGGGGCGGTGCCCTCCTCTCTTTCCATTGGCGGAGCGCAAAGGCGGGCTCTTCGCTGATTGGTCGACGCCCTGCTTAGTCCCGCCTCCCCTCCGTGAGGGCTTGGCGGAGCCGCTGTTTGTGCGCTCGGGGCCGCGCCGGGAGGGCCCGGAGGTACCGGAGTGGGGGGGCGGGGGGTCCCGCTGGGACCGGGGGCACTCCGGGGGCGGCACCGGGCACCGACAGCGCCCGAGCACCGAGGGGAACCGGGAGCAACCGCGCTGCGCCCGGCCCGGCCCGCTGAGGGCGCTGAGGGGAGGGCGGGACCCCCCTCCCCCGGTGGCGATTTCGGAGGGGGCTCCGGGCCTGAGGGGGCCGCGGCCGCCTCGAACCGGGGGGTCCGGGCTGGGAGTCCCCGGAGGGGTCGGGACTTGGCCGGGTTGTGGTGGAGGGGAGCGGCGCTGCTTCGTTGTGAGGGGCAGCCCCCATTTTGGGCGGGTTTTTTGGCCCCCTCCCCATCATTGGGAGTTTTTCTCCTGTTTCGGGGTTTTTATTCTCCATCTTCTCCCTATTATTGGGGTTTTCTCTCCTCGTTCCTGTTTTGGGAATATTTCTCACCTCTTTTGGGGGTTTTTCCTGCCCCCTCCTCATTATTGAGTTTTTTTCCTTGTTTTGGGTTCTTTTTTCCCACCCCTTCCCCATTATTGAGGTTTTCCCCTTGTTTGGGGTTTTTTCTTGCCCCACTTTCCATTATTGAGCTATTTTTTCCCACCCTTTCCCCTGTTTGGGGCGTTTTCCACCCTCATTCCTATTTTGGGAATGTTTTCCTTGCAGTTTTGAGGTTTTCCCCCCTCATTTTGGAGGGCTCTGATCCCTTCCCAGAGCTGGGGATTCCCTGGAATTTGGGATTCCCCCAGAATTTGGGATCCCTCATCACTGAGGTTCTCCCAGGATTTGGGATCACCGCGGACTTTGGGATTGCTCAGGATTTGGGATTCCCTGGAGCTGGAATTGTTTGGATATGTGGGATCCCCCAGAACTGAGGCTTCCCCCGGAGTTTGGGGTCCCCTGGCTGGGCAGCCTGTCCCATCCCAGGGGCTGATCCCAGTGGGCTGGTCCCGGTGTGCTGACCCCATCCCAGCTGGGTTATCCCATCCCAGTGGGGTTATCCCACTAGGGTGACCCCATCCCAGTGTCCTGACCCCATCCCAGTAGGGTTATCCCAGTAGGGTTATCCCATCCCAGTTGGGTTATCCCATCCCAGTAGGGTTATCGGTTATCCCACATTCTGACCCCGTGCCACCCTGTCCCTCTGTGTCCCCAGGACCGCGGTGCCACCGCCCAGCCTGTCCCAATGTTCTGACCCCATCCCAGCTGGGTTATCTCAGTAGGGTGATCCTATCCCAGCTGGGTTATCCTATCCCAGAGGGTCGATCCCAGTGTTCTGACCCCATCCCAGTTATGGGGTTGTGCCCCGTTCTGACCCCATGCCACTCTTTGTCTCTGTGGGTGCCATCCCAGTTGGGTTGATCCCATCCCAGTTGGGTTATCCCAGTTGGGTTATCCCACATTCTGACCCCGTCCCAGTTGAGTTATCCCATCCCAGTTGGGTTCTCCCACATTCTGACCCCGTGCCACCCTGTCCCTCTGTCCCCAGGACCGCGGTGCCATCGCGCCCAGCCCATCCCTGTTGGGTTGATCCCATCCCAGTTGGGTTATCCCAGTTGGGTTATCCCACGTTCTGACCCCGTCCCAGTTGAGTTATCCCATCCCAGTGACTTCATCCCAGTTGGGTTCTCCCACATTCTGACCCCGTGCCACCCTGTCCCTCTGTCCCCAGGACCGCGGTGCCACCGCCCAGCCCGGCCATGGCCGCCCGCGGGGCCCAGCGGCCCAACGGGCACTCGCAGCCCAGTAAGATCTGCCAGTTCAAACTGGTGCTGCTGGGAGAGTCGGCCGTGGGCAAGTCCAGCCTGGTGCTGCGCTTCGTCAAGGGCCAGTTCCACGAGTACCAGGAGAGCACCATCGGCGGTGAGCCGGGACCCCAAAGGGTCTGGGGGATCCTAAAAGGGATTTGGGGTGATCCCAGGTGGGATTTGGGGTTTAGGATGGGCTTTGTCAAGGGCCAGTTCCACGAGTACCAGGAGAGCACCATCGGCGGTGAGCCGGGATCCCAGAAGGGTCTGGGGGATCCCAGAAGGGTCTGGGGGATCCCAAAAGGATTTGGGGCTGTCCTAAAGGGGTCTGGGGTGGGATTTGGGGTTCAGGGAGGGCTTTTTGGAAGGGTTTGGGACACCCTGAGGTGTCCCTGGGCAGGTTGGTGACACAGTGATGGCCCTCTAGGTGGGTTGGTGACACTGCGGTGACATTCTGGGCTGTCCCTGGCTGGGTTGGTGGCATTCTGGTGACACTGGTGGCCCTGGCCCTGTCCCCAGCGGCGTTCCTGACGCAGTCCGTCTGTCTGGCTGGGTTTGGGGTGCAGTGATGGCTCTGTCGTGGGTTGGTGACACTCTGGGCTGTCCCTGGCTGGGTTGGTGACACTGTGGTGACCCTGTCCCTGTCCCCAGCGGCGTTCCTGACGCAGTCCGTGTGTCTGGCCAGGTTTGGGGTGCACTGAGGTGTCCCTGGCCGGGTTGGTGACACAGTGATGGCTCTGTGGGTGGGTTGGTGACACAGTGATGGCTCTCTGGGTGGGTTGGTGACACTCTGGGCTGTCCCTGGCCGGGTTGGTGACACTGTGGTGACCCTGTCCCTGTCCCCAGCGGCGTTCCTGACGCAGTCCGTGTGTCTGGCTGGGTTTGGGGTGCAGTGATGGCTCTCTGGGTGGGTTGGTGACACTGTGGTGACCCTGTCCCTGTCCCCAGCGGCGTTCCTGACGCAGTCCGTGTGTCTGGCCAGGTTTGGGGTGCACTGAGGTGTCCCTGGCTGGGTTGGTGACACAGTGATGGCTCTCTGGGTGGGTTGGTGACACGCTGAGCTGTCCCTGGCCGGGTTGGTGACACTGTGGTGACCCTGTCCCTGTCCCCAGCGGCGTTCCTGACGCAGTCCGTCTGTCTGGCTGGGTTTGGGGTGCAGTGATGGCTCTCTGGGTGGGTTGGTGACACTGTGGTGACCCTGTCCCTGTCCCTGCGTTCCCCTGTCCGTCTGTCTGGCTGGGTTTGGGGTGCAGTGATGGCTCTCTGGGTGGGTTGGTGACACTGTGGTGACCCTGTCCCTGTCCCCAGCGGCGTTCCTGACGCAGTCCGTGTGTCTGGACGACACCACGGTGAAGTTTGAGATCTGGGACACGGCGGGGCAGGAGCGCTACCACAGCCTGGCCCCCATGTACTACCGGGGGGCCCAGGCTGCCATCGTGGTCTACGACATCACCAACCAGGTCTGGGGGGGTTGGGGGCATTTCAGGGGGTCCTGAGGGGGTCTGGGGGGATTTTGGGGGGTGGTCTCAGGGGGCACTACCAGGGGGCCCAGGCTGCCATCGTGGTCTGTGACATCACCCACCAGGTCTGGGGGGGGGGGTTCAGGGGGGCATCTCAGGGTATTTGAGGAGGGGTCTTGGGGTGTTCGGGGAGGGGTCTCAGGAGTTTCAGGATATTTGGGGAGGGGTCTCATGGTGCCAGTCCCCCCTCAGGAGACGTTTGCCCGTGCCCGGGGCTGGGTGAAGGAGCTGCAGCGCCAGGCCAGCCCCAGCATCGTCATCGCCCTGGCCGGTAACAAGGCTGACCTGGCCAGCAAGAGGATGGTGGAGTACGAGGTACGGGGAAATTGGGAATTTTAGAGGAATTTGGAGAATTTTGGGGGCATTTTTGAAGGATTTTGGGACTTTTTGGGGGGATTTTTTTTAAATGTTGGGGGATTTTCTTTGGGGATTTTTGGGGAGTTTTGGCAGAATTTTTTGGGGTGATTTTGGGATTGTTTAAAAAATCTGGGGGATTTTGGGGGAATTTGAGGAATTTTTTTGCTAATTTTGGGGGGATTTGGGGATTTATTTGGGAAAATTTTGGGGGATTTTCAGAGATTTGGGGGGGGGGATTTTGAGATTTTTAGGGGGAATTTTGGGAGAATTTGGGGATTTTTTGGGGGGAGGATTTTGGAATTTTTGGGGGGATTTTGAGAATTTTTTTTTAATTTTGGGGCTTTGGGGATTTTTTGAGAATTTTTGGATGGTGGAGTACGAGGTATTGAGGGTTTGGGGGAATTGTGGGGGCAATTTTGTGATTTTCTGGAGGAGTCTTTTGGGGAATGCATGGAGTTTTTTCTGGGAATTTTTGGGATTTTTCTTGGGAGTTTCTGGAGGGTTTTGGGGGGAATTTCTGATTTTTTGGGGGGGAATTCCTGAGGGGGTTTTAGGGCTTTTCTGGGACTGTTTTGAGGAATCTTTGGAGGGTTTTTTTGGGAATTTTGGGGTTTTTGATGAGTTTTCCCTGCAGGAAGCCCAGGCCTACGCTGATGACAACAGCCTGCTGTTCATGGAGACCTCGGCCAAGACAGCCATGAATGTCAACGACCTCTTCCTGGCCATCGGTGGGTCTGGGGGCTTGGGGGGTCCTGAGGGCTTTGGGGCTGTTTCAGTGGGGTTTTGTGGGGGCTTTGGGGGTTCTGAGGGGTTTGGGCGTATCTCAGAGGGGTTTGGGGGGTCTCCTGAGGGGTTTGGGGTTCTGAGGGGTTTGGGCGTATCTCAGAGGGGGTTTGGGGGAGTCTCAGGGGGGTCTGAGGGGGTTTGGGGTTCTGAGGGGTTTGGGCGTATCTCAGAGGGGGTTTTGGGGGGGTCTCAGGGGTCTGAGGGGTTTTGGGGTTCTGAGGGGTTTCAAGAGGATTTGAGGAGGGGTTCCAGGGGGGGTTTGGGGGTTCTGAGGGGTTTGGGTGTATCTCAGAGGGGGTTTTGGGGGGGGTCTCAGAGGGTTCTGAGGGGTTTTGGGGGTTCTGAGGGGTTTGGGCGTATCTCAGAGGGGGTTTTGGGGGGGTCTCAGAGGGTTCTGAGGGGTTTTGGGGGTTCTGAGGGGTTTGGGCGTATCTCAGAGGGGGTTTTGGGGGGGTTTTGGGGGTTCTGAGGGGTTTGGGGTTCTGAGGGGTTTGGGGTTCTGAGGGGTGCCCCATTTCCAAACCAAATCATCCAGAATCACCTCAAACCATCCCAAACCACCCCAAATGATCCCCAAACCACCCCGAATGTTCCCAAATCACCCCAAATCACCTGAAACGACCCCAAATGACGCCGAGCTCCCTGTTCCAGCCAAGAAGCTGCCAAAGACGGAGCCGCAGAGCACGGGCGGGGCCGGGGGCCGGGGCCGGGGCGTGGACCTGAGCGAGCAGAGCCCACAGGGCCGCGGGCAGTGCTGCAGCAACTGAGGGATCCACGGGATCCACCGGGATCAGAGCTGGGATTGAACCCAGATCCAGCCCAAATCCAGCCAGGATTGAACCAGATCCAGCTCACAGCACCATGGGCAGTGCTGCAGCAACTGAGGGATCCATGGGATCTACTGGGATCTGATGGGATCAGAGCTGGGATCCAGCCCAAATCCAGCTGGGATTACACCCAGGATCCAGCCCAGATCCAGCCAGGATCCGCCAGGACTGAGCCCGGATCCAGCCCGCAGGGCCACGGGCAGTGCTGCAGCAGCTGAGGGATCCACAGGATCCAGCCAGATTCCAGTGAGGATTCCAGCCCAGATCCCATCCAGGATCCCACCAGATCCCAGCTCCATCTCTGCCCTGGGACTCTCCCGAGCTCTCTCCCAGCACTTTTTGAAGCTTCCAAGGCTCCACCTCGGCACCAGATCCCTCCTGGATCCACCAGGACCTTCCTGGATCCTCCAGACCCTGCCCAGCTCCACCAGATCCCTCCTGGCTCCACCAGGCACCACTTGGATCTACCAGACCCCACCTGGACCTTCCAGATTTCACACGGATTCTCCAGATCGCTCCTGGCTCCACCAGATCCATCCTGGATCCTCCAGACTCCTCCTGGCTCCACCAGATCCCTTTTGGAATCACCAGGTCCCACAGGGACCCTCCAGCTCCCCTCTGGCTCCACCAGCCCCCGCCTGGATCCTCCCAACCCCTCCTGGATCCCTCAGATCTCCTCAGGTCCCGGGGCCAGGTCCCAGGACCGGACTCACGGGGACCCCGCGGGGCCTCGGACGCTTGGACACCCCCAGATCCCCCCCAGGTACCCCCGGATCCCCCCAGATCCCCCTGGATCCCCCTGGATCCCCCTGGATCCCAGGATCCGGGGTCCCTGGGCCCAGCAGGGACCTCTGTGGGGTTTTAGTTGTTCCCTGTGGATCCCTCCTGGATCCCCCCAGGGATCTCTGGGGGTTTTGGTGGCTCCCCATGGGGCAGGAGCTGTGGTGGCACCGTGTCCTCCCCTGGTGGCCTCACACAGGGAGCCCAAGTGCCTGGGGACACTGAGGGGACACTGGGGGAACACTGAGGGGACACTGCTGTGGGAGCTGGGGTGGCTTTGTTGGGACATCCCCATGGTCGTCCTGGCCGTGGTCACCCCACAGGGTTGTCCCCTCATGTCCTCATCCATGGTCACCTCACAGGGGTGTCCCCATGGTCATCCCAGCCACAGGGATGTCCCCTCACGTCCTGGCCACGGCTGTGACATCCTTGTGGTCATCCTGGCCATGGTCACTGCACAGAGATGTCCCCATGGTCGTCCTGGCTGTGGTCACCCCACAGGTGACATCTCCAGGGTGGTCCCAATGGTGGCCTCGATGTCCTTCAATGGTCCCAGGGGTGGCCACCATGTCCACAGGTGTCCCAACCATGGTGGCCCTCCAGGTGACGTTCCCTAGGTGATCCCAGTGGTGGCCTTGATGTCCCCTGGTGATCCCAGTGGGGGCCTCAATGTCCCCCAGGTGTTCCTGGCACCCAGGTGACGTCCCCCAGGTGGTCCCAATGGTGTCCCCAATGTCCCCTCAGTGGTCCCAATGGTGGCCTCAATGTCCCCTCAGTGGTCCCAATGGTGGCCTCAATGTCCCCTCAATGATCCCAATGGTGGCCTCGATGTCCCCAGGTGGTCCCAGCCACGGCCACCCCTCAGGTGTCCCCCCCAGTCCCCTCCCAGTGCCCCCAGTTTGTCCCTGTCCCTCTTTGCACTTTATGCTCCAGCGTCCCCTGGCTCTGTGCCCGTGTCCCCAGGGTGACAGTGAGGGGACAGCAGTGCCACCCCTGCCCTTTGTCCTTGTCCCCTCTGGGCTCTCGCTGTCCCCACCCTGTCCAGGGGACACCTGGGGTGCTGCCACCTGAGCAGGGACACCCCAAAGTGGTGGCACCTCAAAATCTGGGGACAGCCCGACCTGGGGACACCCAGAATTGTCCCCTCAGGCACGGGGGGTGGTGGCAGTGGGGTGGAGGGACCCGGTCCCGTATGAAGCCTCTGGGGACACCCTGGGGACATTCCTGGGGCCACCTTGGGGACACCTTGGGGACATTCCCGGTGCTCCAGAGCCTCGGGAATTGGTGACATTGGTGTCCCCAGGGTGGTGACAGAGCCCGCAGGGTCCTTTGCCCTGTCCCCACCCCTGGGGACACCTTGAAGACACTCCCAGGGACACCTTGGGGACACTCCCAGGGACACCTCGAGGACATTGCCAGGGACACTCCCAGGGACTCCTTGGGGACACCTGGAGGACACGCCCAAGGCCACCCTGGGGACACCTCAGGGCCATTCCCGAGGAAACTTCGGGGACATTCCCGGGGCCACCTCGGGTCCACTTTGGGGACATTCTCGGGGCCACCTTGGGGACATTCCCGCTGCTCCAGAGCCACCGGACTTGGTGACATCGCTGTCCCCAAAGTGGTGGCCCAGACGGGGACACCGCAGCTCCTGCCACTCTTTGATTTCCTTTTTTTCCCTTTTTTTCCGCCTTTTCCCCTCGGATTTTCTTTTTCTTTTCGGTTCATTTCCGTTGTTTTCGTCTCCTCGCTTTGGGAAGCTCCTCCCTCGCCGTGAAATAACAATCGTGGTAACCACACCCTCGGGTCGCTGATTTACCCATGTATTTAATGTAAAGTAAAAAAAAAAAACAAGGACAAAAAAAAACAAAGAAAAGAATCCCAAAAAACCGAAAATTCCCAACTTTTTGTGTGCTCAGGGAGGGGACAGGCGACAACACCGGGGCCACCCGGTGCCAGCAGTCGCTGCCAGATTGCGGCCCTGCCCTGATAACGCTTATCAGAGTTCACAGCTGCCTGGCAGCTCCTGTTTTTTCCCGGTTTTTTTCCTTTTTTTTCCCGTTTTTCCCCTTTTTTTCCCGTTTTTCCCCCCAAATTCCCAGCGGGAATTTCGGCCGGCGCTGCCCCTTTAAATCCGCGGGGCCGCTTTAAGACCCCCGGTGCTTCGCGTGGTGTTGCCGCTTTAAACCGGCGGTGGTGGGGCCCACTCTGAGCGAGGCCACGCCCGCCAGGCCCCCGTTAAAGTAAACAGAGGGGCGTGGCCAGGTGGGTCGCGCTCTCCCCGAGGCCACGCCCATCGCCCCCCTCTTAAAGGGGCCGCGCCCGGAGACATCGCGGGACCGGAACCGTTACGCAGGTGCGCGGCGGGGACAACCGGGAGCGGGAACAACCGGGAGAGGGAACAACCGGGATGGGAATGGGGCGGGGAAACCGGGAGCGGGATGGGACTGAGGGAGAGAAAAGCGGGACCCCGCTGGGGCTGCGGGGAAAACGACGGGACCGGGGCGGGGGGCGTTTGGGGACAACCGGGACCGGCCTGGGCCTACGGCGGGGACAACCGGGACCGGGATGCGGCTGGGGGAGGGGACAGCCGGGACCGACCGGGCTGGGGACAACGGGGACCGGGATGGAGCTGGGAAAAACCGGGAACAACCGGGCTGGAGACAACGAGGACCGGGATGGCGCCGGGGAAAGGAGGAACCGAGACCGGGATGGAGATGGGAACAACCGGGACCGACCGGGCTGGGACTGGGTGGTGACACAACGGGCACCGGGCTGGGTCCGGCGCGGGGGCAGAACCGGGGCCGCGCTGGGGTCACGGAAGGGCAGAAGCGGAGCGGAAACCGAGCGCGGTTGTGTCGCAGCAGCTCTCTCTGATTTTCGCTTTCCCCGGCAGCGTCGCCGGAGCCCTTTCCCGGTACCCGGTGCCCGCCCCAGCCGCGCTCTCCCGTCCCGCTGCCGCGATGCTGCTGCTCCGAGCCATGGCCGGCCGCAGGTAGGAACGGGGGGCTCCCGGTGTCCCCCCGGTGTCCCCCCGGTGTCCCGGGGCCGCTGTGACCCCGCTGTTCCCGCAGGCTCCCGCCGCTGATGCAGCTGCCCCGCGGCTGCTCCCGGTTGGCCGCCGGTAGCGCGGCCCCGGAGGGAAGCCGGGAAGCGACACCGGGGGGACGCCGGGAAGGCGACCCCGGGGGGACACCGAGGAGCGGCCCCGGGGGGACACCGAGGAGCGACACCGGTGCTGGCGGCGCTGCTCGGGCTCGGGGTCGTCCTGGCCTACGGAGAGCGTCGGCGGAGGGTGAGCGACACCGGGGGTGGTGGCACCGGGAGGGGCGGTGACACCTCCGGGTCCGTCCCCGTGCCGGGGACACCGGGGTGGGGTTGGATCCCGGCGGGAGGCGGCACCGGAGGGGCGGATCCCGGGGAGAGGTGACACCGGGACAGCGGCAAACGGGGAGGGGGTGGCGCCGGGGGGTGGCACCGGGAAAGGGGGAACCCAGAACGGGGGTGACACCGGGACAGGGGTGACACCGGGACAGGGGTGACACCGGGACAGGAGAATCCTGGGACAGGGGTGACATCGAGACAGCGGGATCCGGGGGAGGGTGACACCGGGACAGGGAGACCCGGGGAGGGGGTGACACCGGCATCCCGGACACACGGGACCGGGATCGGGACAGGGTGATCCCGGACAGGGTGACACCAGAACAGGGGGATCCCGGGCAGGGGTGACACCGGGACAGGGGTGACACCGGGACAGGGAGATCCCGGCGGTCCCGCTGACCCTGCCGGTGCCCGCAGACCGCCCAGGCCGCCCGGGCCACGCCCGCCCCGCAGTTCCCCCCGTTACAGGGACACCTTGAAGACACTCCCCAGGGGACACCTTGGGGACACTCCCAGGGACACCTCGAGGACATTGCCAGGGACACTCCCGGGGACACCTGGAGGACACGCCCAAGGCCACCCTGGGGACACCTCAGGGCCATTCCCGAGGAAACTTCGGGGACATTCCCGGGGCCACCTCGGGGACATTCCCGGGGCCACCTTGGGGACATTCCCGCAGCTCCAGAGCCGCCGGACTTGGTGACATCGCTGTCCCCAAAGTGGTGGCCCAGACGGGGACACCGCAGCTCCTGCCACTCTTTGATTTCCTTTTTTTCCCTTTTTTTCCGCCTTTTCCCCTCGGATTTTCTTTTTCTTTTCGGTTCATTTCCGTTGTTTTCGTCTCCTCGCTTTGGGAAGCTCCTCCCTCGCCGTGAAATAACAATCGTGGTAACCACACCCTCGGGTCGCTGATTTACCCATGTATTTAATGTAAAGTAAAAAAACAAGGACAAAAAAAAAAAAAAAAAATCCCAAAAACCAAAAATTCCCAACTTTTTGTGTGCTCAGGGAGGGGACAGGCGACAACACCGGAGCCACCCGGTGCCAGCAGTCGCTGCCAGATCGCGGCCCTGCCCTGATAACGCTTATCAGAGTTCACAGCTGCCTGGCAGCTCCTGTTTTTTCCCGTTTTTTTTTCCTTTTTTTTCCCGTTTTTCCCCTTTTTTTCCCGTTTTTCCCCCCAAATTCCCAGCGGGAATTTCGGCCGGCGCTGCCCCTTTAAATCCGCGGGGCCGCTTTAAGACCCCCGGTGCTTCGCGTGGTGTTGCCGCTTTAAACCGGCGGTGGTGGGGCCCACTCTGAGCGAGGCCACGCCCGCCAGGCCCCCGTTAAAGTAAACAGAGGGGCGTGGCCAGGTGGGTCGCGCTCTCCCCGAGGCCACGCCCATCGCCCCCCTCTTAAAGGGGCCGCGCCCGGAGACATCGCGGGACCGGAACCGTTACGCAGGTGCGCGGCGGGACAACCGGGAGCAAGGAACAACCGGGGAGGGAACAACCGGGATGGGAATGGGGCAGGAAAACCGGGAGCGGGTGGGGGAGGAGGGGAAAAGCGGGACCCCGCTGGGGCTGCAGGGGAAAACGACAGGACCGGGGCGGGGGCGTTTGGGGACAACCAGGACCGGCCTGGGCCTACGGCGGGGACAACCGGGACCGGGATGCGGCTGGGGAGGGGGCCGGGACCGACCGGGCTGGGGACAACGGGGACCGGGATGGAGCTGGGAAAAACCGGGAACAACCGGGCTGGAACAACGAGGACCGGGATGGCGCCGGGGGAAAGGAGGAACCGAGACCGGGATGGAGATGGGAACAACCGGGACCGACCGGGCTGGGACTGGGTGGTGACACAACGGGCACCAGGCTGGGTCCGGCGCGGGGGCAGAACCGGGGCCGCGCTGGGGTCACCGGAAGGGCAGAAGCGGGCGGAAACCGAGCGCGGTTGTGTCGCAGCAGCTCTCTCTGATTTTCGCTTTCCCCGGCAGCGTCGCCGGGCCCCTTTCCCGGTACCCGGTGCCCGCCCCAGCCGCGCTCTCCCGTCCCGCTGCCGCGATGCTGCTGCTCCGAGCCATGGCCGGCCGCAGGTGAGGGAACGGGGGCTCGGTGTCCCCGGTGTCCCCCAGGTGTCCCAGGGCCGCTGTGACCCCTTTGTCCTGCAGGCTCCGCCGCTGATGCAGCTGCCCCGCGGCTGCTCCCAGGTTGGCCATAGTGGCGCCCCGGAGGAAGCCGGGAAGCGACACCGGGGGACGCCGGGAGCGACCCGGGGGACACCGAGGAGCGGCCCGGGGGGACACCGAGGAGCGACACCGGTGCTGGCGCTGCTCGGGCTCGGGGTCGTCCTGGCCTACGGAGCGTCGGCGGAGGTGAGCGACACCGGGGTGGTGGCACCGGGAGGGCGGTGACACCTCCGGGTCCGTCCCCGTGCCGGGGACACCAGGGTGGGGTTGGATCCCGGCGGGAGGCGGCACCGGAGGGGCGGATCCCGGGAGGTGACACCAGGACAGCGGCAAACAGGGGAGGGGTGGCGCCGGGGGTGGCACCGGGAAGGGGAACCCAGAACAGGGGGGTGGCACCGGGGAAGGGGTGACACCGGGACTGGGGGTGACACCGGGACAGGAGAATCCTGGGACAGGGGTGACATCGAGACAGCGGGATCCGGGGGAGGGTGACACCGGGACAGGGAGACCCGGGGAGGGGGTGACACCGGCATCCCGGACAGGGTGACACCGGGACCGAGGGATCCCGGACAGGGTGACACCAGAACAGGGGGATCCCGGGCAGGGGTGACACCGGGACAGGGAGATCCCGGCGGTCCCGCTGACCCTGCCGGTGCCCGCAGACCGCCCAGGCCGCCCGGGCCACGCCCGCCCCGCAGTTCCCCCGTTACACGCGGGCGGAGGTGGCGAAGCACCGCACCCCGAAGGAGCGCGTGTGGGTCACCTACGGCACCGACGTGTTCGACGTTACCGAATTCGTGGAGCTGCACCCGGGGGGCCCGGACAAGATCCTGCTGGCGGCCGGGGGAGCCCTGGAGCCGTTCTGGGCTCTCTACGCCGTTCACAGCCAGCCGCACGTCCTGGAGCTGCTCCGCGATTACAAGGTGGGCGAGCTGAGCCCCGAGGACGCCGCGGCGCCGCCACCGGGGGACACCGCGGACCCGTTCGCCGGGGACCCCCCGCGGCACCCGGCGCTGCGGGTGAACAGCTCGAAGCCTTTTAACGCCGAGCCGCCCCCGGAGCTGCTGACCCAGAGCTTCCTGACGCCCAACGAGCTTTTCTTCACCCGGAACCACCTCCCGGTGCCCGCCGTGGAACCGGGATCCTACCGGCTGCGCGTGGAGGGGCCCGGGGGCCGCGCGTTGTCGCTGTCGCTGTCGGAGCTGCGCCAGCGCTTCCCGAAGCACGAGGTGACGGCCACGCTGCAGTGCGCCGGTAACCGGAGGTCCGAGATGAGCCGAGTCCGGCCGGTCAAGGGGCTGGCGTGGGACATCGGTGCCATCAGCACGGCGCGCTGGGGCGGAGCGCGGCTCCGGGACGTGCTGCTGGCCGCCGGTGTCCGCGACAGCACCGGCGACGGCGAGTGGCACGTGTGCTTCGAAGGGCTGGACGTGGACGCTTCGGGGACGCCGTACGGAGCGTCCATCCCGTTACAGCGGGCGCTGAGCGCCGAGGCCGAGGTGCTGCTGGCGTACGAGATGAACGGGCGGGAGCTGCCGCGGGATCACGGGTTCCCGGTGCGCGTGGTCGTGCCCGGCGTGGTCGGGGCGCGCAGCGTGAAGTGGCTGCGGAGCGTGGCGGTGTCGCCCAAGGAGAGCCCGAGCCACTGGCAGCAGAACGACTACAAGGGGTTCTGCCCGTCCGTGGATTGGGATTCCGTGGATTTCGGGGCCGCGCCCGCCATCCAGGAGCTGCCGGTGCAGTCGGCGATCACCGAGCCCCGGCCCGGAGCCGCCGTGCCCGCCGGGGAGCTGACGGTGAAGGGATACGCGTGGAGCGGAGGAGGAAGGGAGGTGGTCAGGGTGAGCGGGGAAAGGGGGAAATAGGGAGGGGAAAATGGGGCGGGGGGAAAAGGAATGGGGGAAAGGGGATGGGGGAAAATGGAGTGGGGGGAAAGGGAATAGGGGGAAAATGGGGTGTGGGGAAACGGGGATAGGGGGAGAATGGGATGGGGAAAGGGGGGAATGGGATGGGGGAATGGGGGATGGAGAAGGGGGAATGGATAGGGGAAGGGGGATGTGTTGCTCGACCATGGCCGGACGTGGCTCTATGCTAATTAATTAACACGAATTAACAGTAATTATCCCGGCAGGTGGACGTGTCCCGGGATGGGGCTGGACGTGGATTTATGCTAATTAATTAACGCTAATTAACGCTGTCTCTGGCAGGTGGACGTGTCCCTGGACGGGGGCCGGACGTGGCGCGAGGCCGAGCTGGGCCCGCGGCCGGAGCGGGGCCGGGGCTGGGCCTGGGCGCTGTGGGAGCTGCGGGCGCCGGCGCCCGCGGGGGCCCGGCTGGACATCGTCTGCAAGGCCGTGGACCGGAGCTACAACGTGCAGCCCGACACCGTGGGGCCCATCTGGAACCTGCGCGGGGTCCTCAGCAACGCCTGGCACCGCGTCAGCGTCACCGTCACCAAGTGAGGGACACCATCGCAGCCTTGGGGACATTGGGGACATCGGGGACGTGAGGTACAGCAGGGACATCGGGCATTGGGGGCATCTGGAACCTGTGTGCGGTCCTCAGCGACGCCTGGCACCGGGTCAGCGTCACTGTCACCAAGTGGGGACACTGTCACCTGGACATTGGGGTATTGGGGCTTTGGGGACATTGGGGACAGCAGGGACATTGGGGACATCAGAGGTACGACGTCCAACCCGACACCGTGGGGCCCATCTGGAACCTGCGCGGGGCCCTCAGCGACACCTGGCACCGCGTCAGCGTCACCGTCACCAAGTGAGGGACACTGTCACCTGCTGAGGGACATTGGGGACATTGGGGACATCAGAGGTATGACGTCCGGCCCGACACCGTGGGGCCCATCTGGAACCTCAGCGACGCCTGGCACCACGTCCCTGTCACTGTCACACAGCGAGGGACATCCTTGGGGACATTGGGGACGCAGCAGGGTCCTGACCAACGCCTGGCACTGGGTCAGTGTCACCGTCACCCACTGAGGGACATCGAGGGCATCGGGGACGTGTGGAACCTGCAGAGGGTCCTCAGCAAGGCCTGGCACGCTGTGACTGTCACCCAGTGAGGGACCCCAGTGGGGACATCGGGGATCCCTGAAGATCAATGGGATCTGTGGATCCTAAAGGGTTCCATGGCCCCAAAGTGTCCTGCAGACCCCAAAATGTCCTGCAGACCCCAAAGTGCCCTACAGACCCCAAAGTGTCCTGCAGACCCCAAAATGTCCTGCAGACCCCAAAGTGCCCTACAGACCCTAAAGGATTCCATGGCCCTAAAGTGTCCTACAGACCCCAAAGTGCCCTGCAGACCCTCAATGGGTTCTGCAGACCCCAAATCATCCTACAGACCCAATGGATCCTGCAGGCCCCCAGCTTCTATTGACCCCAAAGGGTTCCACAGACCCCAAAAGGGCTTTATGGGCCCCAAAGGATTTTATAGACCCCAGAGGGTTCTAGTGACCCCTAAAGGATTTTATGGACCCCAAAGGTTCTACAGACCCCAAAGGGATTTTATGGACTCCAAAGGATTTCACAGATCCCAAAAGGATTTTATGGCCCGTCCAAAAGATTTTATGGACTCCAAAGGATTTTATGAACCCCAAAGGGTTCTGGTGACCCCAAAGATTTCTGTGGCCCGAAGGATCCTGCAGGTTCCTGCAGCCCCACAGCTCGAAGGTCAGCAGGGGTTTTATGGCCCCGGGGTTTTATGGCCCTGGGCTTTTATGGCCCCCACACTTTTATGGCCTCAGGGTTTTATGGCCGCAGGCTTTTATGGCCCTGGTTTTACACCCCGATGTGTGAAAGTGCCTCCTGCCATAAAGATTTGGGAACTTTTATGGGTTTGGTGCCTTCCTGGGGCAGTGAGGGCAGGGTGGGATTGGGGACGGGGGCGGTTCTGGGACCCCCTGATCCTATAGGGACCCCTGGGACCCCTGACCCTATAGGGACCCAATGGCCCCATGGGACCCCCTGACCCTATAGGGACCCAATGACCCCATGGGACCCCCTGATCCTATAGGGACCCCTGGGACCCCTGACCCTATAGGGACCCCAGTGACCCCATGGGACCCCCTGAGCCTATAGGGACCCCTGGGACCCCAAGGGACCCCTGATCCTATAGGACACTGGGACCCCACAGGACCCCATGGCATGATGGAACCCCCTGACCCTAAATAATCCCCTGACCCCAAAAAACCCCCTGACCCTACAGGGCCCTGTGACCCTGTATAAGCCCCTGACCCTAAAAAACCTCTTGACCCCATGGGACCCCCTGGCCCTATGGGATCCCTTGGTCCTGTAGGGGCCCTGTGACCCCACAGGACCCCTTGACCCTAAATAACCCCCTGACCCTACAGGGCCCTGTGACCCTGTGAAAGGCCCTGACCCTAAAAAACCCCCTGATCCCCGTTATCAATCCCAGATATCAATCCCCATTATCAATCCCCTTTATCAATCCCCATTATCAATGCCCTTATAAACCCCAGATATCAAACCCTGATATCAATCCCCGTTATCAATCCCCCGTTACCAATCCCCGACATCAACCCCTCGTTATTAATCCCCGTTATCAATCCGCGTTATCAATCCCGTTATCAATCCCTTTTATAAATCCCTTTATCAATCCCGTTATCGATCCCCGTTATTAATCCCCATTATAAATCCCCGTTATCAATCCCCGTTATCAACCCCCGCCCCATCGATTCGCTCGGCGCTCTCTCCGCGCCCTGCCGGCGCTCGATGCTCTCGGCGCGCGGCGCGGGGCCGGAAGTGGCGGGGGCGGGGGGGGGGCCCGGGGCCTCCTCAGGAGCCGCCGCCGCCGCCGCGCCCGGACCCCCCCGGACCCCCCCGCACGGGCACCGGCACCGCCGCGCCGCCCCCCCCCCAGCCCCGGGGGGGCCTCCCGAGCCCGCCGCGGCCCCGCCGGTGAGAGCGAGCGCCGCGCGGGCCGGGCCTGAGGGAGCGGGGCGGGAGGGGGGGCGCGGCCTCACGGGGGTGTCCGAGCACCGGGAGGGGCGGGGGGGGGGTGCGTGGTGACCCCCTCCGGAGGGGCTGGGGGGGTCCGGGTGAGGGGGGGTCTGTGCTGAGGCGGGGCGCGGACCCCGGAGACCCTCGGGGGGTTTTGGCGGGCTCGGAATTTGGGGAGGGGGTCCCTGAGGGTGTCAGGGCCGCATCTGAGGGAGGGTCGTGTCCCCCCGGGGGTGTCAGCGCTGTTTTTGGGGGGGTTCTGTTCTGAGAGGGGGGGGCGCATCTCCATGAGGGTCTCGGGGGGTTTTGGCGGGTTTGGAATTTGGGGGGGGTCCCTGAGGGTGTCAGGGCCGGATTTGAGGGAGGGGTCCCCTGTTTTTGAGAGGGGTCGTGTCCCCCCAGGTGTGTTTTTTTGAGGGGGCTGTGCTGAGGGGGGCGCGTCCCCCAGACACCCTCAGGGCTTTTGGGGGTGTCCCTGAGGGTCTCAGGACTGCATTTGGGGGGGGGGGTCGTGTCCCCCCGGGGCTGTCAGTGCTGTTTTTGAGGGGAGGGTCTGCGTTTTGGGGGGTTCTGTTCTGAGGAGGGGTCACCCACCCCCCTCACACCGGGCTCGGAATTTTGGGGGGGTTTGAGGGTGTCAGGGCCGGATTTGAGGGGGGGTCTCCTCTTTGAGGGAGGGGGTGTCCCGGGGCTGTCAGGCTGTTTTGAGGGGGTCTGCATTTGGGGGGTTCTCCTCTATTTGAGACACCCTCAGGGGTCGAATTTTGGGGGTCTCCTCTATTTGAGGAGGGGTCGTGTCCCCCTGGGGGTGTCAGCGCTGTTTTTTGAGGGGGGTCCGTGTCCCCTCAGGGCTTTTGGCGGGTTCTGATTTTTGGGGGGGGGGTCGCGTCCCCTCATGTTCTGAGTGGGGCTCGAATCCCCCTGACAGCCTCAGGGAGTTTTGGCGGGCTCGGGATTTTGGGGGGGGGTCGTTTCCCCTCAGGGGGGGCTGTTCTGAGGGGGGGTCGTGTCCCCCCGGCGCTGTCATCGCTGTTTTTTGAGGGGGGGGGGGGGTCCGTGTCCCCTCAGGGCTTTTGGCGGGCTCTGATTTGGGGGCGGGTCCCTGCCTCCCCCTGAGGGTGTCAGGGCCGGATTTGAGGGGGGGTCTCCTCTATTTGAGGGGGGGTCGTGTCCCCCCGGGGGTGTCACCGCTATTTTTTGAGGGGGGGTCCGTGTCCCCTCAGGGCTTTTGGCGGGCTCGGAATTTTGGGGCGGGGGAGGGGGGCGCGTCCCCTCAGGGGGTTTTGGGGGGTCCCTGTCCCTGTGAGGGTCTCAGGGCTGCATTTGAGGGGTGTCTGGTTATTTTGGGGAGGGGTCGTGTTCCTCCCCTCAGGTCTGGTTTTGGGGGGTCTTGGGGGCTCTTCTGAGGGGGGGCGCATCTCCCGGACACCCTCAGGGGTTTCGGCGGGCTCGGAATTTTCGGGGGTCCCTGAGGGTCTCAGGGCTGCATTTGAGGGGGGTCTCCTGGTTTTGAGGGGGGGCTGTCCCCAGCTGTGGTTTTTTGGGGGTCTGTTCTGAGGGGGGGTTTGTCCCCCTCAGGGTCTCAGGGGGGTTTTGGGGGGGGTCTCCTCTATTTGGGGGGGGTCGTGTTCCCCTGGCACTGTCAGGGCTGTGTTTGGGGGGGGGGTCTGGGCTGTATTTAGGGGGTCCCTGTCCACTTTAGGGGGACTCTGATTTTTGGGGGGGGGGGTCTCTGATTTTTGGGGTCTCTTATTTTTGGGGGGGGTCCTTGTCCCTTTTGGGGGGGCTCTAATTTTGGGGCGTGGGGTCCCCTTTTTTAGGGGTTTCTGATTTTGGGTCTCTCATTTTTGATGGGGGTCCCCTTTAGGGGGGTCCCTGATTTTTGGGGGGCTCCCCACCACTTTGGGGGGGGGGGCTCTGATTTTTGGGAGGGGGGATCCCCTTTAGGGGGACATCCCTGATTTTTAGGGTCTCTGATCTTTTTGGGGGGGTCCCTGCCCCCTTTAGGGAGAGATCCCTGATTTTTGAGCACCCCCCTCCCCAATTTCTGGGGCTTTTGTTGGGATCAGGGAATTTTTGGAGAATTGGGGGATTTTCCAGCTGGAATTTCCTCCCATTCCCTAAATTTTTTGGGTCCCAAATTCCCAAAAACTCCTGAATTTTTCCTACTGGGGGAGGGAGCAAAAAAATTGGGATTTTCCCCTTGGGATTTCTGTGGGATCCGAGGGAATTTTTGGGATTTTTCCACCTCTTGATCCCGAGGGAATTTCGGGGTTATCCAAGGGCACGGCAGGGAGGAGTTTTTGGGATCTCTTCCCGAGGGAGCTGCTCCAGTTTGGAATTGAAATTAAAAAATTAAAAAAAAACCTGGAGAAAGCAGCTGGAGCCTCATCCCAGAACGTCCTGGAATTGTTTTTCCAGCTTTTCCTGGGATTTATCCCAAAATTAAAACCCGGGAGTGACGCTTTATCCCAGAATATCTTGGAGTTGTTTTTCCAGCTTTTCCTGGGATTTATCCCCAAAAAATAGAAATAAAACCTGGAAAAAGCAGCTGGAGCCTCTTCCCAGAATGTCCTGGAATTGTTTTTCCAGTTTTTGAGGGTTTTTTTTATCCTGAGGACAAAAGAAAAGGGAAAAAAAAACTTTCCAAAGGGTTGGGTTGGAATTTGAGGTTGGAATTTGAGGCGGATCCCGGCCAGGAATTCTCGGGCTTTTCCCAGGATTTTTTATTTTTAAATGGATTTTTTGGGGTGGATTTTCCTGGCAGGGAAGGGAAGGGAGGGGAGGGCAGGGAGGGGCTGCTCCCAGCAGGGATTTTTGGGGAATAAAAGAAGATTTTTGCTGATTTTTATGGGCCCCTGGGGCTGGCTTGAACTGGGATTTTACTGGGATCTAACTGGGATTTTACTGGAGTTGAACTGGGATTTATTTGGGATTTCATTGGGATTTTTTTTGGATTTTACTGGGAATTCACTGGGGTTTAACTGGAGTTGAACTGGGATTTTATTGGGATTTCACTGGGGTTGAACTGGGATTTTACTGGGATTTTTCTGGGGTTTAATTGGGATTTTTCCGGGGTTTCATTCCCTGGCTTTTCCAGTTATTTAAATGCTGGGAATGTGGATTTGTCTGGCATTCCATTCCCAGTTTTTCCAGTTGTTCCAAGGCTGGGAATGGGGATTTATCCAGGATTAATTCAGGATTTATCCAGCCTTGCATTCCTGGGGGGTTGTGTTGTGGAAAGGCTGGAAATTGGAATTTTTCTGGGATTTAATTCTGGTTTTTCCCAGTTATTTCAAGGGTGGGAATGGAGATTTATTCAGGATTTCTCCAGGGTTCCATTCCCTGCTTTTCCCAGTTGTTTCAAGGGTGGGAATGGGGATTTTTCTGGGATTTCTCCAGGATTTCCTTCCCTGCTTTTGTGAGTTATGCAAAGGGTGGGAATTGGGATTTCTCCAGGGATTTTTCTGGGATTTCTCCAGAATTCCATTCTCTGCTTTTTGAGCCCTTCAAAGGCTGGGAAATGCAATTTTCCTGGGGTTTTATTCTGGTTTTTGCAATCATTTCAAGGCTGGGAATGTGGATTTCTCTGGGATTCCATTCCCAGTTTTTCCAGTTGTTCTAAGGCTGGCAATGGGGATTTATCCAGGATTTCTCTGGGATTTTTCTGAGCTTCCCTTCTCTGCTTTTTCCAATTATTTCAAGGGTGGGAATGTGGATTTCTCTGGGATTTCTCCAGGATTAATTCAGGATTTATCCACCCTTCCATTCCCTGGTTCTGAGTTGTGGAAATGCTGGAAATTGCAATTTTCCTGGGATTTTATTCTGGTTTTTTTCCATTTATTTCAAGGGTGGGAATGGGGATTTATTCAGGATTTCATTCCCTGCTTTTTCCAATCATTTAAAGGCTGGGAATGGAAATTTTTCTGGGATTTGATTCTGGTTTTTCTCAGTTATTTAAAGGGCGGGAATGGGGATTTTTCTGGGATTCCATTCCCAGTTTTCCCAGTTGTTTTAAGGCTGGGAATTGGGGTTTTCCTGGGATTTTCCTGGGTTTGTTCTGGGATTTCTCCCCGCTTCCATTCCCGATTTTCCCTGCCCTGGCCCGGAGCCGCCCCCTCTCTCAATTCCTGGAAAAACGCCCTGGGAATGTGGGGAAATCTGGGATCGCCTCCAGGCAGGGCCGGGGAGGGAAAGGAAGGAGAAAAAAATCCCAAAAATTCCAAAATTCCACAGGGGCCCAGCTGGGATCCCACCCCCAGGTGAGAGCAGAGCTCCAAAAATTCTTATTTATCCCAAAAAACCCCCAAATTTAATAAATGTTTAAATAGTTTTTTCCTTTTTACGTTTTTAAATGATTTTTTTGTTGTTATTCCTAAAACAAAACCCCAAATCCAGGAAGTTTTAAAATATTTTTTCCCATTTTAATTTTTTTTTCCAAGGAATTTTTTGTTGTCATTCCCAAAAAAATAAAACTCCAAAGCCAGGAGGGGCCAAGTCCTGAATTCTGTGCGGGAGGGAGGAGGCTGCCCTAATTCCAGCGTTCCCCAAAGGATCCCTGCCCTGCTTATCCCGGGATTTATCCTGGGAATTTCTGCTTTTTTTTGGAGTTTCCCTTTAAAATGAAACCAGGAATGGGTTCAGGTGTTGCTGCAGGAATTTGGGGAGTTTGGGGAGTTTTATTCCAGTGCAATTTTCATTCTTGGTTTGCCAGGATTAAAAACCAAACCTCTGGTGATGAGGAATTCCAATTTCCCTGGGCTTTATCCCACTGGGATTCAGAAATTCCAATTTCCTGCCCATTTCCCACTGGGTTTAAGGAATTCTGATTTTCCCTGATTTTTATCCTTCTGGGATTGAAGAATTCCCAATTCTTCCTGTTCTTTATCCCTCTGGGATTGAAGAATTCCCAATTTTTCCTGTTCTTTATCCTCTGGGATGGAGAAATCCCAATTTTCCCTGGTTTTTATCCCTCTGGAACTGAAAATTCCCAATTTTCCCCTGCTCAGGGATTGAGGAATTCCAGCTCTCCCCGGGGAAAATTCCTGATTTATTTTATTTTATTTTAAATCCTGATGGATTTTTCCAGCCACAATTCCCAAAATTCCAAATGTAGGGAATGGATGGATGGGGAGAGGTTGGGAATTCTGGGGTTGGGAATTCTGGGGTTGGGAATTCTCCGTGCCAGGGGGGAATGTCCCTAATCCTGGGGCTGTCCCCAGGACTGGGAATGTTCTGAATTCTGGGAATGTTCTGAATTCTGGAATTGTCCCCAGCACTGGGAATGTCCTCCTGGATCCCGGGAATATCCCGGAATTGCGGGATTGTCCCTGAGTCTTGGGAATGTTCCTGATCCTGGGAATGTCCCCAACCCTGGAACTGACCCCAGGACCGGGATTGTCCTCCTGAATCCTGGGGATGTTCCTGGATCCTGGAATTTTTGAAACTGGGATTGTCCCCAGGACTGGGAATGTCCCTGGCTTTGGGAATGTTCCTGGTCCTGGGAACGTTCTGAATTCCAGGACTGGGAATCCAGGACCGGGAATGTCCCTGAATCCTGGGAATGTCCCCAACCCTGGAACTGTCCCCAGGACTTGGATTGTCCTCCTGGATCCTGGGAATGTCCTTAATCCCAGGGATTGTCCTGATCCTGGGATCCTGGGATTGTCCCTGAGGCCTGGACTGTCCCTGCCTTTGGGATTGTCCCTGATCCTGGGATGTCCTCAATGCCGGGATTGTCCCCGGGATGGCCCTGTGGGATTTGTCTCCATGTCAGGGAATTGAATGGATCCGGGAATGTCCTCAAAATCCTGGGAATGTCCTGAACTCCCAGGATTGCTCCCAAACCCGGGAATGTCCCCAGGATGGGATGGCCTCGGGGAATGGCTGTGGGATTGTCCCTGATCCCAGCATTGTCCCCAGCACTGGGATTGTCCCCTAAATCCGGGGGAATGTCCTCAAATCCCTGGGATGTCCTCAATCCCGGCGTTGTCCCAAAAACCCATTGTCCAAGTCCTGGGGAAAATCCCAATCCTCGGGTCGAATCGTCCCAAATCCCAATCCCAAAACCCCAGGGATAAAAACCCCAATCCAACTCGGTCCGAATGTCCCAAAGAGGGATCCTAAAATACCGGAATAGGAAAAAACATTCCCAAGACTCAGGGACAATCCAAAAAGATCCGGGATATCGAATGTCCAAAACCATCCAGTGCTGGGGAGAAATTCCAGGAAAACCCAACTTAAAATGCTTGGAAATTCAAAAATCCAGAAAATTCCCAGGAATGTCCCAAAAAAGAATTAGGACATTGTCCCAAAACGGAGAATCCTAAAACATCAGAATGTCCCAACCCTGATGGAATTCCCCAACCAACCCACTGATATCCTGAGGACAAAGAAAACCAAAAAAAAAACTTTCCAAAGGGTTGGGCTGGAATTTGAGGTTGGAATTTGAGGCGGATCCCGGCCAGGAATTCTCGGGCTTTTCCCAGGATTTTTTATTTTTAAATGGATTTTTTGGGGTGGATTTTCCTGGCAGGGAAGGGAGGGGAGGGGAGGGGAGGGCAGGGAGGAGCTGCTCCCAGCAGGGATTTTTGGGGAATAAAAGAAGATTTTTGCTGATTTTTATGGGCCCCTGGGGCTGGGTTGAACTGGGATTTTACTGGGATCTAACTGGGATTTTACTGGAGTTGAACTGGGATTTATTTGGGATTTCATTGGGGTTTTTTTGGATTTTACTGGGATTTTACTGGGAATTCACTGGGGTTTAACTGGAGTTGAACTGGGATTTTACTGGGATTTTTCTGGGGTTTCATTGGGATTTTTCCGGGGTTTCATTCCCTGGCTTTTCCAGTTATTTAAATGCTGGGAATGTGGATTTGTCTGGCACTCCATTCCCAGTTTTTCCAGTTGTTCCAAGGCTGGAAATGGGGATTTATCCAGGATTAATTCAGGATTTATCCAGCCTTGCATTCCTGGGGGTTGTTGTGGAAAGGCTGGAAAAAGGGATTTTTCTGGGATTTAATTCTGGAAAGGGTGGGAATGGGAATTTTTCTCCAGGGATTTAATTCTGTTTTTTCCCAGTTGTTTCAAGGGTGGGAATGGGGATTTTCTGGGATTTCTCCAGGATTTCCTTCCTGCTTTTTGTGAGTTATGCAAAGGGTGGGAATTGGGATTTCTCCAGGATTTTTCTGGGATTTCTCAGAATTCCATTCTCTGCTTTTGAGCCCTTCAAAGGCTGGGAAATGCAATTTTCCTGGGATTTTATTCTGGTTTTTGCAATCATTTCAAGGCTGGGAATGTGGATTTCTCTGGGATTCCATTCCCAGTTTTTCCAGTTGTTCTAAGGCTGGCTATGGGGATTTATCCAGGATTTCTCTGGGATTTTTCTGAGCTTCCCTTCTCTGCTTTTTCCAATTATTTCAAGGGTGGGAATGTGGATTTCTCTGGGATTTCTCCAGGATTAATTCAGGATTTATCCACCCTTCCATTCCCTGGTTCTGAGTTGTGGAAATGCTGGAAATTGCAATTTTCCTGGGATTTTATTCTGGTTTTTTTCCATTTATTTCAAGGGTGGGAATGGGGATTTATTCAGGATTTCATTCCCTGGTTTTTCCAATCATTTAAAGGCTGGGAACGGAAATTTTTCTGGGATTTGATTCTGGTTTTTCTCAGTTATTTAAAGGGTGGGAATGGGGATTTCTCTGGGATTCCATTCCCAGTTTTTCCAGTTGTTTTAAGGCTGGGAATTGGGGTTTTCCTGGGATTTTTCTGGGATTTTCCTGGGTTTGTTCTGGGATTTCTCCCTGCTTCCATTCCCGATTTTCCCTGCCCTGGCCCGGAGCCGCCCCCTCTCTCAATTCCTGGAAAAACGCCCTGGGAATGTGGGGAAATCTGGGATCGCCTCCAGGCAGGGCCGGGGAGGGAAAGGAAGGAGAAAAAAATCCCAAAAATTCCAAAATTCCACAGGGGCCCAGCTGGGATCCCACCCCCAGGTGAGAGCACAGCTCCAAAAATTCTTATTTATCCCCAAAAACCCCCAAATTTAATAAATGTTTAAATATTTTTTTCATTTTTTAGTTTTTAAATGATTTTTTTGTTGTTATTCCTAAAACAAAACCCCAAATCCAGGAAGTTTTTAAATATTTTTTCCCATTTTAATTTTTTTTTCCCAAGGAATTTTTTGTTGTCATTCCCAAAAAAATAAAACTCCAAAGCCAGGAGGGGCCAAGTCCTGAATTCTGTGCGGGGAGGGAGGAGAGCGCTGCCCTAATTCCAGTGTTCCCAAAGGATCCCTGCCCTGCTTATCCCGGGATTTATCCTGGGAATTTCTGCTTTTTTTGGAGTTTCCCCTTAAAATGAAACCCAGGAATGGGTTCAGGTGTTGCTGCAGGAATTTGGGGAGTTTGGGGAGTTTTTATTCCAGTGCAATTTTCATTCTTGGTTTGCCAGGATTAAAAAAACCAAACCTCTGGTGATGAGGAATTCCAATTTCCCCTGGGCTTTATCCCACTGGGATTCAGAAATTCCAATTTTTCCTGCCCATTTCCCCACTGGGTTTAAGGAATTCTGATTTTCCCTGATTTTTATCCTTCTGGGATTGAAGAATTCCCAATTTTTCCTGTTCTTTATCTCTCTGGGATTGAGGAATTCCTGATTTTTCCTTGCCCATGTGTAGAGGAATTCCCAATTTTTCCTGTTCTTTATCCCTCTGGGATGGATAAATCCCAATTTTCCCTGGTTTTTATCCCTCTGGAACTGAAAATTCCCAATTTTCCCCTGCTCAGGGATTGAGGAATTCCAGCTCTCCCCAGGGAAAATTCCTGATTTATTTTATTTTATTTTAAGTCCTGATGGATTTTTCCAGCCACAATTCCCAAAATTCCAGATGTAGGGAATGGATGGATGGGGAGAGGTTGGGAATTCTGGGGTTGGGAATTCTCCGTGCCAGGGGGGAATGTCCCTAATCCTGGGGCTGTCCGCAGGACTGGGAATGTTCTGAATTCTGGAATTGTCCCCAGCACTGGGAATGTCCTCCTGGATCCCGGGAATATCCCGGAATTGCGGGATTGTCCCTGAGTCTTGGGAATGTTCCTGATCCTGGGAGTGTCCCCAACCCTGGAACTGACCCCAGGACCGGGATTGTCCTCCTGAATCCTGGGAATGTTCCTGGATCCTGGAATTGACCCCGAAACTGGGATTGTCCCCAGGACTGGGAATGTCCCTGGCTTTGGGAATGTTCCTGGTCCTGGGAACGTTCTGAATTCCAGGACTGGGAATCCAGGACCAGGAATGTCCCTGATCCTGGGAATGTCTCCAACCCTGGAACTGTCCCCAGGACTTGGATTGTCCTCCTAAATCCTGGGAATGTCCTTAATCCCAGGATTGTCCCCAGGATCCTGGGATTGTCCCTGATCCCAGGACTGTCCCTGCCTTTGGGATTGTCCCTGATCCTGGGATGTCCTCAATGCCGGGATTGTCCCCAGGCCTGGGATTTGTCTCCATGTCTGGAATTGAAGGATCGGGAATGTCCTGGTCCTGGGAATGTCCTGAACTCCAGGATTGCTCCCAAACCAGGAATGTCCCCAGGATGGGATGGCCTTGGCTGTGGGATTGTCCTGATCCCAGCATTGTCCCCAGGACCGGGATTGTCCCTGATCCCGGGAATGTCCTCAAATCCTGGGATGTCCTCAATCCCAGGATTGTCCCCAGGACCGGGATTGTCCCTGATCCTGGGAATGTCCTCCTGGATCCCGGGAATGTCCTCCTGGATCCTGGGAATGTCCTCAATCCCAGCATTGTCCCCAGGACCGGGATTGTCCCTGATCCCGGGAATGTCCTCCAATCCTGGGATTGTCCCTGATCCCGGGATTGTCCCTGATCCCGGGAATGTCCCTGATCCTGGGAATGTCCTCCTGAATCCTGGGATTTGTCCCTGATCCCGGGAATGTCCCTGGGATCACCCCAGGCTGTTCCCTCTGTGAGGCTCCTAATTAATACATCATTAATAACTAATTAATACCTCATTAATAGCTAATACTTCATTAATATCTGTTCTATAATAAACAATTTAATACCTAATTATTACACCATTAATATTTAATTTATATATAATAACTGATTAGTATTTCATTAATTAGTAATTAATATCTAATTACTAGTCAATACCTCATTAACAACAATTAATGGCTTATTAGTATCCAATTAAGAACTAAATAGTAACTAATAATATCCAATTAATAAATTATTAATAGCTAATCGATACACAATCAATAACCAGTTAATGTCCAATTAATAACCCAATAATTAGCAATCAATACCCAATTACTTTCCAATTAGCAACAAATTAATAACTAACCAATATAAATACAAATTACGAACTAATTACTATCCAATTAATTAGCAAGTAATAGTTCATTAATAATTAGTTAATATCCCATTAATGACAATGAAGAAGTAATTAATATCCAAATCTGAACAATTTAATATCCAATTAAGAACTATTTAAGATCCAATTATAACCAATTAATGCCAATTAATAGTTCATTAATGACTAATGCCTAATTAGAGCCTCCCATCAGCCGCTCCCCTTTCCCTGCAGATCCCAAAATTCCCTTGGAATCGGCTCCATAAAATCCCAAAAAATCCCCCCAAAATCCCCCAAATTCCCCCCAAATCCTCGGGAATTTCCCAGGACTCCCCTCGGATTTGGGGTTTCCCAGAGTTTCTGTCCCCCAAATCCCAATTTTTCCCTGGAAAAGCCCCAAATCCTGAGGGAATTCTGCTCCTTTTCCAGGGAATTCCGCAGCCATGGACATCGAGGACTGCAACGCCCGATCCTACATCACCGGTGAGCCTGGGACTTCTCCCATTTTCCTGGGATTTTCCCATTTTCCTGGGATTTTTCCCGAATTTTCTTGGATTTTCCCCCATTTTCCAGCATTTAATTGGGGGTTTTCCCTATTTTTCCTGCATCTTCCTGGATTTTGCCCCATTTTTCCTTAATTTTTCCCAATTTTTCCTGGATTTTCTGGGATTTTCCTGTATTTTCCCAGATTTTTCCAGGATTTTCAGGGCCAAATTTGGGATCTCAGTCCCTTCCCAGATTTTTCCCCAGATTTTCCCAATCTTCCCCCAGATTTTCCTGGATTTTCTCAGATTTTCAGGGCTGGAATTGGAATTCCAACCCCTTCCTGCCCCTTCCCGGATTTTCCCCAGATTTCCCCTGGATTTTTGCCACTTTTTCCCCAGATTTCCCCCAGATTTTCCCATTTTTTCCCGGATTTTTGGGTTCCCACCCGATCCCGAGGGAATTTCCCTGTTCCATCCCCTAAACCCCCGGACTGGAGCGACTTTTGTGGGATTTACTCCCCAAAATTTCCCCGCAGCTGCAGAGCAGAAATTCCCGAATTTTCACAGCTTTTCCTGCGACTTCCAGCGAATCCGGGCTGGAAAACCCCCAGGGAATTTTCCCGGGGGGGTGAAAAACTGGAAATTTCGGGGGGAAAATGGGAATTGGGGGGGAAAAGGAGGAATTGGGGCCGAGGGTGGGAAATTCCGCTTGGATCGGGGCTGGAATTTCCAGGAGGGGCGGGAATGGTTCAAATTCCAGCCTGGCAGGAGGGGAGGGAGGGAGGGAATGAGATCCAGGAAAATTCCATGAGGGAGAAGCTTGGAATGTTCCCAGGGAAGTTTGGAATGTTCCCAGGGCCGGGCTGGAATTGCCCCGCAGGGATTGGGGGGAGGAGGAGGAGGAGGAGGGAAGGAATTTTCCGCCTTTGGAATCATCCCGGGGCTGCTCATCCCGAAAAAACTGGGGAAAATGGGCTGGGAAAAATGGGGATGGAGCGGGGTCCTAAAGGGGGGAGCTCCTGGGTCTGCCCTGGGTCCATCCCAAATCCTGAGTCCATCCCAAATCCTGAATCCATCCCAAATCCCTGAGTCCATCCCAAATCCTGAATTCATCCCAAATCCCTGGGTCCATCCCAAATCCCTGAGTCCATCCCAAATCCCTGAGTCCATCCCAAATCCCTGAGTCCATCCCAAATCCCTGAGTCCATCCCAAATCCCTGAATCCATCCCAAATCCTGAATCCATCCCAGATCCTGAATCCATCCCAAATCCCCGGGTCCATCCCAAATCCCCGAGTCCATCCCAAATCCCTGGGTCCATCCCAAATCCCTGGGTCCATCCCAAATCCCTGGGTCCATCCCAAATCCCTGGGTCCATCCCAAATCCCTGGGTCCATCCCAAATCCCTGAGTCCATCCCAAATCCTGAATCCATCCCAGATCCTGAATCCATCCCAAATCCCCTGGGTCCATCCCAAATCCCTGAGTCCATCCCAAATCCTTCTGATTCCCTGGATCCATCCCTGCTGTCCGTTCCCACATTCCCACCCCTCTCCCTCCCCCATTCCCGGCTCCATTCCCATTCCCTGATTTTTGGGAATGTTCCACTTCTCCCTGAAAAATCTGGGATCCCTCCAAAGCCTGAGCTCCCTCCTCGTTTCCTCCTCCATCCCCACATTCCCACATTCCCACATTCCAATCCCTCCCCCTCCTCCCTCTCCCATTCCCTGCGGAATTCCCAGTTCCTGCTTCTGGCCAGGACCAATCCCACTGAAATCTGGGATCCTGTTCTGGCTCCCTCCTCCCTTCCCGCATTCCCATCCCTCCCATTCCCAGCCCCATTCCCGCTCCCTGCTTTTTGGGAATGCTCCATTTTCCATTCCCACCCTGCTGAAATCGTGAGATCCCACTGAAATCTGGGATCCCACGCTTGCCCTGAGCCATTCCCACATTCCCACATCCCCTCGTTCCCACATTCCCACATTCCAGTCCCTGTCCCTCCTCCTCCCCTGCCTCATTCCCCATGGAATTCTCACTCCCTGCATTTTGGGAATGCCCCGTTTCCCATTTCCCATCCCACTGAAACCTGGGATCCCACAGAAATCTGGGCTCCCTCCCCACATTCCCATTCCCACATTCCAATCCCTTCCCTCCTCCTCCTCCCCTCCCTCTGCCATTCCCAGCCCCATTCCCGAGGCAATTCCCAGCTCCCATTCCCAGCTCCCGGCTTTTGGGAGTGCCCCATTTCCCATTCCAAGCCCTCTAAAACTCTGGGATCCCACTGAAATCCTGAGATCCCACAGGAATCTGGGCTCCCTCCCTCTGCTCCTTCTCCCTCCCCACATTCCCATTCCCACATTCCAATTCCCCTCCCCTCCTCCCTTCCTCTCCCATTCCGGGAGCTCTGTTCCCAGTTCCTGCCTTTTGGGAATGCCTCATTTCCCATCCCCATCCCACTAAAATCTGGGCTCCCTCCCTCTGTCCCTGCTCCCTCCCCACATTCCCACTCCTCCTCTTCCCTCCCTCTGCCATTCCCAGCCCCATTCCCGGCTCCATTCCCAGTTCCCGGCTTTTGGGAATGCCCCATTTCCCTTCCCCACCCCGCTAAAACTCTGGGATCTCACTGAAATCTGGGATCCCACGCTTGCCCTGAGCCGTTCCCACATTCCCACATTCCAGCCCCTCTCCCTTCCCTCCTCCTCTTCCCTTCCTCTCCCATTCCCAGCCCCATTCCCGGCTCCGTTCCCAGTTCCTGCCTTTTGGGAATGCCCCATTTCCCATTCCAACCCCGCTAAGACTCTGGGATCCCACAGAAATCTGGGCTCTCTCCCTCCTCCCTCCCAACATTCCCACATTCCAATTCCTCTGCCTCCTCCTCCCTTCCTCTCCCATTCCCGGAGCTATTCCCGGCTCCATTCCCAGTTCCTGCCTTTCGGAAATTCCTCATTTCCCATCCCCATCCCACTAAAATCTGGGGTCCCACTGGGATCTGGGCTCCCTCCCTCTGTCCCTCCCCTCCCACATTCCCATTCCCACATTCCCTTGTTCCCACATTCCCATTGCCACATTCCAACCCCTCTCCCTTCCCTCCTCCTCCTCCCCTCTCCCATTCCCAGCTCCATTCCCGAGGCAATTCCCGGCTCCATTCCCAGTTCCCGGCTTTTGGGAATGCCCATTTCCCATTTCCCTGCCCCACCCCGCTAAAACTCTGGGGTCCCACTGGAATCTGGGCTCCCTCCCTTGTTTCCTCTGCCCTTCCCACATTCCCATTCCCACATTCCAATCCCTTCCCTCCTCCTCTTCCCTCCCTCTGCCATTCCCAGCCCCATTCCCGGCTCCATTCCCAGTTCCCGGCTTTTGGGAATGCCCCATTTCCCATTTCCCTTCCCCACCCCGCTAAAACTCTGGGATCTCACTGAAATCTGGGATCCCACGCTTGCCCTGAGCCGTTCCCACATTCCCACATTCCAACCCCTCTCCCTTCCCTCCTCCTCCCCTCTCCCATTCCCAGTTCCCATTCCCGGAGCAATTCCCGGCTCCGTTCCCGGTTCCTGCCTTTCGGGAATGCCACTAAAATCCCACTAAAACCTGGGATCCCACAGAAATCTGGGCTCCCTCCCTCTGTGCCTCCTCCCTCCCCACATTCCCACTCCTCCTCCTCCTCCTCCCCGTGCCATTCCTGAGCTGGATTTTCCCTGGATTCCAGGAATCTGCTCTTCCTGGAAGGTGAGCGGCTGCGTGCGCCCGGCCAGCGCCGCCCTGCGCCCCGCGGGGATCCCGCGCTGCTTCCCGGGAATCCCGATCCAGGGATCCACGGGGTTCCTCCCGCAAGGTACGGCCCCAACGCCCCCCAGAATCCCCCCAGAATCCCCCCCAAACCAACTCGGAGAAAAAGGGATTTCAGGAATTCCCGGCTGGAATGAGGGAGGAGGGAAAAGCGGGAGAGGTTTTTGGCCACTCCTCCCCCGGGGTGGGATTTAGGGATTTGGGAGGAGCCGGAGATTCCCGGAGCGCCTCCGGGATTTGGGGATTTGGGGCTGCTGGAATTGTCGGGCTCGGGAGTGGAGCGGGCTGAGAGCGGGATGAGGCTGCAGGAGATTCCTAAAGGTTGGTCCCAGGGATTTTTTTGGGATTTTGGGGATTTTTGGGATTCGGGATTTGCTCCTGGATAGCCAGAGATGGGATTTAGGGGTCTTGGAACTCCCCATTTTCCGTGGGAGTTGGGTCAGAGCCATGTGGGGTCGGGACACAGATCATCCCAGAGACTGGTCACAGGGATTTTTGGGATTTTGGGGATTTGGGATTTGCCCCTGGATAGGCAGAGATGGGATTTAGAGATCCTGGAATTCCCCTTTTCCATGGGAAAAAGCCTTTGGGGTCGGATAAGATCTGGGTGGGATCGGGATGAGGATCCGGGAGATTCCCAAGGGTTGGTCCCTGAGATTTTTGGGATTTGGGATTTGCTCCTGGATGGGCAGAGATGGGATTTAGGGATCCTGGAATTCCCTTTTCCATGGGAAAAAACCTTTGGGGTTAGATGAGAGCCGGGTGGGATTGGGACACAGACCCGGGATCATCCCAAAGATTGGTCCCAGGGATTTTGGGGATTTTGGGGATGTGGGATTTGGGATTTGCCCCTGGATAGGCAGAGATGGGATTTAGGGATCCTGAACTCCCTTTTTCAGTGGGAGTTGGGTCAGAGCCATGTGGGGTCGGGATGAGGCTCCAGGAGATTCCCAAGGGATTTTGGGGGGATTTTAGGGATTTTTGGGTTTTGGGATTTGCCTCTGGAATAGGCAGAGATGGAATTTAGGGATCCTGGAATTCCCTTTTTTTATGGGAAAAACCCCTTGGGGTCAGACCTGATCCAGGTGGGGTCGGGATGAGGCTCTGGGATCATCCTAAGGGTTGGTCCCAGGGATTTTTGGGATTTTTGGGATTTGGGGTTTGCCCCCGAATCAGCTCCAGAGGGAAATGTTGGGATTGGGAATGCCCTGTCCCGGGACAGAGGAGTCAGGTCCGGCTCCAGGGGGAAATTTGGGGATTTTTGAGGGGAATTTGGGAATCCTGAAGGGGAATTTAGGGATCCTGGAGAGGAGAAATTTGGGAATTCTGGAGGGGGATTTGGGAATTCTGGAGGGGGATTTAGGGATATTTAGGAATAATTCTGGAGGGGAATTTAGGGATATTTAGGGATAATTCTGGAAGGGAATTTAAGGAAATTTAAGTATAATTCTGGAGGGGAATTTAGGGATATTTAGGATAATTCTGGAGGAGAATTTAGGAATAACTCTGAAGGAGAATTTGGGGATATTTAGGGATAATTCTGGAGGAGAATTTGGGGATATTTAGGGATAATTCTGGAGGAGGATTTGGAGATCCTGGAGGGGGAATTTGGCAATTCTGGAATTCCCAAGCTGGGAAAAACCCAACCCTTAAAAAATCCCATTTTTCCCCGGGATTCTCTCCTGGAATATCCGGAATTTCCAGGCCTGGCCCCCCCGGCTCCCCCGGGCTCAACATTCCCAACATTCCCCAGGAGTGGGAACGGCTCCTCCCGACCTTTCCCAGGCTTTTCCCGGGAATTTGGGAATTTTCCAAACCCCCTCCCTCCCCCCTCAGGAGAGTTTGGGAATGTTTGGGAAACTCCCAGGGAGATTTTCCCGGGCCAAAAATTCCAGCTGGGCCGGAAAAGTTTGGAAATCTCATTCCCAGCTGCTCCAGGGGGAATTTTCCATCCCAAAATTCCGACTGTTCCCACGGCAGGGGGGGGGGGGGGCGAGGAGGGGATTTGGGATCGGGAGGGGCGGGGGGGGGGTGGGGATGGGGGATTTGGGATGGGGGGAGGGAATTTGGGATGAGGGGATTAGGAAGGGAAATTTGGGTTGGGGGAATTTGGGATCGGGATTGGGGAGGGGAATTTGGGTTTTGGGATGGGGGAACTTGGGACCAGAATTTGGGATGGGGGGATTGGGAAGGGAAATTTGGGATTGGGGAGGGGATTTGGGATGGGGGAAAGGAAATTTGGGATCAGGGAGGAGGGAGGAGATTTGGAGGGAAAATTTGGGATCAGAGTTTGGGATGAGGGAGGGAATTTAGGATTGGGGAGACGATTTGGGATCAGAATTTGGGATCAGGACAGGAAATTGGGAGTGGAGATTTGGGATCAGAATTTGGGATGGGGAGGGAATTTGGGATCGAGGGGTGGGGGAGGAAATTTGAGGGGGAAATTTGGGATGGGGGAGGAAATTTGGGAATTGCAGACCCTGGGAAAGAGGAGCCCCTAAAGCAGGGGGGGATCTGGGGATCCCTTTGGATCCTCGGGATGGGTTTGGGATTGGGAATGGGAACAAATCCCTGCCCCAGCCCCTCCCCAGATCCAGGGGGAGCTTTGGGATTGGGAATGGGGGAGAACTCCCAAACCCAGAGGGGGCTTTGGATCTGAAATTCCCCTCTGGAATTAAATCCCAAGCCCAGCCCCTTCCCAAATCCAGGGGTGGGAATTGGGGGAATTCCCAAATCCAGGGGTGGGAATGGGGGAAATTCCCAAATCCAGGGGGGGGTTGGGATTGGGATTGGGGGAGAATTCCCAGATCCAGGAGAGGTTTGGATTGGGAATTTCCCTCTGGAATTCAATCCCAGTCCCAGATGGGGGGGGTTGGGAATGGGAAATGGGAGGGAATTCCCAATTCCAGGAAGAATTTGGGATCAGGAATGGGGGGGGGATCTTGGCCCCAGCCCCAGCGGGGCTCAGGGTGGGAATTCCCAGGGTCCATCCCGAGCCCATCCCGGAGTTTTTGGTTTTTCCCGTTTTTCCCAAGGCCGTGGGGATTCCCCCCTGGAGCAGGAATTCCACTCAGCCGTGGGGGGAGGGGCAGCACGGAGCCCCCCCAGCCCCCGCTCGTCCCCGCGCTCCCCTGGTGAGTACCCGGGACCCCCAGAGTGTCCCCAGAATATTCCAAAATATCCCCAGAATATTCCTAAAATATTCCCAAAATATTCCCAGAATATTCCAAATATATTCCCAAAATATTTCTAGAATATCTCCAAAATATTTCAAAATGTTCCCAGAATATCCCCAAAATATACCCAAAATATTCCTGGAATATTCCCAAAATATTCCTAGAATATCCCCCAAATATTCCCAGAATATTCCTAGATATTCCCAAAATATTCCCAGAATATTCCAAAGATATCCCCAAAATATTCCCAGAATTCCCTAGAATATTCCTAAAATATTCCCAGAATATTCCTGGAATTCCTGGGCAGGAATTGCAGCTCCCTCTCCCTGGGGCTTTGTTTGCCAAGAGAAAAGGAGGAAAAGGAAAATCTGGGATTGGGGTGGGATCAATCCCAAAATCTGGGATTTCAGTCCCAGACTGGGACTGGGGTGGGATCAATCCCAAACTTCAGGATTTCAATCCCAAATTCTGTGATTGGGATGGGATCCATCCCAAAATCCAGGATTTCAATCCCAAACTCCAGGACTGAGATGGGATCGATCCCAGATTCTGGGATTTCAGGTGGGATCATTTCAAACTCTGGGATCTCAGGAGCAGAAACCCCAGGAATTCTCTGGGAATTCGCTCCCATCCCTCGTTTTCCCCCCACATTTTTCCTGGAAAACCCCAGGAATCTCAGGAATCTCCACATCCCAAAGGGTGAGAGGCCCTGGGGGAATCCTTTGGAATGTGGAAAACCCTTGGAATTCCCCCCAGTCCTTCCTTATTTAAAATCTCCTTTTTGTCCTGGAAAACCCCCGGGAACTCTGGAATTTCGGGGTGGCACCTCTGGAGTGCGGGAAAACCCCGGGAATTCTTTGGGAATTCTTTGGGAATTCGCTCCCACCCCTTTTTATTTCCCTTTATTTCTGTGCTGGAGGAGCTCTGGAATCTCAGCATTCCAGAGGGAGCCGCTGGAATGTGGGACAATCCCTCTGGAATGTGACCCCTCCCGAATTCCCGGGAATTCCCACATTCCCAAGGGGGGAGAAACTCGAGGGGATGAGGGGAGAGGGGGGGAAAAATTCCATAAAATGTGGGAATGGTGCCAGGAGGGGGAGGATCCCGGACAGAATTCCAGGGAAAAGCTGAGGGGGAGGAATCGCAGCCCTGGTTCCCAAATCCCTTCCCTGAGTCCCTTTCCCCATCCCATTTTTCCCCATTTCCCCCCCTCCCCTGGTTTTTTCCCCATTTTCCCTAACCCTGGAGTTTTCCCTCATCCCATTTTCCCTCTCCTGATCCAATTTCCCCTCTCCCCATCCCATTCTCCCTCTCCCATTTTCCCATTCCCCATCCCATTTTCCCCATTTCCCTCTCCTAACCCCATTTCTCCAGGAATTCCATCCCATTCTTCCCTCTCCTTATCCCATTTTCCCCTCTCTTGATCTCATTTTTCCTCTCCTGATCCTATTTTTCCTCATTTCCCCTCTCCCCACCCCAATTTCCCCTCTCCCCATCCCATTTCCCCATTCCCCCTCTCCTGACCGCATTTCTTCAGGAATTCCATCCCATTTTTCCCCATTTTCCCCTCTCCTGACCCCATTTCTCTGGGAGTTCCATCCCATTCCCCCACTCCCCATCCCATTTTTCCCTCTCCCCATCCCATTGTCCCCCCTCTTGATCCCATTTCCCCATCCCATTTTTTTCCATTTCTCCTTCTCCTGACCCCATTTTTCTGGGAATTCCGCCCCATTTTTCCCACTCTCCATCCCAATTCCCTCTCTCCTGACCCTATTTATTCAGGAATTCCATCCCATTTTTCCCCATTTTCCCCTCTCCTGACCCCATTTTTCTGGGAATTCCGCCCCAATTCCCCCTCTCCCCATCCCAATTTCCCCTCTCCCCATCCCAATTCCCCCTCTCCCCATCCCATTTTTCCCATTTTCTCCTCTCCTGACCCCATTTTTCTGTGAATTCCACCCCGATTCCCCCTCTCCCCATCCCAATTCCCCCTCTCCCCACCCCATTCCCCCTCTCCCCACCCCATTCCCCATTCCCCCTGTCCTGACGCGTGTTGGGGCCGTTCCAGCCAACTCCATCAAGGTGGAGATGTCCTCGGACGAGGAGTCGCAGGGCCGGCCGCTGTCGCAGGAGGGCCGGGAGGGGCTGCCCGAGGGCTCCCCCCTGGCCGAGCCCTTCCCGGAGCCCTTCCCGGAGCCGACCTCGCCCGGCGGCATCCGCCTGCCCAACGGCAAGCTCAAGTGCGACGTGTGCGGGATGGTGTGCATCGGGCCCAACGTGCTCATGGTGCACAAGCGCAGCCACACCGGTGAGGGAGCGGGGGAAAATGGGGGAAAATGGGGAAAAATGGGCAAAAATGGGGAAAAAATGGGGATTCCAGAGTGCGGGATGGTGTTCATCGGGCCCAACGTGCTCATGGTGCACAAGCGCAGCCACACCGGTGAGGGAGCGGGGGAAATGGGGGAAAATGGGGAAAAAACGGGCAAAAATGGGGAAAAAACAGGCAAAAATGGGGGAAAAACGGGCAAAAACGGGGGAAAAACGGGATTCCAGAGTGCGGGATGGTGTGCATCGGGCCAAACGTGCTCATGGTGCACAAGCGCAGCCACACCGGTGAGAGAACGGGGGGAAATGGGGGAAAAACGGGGAAAAATGGGCAAAAATGGGGGAAAAATGGGGATTCCAGAGTGTGGGATGGTGTGCATCGGGCCCAACGTGCTCATGGTGCACAAGCGCAGCCACACCGGTGAGAGAATGGGGAAAATGGGCAAAAACGGGGAAAAAACGGGGATTCCAGAGTGCGGGATGGTGTGCATCGGGCCCAACGTGCTCATGGTGCACAAGCGCAGCCACACCGGTGAGAGAACGGGGGAAAATGGGGGAAAATGGGGAAAAAAATGGAATTGTGGGAGCCGGGAAAAACGGAATAATGGGGGAAAAATGGGAAAAAACAGGGAAAAAATTGGGAATTTTGGGATTTTTCAGGAGAACGACCCTTCCAGTGCCATCAGCGTGGGTTTGTGATTAGGATTGGGATCATTTGGGATCCGTTCCCATTGGGATTTTGGGTTTTCGAGGAGAATGACCCTTCCAGTGGCAGCAGTGTAGGGTTGGGGTTAAGTTTGGGGTTTTTATTTGGGGATTTTGGAGGTCAGGGTTGTTGGGATCCAGTCCCATTGGAATTTAGGGATTTTTCAGGATAATAAATTTTCCAGTGCCTTGGGGTTAAATTTGGGGTTTTCATTTGGGGTTTTTCAGGAGAACGACCCTTCCAGTGCCTTGGGGTTAAATTTGGGGTTTTCATTTGGGGTTTTTCAGGAGAACGACCCTTCCAGTGCCAACAATGCAGGTTTGGGGTTAAATTTGTGGGGGTTTTTCAGGAGAACGACCATTCCAGTGCCTTGGGGTTAAATTTGGGGTTTTCATTTGGGGTTTTTCAGGAGAACGACCCTTCCAGTGCCTTGGGGTTAAATTTGGGGTTTTCATTTGGGGTTTTTCAGGAGAACGACCCTTCCAGTGCCTTGGGGTTAAATTTGGGGTTTCCATTTGGGGTTTTTCAGGAGAACGACCCTTCCAGTGCCTTGGGGTTAAATTTGGGGTTTTCATTTGGGGTTTTTCAGGAGAACGACCCTTCCAGTGCCAGCAGTGCGGCGCCTCCTTCACGCAGAAGGGGAACCTGCTGCGCCACATCAAGCTGCACTCGGGGGAGAAACCCTTCAAGTGCCCCTTCTGCTCCTACGCCTGCCGGCGCCGCGACGCCCTCAGCGGGCACCTGCGCACCCATTCCGGTGGGAACGGGGTGGGAATGGGGTGGGAATGTTGGGGATGGGGTTCGGAATGTTGGGGATGGGGTGGGAATGTTGGGGATGGGGGATAATGGCCGTGCTTTGGTGGGAAGGGGTCCCAGTGCTGGTTCAGGGTGGTTTGTTGGGGTTTACAGGGGAATTTTGGGGTTTTCAAAGGGCAGAGAGCAGTGGTAAATGGCAGGGAGAATCCTAAAGAAATGCAGTTCTCCGCATCCCAGATCCTGATATCAAAATCCCACATCCCAGATCCTCATTCCGTGTCCTTCCCCTATTTCCCAGTTTCCTCCCCAGTGGTGGGTGAGCCCTGCAAGTGCAGCTCGTACCAGGAGATATCCCAAAGCCCACATCCCATATCCAATATCCCAAATCCCACATCCCAAATCCTCATTTCCAAATCCCACATCCCAAATCCTCAGCTGTTCCCAGTTTCCTCCCTGACCATGGGCAAGCCCTACGAGTGCAGCTCGTGCTGGGAGATCCTGGGTCCCAGATCCCAAATCCTGATTCCCAGATCCCAGATGCTGATCCCATGTCCTGTTGTTCCCAGTTTCCTCCCCCACGGTGGGCAAACCCTACAAGTGCAGCTCGTGTGGCCGCAGCTACAAACAGCAGAGCAGCCTGGAGGAGCACAGGGAGCGCTGCCACGGCTTCCTGCAGAGGGAGAGCCCCGCACAGACAGGTGGGTCTGGGGAAATCCCACAAAAACCCCAGAGGAAAATCCTGGAGAAATCCCACGGAAATGCCACAAAAATCCCAGGGGAAAATCACAGAAAAATCCCGGAGAAATGATGGAAAATCGCAGAAAAATCCCACGGAAATCCCAGAGAAATGATGGAAAATCGCAGGAAAATCCCAGGGAAAGCCCACAAAATCCTGGGAAAATCCAAGGGAAAGTCCTGGGAAAATCCTGGAAAAGTCCCAGAAAAATCCCAGGGAAAAATCACAGAAAAATTCCAGAGAAATCCTGGGAAAATCCAAGGAAAATCCCACAGAAATCCCGGATCCTGAATCCCTGGAGAGAGGAAATGGGGTGGGAATGGGGAATTGGGATCCCAAATCCATGGATAAAGGGAGCGCTGCCACGGCTTCCTGCAGAGGGAGAGCCCTGCACTGACAGGTGGGTCTGGGGAAATCCCACAAAAATCCTGGGAAAATCCCAGGGGAAAATCACGGAAAAATCCTGGGAAAATCCCAGAGAAATCCTGGAAAAATCGCGGAAAAATAAAATTAAAATCCCAGGAAAATCCTGAAGAAATCCTGGGAAAATCCTGAAGCAATCCCAAAGAAATACCAGGAAAATCCTGAAGAAATCCCAGGAAAATCCCAGATCCTGAATCCCCAGGGACAGGAAATGGGGTGGGAATGGGGCACTGGGATCCCAAATCCATGGATGAAGGAAGCCTCCAATGGAAAACCCCGCACAGACAGGTGGGTCTGGAAATCCTGGAAAAATCATGGGAAAATCCCAGGGAAATCCTGGAAAAATCTCAGAGAAATCAACGAAAAATCCTGAAGAAATCCTGGGAAAATCCCACAAAAATCCCGGATTCCAAACCCCTGGGGACCGGAAATAGAGTGGGAATGTGATCCCAAATCCACAGAAAAAGGGTTGGGAATGAGGATTGTGATCCTAAATCCATGGAAAAAGGCTGGAAGTGAGGGATTGTGATCCCGAATCCATGGAAACGTTTGGGACGTGTTGGGAATGTGATCCCGAATCCACAGGAAAAGGGTTGGGAATGAGAGGAACTGTGATCCTAAATCCATGGAAACGTGTGGGAAGTGTTGGGAATGTGATCCCGAATCCATGGAAATGTGTGGGAAGCATTGGGATGGCGCTCCCAGTGCCGAGAGTCCACTCCCCCCACAGCAGATCCCAAATCCCTGACCCCAAACCCCCATTCCCAGAACTTCCCAGGGCCTTTTCCAGCCTCGGGAGCTGCAGGGAAACAGAATTTTCCTGGAAAAAGCCAAAATTGGGGCATTCCCGGCCCCTGGAACCACTGGGATATTTGGGATCAGGGGCCATTTCAGAGCAGGATTTTTGGGAATATTCCCAGGATCAGGGGCCATTTCAGAGCGGGATTTTTGGGAATATCCCAGTTGGGATTCCCAGGATCAGGGGCCATTCCTGATTGGGATTTTTAGGATCAGGGCCCATTCCCGACTGGAATTCCCGGTCCAGGGGCCATTTCAGAGCAGGATTTCTGGCATCAGTGACCATCCCCAACTGGAATTCCCCGGCTCAGAGGCCATTCCAGACCGGGATTTTTAGGATAAGAGACCATTCCAGACTGGGATTTTTAGGATCAGACACCATTCCAGACCGGGATTTTAAGGATCAGGGCCCATTCCCGATTGGAATTCTCGTCCAGGGGCCATTTCAGAGCAGGATTTCCGGCATCACTGACCATCCCCAACCGGAATCCCCCGGCTCAGGGGGCCATTCCCAACCCGGATTTTTACGCTCAGGGCCCATTCCCAAGCAGAATTTATAATCTCAGTGCCCACCCCCGACCGCAATCCCCATCTCAGGCCCCATCCCCGGCCGCTTTTCCCCGGGGCAATGGCGGGGCCGGCGGAACAATCGCAGGCCTGAAGCCGCCTCCTCTCCCCCCCTCACCGCGGCAGGAGCGGGCCCCGCTGGAAGCAGGAGGGATCCGGGACCCGCGGGGACACGCACGGGGTAAGCTCGGGCTCCGGCAGCCGCTCCCAGGGGCCCTCCCAGCCCGCAGCTCCCGCCCCGCTCATCCCGGTTTTTATTTTTTTTTTTCCCTTTGTTTGCGTTCTGCAGGAGAGGAAATCCGGGAGCTGGACATGGTGCCCGAGGCGTTGCTGCACCCTGAGCGCCCCACCTTTATCGAGCGGTTGGCAGGGAGCTTTACCAAGAGGAAACGATCCACGCCGCAGAAATTTGTGGGTAAGGAAAAGATGGAAATAATGGGAAAATGGAAAAATTCCCTCGGCGGGAAGTGAGGGGCGGCCTCAGGGATGGCCGGGTGTGAGGGGGGAGCGGCGCGGGAAGGGGAATCCCCGCACAAAAGCCTCAAAATGGGTCGCAAATTAAGAAAAAACTCGAAATGGAAAATACAAATTTAAAAGAAAAGAAAAGAAAAGCTAGTCATTTAAAGAAGAAAAAATTAATTTAAAAAAAATTCCCTCACACGAAAGAAAAGAAAAACCTATTAAATGAAACAAAAAAACCCCGCAAATTAACTAAAAAATCCTCATAATCAAAACCTGAGGGGAAATGCTCCAAGCTCCAGAAATTCCTGTGTGAGGAAAAGCTGGAAAAATTCCCCCGGCGGGAAGTGAGGGGCGGCCTCAGGGGTGGCCGGGTGTGAGGGGGGAGCGGCGCGGGAAAGGAAGTCCCCGCACAAAAGCCTCAAAATGGGTCGCAAATTAAGAAAAACGGCTCGAAATTGAAAGATAAATTAAAATAAAAGAAAAGCATCTCTTTTAAAAAAGCCAAAAAAAAGAATTAAAAAAATTTCCCCTCACATTTCAAAAAAACCTTAAATGAAAAAATATCCGCCAATTAACCAAAAAATCCTTAAATCAACAAAAACCAGAGGAAATGCTCCAAGCCGCAGAAATTTGTGGGTAAGGAAAAGATGGAAATGATGGGAAAATGGAAAAATTCCCTCAGCAGGAAGTGAGGGGCAGCCTCAGGGGTGGCCGGGTGTGAGGGGGGAGAGGAATCCCCACACAAAGGCCTCAAAATGGGTCTCAAATTAACAAAAAAGGTTAAATTGAAAGATAAATTCAAATTAAAAGAAAAGCATCTCTTAGAAAAAAAAAAAATTTAAAATTACCCCTCACATTTCAAAAACCCTTAAATCCCACACAAAGGCCTCAAATTACCCAAAAAACTGCTCAAATTGAAAAAATATAAATTCAAATTAAAAGAAAAGCAATTAATTTTTTAAAAAAAGCTTCAATTTAAGTCATTTTCCCTCACACTATTAAAAAAAACCCTTAAATGAAAAAATACCTACAAATTAATGAAAAACCCCTCAAATTAACAAAAAAAAGGCTCAAACTGAAAAATGTAAATTCAAATCAAAAGAAAAGCAACTATTTAAAAAAAAAACTTTAATTAAAGAAATTTCCCTTCACACTGAAGAAAACCCCTTTAAATTAAAAAATATCAGCAAAATTAACTAAAAAAACTCTAAAATTAACAAAAAAGCCAGAGGAAATGCTCCAAGCCCCATAAATTTGGGGGTTAAGTTGGAAAAATTCTCCCATGGGAGATGTGGGGCAGGAAAGGGAATCCCCACACACAAAGGCCTCAAAATGGGCCTCAAATTAACAAAAAACCTCCTCAAATTAATAAATTACTGGCTCAGATAAAAAATATGTCAAATTAATAAGTAACTGGCACAAATAAACACAAAACCTCCTCAAATTTTTGGATTTTGGGGTGCCCTGAGGGTCTCCTCGTCTCACCCCAGCCCCTTTCTCTGACTTTGGGGTGTCCTGAGGGTGCCTCCAACCCCTCTCTCTGATCCGGGGTGTCCCCAACCGCTGTCTCTGACTTTGGGGCGTCCTGAGGGTGTCCCCAACCCCTCTCTCTGATCCGGGGTGTCCCCTTTCCCTGTCTCTGACTTTGGGGTGTCCTGAGGGTGTCCCCAACCCCTCTCTCTGATCCGGGGTGCCCCCTCTCCCCCTCAGGTGAGAAGCAGATGCGCTTCGCCCTCTCGGAGCTGCCCTTCGATGTCAGCCCCGGTTTCGACAAGGACGTGGAGGTGGTTCCGTCCCGCGGGCACGCCCTGGACCCTCCCTACGCCGGCCCGCTGTCCCTGCTGGGCGCCGGGGACCCTCTGCGCCCGCTCCGCTTGGCCACCAACTGCATCACCGAGGTCACCCCGGTCATCAGCTCCGTGTACACGCAGATCCAGGCGCTGCCCGCCCGCCTCGAGCTGCCGCGGGGCCGCGACTCCTCCGAGGACGGCGCCGAGGGCATCCCGGTGATTTTCCGCAGCCGCACCAGCGCCGGCGACGCCGGGGGATCTCCGTCCAACGGCTGCCAGGACTCCACGGACACCGAGAGCATCCAGGAGGAGCGGGCGGGCGGCGGCAGCAGCCGCCACAGCCCCGCCTATGCCAAGGAGGAGCCCAAGGAGGAGCCGGACGGGGCCGCGCGGTGCTTCCCCAAGGAGTCCCTGCGGGTGCTCAACGAGGAGGGCGAGCAGCTGCGCGCCTTCTGCTGCGAGCACTGCCGGGTGCTCTTCCTGGACCACGTCATGTTCACCATCCACATGGGCTGCCACGGCTTCAGGGACCCTTTCGAGTGCAACATCTGCGGCTACCGCAGCCAGGACCGCTACGAGTTCTCCTCGCACATCGTGCGTGGAGAGCAAGAAATGATATAAGTGGAGAAAATGTGAGGGAAAATCCTCCCCTGATTTCCTGCCTCTGAAATTTCCTGAAATTTGGGAAAATCCCCCTGATTTCCCCTCTGAAATTGTGCTCGGGAAACACAAGATGTGAGGTGGGAAAATCCACCCATTTCCTGATTTCACCCCGATTTCCCCTCTGAAATTGTGCTCGGGAAATGCATAATGTGAGGTGGGAAAATCCCCCCTTTCCTGCCTCAAATTTCCTGATTTTGCCCCGATTTCACCCCGATTTTCCCCTCTGAAAATGCAAAATGTGAGGTGGGAAAATCCCCCCCTTTCCTGCCTCCAGTTCTCTGATTTTCCCCTCCTAAATTGTGCTCGGAAAATGCAAAATCTGAGGTGGAAAAACTCCCCCCTCCTGCCTCCAATTTCCTGTTTTCATCCCATTTTTCCCCTTCTAAATTGTGCTCGGAAAACACAAAATATGAGGTGGGAAAAACTCCCCCTTCCTGCCTCCAATTTCCTGATTTCATCCCAATTTTCCCTTCCTAAATGTGCGTGGTGAGCACAAGATATGAGGTGCAAAAACTCCCTTTCCTTCCTCCAGTTTCCTGATTTCACCCCAATTTTCCCTTCCTAAATTGTGCTCGGAAAACACAAAATGTGAGGTGGGACAAACTCCCTTTCCTGCCTCCCAATTTTCTGTTTTCACCCCAATTTTCTCCTCCTAAACACAAAATGTGGGGTTAGAAAACTCCCCCACCTCAAATTCCCCTTTTTCCCCTGATTTTTTCCTCCCATTTCCCCTCAAATTTCCCTTTTATGTTGTGCACACCGAGCACAAAATACGAGGTTGGAAAAAAATCTCCCTCAAATTCCCATTTTTCCCCAACTTCCCCCTCCCATTTCCCCTCCACATCGTGGGCAAAATGTGAGGTTGGAAAAAATCTTCCCTGCCTCAAATTCCCATTTTTTCCCCCAGTTTTCCCCTTTTCCCCCCAATTTTCCCCTCCCACATCGTGCACCACGAGCACAAAATGTGAGGTTGGAAAAATCTCCCCTCACCTCAAATTCCCTTTTTTTCCCCAATTTTCCCCCTCCCTTCCTTAGGGCATGGAACTGTTGGGTTGTGTTGTTTTTATTTTATTTTTTTCTTTTCTACTCCTTTGCACTGACTTTGGCTATTAAAAAAACCAGAAAAAAACAAAACAAAAAACTATTTAAAAACAACAACAACAACAAAAACCCCAAAAAACCAGAAACCCACCCCAAAAACCCGACTGGCCCTGCCCAGGGGGAGCCCTTAATCCTCCTTTTTATAAACGGACTTATTTAAATATTGAATAGGAAAGGACTTTTTTTGTGCTTTTTTTTCCCCTTCCTCGTTATTTATTAAGCTTTTGGGTTGCTCTTTTGATAATTCTTGGGGTTTTTCACCCCAAAAAAAAAAAAAAAAAAAAAAGACAAAAAAAGGTCTCACTTGAATTTTGGAGACTGTTCCCCCCCTTGCCCTGCTCCCGCCGGCTCCCGGCACTGCCCGGCCCCAGTCCCGGGCTAAAGGAACCTCAGAATTCGGTGCTAAACCCCCCCGGGGACCCCCAGAACCCAGCCTGACCCCCCAGCCCGGGGGGAGCTGCCCCGTCCCCAGCTTTAACCGGGGAACCCCGCAATGGGACGTGGGGACCCCCCAAATCCTCCCCCAAAATCCTGACCCCACTGGGGGTCCCCTGGAATGAAGGATGAGGGTCCTGGGCACAGCCAGGGTGGGACCCCCAGACCGGGGATCCCCCACGTTTGGGGTTTGACAAAGGGGGAGGGGCTTGGAGGACCCCAACCCCAGCCCATGGGGACCCCAAACCAGCCCCCCACCCATGGGGACCCCCAGCCCCTCAGAGCTGGGGATCCCCAACCCCAGCCCATGGGGACCCCCACCCATGGGGACCCCAATCCCACCCCATGGGGACCCCCAAACCAGCCCCCCACCCATGGGGACCCCCAGCCCCCATTTTGGGGATCCCCAACCCAGCCCATTCACCCCAGCCTCAGTTTGGGGACCCTCCAACCCCATTTTGGGGTCTGAGACCCCAGCCCCATTTCCCCCCATTTTGGGGGTTCCTCCCACCTTGCTCCCCCCATTTTGGGGGGTCCCCATTCCCCCAGTTTGGGGGTCCCCATTCCCCCAGTTTGGGGGTCCCCACTCCCCACATTTTGGGGGTCCCCTCACCCCCAGCCCCATTTCCCCTTGGCTCTGGGACCCCAGCCCACTCCCCCACTTTGAGGGTCCCCACTCCCCCATTTTGGGGGTCCCTCCACCCCCATTTCCCCATGGCTCTCAGACCCCATCCCAGCCCTATTTCCCCTCGGCTCTGGGGATCCCCCACCCCCCCCACTTTGGGGGTCTCCCCAGCCCTATTTCCCCCATTTGGGGTCCCCGCTCCCCCGTTTGGGGGTCCCCCCGGCCCAGGACGCATAAAACGCCCCCGCGGTGGCGGCGGGGGCCAAACCAAAGCTGTCCCCGAGCAGGGGACACCCACGAGCACCTCAGCAGCGCCCGCTGCCCCCCCGCCCTCACTCTGGGGACTTCTGGGGGCTTTTCCCCCCTTCTCCCCTCCCCCACGGCGCTCAGGGGGTCCCCCCATTCCCAGACCCCCTTTTGGGGTGCCCCCCCGACCCTCCCCCAGCGCTGGAACCAACCCAAAAAGGGGCTCGGAACCCCAAACTGGGACTCTGAACCCCCTCTGAACCCCAAACTGGGGCTTTGAACCCCAAACTGGGACTCTGAACCCCAAACTGGGGCTTGGAACCCCAAACTGGGGCTCTGAACCCCAAACTGGGGCTTGGAACCCCAAACTGGGACTCTGAACCCCAAACTGGGACTCTGAACCCCAAACTGGGGCTTTGAACCCCAAACTGGGACCTGAACCCCAAACTGGGGCTTTGAACCCCAAACTGGGACTCTGAACCCCAAACTGGGGCTCGGAACCCCAAACTGGGGCTTGGAACCCTGAAATGGGGCGATTTCAAACCCAGACTGGGACTTGGAACCCCAAAAAGGGGTTTTGAACCCCAAAAAGGGGTTTTGAACCCAAATCAAAGCTCTGCCCTTTCCAGCCCCTCTGGGCTTGGTTGGGTTGGGGTTTTCCCTCATTTTTCATTTCTTTTTTCCATTTTCTTTTCCCTTTTCCCCCCCTTTTCCATTTTCTTTTCCCCTTTTCTTCCCCTTTCCCTTTTTTCCCCCATTTTCATTTTTCCCTTTTCCATTTCCCCCCTCTTTTTTCCTCCTTTTCCAAGTTTCCCCCTTTATTTTTTCCCATTTTTCCCCTTTTCCATTTCTTTCCCCTCTTTTTCACTTTCCCCTCATCCCCCCCCCTTTCCATTTATCCCATTTTCTTTTCTTCCCTTTCCACTTTTTGCCCTCTTTTTTATTCCCTTTTTTCTCCCCTTTTCCATTTTATTTCCCTTTATTTCCCCATTTTCTCCCCCTTTTCCCCCTTCTATTTTCCCCCCTTTTTCTTCCCATTTTCCATTTTTTCCCTTTTTTCCCTTTTCCATTTCTTCTCCCTTTTTTCCATTCTTCCCTCCCCTTTTTTCTCCCTCTTTTCCATTTTATTTCGCTTTTCCCCATTTTCTCCCCCTTTTCCACTTCTTTCCCCTTTATTTCCCCCTCTTTTCCCCCCATTTTCTCCCCCGTTTTTTCGGTGTCAGACCCGAAACTGTAGGAATTTTCTAAGACCTCCAGGTGGCTTTATCCCTGTAAATATCTATTTTTTAAACCTGACAGATGAAGAACAAACGAGGATGTGCAATACCCCCAATTTCCCCCCAAATCCCGAGGAATTCATGGATTTGCTGTTGTAGTTTTCATTTATTTTCTTTTTTTTTTCCCTTTTTTGTGAGGTTTTGGACCCTTTTTTTTGCCCCCCTTTTCCCGGGAGCTTTTGTACCTGTAAAATATTGTAATTAATGATTTGTTGTTAACGAGATCTACTGTAAGTTTTGTACTGTACTGGCTGAGGCTCTGCTTCCAAATAAACGGGAATAATTTAAATGTCCCCAAAAAATCCCTGGGATCCGTCTGGGGACACCGGGGACACCCAGAAATGGGGACAGGGGACACTGGGGACACCCGGGGGACACTGGGGACACCCAGAGATGGGGACAGGGGACACTGGGGACACCCGGGGGACACTGGGGACACACAGAAATGGGGACAGGGGACACTGGGGACACCCGGGGGACACTGGGGACACCCAGAGATGGGGACAGGGGACACTGGGGACACCTGGGGGACACTGGGGACACCCAGAGATGGGGACAGGGGACACTGGGGACATCCAGAGATGGGGACAGGGGACACTGGGGACACCTGGGGGGACACTGGGGACACCAAGAAATGGGGACAGGGGACACTGGGGACACCTGGGGGGACACTGGGGACACCAAGAAATGGGGACAGGGGACACCCGGGGGACACTGGGGACACCCAGAGATGGGGACAGGGGACACTGGGGACACCTGGGGGGACACTGGGGACACACAGAAATGAGGACAGGGGACACTGGGGACACACAGAAATGGGGACACCTGGGGGGACACTGGGGACACACAGAAATGGGGACTGGGGACATCCAGAAATGGGAACAAAGGACACAGAAATGGGGAAAAGGACATTGGGGACAAACAGAAATAGGGACATTGGGGATGCCCCAGGGTGGGATGGGACATTGGGGACACCCAGAAATGGGGGAAGGGACATTGGGGGTCTCCCTTAGGGCTTTTGGGGGCACACAGGACCTTGGGGACCCCGGGATTGGGGACCCCCATTCACTGGGGTCCCCCATGGATGGGAGGGGATCCCGCCCCCTTTTCCGAACTACATTTCCCAGCAGTCCTCGCGGCGCACGCGCCTTGCGGGGTAACGTCACACGCAGTGTGCGGGAGTTTTTTCACCGCGTGCGCGGCGCGGATTCCACCGCCTACCGCAGGAAAAATAGTCCCTACTCCATCCCCGCTCGCGTTAATTCCCCTCCAACTCCCGCCGCTCTCCTCCCACTTCATCCGCTCCGGTGCCTCGGGCGGAGCGGCTGCGAGGCCTCCTCGGGGACCGGAGCGGCGGCGGCGGCTCTTCCGGGCGGAGGGAGCGGAGGGATAAAAGCGCGGCGGTGCTGTGGCCGCGCCTCTTCCGGTTCTCCCTCAGAGCCGCCATGGTGAGCGCGGCGTGGCCGGGAGGGCCCGGGGGGCGCCGGGGGGCGCGGAGGGGCTCGAGGGGGCTCGGAAAGGGACTCGGGGCCCGTGTGGGGCACGGGGGAATCAGAGGGGCCCCTTGGGGGGGTGCGGGAGCGGCGGGGGGAGCGTGGGAGGGGCACGGAGGGGTTGGGGGGGTCAGAGAGGGATGGGGGGGCCCGTGTGGGGCAGGGGGTGATGAGGCGGGGGTTGGGAGGGGTTTTGGTGGGGATTTGGGGTCTCCAGGGAGATTTGGGGGAAATCAGTGAAGGATGCGGGGTTGTGGATGGAACCTTTGGGTTCTTTGGGATTTTTATGGGGCCGGGGGCCGCTCTGAATGGGGGATCCCGGGGGGTCTCTGGGGTCGATCCTGGGCTCTGTGGGGTTAATCCTAGGACTGATCCTGGGCTCGATCCTGGGCTCTCTGAGGTTCATCCTGGGGTTGATGCTGAGTTCCCTCGGCTCCATCTTGGGGTTCATCCTGGGCTCCTTGGGCTCGATCCTGGCCTCTCTGGGGCTGATCCTGGGGTTGATCCTGGGTTCCCTGGGGTTGATCCTGGTTTCTCTGGGGTTAATCCTGGTCTCTCAGGCTGATCCTGGGCTCAATCCTGCCCTTGCTGTGGTCGATCCTGGGCTCCCTGGGGCTGATCTTGGGGTTGATCCTGAGTTCCCTGGGTTCCATCCTGGGCTCTCTGGGGTTGATCCTGGAGCTGATCTTGGGGCTCAGTCTTGGCCTCTCTGGGCTCAATCCTGTTTTCCCTGTGGTTAATCCTGCTCTCCCCGTGTGTGCCCCCCCTCCCCGTGCAGACCAAGAAGAGGAGGAACAACGGCCGTGCCAAGAAGGGCCGCGGGCACGTGCAGCCCATCCGCTGCACCAACTGCGCCCGCTGCGTGCCCAAGGACAAGGCCATCAAGAAATTCGTCATCAGGAACATCGTGGAGGCTGCTGCTGTCAGGGACATCTCTGAGGCCAGCGTGTTTGATTGTGAGTGTAGGGTGCAGGGCTGGGAACCCCAAAAACAAACCCTGGTTGGCCCTGGAAAGAGTTCTTTTGTCACTTGGAAATCATCCCTTTGTTGCCCCAAATATTGCAGTCTGCTCACCCCAAAAAATTGTTTTTGTGCCCCCAAAATAGCCCCGTTGTCACCCAAAACAGTGCCTCTGTCACCCCAAAATCAGCCCCTGGTCAGCCCTGGAAAGAGTCCTTTTGTCACTTGGAAATCGTCCCAAATACTGCACCCTGCTCGTCCCAAAGAACAGTCCCTGTCCCCCCCAAATTGTCCCTTTGTCACCCCCAAAATAGCTTCTGGTTTGCTCCCCAAACAGTGCCTCTGTCACCCCTGAATAGTGCCTTTGTCGCTTCAGATTTTGTCCCTTTGTCACCCCAAATATCCCACCCTGCTCACCCCAAAAAACTGTTACTGTGCCCCCAAAGTAGCCCCATTGTACCCCCCAAAAACAGCTCCTGTTCTGCTCCAAAAGTGTCTTCAGCCCCCCAAACTGTCCCCCAAAATCTCCTCTCTGTCCCCCCAAAGGAGCCCCCTTGACCCCCCAAAAGGTCTGACCCCGCTCACTGTCACCCCAAACCCGCCCCATTGTCCCCCAGAATTGTCCCCCTTGCCCACGCCTGCATTACGGCCCTGGGGCTGCCTTGGGGGTCCCTGGGTTTGGTTTTTGGGGTCCCTGACCCCCATTTCCGCTCCCAGCCTACGTGCTGCCCAAGCTGTACGTGAAGCTGCATTACTGCCCTGGGGATGTTCTTGGGGATCTCTAGGTGTATTTGGGGGTTTCTGGGGTCCCTGGGTGTGGTTTTTGGGGTCTGTGGGTGGGATTTTGGGGTCCCTGACCCCCATTTCCGCTCCCAGCCTACGTGCTGCCCAAGCTGTACGTGAAGCTGCATTACTGCGTCAGCTGCGCCATCCACAGCAAGGTGGTTCGGAACCGCTCCCGCGAGGCCCGCAAGGACCGCACGCCCCCGCCCCGCTTCCGCCCCGCCGTGAGTCTGGGGGCGTTTGGGGGGGTCCCCGAAGGGTCCTCAGGGGGTTACGGGGGCATCCCTGCAAGGATCCCGCAAGGACCACACGCCCCTGCCCCACTTCTGCCCCGCCTTGAGTCTGGGGGGGGCCCCAGGGGTGTTTTGGGGGGTCCCTGAAGGGTTTGGGGGGGTCCCAGGCATGTTTAGAGGGGTCTGGGGGTGTCCTGGAGGGGTCTCAGGGGGTTCTGGGGGGCCCTCAGGGGCCTGGGAGGGGTCCCAGGGGGTTCCTAAAGGGTCCTTGGGGAGATCTGGGGGAGTCCCAGGGGGCTCAGAGGGGTCCTGGAGGGGTCTGGGGGTCTCCTGAAGGGTCTTGGGGAGATCTGGGGGGGTCCGGGGGGGATCAGAGGGGTCCTGGCGGGGTCTGGGGGGTACCTGGAGGGTCCCAGGGGGTTCTGGGTGGGCCATGGGGAGTCCTGGAGGGGTCTCACACGGTTTTGGGGGTGTCCCAAGGGGTCTGGGGGGTCCTGGAAGGGTTTGGGGGGGTCCCAGGGGGTCCCACACGGTTTTGGGGGGATCCCAGTGCTCTGTGCCCCCCCCCCGGCCCCCCTAACTTTGGGTTCTCTCTGCAGGGAGCAGCCCCCCGGCCCCCCCCCAAGCCCATGTGAGGAGACCCCGGCCCCGCACGGGACCCCCAGGGCAGAGACCCCCCAGAGCCAATAAAGGATCTGCCCCGAGCCGGCTCCGTCCTTTGGGGGGGATTGGGGGGGATTTGGGGGGGGTCCTGAGGGGATCTCAGCCCCCTCACTATGGGGGGGAACTGGGGTCACCCCATATTTTGAGGGGGGGCTGCTCCAGGGTTGGTTTCTTGGTTTTAGGGGGACATCTGGGGGGGGCTCTGATCCTACTCCGTGTTTTTGGGGGGGTCCCGAGGGGCTTCCAGCACCCTTATTTTGGGGGGGCACTTTGGGGTCCCCCATTGTGGGCCTGGGGGCTGCTTCCCACCCTGGAGGGAAAGAAATGGGGGGGCTCTGACCCTCGGCGGGGGTCTGGGGATATTTGGGGTCAACTGGGGGGGCTCCCAAGGTCTCCCCATGGCCAGGAGCTCGGGGAGGGGTCGGGATGGGGTCAGACCCCCCCTATTCTGGGGTGTTTGGGGTCAGACCCCCCATTTTGGGGTGTTTGGGGTCAGACCCCCCATTTTGGGGTGTTTCAGGTCAGATTCCCCCCTTTTTGGGGGTGTTTGGGGTCAGACCCCCGTTTTGGGGTGTTTGGGGTCAGACCCTCCTCCATTTTGGGGTCACCTGGGGGGGCTCCCCAAGTCCTCCCCATGGCCAGGAGCTGCCCCGACCTGGGGAGGGGGCGGGATGGGGTCAGACCCCCGGTTTGGGGTCACACCCCCCCGCGTTTTGGGGTGTTTCAGGTCAGACCCCCCCCCTGTTTGGGGGGGTCCCCGTGTTTTGGGGGGGCTTCAATAGTTCCTAACTCCCCTCATCCGTTTTTTGGGGAGGGGTCTCCTATGGGCGGGTGTGTCAACGGGTCTGGGGGGGCACCGGGGAACCGGACCGGGGGCTCAGGGGAGCGAACTTTGCTCTGGGACCGGCACCGGGGGGTGTCAGTGGGTCTGGGGGGGCACCGAGGAACCGGACCGGACCTCCGGGGGGGGCTCGGGGGTCGAACTTTGCTCCCGGACAGGGGGGACCGGGACCGGGGGATGTGAACGGGGCTGGGGGGCACCGGGAGACCGCACCGGGGGCTGGGGGGAGCGAACTTTGCTCCGGTACCGGGGGGTGTGAACGGGTCTGGGGGTACCGGGGAACCGGACCGGGGGCGAATTTGCTCCGGGAGCGGCCCCGGGGGGTCCCGGCCCGGGCTGGGGGCGCCGCTCGGGGCCGGTCCCGGCCGTGCGGGGCGGGCGGTGCCGGTGCCGCCGCCCCGGGCGGGGCGGGCGGGTCCAGGGCGGGGCAGGAGCGAGGCGCGGTGTCCCCGTTCCCGGCGCTGCCCGCCCGGCCCGGCCCCGCCCGGCCCGCGGCCCCGCGCCAGGTGCATTCCCGGGCACGCTCCGCCGCTACCGGGGCGCCGCGATGGAGCCGCACCGGCACCGGGAGCGGCCCCGGGCGCTGCTGCTGCTGCTGCTGCCGCTGCTCCCCGCGCCCGGCTCCGCGCAGGCAGGTGAGCACCGGCACCGGCACCGGCGGGCGCGGGGTAACCGGGGCTGCGCCGCGGCGTTCGGCAAAGGGGAACCCGGAAAACACCGGAGCGCTCGGGAGTCCCGGGACGGGCGGCGGGAGCGGGAGCGCTCGGGGGTCGCGGCGGTGCTGCTGTCCCGGTTCCGCCGGTACCGGACCCCGACACAATCCCGGCGGTTCCCGCGGGCGCTTCCTCTGCGGTGCTGTCCCGGGAGAACCGCACGGCTCCGGGGGCACCGGGACCGGCGCTCAAACCGCCCCGGGACCGCGGCTCTGGCGGGGGCTGGGGCTCGGTGGCCGCTCCTGGCTCCGTCCGGGCTCGGTGCCCCTTCCAGGGTCGGTCACGGGCTCGGTGGCCGCTCTGGGGCTCGGTCCCGGTCCCGGTGCCCTCCCGGTCCCGGCACCTGCGGCCCCGCAGCTGCCGGGCTAATTTTAGGCTGCGGGGCCGGGCCCGGCGATGCCTCTGGGGATCCGGGCGGGACTCCCGAGGGGGACGGGGGATCCTTCATGGGGGGGGGGGACCCCGCCCCTGCCTGCAGCCCGGAACCCCGGAAGGGCCGCGGCCGCCGGGAGTTGTTTTTCAATCCCAAAGGAAAAACACCGAGGGTGCACGCGCAGGTGCGGTCCCGGTCCCGGTGCCCCTCCCGGTCCCGGCACCTGCGGCCCCGCAGCTGCCCGGGCGCCGCGATGGAGCCGCACCGGCACCGGCACCGGCACCGGCACCGGCACCGGCACCGGCACCGGCACCGGCACCGGCACCGGCACCGGCACCGGCACCGGCACCGGCACCGGCACCGGCACCGGCACCGGCACCGGCACCGGCACCGGCACCGGCACCGGCACCGGCACCGGCACCGGCACCGGCACCGGCACCGGCACCGGCACCGGCACCGGCACCGGCACCGGCACCGGCACCGGCACCGGCACCGGCACCGGCACCGGCACCGGCACCGGCACCGGCACCGGCACCGGCACCGGCACCGGCACCGGCACCGGCACCGGCACCGGCACCGGCACCGGCACCGGCACCGGCACCGGCACCGGCACCGGCACCGGCACCGGCACCGGCACCGGCACCGGCACCGGCACCGGCACCGGCACCGGCACCGGCACCGGCACCGGCACCGGCACCGGCACCGGCACCGGCACCGGCACCGGCACCGGCACCGGCACCGGCACCGGCACCGGCACCGGCACCGGCACCGGCACCGGCACCGGCACCGGCACCGGCACCGGCACCGGCACCGGCACCGGCACCGGCACCGGCACCGGCACCGGCACCGGCACCGGCACCGGCACCGGCACCGGCACCGGCACCGGCACCGGCACCGGCACCGGCACCGGCACCGGCACCGGCACCGGCACCGGCACCGGCACCGGCACCGGCACCGGCACCGGCACCGGCACCGGCACCGGCACCGGCACCGGCACCGGCACCGGCACCGGCACCGGCACCGGCACCGGCACCGGCACCGGCACCGGCACCGGCACCGGCACCGGCACCGGCACCGGCACCGGCACCGGCACCGGCACCGGCACCGGCACCGGCACCGGCACCGGCACCGGCACCGGCACCGGCACCGGCACCGGCACCGGCACCGGCACCGGCACCGGCACCGGCACCGGCACCGGCACCGGCACCGGCACCGGCACCGGCACCGGCACCGGCACCGGCACCGGCACCGGCACCGGCACCGGCACCGGCACCGGCACCGGCACCGGCACCGGCACCGGCACCGGCACCGGCACCGGCACCGGCACCGGCACCGGCACCGGCACCGGCACCGGCACCGGCACCGGCACCGGCACCGGCACCGGCACCGGCACCGGCACCGGCACCGGCACCGGCACCGGCACCGGCACCGGCACCGGCACCGGCACCGGCACCGGCACCGGCACCGGCACCGGCACCGGCACCGGCACCGGCACCGGCACCGGCACCGGCACCGGCACCGGCACCGGCACCGGCACCGGCACCGGCACCGGCACCGGCACCGGCACCGGCACCGGCACCGGCACCGGCACCGGCACCGGCACCGGCACCGGCACCGGCACCGGCACCGGCACCGGCACCGGCACCGGCACCGGCACCGGCACCGGCACCGGCACCGGCACCGGCACCGGCACCGGCACCGGCACCGGCACCGGCACCGGCACCGGCACCGGCACCGGCACCGGCACCGGCACCGGCACCGGCACCGGCACCGGCACCGGCACCGGCACCGGCACCGGCACCGGCACCGGCACCGGCACCGGCACCGGCACCGGCACCGGCACCGGCACCGGCACCGGCACCGGCACCGGCACCGGCACCGGCACCGGCACCGGCACCGGCACCGGCACCGGCACCGGCACCGGCACCGGCACCGGCACCGGCACCGGCACCGGCACCGGCACCGGCACCGGCACCGGCACCGGCACCGGCACCGGCACCGGCACCGGCACCGGCACCGGCACCGGCACCGGCACCGGCACCGGCACCGGCACCGGCACCGGCACCGGCACCGGCACCGGCACCGGCACCGGCACCGGCACCGGCACCGGCACCGGCACCGGCACCGGCACCGGCACCGGCACCGGCACCGGCACCGGCACCGGCACCGGCACCGGCACCGGCACCGGCACCGGCACCGGCACCGGCACCGGCACCGGCACCGGCACCGGCACCGGCACCGGCACCGGCACCGGCACCGGCACCGGCACCGGCACCGGCACCGGCACCGGCACCGGCACCGGCACCGGCACCGGCACCGGCACCGGCACCGGCACCGGCACCGGCACCGGCACCGGCACCGGCACCGGCACCGGCACCGGCACCGGCACCGGCACCGGCACCGGCACCGGCACCGGCACCGGCACCGGCACCGGCACCGGCACCGGCACCGGCACCGGCACCGGCACCGGCACCGGCACCGGCACCGGCACCGGCACCGGCACCGGCACCGGCACCGGCACCGGCACCGGCACCGGCACCGGCACCGGCACCGGCACCGGCACCGGCACCGGCACCGGCACCGGCACCGGCACCGGCACCGGCACCGGCACCGGCACCGGCACCGGCACCGGCACCGGCACCGGCACCGGCACCGGCACCGGCACCGGCACCGGCACCGGCACCGGCACCGGCACCGGCACCGGCACCGGCACCGGCACCGGCACCGGCACCGGCACCGGCACCGGCACCGGCACCGGCACCGGCACCGGCACCGGCACCGGCACCGGCACCGGCACCGGCACCGGCACCGGCACCGGCACCGGCACCGGCACCGGCACCGGCACCGGCACCGGCACCGGCACCGGCACCGGCACCGGCACCGGCACCGGCACCGGCACCGGCACCGGCACCGGCACCGGCACCGGCACCGGCACCGGCACCGGCACCGGCACCGGCACCGGCACCGGCACCGGCACCGGCACCGGCACCGGCACCGGCACCGGCACCGGCACCGGCACCGGCACCGGCACCGGCACCGGCACCGGCACCGGCACCGGCACCGGCACCGGCACCGGCACCGGCACCGGCACCGGCACCGGCACCGGCACCGGCACCGGCACCGGCACCGGCACCGGCACCGGCACCGGCACCGGCACCGGCACCGGCACCGGCACCGGCACCGGCACCGGCACCGGCACCGGCACCGGCACCGGCACCGGCACCGGCACCGGCACCGGCACCGGCACCGGCACCGGCACCGGCACCGGCACCGGCACCGGCACCGGCACCGGCACCGGCACCGGCACCGGCACCGGCACCGGCACCGGCACCGGCACCGGCACCGGCACCGGCACCGGCACCGGCACCGGCACCGGCACCGGCACCGGCACCGGCACCGGCACCGGCACCGGCACCGGCACCGGCACCGGCACCGAGGGGACACTGAGGGGACACTGAGGGGACACTGAGGGGACACTGAGGGGACACTGAGGGGACCCCATGGAGGGACAGGGACACCATGGAGGGGACAGGGACACCATGGAGGGACAGACACCATGGAGGGGACAAGGACATGGTGGGAGGGACCCAAGGGAGGGGATGGAGGGCCACTGAGGTGGGTGGCTCATGGGGAGGACGGGACCAGCCTGAGGGGACAGAGAACCCAGGTTGGGACATGACAGTGGGCCATCCAGGGGGGACAACATGGTCACCAAGGGGATGACGTGGGCCACTGAGGAGGTGACACAACCACCATGAGGACCACCACGGCAGGACACGGCTGGCTGGAGGGGGACATTGATGTGACCATGCAGGGGGTGCTCAAGGGGAGGACCACATGGTTGGGGACAGAGGGCCCCAGCAGGCATCCAGTGGCTATGGCCCTGGCGGCCCCGGGTGACATTGGAGGGGTGCCTCGCAGTGGCGGACTACCACGCAGGAACGGGCTGAGCATTGATGGACCGGGGGGGTGCAGCACCAGTACTGGGGACCCCTGCACAAGCTGTACAACAACATGGTGGATCCCGTGGCAACCTGGAGATCGTCCTCATCGACCACACCCAGGACCTCTCCTTCCTCCAGGTGACCCTGGGGGACACAAGCAGGACATGGCCAGTTTGGAGGTCACATGTCCACCATGTGGCCATCAAGGGGAGGACATGGCCAGTTTGGAGGTTCACAGGACAAGGCCATCAAGAAATCGTCATCAGAAACATCAGGAACATCGTGGAGGCTGCTGTCAGGACATCTCCGAGGCCAGCGTGTTTGATTGTGAGTGTAGGGTGCAGGGCTGGGAACCCCAAAACAAACCCTGGTTGGCCCTGGAAAGAGTTCTTTTGTTACTTGAAATCATCCCTTTGTTGCCCCAAATATTGCAGTCTGCTCACCCCAAAAAATTGTTTTTGTGCCCCCAAAATAGCCCCGTTGTCACCCAAAACAGTGCCTCTGTCACCCCAAAATCAGCCCCTGATCAGCCCTGGAAAGGGTCCTTTTGTCACTTGGAAATCGTCCCAAATACTGTACCCTGCTCGCCCCAAACAGTCCTTGTCCCCCCCAAATTGTCCCTTTGTCACCCCCAAAATAGCTTCTGGTTTGCTCCCCAAACAGTGCCTCTGTCACCCCAAAATAGTGCCTTTGTCGCTTCAGATTTTGTCCCTTTGTCACCCCAAATATCCCACCCTGCTCACCCCAAAAAACTGTTCCTGTGCCCCCAAAGTAGCCCCATTGTACCCCCCAACAATAGCTCCTGTTCTGCTCCAAAAGTGTCTTCAGCCCCCCAAACGGTGCCTCTGTCCCCCCAAAGGAGCCCCCTTGACCCCCCAAAAGGTCCGACCCCGCTCACTCTGTCACCCCAAACCCGCCCCATTGTCCCCCAGAATTGTCCCCCTTGCCCACCCCTGCATTACGGCCCTGGGGCTGCCTTGGGGGTCCCTGGGTTTGGGTTTTGGGGTCCCTGACCCCCATTTCCGCTCCCAGCCTACGTGCTGCCCAAGCTGTACGTGAAGCTGCATTACTGCCCCGGGGGTGTTCTTGGGGATCTCTAGGTGTATTTTGGGGGTTTCTGGGGTCCCTGGGTGTGGTTTTTGGGGTCTGTGGGTGGGATTTTGGGGTCGCTGACCCCCATTTCCCCTCCCAGCCTACGTGCTGCCCAAGCTGTACGTGAAGCTGCATTACTGCGTCAGCTGCGCCATCCACAGCAAGGTGGTTCGAAACCGCCCCATGAGGCCCGCAGACCCTGACGCCCGCCCCCGCCCCCCCCGCCGTGAGTCTGGGGGGCCCAGGGTGTTTTGGGGTCCCCGAAGGGTTTGGGGTTCCTGGAGGCTCCTCTGGGGGTTACGGGGCATCCTGCAAGGATCCTGCAGGACACACGCCCCCGCCCCGCTTCCGCCCCGCCGTGAGTCTGGGGGGGGCCCAGGGGTGTTTTGGGGGGTCCCTGAAGGGTTTGGGGGGGTCCCAGGCATGTTTAGAGGGGTCTGGGGGTGTCCTGGAGGGGTCTCAGGAGGTTCTGGGGGGCCCTCAGGGGCCTGGGAGGGGTCCCAGGGGGGTCCTAAAGGGTCCTTGGGGAGATCTGGGGGGGTCCGGGGGGGATCAGAGGGGTCCTGGAGGGGTCTGGGGGTCTCCTGAAGGGTCTTGGGGAGATCTGGGGGGGTCCGGGGGGGATCAGAGGGGTCCTGGCGGGGTCTGGGGGTACCTGGAGGGTCCCCGGGGGGTTCTGGGTGGGCCATGGGGGAGTCCTGGAGGGGTCTCACACGGTTTTGGGGGTGTCCCAAAGGGTCTGGGGGGTCCTGGAAGGGTTTGGGGGGGTCCCAGGGGGTCCCACATGGTTTTGGGGGGATCCCAGTGCTCTGTGCCCCCCCAAGGCCCCCCCTAACTTTGGGTTCTCTCTGCAGGGAGCAGCCCCCCGGCCCCCCCCCAAGCCCATGTGAGGAGACCCCGGCCCCGCACGGGACCCCCAGGGCAGAGACCCCCAGAGCCAATAAAGGATCTGCCCCGAGCCGGCTCCGTCCTTTGGGGGGATTGGGGGGGATTTGGGGGGGGTCCTGAGGGGATCTCAGCCCCCTCACTATGGGGGGGAACTGGGGTCACCCCATATTTTGAGGGGGTCTGCTCCAGGGTTGGTTTCTTGGTTTTAGGGGGACATTTTGGGGGGGCTCTGATCCTACTCCGTGTTTTTGGGGGGGTCCCGAGGGGCTCCCAGCACCCTTATTTTGGGGGGGCACTTTGGGGTCCCCCATTGTGGGCCTGGGGGCTGCTGCCCACCCTGGAGGGAAAGAAATGAGGGGGCTCTGACCCTCGGCGGGGGTCTGGGGATATCTGGGGTCAACTGGGGGGGCTCCCAAGGTCTCCCCATGGCCAGGAGCTCGGGGAGGGGTTGGGATGGGGTCAGACCCCCCCTATTCTGGGGTGTTTGGGGTCAGACCCCCCCCACGTTTTGGGGTGTTTCAGGTCAGATTCCCCCCCCCTTTTTGGGGGTGTTTGGGGTCAGACCCCCCCCATTTTGGGGTGTTTGGGGTCAGACCCCCCATTTTGGGGTCACCTGGGGGGGCTCCCCAAGTCCTCCCCATGGCCAGGAGCTGCCCCGACCTGGGGAGGGGGCGGGATGGGGTCAGACCCCCGGTTTGGGGTCACACCCCCCCCGCGTTTTGGGGTGTTTCAGGTCAGACCCCCCCCCCGTTTTGGGTTGTTTGGGGGGGTCCCCGTGTTTTGGGGGGGCTCCAATAGTTCCTAACTCCCCTCATCCGTTTTTTGGGGAGGGGTCTCCTATGGGCGGGTGTGTGAACGGGTCTGGGGGGGCACCGGGGAACCGGACCGGGGGCTCAGGGGAGCGAACTTTGCTCTGGGACCGGCACCGGGGGGTGTCAGCGGGCCTGGGGGGGCACCGAGGAACCGGACCGGACCTCCGGGGGGGGCTCGGGGGTCGAACTTTGCTCCCGGACAGGGGGGACCGGGACCGGGACCGGGGGATGTGAACGGGGCTGGGGGGCACCGGGAGACCGCCCCGGGGGCTGGGGGGAGCGAACTTTGCTCCGGTACCGGGGGGTGTGAACGGGTCTGGGGGTACCGGGGAACCGGACCGGGGGCGAATTTGCTCCGGGAGCGGCCCCGGGGGGTCCCGGCCCGGGCTGGGGGCGCCGCTCGGGGCCGGTCCCGGCCGTGCGGGGCAGGCGGTGCCGGTGCCACCGCCCCCGGGCGGGGCGGGCGGGTCCCGGGGCGGGGCAGGGAGCGAGGCGCGGTGTCCCCCCCCCGTTCCCGGCGCTGCCCCGCCCGGCCCGGCCCCGCCCGGCCCGCGGCCCCGCGCCAGGTGCATTCCCGGGCACGCTCCGCCGCTACCGGGGCGCCGCGATGGAGCCGCACCGGCACCGGGAGCGGCCCCGGGCGCTGCTGCTGCTGCTGCTGCCGCTGCTCCCCGCGCCCGGCTCCGCGCAGGCAGGTGAGCACCGGCACCGGCACCGGCGGGCGCGGGGCAACCGGGGCTGCGCCGCGGCGTTCGGCAAAGGGGAACCCGGAAAACACCGGAGCGCTCGGGGGTCCCGGGACGGGCGGCGGGAGCGGGAGCGCTCGGGGGTCGCGGCGGTGCTGCTGTCCCGGTTCCGCCGGTACCGGACCCCGACACAATCCCGGCGGTTCCCGCGGGCGCTTCCTCTGCGGTGCTGTCCCGGGAGAACCGCACGGCTCCGGGGGCACCGGGACCGGCGCTGAAACCGCCCCGGGACCGCGGCTCTGGCGGGGCTGGGGCTCGGTGGCCGCTCCCGGGCTCCGTCCCGGGGCTCGGTGCCCCTTCCCGGGGTCGGTCACGGGCTCGGTGGCCGCTCTCGGGGCTCGGTCCCGGTCCCGGTGCCCCCTCCCGGTCCCGGCACCTGCGGCCCCGCAGCTGCCCGGGCTAATTTTAGGCTGCGGGGCCGGGCCCGGCGATGCCTCTGGGGGATCCGGGCGGGACTCCCGAGGGGGGACGGGGGGGATCCTTCGCGGGGGGACCCCCGGCCCTGCCCGCCCCGGAACCCCGGAAGGGCCGCGGCCGCCCGGGAGTTGTTTTTCAATCCCCAAAGGAAAAACACCGAGGGTGCACGCGCAGGTGGGGCCGGCGTCGCCCCGAAACCCCGGGGGTGCCCGGGGGTGCCAGGGGTGGGGGGCACTCCGGGGGACCCTCGCTGTGTCCCCGCTCCAGGCGCCACCGGCGACGCCTCGGGTGCCACCCACGGGCTCCGGCTCCACCGGGCGGGAGGGAACAGCGCGGGGACCCCTCGGGGGGCTCGGGGACCCCTCGGGGACAGCGAGGGAGCGGCCCCGGCCCCGCTCCCCCCGAAGCCCGGTCTGTGAGAGCCCCCTTTGTTCGGGGCCGGGGCCCGGCGCGCACAGAGCCCCCTTTGTGCGGGCACCGCCGAGGGCAGGAGGTCGCTGCGAGCCCCTCCCGGTGCCCCCCCGCCCCGGTGGGTGCCCCGGTGCTATTCCGGGCCGCGGAGGCACGCGGCTGATAGCGGGGACGTGCCGGAGCTGCCGCGCTGATAACGCCCGGTCCCGCCGCCGCCGCGGCGCCCGGGATGGGGAGGGGGGCTCAGCATCGCCCCCCGCCCCCCGCGGGCAGGTGCACCCGGGGGTCTCGGATCCCTCAGTCCCGCGTTAACGGGACCCCCGTTAAGGATTCACCGGCGCGTTCGGGGGTCCCGGGGGAAGGGGAGGATGGTGCCCCCCACCCCCTGAGGACCCCCCCGGTGTCTCAGGGGGTCGCAGCCCCCCCGTCCGGGCCCCCCGTGCCCATCCCCGGGGCGGCGGGGGCCGGGGGCCGCTGCCATCGCAGCTGGGACCTTTTTTTAGCCCTTTCCGTGCTCAAATAGCCCGGCCCGGGGCGGGGGGGCCCTTCCCGTGCGTGCCCCGAGCTCCGCGGCCGCCCCCGGAGGGGTCCCGGGCCGGACAAAGCCGCCTTTGAGCGCCGGGGCCTGAGTCACGTCTGGCGGGGCCCGCAGCCCTCGGTGCCCCCGGGGGTCCCGGTTTGGGGGGCTCGGGTCCCCCCCCGGTGCCGCCCGCCACAATCGCGGCTTTGTGCGGTGCCACAAAGGGGGCCCTGTGCGCCCCCGGGAACGGGGGGGACACCGAGGGGACCCCGGGAATGGGGAGGGACACCGAGGGGACACCGGGAATGGGGGGGACACCGAGGGGACCCTGGGAACGGGGGGGACACCGAGGGGACACCGAGGGGACCGGAGGGAGCCGGGGCGGCCGCGGGGCGGCGGCGGGGCCGAAGTCCGGGCGGGCGTGGCGGGGCGGGGGGGCCCAGCCCGGGGCGCCCGCCTTGCGCAAGGCTCGCCCGGCCGGTTCGGGCACCCGGGAACGGGGAGGGAGCGGCGGGGGAGGAACCGGGGCGGGGACGGCGCTGGGGAGGGGACGGGGACAGCGGGTGGGGGGCGAGGACGGCGGAGGGAAGGGACAGGGACACCATGGAGGGGACAGGGACACCATGGACGGGACACCACGGAGGGGACACCGTGGAGGGGACAAGGACATGATGGAGGGGACATCGTGAGGTGGATGCCATGGAAGGGACAGGGACATGGTGGAGGGGACAGGAACACCATGGGCAGGACACCGTGGAGAGGACAAGGACATCGTGGAGGGGACAGGGACACCATGAGGGACACCATGGAGGGGACAAGGACATGGTGGAGGGGACCCCATGGAGGGGACAGGGCCATGGCCACTGAGGGGTGGCTCTCAAGGGGAGGACGTGACCAGCCTGGAGGGGACAGAGAACCCAGACAGGACATGACAGTGGCCATCCAGGGGACAACATGGCCACCAAGGGGATGACGTGGCCATTGAGGAGGTGACACAACCACCATGACCGTGACCACCACGTGCAGGACACGGCTGGCTGGGAGGGGACATTGATGTGACCATGCAGGGGGTGCTGTGGCCACATGGGGTTGGCTGTGCTGGCTGTGGTGGCCCCGTGGTGGCCCCGGTGACACGGTGGGTGCCCTGGTGATATGGTGGCCCTGTGGTGGCCCCGTGGTGGCCGTGGCAGCCCTGTGGTGGCCCTGGTGACACCATGGTGGCCCTGTGGTGGCTGTGGTGGCCCAGTACCAGACCCATGGTGGCAAGTGGTGGCCCCGGTGAGACGGTGGTGGGCAACCTGGGGACGCTGAACGGGCTGAGCGTGACGGGGACACCCAGGACCTCCAGACCCTCCAAGATGACCCTGGGGATCACATGGGCAAGGAGATGGCCAGTTTGGACCACACCCAGGACCTCTCCTTCCTCCAGGTGACCCCGGGGGACACAAGCAGGACATGGCCAGTTTGGAGGTTCACAGCCACCATGGGGACAGTGGCCATCAAGGGGGACCATGGCCAGTTTGGAGGTGACACAGCCACCATGGAGACCATGGCCACCATGTGCAGGACATGGCCAGTTTGGCAGTTCAGAGTCACCATGGTGACCATGGCCATCAAAAGGAGGACATGACCACTGAGGGGGTGACATGTCCACCATGGGGATGGTGGCCACCATGTGCAGGACAGGGCCAGTTTGGAGGTGACACAGCCACCATGGTGACCATGGCCATCAAAGGGGAGGCTGTGACCATTGTGGGGGTGACATGTGGGGACAGTGGCCATCAAGGAGAGGACAAGGCCATCAAAGGGGATTGTGGCCATCAAGGGGAGGACGTGGCCAGTTTGGAGGTTCCCAGCCGCCATGGGGACAGCGGCCATCAAGGGGAGGCTGTGACCATTGTGGGGGTGACGCAGCCACCACGGCGTGCCACCAAGGCCGCCGGTGACCCCTGTCCCCTGCAGACCATCCGGGAGGTGACCGGCTACATCCTGATCGCCATGAACGTGTTCGCGGCGCTGCCGCTGCAGAACCTGCGCGTGATCCGCGGCACGCAGTTCTACGAGGACAAATTCGCCCTCTTCGTGCTGCTCAACTACAACCCCAACACCACGCACGCCCTGCGCCAGCTGGGCCTCAACCAGCTCACGGGTGGGACACCGCGAGGGGACACCAAGGGCTGGGGACACCGCAGGGAGATGGGGACATGGCGGGAGATGGGGACATTATGGAGGGTTGGGGACACCATGATGGGTTGAGGACACCATGGTGGGTTAGGGACACCATGAGGTTGGCACACCGTGGGGTTGGGGACATCACAGGGGGTTCGGGACACCATATAGGGCTGGGGACATTGTGGGGAGATGGGGACACCATGGAGGGGTGGGGACACCATGGAGGGGTGGGGACACCCAGGGGACTGGCATGGACAGGGGGCTCCATAGGCTTGGGGACATTGCAGGGCTTTGGGGACATCGTGAGGAGATGGGGACATCGTGGGTGTTGGGGACATCATGGAGGCTTGGGGACATCACAGGGGGCTTGAGACACCCACGGGACTGTCACGGAGAGGGGACACTGCCACCCCTCTGGTCTGGGGGGGCTGTCCTCCTGTCCCCCCCGTCCCCCTTTGTCACCTCTGTCACCGCCTGTCCCCCCGTGTCCCCAGAGATCCTGGCAGGTGGGGTGTACATCGAGAAGAACGCGCAGCTGTGCCACGTGGACACGGTGGAGTGGAGGGACATCATGAGGGACACGCGGCTGGAGCCGCTCGTGAGGGACAACGGCCGCGCCTGTGCGAGAGGGGACAGCGGGGACACGGGGGACACCTGGGGCTGGGGGGCTGCGGGGCCATCCCTGGGCTTGGGGTCACTTTGGGGCCATCCCTGGGCTTGGGGTCACCCCTGGGCTTGGGGTCACCCCTGGTTTTGGGGCCATCCCTGGCTTTTGGAGTCACCCCTGGGTTTGGAGTGACCGCTGTTTTTGGGGTCCCTTTGGGGTCCCTTTGGGCTCACCCCTGGGTTTGAGGTCACCCTTTTTTTGGGGTCCCTTTGGGGTCCCCCTGTTTCTGAGGTCCCTGTTGGGTCCCTGTGGGGTCCCTGTGGGGTCCCCCTGTACTTGGGGTCCCTTTGGGGTCCCTGTGGGGTCCCCGTGGGGTCTCTCTGTGTTTGGTGTCCCCTGCTGTGACCCCGCTGTGCCGTCCCGCAGGTGCCCCGTGCCATGAGAGCTGCGGCGGCCACTGCTGGGGGCCGGGCCCCGAGGACTGCCAGAAACGTGAGAACCGGGGGTACCGGGGGTATGGGGGGTACCGGGGGTACCGGGGGTATGGGGGTATGGGGGTGCCGGCCCCCCCGGTGACCCCCCCGGTGTCCCCGCAGTGACCAAGACCATCTGCGCCCCGCAGTGCAACGGGCGCTGCTTCGGCCGCGCGCCCAACGAGTGCTGCCACGAGGAGTGCGCGGGCGGCTGCACCGGGCCCCTGCGGACCGACTGCTTTGTACGTCTGTCTGTCCGTCTGTGCGTCTGTCTGTCCGTGTGTCTGTCCATCCGTGTGTCTGTGTGTGTGTGTGTGTGTCTGTGTGTGTGTGTGTCTGTGCACCGGGCCCCTGAGGACAGACTGCTTCATATGTCTGTGTGTGTGTGTGTGTGTCTGTCTGTCTGTCTGTCTGTGCGTCTGCCCCTGCACACGCGCTGCTTCACACGTCTGTCCATCCATCTGTCTGTCCGTCTGTCTGTCCGTCCAGCCGTCCATCCACCCGCCCCTGTGTCCGCTCTGTGTCCCTCTGCCCATCCGTCCATCCATCTGTCCATCCATCATCCATCCATCCCTCTGTCCGTCTCTCTGTCCAGTTTGTGTCCGTCTGTCCATCTCTGTGTCCATGGCTGTGTCCACCCTGTGTCCATCTGTCCATCCCATATCCATATGTCCATCTGTCCATCTGTCCGTCCCATATCCATCCGTCCATCCCCTGTCCGTCTGTCCATCCCGTGTCCATCCGTCCATCCCGTGTCCGTCTGTCCAAGTCTCACAGGCCTGCTGGAGCCCAACCCCGACACGTGCGTCCTCTGGGCCCATCCCCGCGCCATGCCCCCGTGTCCATCCCCTGTCCGTCTGTCCATCCCATGTCCATCCGTCCATCCCGTGTCCGTCTGTCCGTCCGCAGGCCTGCCGGCACTTCAACGACAGCGGCTCGTGCGTGCCGCTGTGCCCGCAGCCGCTCATCTACAACAAGCTCACCTTCCAGCTGGAGCCCAACCCCGACACCAAGTACCAGTACGGGGGGGTAGGAAATGGGGGTTCTAGGGGGTCAGGGGGCAGGGGGGGGGCCCTAGGGGGGCTCAGGAGACCCCGGGCTGTGGCTGTCGCCCCCCCCCAGACAATTTCGTGGTGGATCAAACCGTGGACTCCAGCAACATCGACACCTGCCCCAACTGACCAAGATGGGCAACCTGGAGAAGAACGGGCCTGAGGGAAGATGGAATTGGGATTTGGGGGGCTGGGCCCCAAGGGGGCAGGAAATGGGGGGTTCTCTGGGGGTCCTGGGGCAACAGGGGGTCTGGGGGCTCTGAGACCCCCGGACGGTTCGAGATCCCCGGGTGAGAGAGGGGCTGGGGCGCTGGCAGCAAATACCAAACCGTGGACTCCAGCAACATCGACACCTTCATCAACTGCACCAAGATCCTGGGCAACTTCAGCGTCTTCCAACATCACGGGCCTGGGGGGGAGGGATGCCTGTACAAGTGAGGAGCCCCTGCCGCGTGTCCTGCGCTCCCCCCCGGCATCCCCGATCCCCGAATTCCCCGTTTTCCCTAATTCCTGCATCCCGATCCCTGAATTCCCTGTTTTCCCTAATTTCTACATTCCCTGGCATCCCAAATCCCTGAATTCCCCATTTTCCCCAATTCCTGCGTCCCCAATTCCAGAATTCCCCGTTTTCCCCAATTCCTGCATTCCCAATCCCTGAATTCCCTGTTTCCCCCAATCCCCGAATTCCCTGTTTTCCCTAATTCCTGCATTCCCAATCCCTGAATTCCCTGTTTTCCCTAATTTCTACATTCCCTGGCATCCCAAATCCCTGAATTCCCCATTTTCCCCAATCCCCGAATTCCCTGTTTTCCCGAATTCCTGCATTCCCCGGCACCCCCGATCCCTGAATTATTTCCCGGCTCCCGGCGCATCCTCCCCGCTCCTGGAGTATCCAGGGGCGTCCCCTCCTCCTCCTCCTCCTCCTCCTCCGAGCCTCCCCCGACTCCCGGGGCATCCCCCGAATCCCTGTTTCCCGGTTCATTTCCCCATTCCTGGCATCTCCAGATCCCTGATTCATTTTCCCCAATCCCTCATCCCCTGTTTTCCCGGAATTCCTCTCACTCCCGGTTCCTCCCCTCACTCCCGGTTCATTTCCCGGCTCCCGGAGCATCCCCCGGAGCCCCCCGGCTCCCGTAGCCCCCCGTGCCCCCCCAGCGCCCCGAACGCTCCTCCTCCTCCCCCTCAGCCGCCTCCCTGATCTGAAGAACGAGCCCGTCCCTCGCTGGGGCGGCTCGCTGCGCGAGGTGATCCCCCGGTACCCACGGAGAACCGGCGGCTCCCCCTGCACACCGTGCACCCCCGTCCCCGCAGCCGCCCCGAACGACATCCGCAACAACTCCCCTGCAGCCGCGGTTTCTCGCTGCTGATCATGAAGAACGAGAACTGAGACCCCGGTCCATCCCATAGGGGAGGGACACGGGACCCCAGACGAGGAGACCCCCGGTCTGTCCTATGGGGAGGGACACGGGACCCCGGAGAACCGGAGACCCCGGTCCTTCCTAGGGAGGGGCCGGGACCCCCAGACCGTGCACTGAGGCCCCGGTCCATCCCGCAGGGCGCACGGGACCTCGACACTGAGACCCCCGGTCTGTCCCAACACCGGGGCCCCCCAGACCAGAAAGTGACCCGTGTCTGGGGGGAGGGGAGGGACCCCCAGACCCCCTGAGGGGCCTGTCCCATAGGGGAGGGGACCCCAGACCCCCAGACCCCTGAACTGAGACCCCGGTCTGTCCCATGGGGAGGGACACCGGGGCCCCCAGACCCCGAACTGAGACCCCCGGTCCATCCCATAGGGGAGGGGACACCGGGACCCCAGACCCAGACTGAGACCCCCGGTCCATCCCATAGGGGAGGGGACACGGGGACCCCCAGACCCCGAACTGAGACCCCCGGTCTGTCCCATAGGGGAGGGGACACAGGGACCCCCAGACCCCGGACTGAGACCCCCTGTCTGTCCCATAGGGGAGGGGACACAGGGACCCCCAGACTGAGACCCCTGTCCATCCCATAGGGGAGGGGACACAGGGACCCCCAGACCCCACACCAAACCCCTGTCAACCCCATCTCTTCCATAGGGAGGGGGTGTGGGACCCCCCGCGGGACCCCTTGGGTGCCCCCAGCCCCCTCCAGGGACCCCCAGTCTGTCCCTGTCCCCCCGGGTGCCCCCAGGCCGTTGTCCCCCCCCAGGCCGTTGTCCCCTGTCCCCCCGGGTGACCCCCGCCCCTCGCTGTCCCCCCAGAGCAAGAGGGCAAGGTGTGTGACCCGCTGTGCTCGGCCGAGGGCTGCTGGGGCCCCGGGCCCGGGCAGTGCCTGTCCTGCCGCTACTACAGCAGGAGGGGCGTCTGCGTGCCCACCTGCCGCTTCACCGAGGGGTCAGCGGGCACCGGGGGGCACGGGGGGCACCGGGGGGCACCAGGGGCAGGGGATCGTGGGGGGCATGAGGGGCATGGGGGACAAGGGGGAATGGGGGCACAGGGGGCAGGGGGGGGGGGGGCAATGGAGGTGTGGGGGCACAGGGGCCTGGGGGCAATGGGGGCACGGGGGCAGAGGGGGGGGCATGGGGTGACATAGGGGCAAGGGGCTGGGGGCATGGGGGGGGGACATGGGAACAAGAGGGGCACAGGGGACAAGGGGGACATGGGGAACATGGGGGGGCATGGAAATTTTGGGGGGCATGGGGGGGCGTGGGGGACCTGGGGAGAACAGAGGGCACAGGGGGCATGGGGACAATGGGGACACAGGGGACAAGGGGAGTGCAGGTGACACAGGGAGATGGGACACGGGGGGGCATCGGGGGGCACACGGGGCACTGCGGAGACCCTCGGGGTGGGCACTGGGGGGGGATCAGCCCCAGGGCGGGGCGGGCGTGGGGGGGTCCCAGGGTGAGCCGGGCACGGTGACACCCCCGGCGTGTCCCTGTCACCCCGGGGTGTCCCTGTCACCCCCGGCTGGGCACGGTGACACCCCCGGGATGTCCCTGTCCCCACCGGGATGGCCCTGTCACCCCCGGCTGGGCACGGTGACACCCCCGGCATGGCCCTGTCACCCCGGCATGGCCCTGTCACCCCGGCATGTCCCTGTCACCCCCGGGATGGCCCTGTCACCCCCGGCTGGGCATGGTGACACCCCCGGGATGTCCCTGTCACCCCGGGATGTCCCTGTCACCCCGGGCTGTCCCTGTCACCCCGGCTGGTGACGGCGCCGCCCCCGCTGTGCCCGCAGGGACCCTCGGGAGTTCTCGCAGGGCGGGGAGTGCACCGAGTGCCACCCGGAGTGCGAGCGCATCGACGGCGGCGCCACCTGCAACGGCTCGGTACGGCCCGCCCGCGCCCCCGCGCTGTGCCCGCTGTCCCCGCTGTCCCCGCGCTGTCCCCACACTGTCACCACCCCCCCGCAGGGCGCCGACACCTGCACGCGCTGCGCGCACTATCGCGACGGGCCGCACTGCGTGGAGCGATGTCCCGACGGGGTCCTGGGCGAGCGCGGCCCCATCTACAAATTCCCCGACGGGAGCCGCGAGTGCCGGCCCTGCCACGAGAACTGCACGCGGGGGTGGCTGCGGGGACACAGACACGGGGGGGCCGGGGGGGGCCGGGAAGGTTTGGGGGCCAGGATCCCACTGGGGGAATGGGGGAGGTGTGGGGGACCCCGTGGAGGGGAGGGTGGGGGTCCCAAAACCTCTTTGGGAGGAGGGTGAGTGTCCCAAAAGCTCTTTGGGAGCAGGGTGGGGGTCCTGGGTCATCATTTGGGGCAGGATTTGGGGATTCAGGACCTCCCTGGTGGCGTTTTGGGGTCTGGGGTCTCCACTGGGGGGAATGAGGGAGGTTCGTGTCCCTGCCCACAGGGGTGTGGGGTCCCAAAAACCTCTTGGAGGGCCCCGGGCAGGTTGGGGGGCTCAGGACCCCACTCGGGACCCTGTGGAGAGCAGGATGGGGGTCCTAAAACCTCTTTGGGAGCAGGGTGGGGGTCCTGGGGCATCATTTGGGGCAGGATTTGGGGATTCAGGACCTCCCTGGTGGCATTTTGGGGTCTGGGGTCTCCGCCGGGGGGTCCCCCACGGCTGAGCCCGTGTCCCTGCCCACAGGTGTGTGGGGCCGCTGCTGCGGGACTGCCTGGGGGAGCCCCTGCCCGTGTCCAGGTACCGGGGGGGTCCCGGGGGGGCTGCGGGGGCCCTAACCCCGTGCTTGTCCCCGCCCCCCACCCGTTCCCGTTCCCGTTCCCATCCCCGTTCCCATCCCCGTTCCCGTTCCCGTCCGTCCCCATCCCCACCTTGTTCCCGTTCCCGTTCCCTTTTCCGTTCCTTTTCCCTTTCCTTTTCCCTTTCCTTTTCCCGTCCCCTTTCCCGTTCCTATTCCCGTTCCCTTTTCCCTTTCCCCATCCCCGTTCCCGTTCCCGTCCCCGTCCCGTTCCCAATGCCGGTTCCCGGTGCCGCAGGCGGGCCCCGACGCTGATCGCGGTCATGGTGGTCGGCGCCGTTTTCCTCTCGTGCTCGCTGGTGCTGCTGGCGCTGCTCTACTGGCGGGGCAAGAAGATCCAGAAGAAGCGGGCGATGCGGCGCTACCTGGAGCGGGGCGAGGTCAGCGCCGGGGGCCCCGGGGGCGGCCCCGGGAGCGGCGGGGAGGGGGCGGCGGGGAGGGGGCGGTGTCCCGGCTCCTGCGTCCTACCGGGGCAGAGGCGTGGCCGCTCCTCGGCAGCCCCAGCTCTGTTTGTGTCCCATCCCCTTGAGCTCCCTGTCCCTGTCCCCGTTCCTGTCCCTGTCCCCATTTCTGACCCCATCTCTGTCCCAGTCCCCGTCCCTGTCCCAATCCCCATCCTGTTCTCATCCCTATCCCTGTCCCCATTCCCACACCGTGTCCCCATCCTGTCCCTGTCCCTGTCCCCATCCCCATCCCCATTCCCATGCCATGTCCCCATCCTGTCACCATCCCATCCCATCCCTGTTGCCACACTGTGTCCCTGTCCCCGTTGTCACACCATGTCCCCATCCTGTCATCCTGTCCCCATTCCCACACCATGTCCCCTGTCCTTGTCCCTGTCCCCTGTGTCTCTGTCCCCATCTCCATTCCCACACCATGTCCCTGTCCCCGTCCCCGTCCCCATTGTCACGCCGTGTCCCTGTCCCCATCCCTGTCCCTGTCCCCATTCCCACACCATGTCCCTGTCCCCTGTGTCTCTGTCCCTGTCCCCATTCCCACGCCGTGTCACTGTCCCTGTCCCCGCTGTCACACCCTGTCCCTGTCCCCATCCCCGTCCCCACACCATGTCCCTGTCCCCGTCCCCGTCCCCATTGTCACGCCGTGTCCCCGCAGAGCCTGGAGCCGCTGGACCCCAGTGAAAAAGCCAACAAGGTCCTGGCGCGGATCTTCAAGGAGTCGGAGCTGAAGCGCCTCAAGGTGCTGGGCTCCGGCGTCTTCGGCACCGTGCACAAGGTGGGGAGGGGGCTGCGGCGCCGTCCCGCCAATGGCACCCCATTGATCCATCCCATCGATCCCATTGATCCATCCCATTGATCCATGATGCATCCCATTGATCCATCCCATCGATCCCATTGATCCATCCCATTGATCCCATTGATGGATCCCATTGATCCATCCATCCCATTGATCCATCCCATCGATCCCATTGATCCATCCCATTGACCCCATGGATCCCATTGATCCATCCCATCAATCCCATTGATGCATCCCATTGATCCATCCCATCGATCCCATTGATCCATCCCATTGATCCATCCCATCGATCCCATTGATCCATCCCATTGATCCATCCCATTGACCCCATTGATCCATCCCATTGATCCCATTGATCCATCCCATGGACCCCATGGATCCTATTGATCCATCCCATCAATCCCATTGATCCATCCCATTGACCCCATGGATCCCATTGACCCCATGGATCCCATCAATCCCACCCCATTGATCCATCCCATCAATCCCATCAATCCCATCAATCCCACCCCATTGATCCATCCCATTAATCCCATTGATCCCATCCCAAAGTCCCATAAATCCCATAAATCCAACCCCATGGATCCCATGGATCCCATCAATCTCATCAATCCCATCCCATTGGATCCCATCCCATCAATCCCATGGATCCCAAAATCCAATCCCATGGATCCCATCCCAAACCCCATCAATCCCATAAATCAATCCCACCGACCCCGCAGGGGATCTGGATCCCGGACGGGGATTCCATCAAGATCCCGGTGAGCATCAAGGTGATCCAGGGCTGGAGCGGGCAGCAATCCTTCCACGCTGTCACCGACGTGAGTGGGGGGGCTTTGGGGGGTCCCCGGGGCTGGGGGGTGGTCCTGGGGGTGCTCCAGGGCCCCTCTAGAGGAGCTCTAGGGGGTTTGGGGGTCCCCCTTGGCCTGGGGCATCTGGGGGTGCTCCAGGGGGTGCTCTGGGGGTGCCCCAGGTGTCCCCCTGGATCTCGGGGTGCTCTGGGGATGCCCTGGGGGTGCTCTGGGTGTCCCCCCAGATCTGGGGGTGCCCTGGGGGTGCCCTGGGGATGCTCTGGGGATGCTCTGGGTGTCCCCCCAGATCTGGGGGTGCCCTGGGGGTGCCCTGGGGATGCTCAGGGGATGCTCTGGGGGTGTCCCCAGATCTGGGGGTGTGCCCCCCAGCACATGCTCTGGGTGTCCCCCCGGATCTGGGGGTGCTCTGGGGTGCCCCAGGTGTCCCCCCGCATCTGGGGGTGCCCTGGGCTCGCTGCTCCTCACGTGCGCAAGACCCTGTGCCCCCATCAGCCCACAGCTGCTGGCCATCTGGCAGCCTGGATGGCCAAGGTCAGTGCCGGGCTGCTGGGGATCTGCTGGGCCAGGAGAATGAGAGGGTGAAGGGATTGGGGTGGCTCCTGCCCGTTCCTTCCATCCTAAAAACTGAGAGGGTTTGGGGTGGCTCCTGCCCGTTCCTTCCATCCTAAAAACTGAGAGGGTTTGGGGTGGCTCCTGCCCGTTCCTTCCATCCTAAAAACTGAGAGGGTTTGGGGTGGCTCCTGCCCGTTCCTTCCATCCTAAAAACTGAGAGGGTTTGGGGTGGCTCCTGCCCGTTCCTTCCATCCTAAAAACTGAGAGGGTTTGGGGTGGTTCCTGAGCCTTCCTGAGTCCTAAAAATGAGAGTTCAGACGTGGTGAGGGACCTTTCTCTGGTCCTAAAAGCTCAGAGGGTGACGGGTTTGGGGTGGTTCCTGTCTGTGCCTTCCGTCCTAAAAAATTACAGTTCGGACAGAGTGAAGGGTTTGGGGGGCTCCTGCCCGTTCCTTTAGCCCTAAAAACTGAGAGGGTGAAAAACGGAGCTTTCCCACTTGTTTGCAGGGCATGCACTGCCTGGAGGAGCACCGCAGGGTGCACAGGAACCTGGCTGTTACATTATGCTATATACGTTATGCAACCAATATTATAAATATATATTAAATGCATTAAATATATTAAATAAATAATTTAAAATTACCCTTTCCCGCCATTTTCAGGGCATGTACTACCTGGAGGAGCACCGCATGGTGCACAGGAGCCTGGCTGTTACATTATACTGTATATAACCAATATTACATACATACGATAAATACAATAAACACAATAAATACAATAAACAAACAATTAAATAAATAAATAATAAAAATTAAGCTTTCTCCCCATTTTCAGGGCATGTGCTACCTGGAGGAGCACCGCATGGTGCAGAGGAACCTGGCTGTTACATTATACTGTATATAACCAATACATTATACATTATGAATACAATAAATTATACATTATAAATTAAATATTAAAATTAACCTTTCTCCCCATTTTCAGGGCATGTACTACGTTATACAATATACAACCAATATTATATACATATATCAAATGCATTAAATATATTGAATAAATATATTAAAAATTAACCTTTCTCCCCATTTTCAGGGCATGTACTACCTGGAGGAGCACCGCAGGGTGCACAGGAACCTGGCTGTTACATTATACTGTATATAACCAACATTACATACATATAATGAATGCAATAAATGCAATAAACAAACAATTAAATAAATAAATATTAAAAATTAACCTTTCTCCCCATTTTCAGGGCATGTACTACCTGGAGGTCACCTCAAATGGCACCCAAATGGCGCCCATGTCACCCCAGGAACCTCAGCTGTTACATTATACTGTATATAACCAACATTACATACATATAATGAATACAATAAATACAATAAACAAACAAATAAATAAATATTAAAAATTAACCTTTCTCCCCATTTTCAGGGCATGTACTACCTGGAGGAGCACCGCATGGTGCCCACAGGTCCCTGCTGTCCCCTGGTGTCCCCTGGTGCCCTGTGCTGTCCCTCACTGTCCCTGCTGTCCCCTGGTGTCCTGTGCTGTCCCTCACTGTCCCCTGCTGTCCCCAGGGGTGACGCTGTGGGAGATGATGACGTTCAGGGCCGAGCCCTATGCTGGGATCCGCCTGGCCGGGCTGTCCCTGCTGTCCCTGGTGTCCCTGTGGCTCATGGGCTGTCCCTGCTGTCCCTCACTGTCCCTGCTGTCCCCAATGTCCCCATGGCTCACAGCTGTCCCCTGGTGTCCCTGCTGTCCCCAGGGGTGACGCTGTGGGAGATGATGACCACCGGGCCGTCACCCACTCTGGTCCGCCTGGCCGAGGACACCCTGACCTGCTGGAGCTGTCCCCCCCAACGCCAGCCCCAGATCTGCACCATCGACGTCTACATGGTCATGGTGAAATGTGAGCGGGGACAGGGTGGCACTGGGGTGGCACTGGAGCTGTCCCCAGGGCTGGCAGGGTCCTGCTGCTGTTCCCAGAGCTGTCCCCAGGGTGCCACCAGGGCCGCCATGAGGGCTGGCGCAGAGGTGGCACCAGGGCTGGCACAGGGCTGGGCAGGGTCCTGCTGCTGTCCCCACTCCTGTCCCCGTCCCCGTGGCCGTGTCCTGTCCCTCACTGTCCCTGCTGTCCCCCTGTCCCCATGGAGATGATGTCCTGGCCATGGCCCTGTCCCAGGCTGTGTCCTGTCCCTGTCCCCGTGGCCGTGTCCTGGCCGTGTCCCTGTCCCCATGGCCGTGTCCTGGCCATGGCCCTGTCCCAGGCTGTGTCCTGTCCCTGTCCCCGTGGCCGTGTCCTGGCCGTGTCCCTGTCCCCATGGCCATGTCCTGGCCGTGTCCCTGTCCCAGGCTGTGTCCTGGCACTGTCCCCACCCCTGTGGCCCTGTCCCCAGCGCCGTGTCCCTGTCCCCAGGCTGGATGATCGATGAGAACATCCGCCCCACCTTCAAGGAATTGGCCAACGAGTTCACCCGCATGGCCCGGGACCCCCCGCGCTACCTGGTCATCAAGGTGAGCCCCCAAACCCCCCAAACCCCCAGAACCGCCAGAACCCCCCAGAGCTACCTGGTCATCAAGGTGAGCCCCTAAAACCCCACCTGAACCCCCAAAGCCCCAGAACCCCCCCCAGAACCCCATCAAGGTGAGCCCCCAACCCCCCCCCCAACCCCCCCAGCCCCCATCCCTGACCCTTCCCCCCCCCCAATCAGGAGAGCGGGGCCACGCCCCCCGGCGAGCCCCCCGCCCTCAGCGAGAAGGAGCTGGACGAGGTGGAGACGCTGGAGCTGGAGGAGGAGGAGGAGGAGGAGCTGGACGGGACCTTCGGCCTCAGCCCCGGGCTGGGCCCGCAGCGCCCCCGCGGCAGCTGCGCCCGGGTGAGAGCCCCGGGGGCTGGGGGGGTCGGGGGGGGGCTCTCCCCGTGGTGTCCCCTCGGTGCCAGCCCCGTGTCCCTATGGTGTCCCCATGGTGTCCCCATGGTGTCCCCGTGATGTCCCCGTGATGTCCCTATGGTGTCCCCCCGGTGCCAGCCCCCCGTGTCCCTATGGTGTCCCTATGGTGTCCCCATGTCCCTGTGGTGTCCCCCCTGTCCCTCATGGTGTCCCCATGTCCCCATGGTGTCCCCATGTCCCCGTGGTGTCCCCCCGTGTCCCCATGGTGTCCCCCCGTGTCCCCATGGTGTCCCCATGGTGTCCCTATGGTGTCCCCATGTCCCTGTGGTGTCCCCGTGGTGTCCCCATGGTGTCCCCCGTGTCCCCATGGTGTCCCTATGGTGTCCCCATGTCCCTGTGGTGTCCCCATGCCCCCATGGTGTCCCCGTGGTGTCCCCATGGTGTCCCCATGTCCCTGTGGTGTCCCCATGGTGTCCCCGTGGTGTCCCCCCGGTGTCCCCCCGGTGCCAGCCCCGTGTCCCCGTGGTGTCCCCATGGTGTCCCTATGGTGTCCCCATGTCCCCGTGGTGTCCCCATGGTGGTACATCCCCATGAACCAGCCCGGTGTCCCTGGGTGTCCCCGCCAGGTAGCCTGGGGCTGGGGGGTTGGGGGCATCCCCATGAACCAGCCGGGTCTCATTGGGATCCCCCCTCTTACTGTCGGTGTACCCATGGTGGGGGGGTCCCAGGGTGGGTTTGGGGTCCCGGGCCAGATTTGGGGTCCCGGGTGGTTTTGGGGTCCCGGGTCGGGTCTGGGGTCCCGGGCGGGTTTGGGGTCCCAGGGTGGGTTTGGGGTCCCGGGCCAGATTTGGGGTCCCGGGCGGGTCTCGGGTCCCAGGCGGGTTTGGGGTCCCGGGTGGTTTTGGGGTTCCGGGTCGGGTCTGGGGTCCCGGGTCGGGTCTGGGGTCCCCGGGTCAGATTTGGGTTCCCGGGTCGGATTTGGGGTCCCTGCTCAGATTTGGCGTGTCCCCCCTGACCCCCGCCCCGTGTCCTCAGCCCGGGGAGTCCCGGATCAGATTTGGGGTCCCGGGTCGGGTCTGGGGTCCCTGGGCCAGATTTGGGGTCCCGGGTCGGGTCTGGGGTCCCGGGTCGGGTTTGAGGTCCCTGGGGCTGGTTTGGGGTCCCGGGTCGGGTCTGGGGTCCCCGGTGCAGATCCGGGGTGTTCCCCCTGACCCCCCCTGACCCCGCCCCGTGTCCCCAGCCCGGGGGGTCGCGCCCCCCGCGCCGCCCCCGCTCCCGGCAGGGCTCGCTGGGCCGGACGGTGTCCGAGTGCTCCGAGGGTCGCGGCACCGCCTCGGAGCTGGAGCTGGGCGGCTCGGGGGGGTCCCTGGGGGGGTCCCTGTGCCGCAGCCTCCGCTCGCGGGGGGGGGACAGCGCGTACCTGTCCCAGCGCGAGAGCCTGCAGCCCCCCCCGCGGCCCGGCTCCGGGGGCAGCGAGGAGGATCCCGACGGATACGTGAGCCCCACCTGCGCCCTGCGAGGTGCGGGGGCTCGGGGGGCCCATCCCGCGGGGGGGGCTGGGGGTCTTGGGGAGGGGGGGGTTCTGATCTCATTGGGTTGGGTTGTGGGGCTCCCCCATTCCTGGGGGTCCTTGTGGGGGTCCCATCGCGCTGGGATGGGGCTGGGGGTCTTGGGGAGGGGGGGGGTCCTGTCCCTTTGGGTCGGGTTTTGGGGTTCTCCCCATTCCTGGGGGTCTTGGGGAGGGGGAGTCTGATCTCATTGGGTTGGGTTTTGGGGCTCCCCCCATCCTTGGGGGTCCTTATGGGGGTCCCATCCTGCGGGGGGGGGGTCTTGGGGAGGGGGGGTCTGATCTCATTGGGTTGGGTTGTGGGGCTCCCCCATTCGTGGGGGTCTTGGGGAGGGGGGTCTGATCTCATTGGGTCGGGTTTTGGGGCTCCCCCATGGGGAGGGGGGGTCCTGTGGGGGTCGGGTTTTGGGGTTCTGGGAGGGGCTGGGGGGTCTTTTGGGGGGTCCTGTCCCTTTGGGTCGGGTTGTGGGGCTCCCCCCATCCTTGGGGGTCCTTTGAGGGGGGGGTTCTCATTGGGTTTTTTTGGGGTGGGGGTCCCATCCCACACGATTTGGGGGTTCCTGTGCCTCTGGGGGTCCCATCCCACTGGGTCGGCTTTTGGGGTTCTCCCCATTCCTGGGGTTCCTTTGTGGGGGCTCTGTCCCACTAGATCGGGTCTGGGGGGTCCCGTCCCACAGGGTTTGGGGTCTCCCATGGCTCTGGGGGATCCCTCCCCATTTTTGGGGTTTGGGGGCTCATTTGGGGGATTCTCTTTTAGGATTTTAGGACCCCAGGACCTGTGGGGGTCCCATCCCACAGGGTTTGGGGGTTCCCGTAGCTCTGGGTTTGGGGGGGGGTCCATCCCTAATTTTGGGGGGGGTCTCCTGTACCTCTGAGGGGGTCCATCCCTAATTTTGGGGTTTGGGGCTCATTTAGGGGAAGCTCTTTTGGGATTTTTGGATTTTAGGACCCCAGGGCACCCCCGTGAGCTCTCGTGGGAGGGGGGGGGTCCTGAGCTGTATCTCCCCCTCCCCATCAGACCCCGCCGGGTGCTCGGTACCGGCTCCGGAGGAGGAAGAGGAGGGTGAGGATGAGGATGAAGAGTACGAATACATGAACCGGCCCGCCCAGCCCCGCCCGGCCTCGCTGGAAGAGCTGGGCTACGAATACATGGAGCTGGGGGGCTGCGACCCCCCCGGGAGACCCCCGGGACCCCCCGGGCCCGAGGGGGACCCCGGAGAGGAGGAGGAGGAGGAGGAGGACGAGGAGGAAGATTACGAATACATGAACAAACAGCCGCGGCTCAGCCGCTCCCTGCGGCACCACGGCTACACCGAGATGAGGCCGGGGGACCCCGCCGCGACCCCCGCCCGCCCCGGCGAGGGGGGCGGCGGCGACGGCGAGGAGGGGTACGAGGAGATGGAGGCGGTGCCGCGGCCGCGCTGCCGCCCCCTCCCCATGAAGCCCCTGCGGAGCCTGGAAGCCTCGGACTGCGCCTTCGACAACCCCGACTACTGGCACAGCCGCCTGTTCGCCAAAGCGCGCCGGACGTAGGGGAGACCCCTCCCCACGGCGGGGGGCTCGCTGGCAATATGAAGGATCCCCCTCACCCACCCCCGAGCGGGTTTGGGGCTCTCTCTGGGACTTCTTGGCCTTTTCTTGGCCTTTTTTTGCCTTTTTTGGGCTTTTTCTCCGACCCTCCCCGCTGATTTTTTTACGCCCCCCAGGAGACCCCTCCCCTGTTTTTCCCTTGAGACCCCTCCCCATATTTTCCTTCCTTTTTTCCTTCCTCCCCCTCCCCTCTTTTCCTTCCTCCTCCTCCTCCTCCCTCATTGAAGGTGCTCCCCAAATCCCTGGGGAAGGGTCCCTGGGAGAATTTGGGGTTTTCTCGAGGACCCCAGACTCATTTTATTTTCATTTTACGAGTGAAGGTTTGGGGGCGTCCCCACACCCCTGAGGTCGGGGGGGGACCCGGGATCCATTTTTTGCTTTTTTTGCCTTTTTTTCCCTCCCCTCCCTGTTTTTTTTACACCCCCCAGGAGACCCCTCCCATCTTTCCCCTTCCTCCCCCTCCCCTCTTTTCCTTCCTCCTCCTCCTCCCTCACTGAAGGTGCTCCCCAAATCCCTGGGGAAGGGTCCCTGGGAGAATTTGGGGTTTTCTTGAGGACCCCAGACTCATTTTCTTTCCAGGTCCACCTGCTGAGTGAAGGTTTGGGGGTCCCTGAGGTGGGGGGGACCCCCGGGATCCCTTTTTTGGGGGGGTTTCCCCCTTTTTTGGGGGTTTCTCCTTTTTTGGGGTTTTCTCCCCGGTTGTTCGGGTTGGGGGCAGGGGGAGCCCCCGCTCAGGGATCGCCCCCGGCCCCGGGGGTCGCGCGGGATGAATGACAATAAAAGAATTTGAGTAAAAAACGGCCGGGATGAGGCTTGGGTGGGGGGTCGGGGAGGGGATGGACCGGGGGATACCGGAGAGGAGACCGGGACCAAGGTCCGGGCACGGCCACAGCCCCGGCGCAGTGCCCGGTACCGGTACCGGGGGGGTCACGGGAGGAGCACCGGACCGGGGGATCCGGCGGGGTTGGGACCGTGGGGCTGAGGCTGGTGGGTGGGTCCGGTGTCACGGTCCGGGGACAGCAGGAACCGGTGCCGGTGTGGCCGCCGTGCCGGTGCTGGGTGGTTACGGGGCTGAGTGGGACGGGGCTGGCGGGTCTGAGGGCTCTGAGTGAGAGCGGTGCTGCAGGGTTGGATCAGGATCATGCAGGGCAGCCCCACAGCCGAGGGAGGGGCAGATCCACCGCTCCCGGTACCGAAATTCCCGTTCCCTCCTCCCGCCTACATCCCCCATCACCCCCCGCGCTACGCTTCCGCTTTCACCCCCCGCTTCCTCTTGCGAGAGCCGCGCTGCACGCCGGGACTTGCAGTCCGCAAGGGCGGGGCGGCGCACACCCCACCCCCGTCCGGGGCTCAGCTCGCGGGGGCCGCCGGGAGTTGTAGTCCGGGGGGGCGGGGAGGACTCGCGTTCCCAGCGTGCCGCGCGCGGAGCCCGCGCTCTGCCCTGCTCGCGCCTCCGGCTCGCGGTCCCGGGGGCTCCTCAGCGCCGGGCGCGGGGGGGGGGCGGCGGCTCGAGCAGGCCCGGGGGCTCCGGGGGGCTCGGCGGGGCTCCCACCATGTCGGGCGAGGAGGAGGCCACCGAGCTCACCATCGCCGAGGACCTGGTGGTCACCAAGTACAAGATGGGGGGGGACATCGCCAACCGTGAGTGGTGGGCCGCGGCCGGGGGGGGGGCGGCGGGGAAAGCGCTGAGGGGGAAGCACTGAGGCGGGGGGGGCGGCCGGGAGCGGCCGGGCCTGAGGGTGAGACCCCCGCGTGTGAGACCCCCGGGTTGGGGAGCGGTGTTTGGGGCTGGGGGCAGCGGGCTGGGGGGGAGCTGTGCCGGTGGGACCCCCGCCCCGGTACGGCGGGAGGGTCCCGGTGCTGGCGGGGCCCGGCCCCGCGCGGCCGCCGCCGCCGCCGCCGCTGCCGGCACGTGGTACCGCGCCCCACGTGCACCGGGGGAGCGGGGCCGGGCCTGCCGCCCCCCTCGGTGCTCCAGACCCCGCCGGTGCCGCTTTTGTTCATGTGAGCCCCCCCACGTCCATCTCCGGTGCTGGTGAGGGGGGGGGTGAGCACCGAGGACCGGACGGGAGAGGGGGAGCCGCAGGTGGGGGGGCCTGGAGGGAACGGGGCTGTGCTGGGAATGGGGGGAGTCTGGTTCTGGGAATGGGGTCCGGTTCTGGCTGTGAAGTCCCGAACCGGTCTGGGGGTGTGGTACTGGGAACGGGATCTCGTACCGGGAACGGGGGTCCGGTTCTGGCGGTTTCGTCCCAGGAACGGCGTCCTGTCCCGGGAACGGGGTCCGGTTCTGGGAATGGGGTCCCGAACCGGTCTGGGGGTTCCGTCCCGGGAACGGGGTCCGGTTCTGGGAACGGGGTCCTGCCCCAGGAATGGGGTCCCGAGCCGCCTGCGGGTCCTGTCCCGGTACTGTGGATCCAGCCCCGGGAGTGAGGGTCCTGTCCCGGTCAGGACGAGGGTCCTGTCCCTGGAACAAGGTCCGGTTCTGGATACGGGACCCAGCCCCGGGAATGGGGTCCCGAACCGGTCTGGGGGTCCTGTCCCGGTCAGGCTGGGGGTCCTGTCCCGGTAGCGGGGCTCCAGGCTCTGCCCCCAGCCCCTCCTTTCCTCCCCCGGTTATTTTTTCGCCCTTTCCCGGCCGTTCCCGGTGTCCCGGCTCCGGGAGCCGCCCGGACCGGTTCCGCGGGGCTCCCCGGGGTCCCACCCCGCTTCCTGCTGACTGCGGAGCTTCTGTGGAGCCGCCGGTGTCCCGGGAGGCGCCTCGGGAGCGGGGATTCCCTTCGGGAAGGGAGGGAAGTTTGGCCGCCTCCCTTCCCGGGGGGAAAGGCAGCTCCGAGCAGGTTGGGAAGAGCAAACACACACGAAAAAAAAAAACCACAAAAAGAGCAAACACACCAAAAAAATCCGGCAAAAGAACCACTTCCAGCTGTCAGTTTTTAGGGATAAAAATTCCTTAACTCCCTAAAAAACATCGGGAAGGACAGAGGGATTCCAGGAGTTCCTGTTCCCCTGATACCTTGGAATGCTCTGAGGGTTTTTCCCCTTTATCTGCGTTTTTTTTATTATTTTTTTTTCCCCTCTCCCTGTTTGTTTTATTCCCCCGTCCGTGTCCCGCCTGCTCTTATCGGGAGTGTTATCCTGGCTTTGAAATATTCCCAACTTTCCCAGGGAAAAGTGCTGGGATTTGAAGGCCTTGCACAGGTGCTGAGGATTCCTTGGAATTCTGAGCACGTTGGGACAAAGGGGGGAATGGGAGGGGGCATTCCAGCATCCCAGAATATTTTAGGAATCCCAGTTCCAAGATCCCAGAATATTTTGGGATCCCATTCCAGGATCCCAGAATATTTTAGGATCCCGTTCCAGCATCCAATAATATTTTAGGAACTCCAGTCCAGGATCCCAGAATATTTTGGAATCCCTGTCCAAGATCCCAGAATATTTTAGGATCCCAGGATGTTTTGGTCTCCCATTCCAGGATCCCAGAATATTTCAGCATACAATTCCAGGATCCCAGAATGTTTTGGGATCAGCGTTGTGCAGGAAGCTGGATGAGTTCTGGGGCCACCTTTTTTCCCCAGGGCAGGCTGGAATTCCTGCAGGGTTCTTTTGGGAGTGGAGCATTCCCCAAACTTCCTGGGGCGTTCCCTGTGTGTGTCAGCACACGGATTCCTTGGAAAGCAGGGACTCCTGGGATGGCCTTTGATGTGTCCCAGTCATTCCCAAACCTGTTCCCGTGGATTCCTTGGAAAACAGGGACTCGTGGGGTGGCCTTTGATGTGTCCCAGTCATTCCCAAACCTGTTCTCTGAGCTCTGACTTCTCCTGAAGGAATTTGCCAGCGTGGCGGTCCCTCTCCCCAAAAAAGGGAAAGAAATAAAATATAGTATATATTTATTCATATATATAAAATATATGAATAAATGAAAATTTAAACATGAATTTAAACAAAATTTACGCCTTTCCTGGGTGTGGAATCTCGGGAATATGATTTGAGGTGTTGGATTTGGGGTTGTGCATCCATGGAATGGGTGGGAGCCCCATGAAGGGGATGGGAACCCCATGAATGGATGGGAGCCCCATGGAATGGATGGGAGCCCCATGGAATGGATGGGAGCCCCATGAAATGTTGTTTTTTGGGATTTTCAGGGGTGCTCCGTGCCGTGGTGGAGGCAGCAGCTCCCGGTGCCTCCGTGCTGTGCCTGTGCGAGAAGGGAGATGCCATGATCATGGAGGAGACAGGGAAAATCTTCAAGAAGGAAAAGGAAATGAAGAAAGGTGAGGATCGGCTTCATGGCAATGAGGAATCCCCTGCTCTTCCTCCTTGATTTTAACCCAAATCCTCCCTGCTGTGCCTCAGTTTCCATTTTTCCAATAATTCCATGTGGGAGGGTGACTCTGGGGGGTTTGGGACACTGGGATTTGGCACCAAATTCCCACCCTGAGGGTGCTGGAAGGAGGTTTATGTGGGATATTGGGAAGAAATTCCTCCCTGGGAGTGCTGGAATGGAATTCCCATCCCTGCAAAGTGTCCCAGGCCAGCCTGGGCTAGGGGAGGGTGTCCCAAGAGGGTGGAATGGAGCTTTGAGGTCCCCAAGTCCCAAAGCTGGAGGTGCTGGGAGTAGATTTAGGTGGGACATTGGGAATAAAAAGGCCCTGGAATGGATTTCCCATTCCTTCAAGTGTCCCAGGAGGGTGGAATGGAGCTTTAAGGTCCCCAAGTCCCAAAGCTGGAGGTGCTGGAAGTCACTGGGATGGATTTCCCATCCCTCTGAGTGGCCCAAACCAGGCTGGACCAGCCCAGCATAAGGGAAGGTGTCCCAGGAGGGTGGAATGGAGCTTTGAGGTCCCCAAATGGGGATTTAAGGTTCCCAAATCCCAAAGTTGGAGGTGCTGGAAGTAGATTAAGGTGGGATATCTGGAAGAAATTCCTCTCTGGGATGTGCTGGAATGGAATTTGAGTGCCCCAGGCTAGGTTGGAGCAGCCTGGGCTAGGGAAAGGTGTCCCAGGAGGGTGGAATGGAGCTTTAAGGTCACCCCAAACCCCAAATCCCTGATTTTTTCCCGTTTCCCTCCCCAGGAATCGCCTTCCCCACGAGTATATCCGTCAATAACTGTGTGTGTCACTTCTCCCCGCTCAAGAGTGACCAGGATTACATCCTCAAGGACGGGGATTTGGTCAAAATGTGAGTGCCTGGACCCCATCCCATGGGAATCCCCTCTCCCTCCCAAAACCCCAAAATTACTCAGCTTGCAAGAACCTGTCAGACCACCCCACATTTTTGCCACGGCGTTAATTCCTTGTTAATTAAAGCCTGATAATGAGCCTGGAGGGGCTCCTGGGGCAGCACTGGAATTGCCATTTTGCCTCTGTTGCAGCGACCTGGGCGTGCATGTGGACGGCTTCATCGCCAACGTGGCGCACACCTTCGTGCTCGGCGCCTCCAAGGTGGGTTTGTCATCGGGGGGTGTCTGCTGGGAGTGGGGCGGCCTCGGGGTGCCGGGGAGAGCCACCCTGGGACCTCTGGGACCGAGGGGGCACCACCCTGGGGTGTCAGGATCTGAGGTGGCACCACCCTGGAGCCTCTGGGTCTGAGGTGGCACCACCCTGGGACCTCTGGGTCTGAGGTGGCACCACCCTGGGGTGTCAGGATCTGAGGTGGCACCACCTGGAGCCTCTGGGTCTGAGGTGGCACCAGTCCTGAGCCTCTGGATCCAAGGTGGCTGTGCCCTGGAGTGTCAGGATCCAAGGTGGCACCAATCCTGAGCCTCTGGATCCAAGGTGGCTGTGCCCTGGAGTGTCAGGATCCAAGGTGGCACCAGCCCTGAGCCTCTGGATCTGTGCTTGCAACACTCCAGGGTTTCTGGGTTTGGGGTGGCACCACCCTGGGGTGTCAGGATCCGGGGTGGCAGCACCCTGGAGCCTCTGGGTCTGAGGTGGCGCCATCCCAAAATCTCTGGGTCCCAGCTAGCAGCACCCCAGGGTTTCTGGAGCCAAACTGGCACCACTTTGGATCCTCGGGATTCCAGGTGCCACCATCCCAAAATCTCTGGATCTGAGGTGGCAACACCCCAGGGTCCCTTTTGTCCTGCTGGAATTCCCCAGCATGAACATTCCCATTCCCCACCCCAAAACCAATCCTGGTTTCCCATTTTTCCTGCTGGAATTTCCCAGGATGAACATTCCCATTCCCCACCCCAAAACCAATCCTGGTTTCCCATCCTGGTTTCCCATTTTTCCTGCTGGAATTTCCCAGGATGAACATTCCCATTCCCCACCCCAAAAGCATTCCCTGCTTCCCACTTTTCCCCTGGAATTTTGCCTTTTGGTACCTTGGAAACTCCTGCTGTGAATTCTTCAGGTTATCCTGTCCTCTGGGAATAAATCCTGAGGAAAAAATTGGGAAAAGCTGTTCTGGGAATGGTTTTGCTCCAGTGGTTTTGGGGGAAAAGCCCAAAATTCCCCATTGGAATTCTGCTGGACTCTTCCCAATCCGTATTTTTGACTGCACAGGGATGCCTGGACTGGGAATCCTCTGGAATTCTTTAGGGAGTGGTTGGGACTTCTCCACTTCCCAGCCAGATTCCAGAGACTGGAACAAATCCCAAAACGTTGAATTTCCACCCCCCAAACCCTCAGAAATCCCAAATTTTGGTGATTTTTCCCAGGAAAATCCCGTGTCCGGCCGCAAAGCCGACGTCATCAAGGCAGCTCACCTGTGTGCCGAGGCCGCCCTGCGCCTGGTGAAACCCGGGAATCAGGTGGGGATTTGGGGAATTTTGGGAATCAAATGGACTTTTGGGAATTTTGGGAATCAGCACAGTGGTTTTGGGACCTAACCTGTGGGATTTTGTGGGAAATCTGGGAGCAGCTGTATGGAATTTTTTTTTTTCTGGGTTTTTTTTGGAAGTGTTGGTGGGAAAAGCTTTGGGGTTTGTCCCGAAATATTTGGGATTTAAGGAAAGGTCGTGGTTGGGGTGGGGATTTTTTATCCATAAAATTGTAAAATTGTTTTTTTTCTGTGTTTTTTTTTTTTTTGTTCTTAAATCCCAGAACACACAAGTGACAGAGGCCTGGAATAAAATCGCCCACGCGTTCCACTGCACACCCATTGAAGGTGAGGGGAAAAGGGAATTCCAGGGAAAAGGGAATTCCAGGGAAAAGGGATCATGAGGAAAAAAAAAGGATCCCCCCAGGGAAAAAGGGATCCTGGAGAAAAGGGATCACAGGGAAAAAAGGATCACGGGGAAGAAGAATTCCATGAAAAAAGGGGATTCCAGGGAAAAGGGATAAAAGGGAAAAAGGCATTCCAGGTAAAAGGGGATTCCAGTAAAAGGGATGTCCAGGGAAAAGGGAATCCAGGAAAAGGGGATTCTAAGGGAAAAGGGATACCAGGGAAAGGGGAATCATGGAAAAAGGGAGTTCCAGGGGAGGGGGATCCCAGGGAAAAGGGGTCATGGGGAAAAGGCAGTGGTGGAAAAAGGGAATTCCAGGGATAAGGGATTTCCAGGGAAAAAAGGGATCACGGGGAGAAGGGAAGGCTCTGGGGTTGCTGGATTGGGATCCTGGAGTTCATCCTGATCCTTTTCCCCCATGGGCTCTCCCTGTTGTTGGTTAAATTCCCTGGAATTCCGGGAATTCCCGCTGCCTCCAGAGTGGGTTGGGAATGTTGGGAATGCCGGGGGCTCTTCTGGATTGGGCTGGGAGTGAGGGGTGGGAACAGGGGGGGACCCCCCAAACCCCTCTGGATTGGGGTGGGAACGGGGGGGAATCTCCCAAAATCTGGATCCCTCACAGCCCAGGGTGGGAATTCCACCTGGGCTTGGCACTGGAGCTCCTAGTACAGCCCAGTCCAGAAACCCCAGTCCCTTCCAGTCCCAGTCCGTCCCAGTCCCACCCCAGTCCCATCCCAGTCCCATCCCAGTCCGTCCCAGTAAGCCGCGTTCCTGCAGGGATGTTGTCGCACCAGCTGAAGCAGCACGTGATCGACGGCGAGAAAACCATCATCCAGAACCCCTCGGACCAGCAGAAGTGAGAGGGGGCAAAATGGGGGGGTCAGGAGCAAAAATGGGGGGGAATATGGGGGGTTAGGGTGAAAAATGAGATCAGGGTGAGAAATGGGATCAGGGGCAAAAATGGGAGTCAGGGGCAAGAATTGGGGGACTTGGGGGAAAATGAGGGGGTCAGGGGGAGAAATGGGGTGATAAATGGGGTCAGGGGCAAAAATGAGATCAGGGTGAGAAATGGGGAGTCAGGAGAAGAACGGGATCAGAAGGAAAATGGTGGGGTCAGGGGGAGAAACGGGAGCCCTTGGGAAGGAGGAGTTCCCAGGAATTTCCAGGAATGCTCTGGCTCCCCTGGAAGGTTTTGCCTTTCCTGGGAAGGTTCTGAATTCCCAGGAATGCTTTTGGGCCTTCCTGGAAGCTTTTCCCTCCAGAATTCCCAGATTTTCCTGCCTCCCCAACCCCTTTTTCCCCCCAGGAAGGACCACGAAAAAGCCGAATTCGAGGTGCACGAGGTCTACGCCGTGGACGTCCTCGTCAGCAGCGGCGAGGGGAAGGTCAGCCCGTGCATCCCTGAGAAATCCCCGGAATTCCCGGGCTCCGGAGCTCTCCAGATTCTGGGAATTTTCCTGGGAATGTCTTGCAGGCCAAGGACGCGGGGCAGAGAACCACGATTTACAAGAGGGACCCGTCCAAGCAGTACGGGCTGAAGATGAAAACCTCGCGCGCCTTCTTCAGCGAGGTGGAGCGGCGCTTCGACACCATGCCCTTCACCCTCAGGTAAAACCGGGAATTCCGGGGCTGGGATCACACCTGGGGTACCTGGATGGGGCTGGGATTCCAGGGAAATCCCTGGGCTTTCTTCAGGGAGGTGGAGCCCATCACCCTCAGGTAAAACTGGGAATTCTGGGGCTGGGAATTCCACCTGGGATACCTGGATGGGGCTGGAATTGCAGGGATTGGAGCCTTTGCCAGGCAGGTGTGTGTAGGTGTTGGCTCAGGTGTGCCCAGATGTGCTTCCAGGTGCCCTGAGGTGTGATCCCAGGTGCTCTCAGATGTGCCCAGGTCTGCACTCAGGCACCCCCAGGTGCGCTCAGATGCTCTCAGGTGCACTCAGGTGTGCCCAGATGTGCTCCTAGGTGTGCCCAGGTGCATTCAGGTGTGCACTCAGGCACTCTCAGGTGATCCCAGGTACACTTAGGTGTGATTCCAGGTGTGCACTTAGGTGTGATTCCAGGTGTGCACTCAGGTATGATCCCAGGTGTGCACTTAGGTGTGCTCCCAGGTGTGCTCAGGTGTGATTCCAGGTGCTCCCAGGTGTGCACTCAGGTGTGTCCAGGTATGATCTCCCAGGTGTGCTCAGGTGTGATTCCAGGTGTGCACTCAGGTGTGTCCAGGTATGATCTCCCAGGTGTGTTCAGGTGTGATTCCAGGTGTGCACTCAGGTGTGCACTCAGGTGTGTCCAGGTATGATCTCCCAGGTGTGCTCAGGTGCGCTGAGGTGTGCTCAGGCACCCCCAGGTGTGCTCAGGTGCGCTGTCCCCTCAGGGCGCTGGAGGATGAGAAGAAGGCGCGCATGGGGGTGGTGGAGTGCGCCAAGCACGAGCTGCTGCAGCCCTTCAACGTCCTCTACGAGAAGGAAGGTGAGGCTGGGACACCTGGGGGGACAGGTGGGGACAGAAAAGACCTGGGAACAGTGGGATGGGGAAAAGGGGACAAGGAAAGGGACAGGGCAAGGGACAGGTGAGGATGGATCCAGGTGAGTTTGGAGCTGCAGAGCCGCTCACAGCGGCTCTGCAGCTCCAAACTCACCTGGATCCATCCTCACCTGTCCTGGCAGGTGTGAGGAGCAGGGATTGAAGGTCCTGGCAGGGCTGTAGCCCAGGTTAACCCCTGTGTGCCCGCAGGGGAGTTCGTGGCCCAGTTCAAGTTCACGGTGCTGCTGATGCCCAACGGCCCCATGAGGATCACGAGCGGCCCCTTCGAGGCCGAGCTCTACAAATCCGACCTGGAGGTGCAAGACGGGGAGCTCAAGGTGGGTTCATTGTTAATATTAGTCATTAATAATGCTAATATTAAAATTAAGTACCTTCGTAAACGTATTTGTTTATATTTCCATATAAAATATTAATATATTTACAACCATACAAAATATTAATATATTTACAACAATGAATCTGTGTAGTGGTTCTGTTAAATTACATTGGGTTTTAATAGTTATGTTTACTTTAAAATAAAATAGAAAATTCATTTATAATCGTTATTGGTATTAATGGATTAGTTGCTAATCAATAAGAAATAATTCTTTATATAAAAATAAATTTAAAATCAAATTTATTTATAATAAATATAAAATAGTATAAATTATGTATACATAAAGTATATAATAAATAAAAATCTCTAATAAATTCATACACTTATTAATATATATAAAGATATAAAAATAGCATTAATTATGTAGTCTAATTAATAGCCTATTAATTATCCATATTATACATTTGTAAGAATAGATATATAAATATAGATAACATATAATCTCATTAATATATAAAGAAAGAAGCAGTACATTATATCTACATATAGCATGTTAATTAATATATTGTAGAGTAAAATAGTAGCAAATTCATATTATTGAGCATTAATAACTGGAATAATGGAAATATTGATAATTAAAATTGTGATAATTGAAATATGAACATTGAAGTATTATTGAAATATTTAATATTAATATTTACTAATTGAAATATCAATAAATAAATTTTAAAATTAAATAATAAATTAAGAATTAATTTAATAATGCATTTATGATTATTCCTGAATTCTTATTTATCATTAATTTATGATTAATTATTGGCTTTAAAAGGAATTAATTTAAATTAATTAATGAAATATGGATAATTAATAAAGTAGCACCTCCCCAGGGTCACCTGTCCTTGCTCCCATGGAGGGGAGATGAAGGAAAGGGAACCAAACCCCCCCAAAATGACCCGAATTCCCAAATTTATTATTATCCCAAAAAACCATTGGGATCATTTCCCACCTCCTCACCCTTCCCTCCCTTCCAGGCCCTTCTACAAAGCTCTGCCAGCCGGAAGACCCAGAAAAAGAAGAAAAAGAAGGTAAAATCGGTCACATTTTATGTTGGGAATTCCCAAATTCCGAATTTCGGGGTGTTTCCATGAGAAATAACCTGAAAAATCCCTGGATTTGTCCCCACAGGCTTCCAAAAACGCTGAAAACGCCACCACGGGGGAGACGGCGGAGGAGAACGAGGCCGGCGACTGAGAGCCCTTGGAGTTCTCAAATCGCCCTTTTTTCCCCCAAAAAACCCCCAGAAAAACAAAATTCCATCCGGAAACGAAAGAATCTGGCACCGGTGTTGGTCCAGGCAGTCTGGAATTCCCACAGAATCCAACAGCTCCCGCTGACTTTGCCAAGGAGGGAGGAATCTCTCGGCCACTTCAGACTTCCAAACGAAAAAAAAAAGAATAAAAAGACCCCAGAAAGAGCAGCAAAAAAATTAATAAAAATTAGGAGTGAAAGTCGCTATTAAATCCTTAATATTCCCCATGTTTGGAGAGGTGAATTTGTAAAATCCAGGGAGAGGGAGTGGAGGGAGCTGCCGATTCCTTCCTCCTCCACCTCTTTCTCCTGCTGCCTTTTTTTTATTTTTTAATTTTTTCCCTTTGGAAATTTTCATTTTAAAAACCCCAAAAACCAAGTGATTCCACCCAGAAAAGTGCCCTGTGCGAGCAATCCAGGATTTTATCTTTTCCCTCTTTGGGATTGTACTTTAAGAATTGGGAAAAAACCCCAAATTTTAAGTTCCCCCATCCACCCACTCATCCACCAGGAGCCTTTTCTGCCTCTGCCTTGATTTATGGGATTTCAAAAAAAAAATCGCTATTTTTTAACACAAACTGGTTTTTAAAATAATCCAAACCCTCGGGAAGCCGCCGACATTCCGGCCTTGCGGAGCCGAATTCCCTAAAAACCCGGGTTTGGGTGTTTTTTATCCTTCCCAATATCCCCGGGAGCACATTCCACCTTTTCCCCGTGAGCCAGAGGATAATTTTTATTTCACTTTTTCCCTCAGGATTCTTTGCTAATTTTGAGGGGAAGAAAAACAAAAATCCCACCAGAATTCCTCAGGGGAGAGGTGAGGGAAGCGCTGATCCGGGATAGGCCCGAGCCTAGGGGTATCGCTCTTTTATAGTCAATTTTTTACAAAAAAACCACATAAAAACGAGAAAAAAAAGCCGATTAAACGCCGTCAGTTGAATGTTTGAGGTTTTTTTTTTCTTTGCTGGTACCCCTGGTTCTTTTTTTCCCTCAAGTTTTTGGGAATTCTGATTCCCGCCTTACCCAACATTCCCGGGCGTTCTCCGCACGCCGCGGTGCTTCCTTGTCAAAATCTGAGTTTTCCACCCCAAAATAAAAAACAAAAAACTCCACACATGCAAATGTTACCAAAGTCAAATAAAAGAGAATAAATGATGTGATACTGGATTTTACTACGGGTTTTTTTTCCTTCAGTCTTCCTCTGGGGATTTGGGATTGTGGGGTGGAAGCTGCCTGGGCCTGGGAGGGTTTGGTGTTGGAAATGGGATTTTTTGAGGGGAAAATGCTCAATTTTGAGGGAAAAATGTTCATTTTTGAGGGGAAAATTACCATTTTTGTGGGGAAAATGCTAATTCTTGAAGGGAAAGTGCTAATTTTTGGAGGGAAAATGCTGATTTGTGAGAGGAAAATGCTCATTTTTTGAAGAGAAAATGCTCATTTCTGAGGGGAAAATGTTCATTTTTGTGGGGAAAATGCTCATTTTTTAGGGAAAAATGCTGAGTTTGAGGGAAAAAGCCTCATTTTTGAGGGGAAAACCCTAAATTTTAAGGGAAAACCCCTCAACATAAAGGAAAAAAACTTCGTTTTGAAGGAAAATAAACATTGAGGGGGAAAACCTCGTTTTGAGGTAAAACCCCTATATTTTGTAGGAGTAAAAAATCTCATTGTAAGGGGAAAACCCTCTTTTTAAGGGAAAAATCGTAATTTTAGGCTTTTAAAACAGTTTTCCGCCTGGAGACGAGAGCCAAAAGGTCTTTCAATCCACACCAGGGATTTAAAAACCGCCGAGACGCGCGGGAGGTTTATTTAATTTTCTATTTTGTATATTTTATGCTACAATATAAAAATATTTTATATTTTTATTTGTAAGGAAAGTCTCCGGAGGAGCTTGGGGTTGTAACAACAATCCTAATAAAGCCTTGGATAAGCGGAAACTACAGGGAAAAAAAATTGTATTTGGTGTTTTTATTCCAAATAAATTTGAGGCGGGGAGGGACCGAACCCCGCGGCGGCGCAAAATGGCGGCCGACCGCCGGACGACAACTCCCATGATGCTCCAACTCGATGAACTACATTTTCCGTCGTGCCTCGCGCGCAGGCGGGCGTGGCCTGAGCGCTTCCCTATAAATAGGCCCCACCGGACGGAGCGCGCCCCTCTCGGCCGCCGCCATCTTGGTGCTTTCACCGGCCGCCGCGTCCATCCGCCGCCATCCGCCTCCATCCGCCGTCCCCCGCCCGCCGGGACTGAGCGGGGCCGCGCCGAACCGCCATGAGGGCCAAGGTGAGCGGCGGGGAGCGGCGCGGGGGCGGCCCATGGCGCCTCAGGAGCGGCCGGGCCTGGATGGAGGGGAGGGGGGGCAGCGGCCTGGACGAGCCCCGGGAGTGGGTGTCGCGGTGAGGGGAACCGGGGAACGGGAGGGGTCCCTGGGTTCGAGAACGGAGGGGTCCCGGTGTAGGGCTGGGGGGTCATTGGGGGTCTCTTTGCTGGGAGGAATGTGAGGGCAAACTGGGAGAGAGGAGCCGGTGTGGGACTGGGGGGAACTGGAGGCACCGGGGGAGCTGAACCAGTCTGGGACTGGGGACAGTGAGGGAGAAACCAGTCTGGAACTGGGGCAGTGAGAGTTAAACCAGTCTGGGACAAACCCATGTGGTAGTGGGGGCACTGGGAGAGACAAACCAGTATGATACTGGAGGCACTGGGAGAAATGAACCAGTACGGGACTGGTGGGAACTGGGAGAGCCAAAGCTGTATGGTACTGGTGACACTGGTGGGGACTGGGAGCGCTGGTTGTACTGGGGGGCACTGGGGAGCAATGATTGCACTGGGAGTATTGGGGGGTACTGGGAGCACTGGTGGGAACTGGGGGACACTGGTGGGTACTGGTTATACTGGTGGGCACTGGTTACACTGGTGGGCCCTGGGATCCCCGCCCTCTCTCACTCCCTCCCTCCCTCTCTCTCTCCGCAGTGGCGCAAGAAGCGAATGCGCAGGTACGTGAGAGCCCCGGGCCGGCCCCGCCGCACCGGGGGGGCTCCCGGTGCCCTCCCGGCCCGGTCCCCGTCCCGGTTCCTCCCCGGTTCCCTCCCGGTGCCCGTCCCGCGGTGACACCGCCCCCCGCTCTGTCCCCAGGCTGAAGCGCAAGAGGAGGAAGATGAGGCAGAGGTCCAAGTAACGGCCCCCAGCGCAGGGACGCGCCCCGGTGCCGCCCGGTGTCCCTTCCCGGTGCTGTCCCGGTGCCGCCGGGCCGGGCCCGTTCTTTGCTTTGCGGCGGCCGCCGTGCCGTGAATAAAAGTTGTTGTTGCTTACACGGTGTGCGGGCTCTGTCGGTGACCGGGGATGGGGCTCTGGGGGGGGGGGGGGGTCTGTCCGGTAACCGGGGACCGACCAGGGCGGAGGACTCGCCGGTAACGGGGCTGGGGACGGAACTGGGGATCCGCCGGTAACGGGACTGGAGGGGTCTTCAAAGAACAGGAGACGGTGAGAACCGGGAGTTTCTCTTTAATGGGACCGGGGAGCGGCACCGGGAATCCTCCGGTAACGGGGCAGGGGGGTGGGACCGGGGGGAGAATTCTCCGGGAGCGGGACGAGGGCGGTGCTTCCTCCGGTAACGGGGCGAGGTGAGGAATCTCCGGTAACGGCGCCGTGAGCAGGGCCCGGGAAATTCCGGGATCAATCACGCAATAACGGCGCGACTGTGTCTCACGTCGATGACGTCGCGGCGTGACGCATTTCCGGCGCGCCGCGCGCGCTCCCGGCGCCGCGCGGTTCTTTCCGGGCCGCCCCGGAAGCGGCACCGAGCGGGGTCCGCCCGCCGCCGGCACCGGCCGCGCGTTGGTGGCGCCGGAGGCCCCGCGGGGAGGCCGCGAGCCGGTGAGTGCCGGGGGGAGTCCGCGCTCCGCCGGGCCCCGCCGCTCCCGGTGCGCTCCGTGCCCGGCCCGGGCCGGCTCGCGGGGCTGTCACAGGACGAGCCGCGGGCTCGGCGGTGCTGGCGGGCACCGGGGCTGCGGTGGGGGATCCCCGGCCGTGCTGCCCCGGTACCGGCTCCGCCGCAGCGCCGGGACTCCCCGGCATCGTTGCCGTTCCTCCCTTCTACCCTTCCCACCGGTACCGGGGGCACTCCCGGTCCTTCCCTGTCTCCCTCCCTTCCGTGCTCGCGGGGCCCCTCCCGCTCCGGCCCTCGGTGCCCGGGACTGGGTGAATCCCCCTCTCCCCCCGAGCCGGGCTCCGTTCCTCCTCTCCCGGTGCCTCGGGGTGGGAGCGACTCCCCCCATTCCCGGTCTCTCCGTCCTCCGGTGACCGCTCCTGGTGCCCCAGGGCGGCTGTGAACCCTCTCCCCCTCAGCACCGGGATCGCTCCCGGTCCCTCCCTGCCCCTGTTCCTCCTTCTCTCCCCCTCCGGTGACCCCTCGGCGTGGGACCCCCCCCATTCCTGGTGCCCCTTCTGGTCTCTCCGTCCCTCGCCCCATCCCTCCCTCCGTCCTTGTGCGCTGGGGTTCGAGTGCCCCCATTTCTGCTCCCTCCCTCCCTCCTCTGGTGACCTGTCCCGGTGCCCCAGGGTGGGATTTGCCCCATTCCCTGTCCCCCCCTCCCTCTCTCCTGGTGACCCCTCAGGCTGGGACTCCCCCGTTCCCTGAGCCGTCCCTCGCTCTCCGCAGCCGCTCCGTGCCCGCGCCATGCCGGACCGGGACAGTTACCCCGCCAGCACCGGCGGCGGCGGCGCCGTCGGCCCCGTCAGCGGCGGCGACGAATCCTCGTCCGCCCTCCCCGACGACGACATCTGCCGCGACTTCCTGCGCAACGTCTGCAAGCGCGGCAAGCGCTGCCGCTTCCGGCACCCCGACATCTCCGAGGTCACCAACCTGGGCGTGCGCAAGAACGAGTTCATCTTCTGCCACGACTTCCAGAACAAGGAGTGCGTGCGCCTCAACTGCCGCTTCATCCACGGCACCAAGGAGGACGAGGACTGCTACAAGAAAACGGGCGAGCTGCCGCCGCGCCTGCGCCAGAAAGTGGCGGCCGGGCTGGGTTTGTCGCCGGCGGATCTGCCCAACAGCAAGGAGGAGGTGCCCATCTGCAGGGATTTCCTCAAGGGGGACTGCCAGCGCGGCGCCAAGTGCAAATTCCAGCATTTGCAGCGGGATTACGAGTACGAGGCGCGGGGCAGGGAGCAGGGCCGGCGTTACGAGCCCTTCGACGGCCTCTACGAGCCCGACGAGCCGGTGCTGAAGCGGCGGCGAGCCGAGGGGCTCTACGAGAGCTACGAGTACGGCTTCGGCAGCCCGCGGGCCGTGGAGTACCGGCTGCTGGAGGAGGAGAACGTGCTGCTCAGGAAGCGCGTGGAGGACCTCAAGAAGCAGGTCAACAACCTGCTGGCCACCAACGAGGTGCTGCTGGAGCAGAACGCCCAGTTCCGCAACCAGGCCAAGGTGATGACGCTGAGCTCCACGGCCACGGCCACGGAGCAGCCGCTGGCGCCCACGGTGACCAACTACAACCACAGCATCGCGCAGACGCACACCACGCTCAGCAGCCAGGCCCTGCAGCCCCGCCCGGTCACCCAGCAGGATTTGGTGGCGCCGGCGGGCGCTCAGGCCGCCCCCCCGGCCAACGGGGCCCCGTTGAACCCCGAGATCGCGCCGCTGTCGGCGGCGGCGGCGCTGGCGCAGACCATCGCGCAGGGCATGGCGCCGCCGCCCGTCTCCATGGCGCCCGTGGCCGTGTCGGTGGCGCCGGTGGCCGTGAGCATGGCGCAGCCGCTCGGCGGCATCACCATGAGCCACGCCACCACGCCCATGGTCACCTACCCCATCGCCTCGCAGAGCATGAGGATAACGGCCATGCCGCACTGACCGAGCCCCCCGGTACCGGGGGGGGCTCGCGGGGAACCCGGCGGGTGGCGGGACGAGGACGGACGGACGCACGGACGGACAGACGGTGCGGGTGTGGGATGTGCAACCCCCCTCATCCCGGTGCGACCCCCGGAGCCGGGGGGGGCGGGATGAGGACGGACGGACACACGGACACTGTGGGATGTGCCACCCCCCGCTCATCCCGGTGCGGCCCCCGGAGCGCCGTGGGTGGACTGAGCACCGGGGGTGGGCGGTACCGGGGCTGGTACCGGTGGTACCGGGTGGTACCTGTAATGTTTTCGGCTATTAAAACAACAACGAAAAACGCCCAAAACCGCACGGGCCCGGCTCTGCCGGTAGCGGGGGGGACACCGGGACTGGGACCGGGAAACCGGGATGGGGACGCGCAGGGCCGTGACATGACCACGCCCCTCACAGAGACCACGCCCCTCACAGAGACCACGCCTCTCATACAGACCACGCCCCTCAAAGAGACCACGCCTACTTAGTAAATAAAGGCGTGGTCCGCATACGTGAGCGCGGGGGGCGTGGCAAAGAGTTGGCGGCCGGTCCATGATTGACGCGTGAGGGCGTGGCCCGGGCGCGGCCAGGGGGGCTGGCCGGCACCCAATGGGCGGGGCGTGCGTGTGGGGGCGTGGCCCGAGCCCTCCGCTCAGCCAATCAGCGCCGCGTGCGTGCACGGGGCGCGGCCGGGGCGGCGGGAGCGGAACGGGAGCGGAACGGGAGCGCGGAGCCGCAGCGGGAGCGGAGATGGAGCGGCGGAGCGGGCTCGGGCTGGCGGCGCTGGGCGCTCTGGGCCGGCGGCTGCTCTGGGCGCTGCCCGCTTACGCCGCGGGGCTGCTGGGGCTCGGTGCGGGCGCCGTGGTGCTCGCCCTGGCGCTCTACGCGGGCTGGCGGCGGCGGCGGCGCGCCCGGGAGCGCGGGATGCGCGCGGCCGAGCGGCTGCACCGCGAGGAAGAGGCGGCGGTGCGCGCCGCCGCCCGCGGGGAGCTGCCGGCCTGGGTAAGGAGCTCCCGGCCGCTGTCGGGGCTGCGGCGCCGTTATCGCCCCGGGGGAAGCCCCGCCGGGATCCCCGCGCCGGGCGCCGCCTTCCTCCCCCGCCTCTCGGCGGGAGTTTGGGAGGCGCGGCCGCCCCCGGTGGGACCCCCGGGACTCCCGAGGCTCTCCCGGTTCTGCTGCGCTGCGGGCGCCGCTGGAGTTCCCCGCACTTCCCGGGGGGGGGTCCCGGTTCTCCGCTCGCTCGGGTCACGCTTGGCGCACCGGGGGACGCCCCCAGCCCCGCGCACCCCCGGGAGCCTCCACAGCCCCACCGGAGCTGTCCTCGGTGGGGGACCCCGCGGCACCGCACGGTCCCCGGTGCGACCCCCGGGCTGTGCCGCGCATCCCGCACCGCTCCCGTACCCCCGGAGCGGGTCCCTTCTCTCCGCAGCGCCCCGGGGACTCCCGGGACCCCCCGGGCATCCCCCGGTGCTGCTCTCCAGCCGCTCCTCGGGTTTCCCGGTGGGGCGGGGCCGCGCCGGGATCACCGGGATCACCGGGACCACCCCCATCCATGCCCCGCTGTTCGCCCCAGGGCGGGGCCCCCGGGACAGCCCCGGTACCGCCCGGGCCTTCCGGCAGTGCCGTGACTCACCGGGCCCGGGGGCGCCGCTTCCTGCCCGGCCCCGCGGGCTGGGAGGGGTCCGCACCCCCGCACCGGGACCCCCCCTTTTGGGGAGGTGTTTGGGGGTGGCGGGGCTGAGCGGGAGTTGGGGAAACTGAGGCACGGGGCGGGAGGGGCCCGGTGGTTCCCGGTGCCCCCCCCGGGCTCAGGGCCCCCCCCGTCCCCCAGGTCAGCTTCCCGGATGTGGAGAGGGCGGAATGGCTCAACAAGGTGAGGCGTCCGTGAGTCCGTGTGTCCCTGTGTCCGTGTGTCCGTGAGTCCCTGTGTCCGTGTGTCCGTGAGTCCCTGTGTCCGTGTGTCCGTGAGTCCCTGTGTCCGTGTGTCCGTGAGTCCCTGTGTCCCTGTGTCCGTGAGTCCCTGTGTCCGTGTGTCCGTGAGTCCCTGTGTCCGTGTGTCCGTGTGTCCCTGTGTCCGTGTGTCCGTGTGTCCCTGTGTCCGTGGGCCTGTGTGTGTCCGTGTGTCCGTGAGTCCATCCCCCTGTGTCCCTGAGTCCCTCCCGCATCCTTCCCTCCCTCCTGGCCTCGTTCCTTCCCTCCCTCCTCCGCCCCTCCTGCGTCCTTCCCTCTCTGCCTCCTCCATCCCTCCTCCCTCCCTCCTCCATCCCTCCTCCGTCCCTCCTCAATCCATCCCTCCCTCCTCCCTCTCTCTCCATCCCTCAGTCCCTCCCTCCCACCTCAATCCATCCTTCCCTCCCTCCTCCATCCCTCCCCCTTCCCTCCCTCCCGGCCTCTTTCCCTCCCTCCTCCCTCTCTCTCCATCCCTCCCTCCCTCCCCGCATCCGTCTGTCCATCCCTGCCTCTGTCCGTCCCTCCATCCCTCAGTGTCCCTCCTCCTCTGTCCATCCTTCTGTCCATCCCATCCCTCCATTCCCCATGTCTGTCCTGTGTCCATCCCTGTCCGTCTGTCCGTGCCCGGTGTCCGTCTGTCCATGTCCGTGCCCCGTGTCCGTGTGTCCACACACCTAGTGCCTGTGTGTCCATGCTAGTGTCCATCTGTCTGTGAACGTGTCTGTGTGTCCATGCCTGTGTGTCCATCCCTGTGTCTGTGTGTCCATGTCCGTGTGTCCGTGTGTCCATCCCCCATGTCCGTGTGTCCATGTCCGTGTGTCCATGTCCGTGTGTCCATGTGTCCGTGTCCGTGTGTCCATGTGTCCATGTCCGTGTGTCCGTGTCCGTGTGTCCATGTGTCTGTGTCTGTGTGTCCATCCCATGTCCGTGTGTCCATCCCGTGTCCATGTGTCCATGTCCGTGTGTCCATGCCGTGTCCGTGTGTCCATGCCGTGTCCGTGTGTCCATGTCCGTGTGTCCATGCCGTGTCCGTGTGTCCATGTCCGTGTGTCCATGTCCGTGTGTCCGTGTCCGTGTGTCCATCCCATGTCCGTGTGTCTGTGTCCGTGTGTCCATCCCGTGTCCGTGTGTCCGTGTGTCCATCCCATGTCCGTGTGTCCATCCCGTGTCCGTGTGTCCATGTCCGTGTGTCCATCCCGTGTCCGTGTGTCCATCCCGTGTCCGTGTGTCCATGTCCGTGTGTCCATCCCGTGTCCGTGTGTCCGTGTCCGTGTGTCCATGTCCGTGTGTCCATGCCGTGTCCGTGTGTCCGTGTCCGTGTGTCCATGCCGTGTCCGTGTGTCCATGCCGTGTCCGTGTGTCTGTGTCCGTGTGTCCGTGTCCGTGTGTCCATGCCGTGTCCGTGTGTCCATGCCGTGTCCGTGTGTCCGGCAGGTGCTGGCGCAGGCCTGGCCGTTCCTGGGGCAGTATCTCGAGAAGCTCCTCACGGACTCGGTGGCTCCGGCCATCCGCGCCTCCAGCCCGCACCTGCAGAGCTTCGCCTTCACCCGGGTGGACCTGGGGCAGAAGGTGACCCTGGGGGGGCTCCCCGGGACCCCCAAAATCCCCTCTGAACCCCCCCAATCCCCTGGGACCCCAAAATTCCCCCGAAAACCCCCGGGACCCCAAAATCCCCTCTGAACCCCCTGGACCTCCCTAAATCCCCCAGGGCCCCCAGAGTCCCCTCTAAACCCCCCAGGACCCCTCCAAAATCCTCCCTAACCCCCACCAGGACCCCCTAAATCCCCCAGACCCTCCTGGGACCGCCTAAACCCCCCCGACCCCCCAAAAACCCCTATAACCCCTCCCAGGACCCCCCCCAAAACCCCCTATAACCCCCCCCCGACCCCCAAAAACCCCTATAACCCCCCCGACCCCCAAAACCCCTATAACCCCTCCCAGGACCCCCTAAACTCCCTCAGGACCCCTTTAAATTCCCCCACTAAACCTCTCCCAGGACCCCTAAATCCCCCAGACCCCTAAACCCCCAGGACCCCCTAGGACCCCATAAACCCCCCAGACCCCCCCAAAGCCCCCAGGACCCCCTAAATCCCCCGACCCCCCCCAAAATGCTGAACCCCCTCCCCCGCAGCCCCTCCGTGTCCTGGGGGTCCAAGCCCACCCTGGAACCCACCAGAAGCAAATCCTGCTGGACCTCAACGTCAGGTGAGCGGTTTGGGGGGGGGTCCCCGAGCTGGGGAGGGGTCCAGGGGGGGTCGTGGTGACGCCCCCTCCCCAATTTGTGCCCCCCCAGCTACGTGGGCGACGTCCAGATCGACGTGGAGGTGAAGAAGTTCTTCTGCAAGGCGGGGGTGAAGGGGATGCAGGTGAGCTCTGGGGGGCTCTGGGGGGTCCTGGGGGGTTTTGAGGGGGGGGTCCCGGCTCATCGTGACCCCCCCCCAGCTGCACGGGGTGCTCAGGGTGATCCTGGAGCCGCTGCTGGGGGATGTGCCCATCGTGGGGGCGCTCAGCCTGTTCTTCATCCGCCGCCCGGTGAGTGCCAGCGCGGGACCCCCCCCCGAAAAAGGGATGGGAACCCCCCCAGGACAGGGCACGGGACCCCCGCCCCAAAAAAGGGATGGGAACCCCCCCAGGACAGGGCAGGGGACCCCCGCCCCAATAAAAGGGATGGGAACCCCCGCAGGGGCGTCCCCCACCCCAAAAAAGGGATGGGAACCCCCCCAGGACAGGGCACGGGACCCCCGCCCCGAAAAAGGGAACCCCAGGAAGGGCATGGGACCCCTGCCCCAAAAAAAAAAAAAGGGATGGGAACCCCCAGGACAGGGCATGGGTTGCCCCCACAAAAAAAAAGGAACCCCCAGGACAGGGCATGGGACCCCCCCCCAAAAAGGGATGGGACCCCAGACCAAAACGGATCCCAGACCCAAAAAAAGGACACCCCCAGGACCCCCCCCAAAAAAAAGGACCAGGGCGCCCCCACCCAATAAAAGACCAGAACCCCCTAAAGGAAACACTGAGATTCCCCCCAGGACACACCAAAATGGACCCCACACCAAAAAAAGACCTAACCACCCCTCCCAAAAAGGACCCCCATTGCAGACCCTGGACACCCAACTGGACAGGAATGACTAACCTGGCTGGACATCCAAAAAGACCCCCAGGTGAGCCCCCCCACTGGGGACCTGGACATCAACTGGGGAATGACCAACCTGAAAGGGGGCTCAGGTGAGCCCCCCTTGCTGGGGACCCCCCCATGGGGAATGGTGGGAGAAAAGGGGGGAAAATGGGGGGGAAATGTGGGGGAAAAGGGGGGGGAAATGGGGGGGGAAAAAGGGGGGGGAAGGGGAAAATTGGGGGGGAATAGGGGAAAGGAGGGGAAAGAATTGAGGGAAAAGGGGAGAAAGGAGGGGAGAAAAGGGGAGAAAGGAGGAGGAAAAAGAGGAGAAAGGAGGGGAAAAAGGGGAGAAAGGAGGGGAAAAAGGGGAGAAAGGAGAAAAAATGGGAGACAAGAGGCTCCGGCCCTGACCGCGCCCCCCCAGCTCCATGTCGGACTCGGTGATCATGGACAGCATCGCCTCCTACCTGGTGCTGCCCAACCGGCTCCTGGTGCCGCTGCTGCCCGACCTGCCCGAGGCCGCGCGGCTGCGCTGGCCCCTGCCCCGGGTGAGGGGGGCTCGGGGGGGGGGGGTTACCTGCCCTGGGGCCAGGGGGCTCGGCCCCTGGCCCCCTGTTTCCTTGTCCCAGTGCTCGTGTCCCCGTTCACTGTCCCCTCCCTGGCTGTGTCCCCCCTGCCCCCCCCCCCTCCTGGTCCCAGTGTCCCCCGGTGTCCCCAGGGCGTGCTGGGTGTCCCCCTCCCTGGCTGTGACCCCAATGGTCCCCCGCTGTCCCCAGGGCGTGGTGCGGGTGTCGCTGGTGGCTCTGTGACCCTGCTCACCCTCAGTGTCCCCCTGCTGTCCCCAATGTCCCCAGGGTGACCCTGCTGTCCCCATGGTGACCCTGCTGTCCCCGCTGTCCCCATGGTGACCCTGCTGTCCCCAATGTCCCCAGCCCATGGTGACCCTGGTGTCCCTGGTGACCCTGCTGTCCCCATGGTGACCCTGCTGTCCCCAATGTCCCCATGGTGACCCTGCTGTCCCCATGGTGACCCTGCTGTCCCCAATGTCCCCAGGGCATGGTGCAGGTGTCATGCCCATGGTGACCCTGCTGTCCCCAATGTCCCCATGGTGACCCTGCTGTCCCCAATGTCCCCATGGTGACCCTGCTGTCCCCATGGTGACCCTGCTGTCCCCAATGTCCCCATGGTGACCCTGCTGTCCCCACTGTCCCCAGGGCGTGGTGCGGGTGTCGCTGGTGGCCGCGCGGGCGCTGCGCTCCAAGGATCGGTTCCTGGGCGGGCTCGTCCAGGGCCGCTCGGACCCGTACGCGCTGCTCAGGGTGGGGACACAGGCGGCCACCAGCCGGGTGATCGGGGACAGCCTGGAGCCCGTGTGGGACGAGGTGTACGAGGTGAGCATGGACAGGGGGACAGGGACAGACAGGGGACAGGGGGAGGGACACAGGGACAGAGGGACACAGGGAGGGTCATTGGGGACAGTCTGGACCCCGTGTGGGATGAGGTGTACGAGGTGAGCATGGACGGACAGAGGGACAGGGACAGACAGGGGGACAGGGACAGACAGGGGGACACAGGGACAGGGACAGACAGGGATGGACAGGGGGACAGGGACAGACAGGGGGACACAGGGATGGACAGGGGGACAGGGGGAGGGACACAGGGACAGGGGGACAGGGACAGACAGGGGGAGGGACACAGGGACAGGGGGACACAGGGATGGACAGGGGGAGGGACAGAGGGAGGGACAGAGGGATGGACACAATGACAGAGGGATGGAGAGATGGACGTTGGGGATGGACGATGGAGATGGAGGGACAGAGGGACACTGGGGATGGACAGTGGGGATGGAGGGACAGAGGGATGGACACAGGGACCCTCCCAGGGGTTTTGGGGACAGGGACACGGGGACCCCCCCCATCCCCGCTGTCCCCCCAGTTCATGGTGCACGAGGTGCCGGGGCAGGAGCTGGAGGTGGAGCTCTTCGACAAAGACCCCGACAAGGACGATCTGCTGGGCAGGTGAGGGGCTGGGGGGGCTGCACCCCAAATTTGGGGAGGGGTCTCCACCCCCTTCCCCCCTGCAAATCCCCAAATCCCCAAACCCCCAAACTCCCAAACCCCCAAACTCCCAAATAATTCCCAAATCCCCAAATCCGCAAACCCCCAAACTCCCCAAATCCCCAAACTCCCAAATAATTCCCAAATCCCCAAACTCCCAAATCCCCAAACTCCCAAATCCCCAAATCTGGAAATTCTCAAATCCCAAAATCCCCAAAAATCCCCCCAAAATCCCCAAATTTCCCCCCCCAGGATGAAGCTGGACCTCGGGGAGGTGCTCAAAGCTCGGGTGATGGACGAGGTGAGTTCTGGGGAATTTGGGAGTTTGGGGATTGGAAATTTGGGGGTTTGGGGTTTTGGAGATTTGGGGTTTTGGGGTTCGGGGGAGGTCGTGCTGACGCCCCCTCCCCATTTTCCCATTTTCCCATTGTTTCCCCCCTCCCCAAGTGGTTCCCGCTGCAGGAGGGCGGGCAGGGCCGGCTCCACCTGCGCCTGGAATGGCTCTCGCTGCTCTCCGACGCCTCCAAGCTGGACCAGGTCAGGCCCGGGACATTTTTGGGCTTCAGCTGTATTGGGGGGGGGGGTCCTGCGTTATCTGACCCCCCGAATTTTTGGCCCCGCCAGGTTTTGGAAAAGAACCGAAAAATCGTGGCCAAGCCCGACCCCCCCTCCTCCGCCATCCTCGTGGTGTACCTGGACAGGGCTGAGGGGCTGCCCGTGAGTCTGGGGGGGCTTGGGGGTCCTGGGGGGGGTCAGAAGTGGGGACCCCCGACCCCCCCAATTTTGGTGCAGGTGAGGAAAGCAGGCAAGGAGCCCAACCCCGTGGTTCAGGTGTCGGTGCAGGACGTCACCAGGGAGAGCAAGGTGGGGGGGGGGCCGGGGGGTCTGGGGGGCTTTGGGGGCATTGGGAGGGTCTGACCTGAGCCCCCCGCCCCCCCGAAGGTGGTCTGCAACACCTCGGCCCCCGTGTGGGAGGACGCTTTCCGCTTCTTCCTGCACGACCCCCGCAACCAGGACGTGGATTTCCAGGTGGGACCCCAAACCTGGCTCCGTGTCCCCCAAATCCCCCAAATCCCCCAACCCCCCTCCGTGTCAGCTCTGTCCCCCAAATCCCCCCAAAACCTGGCTCCGTGTCCCCCCCAAATCCCCCAAATCCCCCCAAAACCTGGCTCCGTGTCCCCCCCCAGATCCCCCAAATCCCCCAAAACCCGGCATCCCCCCAGACCCCCAAAAAATGACCCCCAAATCCCCCAAAACCCCATCAAAATCCCCCCTTCCCCCCCATTTTCCCCCCTCCTTTCCCTTTTCTCCCCATTTTCCCCTCTTTTCCCCTTTCTCCCCATTTCCCTCCCTTTTCTCCCTTTCCCCCCCTACTTCCCCGTTTCCCCTTTTCCCCATTTTCACCCTCATTTCCCCTTTTATCCCCTCCTCTCCCCCCATTTCCCCTTTTTCCCTCATTTTCCCTTTCTCCTTTTTTTCCTTTTTCTCCCCTTTCCCCCCCTTTTCTGCCCCCCCCCCCTTTTCTCCCCATCTTTCCCCCTTTTTCTCCCCATTTTTCCCCCCCCTTTTTCTGCCCCCAAATTCCCCCCTTTTTCCCCATCTTTCCCCCCTTTCTCCCCATTTTCCCCCCTTTTTCCCCTTTTTCTAATTTTTCCCCCCAATTTCCCTCCTTTTCCTCTCCCTTTTCCCCCATTTTCTCTCCCTTTCCCCTTTCCCCCAAATTCCCCCTTTTCCCCCATTTTCTCCCCTTTTCCCCCATTTTTCCCCTTTTCCCCCTCATTTTCCCCCATTTCCCCCCTTTTCCTCTCCCTTTTTTTTCCCCCATTTCCCCCTTTTCCCCCCAATTTTCCCCCCATTCCCCCCCTCCAGTCCCCTGCCCCCCCCATTGCCCCCCCGTGTCCCCCTCGTGTCCCCAGGTGCTGGACGACCCTTCCAGTCGCCCCTGGGCGGGGCTGTCGCCTGCCTCTGTCTGGACTCCGGGTCGAGGAGGTCGCTGAGGGGTTTGGGGCCCTTTTTGGCCTTTCGGGGGGAGTTTTGGGGTTTCCAGCTGGAAGTTTGGGGGGAGGGAGCTTTTAGGTTTGGGGGTTTGGGTTTTTTGGGGGTTTGGGGGTTTGGGGGTTTGGGGGTTTTGGGGTTTTGGGGAGTTTTGGGGCTTGGGGCGTTTTGGGGGTTTGGGGTTTTGGCGGGAGTTTGGGGGTTTGGGGGGCTTTGGGGTTTGGGGATTTTGGGGGTTTGGGGGTTTGGGTGTTGGGAGATTTTGGGGGTTTGGGGGTTTGGGGGGTTTTGGGGTTTGGGGGATTTGGGGGTTTGGGATTTGGGGGAGTTTGGGGGTTTTGGGGTTTTGGCGGGTTTGGGGGGATTTGGGGGTTTTGGGGATTTGGGGGTTTGGGGAGTTTTTGGGGTTTTGGCGGGGTTTGGGGTTTTGGGGGATTTGGGGGTTTGGGGGTTTTTGCGGGGTTGGGGGTTTCTGGGCTCTGGGTGAGGAGGGGCTCCGGGGGTTTGGGGGTTTTGGGCGTCCGGGGGTTTGGGGTCCCTCTGACCCCCACCCCCCCAGGTGCTGTTCCCGGAGCCCCCCGAGCCCGGCGCGGCCGCCCCGGGACAGGCGGAGCCCCCCAAAAGTGACAGCGAGGGACCCCCGCCCCCACCGAGCCAGGCCGGGCCCGACCCCCGCGCCGGCACCGAGGTGGGGAGGGGTCCGGGGGGGTCGGGGGGATCTGGGGGGTCCTGGGGTCCAGGGGTCTGGGGGGTCCTGGGGGTCCGGGGGTGTTGCTAGGGGGTCCTGGGGGAAAAATGGGGGTTCTGGGGGGTCCTGGGGGTCCTGGGGTCCTGGATGTGTTGCTAGGGGGTTTTGGGGGGGGATTTGGGTTCCGGGGGGGGTCCTGGGGAGTCCTGGGGAGTCCTGGGGAGTCCTGGGGATCAGGATGAGGGTCGGGAATTTTGGGGGGGGGTCCTGGATGGTCCCGGTGGTCCTGGAGGGGGTCCTGGAGGTCCTGTGGTCCCGGGGTCCGGGTCTGTCCCGGGTCTCTCCGTGGGCCTGTCCGTGGGTCTGGGTCCTATGGTGCAGCTCCTGGAGGCCGCGGCCCTGGGGGTCCCGGTGGTCCCGGGCCTGTCCGTGGGTCTGTCCGTGGGCCTGTCCGTGGGTCTGTCCGGTCGGTCTGTCCGTGGGTCCGTTCCCCCCTCACCTCCCGTCCCCCCGGTGCAGCGGGTGCAGCTCCTGGAGGCCGCGGCCCTGAGGGTCCCGGTGGTCCCGGTGCCCCGGGGGGGTTCAGGGGGTCCCGGGTCTGTCCGTGGGTCTGTCCGTGGGTCTGTCCGTGGGTCTGTCCGTGGGTCCGTTCCCCCCTCACCTCCCGTCCCCCGGTGCAGCGGGTGCTGCGGGTGCAGCTCCTGGAGGCCGCGGCGCTCGTGGCCAAGGACCAGCGGCTCGGGGGCCTCGTCCGGGGCCGCTCCGACCCCTACGCCGAGACCCGCGCGGGCGGGCGCCGCTTCCGCAGCCGCGTGGTGCGCGAGGAGCTGAACCCGCGCTGGAACGAGAGCTACGAGGTAAACTGAGGCACGGCCCCGGGAAACTGAGGCACGGCACAGGGAAACTGAGGCACGGCACCAGGGAAACTGAGGCACGGGACCGGGAAACTGAGGCACGGGAGAGGGAAACTGAGGCACGGGAGAGGGAAACTGAGGCATGGCACAGGGGAAACTGAGGCACGGCACAGGGAAACTGAGGCACGGCTCCGGGGAGGGGGGAAACTGAGGCACTGCACAGGGAAACTGAGGCACGGCACAGGGAAACTGAGGCACGGGAGAGGGAAACTGAGGCACGGGAGAGGGAAACTGAGGCACGGCACCGGGAAACTGAGGCACGGGAGAGGGAAACTGAGGCACGGCTCCGGGGAGGGGGAGGAACTGCAGGGAAAAGGGAAACTGAGGCACGGGGAAACTGAGGCATGGCACTGGGGAAACTGGGGGAAACTGAGGCACGGGGAAACTCAGGCATGGGGAAACTGAGGGGAAGGGGAAACTGAGGCACGGGGGTGGTTCTGGAACAGGAAACTGAGGCACGGCACAGGGGAAACTGGGGGAAACTGAGGGGAAAGGGAAACTGAGGCACGGGGAGCTCCTGGAAGGGAAACTGAGGCACAGCACGGGGGAAACTGAGGGGAAAGGGAAACTGAGGCACGGGAGAGGGGAAACTGAGGCACGACGGGGAAACTGAAGGAAAAGGGAAACTGAGGCACGGGGGAGCGGTTCTGGAAGGGGAAACGGAGGTGCGGTGGGGAAACTGAGGCACGATAAGACCATCGAACAGCACCCATCAGTTTGATTATTGATTATTGATTATCGATTATTGATTATTGATTATTTATTGATTATTTATTGATTATTGATTTGGATTTTGCGCCCCCAGGTGATCGTGGACGATGTCCCGGGGCAGGACGTGGAGTTCGACCTCTTTGACAAAGACATCGACAAGGACGATTTCCTGGGCAGGTGGGAAACGGGGGGCCTGGGGGGGATTTGGGGGATTTTGGGGGTCTGGGGGATTTGGGGGATTTTGGGGGTCTGGGGGGGACTTGGGGGATTTTTGGGGGGTCTGGGGGGGATATGGGGGGAATTTGGGGGGTTTGGAGGGGATTTGGGGGGATTTTGGGGGGTCTGGGGGGGATTTGGGGGATTTTGGGGGGTCTGGGGGGGATTTGGGGGGATTTTGGGGGGTCTGGGGGGGATTTGGGGGGTCTGGAGGGGATTTAGGGGAACTTTTTGGGGGTCTGGAAGGAATTTTGGGGGGAATTTTGAGGGTCTAGAGCAGATTTTGGGATATTTATGGGGGTCTAGAAGGGTTTCGGGGGAATTTTGGGGGTTTTTGGGGGAGGTTTTGGGGGTTTGGGGGTTTGGGGTATTTTGGGGGTTTTGGTGTTTTTTGGGGGGGTTGAGGGGTTTTTGGGGGATCTTTGTGGGGTTTTTAGGGTTTTGGGGAATTTTGGGGTTTTGAGGGGGAGGTTTGGGGGATTTTCTGGGGTTTGGGGGTTTGGGGGATTTTGGGGGGTTTTGGTGTTTTTGGGGGTTTGGGTTTTTGGGGGATCTTTTTGGGGTTTTTAGGGGTTTTGGGGAATTTTGGGGTTTTTGGGGGGTTGGGGGAGTGTCCCAGGGTTTTTTTGGGGGTTGGGGGTGCCCCTCAGGAGGGTCCTGAGCAGGGGCGTCGTGGATGAGGTGGGGAGGGGTCTCTGGGGGGTCTCAAGGGGGGCGACTCACAAAGTGGGGGTCTCACCAGTATGGGGGGGATCTCAGGGGTCAGGGGGCTCTCACAAAGTGAGGGGGTCTCTCGGATTGATGGGGGTTTCTCACACTGAGGAGGGGTCTCACAAAGTGGGGGTCTCACCAATATAGGGGGTCTCAGGGATCGGGGGTCTCACATAGTGAGGGGGTCTCGCACTGAGTGGGGGTCTCTCAGATTGAGGGGGGTCTCACCGCTATGGGGGGGGATCTCAGGGGTCAGGGGGCTCTCAAAAGGGGTGGGGGTCTCTGGGATTGAGGGGGTCTCAGGAAAGTGGGGTCTCCTGGGATTGGGGGCTCTCCAAAAGGAGTGGGGGATTGAGGGGGGTCTCACCGCTATGGGGGATCTCGGGGGGGGGTTTCACAAAGGGAGGGGGGTCTCTCAGATTGAGGGGGTCAGGGGGCTCTCACAAATAGTGGGGGGGTTGAGGGGGATCAGGGGGGGAGTGGGGTCTAGGGGTTGGGGGGTCACCGCACTGAGGGGGGTCTCAGTGGTCAGATTGAGGGGGGGGTCTCTGGGATTGAGGGGGCTCTCACAAAGTGAGTGGGGGTCTCGGATTGAGGGGGGCTCTCACAAAGTGAGTGGGGGTCTCAGGGGTCAGGGGGCTCTCACAAAGTGAGTGGGGGTCTCTCGGGTTGAGGGGGGCTCTCACAAAGTGAGTGGGGGTCTCTGGGGTTGAGGGGGGCTCTCACAAAATGAGTGGGGGTCTCGCCCCCCAGTGGTAGGGCCCCTCCAGGGCTCTCACAAAGTGAGTGGGGGTCTCTCGCCCCCCCCCAGTGGCTGCCCCTCCAGGGCGTTCGCTCGGGGCGGCTCCACGTGCGCCTGGAGAGCCTCGAGCCGCGGCCCAGCGCGGAGCTGCTGGACAGGGTACGGACCCCAGACCCAAAACAGAGACCCCAGACCCAAAACAGGAACCAAGACCCAAAACAGGGACCCCAGACCCAAAACAGGGACCCCAGACCCAAACCAGGGACCCCGGACCCAAACCAGAGACCCCAGACCCAAACCAGGGACCCCGGACCCAAAACAGGGACCCCAGACCCAAAACAGGGACCCCAGACCCAAACCAGGGACCCCGGACCCAGACCCCATCCCCAAAAGGGACCCCAAACCCACAAACAGGGAAACCCATCCCAGAGACCCCAGACCCAAATCCCCCCTGGACCCAAAACAGAGACCCCAGACCCAAAACAGAGACCCCAGACCCAAACCAGAGACCCCGGACCCAAACCAGGGACCCCCAACCCACTGACCCCCAACCCATCCCCTAAAACCCCAAACCCACCGACCCCAGACCCATCCCAGGGATCCCAGACCCATTACAGAGACCCCAGACCCATCCTACAAGCCCCAGACCCCTCCTATGGACCCCAGACCCCATCCCCAAAAGCCCCAAACCCACAAACCTCAAACCCATCCCAGAGACCCCAGACCCATCCCCACAGACCCCAGAGACCCCAAACCCATCCTACAGACCCCAGACCCATCCCAGAGACCCCAAACCCATCCCAGAGACCCCAGACCCATCCCCACTGACCCCAGACCCATCTCCACAGAGACCCCAGACCCATCCCTACAGACCCCAAACCCATCCCCACAGACCCCAGACCCATCCCACAGACCCCAGACCCATCCCCACTGACCCCAGACCCATCCTACAGACCCCAAACCCATCCCAGAGACCCCAGACCCCATCCCCAAAAACCCCAAACCCACAGACCTCAAATCCATCCCAGAGACCCCAGACCCATCCTACAGACCCCAAATCCATCCCACCGACCCCAGACCCATCCTACAGACCCCAGACCCCCCAGACCCATCCTGGGGACCCCAGACCCATCCCAGGGACCCCCAAACCCACCCCCTACAGACCCCAGACCCAGGTCCTGACCCCAGACCCATCCAGAGACCCCAGACCCATCCCTACAGACCCCAGACCCATCCCCACTGACCCCAGACCCATCCCAGAGACCCCAGACCCATCCCCAGAGAGACCCCAACCCATCCCCAGGGACCCCAGACCCCATTAAGACCCCAAACGGATCCAAATGGACCCCAAACCCATCCTCAACAGACCCCAGACCCCTGGGGTCAAATGGCTCCTGTGGGACCCCCTCCAAATTGCCCCAAAATGGCACCAAATGGCCCAAAATGGCACCAAATGGCCCCACAATGGCACCAAATGGACCCAAAATGGACCCAAATGGCTCCAAAATGGCCCCAGAAGAGCCAAAATTGACCCAAATGGACCCAAAATGGCCTCAAATGGACCCAAATGGCTCCAAAAGGGCCCAAAATGGACCCAAAATGGACCCAAATGGCCCCAAATGGACCCAAATGGCCTCAAAATGACCTCAAATGGTCCCAAAATGGACCCAAATGGACCCAAATGGCCTCAAATGGACCCAAAATGGCCCCAAATGGCCCCAAATGGACCCAAAGTGGCCCCAAATGCTCCTAAATGCCCCCAAATGTCCCCGAATGTCCCCAAAATGCCCCCAAATTACCCCAAAATGACCCCAAATGTCCCCGAATGTCCCCAAAATGTCCCTGAATGACGCCAGAATGTCCCCGAATGTCCCCAAATGTCCCCGAATAACCCAAATGGTCCCAAATGTCCCCAAAATGGCCCTAAAAGAATGTCCCCCAAATGCCCCCAAAATGTCCCCAAATGGCCCCAAAATGGACCCAAAATGTCCCCGAATGACCCCAAAATGTCCCCGAATGACCCCGAAATGTCCCCGAATGTCCCAAAATGTCCCCGAATGACCCCATAATGTCCCCGAATGTCCCCAAATATCTCCAAATGTCCCCGAATGACCCCAGAATGTCCCGAATGACCCCAAAATGTCCCCAAAATGTCCCCGAATGTCCCCGAATAACCCCAAAATGTCCCTGAATGACCCCAAAATGTCCCCGAATGTCCCCGAATGTCCCCGAATGTCCCCGAACGACCCTGAATGTCCCCGAATGTCCCCGAATGTCCCCCCAGCTCCGGAAGGGCTCCCAGCCCCCCCGTGCCTTCGCCAGCCTGGCCGTGGGCGACGCCTCCTTCAGGACCAAGGTGGGGAGGGGGCTTGGGGGCTCGGGGGATCTGGGGTCCGGGGGTCGGGGGGGGGGGGTCTCTGAGCCCCTCAATCCCCCCCAGAGCTGCCCCCCCTCCCTGGAGCCCGTGTGGGATGAAGGCTTCTCCTTCCTCATCCGCCGGCCGCACGTGGAGACGCTGGAGCTGCAGGTGGGGGGGGCAGGAATTGGGGAGGGGTCTCATTGGGCAGGGGGGGTCTCATGAATTGGGGGGATCTCATTGGTTGGGGGGTTCATTGGGGGTCTCTCAGATTGGGGAGGGGGGTCACCGATGGGGGTCTCACAGATTTTGGGGGTCTCAGAGGGGGGGCACAAATTGGGGGGTCTCATTGGGGGGTTCACTGAGGGAGGGGGGGGGTCTCCCAGATTTGGGGGGGGTCTCAGATGGGGTCTCACAAAGGGGGGGGTTCTCTGGGGTTCTGGGGGGGATCTCCCGATTTGGGGAGGGGTCTCATCGATGGGGAATTCACAAAATGGGGGGTCTCACGGTTTGGGGGGGTCTCATCACTGAGGGTCTCACAAAATGAGGGGGGTCTCCCGGACTGGGGGGTTCTCTTGATGGGGGTCTCCCAAACTGAGGAGGGGTCTCACTGTTGGGGGGGGTGTCTCAGATTGAGGGGGGTCTCTCTCACTGAGAGGGGTCTCTCTCTCATTGAGGGGGTCTCTCTCCCATTGTTGGGGGGGTCTCATTGAGGGGGATTGGTTTGGGGTCTCTCTCTCACTGAGGGTCTCTCTCTCTCCCTCTGGGGGTGCTCAGCTGAGGGGCCTCCCATTGGGGGGTCTCACGGATTGGGGGTCTCTCCCATTGGGGGTCTCCCATTGAGGGGGGGTCTCTGTCACTGAGGGGGGTCCCTCTCACGGTTGGGGGGTCTCTCTCTCTCCTGCTCAGCTCTCGCCCCTGCTCTGGCCCGGCGCTCCCGGCCATGGCCGGGCGGGCGCAGCTGCTGCTGTTGGTGGGGGCTCGCCATGGACGGGGGGGCCCTCCCATTGAGGGGGGCTCCGGACTGGGGCGCAGCTCACGGGTGGGGGGGCTCTCCCGGGGGGAGACCCCTGACCCCAACCCCCCCCGGAATGAGTGGGGGTCCCAGGGGGTCCCAGGGGTGAGCGGGGGTCCCCCAGAATGAGTGGGGGTCCCCCTGACCCCAGACTCCCCCCCGGAATGAGTGGGGGTCCCTCGGTATGGGTGGGGGTCCCAGGGATGGGTGGGGGTCTCCCAGAATGAGTGGGGGTCCCAGGGGGTCCCAGGGGGTTCCCAGGGGTGGGTGGGGGTCCCAGGGGGTCCCAGGGGTCCCAGAATGAGTGGGGGTCCCAGGGGGTCCTGAATGGGGTCCCAGGGATGGGTGGGGGGGTCCCAGGAATGAGTGGGGGTCCCAGGGGGTCCCAGGGGGTCCCAGGGGTGGGTGGGGGTCTCCCAGAATGAGTGGGGGTCCCAGGGGGTCCCAGGGGTGGGTGGGGGTCCCTCGGTATGGGTGGGGGTCCCAGGGGGTCCCAGGAGTGAGTGGGGGTCCCAGGAGGTCCCAGGGGTGGGTGGGGGTCTCCCGGAACGAGTGGGGGTCCCAGGGGTGAGTGGGGGTCCCCCAGAATGAGTGGGGGTCCCAGGGGGTCCCAGGGGGTCCCGGGGGTCCCCTGACCGCAGCCCCCCCCCCAGGTGCTGGTGTCGCAGGAGGTTGAGGAGGGGGCGGCCCGCAGAGCCCCCGCGGGGGGGGACCCGGAGCGCCCCAGGAGGAGGAGGAGGAGGAGGAGGAGCCGAGGGGGGAGGAAGATGAGCAGCGCGGGGCGGGGGGGCTGCGGCAGCGCCTGGTGCCGGCGGACAGGTGGGGACGGGGGGGATGGACCCCAAATTCCGGAATTGCGGCACCCCCAGACCCCGAATTCCCAAATTTCAAACCCCCCCAAATTCCCAAATTTCAAACCCCCCCAAATTCCCGAATTTCAAACCCCCCCAAATTCCGGAATTGCCACACCCCCAGACCCCAAATTCCCGAATTTCAAACCCCCCCAAATTCCCGAATTTCAAACCCCAAATTCCCAATTCCAACACCCCAGACCCCGGATTTTCAAACCCCCAAATTCTGTGTCAGTGCAAACCCCAGTGGACAGGTGGGAACAGGGGGGCTCCCCCCAAAATTCCAATTCCAACCCCCAGACCCCAAATCCCCCCCCAACCTCCCGACCCCCAAATTCCACCCCCCAGTTCCCGGTGGACAGGGAACAGGGGGGCCCCAAAATTCCCGAATTTCTGACACTGCCAGACCCCAGGGGAGGTTTTTCCAACCTAATTCCCCAAATTCCACCCCCCAGACCCCAAATTCCCGAATTTCCAACCCCAAATTCCCAACTCCAACCCCCCCAGATCCCGAATTCCCAAATTTCCAACCCCAAATTCCCAACTAACCCCCCAGACCCCAAATTCCCAAATCCCCCCCCCCAAATTGGGATAACCCCCTCCCCCCCAGATCCCAAATTCCCAAATTCCCCCCCCAGCCCCCAAATTCCCGCAGCCCCATTCCCGAATTCCCGAATTCCCACCCCGCACTCCCGCATTCCCAAATTCCCATTCCCGAATTCCCATTCCCATTCCCATTCCCATTCCCATTCCCGCATTCCCATTCCCCATTCCATTCCCATTCCCGCATTCCCATTCCCGCATTCCCGCATTCCCATTCCCGCATTCCCATTCCCCATTCCGCATTCCCATTCCCGCATTCCATTCCCATTCCCATTCCCGCATTCCCATTCCCCATTCCCATTCCCGCATTCCCATTCCCCATTCCCGCATTCCCATTCCCGCATTCCCATTCCCGCATTCCCATTCCCATTCCATTTCCCATTCATTTCCATTGATCCCCATGAAACCAGGTTCCCATTCCTCGCTCTCTTCACCATTCCTCTCGAGCAGCGCAGGCTCGTGGCCATCGTGCACGGCTGCAGGTGAGGGGGGGTCACACCTGAGCCCCCACCCCCGCGGGACCCCCTGGCACCCCCAGAGCCCCCAGAGCCTCCCCAGGACCCCCCTGGCACCCCCAGACCCTCCCAAACCCTGACCAGGACCCCCAGACCCCAAAAACCCTGACCAGGACCCCCAGGACCCCCCAAACCCTGACCAGGACCCCCAAACCCTCCCCAAAACCCCCCTGGCACCCCCAGACCCTCCCAGCACTCCCAGACCCCCAAACCCTCCTCAGGACCCCCTCAGGATCCCCAGACCCCCCAAACCCTGACCAGGACCCCCAGACCCCCCAAACCACGACCAGGACTCCTCAGGACCCCCAGACCCTCCCCAGGACCCCCAGGACCCCCAAACCGTCCTCAGGACCCTCAAACCCTGACCAGGACCCCCAGACCCCCCAAACCCTCCCCAGGACCCCCTCAGGACCCCCAGACCCCCCAAACCCTGACCTGGACCCCCAGACCACCCAAACCCTGACCAGGACTCCTCAGGACCCCAGACCCTCCCCAGGACTCCCCCAGCATCCCCAGGACCCCCTCAGGACCCCCAGACCCCCAAACCCTGAACCCCCAGACCCTCCTCAGGACCCCCCAGACCCTCCCCAGGACCCCCTGGGGACCCCAGACCCTCCCCAAAACTCTCTGGGGACCCCCGGACGCCCCCGGCGCCCCCAGACCTGCACCCCCCAGCCCCCCCGGCCCTGAGGACCCCCGCGCCCCCTCCCCAGGGACCTGCGGGCCTCGTCCAAGGAGCTGCCGGACCCCTACGTGTCCCTGGCGCTGCTGCCCGAGCGCGGCCGCGGCACCAAGCGCAAAACGGGGGCGCAGCGGCGGAGCCTGAACCCCGAGTTCAACGAGAGGTGGGGGGGCTCGGGGGGTCCCGGGGGTTTTGGGGGTCCCGAGGGGTTTTGGGGAGGTTTTTGGGGGTCCCGGGGGGTTTTGGGGAGGTTTTGGAGTGGTTTTTGGGGGGTCCCGGGGCTCCTCAGGGGTTTTGGGGAGGGTTTGGGGGTTTTAGGGGCTTTTGGGGTCCTGGGGTTTTGGGATGGGGTTTTTGGGGAGGTTTTGGAGTGGTTTTTGGGGGGTCCCGGGGCTCCTCAGGGGTTTTTTTGGGGTCCCTGGGGTTGGGGGTTTGGGATGGTTTGGGGGGTCCAGGGGGTGGGGGTTTTGGGGGTTTTGGGGTCCCGGGGCTCCTCAGGGGTTTTGGGGAGGGTTTGGGGGTCCCGGGGGTTTTGGGGTGGTTTTGGGGGTCCCGGGGGTCAGGGGGTTTTGGGGAGGGGATTCCCGGGGGGGGGGGTCCTGGGGGTTTTGGGGGGATTTGGTTTTGGGGGTCCAGGGGGGTCCCGGGGGGTTTTGGGGTGGATTTGGGGTGGTTTTTGGGGGGTCCAGGGGGTCGCGGGGGTTTTGGGGAGGTTTTGGGGGTCCCGGGGCTCCTCAGGGGTTTTGGGGAGGGTTTGGGGGGGTCCCGAGGGTTTTGGGATGGTTTTTGGGGGGTCCCGGGGGGTCGCGGGGGTTTTGGGGAGGGTTTGGGGAGGTTTTGGGGGTCCCGGGGGTCCCAGCCCCGCCCGGTGCCGCAGGTTCGAGTGGGAGCTGCCCCCGGAGGAGGCCCCGCGGTGCCGGCTCGAGGCCACCGTGAAATCCTCGGTGAACTTCGTGACCCGGGAGAAGGAGGCGCTGGGCAAGGTCCGGGGGTCCGGGGCTCTGGGGGTCCTGGGGAAGGTTTGGGGGGCCTGGGGGTCCTGAGGGGGTTTTGGGGAGGGGGTTCTGAGGGTGCCGGGGGGTCCTGGGGAGGGTCTGGGGGGCTCTGGGGGTCCTGGACGGGGTCTGAGGGTCCCCAGGGTTTCTGCAGAGGGGTTGGGGGGCTCTGGGTTTGGGGGGTCTGGGGTGCCGAGGGTGTCCTGGGGAGGGTTTGGGGGTCTGTGAGTTCTGGGGAGGGTTTGGGGTCCCCAGAGGGTTTTGGGGAGGGTTTGGGGGGTCTGGGGGTCCTGGGGAGGGTTTGGGGGGTCTGGGGGTGCCGTGGGAGCCCCCCTGACCCTTTCCCCCCCGCAGCTGCAGCTGGAGCTGGCCCAGGTGGATCTGTCCGAGGGGGACCCGCGCTGGTGAGGGGGGCAGGGGGGGCTGGGGGGGGCTCTGAGGTGGGGAGGGGGCTCTGGGGGGGGTCTCTATGGTCCCCTCATACAGGTACGAGCTGCAGGACAAGCGAAGCCTTCCATAAATTTGGGGACCCCCCCCAAAATCCCCATTTGGGGGGCTGGGGGGCTCTGGGCTGGGGGGGGTGGGGAGTGGTCTCTGATGTGGGGAGGGGTCTCTGATGTGGGGAGGGGTCTCTGATATGGGGAGGGGTCTCTGATGTGGGGAGGGGTCTCTGATGTGGGGAGGGGCCCCTGATATTTGGTCTCTGATGTGGGGAGGGTCTCTGATATGGTCTCTGGGTGGGAGGGTCTCTGATGTGGGAGGGGTCTCTGCAGGATGCGGGGAGGGGTCTCTGATGTGGGGCCCCCTGATGTGGGAGGGCCTCCGTGGGGGGGTCTTGGGGAAACCCCCCCTCATTTCCCTGCCCCCTGCAGGGGAAGCCTCCCCCTGAATTTGGGGGACCCCCTGGGACCCCCCCAACGGGGGCTGGCCAATGGGACCCCCCAACTGCTGAAAAGAGGCGCCTGGGACCCCCCAGCCCCCCCCGCAGAGACTGTTACAGAGAGATGCCCCCAGAGGAGACCCCCCCAAAGAGAGACCCCCAAAGGGAGACCCCCCAAAGGGAGACCCCCCCGGGCTGTGAGAGACCCCCCACTGAGAGACCCTGGCTTGGACCCCCACACTGAGGCCCCTTGAGCTGTCCCAAGGTGTCCCCAAGGTGTCACGGAGAACCCCAAAGGGAGTCCCCCCCGGATGTCACCGAGATGCCACCGCCAGGCCACTGCCGCAATGCCACCACCACCGTGCCGCCACCGGGCTGTCCCCGGGCTGTCCCCGGGCTGTCCCCAGGATGTCCCCGGGATGTCCCCGGGATGTCCCCAGGCTGTCCCCGGGCTGTCCCCGGGCTGTCCCCAGGATGTCCCCAGGATGTCCCCGGGATGTCCCCGGGCTGTCCCCAGGATGTCCCCAGGATGTCCCCGGGATGTCCCCGGGCTGTCCCCAGGATGTCCCCAGGATGTCCCCGGGCTGTCCCCAGGATGTCCCCAGGATGTCCCCGGGATGTCCCCGGGCTGTCCCCAGGATGTCCCCAGGATGTCCCCAGGATGTCCCCGGGATGTCCCAGGATGTCCCCAGGATGTCCCCGGGATGTCCCCGGGCTGTCCCCAGGATGTCCCCAGGATGTCCCCGGGCTGTCCCTGGGCTGTCCCCGGGCTGTCCCCGGGCTGTCCCCAGGATGTCCCCGGGATGTCCCCGGGCTGTCCCAGGATGTCCCCAGGATGTCCCCGGGATGTCCCCGGGCTGTCCCGGGCTGTCCCCAGGATGTCCCCGGGATGTCCCCGGGATGTCCCCGGGCTGTCCCCGGGACGTCCCCGCGCTGTCCCCGCGCTGCCGCCACCGCCGCGCCGCCCCCCCCGCGCTAATAAAGGAGGGAGGACACGGTGGTGGCTCCTTGGTGTCCCCTCTGTCACCCCCACGGTGTCCCCGGCCCTGCTGGGATGTCCCCATGGAGATTGGGTGTCCCCAAAGTGGGGCAGGGCGTCCTTGGGGCGTCCCCTGTGGTGTCCCCGTGGGACCAGGGCTGGGTGTCCCCACGGGGGTTTCCCCTGTGGGATTGGCCCCAAAATGGGGGTGGGTGGTCCTTGGGGTGTCCCCTGTGGGCGTCAGCGTGTGATGTCCCCATGGAGGTGGCCCTGGGGTGTCCCCCATGGGTTCCAGACCCCGAGTGTCCCCGTGTGATGTCCCCGTGGGGGTGTCCCGTGTCTGTCCCCGGGTGATGTCCCCACGGATGTGTCCCTGGGGGTGTCCTCGGGGGACTTCAGACACTGAGTGACCCCTCGGAGGTGTCCCCGTGGGTGTCCCCTCTGTGGATGTCCCCCTTCCGTGTGATGTCCGCGATGGGGGTGGCCCCGTGGCTGTCCCCGGGCGATGTCCCTCACTGGGGTGTCCCCGTGGGTGTCCCCGTGGGTGTCCCCGTGGGTGTCCCCTCTGTGATGTCCCCTCTGATGTCCCCGTGGGGGTGGCGGTGCCATCTCCGTGCCCATCTATAGCCAAAACTTTCCCCGCGGGAAAAGGGGCGTGTCCCCCTGTCTGCTCCGCCCCCCTCATGAATAATTAGCCCCCTCATTAGCGCCGTGACGCAGCCGCGCGGTGACGCCCGAACGCGCAGGAAGGAACGGACGGGAGCGGCCGCCGCCATGGTGGGCACCGGGAACGGCACCGGGAACGGCACCGGGAGGGGAAGCGGGAGCGGGAACGGGGAACGGGGAACGGGGACGGCGGGGGATGCGCGGGCGGGGGATGCGCGGGGGATGCGCGGGGGGACCGGGGCGGGGGTCGCACCGGGGCGGGGATGGCGCGGGAGGTCCCGGGAGCACCGGGCGGGCACCGGGCGCGGGCGGCCGCTCCATCCGCGGGCGATGCCGCCGCCGGTTCCCGGTTCCCATCCCGGTGCCGCCGGTGACCGCCGCTCTCCCCGCAGTGCGACTTCTCGGAGGAGCAGACCGCGGGTGAGTGACGGGCACCGGGCACCGGGAACCGAACACCGGGCACCGGGAACCGAACACCGGGCACCGGGAGCGAGCACCGGGCACCGGGCACGGCGGAGGGACCCCCCCGGGCCGCTCCCGCCGCCGCCGCCGCCCCCGGCGCTTCCTGCGCGGCCTCGGGCGGGGCCTTTCCGGGGCAAAGTCCCCGGTCGGACCGGGGGATGGGGGGTGCGGCACCGGGGGTACCGGGGCGGGGTGCGGCACCGGGATGGGAACCGGGACCCGAACCGGGACAGAACCGGGATGGGATCCGGGACCGGGGCGGGGTTCGGGCCCCTCCTGCGCAATTTGCCCTTATATGGGCATGGCGCGCGCCGGCCGCGCATTCCTGCGGGGCGGGGCCGCGGATTCCGGAGCGCTCCCGGTGCCCGCCGGGCTCCTCCCGGTCCGAACGGGGCCCGCCGGGCACGGGCAGCATCCCCCGAGGGCGGCGGCCCCGCCTGCATCCCGGCCCGGGGTCGGGTTCCACCGGGAACCGGATCCTACCGGGAACCGGATCGCGCCGGGAAACCGGATCCTACCGGGGAACCGGATCGCACCGGGGAGCGAAACCCGAGCCGGGGCTCTGAAGGGTCCCGGGGGGATGGCTCTGGGGTCCAAGAGGCGTTGGTGCTGGGGGGTTGGGGAGGTGCTGACTTGGTGGTCCTGGTGGGGTCCTGGGGGTCCTGGGGTCCTGGTGCCCCGGCCGTGACCTGGGGCGGTCCTGGCAGAGTTCAAGGAGGCGTTCCAGCTCTTTGACCGCACCGGGGTTTGGGAAGATCCTGTACAGCCAATGCGGGGACGTGATGCGGGCGCTGGGGCAGAACCCGACCAACGCCGAGGTCATGAAGGTGCTGGGGAACCCCAAAAGCGATGGTGAGTGATGGGGAGGGGGGCCCCCTTGCTGCCCAGGACCCCAGAGCCCCAGCCCTGAGCAGCCCAGACCCTGAGACCACTGGTGAGAGACCCCAGTGAGACCCCCCACCCAACCAACCCTGGGCCCCCCCAGTGAGACCCCGCCCTAAATCCTCACCCAGTGAGACCCCCACCCCAAACCTCTCTGTATCAGTGAGGGTCCCTCCAGTGAGAATCCTCACCTCCAGTGAGACCCTGATGTCACCTCCAGGGACCCCTGAGACCCCGCCTCATCTCTGAGCACTGCAGAGAGCTCCCCCAAAGAGACCCCCACCCCAAATTCTCAGCACCAGTGAGACCCCATGGGAGGCCCCAAACAGACCCCCAAGGGAGACCCCTCCTCACCCAACCAACCCCTGTCTGAACAGACTGAGGACCCCAAACCCTGAAGCTGGGGACCCCCCACCCCAAAACCCCAAAGCCCCCCCACCTCGGGGGGAAGGACCCCCGCTGCCGCCCCGCAGAGCTGGGACCCCGTGAAGCGCCCCCTGCAGAGACAGTTCCTGCCCATGATGCAAACCCCCCAAGAACAAGGACAAAAGGGCCCCAAGGGGACCCTCCCCAAAGGAGACCCCGGGGCTGATTTAAAGGAGGGCCCCCCCTCACTGAGAGACCCCCGGGGCTGACCCCCCCACACGTGCTCGCTCCTTGGGTGAGCCTGGGGGTCAAGCCCCCAAAGGTGTCCCAAGGTGTCTCTGAGGATGTGCCCTGGGGGGTCTGGGCTGGGATGTCCCCGGATGTCACCGAGAGATGCCAAATGGGGGCCACTGGGCAATGCCACCACCACCGAACCGCCCCGGGCTGTCCTGGGGCTGTGGGGGCTGTCCCAGGATGTCCCAGGATGTCCTGGGGTCCTGAGGCTGTCCCTGGGGCTGTCCCCAGGCTGTCCCAGGATGTCCCAGGATGTCCCTGGGATGTCCCAGGCTGTCCCCAGGATGTCCCCAGGATGTCCCCGGGATGGGGGGCTGTCCTGGGATGTCCCCAGGATGTCCCAGGCTGTCCCAGGATGTCCCAGGATGTCGGGATGTCCCAGGCTGTCCCAGGATGTCCCAGGATGTCCCCAGGAAGGCTGTCCCTGGGCTGTCCCAGGATGTCCCAGGATGTCCCAGGACAAGGGGGCTGTCCCAGGATGTCCCCAGGATGTCCCAGGCTGTCCCTGGGCTGTCCCCAGGCTGTCCCAGGCTGTCCCAGGATGTCCCAGGATGTCCCAGGCTGTCCCAGGATGTCCCTGCGCTGTCCCAGGATGTCCCAGGATGCAGGGGGCTGTCCCCGGGCTGTCCCCGGGATGTCCCTGGGCTGTCCCCGGGCTGTCCCCGGGATGTCCCCGCGCTGTCCCCGCGCTGCCGCCACCGCCGCGCCGCCCCCCCCGCGCTAATAAAGGAGGGAGGACACGGTGGTGGCTCCTTGGTGTCCCCTCTGTCACCCCCACGGTGTCCCCGGCCCTGCTGGGATGTCCCCATGGAGATTGGGTGTCCCCAAAGTGGGGCAGGGCGTCCTTGGGGCGTCCCCTGTGGTGTCCCCGTGGGACCAGGGCTGGGTGTCCCCACGGGGGTTTCCCCTGTGGGATTGGCCCCAAAATGGGGGTGGGTGGTCCTTGGGGTGTCCCCTGTGGGCGTCAGCGTGTGATGTCCCCATGGAGGTGGCCCTGTAGGTGTCCCCCATGGGTTCCAGACCCCAGTGTCCCGTGTGATGTCCCCGTGGGGTGTCCTCGTGTCTGTCCCCGGGTGATGTCCCCACGGATGTGTCCCTGGGGGTGTCCTTGGGGGGACTTCAGACACTAAGTGACCCCTCGGAGGTGTCCCCGTGGGTCCCCCTCTGTGGATGTCCCCCCCTTCCGTGTGATGTCCGCGATGGGGGGGCCCCGTGGCTGTCCCCGGGCGATGTCCCTCACTGGGGTGTCCCCGTGGGTGTCCCGTGGGTGGGTGTCCCCGTGGGTGTCCCCCTGTGATGTCCTCCTGATGTCCCCGTGGGGTGGCGGTGCCATCTCCGTGCCCATCTATAGCCCCTCCTTTCCCCGCGGAAGGGGCGTGTCCCCTGTCTGCTCCGCCCCTCCTGAATAATTAGCCCCTCATTAGCGCCGTGACGCAGCCGCTCGGTGACGCCCTGAACGCGCAGGAAGGAACGGACGGGGAGCGGCCGCCGCCATGGTGGGCACCGGGAACGGCACCGGGAACGGCATCCGGGAGGGGAACCGGGAACGGGGGGGAACGGGGACGGCGGGGATGCGCGGGCGGGGAAAATCGGGGATGCTGGGGGACCGGGAGGAGGCCGCACCAGGGGGAGGGCTTGGGAGGTCCCGGGAGCACCGGGCGGGCACCGGGCGCGGGCGGCCGCTCCATCCTGGGCGATGCCGCCGCCGGTTGGAGGGATTTCCCATCCGGTGCCGCCGGTGACCGACTCTCCCCGCAGTGACTTCTCGGAGGAGCAGACCCGCGGGTGGTGACGGGCACCGGGCACCGGGAACCGAACACCGGGCACCGGGAACCCGAACACCGGGCACCGGGAGCGAGGCACCGGGCACCGGGCACGGCGGAGGGACCCCCGGGCCGCTCCCGCCGCCGCCGCCGCCCCCGGCGCTTCCTGCGCGGCCTCGGGCGGGGCCTTTCCGGGGCAAAGTCCCCGGTCGGACCGGGGGATGGGGGGTGCGGCACCGGGGGTACCGGGGCGGTGTGCGGCACCGGGATGGGAACCGGGACCCGAACCGGGACAGAGCCGGGACAGAACCGGGATGGGATCCGGGACCGGGGCGGGGTTCGGGCCCCTCCTGCGCAATTTGCCCTTATATGGGCATGGCGCGCGCCGGCCGCGCATTCCTGCGGGGCGGGGCCGCGGATTCCCGCTCCCGGTGCCCGCCGGGCTCCTCCCGGTCCGGAACGGGGCCCGCCGGGCACGGGCAGCATCCCCCGAGGGCGGCGGCCCCGCCTGCATCCCGGCCCGGGGTCGGGTTCCACCGGGAACCGGATCCTACCGGGAACCGGATCGCGCCGGGAAACCGGATCCTACCGGGGAACCGGATCGCACCGGGGAGCGAAACCCGAGCCGGGGCTCTGAAGGGTCCCGGGGATGCGGCTCTGGGGTCCAAGAGGCGTTGGTGCCGGGGGGGGTCCCGGAGGTGCTGACTCGGTGGTCCCGGTGCCCCGGGGGTCCCGGGGGGGTCCCGGTGCCCCGGCCGTGACCCGGGGCGGTCCCGGCAGAGTTCAAGGAGGCGTTCCAGCTCTTTGACCGCACCGGGGACGGGAAGATCCTGTACAGCCAATGCGGGGACGTGATGCGGGCGCTGGGGCAGAACCCGACCAACGCCGAGGTCATGAAGGTGCTGGGGAACCCCAAAAGCGATGGTGAGTGATGGGGAGGGGGGAGCCCCCCTTTGCTGCCCCCCCGGGACCCCCGAGACCCAACCAAGCCCCAGCCCTGAGCACTGCGGAGAGCTCCAGTGAGACCCCAGACCCTCAGCACCAGTGAGAGATGGGGGGAGAGACCCCTCCTCACCCAGTGAGACCCCACCAATGGAGAGCTCCATCCCCTAAATCCTCACCTCCAGTGAGACCCCCCACCCCAAACCTTCAGTATCAGTGAGACCCCCACCCCTAAAACCACCTCCAGAGACCCCCCCCAAACCCTTATCCAGTGAGATCCCTCACCTCCAGTGAGAGAGTGACATGAGACCCCCGCTCATCTCTGAGCACTGCAGAGAGCTCCCCCAAAGAGACCCCCACCCCAAATTCTCAGCACCAGTGAGACCCCCACCCCTCAAACAGACCCCAACACCGAGACCCCTCCTCACCCAACCAACCCCCCTGTCTGAACAGAAGTGAGACCCCCACCCCAAACCCACAGCTCCAGTGACACCCCCACCCCAAAACCCCCTGGGGAAGCCCCCCCACCCTGGGGAAGCCCCCTCCTCACCGCTGCCGCCCCGCAGAGATGAACGTGAAGACGCTGAGCTTCGAGCAGTTCCTGCCCATGATGCAAACCATCGCCAAGAACAAGGACCAGGGCTGCTTCGAGGACTACGTGGAGGGGCTCCGGGTGTTCGACAAGGAGGGCAACGGCACCGTCATGGGCGCCGAGATCCGCCACGTGCTCGTCACCCTGGGTGAGCCCGGGGCTGGGGACCTCGAAATGGGGGCTCTGGGGGGTCTGGGGACCTTGAAATGAGGGGTCTGGGGGGTCTGGGGGGTCTCAGTGTTGGGGGATGGAGCCCCGGGAGGGTGGGGTCTCCAAATGGGGGGTCTCGGGGTTGGGGACCTAAAATGGGGGTGGGGACCTCGAAATGGGGAGTTTTGGGGGGTCTGGGGACCTTGAAATGAGGGGTGGGGACCTTGAAATGAGGGGTCTGGGGGGTCTGCAGGGGGGGTCTCAGGGGCATGGGGAGCTCTAAATGGGGGATCTGGGGGGTCTCAGGGGGTCTCAGGGGATTGGGAGTGGAGCCCCAAGGTGTGGGGTCCTGGGGGTTTGGGTGTGGAGGTGTTTGGGGGGTCCCAGGGGATTGGGGGTGAGGAGGTGCTGAGATGGGGGGCTCTGGGGCATTGGGGGTCCCAGAGGTGCTGCCAGGGAAGGGGGTCTGGGTACCCTGGGGGTCCCAGAGGTGCTGCCAGGGGGTTCTGGCTGCCCTGAGGGTCCTGGAGATGCGGAGATGGGGGGTCTGGGTGCCCTCAGGGGTCCCAAAGGTGGTGCCAGGAGGGTCCCAGGGGTGATCCCAGAGGGGGTTTGGGTACCTCGGGGGTCCCAGAGGGGCTGCTGGGGGGGATTTGGGTGCCCTGAGGGTCCCGCAGTTGCTGCCAGGGCTGTCCTGGTGATCCCAATCCGAGGTTTTGAAGCCCCCCAGCCCAGCGCTCCCCATCCATCCCTGGGGACCCCCAGTGTCCCCCCCACCCCAAAGGTGACGCAGGTGTCCCCCAGGTGAGAAGATGACCGAGGAGGAGGTGGAGCAGCTGGTGGCCGGGCACGAGGACAGCAACGGCTGCATCAACTACGAGGGTGAGGCCTGGGGGTCCCGGGGGGGTCCTGGGGGGGTCCCGGGGGGTCACCCACGTCCCCACCCCTCCCTGACCATCATGTCTGTTCCTTCCCCCCAGCCTTTGTGAGACACATCCTGTCAGGGTGACGCCTTGCAGGGGTAACGCCTCCCCCCGAGCCCCCTCCTCCATTTTTTTTACATTTTTCCTCATTCCTTCCTTTTTTTTCCTCATTTTTTTCCTTCCTCCTGCTGCGCCCTGGTGTCTTTTTTTTTTTTTTTTTTAATATTTCCAAAATAATTGCAAAAAAATAAAAAGGCTGCCTGGTCCTTTCCCCCCCGCATGCCCCTCTCTGCATGGAGCCCCCCCTGCGTGCCAGGGCTGGTTTTGGGGAGGGGGCTGCAGGAAGAAGCCCCCCGTGCCCTCCCTTGGGGCTGCTGGGTCCTCCCTGAGCTCTTGAGCCGTATTTGACTTTTGGTTTTCCTGCCTCTCTGCGGGGTTCGGGGCTGGGGGCTCGGCAGAGCCCTCCTCACGCCCCCTCCTCTTTCTCTCTCCGCAGAGCTGGTCCGGATGGTGCTGAGCGGATGAAGACCCCTCCTCGTTATTTTGTACACCCCCTCCTCTCATTATGTCATTATCTGTCCCCTCCTCACTCGATTTTGTGCCTTTTCCCTCATTTTTCTGTCACCCCCGAGCCCCCTCCCCTCAGCCCCACCGGCTAAATTATTAATTATCGCTCCACTGCATCCAATAAATCAGATAAAGGCTCAGAGTGGTCGTGGTGCCCCCTCCCCACTTTCAGACAGACCCAACACCACCAGGCCTCTTCTTCCCGCCCCGGGGACTTGGAATTTTTCTTTTTATTGGTTTTTTAAAAAAAGAAACGAACAGAAAAAAAAAAAAAAAAAAAAGGGAGGAAGAGGAGGAAGAGGAGGAGGTGGAGGGATTTTGGGGGAATGCCCATATGCCAGGTGGGATCGGGCTGTCTCATAAATAACCTGGGGGGGCGGGGCCCCGGAGACCAACACTTAAATAAATCCGGGACAATAAAAAAAAAAAAATCCCAAAGCTGGAGGAACAGGAGGAGGAGGAGGAGGGTTTGGGAGGGTCCTTTGGGAGGAGGCGGGGGGGGGGGGGGGCGGCAGCGTCCTCTGGGCTGGGGGTCTCACTGGGTGGGGGGGCACGGGGGTGGGCACCGAGCCGGGGGTGGGCACCGAGATGGGCTCCGGCTGCAGGGGGGACCTTGGTCTGGGGGAGTGGGAACACAAACAGGGGGGCGTCAACACCCTGAGAGGGGCGGGGGCACAGAGCAAAGGAGCAGCACCGCCCCTTCCCTTTGCCCCTCCCTCCACGCCCAAAACGTCCCAAAATTTCCTCAGACTCGCCCAGGGTCCCCTGCAACGCCCTGGGGGCTGCTCACCTGCTGGGGGGGGGTTTGGGGGTGGGAAGGAGGCTTCCCTGCACGGCGGCACGATGGTCCGGGGCTGGGGCTCCGGCGGCGGGCCCCGCCCCCCCCGGGCCCAGCGGCGCCGGTGGATCGTGATGATGATGATGGTGGTGGTGGTGGTGGTGGGGTTGGGGGCAGACCCCCCGGCCCATGCTGCCGGCCAGGGACCCCCATGCAGTGGAGCGAGTTGGGCGGGGGCAAGGGAGGGCCCATCGTGGGGGCCGTAGGGAGCCATGCTGGGGGCGGGCACGGGGGCCACTCCCCTGGGGCTGGCACCGGGGGCACGGAGGGGTGGCCGCTGCTGCCGGCGCTGCCGGGGGCGACCTGAGGGTGACCCCCGGGAGGTCCTGACAGGAGGACCCCCTGAGATCCCGGACCCCGGGGCGGCGGCTGCTGCTGCCCTATATGGGCCCCCCACGGGGCACCACGGACCCCCGGAGCGTCCCCGGGCCCGCCGGGGGGATGTCACAGGGCCCGCCGGGCCCGGGCCCTTAACAGCCGTACCTCGGGCTGTGACCTGCTGTCCCCTGAATGGGGTCCCCCGGGTCCACAGGATGTCCCGGGACCCCGCCCTTTCCAGCACCACGCAAGGGGAAGAGCACAGTGAGACCCCCCCTTAATCTGGGCACCACGCAATGGGGAGAGCACAGTGAGACCCCCACCCTTAAGTGAGACCCCGCCCTTAATCGGGCACCACGCAATGGGGGGAGGCACAGTGAGACCCCGTCCCCCTTATGGGAAGAGCACTGTGAGACCCCTGCCCTTATCCAGGCACCCCTTGGTGCTGGGGCAGTGGAGAGTGCCATGAGACCCCACCCTTATTCAGCCATGACTCAGAGCTGGGGCAGTGGAGGGAGGGGAGGCACCAGTGAGACCCCACCCCAAACCCTGAGCACCAGTGACAGACCCCAACAGTGGGACCCCCTCCTCACCCCTGAGCACTGCAGAGAGCACCCCCAAAGAGACCCCCCCCCCAAACCCTCAGCACCAAAGAGACCCCAACCCCTGAGCACTGCAGAAAGCACCAATGAGACCCCCACCCAAACCCTCAGCACCAAAGAGACCCCCACCCCGAGCACTGCAGAAAGCACCAATGAGACCCCCACCCCAAACCGTCACCACACTAATGAGACCCCCATCCCCAAAACCCCTTCAGAAACCACCCTGCGCCACTCCCAGAGCCCCATTGCTTTGGAGACCCCCCCCCCAGCCGCCCCCGCACCCACCGTGCCACAGGGGGTGCCACCCCCCTGCAACCCACCCCCATTGCTTTAGGGACCCCCCAGCGCCGCCCAGCACCCACCGTGCGGCACAGCCGGGGGGTGCCGCTCCCCCTTACCGCCGCCCCAGCCCTCCTGCCCCCATTGCTTTGGGACCCCCAGCCGCCCCGCGCCCAGGCGGCCTGGGGGGACAGAACCTGGCGGGACCAGGGCGGGTTCGGACTGCCCGGATGGGCGCCTTGGGGGCCGGCCGGCAGCGGGGGGGCTGCCCCAGCACGGGCTCGGTGATGCTGGCGGGCGGCGCCGCGGGCTGGGGGCCCCAAGGGGTGGGGCCGGGGGGCAGGGGCGAAACCGGGGGGGGGGGGCTGGGGCGGCGGCGGCTTTGGAGCTGCTGCTGCTGCAGGTGCTGGAAGTGCTGCTGCCGCGCCCGCATCTCCGCGTTGGGCTGCTCCATGTGGAACGCCTGGCGGTCCGCCAGCAGCTGCTGCCGCTGGTACTCCAGCTGCGGGGCACGGGAAACGGAGCCGTCAGGGGCAGGGGGTAATATCATATTAGTGTTAACTGTACAAATGTTGGAATTTGAAAATGTAAAATATTTATATAAAGCATTTCTTTAGCTATATAAATATTTGAATATTATATGTGTTGGAATTTGAATATTATATTAATATTTAAATATTATATTAAAAAATTGAATATATATAATATATATAAATTTGAACATTATATATAATAAATATATTATATTATAAATTATAAATTATAAATTATAAATTATATATTATATATTATACATATTATACACAATATATAATACATATATATTTTACATATAATATATAACACATATAATATTTATATTATATAATATATATAATTATATATATAACATTATTAATATTATATATATATATATATATATATATATATATATATAAAATACAATATACCCATCCTGCTGCTGGTATTCCAGCTGGGTCCCCAGGAAAAAATGAGGAAGGGTCAGGCAGGCAGGTAAAAAAAAAAAACCAGTGAAAAATGCATGGGCACGAGACAGCAACGGCTGCATCAACTACTAAGGCCTGGGGGTCCCCGGGGTCCTGGGGGGGTCCCGGGGACGCCCCCCCTCCCTCCTGACCATCATGTCTGTTCCTTCCCCCCAGCCTTTGTGAGACACATCCTGTCAGGGTGACGCCTTGCAGGGGTAACGCCTCCCCCCGAGCCCCCTCCTCCTTTTTTTTTTTACATTTTTCCTCATTCCTTCCTTTTTTTTCCTCATTTTTTTCCTTCCTCCTGCTGTGCCCTGGTGTCTTTTTTTTTTTTTTAATATTTCCAAAATATTTGCAAAAAAATAAAAAGGCTGCCTGGTCCTTTCCCCCCCGCATGCCCCTCTCTGCATGGAGCCCCCCCTGCGTGCCAGGGCTGGTTTTGGGAGGGGCTGCAGGAAGCCCCCCGTGTGCCCTCCCTTGGGGCTGCTGGGTCCTCCCTGAGCTCTTGAGCCGTTTTTGACTTTTGGTTTTCCTGCCTCTCTGCGGGGTTCGGGGCTGGGGGCTCGGCAGAGCCCTCCTCACGCCCCCTCCTCTTTCTCTCTCCGCAGAGCTGGTCCGGATGGTGCTGAGCGGATGAAGACCCCTCCTCGTTATTTTGTACACCCCCTCCTCTCATTATGTCATTATCTGTCCCCTCCTCACTCGATTTTGTGCCTTTTCCCTCATTTTTCTGTCACCCCCGAGCCCCCTCCCCTCAGCCCCACCGGCTAAATTATTAATTATCGCTCCACTGCATCCAATAAATCAGATAAAGGCTCAGAGTGGTCGTGGTGCCCCCTCCCCACTTTCAGACAGACCCAACACCACCAGGCCTCTTCTTCCCGCCCCGGGGACTTGGAATTTTTCTTTTTATTGGTTTTTTAAAAAAAGAAACGAACAGAAAAAAAAAAAAACAAAAAAGGGAGGCGGAGGAGGAAGAGGAGGAGGTGGAGGGGATTTTTGGGGGGGGGGAATGCCCATGTGCCAGGTGGGATCGGAGCTGTCTCATAAATAACCGGGGGGAGCGGGGCCCCCCCGGGAGACCAACACTTAAATAAATCCGGGACAATCGTAAAAAAATCCCAAAGCTGGAGGAACGGGAGGAGGAGGAGGAGGAGGAGGGTTTGGGGAGGGTCCTTTGAGGAGCGGGGGCGGGGAGGGGGCGGCGGCAGCGTCCTCTGGGCTGGGGGGGTCTCACTGGGTGGGGGGCACGGGGGTGGGCACCGAGCCGGGAGTGGGCACCGAGATGGGCTCCGGCTGCAGGGGGGGACCTTGGTCTGCGGGGAGAGAACACAAACAGGGGAGGGGGCGTCAACACCCCGAGAGGGGCGGGGGGCACAGAGCAAAGAGCAGCACCGCCCCTTCCCCTTTGCCCCTCCCTCCACGCCCAAAACGTCCCAAAATTTCCTCAGACTCGCCCTCTCCGCAATGTTCAATGTTCCTCTCACAGGACCCTGGGCGAGGCCGGCGGTGGGAAGGAGGCTTCCCTGCACGGCGCCAATGGGCAATGGCGCAGCGCCGCAGAGCCCCCACCCCCCCGAGCCTGTGCGGCTCTCGGGATGATGATGATGGTGGTGGTGGTGGTGATGGGGAGTTGGGGGGCAGCCCCCTCCCCATGCTGCCGGCCAGGGCCCCCCCATGCAGCGGGTTAGCGGGGAAGGGGTCGCCCATCGTGGGGGGGGGGTTAGCCATGCTGGGGGCGGGCACGGGGGGCACGGCCGGGGCGCAATTACCGGGCACGGAGGGGTGGCCGCTGCTGCCGGCCCTGCTGGCTAATCCTGGAAAGGGGGAGGTCCCCTGAGGAGCTGAGAGGGCGGAGGCGGCGGCGGCTGCTGCTGCCCGGGGAACGGCACCACCGGGGCTGCGGGGAGGGGAGAGCGGCGTGAGACCCCCGGGCGTGACCGGGCACCACGCAATGGGGGAGAGCACAGTGAGACCCCCGCCCTTAATCCAGCACCACGCAATGGGGGAGAGCACAGTGAGACCCCCGCCCTTATGGGAAGAGCACAGTGAGACCCCCGCCCTTAATCCAGCACCACGCAATGGGGGAGAGCACAGTGAGACCCCCACCCTTAATCGGGCACCACGCAATGGGGGAGAGCACAGTGAGACCCCTACCCTTATGGGAAGAGCACAGTGAGACCCCCGCCCTTAATCGGGCACCACGCAATGGGGGAGAGCACAGTGAGACCCCCGCCCTTATGGGAAGAGCACTGTGAGACCCCTGCCCTTATCCAGGCACCCCTTGGTGCTGGGGCAGTGGAGAGAGTGCCATGAGACCCCCACCCTTATTCAGCCATGACTCAGAGCTGGGGCAGTGGAGGAGAGGGGAGAGCACCAGTGAGACCCCCACCCCAAACCCTGAGCACCAGTGACAGACCCCAACACTGAGACCCCTCCTCACCCCTGAGCACTGCAGAGAGCACCCCCAAAGAGACCCCCACCCAAACCCTCAGCACCAAAGAGACCCCAACCCCTGAGCACTGCAGAAAGCACCAATGAGACCCCCACCCAAACCCTCAGCACCAAAGAGACCCCCACCCCTGAGCGCTGCAGAAAGCACCAATGAGACCCCCACCCCAAACCGACACCACTAATGAGACCCCCATCCCCAAAACCCCTTCAGAAACCACTCCTGCCACTCCCAGCCCCCCATTGCTTTGGGGACCCCCCCACCCCCCCCGCACCCACCGTGCGGCACGGCCGGGGGGTGCCACCCCCACTCCCACCCCCCCATTGCTTAGGGACCCCCTCCCAGCCGCCCCCCACCACCACCCAGCACAGCCGGGGGTGCCGCTCCCCCTCCCACCCCATTGCTTTGGGACCCCCAACCGCCCCCGGCCCCACCCCGTGCGGCAGCAGGGGCTCCTGGCGGCCTGGCGGCGGCTGCAGGGGCGCCCCGGGCAGCAGGGGGCTGCCCCAACAGGCTCGGTGATGCTGGCGCGGGCGGCGCCTCCAGCGGGTGGCGGCGGGGGGCCAGGGGGGCGGCGGCGGCGGGCAGGGGCGCGGCCCCGGGGGGCAGCGGCGGCGGCGGCGGCTGCTGCTGCTGCTGCTGCAGGTGCTGGAAGTGCTGCTGCCGCGCCCGCATCTCCGCGTACTTGAGCTGCTCCATGTGGAACGCCTGGCGGTCCGCCAGCAGCTGCTGCCGCTGGTACTCCAGCTGCGGGCACGGGAAACGGAGCCGTCAGGCAGGCAGGGTAATATCATGTTAGTGTTAACTGTACAAATGTTGGAATTTGAAAATGTAAAATATTTATATAAAGCATTTCTTTAGCTATATAAATATTTGAATATTATATGTGTTGTGTTGGAATTTGAATATTATATTAATATTTAAATATTATATAAAAATTTGAATATATATAATATATATAAATTTGAACATTATATATAATAAATATATTATATAAATTATAAGTTATAAGTTATAAATTATATATTATATATTATACATATTATACACAATATATAATACATATATATTTTACATATAATATATAACACATATAATATTTATATTATATAATATATATATAATTATATATATAACATTATTTACATAAAATATATATATATATATATATATATATATATATATAAAATACAATATACCATGCTGCTGCTGGTATTCCAGCTGGGAGGGACGGGAAAAAAATGAGGAAGGGTCAGGCAGGCAGGGTAAAAAAAAAAACAGTGAAAAATGCATGGATTTTATGGTTGGCTTTTTGCAAATACTAAAATTTGAATATTATATATATTATATATATAATATAGATAATATATATAATGTGTATAATATATATATATAATATATATTTTAAAAAATATATAAAATTTAATTATATGTTTGAAAAATGTGTTTAAAATTTGTATATATATATTTAAAATTATAACAATTATATATATGTTTAAAATTTGAATATTATGTGTTATATTAGAATTTGACCATTATATTAATATTCAAACATTATATATATATATAAAATTTGAATATATGTAATATATATAAAATTTGAACACTGTACATATAATATATAATATATATACATAATATATATGTATAGTCTGTAACTCTTTCTCTATTGTCTCATATTGTCCCAATTCAAATTGTCCAAATTATTATTACTCTAATTGTATTACTATAAATATAGTAAATAAATAAACTATAAACTATATTTATATATATTTGCAAATATTTATAAATATATAAAATTACAAATATTTATAAATATATATTTATATATTATATATAAATTTATATAAATATATATTATAAATATATAAATATATAAATATATAAATATATAAATATATAAATACATATATTTATAAACTATGTTTATAACCATTTTATTACTATTAAACTTTTAAAACTTATAAAACGAGTGATTGGTGTTTTTCACATGAGGTGCGGGGACAAATGGGGGCGGTGCCACCCTCTGGGGATGGGGACAAACGGGGGCGGTGCCACCCTCGGGGATGGGGACACAAACGGGGGCAGTGCCACCCTCGGGGATGGGGACAAACGGGGGCAGTGCCACCCTCGGGGATGGGGACACAAATGGGGGTGGTGTCACCCTCGGGGATGGGGACACAAACGGGGGCGGTGCCACCCTCGGGGGGCACTCACGGCCTCGCGCTCGCGGTCCATGATGGTCTCCAGCTCCTCGAAGTGCCTCAGTTTGATCTCCAGCTTCTTCATCTGCGTCTCCACCAGCAGAGCCACCAGCGACTTGATCTTGCGCTCCTCCACGGCCGCCAGGTGCTGCCAGGTGACAGCGGGGACGGGTCAGGGGCCCCACATGCCTGTGCCCTCGCCCTACAGGACTCACCCACTGCCCACATCCCTGTGCCCTCTCCCTATAGGATTCAATATTCCTCTCCCTACAGGACTCACCCTCTCCCTATAGGATTCACCCATCCCCGTGCCCTCTCCCTATAGGATTCAATATTCCTCTCCCTACAGGACTCACCCACTCCCCACATCCCTGTGCCCTCTCCCTATAGGATTCAATATTCCTCTCCCTACAGGACTCAGCCCACTCCCCACATCCCTGTGCCCTCTCCCTATAGGAGATTTTTATCATGCTCACCTCAGGACTCATTCTCTCTTTATTTATCCAACCCAACCTTCTGTCACTGGTACCAATAAATCCCCCCTCTAGCAAGCCACCCATGGCTCCAAGCACTGCCCCTGAACCCGACCGTGAACTGAAGCTTCTCTGACCAATTTTCACGCCCATCCCTCCCAGGAATCCCACTAATCCTCATCTCAACACTCCCAGCTCTCCTACTACCGTCCCTAGACAAGAGTAACTGACTCTCAACCCTCCAACCTGGTTACAAAACAACTAACAATGCCCCTAGATGTAAAAAGGACACAAATGAGCCTAATTTTAACACCCCTCATCATTTTCCTCCTGCTCATTAACCTCCTAGGGCTGCTGCCCTACCCATTCAGCCCAACTATGTATATATACACCTGGCCCGAGCATTCCCGTTACCGAGGGAAATCCTGAAACCTCCCGCAGCCTCCCCAGGCTGCTGGACCCCGCTCTCACCTTGGCTTTGACGGCAGCAGCGGCCAGGGCGGCGGCGGCGGCCGTGGACAGGTTCCCCTCGCCGATGTCGCGCTCCACCTTGGCCTTGCGCTCGGCCTCGGGCTCCGAGGGCTCCTTGGGCGCCTCATCCGGCCCTTCCTTCACCTCCTTGTCCTTCTCGGGCTCCCCTGTGCCCGGGCGGGGCTGTGTCAGCCGTGCCACGGGGGGCTCGCTGTGCCCCCAGCCCTGCAGGGCCCCCGCTCACCTGGGCTGTCACTGTCACCCTTGTCGGGCTCCTTGTCGCCCTCCACCTCCTTCCCCTTCTCCTCCTCCTTCTTGGGGGTTTCCCCGGGTTTCTCCTTGGGCTCCTCCTCCGCGGTGCCATCCCGGGGTTCCTGGGGAAGGATCAGCCCCGTGGGCACCCAAATCCTGCCCTGTTTGCCCCCCAAACCCCCTCATCACACCCCCAGACCCCTTCTACCTTCGCCTCCTTCTTCTCCTCGGCCGGCTGCGCCTCTGCCCGCGCCTCCTCGGCGCCGCTCTCCTCTGGGGACACAAACCTGGCCTCAGACCCTGGTGCCATCATCCCCCAGCCCCCTGAGAGCCCCCTGGCAGCTCAGACCCCAGTGCCATCCCCCCCCAGACCCCTGAGAGCCCCTTCCCAGCCCCCTGGCAGCTCAGACCCCAGTGCCATCCCCCCCCAGACCCCCTGCCCAGCCCCCTGGCAGGTCAGCCCCCTGTTCCATTGTTCCATTCCCCTTCCCCGGCCCTCCCCGGCCCCCCAGCCCCGCTGACCGATTCTCTCGGGCTCCTCGGAGGCGGTGCCGGCGATGCCGCTGCTCTCCAGCCCGAAGGCGGGGTCGGCCTTGCCCGTCACCTTGGCCGCCTCCTCCACCTTGCGCACGTGGGCCTCCACCAGCGCCGTGGGCACCTCCTCCTTCATCTTGGAGAATTCCTCTGCGGGCACAATTCCTCAGCGGGACCCCCACAGGAACCCCCCAGCCCCAAACGGCCCACGGGGGGCTGATCCTGGCTGGTTACAGAATGTTCTGGAAGGCTCATCCCACCCCCCTGGGAGGCGCTGTGCGTCCCCAGAGAAATGTCCACAGGATCTGGTGCTCTCCCCGTGCTCCTCATCCCTCTCCCCAGCAGACCGACACCATTCCCCTGTAGGATATCCCACAGGACTCAGCCCTGTCGCAGCCTTCCGTTCCCCTATAGGAACCCCTACAGGGCTCATCCCTGTCCCCATATCCCTCATCCCACAGGACTCGCCCACTCCCACAGTCCTTGTCCCCTCTCCCTGCAGGATTCAATACTCCACTTCCTACAGGACTCACCCCTTCCCCACATCCCGTCCCCCGTCCCCACATCCCCCTCCCCTCTCCCTATAGGACTCACCCCTCCCCTCCCCCCCCCCCCAGCCCCCTCAGCCCCCTGCCCACCTCCCTTACCCAGAGCGGACTTGGCGGCGGCCGAGGCCACGCGCGGATCCACCACGGAGGCCAGGAAGGCCACGGTGCTCATGACGGGGTTGCCCGACTGGCTGAAGGGGATGGGCTGGTAGGCCAGGGGGCCCAGGGAGGCCTCCGAGTCCTCCAGGTAGGGATCCTCGATGGGCAGGCGCAGGAAGTGCAGGATGCACTCGTCCTGCGTGCGGCTGCCCACGTGCTCCGACACCTTGTTCCAGTCGTCCTTGTACATCTCCAGGGCCTGGGGGAGCGGGCTCAGGAGTCAGGCAGACCCGGCCCTGCAGACCCTGTCCCCATATCCCTGTCCCATCCCTTGTCCCCATAGCCCCTGTCCCGACATCCCCTGTCCCCATTTCCCTGTCCCTGTATTCTGTCCCCACATCCCCTGTCCCCATGTCCCATCCCTATATCCCATGTCCCCAAACATCATCCCTGTCCCCAATTCCCTGTCCCCTGTCCCATCCCCATCCCCAATGTCCCCCCTATATCCCAGCCTGGTCCCATTTGTGTCCCTACATCCTGTCCCCATTTCCCTGTCCCTATATTCTGTCCCCACATCCCCTGTCCCCACATCCCCTACCCTCTGTCCCCATATCCCATCCCTATATCCCACATCCCCACATCCCCTGTCCCCATTTCCCTGTCCCTATATCCAATGTCCCCATAGCCTGGTCCCTATGTCCCCTGTCCCCATTTCCCTGTCCCATCCCTTGTCCCCATAGCCCCTGTCCCCACATCCGTGTCCCCAAATCCCCTCAGGTTCCCACAACCCCTCATGTCCCACACCCCCTGGGTCCCCATGTCCCCACTGTCCCCACGCACCTCCAGCAGCAGCAGCGTCTCCTGCTCCGTCCACTCCCGTGTGGCGCTGGCGGCCGCTTTGCTCTGCAGGAGGGGAGAGACAAGGGGGATGAGGGGCAGGGGTCCTGCCCAGGGGGTGCCCACCCACCCAGAGGTGCCCACCCTCCCACCTTGGAGGGCACGTTCTTCTTGGTGTACATGTCGGTGCGGAGCCCGAAGTTCTGCATGTCCGCCGGCTTCTCCTTGCCCTTGTCGGGGAAGTTCAGCATCTGCTGCGAGGCCGAGCTGGGCTGCTGCGGGATGGGGGACAGGGGACACGCTGGGCCGGGCCCGCGGGGCACGACATCGGCGTGTCCCCTCCTCCCCGGTGGCCCGGAGAGGCCTTTTTGTCACGGTGTGTGTCCCCATCACGGCGCGTGTCCCCATTCCCCCATCACGGTGTCCCCATCACGGTGTCCCCGTCACGGTGTCCCCGTCACGGTGTCCCCACCGCGTCGCTGCTCCCCGGGGGCAGGGCGGCATGCGAGGGGGAGGAGGAGGAGGAGGAGGGAAGGAGCCTTCCTCGGCACAGCGGCACGGGGGGGCACGGAGACCCCCAAGGAGCCGCCTACCAGCTCCGGCTTGCCCTTCACCGTCTCGCTGGCCACCAGCTCCTCCATCTCTTTGCTCTTGCGGCCCGTCTTGGCGTCGCCGTCGCTCTGCCGGCCCTGAGGCACCACGGATCGAAGCTGTGCATCCCCCACCCCCCGCCCGCCCCGCGCCCGGCCCCCCGACCCGGGGCGGCAGGGGTCGCGCTGCGGCGGGGCGGCCGCCCCCGGCACCCACCTGGGGCGTCTTGGGCTGCAGCGGCACCAGCCCCGAGGGCGTGTCGGCCAGCACGTGGAAGTGCGAGGTGGGCGGGGGGCCCATGGGCGTGGGCCGGCTCTCGGCGTCCACCTGGTAGTTGATGAGACCCCACTGCTCCAGGAAGGCGTGGACCCTGCGGGGAGCGGGGGTCAGAGCCCGCTGAGCGCCCTGGGCCAGGGCAGCGGGCAGCCGCGGGTGCCAGGGGGACACCGAGCACCGCTGTGACACTGGCACTGGGCAGCCACGGGTGCCAGGGTGACACTGAGCACCCTGTGACATGGTGACAGTGAGCACCCTGTGACACTGGTACTGGGCAGCCACCGGTGCCAGGGGGACACTGAGCACCGCTGTGACACTGGCACTGGGCAGCCACCGGTGCCAGAGGGACACCGAGCACCGCTGTGACACTGGCACTGGGCAGCGATCGATGCCAGGGTGACACTGAGCGGCCTGTGCCATGGTACTGGGCAGCCGCGGGTGCCAGGGGGACACTGAGCACCCTGTGACACTGGCACTGGGCACCCATCAACGCCAGGGTGACACTGAGCACCCCCCTGTGCCACTGGTATTGGACAGCCAGCAGTGCCAGGGTGCCACACCTTTGGCGTGGACCCCCCAACGCCACTGGCACTAGACTCCTGCCACCCCCATGGTGCCAAGAAGATCCCCCTGCCCCAGTGGCACCGGATCCCTGCCAGCACCAGGCTGCCACACTGACCACGCAGCAGGGCGTCACACTGACCACTGCCAGCCCTGTGGTGCCACACTGACCCTCCACCAGCACTGAGGTGCCACGCTGACCAGCACCAGCCCCCTGCCAGGACTGGGGTGCCAAACCAAACACCAGGATCTCCAGCCCCCTGGCACCATGTGGGTACCAAACCAAGCCCAGAACCCAGGATCTCCAGCCCCCTGGCACCATGTGGGTACCGAACCAAGCCCCAAAGCCCAGGATCTCCAGACCCCTGGCACCATGTGGGTACCAAACCAAGCCCCAAGCCCAGGATCTCCAGACCCCTGGCACCATGTGGGTACCAAACCAAGCCCCAAACACCAGGATCTCCAGCCCCCTGGCACCATGTGGGTACCAAACCATGCCCAGGATCTCAGCCCCCCTGGCACCATGGTACCAAACCAAGCCCCAAACATCTGGATCTCCAGCCCCCTGGCACCATGTGGGTACCAAACCAAGCCCCAAGCCCAGGATCTCCAGACCCCTGGCACCATGTGGGTACCAAACCAAGCCCCAAACACCAGGATCTCCAGACCCCTGGCACCATGTGGGTACCAAACCAAGTCCAGAGCCCAGGATCTCCAGCCCCCTGGCACCATGTGGGTACCAAACCAAGCCCCAAGCCCAGGATCTCCAGCCCCCTGGCACCATGTGGGTACCAAACCAAGCCCCAAACATCTGGATCTCCAGCCCCCTGGCACCATGTGGGTACCAAACCAAGCCCCAAACACCAGGATGTCCAGCCCCCTGGCACCATGTGGGTACCAAACCAAGCCCCAAAGCCCAGGGTCTCCAGCCCCCTGGCAGCAGCAGCGGGTGCCAGCCCAGCTCCCAGCCGGACCCACCGCATGATGGCACAGACGTCCCCGGCCAGGTTCCTCCTGCAGGCCGTGGAGGTCAGGTACTCCTGTGGGTTCAGCCGGTACGTGTCGATCATGAAGTTCCTGTATGCCAGGTATCTGTGGGGGGCACGGGGGGCTCAGCGCCGGGCACGGCCCCGGGGGGGTGTGGGCGGGCACGGAGAGGGGCTTTGGCCTCACATTTCGGGGGTCTTGGATTTGTTTTTGCCGTTGAAGAACTCGGGCAGGGCACGGCGCTCGATGGCGTGGACACTGCGGGAGGAGAGGCTCGGGGAGGGCTCTGGGAGCAGCCTCCTCATCCTCGGGTGACGAAGGGCGGCTCGGGAGGCCTCGGCTGTACCTGTTGTAGTCGAACCAGGCGGCGTAGCTGGGGATGATGATGTGGTGGGTCTGCTCGGTCACGTTGTCCTCGTGCAGGTCGGGGTTCTTGGCCTGCTCCCCTTTGCTGCCGGTGCCGTTCTCCTCCTCGTCCTGCCCCACAGAGCAGCACCCCATGGGCAAAGGGACCCCCTTGAGCGCCCTTCATCATCCTCACCCACAGCAGGATGAGGCAAAGGAACCCCCTTGGGCGCCCTTCATCATCCTCACCCACAGCAGGATGAGACCAAAGGCTCAAGCTGCAGCCCCAGGGGTGAGGGCAAGGGCGGCAAGGGCAGAAAGGAGCATTTTTGTACCCAAAAAAGAGGGCTAAGCAATGAGAGAGGAGCAGGGGATCATCAGCACCACCTTCCCCGGGCTCACCTTGCCAGCTGTCTCCATGCTCTCATCTTCCTGCTCATCTGGAAGGGAGGACAGGGGTGGGTTTGGGCACTGCCAGGCCGGGGGTCCCTCCCAGGGCTCTGCTGCGGCTCCTCAGACTCACCCAGGTCTGTCATGGTGCCCCCCTTGACTGGTGCTGACTCCGAGTCCTTCTTGGTGTTGACTGTGGGGGGAAAGTGGAGCTGAGCACCCTGGGGACCCCTCCCACACTGCTGGGGGGGTGGCTGCTGCCCCCCACACTGACCTGTCTTGGGCAGGGTCACCTCCTCCACGTTGGGGACAGGCGAGGGCTCGTCCATGTCCTTGGTCAGGTCCTCCTGCTCCTCCTCGCGGTGCCCACGCTTGGATTTGTTATAGGGGGTGGAGGGTCTGCCAAGGGAGAGACCCCCATCACCACTGACCCCAGGGCTGAAACCCCCCAGCCCAGACCCCCCAGACCCCCCCAGCTCACCCCTTCTTTGCATTCTTCTTCTTGGCCTCGGGGGTGGGCGAGGGAGAGGGCGAGCGCTTCCTCTTCTTGTAGTTGCCCCCTTTCTTATCCCGCCGGTCCGAGTCGGGGCTGTTCACCTGGGGGGCACCGTGGGGTCCAGCTGAGCACGCTGAGACCCCCAGGACCCCTCCCCGAGGGGCTCTGAGCTGGCTCTGACCTCATCTGTCAGCGTCTTGGCCGAGATCTTCTTCCTGCGGGTCACGGGGCTCTTCTCATCCGTCACCTCGTAATCCTCCTCGTTCATCCACTCATTGAAGGTGTCCGTGTCCAGGATCCACTTGGCGTGGACCTGCAGGGCAGGGCGGTGGCTGGGTCAGGGACAGGAGGGGGGCTCCAGCTGCGCCCCAAACCTGGGGGTCCCCCCGGTACCTTCCGGGGCTTCTCCGGTGTCGGGGGATCCTCCACGGACGCCTCGATCTCGCTGGCCGGGATCCAGGTGTCATAGCTGGGGTGAGGAGAGGGTTAAAGCGGCGCCCACAGCGATTCGGGGGGCACACAGGGGGTCCCCGAAATCTTCACGCCCCCCTCACCTGTCGGGGTAGTAGCCCCAGTGCAGCAGCACCTGCTTGTCGCGCTTCATGACGGGCCGGACCCACTCCTCTGCGGGACAGACGGACAGACGGGCTGAGCAGGGATCCTGGGGAGCCTGCAGCCCCCTGTGACCCCCCAAACCCCCCATCCTGTGCCCCCTGGAGCCCCCCGTGGCACCCCAAACCCCCTCCTGCACCCCCAGAGCCCCCGTGACCCCCCAAACCCCCCACCTTCCTCTGGATCCCATGGAGCCCCCTGGGACCCCCAAACCCCCCTGCACCCCCAGAGCCCCCAACCCCCTCTGGACCCCATGGACCCCCCCTGCACCCCCAGGGCCCCCCCCCAACCCCTCCTGCACCCCAGGCCCCCAAACCCCTCCTGCCCCCGGACCCCCCAAACCCCCTCCTGCACCCACCCTCCTCCAGGTTCCCAGGCACGGGGCACACGATGTGCGACGCGTTGCTCTTGTCCTCGGTCACGGTGCCCTGTGACACCCAGGGGACAAAGCCAGGGTTAAATTCAGGGTTAAATGCTGCCATGAATCCCCCCGTGCCCCGCTGTGCCCCCCAGCCTGGCGCTGCCACCCACCTGGTGCCTCTTGACGATGTCCTTGAGCTTCCCCAGCAGCTTGGGCTCGATCTCCTGGTGCAGGAAGATGTTGGGCCGAGCCAGGCAGTTGTTCTGGGGAGGGAAATCGAGAGCAAAGCTGTGAACTGAGGAGCGGGAGGGACACAGACAGGGGGCTCTCGGGGGGTGGGTCGGGCTCTGGGGTTCTCACCTGCACCAGGGATTTCTCGATGGTCATGAACATCTCCACGTTGCGGTCCATGCGCGAGGGATTCTGGAAATCGAAACGCCGCCTTATTGGAAGAAAAGAGCGACTCTCATGAAAGCCACAGCTCAGGTCTCCTTGTCAGCACCCCCAAATCTGGGGAATTTGGGGAGGGGGGAGGGAGTGGGACCCCCATCAGGGTCCACAGTGATAATGGGGGACACATCCCAGCGCTGGTTTGCTCTGGAGGTGACAGCCCCACAACCACCCCCAAGGAGGGGACCCCCACCCCTGTCCCCCACCCCAGGGACCCCCAGCCCTGCCCCCCCCACCCCAGGGCCCCCCCAGGACCCCAGTGGGTGCAGGTGGGTCGTGCTCACCATCCTTGGTCGCTCTTGAATTTATAGGCGGCTGCCAGGATGTGGCACAGGGCTCCCCCCGCCTTGAAATCCAGGAAGCATTTGATCTGTAATGGGAGAGGGGTCAGGGGACAGGGACAGTGTCCTGATGGGGGGACAGCTCCTCCTCGGGGTGACATCCCCTTGTCTGGGTGCCATCCCCATGTCTGGGTGCCATCCCTTTGTTGGCACACCATCTCCATATTTAGGTGACACCCCCATGTCTGGGTGCCATCTCCTGCCAACCCCATTTTTAGGTGACATCCTCATGCCTAGGTGACACCCCCATGTCTGGGTGACATCCCTTTGTTGGCACACCATCTCCATATTTAGGTGACACCCCCATGTCTGGGTGCCATCTCCTCCCTAGGGTGACATCCCCGTGTCCCTTGGGACAGTGTCCCCTTGGGATTCTGTCCCTGCTGGGCCCTGTCCCTGTCCCTGTGTGGGGACACTGTCCCCAGGTCCTTTGGGGCTGTCCTGGGGTCCCTGGGGCAGTGTCCCCTTGGGATTCTGTCCCTGCGTGGGGACATTGTCCCCAGCTCCTTGGGGACAGTTCCCAGCAGGACAGTGTCCCAGGGTCCCCTGCACTGTCCCCAGCACTCCAGGCCATGTCCCTGACCAGGGCGCTGGCACTGGCTGCTGTCCATGGTCGCCTGCTGTCCCCAAAGCCACCTGAACGCTGAACGGTGTCACCAGGGCCACGTCCCTGAGGCTTTGGGAGCTGTCCCTGCTCAGAGCTTTGTCCCCAGCTCTTTGGGGACACTGGGAACGAGTCCCCATGGCTGTCCCCAGGTATTGTGGTGCTGTCCCTGCTCAGAGCTTTGTCCCCAGCTCTCTGGGGACACTGGGGACACCGTCCCCCTGTCTCTGGGGCACTGTCCCTGCTCAAGACCTTGTCCCTTGTCATCAACGTCCTTGTCCCCTTTTCCACTGGGGCTCTGCCCCAAGCTTTGGGGTGCTGTCCCCACTCAGGCCTTGTCCCCACCTCACTGTGGCCCCTGTCCCCAAGCACGGGGGTTCTGTTCCCGAGTGCTCAGATGCTGTCCCTGGGTATTGGGGTGCTGTCCCCACTCAGGGCCTTGTCCCCTGTTCTTTGGGGCCTTTTTGGGGGCTCTGGGGCCTTGCTCCCACTGAGCTCTGTCCCCACGTTTTTGGGGTGCTGCCTGTGGGTCACTGTGGCTTTGTCCCAGGATCATGGGGGTCTGTCCCCAGGCCTTGAGGGCACTGTCCCTGCTCATCGAGGCCATGTCCCCAAACCCCTGGGGCTCTGTCCCTGGGTACCGGGTGCTGTCCCCGTGTCTTTGGGCTCTGTCCCTGCTCAGGGTCCTGTCTCTGCTCACCAGGACCATGTCCCCAGCCCTGCGGGGTCCTGTCCCCACATCTTTGGGGTGCTCTCCCCAACTTGGGCTTTGTCCTCCGTTCTTGGGAGTTTTTCCCTAGCTCACCCCGGATCCACAAGGGTCCATCCCAGCACATCTGGGACACCATTCCTGCTCTGAGCCTTGTCCCTGTCCACCAGGACCATGTCCCCAGCCCTGCGGGGTCCTGTCCCCACATCTTTGGGGTGCTCTCCTCACCCTGGGCTTTGATCCCGTTCTTTGGGGCTCTCCCCAGCTCACCCCACAACCACAAGGGTCCATCCTGGCACCTCGGGGACACCATTCCTGCTCTGAGCCTTGTCCCTGTCCACCAGGACCATGTCCCAGCCCTGTGGAGTCCTGTCCCCAAATCTTTGGGGTGCTCTCCTCACCCTGGGCTTTGTCCTCCGTTATTGGGGGTTTTTCCCCAGCTCACCCCGGATCCACAAGGGTCCATCCCAGCACATCTGGGACACTGTCCCCAGCTCTGAGCCTTGTCCCTGCCATGTCCTCAGCCCTGTGGGCTGCTGTCCCCACATCTTTGGGGTGCTCTCCCCAACCTGGGCTTTGTCCCCCGTTCTTGGGGGCTTTCCCCCAGCTCACCCCGGGTCCACGAGGGTCCATCCCCACGCCTTTGGGGCACTGTCCCTCTTTCTCACCAGGGCCATGTCCCAAGCCCTGTGGGATGCTGTCCTCGCATCTTTGGGGTGCTCCCCTCAATCTGGGCTTTGTCCCCCGTCCTTTTGGGCTCTTCCCCGGATCCACGGGGTTCCATCCCCACACCCCCTGCTCTGATCCTCGTCCCCATCTCCCCGCGTGTCCCCCACCCGCCCCGAGGGGTCCCGGCCGCGTTGTCCCCGCGTCCCCCCGCGGCTCTCACCGGCAGCTTGGTGAGGGGCGCGTTGCTGACGTGCTTGCCGAACACCTCCTCCTGGAACTGCAGCAGCTGCACCACCAGGCTCGACAGCGATTTGTTGGTGGGGGGCTCGGCCTGGATGTACTGCGGGGCCGGGGGCTCAGCGCGGCCGCCGCGGGGAGGGGGGGCGCGATGGCGGCGGCGGCGGCGCCGTGACAGGCCGGGCCCGGCGTGGCGGCGGCGGGCGGGCGGCGGCGCCGCGTTTCCGCGGACTTACCTTCTTGTAGTTCTTGCCGAGCCACAGCCGCACGTTGTCGAACTGGCTGACGGTGTCCGAGGCCTCGTAGTACTTGACGTTGGGGCCGCCGTCCTTCTTCCGCACCGCCATCTTGAGCGGGCCGGGCCGCGCCGCCGCCTCCGCCCGCCACTGCCGCCCCCTGCCGGCCCCGCGCCGCCACTGCCGCCGCCGCCGCCTCCGGTCGCTGTCCCCGATCCCGCTGTCCCCGATCCCGCTGTCCCCGCTCCCGGTCGCTGACCCCGCCGCTCGCCCCGGTCCCGCTCGCTGTTAAAGCCCCGCCACCCCCTTTGGTGCCCTCCCGTTCCCGCACTGCCGCTCCCGCCGCTGCCGCTGCCGCCCCCTGGCGGTGCCGCTCCCGCACTGCCGCCTCCGCCGCTCCCGCCCGGTGCTGCCGGTGCCGGTGGCTGTCCCCGCTCCCGCCCGGTGTTACCGGTCCCGATCGATGTTCCCGCTCCCTCACCGCCACCCCCGATCGTTGTGCACGGCCCCGATCACGGTTCCCGGCCCCGTTGCACCGCCCGCCGCCGGTCCCGCCGCGCCCGCCACCGCCTCCTGCTGGTCCCGCTCCCGCCGCTCCCGCCGCTCCCGCTGTCCCCCGGGCGCTGTTCCCGGCCCCGGGCGCTGTTCCGGGCCCCGAGCCCCCGCTCCACCGCCCGTTGTTGGTCCCGCTGCCCGTTACCGGCCCCGCCGCCCGCAAGTGCGACAAGAGAGGCACAAGAAGGAGAAATGGGTTCAAATCTCAAGAGACTGGGTTTAGACGGGAGACTGGGAGGAAATTCCTCCCTGGGAGGGTGGGGAATGATTTCCCAGAGCTGCCGTGGCTGCCCCGTCCCTGGAGGTGCTCCAGGCCGGGTTGGACGGGGCTTGGAGCAGCCCGGGACGGGGGAAGGCGGGGGTGGAACGGGATGGGCACCGGCGGGAGCACCGGAACTGCACCGGGCACCGAGCACCGGGCACCGAGCACCAAGTCGGGCACTGAGCACCAGGCCAGGCACCAGGCATTGAGCACCAAGTTGGGCATTGAGCACCGGGCACCGGGCATTGATCACCGCACCGGGAAGCGAGCACCGGGCACCGGGCATTGATCACCCCACCAGTCACCGGACATTGAGCACCAAACCGGGCACTGAAGCACCGGACATTGAGCGCCGGGCACTGGGCCTTGAGCACCAAACCGGGCATTGAGCACCAGACACCGGGCACCGAGCACCGGACAACGAGCACCAAGCCGGGCACCGAGCACTGGGTACCGGGTACCAAGCATTGATCACCAGGCCGGGCACCGGACAATGAGCACCGGGCACCGCACACCGGGCGGGGCGGGGCCGGGAGCGGCGGCGGGGCCGGGTCTATACGGAGCACGGCGGAAGGAGACGCGAGAGTCACGGTGGCCGAGTGGTTAAGGCGTTGGACTCGAAATCCAATGGGGTTTCCCCGCACAGGTTCGAATCCTGTCCGTGACGCCACGCTCCTTTTTGCTGATGGGGACACACGTGGGAGCGCCCCGGTAATGGCGAGCTCACGGTGCACCTCCGGTACCGGCTCTTTTAACGGCGGGAACATCACGCGTTCCCCAGGCCCCAGTACCGCGTCTTTTAACAGCGGGGACGACACAGCCTCAGCCTCCGGTACCGGCTCTTTTAACGGCGGGAGCCGTGGGGAAGACACACCCTCACCTCCGGTACCGGCTGCTTTAACGGCAGGAACATCACGGATTCCCCAAGCCCCGGTACCGGCTCTTATTTTAAGGGCGGGAACAACGGGGACGACACAGCCTCAGCCTCCGGTACCGGCTCCTTTAACGGCAGGAACAACGGGGACCCCCCCAGGTCCTGGCTCTTTTAACGGGGGATCCTCGCTCGGTTACCGCCTCTTAACGGCGGCAGCAGCGGGCAGAACACGTGCTCTGCCTCCGGTACCGGCTCCTTTCACGGCGGGAGGATCGGAGAGGCCCCAAGCCCCGGTACCGGCTCCTTAAAGGGGTGGGAATAACGGGGAACCCCTCTAATCCCGGCTCCTTTAATGGGGTGGGAGCAGCCGGGACCCCCAAGCCCTGGTACTGACTCTTTTTGGGGTGCAGACCCCCAGTTCAGTCCCAGCTCTTTTTGGGGTGGGGACCCCCCAGTCCCAGCTCTTTTTGGGGTGGGAACAGAGGGGACCCCCATTTATGATCGTTTTAAGGGAACCCCACTCTGGGCCCTCTCTCTCTCAGGGGGGGCAGGCCCATCCTTTTTGGGGAGCACATTTGGGGGGCTTCAGGGCAGAGGGACCCCCCAGGACCCTCAGCCACCCCCATTCCCTCTCAGGAGTGACATTTATTGATCCCCAAATACGCCAGGATGGGGAGAACGGCCCCAAACCCACCCATTTTTACCCCAAGAATGAGCCCCCAGACACGGGGAGGGTTTTGGGGTGCAGGAGGAGGCCCCCAAAACAGGCATAAAGCAACCAGAATTCTGTTTATTGATCACTTCAATCCCTGCCTCCCGCCGGATCTGCAGGGAGGAGAAACAAGGGAAAAAAAAAACCAACAAAATAAATGTAAATAAATTAAATTAAATTCCCAACGAGTCCCAGGCCAGAGGTGCCTGCCCATGGTTACTTGGAATATCAAATAAAAAGGTAGAGTAAAAAAAATAGGAAAAAAAAGGGAGAATAAAAACATCAAAAAAAAAATTGAAGTACAGAAAAAATAAAAATAAAAATACAGAACCACAATCACGAGTGTCTGGAAAAATAACATCAAGGGTGGAGAGAGCAGAGCCAAATACGGACTAGGAGGAGGTGGGAGATGCTCCCGGGGCCAGGGAATGGGGCATGCACGAGAAGAGGGGGACAGGAGGGTCCCCAAGGCCAGGGACCCCTCACGGCAGGGTTGGTGACGCTGGCAGTGCCCATCTGGGGACACCAGGTGGGAACTGCACAGAGGAGATGGAGCTTGCAGGGTTTGGGGGACCCCCGAGGGGTCTGGAGCCCCCACTTTCCCTCTCTTGGAACGGGGTGAGCTGAGCTGGGTTTGTAATGGGTCCAATCCAGCAGGGAACCCCAAAAATCCAGTGGGGAACCCCAAAAATCCCAGTCCAGGGAACCCCAAAAATCCAGTGGGGAACCCCAAAAATCCCAGTCCAGGGAACCCCAAAAATCCAGTGGGGAACCCCAAAAATCCCAGTCCAGGGAACCAAGGCTGTCCCGAGGAGGATTTTTTTCCAGATTTTTTTCAGAGCTCCAGATTTTCATGCTGTGAGTGAAAATCACAAACCCTAAAAATCCAAGTCCAGGCGACCCCCACCATCCTGAGGTGGTGGAACCGTTGATTGTTCTCAGATCTCCTCCATGTCATGATCAAAAATCACAACCCCAAAAATCCAAGCCCAGGAAACCCCTACTGTCTCGAGTTGGATTTTTTTCAGCTCTCCATGTCGTGATTGAAAATCACAAACCCCTAAAAATCAAAGTCCAGGAAATCCCTAGTTGGATTCTTTTCAGATCTCCTCCATGACATGAGTGAGAATCACAAACCCTAGAAGTCCAGGAAACCCCTGACACCCCGAGTTGGAGTATCTCCTCCACACCATGAGGGACCCAGCCCAAATCCAGGAAACCCCACTGTCCCAAGCTGGATTATTTTCACATCTCCTCCATGAGCAAAAATCACAACCCCAAAATCCCAACTCCAGAAAACCCCTGCTGTCCCTAGGTGGATTTCTCTCAGATCTCCTCCACTCCATGAGCAAAAAACCCAAGTCCAGGAAACCCCTGCTATCCCAAGTTGGATTTTTTCAGATCTCTTCCATGAGCAAAAATCACAGCCCCAAAACCCCAACTGCATAAAACCCCCACTGTCCCAAGTTGGATTTTTTTCATATCTCCTCCACTTCATGAGCAAAAAACCCAACTGCATAAAACCCCCTCCATCCCAAGGTGGATTTCTTTCAGATCTCCTCCACTCTGTGAGGGAAAAACACAAGTCCAGGAAACCCCTACTGTCCCGAGCTGGATTTTTCTCAGATCTCCTCCACTCCATGAGGGAAAGAACCAAGTCCAGGAAACCCCCACTGTCTCAAGCTGGATTTTTCCACATCTCCTCCACAAACCCCCCTCCACCCCAAGCTGAATTCCTCTCATATCTCCTCCACTCCGTGAGCGAAAATCATGACGAGCCCCGGCTCCAGCACCATGTCCTCTCCCATGTGCTGGTTCTCGCAGGCCATCACCACCACAGCCTGCTTGCCGGGGATGCGTTTGGCCACGTAGTTCTCGTAGTATCTGCGGTTCATCTGCCTCGTCTCCAGCGTGGCCAGCCCCTGGGGCCAGTTGCGCTCGTGGGCGTTCTCGATGAGCTCGTTGGTGATGGAGGCCGGGCAGCCGCTCTCCACCAGCGAGCGCTTGATGACGGCCTGCAGGACGGCGTCCGGCGTGGAGATCATGCCGCCCCAGCGCGTCACCCGCGCCGGCTGCAGGGAGTTCACCCACCTGGGGGGACAGGGACGCGGTGGCATCGCGGAACTGGGGAGGTTCAGCCAGCCAGGGGCCAGGGATGAAGGTTTGGGGTGGATTTGTGGGAGTTCACCCACCTGGGGGCACAGGGATGGGGTGGGATCACGGAATTTCCCTCAAAAATCGACAGATTTCCCTCAAAAAATTACAAATTTCCCTCAAAAAATTACAAATTTCCTCAGAAAATGACAAATTTCCCTCAGAAAATGACAAATTTCCCTCAAAAATTGATGAATTTTCCTCAAAAATCGATGAATTTTCCTGATTTCCCTCAGAAAATGACAAATTTCCCTCAGAAAATGACTAATTTCCCTCAGAAATTGACAAATTTCCCTCAAAAATCGATGAATTTTCCTCAAAAACCAACATATTTCCCTCAAAAAATGACAAACTTCCCTCAAAAATGACAAATTTTCCCCTAGAACCTACAAATTTCCCTCAGAAAACCACAAATTTCCCTCAAAAATCAACAAATTTCCCTCAAAAAATTACAAATTTCCTCAGAAAATGACAATTTCCCTCAAAAAATGACAAATTTCCCTCAAAAATGACAAATTTCCCTCAGAAATGACAGATTTTCTCCCCAAAACCAACAAATTTCCCTCAAAAATCGATGAATTTTCCTCAAAAACCAACAGATTTCCCTCAAAAAATGACAAACTTCCTCAAAAAATGACAAATTTTCCCCTAGAACCTACAAATTTCCCTCAGAAAACCACAAATTTCCCTCAGAAATCAACAAATTTCCCTCAAAAAAATTACAAATTCCCCACCAAAACCTACAAATTTCCCTCAAAAAACAAATTTCCCCCCAAAACCTACAAACTTCCCTCAAAAAGTTATGAATTTTCCTCAAAATTTGATGAATTTCCCTCAAAAATCAATGAATTTCCCTCAAAAAAACCCTAATTTCCCGCAAACCCCCCCCCAAACGCCCCGCACTCACTCCAGGATCTCGTTGTACTCGATGGTCTCCTCCAGGTTCTGCAGGTTGGGGTTGACGCTGCGGATCGCCCTCATGTAGGCCTTGAGCAGCTGGATGTCCCTCTTCTGCCAAGGTAGGGAAAAAATGGGATTTAGAATGAGAACTACCCCTTTCCCCCCCTTTTTTTGTGAAGATTTTGGTGTCCAAGCACCAAAAATTTACCCTTTTTTCCCCCCATTTTTGGTGCCTAACAACTCAAACCCACCCCTTGTTTTTTCCATTTTTTTAATCTTACAAAGATAATAAATACAAATATAAACATAAACAAAACTTTTAAATTAAAACCTTGAAACAGACAGAACTTATTACCAGATTTAACTTACATCCTTTAAACTTAATCAGATATTTTACAACATTGAAAATTACTGCAGAGCCACACTCAACCCATTGCTCCCCTCAACACATTTCCTGGTTTTTGGGGATTTTTCTTGGATTTTGGGATTTCTGGAGTCCCTGGTATGGCCTAGCCCAATCCCACAGAGCCACACTCAGCCCACACCTTCCCCTCATCACATTTTTTTCCGGGTTTTGGGGATTTTTTTTTTTTTTTTTTGTGTGATTTCTGGAGCCCCCAGTATGGCGTAGCCCAATCCCACAGAGCCACATTCAGCCCACACTTTCCCCTCATCACATTTTATCCTAGTTTTTTGGGATTTTTTTTGGATTTTGGGATTTCTGGAGTCACCAGTGTGGCCTAACCAACCCCTGCAGAGCCACACTCAAACCACTGCTCCCCTCAGCACATTTTTCCCGGTTTTTGGGCATTTTTTGGGGATTTTGGGATTTCTAGAGCCCCCAGCATGGCGTGGCCCAATCCCACAGAGCCACACTCAACTCACACCTCCCCACAGCCTTTTTTGGGGGATTTTTTTGTGATTTTTGGGGAGATTTTTTGGGATTTGGGGATTTCTAGAGCCCCCAGCATGGCGTGGCCCAATCTCACAGAGCCACACTCAGCCCACACATTCTCCCAGCCACTTTTCCCCCATTTTTCTTTAGGATTTCAGTTCCCAACACCCAAAATCTGCCCTTCCAGGTGCCCACCTGCTCGGCCAGCTGGTGCTTGTGCTCAGCTGAGGTTTTCTCCAGCTCTGCAATCCTCGTCTGCTGCTGCTGCACCACCGAGCGCAGGTGCTTGATGCAGTTGTGGTTGGGCAGCTCGTCCTTGGGCATCTCCAACCTGCCAGGAGAGGGGAAAAAGGTGGAGGCACCAAATTAGGGGGATTTACACCTCACAGAGGTAATTCAGGTGTGGAAGTGCTAGGCTGGAAGAGGATTTGGGGAAAAAATGGGTTTTTTCTGCTTTGCTGCCTTCCTGAGGAGTTGTAAAGCCTGACAGCTCTTTCCGGGAGGAAATTCCTGCTGATGTCCAACCTGAACCTCTCCTGCAGGTGTCCCATTCCAGGGCCCTTCCTGTGCCCATCCTGGTGCCATCCCAGTGCCCATCCTGTGCCAGTTTCTGTGTCCATGCCCATCCTATGACCATCCCCATCCCATGCTCATCCCAGGGCCATTCCTGTGCCTGTTCCATGACCATTCCACATCCATCTCCATCCCGTGTCCATTCCAGGGCCTATTCCTGTGCCCATCCCATGTCCATCCCCATCCCATGACCATCCCAGGGCCATCCTGTGTCCATCCCCATGCCACTTCCATCCCAGTGCCCGTTTCTGTGCCTGTTCCATGGCCATCCTGTGTCCACCCCAGTGCCCGTTTCTGTGCCCGTGCCTGTTCCATGGCCATTCTGTGTCCACCCCAGTGCCCATTTCTGTGTCCATCCCACACCCACCCCTGTGCCCACCCCATGTCCATCCCAGGACCATCCAGTGCCCACCCCGTGTCCATCCCAGTGCCCATCCCAGGTCCATCTCCACACCACGCCCACCCCATCCCCACCCCGCGTGTCCATGCCCACGCCATGCCCACGCGGTGCCCGCCCTCACCCGCATCCCTGCTCGCAGGTGACGGGGCGCTTGGGGTTGTGCTCGCAGTCGTTGAGGTGAGCCATGAGGTTGTCGAGGCGCACCACGGCCGTGCAGCCGAAGACGGCGTTGTCGCAGGTGATCTGCAGCTTGGAGAGCATGTTCCGCATGATCCGCGGCACCGGGCGCAGGTGGGCCACTGTCACCACGCTGCGGTCCACGGGGCACGTCTGCTGCTGCGAGAACCACTGCGTGATGCAGGCATTGCAGAAGGCGTGCTCGCAGTGCGGGGCCTGCGGGGAACGGCAAGGCTTGGGGTGGGAAAGCTCCCAGGGCATCGAGGCCGGGCTGGGACTGATCCCCTGGAGAGCCCTGAGTGCCACCTCTGCTCCTCCAGTCATGGGATCGACCATGGGATTGATCATGGGATCACTCATGGAATGGCTGGGGCGGGGAAACCTCCCAGGGCATTGAGGCCAAGATGGACTCGATCCCCAGGAGAGCCCTGAGTGCCACCTCTGCTCCTCCAGTCATGGGCCCACTCATGGAATTGATCATGAGATTATTCTTGGGATTGATCATGGGATTGATCATGAGATTATTCTTGGGATTGATCATGGGATCACCCATGGAATGGCTGGGGTGGGGAAACCTCCCAGGGCATCGAGGCCGGGCTGGGACTGATCCCCAGAAGAGCCCTGAGTGCCACCTCTGCTCCTCCAGTCATGGGATCGATCATGGGATCGATCATGGGATTACTCATGGAATGGCTGGGGTGGGGAAACCTCCCAGGGCATTGAGGCCAGGCTGGGACTGATCCCCAGGAGAGCCCTGAGTGCCACCTCTGCTCCTCCAGTCACGGCACTGATCATGGGATCACTCGTGGGATTAATCATGGGATCATTCTTGGAACCATGCATGGGACTGAACATGGAACCCTTCATGGAGTCATGCATGGAATGGTTGGGTTGGGGAAACCTCCCAGGGCACTGAGGCCAAGGTGGACTCGATCCCCAGGAGAGCCCTGAGTGCCACCTCTGCTCCTCCAGTCATGGGACCGATCATGGAAGTGATCATGAGATTATTCTTGGGATTGATCATGGAATTGATCATGAGATTATTCTTGGGATTGATCATGGGATCACTCATGGAATGGCTGGGGTGGGGAAACCTCTCAGGGCATCGAGGCCGGGCTGGGACTGAATCCCTGGAGAGCCCTGAGTGCCACCTCTGCTCCTCCAGTCATGGGCCCACTCATGGAATTGATCATGAGATTATTCTTGGGATTGATCATGGCATCACTCATGGAATGGCTGGGGTGGGAAAGCTCCCAGGGCATCGAGGCCGGGCTGGGACTGATCCCCTGGAGAGCCCTGAGTGCCACCTCTGCTCCTCCAGTCATGGCACTGATCATGGGATTGATCATGGGATCACTCATGGAATGGCTGGGGTGGGGAAACCTCTCAGGGCATCGAGGCCGGGCTGGGACTGATCCCCAGGAGAGCCCTGAGTGCCACCTCTGCACCCACCATGTCCCACCCCGTGCCCAGGCGGGTCCTACCTGCACCCACCGTGTCCCCAGGTGGGTCCTACCTGCACTGGCTCCTCCAGGACCCCGCTGCAGATGGGGCAGATCAGGTCCTCGTCCACATCCCCCTGGAACCGAGCCACATCATACCCCATCGCTCGTCACCGGCGCCAGAACCCTGCGGGGCAAAACGGGTCAGGGGCACCCAGGATGGGGCAAATCCAGGGGGTTTGAGTCAAAACTGAACCTTCTTGGGGTCCCCTGGGTCAGGCATGGGGAGGAATTTGGGTTCCTTGGGTGCTGGAGCCATTCCAGCCCCTGGGATTGGGACCTAATAGGGTTTGAAGGACAAGGTCCTGCAGGGCAAGGAAAGGTTTTCAAATCCCAATCCTGGGACCCCCACCCCAACCTTTTTCCTTTTTTGGGGATTCCTTCAATCCCTTCTCTTCCCGTGGGAATTCCTCCAATCCTTCTTTTTTCCTTTTAATTTTCATTTTCCTTTTCCTTTCCTTTCCGGGAATTCCTCCAATCCTTCCTTTTTCCCTTTTTCTTTTACCTTATTAGAAATTTCTCCAATCCTTCCTTTTTTTTTCCATGAGAATTCCTTCAATCTTTCCTTTTTTTCTTTTTCCTTTCCTTTTTTCTTTTTCCTTTCCTGTTTTCTTTTTTTCCATGGGAATTTCTCTGTAGGAGGCCTTGAATATATGTATTATAAATGTAGGAGGCTTTAAATATACCTGTACTATATTTTAATATCTTTACCCTGGCTGGTCCCAGTTATCCTTGATGGGCTGCAGCTGTGATGCCCTCATTGGGCTGCAGCTGTGATGCCTTCATTGGGCTGCAGCTGTGATGCCTTCACTGGGCTGCAGCTGTGATGCCTTCACTGGGCTGCAGCTGTGATGCCTTCACTGGGCTGCAGCTGTGATGCCTTCACTGGGCTGCAGCTGTGATGCCCTCATTGGGCTGCAGCTGTGATGCCCTCATTGGGCTGCAGCTGTGATGCCTTCATTGGGCTGCAGCTGTGATGCCCTCATTGGGCTGCAGCTGTGATGCCCTCATTGGGCTGCAGCTGTGATGCCTTCATTGGGCTGCAGCTGTGGCTGGTCACGGTAACTGGGATAAAAGGGGTGGGCTGGGCAGTCAGGGGGAGCCTTGGAGGAGCCCTGGCTGAGGAAGACCCAGAGTCTGTGCTGTGAAGATCTGCCACCCACGAGACAACAATACAGAGAGGTACAGGGCTTATGAAATATGTTAAATACAACATTTCTCCAATCCTTCCTCTTTTCCTTTTCCAATCTTTTCCTTTTTCCTTTTTTAGGAATTCCTCCAGTCCCTCCTTTTTCCATGGGAATTCCTCCAATCCTTAATTTCTTTCCTTTTCCTAACCTTTCCTTTCCTTTTTGGGAATTCCTCCAATCCTTCGGGGTTTTTTTCCATGGGAATTCCTCAAATCCTTCCTCTTTTCCTATCATTTCCTTTTTCCTTTTTTGTGAATTCCTTCAATCCTTTTTTTCCCATGGGAATTGCTCCAATCCCTCCTTTTTTCCTTTTCCTATTCCTTTCCTTTTTTTAGGAATTCCTCCAATCCCTCTTTTTTTCTATGAGAATTTCTCCAACCCTTCCCTTTTTCCTTTTCCTTTGTTTCCTTTCTGGGAATTCCTCCAATCATTCCTTTTTTTTTTCCCCATGGGAATTCTTCCAATCCCTCCTTTTTCCATTCTGGAGAGATCCCAGAGGAGCTTTGGGATGAGCTCAGTGAGATCCCAGAGCTTTGGGATGAGCCTGGTGAGATCCTGATGGAGTTTTGGGAAGAGCCTGATGTGATCCCAGAGCTTTGGGAAGATCAGGAGTTTTGGGATGAGCCTGGTGCGATCCCAGAGGGGTTTTGGGATGGGAGGAGGAGCTGTTCCCGTAGCTGTTCCCGTCTCTGGATCTCTGGGATCACCTGCTCTGCAGGGAATTTTCCAGAGCCCTCCAGAGGAGCCTCCCCAGCTGCCCCGATCCCGTGGGAAGGGCCGGGCCGGGATTTGGGGCCGTTCCAGGCCGTTGGTCCTTATCAGCCCATGCTCCTTATCAGCCCCTGGGGCTGTGGGGGTTTTCCCAGGGGATTTTTGGGATTAAAGGAGGGGCCTGGAGCTGCTCTGGGGACAGGGAGGGGACAAAGTCCTGCCTGGGCCACGGGAGGGACACGGGGTCACATCTGTCCCTCTGTCACCGGCTCTGCTCCTCGGCTGGGGCACAGCTGGGCAGGGTGCAGGAGCTCGGCACAGATGGCTGGGGTGAAGATGTGGGAGCCTGGCACATCTGGATGTGTTTGGGAGGCCACATCTGGATGTGGAACAGCAGCAAGGCCAGGCCTCACCTGCCCCCCTGGGGTGGGCACAGCTGGAATTCCTGGGGTGGGCACAGCTGGAATTTTTGCCTTGCACATCTGGAACTCCCGGGCCCCCTCTCCTGCCCGTCCCGTTGGGGTTTGGGGTGGGGACTCCGGGCATTCCTTATCGGGCCTCTGTCGCCGCCTTTGTCACCTTTGTCACCGCCTTTGATGTCGGGGAGGGCCCAGGGAGCAGCAACGGCCGGGGCAGAGCTCAAGGGCGGCCCTGGAGGAGGGGAAGGGGCTGGGGGAGGGAATTTCCTGGGAATTCCGGGCTGGGAACCCTTCCATGCCCAGCACCCGACGTGCCCAGCTCCGCAAAGCAAACAAACAAACCACCCCAAAAACCCCAAATCAAACCCACAAATTGGAGATTTAGGGTTAAGGTGGGGGTCCCAGGATTGGGATTTGAAAACCCTTCCTTGCCCTGCAGATCCCAGCCCCAGGGGCTGGAACGGCTCTGGGAAAACCCAAAAAGCCCCAAGGAACCTGAATTCCTCCCCAGGCCTGACCCAGGGGACCCCGAGAAGAGACAGAATTGACTCAAAACGCCTCCCCAGCCCTTTCCACGCAGGACAAGGACAAGGAAAACGACTGGAGGAATTCCCATGGGGGGAAAAGGATTGGAGGAATTCCCATGGAAAAAGGAAAAAGAAAAAAATATTGAAGAAATTCCCATGGGGAAAAAAGGAGGGATTGGAGGAATTTCCATGGAAAGGAAAAAGGAAAGGACAGGAAAAGGAAAAGAGGGAGGATGGAAGGGATTCCCATGGGGAAAAGGAGGGATTGGAGGAATTCCTAAAAAAGGAAAAAAAGACTGGAAATAGAAAAGGAAAACAGGTGGAATTGGAGAAATTCCCATGGGGAAAAAAGGGAAGGATTGGAGGAATTCCCATGAGAAAAAAAGGAGGGACTGGAGAAATTCCTATGGAAAAAGGAAGGATTGGAAAAATTACAAGAAAAGGAAAAATGGAAGGACTGCAAGAATTCCCATGGATAAAAGGAAGGATTGGAGCAATTCCCAAAACAGAAAAAAAGGAAAGGATAGGACAAGGAAAAAAAAGGATTGAAGAAATTCCCATGGAAAAGGAGGGATGGAAGGAATCCCGAAAAAAGGAAAGGATTGGAAATGAAAAAGGAAAAGGAAACAAGGAAGGATTGGGGGAATTCCAGGAAAGGAAAAGGAAAAAATGGATTGGAGGAATTCCCAAAAGAGGAAAAAGGAAAGGACAGGAAAAGGAAAAAAGGAAGGACTGAAGGAATCCCCAAAAAAGGAAAGAAATGGGAAAACGATTGAAGGAATTCCTATGGAAAAAAATGAAATTGATTGGAGAAGGGATTCCTATGGGAAAAAAAAAATTCCCATGGGAAAAAGGATTGAAGGGATTCCCATGGAAAGGACCCGGATTTACCTCCCGTGGCAGAATTCCTCCTGGCAGGACTCGGGGCTGCGCTGGCCTCACTCTGTGCAGGGAATTCCTCCCCAAATTCTCCCATTTTTCCCTCTCCTCTCCCTCAGGGTGTGGATCTGATCCCAAAAAAGAAAAAAAAAAAAAAAGGGAAAATCAGGAAAGGTCAATTCCCACGTGGAATTCCCAACTGTGGGAAAAAATCCCTCCCCCTGTGCTGATTTTTTGGGAATTTTGGGAATAATGGAGCCCCTAACCAGCCTTGGAGTGGGATCCAGACTCAGAAATTTGGGAATTCCAACCCCATTCCCAGTGGATTCTTTTGGATTTTCCCCCAAAATTATTCTGGATCTTTCCCAAAATTCCTCTGCATTTTGCCCAACTTTTTCTGGATTTCCCGCAAAAATTATTTTGGGTTTTCCCCAAATTCTCCCAAAAAATTTTTTTTTTTAGATTTTCCCCAAATTGTTTTGTATTTGAACCCCAAATTCCTGTGGGTTGTTCCCCAAACTCCTCTGAATTATCCCCCGATTTTTTCCGGGATTGTTCCCCAAATTCCCCCGAATTATTCCCAAAATTCCCCGAATTATTCCCAACATTTCTCTCGATTTCCCTCAAATTCCTTCCATTTATTCCTAAAATTCCCGTGGATTCTCCCCCCAAATTTCCCTGGATTTTCCCCAAATTCCTCGGGATTCTTCCCCAAATTCCCTCCCCGCTCTCCCGTTCCCGTTCAATTCCCGACCGGAGCCGTTCCCGGTACCCATCCCCGGTGCTTCCGTTCCTTTCCATTCCCCGGTACCGACACCGCCCCGAGCCTCCTCCTCCAACCGTGACCCCCTGGGCGCTCTCCGGTTTCCTCCATGGACGTTCCCCCGCTCCTCCCCCCGTTCTCCCGGTGTTACCGGGACCGCCCCGGGGGCCTCTCCGGTGCCTCCGCCACAGCCGCACGTACCGCGGGCGGCGGGCCCGGCCCGCTCGGAGCCGCTCGGGGCCTTTCGGGGCCGCTCGGGGCTCAGCGGCGGCCGCGGCCTCCTCCCGGTGCCGCCGCCCGGCCCGCCGCACCGGAAGTGCCGCGCCGGAAGTGCCGCTCTGGCCGGAACTCGGTGGTAGGGGTGGTGTGGGGTGGGCGTGGCTGATTCTCATATTCCCTCCCTCCTTGCATCGCTATTGGTTAAGAGCACAGCACGTCAAGTGCTTTCCCGCGCTCTGATTGGCTGCGCTGCAGACTTCCGGGAGCGCCGGCGGCGGCGGCGGCGCCGTGCCCGGTGAGCGCGGCGGGAGCGGCGGGCGCCCCCTGGTGGCGGGACGGGACGGGGGCGGTCCCGCTCCCGGTCCTGGTTCTGCTCCCGGTCCCGGTAGCCCCGGAGCCGTTCGTGCGTAGCCCCGTTCTCCCGGTCCCGTTCCCGGTGTCCCGGCTGCCCCCGCGCTCCGGTAGTCCCGGAGCAGGGATGCTCGCGGTGTTCTGTCCCTCTCGGTGCTGCCTTCGCGTTGCCGTTCGCGGTGTCTCGTTCCTACCGTGGCGTTCCCGGTGGCCGGTGCTGGCCGGTCCCGCTGGTTCCATCCCCGGTGGCTCCGTCCCTGCGGTCCCCGTGTCCAGCAGCGGTGTCCCCATGGCCACCCCCGGGTCCCGCGGTCCCGGTCTCCCCTCTCGGTGTCCCGGTCCCCGTGTCCCGTTCCCGGTGTCCCCTCCTGGCTGTCCTGTTCCCGGTCCCACATCCCCGGTGTCCCGGTCCCTGTCCCGGTGTCCCATCCCCGTGTCCCGGTCCCGGTGTTCCAGCCCCGGTTGTCGCATCCCGGTCCCTGCGGGCCGGTCCCGGGGCTGCCACCGCCGGTGTCCCCTCGGTCCCCGGTGTCCCCCCGTCCATAACGTCCCCCCCAGTGCCACCCCCATTCCCAGTGTCCCCACAGTGTCCCCATCCCAGTCCCCAGTGTCCCCTCCGGTGTCCCCACGGGTCCCATTCTGTGTCCCCTCAGTGCCACTCCCTGTCCCCTTGGTGCCTTGTCCCTGCTGTCCCCAGGGTGCCACTCCAGATCCCCTCGGTGCCACTCGGTGTCACCTCAGTGCCATCCCCTGTCCCCTCAGTGTCCCTGTATCCCCTCATTGTCCCCGCTGTCCCCTCAGTGTCCCCGCTGTCCCCTCAGTGTTCCTGTATCCCCTCAGTGTCCCCGCTGTCCCCTCAGTGTCCCCTCATTGTCCCCTCATTGTCCCCTCAGTGTCCCCGCTGTCCCCTCAGTGTTCCTGTATCCCCTCAGTGTCCCCTCAGTGTCCCCTCAGTGTCCCCTCAGTGTCCCCGCTGTCCCCTCATTGTCCCCTCAGTCCCCTCAGTGTCCCTCATTGTCCCCTCAGTGTCCCCTCAGTGTCCCCTCAGTGTCCCTGTAGCCCCTCAGTGTCCCCTCAGTGTCCCCGCTGTCCCCTCATTGTCCCCTCATTGTCCCCTCAGTGTCCCCTCATTGTCCCCTCAGTGTCCCCGCTGTCCCCTCAGTGTTCCTGTATCCCCTCAGTGTCCCCGTGTCCCCGCTGTCCCCTCATTGTCCCCGTGTCCCCTCAGCCCTCGCTGCCACCATGAGCTCCGAGACTTTGGTCAAGGACGTCAAGCCCGGCCTCAAGAACCTCAACCTGATCTTCATCGTGCTGGAGACCGGTCAGTGCCACCCCTGGGTGCCCCCTGGGTGCCCCCTGCGTGACCCCTGCGTGACCCCTGCGTGACCCCTCCAGGCCGGGTCACCAAGACCAAGGACGGGCACGAGGTGCGGACGTGCAAAGTGGCCGACAAGAGCGGCAGCATCAACATCTCCGTGTGGGACGATGTGGGGAACCTGATCCAGCCCGGGGACATCATCCGCCTCACCAAGGGGGACACGGGGACAGCTGGGGACACCTGGGGACACTTGGGGACACCTGGGGACACCTGGGGACACGTGTGGGGGGGTTTGGGGCGATGTGGGGAACCTGATCCAGCCCGGGGACATCATCCGCCTCACCAAGGGGTAACGGGGACACCGGGGACAGCTGGGGACACCTGGGGACACCTGGGGACACTTGGGGACACGTGTGGGGGGGTTTGGGACGATGTGGGGAACCTGATCCAGCCTGGGGACATCATTCGCCTCACCAAGGGGTAACGGGGACCCTGGGGACACTTGGGGACACGTGTGGGGGGGTTTGGGGACACCTGGGTGTGGATTTGGGGAAAATTTGGGGTGGATTTGGGAAAAATTTGGGGTTTTGAAATTGGGGGATATTTGGGGTGATTCGGGAAAAATTTGGGGTAATTTGGGGGAAAATTGGGGGAAACTTGGTGGGAATTCGGGGCAAGTTTCGGCCGGTTTGTGGGAAATTTGGGGTGGATTTGGGAAAAATTTGGGGCAAATTTGTGGATGGATTTGGGGGAAATGAGGGAGAATGTCGGGAAACAACAGGGATATGGGGAAAATTTGGGAGAGAATTGGGGGAAATTTAAGGGAGATTTGGGGCAAATTTGTGGGGATTTGGGGGAAAACTGGGGGAGATTTGGGCAACGTGATCCAGCCTGGGGACATCATCCACGTCACCAAGGGGCGCTGGGGACACTTGGTGGGGGGATTTGGGGGTGGATTTGGGGGGAATTGGGGCACATTTGGGGTGGATTGCCTGACCCTGCCCGTCCTCCTCATCCTCAGCTACGCCTCCGTCTTCAAGGGCTGCCTGACGCTCTACACCGGCCGAGGGGGGGACCTGCAGAAGATTGGGGAGTAAGGAGGCGTTTTTTGGGGTTTTTGGGGCGGTTTTGGGGTTTGTGGGGTCGGAGGGACCCCAAATCCCCAAATTGCCTCAAACCCCCACAAATTTACCCAAATTGCCCCACCAAACGCCCCCTAAGTTTCCCTCAAATTCTCCCTGATTTCCCCCAAATTGCCCCAAATTTTTCCCAAATCCACCCCAAATCCTCCGTAAGTTTTCCCCAAATCCACCCCCAAATTTCCCCCAAACCCCCCCAAATTTTCCCAAATCCCCACAAATTTTTCCTAAATCCGCCCCAAATTTCCCCCAAATCCCCACAAATTTTTCCCAAATCTGCCCCAAATATCCCCCAATTTTCCCCCAAATCTCCCTCAAATTTCCCCCAATTCTCTCCCAAATCTGTCCCAAACCCCCACCAATTTTCCCCCAAATTTCCCCCAAATCGCTGTTAAGTTTCTCCCAAATTCTCCCTCATTTCCCTCAAATTGCCCCAGATTTTTTTGGAGCAGATTTGGGAGAGAACTGGGGGAAATTTAAGGGAGATTTGTGGCAAAATCGTGAGGATTTGGGACAAATTTGGGGGTGGATTTGGGGGAAATTAGGGAGAATTTGGGGAAAACTTAGCGGGGATTTGGGGGATACTTGGGGTGGATTTGGGGGAAATTTAAGGGGCATTAGGGGCAAATTTGTGGGGATTTGGGGCAAATTAGGGGGTGGATTTGGGGGACATTTAGGGGTGGATTTTGGGGAAAATTGGGGGAAAACTGGGGGATATTTGGTGTTTGCCAAACCCCAAAATCCCGCCGTGCCCGCAGGTTCTGCATGGTTTACTCCGAGGTGCCCAACTTCAGCGAGCCCAACCCCGAGTACGTGGCACAGCAGGCGCAGGGCAAGGGGGTGAGTTTGGGGGGCAGGGGGGCATCAGCCCCATTTCCCATGAATTTGACCCAAATCCCCATAAATTTACCCCAAATCCCCATAAATTTACCCCAAATCCCCGTTAATTTACCCCAAATCCCCATAAATTTACCCCAAATCCCCGTTAATTTTCCCAAACTGCCCCACCAAATCCTCCCTAAGTTTCCCCCAAATTTCCCCCAAGTCCACCCCAAATTTTCCCCAAATCCCCCCAGATTTCCCCCAAATTTTTCCCAAATCCACCCCAAATTTTCCTGCCTGAAATCCCCTGAATTTTTCCCTGAATTCACCCCCAAATCTGCCCCAAATCCCCACAAATTTGCCCCAAATCTACACTAATTTCCCCAATTCTCCCCCAAATTTCCCCCCCCAAGTTTTTCTAGAATCCCTGCTAAGTTTCCCCCAAATCCACCCCCAAATTTGCCTCAAATCCCCATGAATTTGCCCCAAATCTCCCCTAACTTTCCCCCGGTTCTCCCCCAAATCCCCCCAAGTGTTTCCCAAATCCACCCCCTGAAATTTCCTCTAAATCCCCCCAAATTTTTCCCATATCCCCCCTGATTTCCTCCAAATCTCCCCAAAATTTGCCCCAAATCCCCCAGATTTCCCCAAAATCTCCCCACATTTCCCCCAAATCCCCCCGAAATTTCCCTTGAATTTCCCTCAAATTTCTCCCATGTCCTCCCCCAAATTTCCCCCAAATCCCCCCAAATTTCCCATATATCCCCTAATTCCCCTTGAATTTCTCCCAATTCCCCCCCCAAATTTCCTTTGAATTTCCCTCAAATTTCTCCTGTATCCTCCTCTAAATTTCCCCCAAATCTCCCCAAATTTCCCCCAAATCTCCCCAAATTTCCCCCAAATCCCCCAATTTCCCCCGAATTCCCCCCACCCCCCCTCGGTGACACTCGGGGTTCTCCCTCCCCTCCCCAGGCCCCACCTGAGAGCTCGGCCCCGGCAGCTCCGCAGCCCCCCCCGGGCCCCCCCGCCGCCCCCCCAGGTTGGTACCGCCCCCCGAACCCCCCCTGGTACCCCTAAACCCCCCAAACCCCCCTGGTGCCCTCATACCCTCGGTGCCCCCCCCGGTATCTCCCGGTGCCCCCGTTACCCCCGGTACATCCCGGTACCCCCCGGTATCTCCCGTACCCCCCCCGTTACCCCCCCGGTACATCCCGGTACCCCCGGTATCTCCGTACCCCCCGTTACCCCGGTGCATCCCTGTTCCCCCCGGTATCCCCGGTGCCCCCCCCCGGTACCTCCCGGTTCCCCCCGGTACCCCCCCGGTGCCCCCCCCATGACGTCCCGGTTCCCCGCAGCCCCCGAGAGCCAGAACGGGAACGGGCTGAGCCCGGGGGGCCCCCCCGCGCACCCCCCGAGCGGCCGCATCACCCGCAGCCAGCCCGGCCCGGTCAGCAACGGCAAAGAGACCCGGAGGAGCGGCAAGAGATAACGGGGACCCCCCGGGAACCCCCCGGGACCTCACCGGCACCGCCACAACCGGGGGATCCCCGGTTTCCCCAAGCCCAAAGGGGTCCCCGGTGCTGGTCGGACCCCCAGGACCCCGGGACCTCCCGGCACCGCCCCAGGGGGGCTCCCCGAAGTTCCCGGTGCCCCCCGGTGTCCCCCCGGTGCTCGGGGTTAATAAAGAACCGAGCTCTGCCCCCGCCTCAGCGGCTCTGCCCGGACCCCTCCCCGCGGCCCCTCCCGGTACCGGGGCCGGCTGGGAGCAGCTCCGCGCTGACCCTTGGCCCCCCCGGTCGGGCGCGACAGGCGCGGGACGGGCGAGGGGACGGCGAGGGGACACCGGGGGCTCAGGTGGGACCGGGAGGGGTCCCGGGGGGCACGGGTGGGACCGGGAGGGGGCACGGAGGGGTCCCGGTGGGCACGGGACGGGACACCGGGGCTCAGGTGGGACCGGGAGGGGTCCCGGTGGGCACGGGAGGGGTCCCGCGGGTGGGGGAGTGCAGCCGAACCGGGCTGGGGGGGCTCCGGTGAGGGTGGGGACCCCCGCGGGGAGCGGGGCGCGGGGCGGGGGCGCGGGGGCGGCTCCCGGGGGTTTCCCGGTGCCGCCGCAGCGTGGCCGGGGCCGCACGTGGAGCGCGGGCGGGGGCGCGCGGCCATTCCGGTTCCCCGGTTCCCCCCGGTGCCGGGCTCGGGGGTCCCGAGGGTTTCGGGTTGGAGTTTTGTCTCCGGCCCGGTGAAACATTAACTCCCCGCGCCCGTTGCAAAACCCGCGCCTCAAGGACGAGGGTCACCGGCTGTCCCCCCCCCCCGCCCGGTGCGATCCCCGTGACCCCCAAATCCCACCCCGACCCCCCCCGGGGGGGCACAGCGACCGCGAATCCCCAAAATCCCCAAAATCCCCCCCAAAATCGCCCAAATCCCCCCAGATCCCCTCCTCGGGGTGTCCCCGGTGCCGCCGCACGTGTCCCGCGGGGTGACCCTGGTGCCGCCTGTCGCCTTCCCCACGCTCGGGCGGCATCTCGGGGGAGCCCCCCCCGCGCTGGGGTGACCCCAAAATCGCTCTGTCCCCCCGTGTGGTCCCCGTGACCCCCAAATCCCACCCCAAACCCCCCCGGGGGGCACAACAGCCGCGTACCCCCCAAATCCCCCTCCCCGCGGTGTCCCCGGTGCCACCTGTCGCTTTCCCCACGCTCGTGCGACACCGGAGGTGACCCCAAAATCGCTCTGTCCCCCCCCGTGTGGTCCCCGTGACCCCCAAATCCCAGAGGGGTGGCGGGGAGGGGGGGCACAACAGCCGCGTACCCCCCAAATCCCGGTGGCCGCGGGTGTCCCGGGCCCCGGTGCCGCCGCGCGTGTCCCGCGGGGTGGCCCTGGTGCCGCCTGTCGCCTTCCCCACGCTCGGGCGGCACCGGAGCGGACCCGGGAATCGCCGTGTGCCCCCTTTGGCAGCCGCAGCCGCGGGACCCGGCCCCATGAGCCGCCCCGGGCTCCTCCCGGCCCCGCTGCTGGCGCTGCTGCTCCTGGGCGCCGCGGGGACCCCGGCGCGGCTCCCGGAGGGCGCGGAGCAGGAGCACGGCTACTACCTGCGGCAGCTCTTCGGTGCGTACGGGGAGAACGGCACGCTGCCCTCCGAGGGGCTGGCGCGGCTGCTGGGCAGCCTCGGGCTGGGCCGGGTGCAGGTGGTCCAGATCCAGCACGAGGAGCTCGGCCACGGCCACGTCAGCCACCTGGACCTGCTGGAGGTGCAGCAGGACAAGCACCGGCACCGGCACCCGGCGTGGGAGCACGGCGGGGAAACGGCTCCGAGCACCGGAGGACCCCTCAGGTACCGGGGGGACCCCTCAGGGACCGGGGCGATCCCTCGGGTACCGGTGGGACCCCTCGGTTACCGGTGGGACCCCTCAGGGACCGGGGGGTTCCATCCCCGAGGGGCTGCGCTGGGCAAGGGGGGGCTCAGCGCAGGAACGGGGAGGGGAACGGGGAACCGGGACGGAGATGGGGAGGAGAATGGGAACGGGATGGGAACGGGGATGGGGATGGACACGGGAACGGGAACTGGGACGGAAATGGGGACGGGAACGGGGACGGCGAAAGGTAACAGGAATGGGGATGGGAGCGGGAACAGAGTTGACGATCCGTTGACCTCACACACCGACTTCCCGCAGCCCCCCGCCCTCCCAGACGCCGAGCTGGCCCCAGCCGGTGCCCACCGAGCCCCCCGGTGCTGCGGGGGTCCCCCGGCAGTACCGACCCACCCTCAGCCTGCTGGGGAGGGTGCTGGGCTTGGAGCACTCCAGCGCCGACCACCCGCACGATGATGTGAGTGGGGACGGGGGGGTCGCGCTGTGCCGCCTTCCGGGGGGCTGGGGACCCCCCAGGCTCAGCTCGAGCCCCCCGCCCGCAGTGCCTGAACGTGACGCAGCTGCTGGGGAATTTCGGGCTGGACTCGGTGGCGCAACTGACCCCGGAGCAGTTCACGCTGCTCTGCCCGGCGCTGCTCTACCAGATCGACAGCCGCGTCTGCATCCGGCACCGCGATGAGGTGACGCTGCCGCCCCCGGGGGGGGCCCTGTGGCCAGGTAACCCCAGCCCGGGGCTCCGAGCCGGCCCCGGCCCCGCCTCCCTCGTCCCTGGGACCCCCGAGTTTGTGCCCGGGTCCGGCATCCCCGGGGGGTCCCCGTGTCCTGACCCAGGTTCCTGTCCCCGTTACGATGTGGGGAGGGGGGGGTCCATCCCTGCATCCCCAAGGCGCCCCCATTCCCCACCCCCATCCCTGTGTCCCCCCGACCCCCCATTCCTGATCCCGGGATCCCATCCCGGGGTCCCATCCCCACCTCCCTGGGACCCCCATTCTCCCATCCCCACCTCCCTGGGACCCCCATTCTCCCATCCCGGGGTCCCCATCCCGGGATCCCATCCCCACCTCCCTGGGACCCCCATTCTCCCATCCCGGGGTCCCATCCCCACCTCCCTGGGACCCCCATTCTCCCATCCCTGCGTTTCCCCCCCCTGGATCCCCATCCCCACCTCCCCAAGCCCCCTCCGGGTGCCCCGCTCGGGCCGTGCCCCTGACGGTGCCCGCAGCTCTGGGCTGGGCGCTGCTGGCCGTGCTGGCCGTGAGCCTCCCGTCCGTCCTGGCCGTGCTGCTGCTCCCGCTGCGCGCCCGCGGCTCCTTCCGCTCCGTGCTCGCCTTCCTGGTGGCGCTGGCCGTGGGGACGCTCTGCGGGGACGCGCTGCTGCACCTCTGGCCGCACGTACGTCCCGCCCCGGGGGTGGCACCGGGGGCGCAGCTTTACCCCTGTCCCTGTGCACCTCTCCTCCCTCCGTGCCCGTGCCCATCTCTATCCCAATCCCGTTCCCCTCCCCGTTCCCGTCCTCCTCCCCATCCCTGGTCCCGTTCCCGCTCCCGTTCCCGTGTCCATCTCCGTTCCCATCCCCATCCTCATCCCCCTCCCTGTTCCCGTTCCCATCCCCGTTTCCATCCCCGTTCCCGTCCCCATCCCCGTTCCCATCCCCGTCCCAGTTCCCATTCCCGTCCCAGTCCCCGCTCCCGTTCCCATCCCCGCTCCCGTTCCCGTCCCCGTTCCCGTCCCAGTCTCCGCTCCCGCTCCCGTTCCCATCCCCGTCCCAGTTCCCATTCCCGTCCCAGTCCCTGCTCCCGTTCCCGTCCCCGCTCCCGTCCCCGTTCCGGTTCCCGTTCCCCGTTCCCGTTCCCGTTCCCATCCCCGTTCCCGTTCCCCCCCGGTGTGCAGGCGCAGGGGAAGCACCCGGAGGCTCCGGGGGACCCGAGCCCGGCGGTGCTGCAGGGGCTGGCGGTGCTGGGCGGGATCTACGCGCTCTTCGTGCTGGAGCTGCTCCTGGCGATGCTGCGGCACCGGCGGGAGGCCACGGTGAGAGCGGGACAGCGAGCGGCGGCCACCGGGAGGGCACCGGGAGGGCACCGGGGCCGGCTCCGCACAAAACGCCTCCATTATTCCCAGGGACGCCCTCATGGAGAGCCCCCCGCCCTGGCACCGTCACGGGCAGGTGCGACCCCCCCGCGACCCCTCCGCGGAGCCCCGGGACCGGCCCCGGCGCCCCCCGGAGCCCCGGGACCCACCGTGCCCGTCCCGCCGCAGGCACCGAGCTGCGGCTCCTGGCGGCACCGGGGGCGGAGCCGGAGCCGAGACCCCCGGGACCCCCCCACGGACACTCGCACGGCCCCGCGCTGCCCCCCGGGCCCGGCGCCACCGACATCGTGTGGATGGTGGTGCTGGGGGACGGCGTGCACAACCTGAGCGACGGGCTGGCCATCGGTGCGACCGGGACCGGCGCCGGAACGGGAATGGGGAACGGGGAGAGGAACGGGGATGGGCAGGGGAACGGGGACGGGGATGGGGTGGGGAGGGGAAGGGGTATTGTCACTTAGAGAAGCAGGGTTTTGAGGATGAAGAGGAGATGAGAATCTTGACTCCATAATTAGAAGGCTTGATTTATTATATTATATATATATATATATTACAAAACTACACTACAAAGAGATAGAAGGAAGAAGTTCTCAGAAGGCTCGCTAAGAACAGAATCGAAAAGAACGAAACCAAGGCAGCTCTCCTGGGCTCTGTCCGGGACAGCTCAGTTCTTGATTGGCCATTAACTACAGAGATCCGAGATGGGCCAATCGCAGGTGCACCTGCTGCATTCCACAGCAGCAGATAACCATTGTTTACATTTGCGGCTGAAACTGCTGCTCTCAGAAGAAAGAAATCTTAAGAAAAGATTTTTCACAAAAGATGTCTGCGACAAAGGGGAACGGGGATGGGAACGGGAATGGGGATGGAGATGGAGGGAGGAGAGGTGCACAAGGACAGGGGGAAAATATTTCCTCAGGGACAGAAGGATATCGGGGACAGGGGACAGGGGGGCGCGGTGATTCAGGGACAGAGGGACAGAAAATCAAGGGGTGCATCAGGCACAGAGGAACAGGGACCCCTCAATGGTGTGAGACCCCCGAAGGGGGCTGGGACCCTCTAAAGGGCTGGGATCCCTTTGGGAGACTGGGACCCCTCAGGGGCTCCTTGGGGGTCTGGTGCATCAGGGAAGGGGCTCAGGGGACAGGGGACAAGGGCTGCATAAGGGACAGGGGACAAGGACTGTACGGGTATTCAGAGGGGGGGACAGGGGTGCATTGGGACAGGGGGACAAGGGGACAGAGGGACAAGGGGACGAGGATCCCTCTCCCTCCCGCAGGAGCCGCCTTCTCCCACAGCGTCTCCAGCGGGCTCAGCACGGCGCTGGCCGTGCTCTGCCACGAGCTGCCCCACGAGCTGGGTGAGTCCGTGTGTCCCTCCCGGTCCCCTCCCCGAGCTGGGGACACCCCTGACCTCCCCGGTGCCACCCCCGGTGCCACCCCCCGGTGCCACCCGCAGGTGACCTGGCGGTGCTGCTGCGGGCGGGCGCGGCCCCGCGCTCCCTCCTGCTCCTCAATCTCCTCTCGGCGCTGCTCTCCTGCCTGGGGGTGGTGGCGGGGGTCGCCCTGGGCCACAGCGGGACCCCCCTCGCCCCCTGGCTCCTCACGGCCACCGCCGGCATCTTCCTCTACGTGGCCCTGGCCGACATGGTGAGGGGGGGTCTGAGGGGGTTTGGGGAGGGGTCTCACAATGGATTTGGGCGTGTCCGAGGGTGCCACGGGGGGTTTGAGGGTGTCCGTGGGTCTCACAGAGGATTTGGGGGTGTCCGTGGGTCTCACGGGGGATCTGTGGGGTTTGAGGGTGTCCGGGGGGGTTTGGGGGTGTCCCGAGGGTCTCACGGAGGGTCTGGGAGTGTTCCGGGGGTCTCACGGAGCGCCCCCCGCTCTCCCCCAGCTCCCCGAGGCTCTGCGAGGCTCCGGCGAGGGCACCTGGAGCCGTTTCGTGCTGCAGAACGCGGGGTTCCTGCTGGGCGCTGGCATCATGCTGGGCATCGCCCTGGCCGAGGGGCACCTGCGCTCCTGGCTGCAGCCCTGAGGGACCCCCGGGACCCTCCCCAGGGTTGGATTTTCCTCCCTCCTCAAGAAGCCCGGGGGGATCCGCGGTCCTGGGGAGGGGACTCGGGGTCCCCTCGTTGTCCCTCCGGGGGTCACAGGGGGCTCCGGGGCTGGGTCTGAACCCCCCTGAACCCGAACCCCCCCGGGAGGAACCGAACCCGGAACCCCCCTGACCCCCTCGGGAGGAGCTGAGGAAAGGGAACAACCCCCGAGCACCAGAGGTTGAATAAACAGAATTGAGCCAGAGCTGCAATAAAGCCAGGATTTGGTCACAGTTCCAGGGTAGAAATAGATAAATTCGGAATGGTTTTGCCTTTTTTGTTTCGTTGGGTTTTTTCCCAGGATTCTGGGACCCCCTTCAGGGGGTTCTGGGATCCCTCAGGGGAGTCTGGGATCACTCAAGGTTCTGGAACACCTCAAGGTTTTGGGACCCCTCAAAGTTCTGGAACCCCTCAAGGTTTTGGGACCTCTCAAGGTTTTGGGACTCCTCAAGATTTTGGGACCCTTCAAAGTTTTGGGACCCCTTGGGGGGGTCTGGGACCTCTCAAAGTTCTGGAACCCCTCAAGGTTTTGAGACCCCCCCAAGATTTTGGGACCCCTCAAGACTTGCACCCCTCAAGGTTCTGGGACCCTTCAAGATTCTGAGACCCCTCGGGATTTTGGGACTCCTCAAGATTTTGGGACCCCCCCAAAGTTCTGGGAGCCTGGGGGGGGTCCCGGACCCCTCCATCCTCTCCTCCCCCCTCTCTTTGTCCATCCCTGACCCATCCCCGAGGCTCATCCAGGGGCAAAACCCCCAAAATTCCCCCAAACCAACCCAGAGCTGCAAAACTCAGCAGATTTTGGGCAAACCATGAAGAATTTGGTTCAGAAAAGGCAAAAAAGGACCAGAAGGAAGAACCGGACTCTGCAAAGCTCCAGAGGAGCAGCAAAAACCCCCCCAAATCACCACAACCAAAACTTTCCATGCGAAGTTTCCTTTATTTATTTTCAAGTTGACAGAGAACAATATCGATAACGACTGGGTCGAGTAAGGCTATTTTCCTTTTTTTAAATTTTTTTTTGTTATTTTTTTGTTATTTTTTTACCCCCCCCCCCAATCTTTTTGTCCCCCCTGCACGAGAAGAGGAGGAGGAGGAGGACGAGGCCCGGACGAGACACGGACCAGCACAAGGAGGAGTTGGCTGTACCTGACAGGTGATGATGAGGTTTTTTGTTTTTTTTTTTTTGTGTTTTTATTTTTTTTTTTTTTGTCCTGTCGGCATCAAAGGAACATTTATGTGCATAAAATACAGAGGTGCAGCATTGACACGGAGGATATTAAAGACACAGAGTTGCTACAGATGCCTTAGAGACGTTTCCCCCCATCCCCTCAGCCTCACCCCACAATTCCAAGGATTTCAGGGCAGCTCCAGAGCTCCCCTCGATGTTTTGGGTGAACCTCGGCTTTTTTTACTATTTTTAAAATAAGTTTTGTGGTTTTTTTGTTGTTTTTTTAAATACATCTCCTTTCACTGCCGAGCCCAGAAAATTCCAGCCAGGAGGATCGAACAGCTCCTTGTGTCCTTGGAGAAAAAGAACGAAAAGGAAGAAAAAAGGGGGAAAAAGGAAATAAAAGGACAAAAAAAAAAAAAAAAAAAAAAAAGAAAAGAGGCTGAACTGAGGAATCCACGTGTCCGTGCCAGGATGGACAGGAAGGGGTTGGGTTTTTATCCTTTGGTTTCTCACTGAAGGCAAAGGTGGGATCCCACCCCGACATTCCCACCCCACAGAACATCGGGATAAAATCAAGGAATAATTAGAATAATAATTAAAAATAAAACAAAAAAAAAAAAGAAAAAAGAAATGGTTCTTTCTGGGGTCTCTGCTTTTGTAGGTTCGGGGTTTTCCTTGTTCCTCCCCGTGCTGGGAATTGGGATCTGCACGGAGCTCCCCAAAAATGGGACCAGAATTCAAAGTGATTCCACATTTTTGGAGATTTTTTTGTTTTTTTTTTTTTTTGCTTGGCTTTTTAGTGCTATGTTGTTTTTTAATTATTTTTCTATTTTTCATTTTTTGATCTGCCGGATTCCAGCCCCGGGATGTGGCCGGGGGGGAAGGGGGGGCTGGGGCTGCTCCTGTGGGATTGGGGAGGGAAAAGTGGGAAAAGTGAGAGGGGAAAAGGGAAGGGAAGGGAAAAGGAGGAGGGAATGGGAAAGGAGAGGGACGGAAAAGGGGAGGGAAAGGGAGAGGAGGAGGAGGAAAAACGGGTGGGGAAGGGATGGGAGAGGGACGGGACAGGGGGACAGGAGCAGGACAGGATCGAGACACGGGGACAGGAGCGGGACACGGGGACACGGGGACAGGAGCGGGACACGGGGACAGGAGCGGGACACGGGGACACAGGGACACAGGGACACGCTTCCTTAACAACCCGAAATTCCCGTGGCCGGGGAGTGGCGGCAGCAGCGGCCCCGGGGCTGTCCCTGGGCTATCCCGGACTGTCCCAGGCTGTCCCCAGCTGTCCCTGGCTATCCCAGGCTATCCCGGGCTATCCCAGGCTGTCCCGGGCTGTCCCGGGCTGTCCCCAGCTGTCCCCAAGGCTGTCCCAAGGCTGTCCCAAGGCTGTCCCTGTCTACCCCAGGCTATCCCGGGCTATCCCAGACTGTCCCCAGCTGTCCCTGGGCTATCCCAGGCTGTCCCAAGGCTGTCCCTGTCTATCCCTGTCTATCCCAGGCTGTCCCCAAGGCTGTCCCTGTCTACCCCAGGCTATCCCGGGCTATCCCAGACTGTCCCCAGCTGTCCCTGGGCTATCCCGGGCTGTCCCCAGCTGTCCCTGGGGTATCCCGGGCTATCCCAGGCTGTCCCAACGCTGTTCCCAAGGCTATCCTGGGCTGTCCCCAGCTGTCCCCGGCTGTCCCCCTGCTGTCCCCGGTACATTCAGTGTTTGTCGCAGGGTCTATGGCTCAGGGGGTGGCGCCCCTCGCTCGGGCAATGGCAGTGCAAAAACACCCGGGGACTCTGAAATGTCCATTTTTTGTTTTTGTTTTTTTTGTGCTGTTGGGTTTTTTTTTTTTTTTTTTTTTTAAATTCCATCTTTTTAAGCTTTTTTTTTTTAATAATATTTTTCTTTTTTTTTCTTCCTCTCTCTCTCTCTCAAAACCACAACTTCCCTTTGTCCATTCATTCCCTAAAAACGAACATTTTTTTGTTTGGTTTTTTTCGCTTTTTTCCTCTCTCTCTTTTAAATTCCAACTGAAAAAATAAAGCCAAAGACACTCTCACCTCCCTCTTGCTGCTCTCTATCCCGTGGGATGCTAAAGGGAATCCAGACTCATCTCATGCTTTTTTGAACAAAAGTGCTTATTACTTGAAGCAAGTGCTTTGGACCAAAGGGTGGGAGAGAAACTTCCTTTTTTTTGGGTTTTTTTGTTGTTATTTTTTCGGGAAAAGGAATCTGAGTATTCCAAACCAATGAATGGGATGAAAGTGAAATAAATTTTGTTGACTTTGGCATAAAAGGGATGGAAAATTTGGGGATTTTTTGGGGGAAAGGGCAGCGGAAGTTTCCCTCCATCCCTTTTTTTTTTTTGTATTTTTTTGTGTTTTTTTTTTCTTTTTTAAACAAGCACCGGGGGGAAAAACCATCGCCAAAAAAAAAAAAAAAAAAAAAAAAAAAAATTAATTAATAAAAAAAAAATTTCATCCAATCTCGTTTAGCAAAATAAATGCAATTAATTATTACCAAACACTTTGATTATTACTTAAATTGTCAAGCTGTGCTGTCGACGAGAACGATACAGAATTAAAGGAGAACAAGACTGGGACACCCCAAAACAAAAGGCCACAAATTCCCCCCCGTTTTTCCCACCCCTCTCCCCTCTCCCCTCTGGGATGCACTGCTGGAACCTCCTTTCCCTTCATTATTATTATTATTAATTAATAATAACGATAAACATTGTTATTAATTAATATTATTAACATTATTTTAATTATTATTATTTTTCTCAAGGGGTGGGGAAGCCCTTTTTGGAGGTGGCATTGATTGTCTCTGAGCAGAGGTGACACTTTGGGGACAAGGCCAGCAGGGAGGGGTGGGCTTCCTCCTCACAGCGAAACAAAAACCCCAGAAAATCAAAACATTACCCCAAAAATAACCCCAAAAATAAGAAAAGCAGAGTTTTCCATGTGCTGGTAAAAAGGGGGATGGTGACAAATCCTCTCCTTGCCATGGGGACACCAAAGGAGGGCAGGGATGGATTCCATGGAAACGGGAAAATTCCCATCCTGGAAATGGGGGAATCCGACAAAAAAACCCCTCAAAAACCCCTCCAAAAATCCCAAAAAATCCCCCCAAAAATCCCCAAATCCTGAGAGGGTTCAGGGCTTTGGGAGAGGGGGATTGAGGGAATTTCTGCTGGGAAAAGCTGCAGGAAAATGTAAACATTTCTCTCTGGTTCTGTGGTTTTTTTAAAATTTTTTTTCCAGTTCTCCTCTGTAGAATGTTGAAAAGGATCTTGGCAAAAAAAGGGAAAAGAGGTTCCCAAAATAAAGGAAAAAAAACACTTAAAAAGCTTCTAAAAAAGGGGGAAAGATGTGATGAGAAAAGGAAAAGGAGCTTCCAATAAAAGGGAAAGGATCTTTCAAAAGGAAAAAGATATTTTTCAAAAAAAGGAAAATTATTTTCCAAAAAAAGGGGAAAGATGTTCTGAGAAAAGGAAAGGGAGATTGCAAAAAAAAAAAAGGCGAAAAGGATCTTTAAAAATAAGGGGAAAATCTTCCCTAAAAAGGGAAAGAATCTTTCAAAAAGGAAAAAAAAAATAAAAAAAAGGAAAAATATTTTTAAAACAAGAAAAACATTTTTAAAAAAAAAAACAAAAGGAAAAAGATCTCAAAAAAAAAAAAAAAAAAAGGAAAAAGATGCTCTGAAAAAAGGAAAAGGATCTTTGAAAAGAAGGAAAAATTCTTTGAAAAAAGGAAGAAGTTCTTTGAAAAAAGGAAAGGATTTCCCAAACAAAAAGAGCTTTTTTTGTGATTTTTTGTGGTTTTTTTGATTCAAGTTTCGAGATCATTCTGGCTCTGAGCTGAGGTATCCGGTGCAAAAAAGGGGCAGAATTTCCTTTTGGGATAGGGGGAGCAGGGAGAGGCTTTGTCCCAAAAACAAAAAGGGAAAATTCCTCCAGTCCTGCCCCTCTCAAGTGCCTGGAGCTCCCCCAGGGTGGATTTTGTCGAGTGCTTGGGGTGGGGGAGCCCTGAAGGAAAAATGTGCTTTTCACCCAAAGGCCAAGATTGAAAACTTCCTATTTGGTTTGCAAAAGTTTGGCTTTGGTTCAAAAAAAGAAAATAAAAATAAAAACAACAGTGCCAGGGGTTTCCCCCAAACCTTCATCTCCAGATGGTTGGAAAAGGAAAGGAAAACCAACAAAAAAAATCAAATTTTGGTTCTAGAAATGCCCTTTTCTATGGGGTGAGGAGCTTGGAGATTCCTGAAATCCCCAAAATTCCTGGAATTTCGCTGCCCCTTCCTCTCTGCATCCCCATCTTTGGCTTGAACAGACTCGTGGGAAGGAGGGAAGAATTTGTTTTTTGATGTTGTTACAGTAATTCAGAAGGAAAACAACAAAAAAACCCCAACAGTGCAAAATTCTCGAATGCTTCGAACCTGCAGCATAACCAGGATTTGCAAAAAAAAGAAAATTCAAATGAAAAATGAGAAAAAAACCAAAAAACAAAGATCCCACTCACATCCACAAAATCTGCCAGGATGCTGCATCCCAAAATAAAACCAAAAAATCAACACAGGGTTGTGAAAAAGGACTTGCAAGTGCATCTGTTTCCTTAAGGAAGGCTAAAATGTTGAATTAGAGTTTTTTAAAATGGTTTTTGTTGTTTTTAAAAGGTAAATGCTCGTTTTTTCTATAAATAATTATATTTTTTAAAAGAAAAAATAAAACAATCAACCAAGCAAGCAACCAACACTGACTCTCTCATGGAAATGGCCACACAAAGCAAGGGGGGGGGAAAAAAGCAATTTTTAGGAGGTGAGAAATTGGTAAAAAGAGGGGAAGAAACACAAAAAAAACCCCTAAAAAATGAAAAACCAACAGAATCCCTAAAGTGCCTGGTGTGGGGAGGAGGCTCCAGTGGGGCACCCGTTTGATTTTCCCTAAAATGAGCTGCCAAAGGGTTTTTCGTGTGCCAGGTACAGTAGATTTGGGTTCTTTCAAGTGTTTTTGTGGGGGGCACGAGGGGAGGAGAGGAGAGGGGAGATTTTCCCACCCTGGCTGGACATAAATCCCCAAAATCCCCAAATAATTCCCCAAATTCCCACCCTGGCCAAGAGTTCGGGTTTGCTGTGACCCCAGCCGAGCACGGGGGGTGGAAATGGGAGGAAATTCCTGGAAGTTCCTGGAGGGAAATGATGGGGATGAAATGAAAACCAAAATGAAATTTTGTTCACTTGGGAAGGGAGCAAGAACTCTGGGAAGGGAATAAAAATGTTGGGAAGGAAACACCAGGAATGAAACAAAAATGTTGGGAAGGAAACAAAACTCTGGGAAGGAAACACCAGGAATGAAACAAAAAAAGGGAATTAAACAGTAACACTGGGAATGAAACAAAAACCCTGGGAAGGAAACAAAAACACTGGGAATGAAACATAAAACACCAGGAATGAAACAGCAGGAATGAAACAAAGATGCCAGGAAGGAAAGAAACAAAAACCCCAGGAAGGAAACAAGAGCACTGGGGAGGAAATGGCTCCCATCAACCCCAAAGGGAAAAATCCAAAAGAACCTGACTGGTGCCAGCCCAAATCCTGCTCCTTCCATGCCAGGGATGTGCCAGCCCAAACCCTGCCAACCCAAATCCTGCCCTTTCCATCCCAGAAATGTGCCAGCCCAAATCCTGCCACCTGAAATCCTGCTCCTTCCACCATGGGGATGTTCCAGCCCACATCCTGCCACCTGAAATCCTGCTCCTTCCATCATGGGGATGTTCCAGCCCACATCCTGCCCTTCCCACCTCCTGCCATCCAGGCTGGGCACAGGGACGGAGCCTGGCACCGCTCTGAGCCCACTGGAACCGCACAAAGCCCGAACTCTCGGCCTCAGCCCCGAACCCACCCTCACCCCCACCCACCCCGCGCTGGGCCCGCCCGGTCTTGTTCTCCTTTAAAGTGCCCTATATTTATAGAATTTCTAAATAAATAGAATAAAGATATCAGGTCACCCGTGGCCGGGGGAGAGGGAGGAGGAGGAGGAGGAGGTCACTCCGAGTAGCAGCCGTCCAGGCCGATGGCGCTGTGGCGTTCCTTGGAGTAGGGGCAGGAGGAGCCGTTCGGGAGGGCCCCGCACGCCGGCACCGGCACCGGGAGGGCCCCGCGGGCCGGCACCGGGAGGGCCCCGCAGGCCGGAACCGGGAGAGCCCCGCAGGCCGGCACCGGCACCGGGAGGGCCCCGCAGGCCGCCGCCGCCGCCTTGGCCGCGATGCCGCAGTTCGTGAGGAGGCTGAGGCTGAAGGAGCCGAGCGCGTCCTTGGGCGGGAAAGGCTTCATGGTGGAGAGGATCAGTGCCAGGCAGTCGGCAACGTCCTTGTTGGGGGCGCACGCCAGGGCTGGGGTGTGACCTGAGGGAACCAGGCAGCCGTGAGGGTGAGCAGGGTGTGGGGCTGTGGGGCTGTGGGGTTGTGGGATTGTGGGGTTGTGGGGCTGTGGGGTTGTGGGACTGTGGGGCTGTGGGGTCAGGGGATGGGGTGTGAAGGATGAGCTGTGGGATGGGTCGGGAGGGGTCTGAAAGGTCCTTGGTCCTGCTGGTGTGGGCAGGGGACACCAGAGCAAAGCACAGGAATCGTGGAATGGTTTGGGTTAGGAGGGATCTTGAATTCCATCTTGTCCCACTGGGGTTCTGGGGGTATGGGATGGGCTCAGGGAGGGTTGTTCTGGGGAGCTGTGGCTGAGCACTCCCCGGGCTCTGGGCACCCCCAGGGTGGCTGCAGCCCCACAGGGGCCCCAGGGCACAGACACACTCACACTCACGCTCACACACACTCACACTCACACTCACACTCATGCTCACACACACACTCACACTCACGCTCACACTCACACTCAGCTCACACACACTCACACACACTCACACACACACTCACACTCACACTCACACTCACACACACACTCACACTCACCTTCTTCATCCACAGCCAGCACGGTGGCCCCGCGGCTGAGCAGGGCCTGCACCACCGAGGCCAGGCCGTTCCGCGCCGCGATGTGCAGCGGCCTGGGGAGGGGGGAAAGCGTTGCAGCCCCTAAATACCACCCTAAAACTGTACCACAAAATCCCACCACAAATCCCATCCTAAACCCCACCACAAAACCTACTCCAAAATCCTACCCCAAAATCCCACCACAAAACCTCACCCCAAAATCCCACCCTAAAATGCTACCCCAAAACCTCACCACAAAACCCTACCACAAAGCCCCGCCCTGAAATCCCACCGCAAATCCCACCCCAAAACCCCACAGAACACCCCATGCCAACATCTTTGAGTGGGTTCAAGGGTGGGCTCACCTGGTCACGCCATTCCCAGTTTTCTCCCACTCCCACATTCCCCAGGTCCCCCAATTCCCTAGTCTTCCCATTCCCCAGTTCTCCCCATTCCCAGTTTTTCACCCATTCCCACCTTCCCCAGTTTTCCCCAATTCCCCCATTTCTCCCATTCCCAGTTCCCCCCATTCCCAGTTTTTGCTCCATTCCCCATTTTTCCCCATCCCCAATTTCCCTCCATTCCCAATTTTTCCCCCATTCCCTAGTCTCCCCCATTCCTAGTTCCTCCCATTCCCAGTTTCCCCCATTCCCAGTCCCCCATTTTCCCCATTCCCATTTCCCCCCCCATTCCGAGTTTCCTCCCATTACCCAGTTTTGCCCCACTCCCAGTCCTCCCAGCTCCCCCATTCCCCGTTCCCCAATTCCCAGTCCCCCCATTCCCAGTTCCTCCACTCCCAGTCTCCCCCAGCTCCCCCATTCCCAGTTTCCCCCATTCCCAGTTTCCCCCATTCCCAGTTTCCCCCCAGTTCCCCATTCCCAGCAGTGCAAACACTCACATCTGCAGAGCACTGTTACTTGCATTGATAAGGCCAAGGTCTTGGGTTTCCCCCAGGATCAACAAGGCACACTTTTCATGGCCCTGGGGACACATGGGGACATTCAGGGCAGGAGAACCACCCCCTGAACCTGCCCTGCTCCCCCAGGTCACCCTGGCACCTGCTGGCCTCCACCTTGCCCTCCTTGGCGTGGGCAGAGTGACCACGAGCCTCTGGGTACCACCATGGAAAGGACAGAGTGAACACCATGGAATGGACAGAGACCACCATGGGACCATGAGCCTCCACCATCATGGAAAGGACAGAGTGAACACCATGGAATGGACAGAGTGACCACGAGCCTCTGGGTACCACCATGGAATGGACAGAGTGACCACCATGGAATGGACAGAGTGACCACCACGGAATGGACAGAGTGACCACCATGGAATGGACATAGTGACCACCATGGAAAGGACAGAGTGACCACCATGGAATGGACAGAGTGACCACCATGGAATGGACATAGTGACCACCATGGAAAGGACATAGTGACCACCATGGAAAGGACAGAGTGACCACCATGGAATGGACAGAGTGACCACCATGGAAAGGACATAGTGACCACCATGGAATGGACAGAGTGACCACCATGGAAAGGACATAGTGACCACCATGGAAAGGACAGAGTGACCACCATGGAATGGACAGAGTGACCATGAGCCTCTGGGTACCACCATGGAATGGACAGAGTGACCACCATGGAATGGACAGAGTGACCACCATGGAATGGACAGAGTGACCACGAGCCTCTGGTTTCCACCATGGCTTGAACAAAGTGACCACCACGTGTTGGACAAAGTGACCACAAGGCTCTGGTTGCCACCACGGCCCAGGAGGACACCCAGGCGTCCCAGACGTGCCACCCATGCCAGCCCCATGTCCCACCTTGCTGCAGGCCAGGTGAAGAGCTGTGTTCTTGTTGACATCCAGCACAGTAATATTTGCTTTTGCTTGGAACAGCAGGAACTCTGCAAGGAGGAGGAGGAGGAGGAGGAGGAGGAGAAGAACTGGTGAGGAAGAGGCAAAAAATGTCCCTAGTGCCTGCCAGGAGAGGGGACAGCTCTGCGAGGAGCAGCACCCTGATGCCTCAGGTTTTTATATACATTTTTTATATTTTATATATTTTATATATTTATTTTTCAGATTTTGTGCTGCTTTAGGCTGTAGTTGTGAGATTCATGGTGTGGTGACTCAGGTTGTAGCTGCTGTGAGATCGTAACGTGGATAAAAAATAATAAATGGGAAATATCCTAACACAGGTAAGAAATGATAAATATTTGAATCTGAATGTGAACTATTGTAATATAGATAAATAATAAACAGCTGAGTCTGAATGGGAACTATTGTAATATAGATAATACACAAGAAACAGCTGAGTCTGAATGGGAACTACCCTAACACAGGTAAGAAATGATAAATACCTGCGTCTGAATGTGAACTATTGTAATATAGATAAATAATAAACAGCTGAGTCTGAATGTGAACTATGTAACAGGGACTAGAAATAATAAACATTTGAGTCTGGATGTGAAATAACAAACACCCCAGTCTGAGCATGAACTCTCATCTCAAGAGCTTCAATCCCTCCCCAGAAGCAGAATCCCAAACCCCTCGGTACCCACCCAGTGCCGCCGTGTGCCCGTTCTGTACCCACCCAGTGCCACCGTGTGCCCGTTCTGTACCCACCCAGTGCCGCCGTGTGCCCGTGCTCCGATGCCACCATCAGGGGGGTCCTGCCCATCTTGTCGGCCGAGTCCACGTGGGCCTGGTGGCGCAGCAGCAGCTGTAAACCACGGACGTTGTCTGCGAAGGCAGCAGCGTGAAGGGGGGTCCTGGGGGCAAGATCACCAAAATCCACTCAGGGGGGTGATGTTTTATAGTCTCACAATATTCATATTTTTTTAGTTCACATTTTCATAATATTCACGTTATTGATACATCTTGGGTGTAGCCTTGGCCACGCTCTTAAACTGCCCAAGGTGAATCCTTTAAATAAACACAAAATTGAATCTGTTAATTCTGTTCCAGGAGCATCCCAAGGCACCACCTACAGCCTCAGGGACTGAAAAGTATAAATAAATAAAAAAAAAATATTATACTTATTATAAATAAGTATAACAAATAATAAATAAGTACATAATGTTTCTAAATAAATACAGTTATAAGATATATTTATATTATATATTTATTATTTATTTATTTATATTATAAATAAATTTATAATTGTATCAAAAACTCGTGACTCTGACTCCACTTAGGGTGTAGCCCTGCTGGGCTCTTTTAATAAATACACAATCCTTATAATAATAACTAAATAATCAAATACATAATTATTAAATTAATATTAAGAAAGCAAATTTAAGAAACTAAGAAATTAAAATTACTAATTAAAATAATAATAAATAAAATACTTTTAATAACGACACAAGCCATATAATAATAGTTAAATAAATTATTTAATAGATTGATACTAATAAAGTAAATTTAATAAACTAAAATTATCAATAAATTAAAAATAACTAAAATACTTTAAATAATTACCCGATCTTTTTAATAATAAAATAATCAATCCAGTTATTATTAATGTTAATAAATAAATAAATAAAATCAATTTAAAATATGAATAAATTACTATTAATAAAGTAAATTTAAGAAATTAAAATTATTAATAAATGAATTAATTAAGAATTAAATGACACAATTTAATCTCACCTTCCTTTGGCATCTCTGCTATTAACAATCTTGGCACCCAATGCTTCCACCAGCATTTCAGCAGTGCCGTCCTGGTTGTTAATTCTGACAATGGGAGGAGAAGGGAGGTCAGGGAAGGGCTGGGCAGATTTTTGGGGTGAAACTCCACTTTTTGGGGGCTTCAAGGCCTGGAATTGTTTGAATTTCTTAGGTAAAATTTTCCTTTCAGGGGCTCCAAGGCCTGAGGATATTTGGGGTGAAATTCTCCTTTTGGGGACTCCAAGGTCCGGAATTATTGGAATTATTCTTGGGGTAAAATTCCCCTTTCAGCCCATCCCAGGTGCTCCAAGGTCTGGAATTACTGAAATCATTTTTGGTCTAAAATTCCCCTTTCAGTCCAACCCATGGGCTCAAAGGCCTGGAATTACTGGAATTATTTTTGGGGTAAAACTCCCCTTATAGGGGCTCCAAGGTCTGGAATTATTGGAATTATTTTGGTGTAAAATTCCCGTTTCAACCCATCCCAGAGGCTTCAAGGCCTGGAATTATTTGAATTATTTTTGGGGAAAAAATTCCCTTTCCAAATTATTTTGGAATAATTATTTGGAATAATCCAGAATTACTCTGGGGTGCCACTTACACTGCACAGTGCAATGGAGTAAAGGGGTTTCCTTCTAGGTATGCAAACGGGTTGTGTTCAAGTAACAATTCAAGACAATCTTCGTGCCCTGAGGAGACAGAACAGCAGCTGGAGCAGCTTTTCCCCAAATCCCAAAATCCCAAAATCCCAAAAGGTGGAAACTCCCCCCCAGATCACCCAGTCCAAGCTGGGAGCGACCCCAAACCCTGAGTGCCACGTCCAGTTCTTCTCTGGTCACCTCAAGGATGGGGGCACCAAACCTCCCTGGGCAGCTCCAAATCCTGACCACCTTTTACTCCTCCTGATGTCCACCCTGACCCTCTCCTGGAGGAATCTGGGGCCATTTCCTCTTGTTCTGCTGTTCCCTGGGAGCAGATCCTGACCCTCAAGTTTCGGGGTTCCAAATCCTGACCACCTTTTACTCCTCCTGATGTCCACCCTGAACCTCTCCTGGAGGAATTTGGGGCTGTTCCTTCTTGTCCTGGTGTTCCTGGGAGCAGATCCTGACCCTGCTCTCCCACCAGGGAGTTTTTGGGTGAAAATTCCCCCTGAGCTTCCTTTTCTCCAGGCACTTACAAAGCCTGACCACCTTTTCCAGGAGGAAATTCCTCCTCATGTCCATCCTGAACCTCTCCTGGTACAGCTTGGGGCCATGTCAAGGTTTGGGGAATGCGGGAAAAGGGAAACTGAGGCAGGGGTGAGAGGCTGAATTTTGGGTTTTGGGGTCTCACCACTGTAAGAGGCCCAGTGCATGGGCGAGCAGCTGCTGTAGTCCACCATGGACCCAAGAAAAACTCGAAAAAATCCAGAAAAAAATCCAGAAAAACCCCCCGAAACTCCAGAAAACCACAGAAAATCCCCAAAACTCCACAAGAACAGGAAGACCAGCTGGGTTTTTGGAGTAGATCGGGGTCTTACCACTGTAGAAGGCCCAGTGCATGGGCGAGTAGCCGCTGTAGACTATCACAGACCCAATCCAAAGCAAAAAAATCCCTAAAAAAAAACCCCAAAACCCCCCAGAAAACTCAAACAAAACCCCAAAAACCCAAAACAACAGGAGAACCATTTGTATTTTGGAGTGGATCAGGGTCTCACCAGTGTAGGAGGCCCAGTGCATGGGCGAGTAGCCACTGTAGTCCATGGACCCAAAAGAACCCCAAAAACCCCAGAAAAAAACAGAAAAAAACCCAGATAACCTCCCAAAAAACCCCAAGAACCCAAAAGAGGAGAAGGATTTGGGTTTTGGAGCAGATCAGGCTCTCACCAGTGTAGGAGGCCCAGTGCATGGGCGAGCAGCTGCTGTAGTCCACCACGGACCCAAAAAAAACCCCAAAACCCCCAAAAACCCCTCAAAACTCAAAACAAAACCCAGAACTCCACAAGACCAGGAAGACCAGCTGGATGCTGGAGCAGATCAGGCTCTCACCAGTGTAGGAGGCCCAGTGCATGGGCGAGTAGCCGCTGTAGTCCACCACGGCGTCCAGCGGGTCGGTGGAGAGCGCCGCGCGCAGCAGCGTCCGCAGCACCTCCAGGTGCCCGCAGGCCGAGGCGAAGTGGATCGGGGTGCGGCCCTTGAAGTCCCGGCACAGGACGAAGGCATCGTGGTCCAGCAGGGCAGCCAGGCAGTCCTCACAGCCAGTCACAGCCTGGGGGTTAACGTGGCTTTTGTGTTAGTGGGATGGCTCAGGTTTTAGTCTTTGTGTATTTTTTTATGTCTGTATCTATATATCTATATACCTCCATATCTATCTCTCTGTATCTATAGGAGCCCCTACCCCACCTCCATATCTATACAGATGCCCTCTTGTGGTCGGCAGGGCCGTGGAGCCCTTGTCCAGCAGGAGATGGACACAGTCCACGTGGCCGTTCATGATGGCCAGCATCAGAGGGGTCCTGCAAGGGAAAAGGGTGGAGAAATCATGGAGAGCACCACGGACCTGGGAGGCTTGGGATGGAGAATTCATGGAGAGCACCAAGGACCTGGAGGGGTTTGGGGTGGAGAAATCATGGAGAGCACCAAGGACCTGGAGGGGTTTGGGGTGGAGAATTGATGGAGACCATCAAGAACATGGAGGAGAAAGGGATGGAGTATTCATGGAACCGACAAAGAGCCTGGAAGGTTGGGGTTGAGAATTCATGGAACCCACCAAGAGCTTGGAAGGCTGGGATGGAGAATTTATGGAGACCATCAAGAACATCTTGGGATTTTTGGAACCCATCAAGAACCTGGAGGGGTTGGGGATGGAGAAAATATTTTACAAAGAGCCTGAATTTTTGGGACAATTGGGAATGGTGGTAAGGGACACAGGGATGGCGCTGAGGGACACTCAGGATGATGGTGGCACCTCTGGGATAGAATATTTAAGCAGCAAAAAATGGAAGGCTCTTGTGCAGGGGACAAGATCCCTTTGTGGGATGGACTGAGCACAGCCCCATTTTTCAAAAATATATATTTATATGGGAGGGTAAAGCTTTTGGAACCATTTATATATAAAATGATCCCACCACATTTCATCACTGGCTGAGGGGATATCCCAAATTGCAGCCCTGTTTTGGCCGTGCTGGAGTTGCTGAGGGATCTCTCCTGGTCCTTATCTCAAGCTGGGACCTTCCCGCAGGTGTCCCTGCCTGTCCCAGGTGGCCCTATATATCTATCACTGGCCGTGGATATATCGGTGATGTATATATCGCCGCTGTCGATCAGGAGGTGCAGGGAATCCGCGTTCCCGTTGGCAGCTGGGCACAGGAATGGGGAAACGGAGGAGGAAAAGGGAGGAGGAAAAATGGGAGGAGGAAAAATGGGAGGAGAAAATGGGAGGAGGAAATGGGAAGAGGAAATGGGAGGAGAAAATGGGAGGAGAAAAATGGGAGGAGGAAAAAGGGATGAAGAAAAGGGAGGAGAAAAATAGGAGGAGAAAATGGGAGGAGGAAAATGGGAGGAGGAAATGGGAGGAGGAAAAGGGAGGTGGAAAAGAGGGACAAGGTAAAGAGGGAAGAGAAAAAAAAGGGATGAGGAAATGAGGGACAATGAAAGGAGGGATAAAGGGATGAAAAAAACAAGGATGAGGAAAAGAGGAATGAGTAAAAGGGAGGAGGAAAATGGGAGGAGAAAAAGGGAGGAGGAAATGAGGATGAGGAAATGAGGGATGAGGAAAAGAAATGAGAAAAATAGGGATGAGGAAAAGAGGGAGGAGGAAATGAGGGACGAGGCAAAGAGATGAGAAAACCCCAAAACCCCCCAACTCCTCCAGAAGAAACGCATCCCCTGGGGTTTTTGGATTCGGCTGAGCCCTGTCCCCATCCCTCCCAGGACCCAGAACACCCCAAGAACGCTGCCAGGACATTCCTGAACCTTCCCAGGACCCTCCCAAGACACTTTGGGAACCCTTCCAGAAATGGCAGGAGCCCAGAACACCCTGAGAACCCTCCCAAGTCACTTCAGGAACCCTTCCAAGACCTGCGGGAGCCCAGAACCCCTCAGGAACCCTCCCAGAACCTCCCAGAACAATTCCAGAACCCTCCCAGGACCCTCCCAAGTCACTTTGGGAATGCTTTCAGGACCTGCAGGAGCCCAGAACTCTCCCAGGACCCAGAACACCCCGAGAACCCTCCCAGGACACCCCAAGAACCCTCCCAGAACAATTCCAGAACCCTTCCAGGACCCTCCCAAGCCACTGTCCAGCAGGAGATGGACACAGTCCACGTGGCCGTTCATGATGGCCAGCATCAGAGGGGTCCTGCAAGGGAAAAGGGTGGAGAAATCATGGAGAGCACCAAGGACCTGGGAGGCTTGGGATGGAGAACTCATGGAGAGCACCAGGGACCTGGAGGGGTTTGGGGTGGAGAATTGATGGAGACCATCAAGAACATGGAGGAGAAAGGGATGGAGGATTCATGGAACCGACAAAGAGCCTGGAAGGTTGGGGTTGAGAATTCATGGAACCCACCAAGAGCTTGGAAGGCTGGGATGGAGAATTCATGGAGACCATCAAGAACATGGAAGGGCTGGGATGGAGGATTCATGGAACCCATCAAGAACCTGGAGGGGTTGGGGATGGAGAATTCATGGAACCCACAAAGAGCCTGAAGGGGTTGGGACAATTGGGAATGGTGGTGAGGACACAGGGATGGCGCTGAGGGACACTCAGGATGATGGTGGCACCTCTGGGATAGAATATTTAAGCAGCAAAAAATGGTGTCCCTCTTGTGCAGGGGAGAAATGTCCTCCAGGTGGGATGGACTGAGCACAGCCCCCATTCCTCAGGAAGGAGCAGAAGAGCTGGGAGGGTCCTCCAGGCCTTTGGAAAATTTCCCTCCCAGAAATCCCCCCAGAACCCTTAATAAGGACCTAACAATATCCCAAATTGCAGAAACCCTTTTTGGACCCTCCCAGAACATCCTGAGGATCTCTCCAGGTCCTTATCTCAAGCCTGGGACTTCCAGCAGGAGTCCCTGCCTGTCCCAGGACCCTCCTAGGGCACTCACTAACCCTTCCAGGATGTCCAACCGTCCCGGTGATGTCAGCAATGCTTCCAGGACCCAGACAGGAGGACCAGGGGAATCCAGAACCCTTCCAGGACCCAGCTGGACCATCCAGGAATGGGGAAAAGGGAGGAGGAAAAGGGAGGAGGAAAAATGGGAGGAGGAAAAATGGGAGGAGAAAATGGGAGGAGAAAATGGGAGGAGGAAATGGGAGGAGGAAATGGGAGCAGAAAAATGGGAAGAGGAAATGGGAGCAGAAAAATGGGAGGAGGAAATGGGAGGAGAAAATGGGAGGAAGAAATGGGAGGAGAAAATGGGAGGAGGAAAAAGGGATGAAGAAAAGGGAGGAGAAAAATAGGAGGAGAAAATGGGAGGAGGAAAAGGGAGGTGGAAAAGAGGGACAAGGTAAAGAGGGAAGAGAAAAAAAAGGGATGAGGAAATGAGGGACAATGAAAGGAGGGATAAAGAAAAGGGATGAAAAAAACAAGGATGAGGAAAAGAGGAATGAGGAAAAGGGAGGAGGAAAATGGGAGGAGGAAAAAGGGATGAAGAAAAGGGAGGAGAAAAATGGAGGAGAAAAATGGGAGGAGAAAATGGGAGGAGGAAAAGGGATGAGAAAATGAGGATGAGGAAATGAGGGAGGAGGAAATGAGGGACGAGGCAAAGAGATGAGAAAACCCCAAAACCCCCCAACTCCTCCAGAAGAAACGCATCCCCTGGGGTTTTATAATTTTTTGCTGAGATTTGTCCCCATCCCTCCCAGGACCCAGAACATCCCAGTTGGGATTGCCAGGACATTCCTGAATGATTTCCCCAGGACCCTCCCAAGACACTTTGGGAACCCTTCCAGAATCTGCAAGAACCCAGAACCCCTCAGGAACCCTCCCAGAACATTTCCTCCTTTTCCCAAGTGTGTTTTGGGAACCCTTGCAGGAACCCCCCTAATTTCCTGAGTGATTTCCCCCACCCCCAGAGAACCCTCCCAAGTCACTTGGGGGAACCTTTCCAAGACCTGGAGGGAGCCCCTTTTCCTGAATAACCCCCCTCAGAACCCTCCCAGAACCTCCCAGAACAATTCCAGAACCCTCCCAGGACCCTCCCAAGTCACTTTAGGAACCCTTCCGAGACCTGCGGGAGCCCAGAACCCCCGAGGAACCCCTGCCAGGTGCCACCTGCAGCGTGGAGAGGCGTCCACTTCCTCTTCCTCTCCTTGACCAGGGCGGAGGCGCCGTGGCTGGTGAGCACCTGCCCTTTCCTGGATGATTTTCCCCTCAGGCAGGTGGGCAATTTTCTCCCTTTCCTTGTCCCCCATTTCACGTCCAGGTTCACCAGCGTCTCAGCCAGAGCCTTGAGGGCTTCACAGTGACCATTGTAGGCCTGGGGACAGGGGACACGCAGGTGGAAGCGTTCCTCAGGTAGCTGGAGTGCTCCTCGGGTAGTCAAAGTGTCACCCAGCCACCCAAAGTGTCCCTCAGGTACCCAAAGTGTCCTTCAGCTAACCAAAGTGTCCCTTGGCACCTAAAGTGCCCCTTAGGCATCCAAAATGTCCCTCGGGTACTCAAAGTGTCCCCTAGCTACCCAAAAAAGTCCCCAAGGCACCCAAAGTGTCCCTCAGGTAACCAGAAATGTCCTCCAGGTACCCAAAGTGTCCCTCAGGCACCAGGAACCCACAAGTGTCCCTCACACACCTGAAGCGTCCCTCCAGGCACCCAGAAATGTCCCTCCCAGAAATGTCTCCCCCAGAACCCTTCCAGGACCTGCAGGAGCCCAGAATTTCTGGAAACCCTTCCAGGACCCTCCCAGAACATCCTGGAAACCCTTCCAGGACCCAGCAGGAGCCCAGGACACCTTGAGAACCCTTCCAGGACCCTCCTAGGACACTCCAGAACCCTTCCAGGACACCACCAGAACCCTCCCAGAACCCTCAGCAATGCTTCCAGGACCCAGCAGGAGCCCAGGACACCCCCAGAACCCTTCCAGGACCCTCCAGGACCATCCCAGAACCCTTCCAGGACCCGCAGGCACTCACAGCTAAGTGCAAAGGGCTGACTGGAACGGTGCTTTCCACATCCTCCAGGCAGTTAAAGGACATTTCCAGGAGCTGCAAGGGCAAAACCCCAAATCCAGAACAGATCCCAGAGCTTCCCACACCCACCCCGAGCTGCAGAAGGGGCAAAACCCCCAAAACCCCAAAATCCCAACTCCAAAACCCCAAAAACTCCAAAATTCCCAACTCCAAAACCCCAAAAACTCCAAAAATCCTGACCCCAAAACACCAAAAACTCTGATCCCAAAACCCCCAAAACTCCAACCTCAAAACCCCAAAACTCCAAAAACTCCGACCCCAAAAACTCAAAAACTCCAAAACTCTGACCCCCAAAAACCCCAAAATCTCCAAAACCCCCAAAATTTGGGATAGGCTATTCCAAAATTCCCATTTTTCCTGACTCACATTCCCATCCTTTTTCTCAGTTTTGAGTTTTCCAGCTCAAATTTTCTCTCCAGCTCAGATTTTCCTCTTTCCTGGGGGATTTTATAATTTTTTTTTCTGGGGGATTTTCCCTCTTTCCTGGAGGGATTTTTTTCTATCCCAGTTGGGATTTTCCATCTTTCCTGGATGATTTTCCCCCCATTCCTGGTGGTGTTTTCTCCCTTTCCTGGCTGATTTTCCCCCATTTCTGGGGGTGTTTTCCCCCTTTTCCAGGGAGATTTCCTCCCTTTTCCTGGGTGTGTTTTCCCCCATTTCCTGAATTATTTCCCCTCATTTCCTGGATGATTTTCCCCGTTTCCCAGGGAGGATTGCCCTCTTTTCCTGTATGATTTCCCCCATTTTCTGGCAGCGATTTCCCCTCCTTTCCTGAGCAATTTTCCCCCTTTCCCAGAGAGATTTTCCCCCATTTCCCCTCATTTGTGAGCAATTTTCCCCCATTTCCTGGGGATTTTTCCCTAATTTCCTGGATGCGGCCCCCCTTTCCTGGGGATATTTTCCCCCCATTTCCTGGACGATTTTACCCTCATTTCCTGAGCAATTTTCCCCCTTTCCCAGAGAGATTTTCCCTCATTTCCTGCATGATTTTCCCCCTTTCCCAAGGAGATTTCCCCCCTTTTCCTGGATGATTTTCCCCTCATTTCCTGAGCAATTTTCCCCCTTTCCTGGGGATATTTCCCCCCTTTTCCTGGATGATTTTCCCCCTTTCCTGGGGATATTTTCCCCCTTTTCCTGGACGATTTTCCCCCATTTCCTGGGGATGTTTTCCCCCATTTCTGGGGCTGATTTCCCCCCTCCTGGAGCCCTCACCAGCTCGAGGTTCTGCCCCTCCTCCCAGGTCAGGCGGCCGCGTAGTCAGCAGCAGGTTCAGACATTCTTGTCCCTGCAGGGGGACAGGGTCAGCACCGTTGTCCAGCAGGAACTCCAGACAGCTAGAATTGGGGAAAAAAGCCCAAAAAATTCAGGAAAAGGGTGAAAAATCTGTAGGGAAAGCCCCAAAATCTCACAGCGGGTGTTGGGAGCGAGGGGGGTGGGTTTGGGTCGGAATAGGAGCAGGGGGTTCCTCTGCTGAGGGTCTGCAGAGAGGAATTCCCCGCAGATTTCCAGTAAAATCCCAGTAAAACCCCAGTAAATTCCCAGTAAAATTCCCAGCAAAATTCCCAGCAAAATTGCTATCAAATTCCCAGCAATATTCCCAGTAAAATCCCAGTAAATTTTAGCATATTCCCAGAAAATTCCCATTAAATGTCCAGTAAATTCCCTTTAAATTCCCAGCAAATTCTTAGTATGTTCCCAGCAAATTTCAATAAAATCCCATTAAATTTCCAATAAATTCCTATTAAATTCACAGTAAATTCCCAGTAAAATCACAGTAAATTCCTTTTAAATTCCCAGCAAATTCCCAGTATGTTCCCAGCAAATTTCAGTAAAATCCCATTAAATTTCCAATAAATTCCTATTAAATTCCCAGTAAATTCCCAGTTAAATCCCCATCCATTCCCAGTCCATTTCCAGTCTGTTCCCAGTTAATCCCAGTCCATTCCCAGTCCCTCCCAGTCTGTTCCCAGTCCCTCCCAGTCCATTCCCAATCCCTCCCAGCTCAATCCCAGTCCATTCCCAGCCCCTCCCAGTTCAATCCCAGTCCATCCCAGTCCCTCCCAGTCCATCCCAGTCCCTCCCAGTCAATCCCAGTCCCTCCCAGCACTCACAAGAACGCCTCCTTCAGCCTTGACTCCTTCAGGGGCTCCTCCTCGCTGGGTCCTGAGTGAGCCTCGGCTCTGAAACGGCACCGGGGCCACCGCGGTGACAATGGTGACAGGGGACAGCGACAGTGACCACGGGGACACCCCTGTGCCACCTGGGGTTGGTGTCAGTGCCCCCAGTGGTGCCACCTCAGGTTGGTGACAATGCCCCCAGTACCCCTGGTGCTACCTCAGCTGGTAGCAATGCCCCCGCAGCGGCACCTGAGGTTGGTGACAATAGCCTGAGTGCCCCAGGGTGCCCCCCCAGTGCCCCCCGGTGCTGGTGGCAGCGCCCAGGTGCCCTCACCTGCGGTAGGTGTCGGAGGCAGCCGCGTAGTGCAGGGCCGTGCAGCCTTTGCCATCACTGACAGTGCCCCCTGTGCCCCCAGTGCCACCCCAGGCTGGTGACAGTGACCCCGGTGCCATGTCAGGCTGGTGGCAATGCCCTGGCATAGCCCAATGCTTTCATTTGGCATAAAAACCTCCTCAGATGTTTTGAGATTGCCCTCACTCAAATGTTTTAGTTTTGGCATTAAAAACTTCCTCCGGTTTTTAATTTTGGGATTAAAACTTCCTCAATTTTTTTTATTTTGGCATTAAAGCCTCCTCAAATTTTTTGGTCGGATTAAAAACCTCCTAAATTTTTTTTTTATTTTGGCATTAAAAGCCCTCAAATATTCTAATTTTGGGATTAAAATCTTCTCAAGTTTTTTTAATTTTGGCATTAAAACCTGGCCCTCAAATGCGGAGGCACAACCCTCCAAATGTGCATTGCAGGGCCGTGCAGCCTTTAAATTTTGGGATTAAAAATCTGTCACCAGTTTTCATTTTGCACTGGTTTGGGATTTAAAACCTCAGGTTTTTAATTTTTTTTTTTTTTATTTTTCAGGGGGGTCCTGGGGACACGAGAGGGGACAAAGGGCTCAGTGCGGCCTCAGGGACACACACGGAGCCCTGCGGACCTGCCAGGACCTGCAGGAGCCCAGAACCCTTCCAGGAGCCTCCCAGAACCTTCCAGGACCTGCAGGAGTCCAGCACACCCCAGGAGCCCTGCCAGGACCCTCAAGGACACTCTGGGGACCCTTCCAGGACCTGCACCCAGGGGTGTCCCAGGCAGGAGCGTTGGTGGCCCCCAGGAACCCAGAAATGTCCCCAGCCCTGATCTGGGATTTGGGGACACCGGGATGTCCCTGCCCAGGATGTCCCCAGGTGTCCCCGTTCACCTCCCGAACTTGTCCCTCCTCCGCAGGTCGGCGCCGCTGCTCAGCAGCAGGTTCAGACATTCAACGTTCCTGCAGGGGGACAGGGACACGGGAATGTCACCAGGCCACCCCAGAGATGTCCCCATGCCAGCCAAAATGTCCCTCAGGTAACCAGGAATGTCCCTCAGACACCCAAAGTGTCCTCCAGGCACTCCAAGTGTCCCCATGCCACCCAGCAGGGCTGTGCCCTTGCTCAGAACCAGAAGCAGCACTGTCCCCATGTCCCCAGGTGTCCCCACCCTCAGGAAGCAGCAGCGTGCAGACAGGTCCTGCCCAGGTTGTTGGGGGTGTCCCTATGTCCCCACATCCCCACATCCCCCTAGGCTATCCCCAGGTTATCCCCATGTCCCCAAGTGTCCCCAAGGTGTCCCCAAGGTGTCCCCACCCTCCCCCATGTGCCCAGGTCCTGTTATCAGGGCTGTCCCCATTTCCCCAGGCTGTCCATGTCCCCATGTCCCCCAGGCTGTCAGGGCTATCCCTGTCCCCATGTCCCCAAGGTGTCCCCAAGGTGTCCCCACCCTCCGGAAGCAGCAGCGTGCACACAGGTCCTGCCCAGGTTATCACGGCTGTCCCCATGTCCCCAGATCTCTCCATATCCCCATGTCCCCCCAGGCTGTCAGGGCTATCCCCAGGTTATCCCCATGTCCCCAGGTGTCCCCAAGGTGTCCCCACCCTCCGGAAGCAGCAGCGTGCACACAGGTCCTGCCCAGGTTATCACGGCTGTCCCCATTTCCCCAGGTATTTCCATATCCCCATGTCCCCCTAGGCTATCCCCAGGTTATCCCCATGTCCCCAGGTGTCCCCAAGGTGTCCCCAAGTGTCCCCAAGGTGTCCCCAAGTGTCCCCAAGTGTCCCCAAGGTGTCCCCACCCTCCGGAAGCAGCAGCGTGCAGACAGGTCCTGCCCAGGTTATCACGGCTGTCCCCATGTCCCCATGTCCCCAGGTATCTCCATGTCCCCATGTCCCCAGGCTATCAGGGCTATCCCAAGGTGTCCCCAAGGTGTCCCCAAGTGTCCCCAAGGTGTCCCCACCCTCCGGAAGCAGCAGCGTGCAGACAGGTCCTGCCCAGGTTGTCGGGGGTGTTGATGTCGAAGCCGGCGCTCAGCACGTGCTCGTTGCTCAGCGAGGACACGATGCTGTACAACTGACCTGGGGGTGGCACCGGGGTCACCGGGCTGTCCCCAGGGGCCACCCGGGCGGGGCTGGCGCGGGGACGGGGCGGGGGGGTCACCTGAGGAAAGCAGCTTGCGACAACAGTCGGAGAACCCGAAGAGAACGGCCAAGTGCAGGGGGAACATGTCGTGGATGCCGCGCCTGCAGGGACAGTGTGGGGGCACGAGTGGGGATTCTGGCATAGAAACCTCCTCAAATGCTTTCATTTCGGCATAAAAACCTCCTCAGATGTTTTGAGATTAAAATCTACTCAAATGTTTTAATTTTGGCATTAAAAACTTCCTTCGGTTTTTTAATTTTGGGATTAAAACTTCCTCAATTTTTTTTTATTTTGGCATTAAAAGCCTCCTCAAATTTTTTAACGTTAGGATTAAAAACCTCCTAAATTTTTTTTATTTTGGCATTAAAACCTCCTCAAATATTCTAATTTTGGGATTAAAACCTCCTCAAGTTTTTTAATTTTGGCATTAAAACCTCCTCAAATGTTTTGAGATTACAACCTCGTCAAATGTTTTAATTTTGGCACTAAAAACCTCCTTAAAGCTTTAAATTTTGGGATTAAAAATCTCCTCACATGTTTTAATTTTGGCATTAATTTTGGGATTTAAAACCTCCTCTTTTTTTTTTTTTTTTTTTATTTTGGCATTAAAACCTCCTCAAGGACCCAGGAGGACCCAGAACACCCCAGGACCCTTCCAGGACCCAGAAGGAGCCCAGAACATCCTGGAAACCCTTCCAGGACACTTTGGGAACCCTTCCAGGAGCTTAGAACATTCTGGAAACCCTTCCGGGACCCTCCCAGGCCCCCCAGAAGGTTCTGGAAGGGGCGGCCGGGCTCACCTGGCGGTGTCAGCACCATTGGTCATTAACGTACTAATTAGCAGCTCGTGGCCGTATCTAGCAGCGACGTGCAGGGGGGTGTTGCCGTACTTGTCAGCACAGTCGATCTCACTGCCTGCGGGGCAGAGGCTCTGCTGTGTTCCAGAACATTCCGGGATCCCAAATCCCCAAATTCCCACCCCAGGGATGGCCCCGGCCTCCAAAATCCCGGAATTCCCACCCAAGGGAGGGCTTCAGACTCTGAAATCCCGGAATTGCCACCCCAGAGAGGATTCCGGGCTCTGAAATCCTGGAATTCCCACCCCAGACCCAAAACCCCAGACTTCCCACCCCAGAGAAGGTTCTGGGCTCCAAAATTCCAGAATTCCCACCCCAGATCCAACAACCCTCGAATTCCCAAACCAGGGGCAGATCCCAGCTCCAAAATCCCACAATTTCCAAACCGGGGACAGCCCCAGATTCACAATCCTGGAATTCCCACCCCAGATCCAAAATCCCAGAACTCCCACCCCAGAGCAGGTCCCAGGCTCCAAAATCCTGGAATTCCCACCCCAGGGACAGATCCAGGCTCCAAAGTCCTGGAATTGTGGAGAATGTTAACAGGAACATCGGGAAAAATATTGGAATGTTGGAGGATCTGATGGGAATATTGGGGGAAATATTGGAATTTGGGAGGATCTGATGGGAATTTTGGGATGAATACTGGAATTTTGGAGGATCTGGCAGGAATTTTGGGCCAAATATTGGAATACTGAAAGATCTGATGGGAATTTTGGGGAAAATATTGGAATAATGAAAGATCTGATGGGAATATTGAGAAAATATTGGGATATTTAAAGATTTGATGGGAATATTTGGGATAAATACTGGAGTATTGAAGGATCTGATGGGAATATTGCAATTTTGTGACAGGAATATTGGGAAAAATACCGCAAGAACCCCCCTGGGGATTTTGGGTGATGACCTGGGAAGGTCTGAACGCCTTCCCTGAGCCCCCAGGAGGTTCTGGAAGCTGCAGGAAAATTTGGGATCAGCCAGGAAGGTCCCACTGACCGTTCTGGATGAGGATCTGCGAGCGCGTGAACCGTCCGTGGATCGCCGCCATGTGCAGGGGGCTCTTCCCTTCCTTGCTCTGCAGGAGCCCCACGAGGAGCTCAGACACACCCCAAACCACCCAAAAACACCCCAAAACCACCCCAAAAACCCAAAACCACCCAACGCCACCAGGAGGGGCTCAGCCACACCCCAAAACCACCCCAAAACCCCAAAACTACAACAACACCCCCAGGAGGGGCTCAGCCATACCCCAAAACCATCCCAAAACCCCACACAAAACCCCAAAACCACCCCAAAACCCCCCACAAAACCCCAAAACCACCCCAAAACACCCCACAAAACCCCAAAACCACCCCAAAAACCCCAAAACTACCCAAGCCTGAGGTGCCTCACCTGTAACCACACCCCAAGACCCCATAACCCCAAAGCCTGAGGATTCCAGACCTGGAGCCACACCCCACCATCCCCTAACCCCAAACCCCGAGGTGCCCACATGGAAGCTGACCCCACCACCCCCTCAACCCCAATCCCAAGCCGCCCCACCTGGAAGTTGACGTCGGCGCCGTTGTTGACGAGGATCTCGAGGCACAGGGCGCCGTTGGTGGAGACGGCGGCGAAGTGCAGGGGGGTGAAGCCCTTCTCGTTGGGCTGGTTGACGTTGGCCCCCACGTTGACCAGCTCGTTGGCCACCGCGTCCTGCCCCATGTAGCAGGCGATGTGCAGCGCCGTGTTCCCGAAGGAGTTGGGCTCGTCGATCTGCGGGACACGAGGGGGATGTGGGGTTTGGGGGTGTCTGTGGGGTCCATGGGGTCTGTGGGGTCCATGGGGTCTGTGGGGTCTGTGGGGTTTGGGGGGGTCTGTGGGGTCTGTGGGGTCCATGGGGTCTGTGGAGGCTGTGGGGTCTGTGGGGTCTGTGGGGTCCATGGGGTCTGTGGGGTCCATGGGGTCTGTGGGGGCTGTGGGGTTTTTGGGGGCTGTGGGATCCATGGGGTTTGTGGGATCCATGGGGTTTGTGGGAGCTGTGGGGTCAATGGGGTCTGTGGGGTCTGTGGGGTTTTTGGGGGCTGTGGGATCCATGGGGTTTGTGGGATCCATGGGGTTTGTGGGGGCTGTGGGGTCAATGGGATCTGTGGGGTCTGTGGGGTCTATAGGATCCATGGGGGCTCTGGGGTCTATGGGATCTGGGGGTTCCATGGGGTCAATGGGGTCTGGGGTCTATAGGATCCATGGGGGCTCTGGGGTCTATGGGATCTGTGGGTTTTCAGGGGGGCTGTGGGGTCAATGGGGTCTGTGGGGTCTATAGGATCCATGGGGGCTCTGGGGTCTATGGGATCTGTGGGTTTTGTGGGGGCTGTGGGGTCAATGGGGTCTGTGGGGTCTGTGGGGATCCATGGGGTTCCAGATGGGGAGAGATGGATGAGAAGAACCCAAAGCTTTTGTCACCACCCAGGGGAATGAATTTGTTTCCTTGGATGAGGAACAGAGAATTTGGGATTTAGGAGGGAAAAAGGCAGCTGAGAGGGCTCCTGCTCAGGGTAGTGGAATTTGGATCTGCAGAAATGATGAAGTCCAAAGGATTTGGGATTTAGACAGAAAAAGGCAACCAAGAACCACCCAAGGGGAAGGAATTTGGTTCCTTGATCTCAGGGACCAACAAAATCCAGAGGATTTGGGATTTGGGAAGGAAAAAGGCAGCTGAGAACCACGCAGGGCTCCTGTCACTGCTCAGGGTGATGGAATTTGGTTTCTTGATCTCAGGGATCAACAAAACCCTCAGGAGGGATTTGGGAGGGAAAAGGGCTGGAACTACCCCGGGGCTCCCTGCTCAGGGTGGTGGAATTTGGATCTGCAGAAATGATGAAATCCAAAGGATTTGGGACTTTGGGAACCACCAAGGTTTCTGCCACCACCTGAAGCTCCTGCCACCCCCTGTCCAGCCCCTGTCCCCCCGTCCCCAGCCCCGGGCAGGTGCTGGGCCCTCACCTCCACCCCCAGCCTGAGGAGGTGACGCACGACCTCAATCTGGCCGCTGGCGGCCGCCGTGTGCAGCAGCGTGTAACCCTTCCTGTCCTTGCACATGACATCGGCCCCGCGCGCCACCAGCAGCTTCAGCACCTCCAGGTGACCTGCGGGGACAGCCGTGACAGCAACGGGACAACGGGGACACTGGGGACACCGGGGGACATCGGGAAGATGGGGACACTGGGGAGATGGGGACACCGGGGAGATGGGGACACCAAGGAGATGGGAAACAGGGAGGGACTGGGAAGGAAGGGAGAGAGGGGATGGAGAGGTGGAGAGGAGGAACAGGAGAGATGGAGAGGAGGGAGAGATGGAGAAAAGGAATAGGGGAGAGATGGAGAGAAGGGATGGGAGAGATGAGGGAAGGGATGGGAGAGAGGGAGAGGAGGAATGGATGAGATGGGCAGAGGAAATGAGGGAGATGGAGAGACGGAATGGGGGGAAATGGCAGAAGGATGCAAGGACGGAGAAAAGGGAGATGGGGGAGGAGGAGGGACAGGTGGAGGGAAAGGATGGGAGAGATGGAGAGAGATGGGAAAAGAGGAGAGAAAGGTGAAAGCAGGAGGCCCCATACCAGGAAGGCCGCCCAGTGCAGGGCTGCCGGTCCTTTTTCACATGTTGGGGATTGAGCAAAGGTTCACCATCTTTTTTTTGTGGGGACAGCGTTAAAATGCCTGTGGGCCCCTCAAATTTTGCCCATCCCAGGATTAAACCCGGTCCTAAATTTTTTATTAGGGCATTAACCCCTCCTCAAATATTCTAATTTTGGGACCCCTGTAAAACCTGACCTCAATGTTTTTTAATTTTGTCCATTAAAACCTCCTCCAAATGTTTTGAGATTACCCCTGCCTGCCCCAAATGTTTTAATTTCCCCATTAAAACCTCCCCATCCCTTTAAATTTTGGGATTAAATGTCCCCGTCCCTCACATGTTTTAATCAGGTGGGCTGTAATTTTGGGATTTAAAACCTCCTCTTTTTTTTTTTTTTTTTTTGACGGTGCTGAGCGGCATTAAAACCAGCCTCAAGGACCCAGGTTGGACCCAGAACACCCCAGGACCCTTCCAGGACCCAGAAGGAGCTTCAGGAACATCCTGGAAACCCTGTCCAGGACACTTTGGGAACCCTTCCAGGAGCTTAGAACATTCTGGAAACCGCTGTGGGGTTTCCCTCCTCCCTGTGGGGTTTCCCCCCTGTGGGGTTTTTTCTGGAAGGGGGGCTTCCCGCTGTGGGGCTTCCCACTTTGGGATTTCTACCTCTGGGATTTCCCACTCTGGGATTTCCCATTCTGGGATTTGCCACTTTGGACTTCCCACTCTGGGATTTCCACCTCTGTGATTTCCCTCTATTGGATCTCCCTCTGTGGGATTCCCCTCTGTTGTATTTCCCTGTTGGGGGATTTCCCTACTGTGGGATTTCCCTCTGTGGGACTTCACCCTGTGGGATTCCCTACTATGGGATTTCCCACTCTGGGACTTCCCCACTCTGGGATTCCCCTCTGTGGGACTTCCCCGTGTGGGATTTTCCCACTCAGGATTGGCCTGGGATTTCCCTCCATTGGAAATCCCTGTTGGATTTCCCTGCTGTGGGATTTCACCCTGTGGGATTTCCCTGGGATTTCCTTCTGTGGGACTCTGAACTCCCTCCATTCCCCAAACCCCAGAGGGATTCCGGGCTCTCCAATCCTGATCCTTTTCCCACCCCAGATTTCCCTTCCATCCCTTCCCACCCCAGAGAAGGTTCTTGGGGGTCAGCCACAAAAAAGCGTTCCCCACCCCAGATCCAACAACCCTCAGCACCCCAAAAACCAGGGGCAGATCCCAGCTGCCCTGAACCCCCCCAAAGAAGGCAGGAAAATTCCAAACCGGGACAGCCCCAGCCACACCGTGTCCTTGGCGTTCACCCCAGATCCAAAATCCCAGAACTCCCACCCCAGAGCAGGTCCCAGGCTCCAAAAATCCTGGAATTCCCACCCCTGGACAGATCCAGGCCCAAAGTCCTGGGAATTGTGGAGAATGCAGGGAACATCGGGAAAAATATTGGAATGTTGGAGGATCTGATGGGAATATTGGGGGAAATATTGGAATTTGGGAGGATCTGATGGGAATTTTGGGATGGGAATTTTGGAGGATCTAACAGGAATTTTCCAAATATTGGAATACTGAAAGATCTGATGGGAATTTCAAAATATTGGAATAATGAAAGATCTGATGGGAATATTGAGAAAATATTGGGATATTTAAAGATTTGATGGGAATATTTGGGATCCAAAATACTGGAGTATTGAAGGATCCTGATGGGAATATTGCAATTTTGTGACAGGAATATTGGGAGAAAATATTGGAAAAACATCAGCAAAGAACCCCCTGGGGATTTTGGGGTGATGACCTGGGAGGGTCTGAACGCCTTCCCTGTTCTGGTGGTCCCTCCCCAGGAGGTTCTGGAAGCTGCAGGAAAATTTGGGATCAGCCAGGAAGGTCCCACTGAACATCTGGATGAGGATCATGGCTCCCGCCAGGAACTGCCATCCGGATCATCCCGCCATGTGCAGGGGGCTCTTCCTTCCTTGCTCCCAGGAGCCCCCCCAGAGCTCAGACACACCCCCAAACCACCCAAAACACCCCAAAACCACCCCAAAACCCAAACCACCCAATGCCACCAGGAGGGGCCCACCCACCCCAAAATCCCACCCCCAAAACCCCAAAACTACAACAACACCCCCAGGAGGGGCCCAGCCATACCCAAAAACCATCCCAAAACCCCACACAAAACCCCAAAACTACCTGCAAAACCCCCAATAAAACCCCAAAACCACCCCAAAACACCCCACAAAACCTCAAAACCACCTCCCAAACCCCCAAACTACCCAAGCCTGAGGTGCCCACTAATCACCACCCCAAGACCCCATAACCCCAAAGCCTGAGGATTCCAGACTCTGAGCCACACCCCACCATCCCCAATCCCAAACCCCGAGGTGCCCATACGGTTTTCGACCCCACCACCCCCCCAACCCCAATCCCAAGCCGCCCACCTGGTGCTGACGCTGCTGTTGACGAGGATCTCGAGGCACAGGGCGCCAGGAGACGGAGACGGGCGCGAAGTGCAGGGGCAGCCCTCTCGTTGGGCTGGTTGGGACGCTGGCCCCCACGCTGACCAGCTCACACACCGGCCCCGGCCCCATGTAGCAGGCGGCTGCAGCCGTGTTCCCCGAAGGAGTTGGGCCTGGGGCCGATCTGCGGGACACCGAGGGGGATGTCCATGGGGTTTGGGGTGTCTGTAGGGGTCCATGGGGTCTGTGGGGTCCATGGGGTCTGTGGGGTCTGTGGGGGTTTGGGGGTCTGTGGGGTCTGTGGGGTCCATGGGGTCTGTGGGGTCTGTGGGGTCTGTGGGGTCTGTGGGGTCCATGGGGTCTGTGGGGTCCATGGGGTCTGTGGGCTGTGGGGTTTTTGGGGGGCTGTGGGATCCATGGGTTTGTGGGATCCATGGGGTTTGTGGGAGCTGTGGGGTCAATGGGGTCTGTGGGGTCTGTGGGGTTTTGGGGGCTGTGGGACCATGGGGTTTGTGGGATCCATGGGGTTTGTGGGGGCTGTGGGGTCAATGGGATCTGTGGGGTCTGTGGGGTCTATAGGATCCATGGGGGCTCTGGGGTCTATGGGATCTGTGGGTTTTGTGGGGGCTGTGGGGTCAATGGGGTCTGTGGGGTCTATAGGATCCATGGGGGCTCTGGGGTCTATGGGATCTGTGGGTTTTGTGGGGGCTGTGGGGTCAATGGGGTCTGTGGGGTCTGTGGGGATCCATGGGGTTCCAGATGGGGAGAGATGGATGAGAAGAACCCAAAGCTTTTGTCACCACCCAGGGGGAATGAATTTGTTTCCTTGGACTTTGTGAGGAACAGAGCCCACAGGATTTGGGATTTAGGAGGGAAAAAGGCAGCTGAGAACCACGCAGGGCTCCTGCTCAGGGTAGTGGAATTTGGATCTGCAGAAATGATGAAGTCCAAAGGATTTGGGATTTAGACAGAAAAAGGCAACCAAGAACCACCCAAGGGGAAGGAATTTGGTTCCTTGATCTCAGGGACCAACAAAATCCAGAGGATTTGGGATTTGGGAAGGAAAAAGGCAGCTGAGAACCACGCAGGGCTCCTGTCACTGCTCAGGGTGATGGAATTTGGTTTCTTGATCTCAGGGATCAACAAAACCCTCAGGATTTGGGATTTAGGAGGGGAAAAAGGCAGCTGAGAACTACGCAGGGCTCCTGCTCAGGGTGGTGGAATTTGGATCTGCAGAAATTATGAAATCCAAAGGATTTGGGACTTTGGGAACCACCAAGGTTTCTGCCACCACCTGAAGGCCCCCAGCCCCGTCCCAGTCCCCAGCCCCCTGGGCCCCTCCTCCACCCCCAGCCTGAGGAGGTGACGCACGACCTCAATCTGGCCGCTGGCGGCCGCCGTGTGCAGCAGCGTGTAACCCTTCCTGTCCTTGCACATGACATCGGCCCCGCGCGCCACCAGCAGCTTCAGCACCTCCAGGTGACCTGCGGGGACAGCCGTGACAGCAACGGGACAACGGGGGACATCGGGAAGATGGGGACACTGGGGAGATGGGGACACCAAGGAGATGGGAAACAGGGAAGGACTGGGAAGGAAGGGAGAGAGGGGATGGAGAGGTGGAGAGGAGGAACAGGAGAGATGGAGAGGAGGGAGAGGTGGAGAAAAGGAATAGGGGAGAGATGGAGAGAAGGGATGGGAGAGAGGGAGAGGAGGAATGGATGAGATGGGCAGAGGAAATGAGGGAGATGGAGAGATGGAATGGGGGGAAATGGCAGGAAGGGATGCAAGAGACGGAGAAAAGGGAGAGATGGGGAGGAGGAGTGGGACAGGTGGAGGGAAAGGATGGGAGAGATGGAGAGAGGGAGTGGGAGAAGAGGAGAGGGAGGTGAAAGCAGCAAGGAGCCCCTACCCAGGAAGGCCGCCCAGTGCAGGGGCTGCCGGTCCTTCTTGTCACATGTGCTGGGGCTGGCGCACCTTTGTTGAGCAGCAGGTTCACCATCTGTGGGGTGTGGGGACAGCGTGAGCGGGGCCACCCCAATGCCTGTGCCCATCCCAGTGTCCCTGTCCACCCCGGTGGCCCCGGCCACCCTGACATCTAGGGCCACCCCAATGGCCCTGCCACCCCAATGGCCCTGTCCACCCCTGTCCATGCTGACCCCAATGTCCCTGCCCACTCCTGTCCCTGTCACCCCTGTCCACCTCATCCCTGCTGGCCCCTGCCCCTGCCTGCCCCAATGTCCCCGTCCCCTCCCAGTGTCCCCATCCCTATCCCAATGTCCCCATCCCCTCCCAATGTCCCCGTCCCCTCCCGGTGTCCCGGGTGTCACCTCCAGGTGGCCGCTGTGCACGGCGTGGTGCAGCGCCGTGCGCCCGGTGCGGTCGGCCACGTTGACGGTGCTGAGCAGCGGCAGCAGCGCCTCCACGCACTTGGTGGCCCGGTTGGCGGCGGCCACGTGCAGCGGGGTCTGCCAGTGCTTGTCCCGGGCGTTGGCATCGGCCGAGTGCTTCAGGAGCAGCTGGAGGGCTTTCTGTGGGGTGGGACGGCAGGGAGAGGCTCCAGACCCCAAATCCTGGGCATGTTTAGCTGGCGCATTAAGATCCTAGCGGTTTTTTAATTTTGGGTTTTTCCTCTGTGGGATTTCCCCTGTGGGGTTTCCCTCTGTGGGATTTCCCTCTGTGGGGTTTTCCACTGTGGGGTTTTCCTCTGTGGGGCTTCCCGCTGTGGGGCTTCCCACTTTGGGATTTCTACCTCTGGGATTTCCCACTCTGGGATTTCCCATTCTGGGATTTGCCACTTTGGGACTTCCCAAAAATTGGGATTTCCCACTGTGAGATTCCCCTCTGTTGGATTTCCCTGCTGTGGGATTTCCCACTCTGGGATCTCCCTCTGTGGGATTTCCCTACTGTGGGATTTCCCACTCTGGGATTTTTTTCCAATGAAGACTTTTTCCCAGAACTCCCTCCATTCCCCAAACCCCAGAGGGGTTGAAGGAGAGCAGGACTTCCTTTTTTTTCCTGGAATTTCCTTGAACCCTCTGTGGCCCTCACTCTGTGATTCCCCACTGTGATTTCAGCCCACCTCCTGGGATCTTCCCCCTGTGGGATTTCACACTCTGGGAACTCCCTCTGTGGGAAAACCCCTGCTGTGGGATTTGCCCTGAACCCCCCAAAAGGTGGGAAATTCCCCTCCCAGAGGGTTCTTCTTGATGGAGCTGAATGGGATTTTTCTTTTAAGGAAACTTTTTCCCAGAATATCCACATCCCAAAGGGGCTATTTAAACCCCAAGATGGATCTCAAAAACTCAATGGGGACCCTTTCCCCAGGAATATCCCTTCAAATCCCTCACCAGGGACACGCTCTGCACCCAAAAGCCACCCCGTGTCCAGTGGGGACACTCTGTTAGCCCCAAAGGGGACAAACCCAAAGGACACCTCAGCACCCCAAAACCCCAAAAAACCCAACAGGGGCTGCCCTGAACCCCACAGAAGGCCCCAAAAATCCCAGGGAGGCGGGGTTCTGCAGATGGATCCTCAAAACCCAACAGGGTTATTTTGGTGGGAATTCTGTGGAATCAACAAATCCCAACAGGGGCTCCCTGCACCCCAAGAGTATCTCAAAAACTCAATGGGGACAGCCTGAATCCCAAAGGTAAACCCCAAAACATAACAGGGACACTCTGCACCCCAAAGGTATCCCCAAAACCCAACACGGGCTACTGGAACCCCACAGATTTTAGGGGATTTTCCAGATCCCCACAGATTTTAGGGGATTTTTTCTGGGATCCCCACAGATTTTAGGGGATTTTCCAGATCCCCACAGATTTTAGAGGATTTTCTCTGGGATCCACAGATGTTTTTGGGGTGATTTTGAGATGATTCTGGGGTCCCCCTGGCCCTGACCTGACAGGATGAGCAGCTCGAGGATTGCAACGTCTCCGATGTAGGCAGCAGCGTGGAGAGGGGTCCGGCGTTCCTGGTCCTGCGGGGGGACAGCTGTGAACTGGGAGGCACTGGGAGGGACTGGGAGGCACTGGGAGGGGTGGGATGGGGCTGGGAGAGATTGGGAAAGGATGGGAGGGGATGGGAGGGGGCTGGGAGGGACTGGGAGGGACTGGGATGAGGATGGGATGGGATTTATGGGATTAATGGGATTTGTGGGATGGTATGGGATGGGATGGGACGGGACGGGACAGAATAGGATGGAATTTATGGGATTTGTGGGATTTATGGGATTTTTGGGATGGGACGGGATTTATGGGATGGGACGGGATGGGGATGGGAGATGATGGGATGGGACGGGATTTGTGGGATGATATGGGATGGGATTTATGGGATTGATGGGATTTATGGGATATATGGGATTTGTGGGATGGGGATGCCAGGGATGTGGGGAGCCCCGCGTGAGCAGCAGGCAGGTTTGGGAGCAGCAGCAGCAGCAGCAGCAGGGCCCTCACTCGCTCACCAGCACATTGATGTTCTCCTTCTGATTGAGCAGCGACCGAACCTCCTCCACATCCCGGTTAAAGATGGCTTGGACCAGAGGGGGCTGCGGGGACACAGAGGGGACAGTGACAGTGACACGGCTGGAACGGGGGGTGACAGTGATGGGACACAGCTGGAACAGGGTTCTGCCATTCCCGGAGTTCTCCTGTTGCTCATCCAGATGTCCCAACCCCAGGATTCTCCCATTCCCAGAGTTTTGCCATTCCAGGGCTGGGGGATCCCATTCCTGGGGTTCTCCCCATCCTGAGGTTCTCCAGTTCCCAGGGTTCTGCTATTCCCGGGATTCTCCTGCTCCTGACCCAGGTGCCTCAACCCCGGGGATCTCCTGCTCACGATCCCTGTCCCATTCCCTGGGATTTCCCATTCCAGGGCCGGGGATCCCATTCCCAGGGTTCTGCTGCTCCTGAGATTCTCCCATTCCTGGGATTCTGCCATTCCCAGGGCTCTGCCATTCCTAGGGCTCTCTTGTTCCCGATCCAGACAGCCCAACCCCAGTGATGTCCTGTTCCTGATCTCGGTGTCCCATTCCTGGGATTCTCCCATTGCAGGGCCAGGGGATCCCATTCCCAAGATTCTGCCATTCCCGAGGTTCTCCCATTCCCGTGATCCTCCCGTTCCCGATCCAGATGTCCCAACCCCAGGGATCTCCCATTCCCAGTCCAAGTTTCCCATTCCCCGCATTCTGCCATTCCCAGGATCTCCTTCCCAATCCTGGGTTCTGCCATTCCCAGGATGGGGCCTGCTCCCAGCCCGAGGGGTCCCAGGACCAGGATCCTCCCTCGATGCTCTGTGGCCAGGGGGTCCCTCCCGAGGGTCCCCAGGGCCAGAGGGTCCCATCCCGGGGGCTCTCCCGTTCCCGGTTCCAAGGGTCCCACTCCCAGGGCTCTCCCGGTGCAGGCTCCCCCTTTGATTCTTCACATCCCCGGGCCAGAGAACCCCGCGGTGCTCCCGTTCGCGGCCCAGGAGTCTCGTTCCCAGGGTTCTCCCGTTCCACGGTCAGGGGTCCCATGCCCAGGGCTCTCCAGTTCCCGGTTCTGAGGGTCCCATCCCCGGGACTCTCCCGTTCCCGGTTCTGAGGGTCCCATCCCCGGGACTCTCCAGTTCCCGGTTCTGAGGGTCCCATCCCCGGGACTCTCCCGTTCCAGGGTCGGGGGTCCCAACCCTGGGATTCTCCCATTCCCAGCCCGAGGGTCCCATCCCTGGATTCTCCTGTTCCAGGGTCGGGGTGCCATTCCCGGCATTCTTGCCATCCCTCTTGCCTCCGGTTCCCTGATCCAGCGCTCCCATCCCGGGCTTCTCCCTGTTCCCGGCCGGGGTTCTCCCATTCTCGACGCTCTCCTGTTCCCGGTTCTGAGGGTCCCACCGGGCCTCCTGTTCCCGATCCAGCGCTCCCATCCCCGGCGCTCTCCCATTCCAGGGTCGGGGCCCCATTCCTGGATTCTGCTGTTCCCGGGCTTCTCCGTCTCCCGGCCCGGGATTCTGCCATTCCCGGGGCCTCCTGTTCCGGGTTCTGAGGCCCCATCTCGATTCTGCCATCCCCGGCGCCTCCCATTCCTGGGCCCCATCCCGGCGCCTCCTGTTCCGTGCCCGGCCCGGCCCGCGCTGGGCCCGGCGGGCACGGGCAGAGCGGCTCCAAGCGGCGACCCTGGCCCGTCCCGGAGCCGCAGCGGGACCGGGAGCAGCGGGGAGGTCTCGGCGAGCAGGGCCCGCGGCCTGGGGCGGCGGCGGGCCGGGCCCGGTGGCGGAGTTGCGCCAGGCCGCACATCCGGGCTGCCGCGGCGGCGCGGCCCGGCCGAGGCGCGGCGGCGGCGGCGGGCGGGAGCGGCCGAGGGAAGGACGGAAAGACGAGGGAACGGCGGCCGTACCTGGTCCGTGATGCTGAGAACCCCATGTCGGGGCCAGCCTCAGCGCCCAGCTCCCGGCATCGGGTCCGGCTGCGGCGGCCCGCTCGGGCGGCTGCGGGGCGGGGATGGAGCGTTGGGATGCGCCGCCCACCGGGCCCGAGCGGCGGCGGCGGGGGCGGCCTGGGCAGCGCAGCGCCTGGGGGACACGGCGGGAGCGGGACGGGGGTCATGGGGAGCGGCTGTGGCGGCCTGGGGGTCGCTGCTCTGCGGTGTGCCCGGTGGGGAATCCATGAGGGGCCCGGTAATCCCTGGGGTTGCTGTTTGGGGTGGGAACCGCATCCATGAGGGATGTCGGTAACCCTGGGGTCTCTGCCTGGGGTGTGCCTGGTGGGAACCCATGAGGGGCTCCCTGGTAATCCAGGGGTCTCCTGAGGTCGTTGCCTGGGGGTGTTCCTGGTGGGAACCGTATCCATGAGGGATGTCGGTAACACCGGGGTACCGGGAGTTGCTGCTTCAGGATGTTCCCAGTGGGAATCGCATCCATGAGTGGCTGTCGGTAACCCCTGGGGGTCCCAAAGACAGCGGCTCCCAGCCTGAAGAGTGCTGGGGTGGTGGCAGAGGGTCCTGGGGGTCTCTATTTCCCACCTCCATCCCTCTGTGGAGTCTGGAGAGGGGGAACCCCATCCCAGGTGGTCCTGGGGGTCCCAGGGGGTCCCTGAGCAGCAGCTCCTCCATCCCAAAGGGCTCTGGAATAGTGGCAGAGGGTCCTGAGAGTCTCATTTCCCATCTCCATCCCCTCTGGGCTGAACTGGGCTGTGCTGGGAGGAACTGGGATGAACTGGACTGGGATGTGGTGGGACTGGTTGGCAAAATGCTGAGCTGGACTGGGCTGTGCTGGGAGGCACCTGAACTGAGCCTGAACTGGCCCGGTGAGGCACTGGGCTGAACTGGGAGGCCCTGGGGTTTGTTGGGCTATACTGGGAGGCACTGGGCCACACAGCTCCCTGCAGGTTCTGTGTTCCTGGCTCGGCCCTCTGCCCAGTCCTGAGCGGGCCATCCCTAAAACATAACAGGGGCCCCCTCGTGTCTCCTGAGCCACTGACCGGGGCACACGGGAGGTGGGGACGGGCACCCTGGAGCAGACTGACCCCGGCAGCCCCGGGATGGGACAAGTCCCCTGGTCCCAAAGGGATCCCGGTCCCGGTGCAGCCCCAACCCGTCAGGGCACTACCCCCCTGTCGTCCCCCGCGCACCTCCGACTACACAGATCCTATCATCCTCGCTCGGGAGGCGTCGTTGGATCCTGCCCAGATTTTAGACGATTTACCCGCCGCCATGGCGACGCGGGTGACGTCACGGGGTGAGAGGTCAGGCGGCGGCGGCGCCGCGTCCCGGCCCGGTCCCGGTTCCGGCCTGCCCCGGTCCCGGCCCGGTGATGGCGGCCCGGCGGCCCGCGGCGCCCTCCAGCTCGGGGCGCGGCAGCGCCTGCGGGCGCGGCGGCCCCGCCCGGCAGGTGAGCGGGCGGCGGCGGCGGCCGGGAGGTCACCCCGGTCCCGGCGGCACCGGGCGGGCCTGGGGCGGCGATCGTGCTGGGGGCTCCTCCGGCCTGGCAGCGCTCCTGACCCCTGCAGGGTGTGGTGATCCGGGGGCACTTTTGGCGGAACTGGAGGTCCTGGCGTGACCGGGCCTGGGGTCCTGGTGGGCCTGTCCCGGTTCCACCGGAAGGCCGCTGGGGGGGAACACTGGCTGGGAGGGCTGACCTTGAGCGAACCCCGTGTGGGGACAGCGGAGCGGGCCGGTACCGGGGCTCACGGCGGAACCGAGCCCGGGGGTCGGGCGCCGTCTGCTGCTCCTGAGATTCTCCCATTCCTGGGATTCTGCCATTCCCAGGGCTCTGCCATTCCTAGGGCTCTCTTGTTCCCGATCCAGACAGCCCAACCCCAGTGATGTCCTGTTCCTGATCTCGGTGTCCCATTCCTGGGATTCTCCCGATGCAGGGCCAGGGGATCCCATTCCCAAGATTCTGCCATTCCCGAGGTTCTCCCATTCCCGTGATCCTCCCGTTCCCGATCCAGATGTCCCAACCCCAGGGATCTCCCATTCCCAGTCCAAGTTTCCCATTCCCCGCATTCTGCCATTCCCAGGGATCTCCTCTTCCCAATCCCGGGGTTCTGCCATTCCCAGGAGCTCCACCGTTCCCAGCCCGAGGGGTCCCAGGACCAGGATCCCCCCTCGATGCTCTGTGGCCAGGGGGTCCCTCCCGAGGGTCCCCAGGGCCAGAGGGTCCCATCCCCGGGGCTCTCCCGCTTCCAGCCTGGGATGTCCCATCCCGGGGGCTCTCCCGGTTCCAAGGGTCCCACTCCCAGGGCTCTCCCGGTGCAGGCTCCCCCTTTGATTCTTCACATCCCCGGGCCAGAGAACCCCGCGGTGCTCCCGTTCGCGGCCCAGGAGTCTCGTTCCCAGGGTTCTCCCGTTCCACGGTCAGGGGTCCCATGCCCAGGGCTCTCCAGTTCCCGGTTCTGAGGGTCCCATCCCCGGGACTCTCCCGTTCCCGGTTCTGAGGGTCCCATCCCCGGGACTCTCCAGTTCCCGGTTCTGAGGGTCCCATCCCCGGGACTCTCCCGTTCCAGGGTCGGGGGTCCCAACCCTGGGATTCTCCCATTCCCAGCCCGAGGGTCCCATCCCCGGGATTCTCCCGTTCCAGGGTCGGGGGGGGGTGCCATTCCCGGCATTCTGCCATTCCCGGCGCTCTCCGGTTCCCGATCCAGCGCTCCCATCCCCGGGCTTCTCCCGTTCCCGGCCCGGGGTTCTCCCATTCTCGACGCTCTCCCGTTCCCGGTTCTGAGGGTCCCACTCTCGGGGCTCTCCCGTTCCCGATCCAGCGCTCCCATCCCCGGCGCTCTCCCATTCCAGGGTCGGGGCTCCCATTCCCGGGATTCTGCTGTTCCCGGGCTTCTCCCGTTCCCGGCCCGGGATTCTGCCATTCCCGGGGCTCTCCCGTTGCGGGTTCTGAGGCTCCCATCCCCGGCGCTCTCCCATTCCCGGGGCTCCCATCCCCGGCGCTCTCCCGTTCCCGTGCCCGGCCCGGCCCGCGCTGGGCCCGGCGGGCACGGGCAGAGCGGCTCCAAGCGGCGACCCGGCCCGTCCCGGAGCTGCAGCGGGACCGGGAGCAGCGGGGAGGTCTCGGCGGAGCAGGGCCCGCGGCCTGGGGCGGCGGCGGGCCGGGCCCGGTGGCGGAGCCGCGCTAGGCCGCACATCCCTGGGCTGCCGTAGCGGCGCGGCCCGGCCGAGGCGCGGCGGCGGCGGCGGGCGGGAGCGGCCGAGGGAAGGACGGAAAGACGGGGAACGGCGGCCGTACCTGGTCCGTGATGCTGAGAACCCCCATGTCGGGGCCGCCCTCAGCGCCCAGCTCCCGGCATCGGGTCCGGCCGCGGCGGCTCCGCTCGGGCGGCTGCGGGGCGGGGATGGAGCGCCGGGGATGCGCCGCCCACCGGGCCCGAGCGGCGGCGGCGGGGGCGGCCCCGGGGCAGCGGCAGCGCCCGGGGGGACACGGCGGGAGCGGGACGGGGGTCAGCGGGGAGCGGCTGTGGCGGCCCGGGGGTCGCTGCTCTGCGGTGTGCCCGGTGGGAATCCATGAGGGGCTCCCGGTAATCCCGGGGGTTGCTGCTCTTGGGGTGGGAACCGCATCCATGAGGGATGTCGGTAACCCCGGGGGTCTCTGCTCTGGGGTGTGCCCGGTGGGAACCCATGAGGGGCTCCCGGTAATCCCGGGGGTCTCCCGAGGGTCGCTGCTCTGGGGTGTTCCCGGTGGGAACCGTATCCATGAGGGATGTCGGTAACACCGGGGGTACCGGGAGTTGCTGCTTCAGGATGTTCCCAGTGGGAATCGCATCCATGAGTGGCTGTCGGTAACCCCGGGGGTCCTGGGACAGCGGCTCCCCCAGCCTGAAGAGTGCTGGGGTGGTGGCAGAGGGTCCTGGGGGGTCTCATTTCCCACCTCCATCCCCTCTGTGGAGTCTGTCCGGGGGAACCCCATCCCAGGTGGTCCTGGGGGTCCCAGGGGGTCCCTGAGCAGCAGCTCCTCCATCCCAAAGGGCTCTGGAATAGTGGCAGAGGGTCCTGAGGGTCTCATTTCCCATCTCCATCCCCCTCTGGGCTGAACTGGGCTGTGCTGGGAGGAACTGGGATGAACTGGACTGGGATGTGCTGGGTGGGACTGGTTGGCACTGGGTAATGCTGAGCTGGACTGGGCTGTGCTGGGAGGCACTGGGCTGAACTGGGCCTGTACTGGGCTGTGCTGGGAGGCACTGGGCTGAACTGGGAGGCCCTGGGGTTTGTTGGGCTATACTGGGAGGCACTGGGCCACACAGCTCCCGCAGGTTCTGTGTTCCCGGTTTCTCGGCTCCTCTGCCCAGTTCGGAGCGGGGCCAGTACCGGGACACAGCGCCGGGGCCTCCTCGTGCCTCTCCGGAGCCACCGACCGGGGGCACACGTAGGAGGCGGGGCCGGGCACCCCCTGGAGCAGACCGAGCCCCGGCAGCCCCGGGAGGGACAGTCCCGGTCGGTCCCGGTTGGATCCCGGTCCCGGTGCAGCCCCAACCCGTCCCGCACTACATTCCCCGTCGTGCCCCGCGCACCCTCCGACTACAACTCCTATCATCCCTCGCTCGGGAGGCGTCGCCTCGCCCTGCCCCGTGACGTACCCGCCGCTATGGCGACGCGGTGACGTCACGGGGTGAGAGGTCAGGGCGGCGGCGGCGCCGCGTCCCGGCCCGGTCCCGGTTCCGGCCCGCCCCGGTCCCGGCCCGGTGATGGCGGCCCGGCGGCTCCGCGGCGCCCTCCAGCTCGGGGCGCGGCAGCGCCTGCGGGCCGCGGCGGCCCCGCCCGGCAGGTGAGCGGCGGCGGCGGCCCGGAGGTCACCCCGGTCCCGGCGGCACCGGGCGGGCCCGGGGCGGCGATCGTGTTGCGGGGGCTCCTCCGGGCCTGGCAGCGCTCCCGACCCCTGCAGGGTGTGGTGATCCGGGGGCACCTTGGCGGAACCGGGAGGTCCCGGCGTGACCGGCCCGGGGGTCCCGGTGGGGCCTGTCCCGGTTCCACCGGAAGGCCGCTGGGTGGGGAACACTGGCTGGGAGGGGCTGACCTTGGAGCGAACCCCGTGTGGGGACAGCGGGAGCGGGCCGGTACCGGGGCTCACGGCGGAACCGAGCCCCGGTGGGTCGGGCGCCGGTGTCACCGGGAGAGGCGACAGCCCCGAGGCCACCCGGGCCGTGACCTCTGCTCGGGGACAGAGCGAGACCCGGTGATTCCAGTGGGGACAATCCCCAAATTCCGGTGGGGAGGGCGGGATCTGCCCCGGGAGGGCACCGGAGGGCACCGGGCACCCGTCCCGGCCGGGATTGGCTGTCCCCGGGTCGGGTTTCCCGGCCTTCCTCCTCCTCCTCCTCCTCCTCCTGGCAGCTGCAGCGCCGGGATCGCCCCGGGACCGGCACGGGAGGGACCGGGAGGGGACGGGAAGGGACAGGGAGAGGTCAGGAAAGGACTTGGGATGGTCTGGAAGGGTCTGGGCACCTCTGGAGAGAGCCCGAACTGGTCTGGAAGGGGTTTGGGAGGTCTGGGATGGTCCTGGGATGGTGTAAAGGGGTTCGGGATGGTCTGAAGGGGTTTGGGATGGTCTGAAGGGGTTTGGGATGGTCTGAAGGGGTTTGGGATGGTCTGAAGGGGTTTGGGATGATCTGAAAGGGGGAAAGGGGATGGTCTGAAGGGATTGGGGGACCCAAACCAGATGGGAATGGGCTGGGGATGGTCTGGAGGGAGGACTGGAAGGATCTGAACTGATTTGGGAAGCCCTAGAAGGGATTTAGGAAACCAGGTGGGAAGTTGGGAAATTTGGGGATGGTCTGGAGGGATAGGGGCGGTCTGGAGTCATTTGGGAAGCCCTAGAAGGGATTTAGGATGCTCTGGAGGGATTTGGGAAGTTCAGAAAGAAATTTGGGATGCTCTGGAATGGACCTGGGAAGTTCTGGAGGGTTTTGGGACGTTTGGGAAGAAGGTTTGGGAAGCCCTGGAGGGGCCTGGGGATCTCTGGAAGGATTTGGGAAGCTCAGGAAGGGCCCCAAGGTGCTCCCGGGGCTGCCGCATGTCCCGGTGCCAGCCGGTGTCCCCCGTGTCCCCCCAGGCACGCGTTCCCGTGCGGGCTCCGGCTGTCCCGGCTGTCCCGGCCGGGCCCCCTGGCCTGGGAGCCCCGAGCTCAGCCCAGCCGCGGCTTCCTGAACCTCAGCAACAAACGCAAGGAGTACTCGGAGAGACGGATCATCGGGTGGGTGGCGCTGGGAGCGCTGGGACTGGGACTGAGCCCGAGCACGGCCCTGAGCCCAAACCCAGCCCTGAGCCCAAACCCAGCCCAAACCCAGCCCTGAGCCTGAGCCCAGCTCCAAACCCAACCCCTGACCCTGGCCCTGACCCCAGCCCCAACCCTGATCCCAATGCCAACCCCAGTTCCAACTCCATCCCCAACCCCAGCCCTAATCCCAACCCCATTCCCTAATCCCAACCCCATTCCCGACCCCAATCCCAGCCCAGCCCCAACCCCTCCCCTCCGTGTCCCAGGTACTCCATGCAGGAGATGTACGACGTGGTGGCCAACGTGGAGGACTACAAGAACTTCGTGCCCTGGTGCAAGAAATCCGTGGTGGTGTCGCGGCGCCAGGGCCACCTCAAGGCCCAGCTGGAGGTGGGGTTCCCGCCCGTGCTGGAGCGCTACACCTCCATCGTCACCCTGGTGCGGCCACACCTGGTCAAGGTGAGCTCAGGACGGGCTGGAGAGGCAGGAGGAGGCTCTGGAGAAACCCTCAGGGAGCTGGGAAGGGGCTCAGCCTGGAGGGAGGGAGGATCAGGGGGAAATTTCACCCCACAAGTCCCTGATGGCAGAGCGGGGTCGGGATCTGCTCCCAGGGAAGAGCAGAAGGAAAAACAGCCTCAGGTTGTTCCGGGGGAGTTCAGTTTGGAATTTCCCCATGGAAAGAGCTCTCAGGCACCACTGGAATGTGGCACTGGGGGGATCCCAGGCCGGGCTGGACCCGGGAGGGTTTTCCACCCTCGGGGATGATCCCGGTGCCCCCTGAGCTCCCGTTCTCCCTCCCCAGGCCGTCTGCACCGACGGGCGCCTCTTCAACCACCTGGAGACCAACTGGCGCTTCAGCCCCGGCATCCCCGGCTACCCCCGCACCAGCACCGTGGATTTCTCGGTAGGACCGCGCGCCGGCTCCCGCAGGGGGAAGGCGGAGCTCACCCAGCCTCACCTCCTCCTCCTCCTCCTCCTCCTCCTCAGATCTCCTTCGAGTTCCGCTCCCTGCTGCACTCCCAGCTGGCCACCGTGTTCTTCGACGAGGTGGTCAAGCAGATGGTGGCCGCCTTCGAGCGCCGAGCGGCCAAAAATTTCGGGCCCGAGACGCGAATCCCGCGGGAGCTGATGTTCCACGAGGTGCACCAGACGTGAGGGACTGAGCCGGGCCCGCCCCGAGCCCAAACCCCCCAAAAATATTTATTCAACCAAGTGCGTTTCTCCTCCGCTGCTGTTGCCTCAACGCCCCCCGGGGGCTGCTGTGAGCCCCCTCCCCTAATCCCAGGAGCTGATTTTGCAGCTGATTTGGGGTTTTAAGTTTTGGTTTAGTTCTTGGTTTGGTTTTTTGTTTTCTTTTTTTTTAACCCTTTTTTTTTGTTCTTTTTAAACTCCTCAGCCAGGCTGGAGGGCCCCGGTGGGGGCAGCTCCTGCTGTGCTCTGGGATGGGTGGGGGAAAAGCTGCTGGGACCCCTCCCCTAATCCCAGGAGCTGATTTTGGGTTTTAAGTTTTGGTTTAGTTTTTTTTTTTTTTTTTTTTTGGTTCTTTTCAAACTCCTCACCAGGCTGGAGGGCCCCGGTGGGGCAGCTCCGGTAGAGGAACAGGGAGAGGGTGGGAAAAGCTGCTGGGACCCCTCCCCAATTCCTCCCCAGGAACAAAAAAAGGGAAGGAGGAGCCCCCCCGCCCCCCCAAACCATCGCACACTTTGCACAAGCCACACGCACAGGGTGGGGAGGGGGCGCCTCCCGCTGCCCCCCCCGCCGCCCCCCACCCCCAGCACCCTCCGCAGGGACCCCCACGGTCCCCACCCCACCCCCAGCGACCCCACCCCTATTTTAGGGGGGGGGTGGGAAGTTCTCAGCTCCTCCCCCCCCCCTTTAACCACGAAGCCCCCCCGGGGGGGTGAGGGGGTCCCCGAGCCCCCCTGGCCCAAGGAAGGAAGGGCTTGGCCAGGCCAATAAAGAGAATTTTCCAAGGGTCAGCAGCCTCCTGCTCCTCATTGAGGGGGGATTTGGGGGCTGCATGCTGGGACCCCCGGGTGGGGTGGGGGCACCAAGCCCTGCCCAGGGAAGGGATTTGGGGGGCGGGGGGTTGTTAATAAAAACATTTATTTTGCATTTTTTTGTTGTTGTTTGTACAGAAGTGCCCGAGAGCTGCGAGGAGCCGGGGTGGGTTCCGGGGTGGGTGGGGGGCGTGGGGAGGGGTCCCAGCTCTGGCTCCCGGGGGCTTCAGGCAGGGTTGGGGGGCATCGGGGGTCACACAAACACGGGGGGCACGGCCAGGGGAGGGTGAGGAGTGTATCGAGTCCCTGCGGGGGGGCCCGGACACGGGGCTGGACTGAACCCCTCTCGGGGGGCTGCAGGGGGGCAGGAGGGTGGGAGCCCCTCCCCAAAACCCTGCCAGGACCCCCCCACCCAGCCCAGCAACGAGGGGAGCCTGGGGGGGCTCCCAGTGTGCGCAGTGAGAGCTGCTGGGGTGGGCAGGGGGCACCGGAGACCCCCCCCAGCACCAGGGCGGGGTGTGGGGGGCCGGGGGACCCCAGGGTGGGCTGGGGGGTCCCGAGGGGGGTTCAGTGGCGGGGGTGGCCGGGCCGGGCCCGGCAGCGCGGCGTTCTTCCCTGGGGGAGCCCCGTCCCCGTCCCTTTTTCAGGCGGACTTGTAGCCCACGAGCTGCATCAGGCCCTTGGTGCTCATGGATTTGGGTCTCTCCAGGGGGAATCCCAGAGCTCGGCTCCAGATGAGCTGCGAGAGGACGCCCAGAGCTCGGGACACGCCGAAGAGAACCGTGTAGTAATTCATCTCCTTCATGCCGTAGTACTGCGGGGAGAGAGGGATCAGAGCGGGCACAGAGGGGACAGACAGACAGAGGGACAGGTGGGACAGGGACAGATGGGCAAGGAGAGGGAGGGAGGAACAGGGTGAGGGAGGGTGGGATAGGGAAAGGGATGGACAGGACAGGGAGAGGGACACAGGGACACTCACAGAGGGAGAGGGACAGACAGAATGGAGAACACCGAGAGGGACACACAGACAGAGAGGGACAGACAGACAGGAAGGAGAACAGAGAGAGGGACACACAGGGAGAGGGACAGACAGGAGAACACAGAGAGGGACACACAGACAGGGAGAGGGACAGAGAGAGGGACACAGGGCAAGGGACAGAGAGGGAGAGGGACAGACAGGAAAGAGAAACAGACAGAGGGACACACAGGACAGGGAGAGGGACACAGACAGGGAGAGGGACACCCAGGGCAAAGGACAGACAGGGAGAGGGACACATGGACAAGAGGAAGGACAGACAGAACAGGGAGAGGGATGTGGATGTGCAGGGGATATATGGACAAGGAAAAGGACAGACTAACAGGGAGAGGAACAGACAGAGGCACAGAGAGGGTGAGGGACACATGGACAGGAAGAAAGACAGGACAGGGAGAGGGATGTGGACATGGAAAAGGACACGCAGGCAGAGAGAAGGACAGACTGACAGGAAAAGGACAGACAGCACAGACACAACCAAAGGCACAGAGCAGCCTGGGCTCACCTGCAGCAGGACCCCGCTGTGGGCATCCACGTTGGGCCAGGGGTTCTTGGCCTTGCCCTGCTCCAGGAGCACGTTGGGGACGATCTTGTAGAGCTGAGCCACCAGCTTGAACAGGGGGTCCTTGGGCAGGTGCTTGAGGGCGAACTCCCGCTGGCAGGTGTAGCGCGGGTCCGTCTTGCGCAGCACCGCGTGCCCGTAGCCTGGCACCACCTGTGGGGACGGGGGTCAGAGCTGCTCCTGGGCCCTGGGACAGCCCCCGAGCCCTGGGATGCCCCCCTGAGCCCTGGGATGCCGCCCTGAGCCCCGGGATGGTCCCTGAGCCCCCTTGAGCCCCAGGATGGCCCCCCTGAGCCCCAGGATGGTCCCTGAGCCCCCTTGAGCCCCAGGATGGCCCCCCTGAGCCCCAGGATGGTCCCCCCCGGGATGGTCCCTGAGCCCCCCACAACCCATGGGATGGCCCCCCTGAGCCCTGGGACAGCCCCCCTGATCCCCGGGATGGTCCCTGAGCCCCCCATAACCCATGGGATGGTCCCTGAGCCCCAGGATGGTCCCTGAGCCCCCTTGAGCCCCAGGATGAAGGATGGCCCGGGATGGTCCCTTGATCCCTGGGATGGTCCCAGACCCATGGGATGGCCCCCCTGAGCCCCAGGACGGTCCCCAGCTGACCCTCCTTCTGCAGTTCCAGATGAAAGCCTCAGCAGTCAGACCTCCTGCCCGGGCTCCTTCTGCAGGTCCGTGAGCCACAGCAGCACCTCCTGCGGGAATGAGGGAGTGAGGGCGGGGACAGACGGACAGGGGGACACGGGGACAGAGGGAATGGAGGGAGTGAGGGCAGGGAACAGGGACAGAAGGACAGGGGGATAGATGGACATGGGGACACGTGGAGAGGGAGAGGGACAGAGGGACATGGGGAGAGAGTCATGGGCAGAAGGACAGAGGGACATGGGGACACGGGGATGAGGAGAGGGACAGACAGAGGGATGCATGAACACAGAGACAGACAGGGAGAGACAGGGAGAGTGACAGACAGGGAGGACATGGACAGAGTGACAGGGAGAGGGACGGACAGGGCAAGGAGGGACACACAGCCAGGGAGCAGGGACACAGGGACAGGACAAGGAGGGACACACGGACAGGACAAGGAGGGACACACAGCCAGGACAGGACAAGGAGGACACACGGACAGGAAGAAGGACGCACGGACAGGGAGCAGGCCCCACCTGGTTGGCCAGCCCGTGCAGGGGCCCGGCCAGGCCGTTCATGGCGGCGGCGAAGGCCAGGTAGGGGTCGGACAGGCGCTGCCCACCAGGTGGCTCGTGTGGGCACTGACGTTCCCTCCCTCGTGGTCACTGCGGGGGGACAGCCCCGTCAGCCCCCCCAGAGCCCACAAACAGCTCCCACAGCAGCTTGGGGGTGGGGGGTGCGGTGCTGCCAGCCTGGTTCAGTCCTGCCCAAACCCTGCCTGCTCCTGGTGACACCCCCAGAGCCCCTACAGGGACCCTTCCCCTATTGGGCACAGCCCAGAGAGGGCCCCCAGCCCAGAGCCCTGGGACCCCTCCCCATTGGGCTGCCCCCTACAGGACCCTCCCTACAGGGCACAGCCCAGAGCCCTGCAGACCCCTGGGCACAGCCCAGACAGGGACCCCTCCCCTATTGGGCACAGCCCAGAGCCCTGCAGGGACCCCTCCCCTATTGGGCACAGCCCAGAGCCCTACAGGGACCCCTCCCCTACAGGGCACAGCCCAGACCCCTGCAGGGACCCCTCCCCTACAGGGCACAGCCCAGACCCCTGCAGGGACCCCTCCCCTACAGGGCACAGCCCAGACCCCTGCAGGGACCCCTCCCCTATTGGGCACAGCCCAGAGCCCTGCAGGGACCCCTCCCCTATTGGGCAGAGCCCAGAGCCCTGCAGGGACCCCTCCCCTGCTGACACCCCCGGAGCAGCCCAGGCCCATCCCCAGCCCTGCTCCTCATCCCCAGCTGCTCCCACCTGTGGATGGTGAGGTAGAGCCTCATGAGCTCGATGAACTGGGGGTCGGTGTAGCCCAGCATGTTGGTGAAGTTGTGCGACCAGTCCAGGTTGGGGTCGATGGCGCCGATGCCGCTGCCCTCCCGGTAAAGGTTCCGGTAGATCTTGGCGGCCACGCAGGGCAGCTTGGCGATCAGATCCATGGCGTCCTCGTACACAAACTGCCACCACAGGGGTCAGAACGGGCTCCCCTGACCCCACAGCACCCAAATCCACCCCAAAAATCAGCAGCCCCCCTGTGCTGTGTGCGTAGCCTGTCTCAGTTATCCCGGTTCCTTCCCCAGGTGTCACAGACATCTTTTATGGAAAATCCTTTCCTTGGGATTTTTCCTCCTGAGAAGCTGAGAGGCCTCAGGAACAAAATGTGAACAATGGTTATCTGCAGCTGTGGAATGCAACAGGTGCATCTGGGATTGGCCTCATGGGGTTGTTTCTAATTAATGGCCAATCACAATCAGCTGGCTCGGACACAGAGCCCAAGCCACAAACCTTTGTTATCATTCTTTCCTATTCTATTCTTAGCTAGCCTTCTGATGAAATCCCTTCTTCTCTTCTTTTAGTATAGTTTTAATGTAACATATTATCATAAAATAATAAATCAGCCTTCTGAAACATGGAGTCAGATCCTCGTCTCTTCCCTCAACCTGAGACCCCTGTGAACACCGTCACAGTCTCTGGGGTGAAAATACCACACATCCATCTAGCCAAAGGTGTCTCTGAGGTGAGACCACCACAGCTGCCACCTTTGGTCTAGCAGCAAGAGCCAGAGGAGCCCAGGCTCGTTCCATCTGGTACAATAAATTGAACCAGTACAATTTATTGGTATTAATTAAATACCAATTAATTTAATTGTTATTAAATGAATACCAATAAATTAATTGGTATTAATTTAATATTAACACCAACATTAAATTCCAATTTAATACCAGTATTAAATAACAATTAAATAATTAAATCTGCTGGTGTAAGTAACGGTACCTCCCAGTACTTGGCTCGGTGGATGCCCTCGGCGTAGGCGCGGGCGAATTTGCTCTCGCTGTTGAGGGCGGTGACGGCGGCGCTCAGCTGGGACATGGGGTGCAGGTTGGTGGGGAAGTTGTCCAGCATGGTCACCACGTGCGAGGGCAGAGCCGCACGCTTGGCCCACTCCCGGGACAGCCAGGTCACCTGCGGGGACACGGTGCGGCTGAGACGCGGGGCTGGGGGCCGGCAGAGTCCCCCCAGGTGTTTGCCAGCCCCAGGAGGGCTCAGACCCCCCCTCAGGTGTTTCTCAGCCCCGCTTCAGCCGTTTCCCAGCTCCCTCTCAGGTCTGGGGGCTCTCAGACCCCTCCCCAGCCGTTTCCCAGCCCCCTCCCAGCAGTACCTGCTCCTGGGTTGGGATTTCTCCGGTCACCAGCAGCCAGAAGAGCCCCTCGGGCAGCGGCTCCTCTCCCCCCGCAGCTTTGGGCAGCTTCTTCTGGCACTCGGGAATGCTGTAGCCGCGGAAACGGATCCCCTGCGGGCAGGGAGAGTCAGGGGGACCGGGAATGGATGGGAATGGCGTGGGATGGGCTGGGGAAAGGGTGGGAATGGGAGGGGACAGGGTTGGGAATGAGTGGGATGGGCTGGGAGTGGACTGGGATGGGGTGGGATGGACTGAGACAGGGTGGGAATGGGGTAGGGACAGGGTGGGATGGGCCGGGAGTGGGTGGAAATGGGTGGGATGAGGTGGGAAGGGCTGGGAATGGGTGGGGACAGGGTGGGATGGACTGGGATGGGTGGGATGAGGTGGGAAGGGCTGGGAATGGGTGGGGACAGGGTGGGATGGACTGGGATGGGTGGGATGACCTCATGGGATCCAGCACCGGGAATGGGTGGGGACATGCCCCTCATGGATGGACTGGGATGGGTGGGGCCAGGTGAGGGGGGTGAGGGCTGTGGCAGTGCCCAGTGTCCCCGGTGTGTCCCCGGTGTCCCCACCTCATCAGGATCCAGTGATCCGAGGTCGTGCTGCCCGTGATCTGCCTTTCTTGATCTTGGCCTGCTCCTTGGGGATCATGGTGGCCAAAAGGGCCAGGTGAGGTTCTGGGGGCTGGGACAGTGGGGTGTGAGGGGGCTGGGCGGTGCAGAGGGGTGACACCATGTCCACGGGATCAAGGAAAAGGTGTGCTGAATGCCGGAAGCTCTTGATCTTGGCCTGCTCCTTGGGGATCATGGTGGCCAAAACGTCCTTGAGGTTCTGGGGACGAGGGACAGGGGAGGAGGGGGCTGGGTGAGAGAGGGTGACAGATGGGGACAAGGAAAGGGGGTGACGGAGGAGACAGGAGGGGTGACAGGAGATGTGGGGCAGGAGAGGGAGAGAGGGAAAGAGGAGAGGGGTGGTGAGAAAGGGGAGATGGGGACAGGAAAGGGGGTGACAGGAGATGGGAGAGGGTCCCCCCCTTGAGGAGGGGTGAGAAGAGAGGGGGTCAAAGGAAAGGGGTGACAGGAAAGGGAGTGACAGGAAAGATGGGGATAGAAAAGGGAACTCCCGTTAGAGAAGAGTGACAGGAGAGGGGGCGACAAAAGAGATGGGGACAAGAAAGAGGATGACAAATGGCCTCCCCTTGGAGAGGGGTGAGAAGAGGGGGCCAAAGGAAAGGGGGTGACAGGAGATGGGAGAGGGTCCCCCCCTTGAGGAGGGGTGAGAAGAGAGGGGTCAAAGGAAAGGGGGCTCCCATTGGAGAAGAGTGACAGGAGAGGAGGTCAAAATAGAGGGGGTGACAAGAGAGATGGGGACAAGAAAGAGGATGACGAATGGCCTCCCCTTGGGGAGGCAGCCACAGGGCAGAGGTGTCAGGAGAAAGGAACAGGTGACAGGGTGGGGGTCACGGCAGAGGACCCCCCCTTACCGTGGCGGCGCTGGCGTGGCGAGCAGCAAAGAGGACACACGGTGCATTCTGTGGGACAAGGGACACAGAGACCCCCCTGTCACCAGTCAGAGCCTCTTTTTGGGGAGGGGGGTTCAGCCAGATGAGCCCCCCCCGGTGAGACCCCGGTTCCCAAGGACGCCGGAGCCTCGCCCACGCGGGCGGGGATCAAAGCCGCGATCAGAGCCCGGATCAGCCGAGCCGGGATCAGCCGGGGCGGCCCCGCGCTGCCCCCGGAGCCGTCGCTGGCACGGGGACCGCGGGTTCTCCTTCCTGGAGCCGCGCCCGGCCAGGAACGGCCGCGGTTTTCCTGAGCCGGGGAATCCGAACTTTGTTCCTCGCCCACGCGTGGGAACCGGGAACCGCGGGGACTCCCCGGGAACACGCCGGGAACACAGCCCGGCCTTGGCAGCGCCCGCACCGGGGACACACCGGGGGACACCGGGGACACACGGGGGCCGCCACCCACGGGGACACCGGCGATCCCCCGGGGCCCGGAGCTGCGGCAGCGCCTGCGGCACAGCCAGAACATGACTCGGTTTTTCCGCTGGCTGCCGGGAGGCCGCGGGGGGGCTGCAGAGAACCCCCCCAAGGCGTCCCCCGGGATCCCCGGCCCGGACAGCGGGTCCCCGGTGTGGCGGGTGTGGCCGTGGCCGGCGGCGAGGCCGTGTCCCCCCCGCAACAGGCGGCACCGGGAAGGGAAAATGCCGGCGGAACAATGGAGGCGGCAGCGGCGAGCCCAAGGTCAAGGCGGCCGCTGTCGCCGCCGTGTCACCCCCGGTGTCACCCCGGTGTCACCCCCGTTTTGGGGGTCCCCATGGCTCGTCCCGGCTGTCACCGAGGTGCCACCGGCTCAAGGTCACACGTGTTGGCGGTGACACCGGGCACCGGCCGGGGGGAGCACAGCGGGACCCTGCCGGTGGTTCCCGTTGTGCCCGGGGGTGCGGGGGCTCTGCGGTTCGGGGCTGCGGGGTCAGGACGAGGGGAGGGGAGGAGGAGGGTCGGGATCACGGTTCAAGCCGAGGGGGGCGGCCCCGGTCCGCTCGGTTTGACGGGGGAGCAGGGCCAAGTGGGGCATCGGGAATATCCCAAAATATCGCCCGGTCGATAAAGACACCGCAGCGCCCGTTACGAAACACCGGGTCCGCGGCCAAGGCAAACACACCGGAGGGGCCGGGGCCGCTCCGGCCCGGTACCGGCGCACGGGGGTCCCCTCGCTGTGACCCCGGTGTCCTCTACGGCACCGAGACGCTGGGGAAGGGCGGTGGCGGCAGCAGCGGGGACGGTCCCCGCCTCTACCCCCCCTACTGCCGGTGCCACCGGGTGCGGGATCCCGGGGCCGGTGCGGGATCCCGGGGCCCCCCACGCCCAGCGCTGCACAACGAGGGGGAGCGGCAGGACCGGATCCCCCAGCCGGGCTGCCCCGGGCCGGGGGCCCCCGCTCGGGGTTGAGGCAGCAGCGGAGACCTCGGGCGCGGAGCGGGCCCGGAGCCGCCCGAGCCACTCCCGGTGCCCCCGGCTCTGAGAAGCGCCCGGCGCCGGTTCCCACCACGTGCTGCCGCTGCGGCCCCGCGCCCACCCCGGTCCCGATCCCGGTCGCGATGCCGATCGCGGTCACCCCGGTCCCATCCCCCCTCCTCCGCCGCCACCGCGCGGCCCCTTTAAGGCAGCGCCCCCCGCGTCGCCCCTTTAAGAACCGGACCCCCCCCGCTCTCCCTTCCCCCCGCGGCGTCGCCCCTTTAAGGCGCGGCGCGGCGAGGCCGGGCCGGGCGCGCTCACCTTGGGCCCGCGGAGGCGCGCGGCCGCCCGGCTGCCGGCGGCGAGGAGCGTCATGGCGGTACCGGGACGGGACAGGCCGGGGCTGAACGGGGCCGGGACCGGGAGCGGGGCCGGGACCGGGAGCGGGGCCGGGGCGGGAGCGGGGCCGGAGCGGCGGCGGCCGGGGGTCCTCAACGTGAGGGCGGGACGGAGCGCGGCGCTGGTTATTAGCATAACCCCGCCCCCTCCCGGGGCAGAGCCGTTTGCTATTGGTCAAGTGGCGCGCCGTGGGGCGGGGCTACGCTAATGAAGTGGCGGGGGGCGCAAGCTATAGGTGGCCGCCGCATTCGCCTGATCAGGACCAGGGGTGGGGTGAGGGGGTGCCCGCCCCGTCTCGTGACGTCACCGGCCGCAGTGCGTGACGTCACGGCCCGGTGTCATCTCCGCGGCCGCGCCGGTGTCCCGGTGGGGTTCGGCTGCGGGGGGGGGGGGCTGCCCCGTGACGTCACCAGGCGCTCGGCTGGGCTGTATGAGGTCACAGGAGGCCATGACGTCATCCTGAAGGTGGCCACAGTGGCTAGAGGGGATAGGATGTGACATGTGGCTCAGCGGTGACGTCAGGGGGTGGCATGTCACCATGGCCACTGAGGCCAGGACATTGTCCTGCCGGCCCCGGGTGACACAATGGAGTGACATGGGGTGACACGGGGTAACAGGTGCCAGCAGAGGGGCAGAGCCCTCCTGCTGCTGCTGTCCCCTGGCCAGGTGACATGAGGTGACACAGGCCACAGCAGAGAGGCCAGAACCTTCTCAGCAGCAGGGTGGGATGACAGCGGGTGGCAGCTGAGAGCCAGCACCCCCATGGTGGATGGCATGAGGTGACACAGGGTGACACGGGGTGACCAGGACAGACCCCCATGGTGGATGGCATGAGGTGACACAGGGTGACACGGGGTGACCAGGCATGGCTGAGGGGCCAGACCCCCATGGGTGACACAGGGTGACACAGAGCCACCCATGAGGGGGACAATGTGGGGACACTGCTGTCCCCACCCCACACACACACCACACCAATGCTGCCCACAGCCCCTTTATTGCCTGCAAAACAGAGGGGGGTCCCCAAGCCCCCCACCCCGCAGGGACTGAGCCCTGCTGTGTCCCCGTGTCCCCCAAAAGTGGGGCAGGAATGTCCCTGAAATGTCCCCACAGGAGCGAGGAGGTGGCCCCAGATGGGGAATAAATAGGACAGGAGCTCTGCACGTGGTGAGGCAGCTGGGGAGGTCCTGGAGACCTGTCTGTCCTGGGGAGGTCCTGGTGGGTCCCACGGATGTCCTGGTGGGTCCTGGGGACATCCCCGTGGTTCCCAAGGAGATCCAAGTGGGTCCCAAGGATGTCCCAGTGGGTCCGGGGGACATCCCGGTGGGTCCCAGCGCCGTCCCGGTCCCTGCTCCCGAGGCAGTCACAGCTCGTCATGTGGGATGTGCAGCGCGTGGTCACACAGGTCTGTGGGGACAACAGGGGACAATGGGAGTGTGGGGGAGCCCCGGGGGACCCTCAGGATGCACCAGACCCCTGTGGGACCCCTGGGATGTGTTGGAGCCAATGGGAACCCTCAGGATGCCCCAGACCCCCAGGAGACCCCCAGGACACAGCAGCCCTGTGGGACCCTCAGTGCTGGAACCCTGTGGGACCCTCAAGAGGCACCAGACCCCTGTGGAACCCCCAGTGCTGGAGCCCCATGGGACCCTGAGGATGCACCAGACCCCTGTGGGACCCTCAGGACATGTTAGAGACTTATGGGACCCTCAGGATGCAGAGGTCCCACAAGAGCCCCAGGATATGACAGTCCTGTGGGACCCTCAGGACACATCAGAGCCTTGTGGGACCCTCAGGATGCAGAGATCCCACAAGACCTTACAGGGGGACATCAGAGCCCTGTGGGACTCTGTGCTGCTCTGTCCCCTCCCAGGACCGGTCCTTGCTGCGACACAAGCTGGCACCAGTGACATTTCCCTGCCTTTGTACTGTGTTTAGTGACAAATGTGACTGTCTGGACACAGCCACAGCCTGGCCTGTCCCTGCTCTGTCCCCCACGCTGCAGGAGGAGCCCCAGGAGCAGCTGTGGAGACCCTCAGGGTCCCCTGGGGCAGAGCATTGCCCCGCTGGCTGTGCCAGGGACAAAGGGAGCTGCCCTGGCCCCATCCAGGGCCCCGTCTGGGACTGCCCAAAGGTCACAGCGTGCCCTGACCTGGCTGTTTGTGAGCTGGAAATAGCCCCAGGATGGGACAGGGCCATTGGATGCGCCAGGAGAGGCCACAGAGTCAGCACAGCAGCTGCCCTGGCTCGGCCCCAGCATCCCAAAACAACCCCAGGGCCAGCAGGGTCCCGGCACTGCGATGGGGTGCTGGGATCTGGGGAAGAATTTGAAACTCCTCCCTGCCATGGGCTGGAAGAAAATCCCATCCCAGCACTGACAGAGCAGCCACAACCCCTGGGACAGCAGAAGAGACCCCCAGGACAGCAGGAGAGACCCCCAGGAACAGCAGGAAAGACCCCCAGGAACAGCCCCAGCTCTGGGCCCAGCATCTTCTCCTATCCCAGCACTAATGGAGCAGGAGAGACCCCCAGGAACAGCAGGAGAGACCCCCCCCGGAACAGCAGCAAAGACCCCCAGGAACAGCCCCTGCTCTGGGCCTGGTGTCTCCTCCCATCCCAGCACTGATGGAGCAGGAGAAACCCCTGGAAGAGCAGGAGAGACCCCCAGGAACAGCCCCAGCGCTCTGGGCTGGCATCTCAGCTCATCCCAGCCCCAAGGCAGCAGCCACAGCCCCAGGAGCAGCAGCAGAGCCCCCAAGGCCCCCCATCTCACCCGTCCTCTTGCTGCAGAGCCGGTCTTTGACGTTGTCAGCCTCATGTGACAGAAACTCGATCAGCTCGTCCTCGTACTCCTCAGCGATGCTCTCGCACTGCAGCGGTGACATGGTGACACCGCCAGCCCACGGGAGCCCCTGTTCTCCCTTTCCCCCATTTCCCACCCTGTCCTGCCCTGTCCCCACTGTTCCACCCTGTCCCCATGTCCCTGTCCTCCCTTTCCCCCCTTTCCCATCCTGTCCCCACTGTCTCTATCCTTTCCCCCGTTTCCCACCTGTCCTGCCCTGTCCTCCATTTCCCCCACTGTTCCCACCCTGTCCCCATGTCCCTGTCCTCCCTTTCCCCCCCGTTTCCCCCCATTTTTTCCCCGTCCCCTCACACACAGCGAATTTCAGGCTGTTGATGACGTCCCCATCGAATTTGACCCCGGACAGGTCCATCTTGGTGCCATCATGGGAGATGACTCTGACGTAGCTCTTGCGCTGCGTGGCTGGGTCCAGCTTCTCCCCGTACTCCTTCATCTTCTCACACACGCGCTCCAGCAGCTCCGTCAGGTGCGCCTCCGACCGCGCGTACGGCACCTGCGGCACCGGGGAGGGGACACCGGGAGAGGAACGGGCAGGGGTCAGCGGGGACACCGGGAGAGGAACGGGCAGGGGTCAGTGGGGACACCGGGAGAGGAATGGGCAGGGGTCAGTGGGGACACCGGGAGAGGAACGGGCAGGGGTCAGTGGGGACACCGGGAGAGGAATGGGCAGGGGTCAGCAGGGACACTGGGGATGGGGATACTGGGAGAGGAACCGGACTGGGGTCAGTGGGGATACCAGGAGAGGAACCGGGCAGGGGTCAACGGTGTCCCCAGGAGTGGGGACATCGAGACAGGCCCTGGGCAGGGGTCAGTGGGGACACCAGGAGCAGGGACACCGGGAGGGGCCTCACCTCCACCACGGACTGGCTGCCATCGGGGTTGATGCGGAACGAGCCCATCTGGATGGTTTTCCTGGGGTCCACCTGGGCGATTTCCCACTCCAGCTCATCCACCAGTGCCCGGCAAGCTGTGGGGGACATGGTGACATGGGACATGGCATGTGCTCCTGTGGCTGCCCACAGCCAGACTGGTGGGACTGGGATGGGGAGGGGTCTTCATGGGCTGGAGACCCTCAGCCTGTCCCCCTGGGGTCCAGCTTGTCTCAGTGGACACCCCCAAGCCCTGTGCCACCACCTTGGCCTGTCCCCCTGTCCTATCTTGCTGTCTTCTCTGTCCCTGTCCCCCTGTTTAGCCCAGTCTCCCCATTTCTTCCTGTCCCTGCTTTTCCCCCATTTCCTACCTGCCCTGCTCTGTCCCCACTGTTCCCCCTGCCCCATCCTCCACTGTCCCATCCTGTCCCCATTGTCCCTATCCTCCCTTTTCCCCTCTTTCCCACCCATCCTGCCCTGTCCCCGCTGTTCCCCCTGTCCCACACTGTCCCCATGTCCCTGTCCTCCTTTTTCCCCATTTCCCACCCTGTCCCCACTGTCCCATTCTGTCCCCATCATCCCTGTCCTGCCCTGTCCTGTCCCCACTGTTTCCCCTGTCCCTGTCCTCCCTTTCCCCCTATTTTCCACCTGTCCTGCCCTGTTTCTCCTGTCCCACACTGTCCCCATTGTCCCTGTCCTCCCTTTCCCCATATCCCACCTGCCCTGCCCTGTCCCCACTGTCCCATCCTGTCCCCATTGTCCCTGTCCTGCTCTGTCCCCACTGTTCCATCCTGTCCCATGTTCCCCCGTGTCCCGCACTGTCCCCCCCTTGTCCCCAGTGTCCCCCCACACCTCCGCAGTGCAGGTCCTGGCTCCGGCGCGCTCCAGCCGCGGGCAGCAGCGATGCCAAGGCCAGGGCCAGGCCGAGCAGCATCCCCGGGGCTCCGCAGATTCCCGGGATCCGGTCCCGCATCCTCAGGGCTCCGCTGTCACCTGCGGGCACGGGGCAGCTCCAGCGCTGGTGGCCCCACTGTCCCCACACCCTGTCCCAAGGGTCACCCCTGCCCGGTCCCCCCGGGACCCCCGTTCCCCGCAGAGCCCGGCTCTCTTAGGGTTTCATTCACGGTGTTCCCCATCCCGGTCTGCTCTGAGTCCCGTTAGTGCGGCTGGACCCCACAGAGCCCCCTCCCCTATAGGGCAGAGCCCCACAGGGACCCTTCCCCTATAGGTCAGAGCCCAGAGCCCCCTCCCCTATAGGGCACAGCTCCTACAGAGCCCCGTCCCCTATACAGCAGAAGCTACAGCCGCCACAGAGCCCCCTCCCCTATATGGCAGCGCTCAGCCGCCCCCAAAGACCCCCTTCCACTATAGGACAGAGCCCAGAGCCCCACAGAGCCCTCTCCCCTATGGGGCACAACCCAGAGCCCCTACAGGGACCCCTCCCCTATAGGGCACAGCTCACAGCCCCACAGAGCCCCCTCCCCTATAGTGCAGAGCCCGGAACCTCTACAGGAACCCCTCCCCTATGGGGCAGCGCTCAGCGGCCTCAGAGAGCCCCCTCCCCTCCAGGATCCCCCACAGCCCCCTATGGAGCCCTTCGCCCCCACAGCCGAGCCCATCGCCTTCCCCGAAGCCCCCTCATCCCGGTCCCAGCCGAGCCATCCCGTGCCGCGCCCCCATCCCGAGCTCCGGGCCCGGCCGCCCCCCCCCGTCCTGAGCCCCCCGTACCGGCCGCTCTCCCGTCCCGCTCCCACCGCCCCTCACACCGGACCGGCTGCCCCGGGACTGCCCGCGGGGCCGCCGGTCCCGGCGCGCCCCCCCGGCCCGCACCGCCGCGGGTCACGGCCGCTCGGAGCGGGCAGCGGCCGAGCCGGAGCGGGCGGAGGAGCCGGTCGGACCGGTCAGACCAGCAGGGGCGGCTCTGAGCGCCGCGGCGGGCCCGTCCCGCGAGCAGGCGGCGCCGAGGGCAGCCCCGGACGGGCACCGAGGGCCCCGCCGTTGCCAGGGCCCGGCCGCGTGGCGCTCGGCCCCGAGGGGGCGGGGCCTGATGTGACTCCACCCACCGGCGCGGTTTGGCCACGCCTCCGCCCCGGCTCAGCCCCGATCCGGGAACGGGACCGGGACCGGGACCGGGTTCGTCCTGCCGTGCCCCCGGTCTGAGCACCGGACCGAGCGTGCCCGGGTCCGTCCCGCCGTGCCCTCGGCCCCGTCCCGGCCCGTCCCGCCGTGCCCCCGGTCTGAGCACCGGACCGAACCTTGGTCCTTCCTGCCGTATCCCCGGTGCCAGCTTCGTCTATGCCCGGGTCCCGGTCCGTCCTGCCGTGCGCCGGTACCGGTCCCGGTCGGAGCCCGGTCCCGGCGATTCCTGCCGTGTCCCGGTGCCAGCCCCGGACTGGCTCCTCGGCACCATGTCTCCGCTCCCAGCCCCGGTCCCGGTCATTCCCGCCGTATTCCCCGGTGCCAGCCCGGCTCCTTGCTCTGTGCCCGATCCGGGACCTTCCCGTGCTGTCCCGGTCCCGGTGCGGCTCCTCCGTGCCGTGCTCCCGGCCCCAGCCCCGATCCTTTGTGCCGTGCCCCGGTCCCAGTACTGCAGGGTGAGCCCGGTTCCTTGTGCCGTGCCCCAGTCCCGGTACCGCCCGGTAAGCCCGGTTCCTTGTGCCGTGCCCCCGGTGCTGGTGCCGCCCCCCGGAGCCAAGGACGACACGGTCGCACGGGGGTCCGAGGCTGCTTTATGAGGGCGCCCGGTCCGGCGGGCGAGTGGGGCAGGGGTCGGGCAGTGCTTCCCGGTACCGGCAGGGAAAGAAAGGGGAGCCCCGGGGCGCCGGGCCCGGGGCGGGGGTCGGGCGGGTCGGGGACAGCCCCGGGCCCGCTGCTGGTTCCAGTTCCGCGCTCTGTGTCCGGTCTGCTCCCGGTGCTGCTCCTCGCGGGGGATCCAGTCACAGGGCCAGCACCGGCGGGAACACGGCCCCGTCTGTGGGGACACCGCGGTGACAGGGGACACGGGGACATGGGGACACGGGCAGGGGAAGAGGGACACGGCGAGGGGAGAGGGGACATGGGGAGATGGCAGGGGAGAGGGGACACCGGAGGTGACAGGGGACACCAGGGAGGTGAGAGGGGACATCAGGGTGACAGGGGACATGGCAGGGGAAAGGGGATACAGAGTGGGGAGAGGAGGACACCGGCGTGAGAGGGGATATAACAAGGGGAGAGGGGACACCAGAGTGAGAGGGGACACGGGGAGGGAAGAGGGAACATGGGGAGAGAGGGGACACGGAGAGGGGACACCAGGGTGACAGGTGGGCACCAGGAGGGGAGAGGGAACACGGGGACATGGCAGAGGGAGAGGAGACACAGGAGTGAGAGGGGACAGGGGCAGGGGAGAGGGGACAGGGGGAAACACGGCCCCATCAGTGGGGACACGGTGGAGTAAGAAGGGACACAGCAATGTGAGAGGGACGAGTTTAGGGTTTTAAATATAATATATATAATATGGCTTGGGGGCTGTATAGTATAATATATATACAATAAAATAATAAATCAGCCTTTCTGGAACACGGAGTCAAGATGAGCACTCTTGCGGAACTCCTCTTTTCTATTCTTTTAGTATAGTTTTAATACAATATATATTATATATATTTAATAGAATATATAAAATATATGTTTATTATATATTTTGTGGGTCTCGCCCTGGATCTTCAGGTCTGCGGGTACATAAAATAATAAATCAGCCTTTCTGGAACACGGAGTCAAGATTCTCGTCTCTTCTATTCGTTTAGTACAGTTTTAATATAATATATATTTAATATAGTATAATATATATACAATAAAAGGTTAAATCAGCCTTGAAAAAACATTTTGTTCAAGATTTTTCCTCCTTCTATTTGTTTAGTACAGTTTAAATATAATATATATAATATATATTTAATATAATATAGTATAATATATATATAATAAAATAATAAATCAGCCTTTCTGAAACATGGAGTCAAGATTCTCATCTCTTCTTTCTCGTCTCTTCTATTCTTTTAGTATAGTTTTAATACAATATATATAATATATATTTAATAGAATATATAAAATATATGTTTATTATATATTCTATTCTTTTAGGATCATTGATACCGACCCAGGAATTACCAATATATGATATATTAATAGATCATTCTTCCTCGGGATGTGGAACAGGTAAAATAATAAATCACCTGGTCCTGGAAACCTGGGGAGTGGCACAGAAAGGTTTGATGAAAAATCATTTTGTTCAGGATTTTTCCTCCTGAGATTTAATATCCTATATATTAAATGGATTTAATATTATTTTATGGATTTATATATTTTTTATGGTCTCAAATTAATTAATTTAATTAATGGCCAATCACAGTCTGGCTGTCTCGGACTCTCTGGTCAGTCACAAGATTTTATTATGATTCCATTCTTTTACTTTCAAGCCTTATGATAAAATCCTTTCTTCTATTCTTTTAATACCATTGATATATTTTAATATATGATATATTAATATAATTATTCTATGCTTTAATATATATTTCATTGAAATATAGCCAAGATTGTCATCTCTTCTTTCTCTTCTACTCTTTTAGTATAGTTTTAATATAATATATTTATATATATTTAATACAATATCTATTATATATATTTATTATATATATTTAATATATTATATAATATACAATATATATTATATTAAATATATATAATGTAATATATAAAGTATGTATTTAATATATACAAATATATATAATATATAAATGTATAAATATATAATATATAACTCATAATATACATTATTTATAATATTATAATATTATAGAATATATAAATAATTTATATATATATTAAATATATTTATATATATTTATATATATATATTATGTATATTTGTTATATATATTTTCTATAATATATAATATATATATCATAAAATAGTAAATCTGCCTGTCTGAAACATGGAGTCAAGATTCTCATCTGTTCCCTTGTTGGGGTTGCCTGCAAGTTCCCCAGGGGAGGGGACAGGGTCCTGCTGCAGGGGCAGGAACCCCTCCCAGCCCCACCCCAGCTCCCCACCATGGCCAGGGGAGGGGGGTCAGGCTGTCACCATCAGGTTGATGACACGGAAATCCTTCTGCAGCCCGTGGCCCACGAACTTGACGCCCACGTCGATGAGGAAACGCAGCTTCAGGTAGGTGGATTTGAGGGTGGTCAGGTGCTTGGAGGAGATCTTGGCATCCAAATCTCCTGGCTTGATCCCGGAGTATTGGGTCAGGTAATCCACCACCTGTGGTGATCAGGGCACCTGGAGGGGGCTGCAGGGACCAGGGGCTTTGCCCCCTTCTTAGTTCCCCTCTCAGCACACTGGGGAGGGGGCTGGTGGTGCAGGACAACAGCCCCAGGTGACCATGGAGGACATGGGAGTGCAGGTGAGGACATGGGAAAGCAGGTGAGGTCACCACAGAGGACACAGGGGAACACCCAGGAGTCCATGGAGAGCACCCAGGTGGGTGGGTGTCCGAGTGAGGTCACCATGGAGAACAGATGAGGTCATTGTCACCTGCAGAGCAGGCCCATGTCCCTCCTGGAGGCCTGGAGAGCAGCGTGAGCCCAGGTGGGCCCCCATACCTGTTCCTGGGTGGAGATGTAGTCATCAATGAAGGGCACACCCTCGTTGGGACCCTGCCCACGCACGCAGGTGATCCGGGCCACCGACATCTGGCTGGGCTTGATGGTGGACTTGGTGCCATCACTGCGCAGCTCAGCCTCCTCCTGCCACCAAGGACGGGACACGTGGTGACCAACAGCCCCAGAGGGTGACAGGGGACATGGGGAGGGGAGAGGGGCCATCCCTGTTCCCTGTCCCTTTGTCCCCAGATCTCCCCCACCTCGTTGAGCGTGACGAACTCGGCGTCCAAGCCCACCAGGTCTCCAGCTTGGGGCATCTCGTTGAGCATCAGGGGGATGAAGGTGGCGTGGCACTTGCGCTGCTTGCGGGCCAGGGACGCCTCAGCCAGGAGCACGCTGGCCTCGATGGGGTTCTTGACTGCGCAGGGAAAGGGGAAGGAGCTCAGTGGTGCCACCACAGCGGCGGCGCCGGCCCCGTCACCACTTCCACTCCACCAGGGGGGCACTCACTGACGAGGTTGTACTTGGAGTTGAGGTTCCTCCTGGCGTAGTAGAGGATGGCTGGAACCTTCCAGCTCATGTCAAACTGCACAGCTTCACACTGCAGGGGAGAGGGGACACTCAGGGACAGCCCTGGTGGCTCCAGGAGGTGTCACCTCGGTGCTCACCTTGTCCACGGGCTCGATGAGGAAGTCGTTGAAGAGGTACCACTGCTGGTGTGTGACTCCCTGAGAGGGGAGGAAAAGCACAAGCAGTGACTCCTCTGCCCGGTTACCAGGGAAAGGAGGGTGTGACTGTGCCCATGTGGGAACCCCCGCCCTTCCTGGGACACGGTGGGGAAATCCCTGCTGCCCTGGGTGGTGACAAAGGACCAGAAAGGATTGGGCTGGACGGGCTCTGGGCTCTGCCCAGCTCCTGAGCAAAACTCCAGGGAGATGCAAGAGATAAGAGACAGGGATGGAGACTTGACACAACTCTGGGAACTCCTGTCTTGGGCATCTCCAGCAGAAACCAGGACTGCCCAGACCAGCCCTTTCCTCGTGAAGGGCGATGACGTCCCTGCCCTTACCTGGAAGTACAAGGACAAGCTGGCACCGTGCCCGTGGCCAGGAGGAACCAGCTTGAGTGGGTGTGGGAAGAAGATTTCTTCAACCCTTCCCTCCCCCTAAAGGGCCCCAGCAGCCCTTGGCACGTTCAGCCCAAACCCTCCACGCTTGGCTGAGAGATCTCAGAATGAGATGACAGATCTCCCTGGTGGGGGTCCAGCAGGGTCTCACCTCCTTGCGCTGGTGGTAGGTCTCTCCCACCTTGATGTGCCCCACCAGGCTGCCCCCAGTGCGGGAATCCAGGATGTGGACAACAGTGGCCATGAGGTCGTAGATGTACACGGACTCGGGGTCGTCTGTTGGGCTCAGCTGAGGGAGGAATTAGGAATGTCTGAGCCCCCCCAAACCGCCAGTTTTGGACATTTCCCTTCTCCCCTGAGTTATCCCCTCATCAATCTCTCAGCAGAGAGTGGTTCTGAGGCAGCTCTGCTCCCACAGCCCCACGTGCCTCTGTCACTTCACCCACAGAATTCATCCCTGATTCTGTGACTTCACCTGTGATGGCTCTGTCACCTCACCCATGGGGATTCTGTCACCTCACCCACGGTGATTTTGTCACTTTACCTCATCAGTCTCGCTCCAGTTGCTCACATCAAGCTCTTTGCTCTTGGTCAACCTCATCTTGATGGCGTGAGGGATCCAAATGTTCTTCAGTTAATTATTTATAATATTATAGAATATAAAGTATAATAATTTAATATGTAAAATAGATATTAAATATATATTATATATATTTAATATTATATATATTATGTATATTTGTTATATATATTTTCTATAATATATAATATATATATCATAAAATAGTAAATCTGCCTGTCTGAAACATGGAGTCAAGATTCTCGTCTGTTCCCTTGTTGGGGTTGCCTGCAAGTTCCCCAGGGGAGGGGACAGGGTCCTGCTGCAGGGGCAGGAACCCCTCCCAGCCCCACCCCAGCCCCCCACCATGGCCAGGGGAGGGGGGTCAGGCTGTCACCATCAGGTTGATGACACGGAAATCCTTCTGCAGCCCGTGGCCCACGAACTTGACGCCCACGTCGATGAGGAAACGCAGCTTCAGGTAGGTGGATTTGAGGGTGGTCAGGTGCTTGGAGGAGATCTTGGCATCCAAATCTCCTGGCTTGATCCCGGAGTATTGGGTCAGGTAATCCACCACCTGTGGTGATCAGGGCACCTGGAGGGGCTGCAGGGACCAGGGGCTTTGCCCCTTCTTAGTTCCCTCTCAGCACACTGGGGAGGGGCTGGTGGTGCAAAGGACAACAGCCCCAGGTGACCATGGAGGACATGGGGTGCAGGTGAGGACATGGGAAAGCAGGTGAGGTCACCACAGAGGACACAGGGGAACACCCAGGAGTCCATGGAGAGCACCCAGGTGGGTGGGTGTCCGAGTGAGGTCACCATGGAGAACAGATGAGGTCATTGTCACCTGCAGAGCAGGCCCATGTCCCTCCTGGAGGCCTGGAGAGCAGCGTGAGCCCAGGTGGGCCCCCATACCTGTTCCTGGGTGGAGATGTAGTCATCAATGAAGGGCACACCCTGCGTTGGGACCCTGCCCACGCTTCAGGTGATCCGGGCCACCGACATCTGGCTGGGCTTGATGGTGGACTTGGTGCCATCACTGCGCAGCTCAGCCTCCTCCTGCCACCAAGGACGGGACACGTGGTGACCAACAGCCCCAGAGGGTGACGGGGACATGGGGAGGGGAGAGGGGCCATCCCTGTTCCCTGTCCCTTTGTCCCCAGATCTCCCCCACCTCGTTGAGCGTGACGAACTCGGCGTCCAAGCCCACCAGGTCTCCAGCTTGGGGCATCTCGTTGAGCATCAGGGGGATGAAGGTGGCGTGGCACTTGCGCTGCTTGCGGGCCAGGGACGCCTCAGCCAGGAGCACGCTGGCCTCGATGGGGTTCTTGACTGCGCAGGGAAAGGGGAAGGAGCTCAGTGGTGCCACCACAGCGGCGGCGCCGGCCCCGTCACCACTTCCACTCCACCAGGGGGGCACTCACTGACGAGGTTGTACTTGGAGTTGAGGTTCCTCCTGGCGTAGTAGAGGATGGCTGGAACCTTCCAGCTCATGTCAAACTGCACAGCTTCACACTGCGGGGGGAGAGGGGACACTCAGGGACAGCCCTGGTGGCTCCAGGAGGTGTCACCTCGGTGCTCACCTTGTCCACGGGCTCGATGAGGAAGTCGTTGAAGAGGTACCACTGCTGGTGTGTGACTCCCTGAGAGGGAGGAAAAGCACAAGCAGTGACTCCTCTGCCCGGTTACCAGGGAAAGGAGGGTGTGACTGTGCCCATGTGGGAACCCCGCCCTTCCTGGGACACGGTGGGAAATCCCTGCTGCCCTGGGTGGTGACAAAGGACCAGAAAGGATTGGGCTGGACGGGCTCTGGGCTCTGCCCAGCTCCTGAGCAAAACTCCAGGAGATGCAAGAGATAAGAGACAGGGATGGAGACTTGACACAACTCTGGGAACTCCTGTCTTGGGCATCTCCAGCAGAAACCAGGACTGCCCAGACCAGCCCTTTCCTCGTGAAGGCGATGACGTCCCCTGCCCTTACCTGGAAGTACAAGGACAAGCTGGCACCGTGCCCGTGGCCAGGAGGAACCAGCTTGAGTGGGTGTGGGAAGAAGATTTCTTCAACCCTTCCCTCCCCCTAAAGGGCCCCAGCAGCCCTTGGCACGTTCAGCCCAAACCCTCCACGCTTGGCTGAGAGATCTCAGAATGAGATGACAGATCTCCCTGGTGGGGGTCCAGCAGGGTCTCACCTCCTTGCGTTGGTGGTAGGTCTCTCCCACCTTGATGTGCCCCACCAGGCTGCCCCCAGTGCGGGAATCCAGGATGTGGACAACGGTGGCCATGAGGTCGTAGATGTACACGGACTCGGGGTCGTCTGTTGGGCTCAGCTGAGGGAGGAATTAGGAATGTCTGAGCCCCCCCAAACCGCCAGTTTTGGACATTTCCCTGCTCCCCTGAGTTATCTCCTCATCAATCTCTCAGCAGAGTGGTTCTGAGGCAGCTCTGCTCCCACAGCCCCACGTGCCTCTGTCACTTCACCCACAGAATTCATCCCTGATTCTGTGACTTCACCTGTGATGGCTCTGTCACCTCACCCATGGGGATTCTGTCACCTCACCCACGGTGATTTTGTCACTTTACCTCATCAGTCTCGCTCCAGTTGCTCACATCAAGCTCTTTGCTCTTGGTCAACCTCATCTTGATGGCGTGAGGGATCCAAATGTTCTTCAGTTCCTCCACGGAAGGATACGAATGCCCCGTGTCGGGGTTCCCCAGATCCTTCCTGCACGGGGAATCATGGAAAGCTGAGCTGGAGGAAGATGTCACCCAGGCCAGCTGATTTTCTGTGATTTGCTGATTTTCCTGAAATTTCTCTGGGAAGCTGGAGCTGCCTGGAGCAGGGCTCTGGGAGAGGTGCTCAGCCAATGTGGTTTTGGGGCTTTTGTCGGGCACGAGGTGGGTGACAAGGGGATGTGGTGCAGGTTATCAAATTAACATTATTTAGATGAGAAATAGCCCAGAGAATCACCCAGGAGGTGTCACTGCTCAGAGGTGCCACCCCAGGAACAAAATCCCAGAATCCTTGAGGATGGAAAACCTTCCCAAGGCCATCAAGTCCAACCTCTGGCCAATCCCCACCTTGTCACTCATTCCTTGGCCACCTCCAGGAGGGATGGTGACTCCACCACCTCCCTGGGCATGTCCAAACTCTTTCCATGAAGAAATTCCTCCTGAATTGTCACCTACCAGTCTCCAAGAGAGATCTCCTTTCCCTTGGTGATGTCAAAGCCTCCTCTCTTCATCATGGCTTTCTGAAAGGAATACTGGCAACGAAACACAGGCAAGCGTCAGCAGACGGTGACAGGCCAACCTTGGGGACACTTGGGTGACAGCCAGGCCAGGACCAGGGAAAATATTAAATATTAAAGTTGGTGACAGGGAAAAAAACAAAGGAAACCCAACGTCCCAAGGTGCTCCCAGGGGACTGGGGGAAGGACAAAGTCACTCCTGCAGTCCCTTCAGCTCTGCTCATGCCAGGAGATCTCATCTTTTCCGATTCCAAAGGCACAAACCACGCCCCCAGGCATGACCCAAACTGCACCAGGTCCTCAGGTGGAGGGAGAGAGGCCAGAGCCAGCAAGAGCAGAGTGAAAATCTCGGCGGGGCCGGGCACCTCAACCCCAGCGTGCTGGGAGTGTCTGCCCCACCTCAGCCTGTGTCTTCCAGAAATCTGCCTCCTTGGAGCTGTTCACCTCACAGTTAATGACCAGCACGTCTGGCAGGCAGCGGATGTTCCTGGTCTGCACCTGCAAGGGAGAGGGAGAGGCGGGAATGAGAGCCCAGAGAAGGATTTGGGACATCCGAGCGGGATTTGGGACATCTGAGCAGGATTTGGGACATCTGCCACTGCCTTGGCTTCCTCCCCTGCCTGGCTTCAGTCCTGAGGGCACTTCCAGAACAACAGAGCTGCTCCAGCAGCTCCTGGGGGGTTGTATCTCCCTGCTGAATCCTTGTCCCTACAAGAGGAATTCACAGAGCCCAGGAAATACCAGGAACCAAATCTCTGGCATCCTCTCAGGAGGCTCCCCGGTGACGCAGGGAGAAACTGCCCCCCTCATGCCCGTGTCCCCCAGCCCCTCGTGCCTGTGCCCCCATGCCAGGCTCACCGTGGGCTGATATTTCTCACAGTTCTCACACCAGGCTTGTGTGTTCTGCTCCAAGCAGATGCTGCGCTTTAAAATTTGGGCGAACTCGTAATCCTTGGCTGGTTTTTCTGGAGGGAAAAAGGAGAATAACGTCACCTCCCCCAGCACACAAACCTTGACCAAGTGAGCTCAGCCAAACCTCTGGGGTTTTCCTCGTAACCACCAACCAGAAGGTGAAGCCCTAAAAGTGTCTTTTTAAAGCCAAAAGCTCGGCTGGTTGGAAAACCACCCTGGAGCTGAGGCAGCTCCTGGCTGTGGGTGTGTTCCAGCTGGGAAAAATCATGGATGACAAACCCCACCCGGCTGAGGGGGCTGGGCCCTGCTCTTACCGGTGCTGTCGGGGTAGGAGAGGGTGAAGAGCAGCGTGGAGGACACACGGACAGTCTCCTTCCCACAGCGGCACATGCTGCAGTTCTCCATCTCACAACTGAACAGCTGCCCGATCACAGAGTCCCCCGAGGAGCCAAAACTGCTGGAAAAACAGCACTGGGATCAGCACTGGGACCCACAACTCCCAAATTCCAGCAGATTTTGGGGAATCAGCCATCTGAGCAGTCCCAACCTTCCAAGCCTCTCTGTAAGGCCTCAAAACAAGTTTCAGGGGAGCAGAGGCTCAGCACAAAGTTCAAATACAAGGAGAATTGCAGTTCTCACGGATCCCTCAGGGCATGAGTGGCAAGAAAACTTCTTGAGGGATGGGTGGGGTCTCTGGTGACCAATCCCCCTCCCCAGCTTAGCTCATTCCCATCCCCATGGCCAGGGCCTCACCTGCTGCCAGCCCCCCTGTAGGCCTGGGGTCCCTCCTGCTCCTGGGTTTCCTGGTGCAGCTGAGTCAGGATGAAACGGTTCCAGCTCTGAATCAGCCTCCCCAGGTTCACTTTCCCCGTGGCTTCATCTGAATCTGCCAGGATCAAGCCTAGAGCCGACGCCTCCGGGATGGTGCGGAAAGCCCGCAGAAAATTGCTACCCTGGGCATGGGGCAAGAACAATGTCCCCAAGGTCAAGTGACGGGAGTTTCCAGCTGCCTGCCCAGCACCACTCCCCTGGGCAGCCCAGCCCAGCACAGACCTGGCAGGGGTCTCCTCTGGACAGATCCAGCATGTGGAAGAGCAAACCCAGCTCGCAGCCCAAGCAGAATTCCTTCTGGCACAGGTGGTTCTGGACCAGGCAGCGAACTGGCTCCAGGAAATACAGGACCTGGTGGAGACCCAGCAGTTAGGGGGGCTCTGGGGGGCTCACAAACAGGGGTTTGGGTGGGATTGGAGCAGCTCCCACCTGGATCATGCAGTTGCAGTAAGCGTTGGGAATGTGGGGCTCCAGCCCTGCAAACAGCGTCTTGTTGTAATGCTTGAAATCAAAATCCTCCAGCCCCAGCTTGGAGTATTTGATGGTGACCTGAGCAGAGATGTGACAGGTGAAACAAATACCTCCCCATGGAGTCTTTTCCCCTGTGCCCCAGAGCAGCCTCCCAAGGCCACCACCCACCTTCCTGTACTTCTTGGCCACCCTGTAGAGATGTGGCTCCTCCTCACGCCCGATCGGGGACTCGGGGACTTGGCTGAAGTTGTCAAACTCGTTGTCCATCTCCTTTAACCTGTAAGGAATCTTGGAGCAGGGAGAGAGGAGAAGGGGTGAGCAGCTGAACCCTGAGACGGGGAGAAACGCCACAAGCAGCTCCTGGGCTTTCCTGCTTCCCTGAATGAGAAAAGGGATCCACCAGAGCAGAGTGGGGCCCTCCCTGGACCTGCACCTTCCTGCTGGCAGGGATTTGTCACTGTGGGAAAGCACAGGGCAGTGTTTTCCCAAGGCTGAGGGACGTGCCATGAGCCTCCCAACAGCTCAGGCCTTCCCTGCCCTCAGAGCCACGGAGGGATGGAGCTGGGAATTCCAACTCCAATCCTGGGAATTCCAACTCCATCCCTCTCCCTGCTCAGGAGAAGCTGCCGCCTCCAAACTCCACCTGCACCATCCTGAGGGGATGGGATGGGATTCCACCTCTTGTCCTGAAACCTCAAGGATCCCTCAGCATGCACAGAGCTCCATCCCCTCCCAGGCTGCAGAGTTTCACCCTCCCAAAATCCCCAAAATGCCCCTCCTGGCAGTGGGTACCTGGTTACGGAGCTTGGTCCTGGGGTTTGGGGCGTAGCCGATGAACCCCACCTTCTTCATGGTGCGCAGGATTTCGGGATCCACCGGGGGGGCTCGCCTGGAAACACCCCCTGGCTCAGAGCAGCATCTTCCACCCACCCAGGGGGGCTCAGGGATCCACCCTGAGGGGGTCCTGAGCATTCCCCCCTTCCCAGGCTCATTTTCCATCCCAATAATAGAGCAGCAGTGCTGAGTATGAGGGTTTTGGGGGTAGAAGAGGGAAAAGGAGATTCCACATGGGCAGAGCAGGGGCAGGATCCCACTGGGATGGGAGGGAGGGAGGTTGGACCATGTCCCACCATCCTCACACCTCCACTGCAGAAAACTCATCTGGTGTTTCCCAAGCAAGCAGGAATGATGTCTTAGGATTTAGCTTTTATATTTTTTATATCCTGTACTGCTTTATGGTATAACTTTAAAACTCCATAGCCTGTCAGCTACTGTTCTCTCATTTTATTTACATGAAACAATTCCTCTCTGAACCTCCAGGACACCTGGCTCAAGCTCCTCGAGATGTAAACAACAGTGAATTGAGGGGGCCAAACTTGGAGTAAATAACTCCATTACCTGAGGCTGTAATAGGAGTAAGTAACTCCATTACCTGAGGCTGTAATTGGAGGAAATGCCTCCATTGCCTGAGGGTGTAATTGGAGTAACTCCATTACCTGAGCTGCAATTGGACTAAATAACTCCACTACCTGAGGCTGTAATTGGAGGATTAACCCCTGATATGTAAATGCACCAAGCTTATAAAAGTGTGAAAAATTCACAACCAACATCTTGGGTGTAACCTCTGGGTGACTTTAACTACCCAAGGTGCACCTATTGAAAGCCTTCAATAAAAACCTACTTTTCATTTAATTTAATCCCTCTATTCTCTGTTCTAGGCATAAGGAAAGAGAGGGACTGTGCCAGAGTGGGAAGTGGGGAATTCTTTCAATGGGAATTTGGGAATTACCTCGGTGCTGGAGCCGAGTTGGCGGCCGGCCAGTCGGAGAGCAACGTGTCGCTGGTCAGCGGCACCGGGATCAATGACAGAGGCACCAAATCCTGGTTCCAATCCAGATGTGGCAGCGTGTCCACCATGCAGGGCAGGGCAAAGTCGGTCTCACGGGAGTAGGCGTTGAAAGTGACCTCTGGGGAATCAGCCCAGAGGTGGACACAGCCCTCGGAGTCACCAAAAGCCAGCGCCTGCTTGCTGGCAGACACGTCGAAGGTCATGATGAGCGGCCCCACGGTGTTGACATGGAAGATGTCGGCGGGGTTGGCCAGCCCGGTGGGCTCACAGAACTGGCACTGGCCTGGGGAGGAGGGAAAATGGGGAAATGTGGTGCTAGGAGTGGGTGGGAGGCAGGATGGGGTGGCACATGATGCTGGATGTGGGATAGCAGCGCTTGGATGAGCATTGTGGTGTCCTGAGTGGGAAGGGAGCCACAAGGAGCAAAGTGCAGCTCCTGGTCCTGTGTAGGACAAGCCTAAAAGTTCTCCAGTCCCCAAATCCAAACACCTGAGAGTGTTGTCTCTGACCTCCCAAATTATGGAAAATCCTGAGCTGAAAGGGGCCCACATGGATCGAGTCCAACTCCTGTTCTTGCACAGGACAATGCCAAAAATGCCTCAAATCCCAACACCTGAGAGCGTTGTCCCTGACCCCTCAAATTATAGAATATCCTGAGCTGAAAAGAACCCACATGGGTCATTGAGTCCAACTCCCCGTCCAGCAAAGGACAAAGCAGTTCCTCAAATCCCCAAATCCCAATACCTGAGAGCACTGAGAGGTTTGCACTCCAAGAATTCACAAGGACAGATAAAGGGGAGGAAAGAAAGATTTTAGAAATAGAATTATAGAGAATTTTTGCTAGAAGTGTCACCCCCAGCGTGACCTCACCTGTCTGGGAGATGATGGCCAGGCGCGAGGTGTAGGTGGGGATGAAGCGGAGGAAGAAGGGGTCGATGTGAACCTGCAGCGGGGTGGTGGCCCTCATCATCCTGAGGTCATAGACCTTGAGGAAACGGTCACAGGCCAGGCCGTTCATGCGGCTGGAGAAGCCACAGGTCACCAGCAGGTTCCCGTGCACGTCAAAGTCCGACAGGCTCCCGGAGTGCGCGTCAAACTCGTGCTCCACCACGAAGGTGCGCAGGTCACGCAGGGACACCTGAAAGGGGAGGTCCTGCCTGTGGTCACCCAGGCTCTGGAGGTCTGGGAAGAGCTGAAATTTTGGGGTTTTTCCCTCCTTGAACAGGGGTTACCTTGCCGGAGGTGTGGCCGCAGAAGAAGAAGCGGTTGGACTGCCTCATGATGGTGATGCCGGGCACCTCCACGGTGTACTGGGAGAGAGATGGGGACAGCAGGGATCAACAAAGGGCAGGGATGGGCAGGGATGGACAGGAAAAAGGAGGGAAGGGCAGAGAAGGGCAGGAAGAGAGCAGACATGAGCAGGGATTGACAGGGATGGGAGCAGGGATGGGAGCAGGGATGGGAGCAGGGATGGGAGCAGGGAATAGAGTAGAGATGAGCAGGGGAGAGCAGGGATGGAGCAGGGATGGATGAGAACAGGGATGGACAGAGAAGAGGAGGGAAGGGCAGAGAAGAGGAGGGAAGGGCAGGGATGAGAGCAGGGAAGACCAGGAAAGAGCAGAGATGACCAGGAAAAAACAGGGAGGAATCCCAGAGCAAAGCCCCAGGGAGCAGCCCCCAGCCCAGCCACACCTTCTGTGTCTCCTGGACAGTGTTGAGGTCCATCTCCAGCACGTGGTTCTGCAGCCCAGCCACCAGCAGGGTGTTGTTGTCTGTCAGCAGGAGGCTGTGCATGTCCTCGGACTCATCCATGCTGGGGGACAGGCAGGACACCCTGAGACCCCTGAAACCTCTGAGACCCCCAACACCCCTGAGACCCTTGACACCCTAGAGACCCCTGAGACCCCAGGGACCCCTGGCACCCCTGAATCCCCAGAGACCCCTGACATCCCAAAGACCCCAGAGACCCCCTGAGGTTCCTGAGACCCCAGAGACTCCTGAGAACCCAGAGACCCCTGACACCTCTGAGACGCCCCTGAGGACTCCAGAGACTTTGAGACCCGCCCCCCCGGGGAAGGGAAGGTCTGGAAGGCCAGGAGCACTCACAGGTAGTCGAAATGATGAAGGGACAGGTACTTGAGGTTGGAAGGAGGAAAGGGCAGGGATGAGAGCAGGGAAGACCAGGAAAGAGCAGAGATGACCAGGAAAGAAGAGGGAGGAATCCCAGAGCAAAGCCCCAGGGAGCAGCCCCCAGCCCAGCCACACCTTCTGTGTCTCCTGGACAGTGTTGAGGTCCATCTCCAGCACGTGGTTCTGCAGCCCAGCCACCAGCAGGGTGTTGTTGTCTGTCAGCAGGAGGCTGTGCATGTCCTCGGACTCATCCATGCTGGGGGACAGGCAGGACACCCTGAGACCCCTGAGACCCCTGACACACCTGACACCCCTGAAACCTCTGAGACCCCTGAGACCCCCAACACCCCTGAGACCCTTGACACCCTAGAGACCCCTGAATCCCCAGAGACCCCTGACATCCCAAAGACCCCAGAGACCCCCTGAGGTTCCTGAGACCCCAGAGACTCCTGAGAACCCAGAGACCCCTGACACCTCTGAGACCCCCAACGCCCCTGAGGCTCCTAACACTCCAGAGACGCCTGAGACCCTGCGCCCCCTGGGGGGATCAGGGAAGGGTCTGGAAGGGGCCAGGAGCACTCACAGGTAGTCGAAAATGATGAGGCCTCCCCGGGACAGGTACTTGAGGTTGGATTTGGTGAGGAAGAGGACGCCGTTCTCCAGGCTCTGGATCTGGCGGATGTCGTCACTGCTGTTCACCTGGAAGGAGGAGTAGCGCTCCAGAGTGGGCCCGAAGAAGGAGGTGGCGTGGCCCTGAAAGGAGAGGGGACAGGGATGTCACAACCCCATGTCCCAGTGGGTGTGACACAGCCGAGTGTTGCTTCATCCTCTGCCAGATCCTGGGTTTTCCAGGTTATGGGGGCATTCCAGGGAAGGCAGCTCAGGCTTTTCCCTGGATAAATAAAAAATCCCAACATGTCCCCTCTGCCCTGAAAGCAGAGGGGACAGAGATGTCACAATCCCCTGTCCCTGTGCGTGTGACACTGCCAGATGCAGGTTATGGGGGTGTTCCCATAACCCATTAACCCCATAACTCCATTAAGCCCATAACCCCATGTTATGGGTTAGGCTTTTCCAGGTTATGGGGATTTTCCTATAACCCATAATCCCCACAACCCCAGGTTATGGGTTAGGTTTTTCCAGGTTATGGGGGTTTTACTAGAACCTACAACCCTATAACCCCATTAATCCCAGAACCCATAATCCCCATAACCCCAGGTTATGGGTTAGGCTCTTCCAGGTTATGGGGACATTCCTGGCACTCCAGGGAAGGCAGTTCAGGCTTTTCCCTGGATAAATAAAAAATCCCAACATGTCCCCTCTGCCCTGAAAGCAGAGGGGACAGGGATGTCACAACCCCTTGTCCTGGTGGGTGTGACACAGATGAGCCTCACTTCATCCTCTGCCAGATCCAGGTTATGGAGGTTTTCTCCCACAGAGCTTCCCAAACCCTCCAAAGCTTCCCAAATCCTTCCCAGATCTTCCCAAAACCTCCAGAACCTCCAAAAACCTCTCCAGACCTTCCCAAAACCTCTCCACAGCTTTCCAAAACCTCTCCAAAACCTCTCCAGAACCTTCACAAACCTTCCCAAAACCTCTGCAGAGCTCCTCAAACCTTCCCAGATCTTCCCAAACCTTCCCAAAACCTCTCCAGAGCTCCTCAAAACCTTCCCCAATCTTCCCAAACCTTCCCAAAACCTCTCCAGAGCTTCCAAAACCTTCCCAGATATTTCCAAAATCTTCCCAAAACCTCTCCAGAGCTCCCAAAATCTCTCCAGATCTTCCCAAACCTTTCCAAAACCCCTCCAGAACCTCCCCAAAGCTCTCCAGAACCTCCCAAAACCTCCCCACGTACCCCGTGGTTGCCGACCCAGAGCATCTCCTCGTGCAGGTCGAAGTGTGCCACGGCCACGGGCACGCCGACCTCGGAGACGGCCGTGTGCAGCTCGCTGTAGATGCCCTCCATCAGGGGCACGGGGTCGGGCACCGGGAGCCCCTCCAGGGCCACCCCCTCGGGGTCCAGCTCCACCAGGTTGGGGTTCAGGTGAGGGTCCAGCACCGGCTCCAGCGCGGGGTGCAGGGGAGGAGCGAACTCGGCCAGGGAGGGGTTGAGGCCCTCGAAGTTCATGGTGGGTCCTGGACCTGGAGAAGGGGGACAGAGGGACAGGGGGGTGGGTCAGGGACAGCCAGGGGGGCTGGAACCGGGGATGGGAACTGGGATTACTGGGAGTGAGGGACGGGAATGGGATGGGGGCAGGAACGGGGATTGAGGGACGGGAGCGGCAGCCGGGATCCCCAGGGGGGTGAGGGAGAAGGGGTGCCCCCCCCGGGCACCGGGCACATTCCGTGGGCACTGGGCAGGGGTCCCTGGGTGCCCGGGAGAGGTTCCTAGGTACCGGGCAAGGGTCTCTGAGCACTGGGCACGTTCCCTGAGCACCGGGCAGGGGTCCCTGGGCATCGGGCAGCATCCGGGCTAACCGGGAAGCAGCCCAAGATGCCAGGCAGCCTCCCGGGGATACCGGGCAGCGCTCCCAGAGCACGGAACAACCTCCAGAGGAAGTGGGCAGTGTCCCAAGGCACCGGGCAGCCAAACCGGGCCCCGCCCCGCCGCACCCCCGGGGCTCCGGGCCAGCTCCGCACCCGCCGCCTTTATCACCGCGACCCCACACCGAACGCGCCGGAGAGACCGGGGCTATCAGCGCCCGCAATCCCAGGCGTGGTGCCGGGCGGGGCACACGGAGGGGTCCCGTCCCGACCGAGCCCCGGATCCGCCGCCGCCCCCACACCCCGCCGCGCCCGCCGTTACCGAGCCGGGGCCGCGGGCAGAGCCGCGCCGGGGCCGCGCTGCCGGGCTCGTCCCGCTGCGCCGCCGCGGCCGGGGCCGGGGCCGCTCCCGCCGTCGCTACGGCAACCGCGCCCCCTGCCCAGTAAACCGTGGCCGCCCCGCGCCGCTGACCAATGGCAGAGCAGAGCGCCAGGACGCTGACCAATCAGCGCCAGAGGAGGGCGGGACTAAGCGGCGCGGCAGGACGGGGCGGCGCACGGGACAAAAAGGATGCAATCGGCTGGTTCGCGGCGGGGGAGCTCCGGGGGGAGTCCCGGGACCACCGGGAGCCTCTCGGAGCCCCGGACACTGCCGAGCCATGCGGCGGCTGTGGTCTGTGGGGTCCCACGCAGCGTTCCCGGTTACCTACGAGAGCCTACGGTGTGTCACGGAGCAGCCCGGGGGTGCCCGCGGTGTCTGGCACGCCTCGGGGTCCCCAAGTGTCCCCAGGTGTCCCGCGGAGTCCTTGGCGTTCCTACACAGAGTGCACGGGGGTCCCACAATGTCCCACCGTGTCCCCAGTACCCCGTGGGGTCCCCAAAGTGTCCCCAGATGCCTTTCAGTGTCCCCCAGTGTCCACTCTGTCCCTCGGTGTCCTTTGGTGTCCCTCGGCGTCCTCAAATGCCCTCCGCTGTCCCCCAGCATCCCCCCCCCCGCGATGTCCCCAAGTGTCCCGACCTCCCGGCCGCGTCCCCTCCCGGTCCCGGCCCATGCCCGGTGCCCGCGGCGCTGCCGGTGCCGGGGAAAGCCGGGGGCAGCCCCGGCGGGCGGGGCGGGAAGCGCCGGAGCCGCCGTCACGGAGCCGCCGAGATTACGGCAGCACCGCCCGGGCCGGCCCGGGACACCGGGGGGACAATGGGGGCACAACGGGGGAACAACGGGGGAACAACGGGGGAACACACTGGAATACCGGGGGGAGAACGGGGGCAGAAGGGGGACACCCGGGAATACCGGGGAAGACCGGGGGAGAACGGGGGGGACAGGGGGGGGGAGAACAGGGGAGGGGGGGACACGGGGAATACGGGGGAGACGGGGGGGACAACGGGGGACAACGGGGGGAAAACGGGGGGACACCCGGGAATACCGGGGGGACAACGGGGGGAGAACGAGGGGAGAACAGGGGGATAACGAAGGCGCACTGAGGGGACAACGAGGCGACACCGGGAACAGCGAGGGGGCAACAGGGGGACACCGATGGGACACCCGGGAATACCGGGGGGACACCGAGGGTGCAACGAGGGGACACCGGGGGGACAACAAGGGGACACAGAGGGGACAACGGGGGGGCACCGTGGCGATAACGAGGGGACAATGGGGGGACAAGGACGGAATACCAGGGGGACACCAGGGGCACAACGGGGGGACAACGGGGGGACACCCAGGAACACCGGGGAGATACCGGGGAGGGGGGGGACAACGAGGGGACACTGAGGGGACAATGAGGAGAGAACGAGGGGACAACGGGGGGACACCCGGGAATACCGGGGGGACAATGAGGGGACACCAAGGGGCACCGGGTGGACACGGGGGGACATTGAGGGCACAACGGTGGGGACAAGGAGGGGACAAGGAGGGGATAACGGGAGGACACCGAGGGGACAAAGGGGACACAGAGGGGACACTGGGGGGACACCGGGGGGACACCAGGGGGACAACGTGGGGATAATGAGGGGACAACGGGGGGACAACGGGGGGGCACCCGGGAATGCCGAGGGGACACCAAGGGGACAACGGAGGGACAATGGGGGGACATTGAGGGGACACCGGAGAGATAGCAGGGGGATACCGGGGGACACCCGGGAGCACCGGCTCGGACAAAGCAACACCGGGAACGGCCACACCGGGGCTCCGCCGCTCCCCGGTGCGCCCGCGATGCACCGAGGGGCTGCTCCGGTGCTGCTGCCGGTGCCGTGCCGCCCATCCCGCCCGGAACTGCCCCGGGTTTTCCTGCCCGTCCCATCCCGTGCGGTACCGTCCCGGTGCGGCGGGCGCAGCGCGGGGACCCCGGCCCGGTATCGGTTCTGCTTTCGGGGGGCGGCGCCAGGGCGGGAGCACCTGCCCCGGGATTCCCCACCTGCCGCCGCCCCATAAGAGCCCGGTGGCGGCGCCGGTGGCGGCACTCACCGAGCAGCGATGGCTCCGCTCCGCCCCCTCTGCCTGTGCCTACTCCTCGCGCTGCTGCCGCCGCCTCCCGCCGCACCGGCACCGGCACCGGCACCGGCACCGCTCCGCCGGCCGGACTGGGCCGCCTGCCGGGTCCTGTCCCGGGAGCTGTCGCGGCTGCTGGGGGCGGTCAGAGAGCCGTACCCGGTGCTGGTGAGTACCGGCGGTTCGGCCCGGGCACCGGGGGGCTCGGGAAACAACGGGGGCATCAGCCAGAGTACCGGGGGGCTCGGTCAGGGGGAGCGAGAGCTCAGCTCGGGGCACCGGGGGCTGGGGAAACACCGGGGGGCTCGGAGGCACCGGGAGGCTCAGACAGAGTACCGATGGCCCGGCCGGGGGCACCGGGGGTAGCGGGAAGCACCGGGGGCTCCGCTGGGGATATCGGGAAGCACCGGGGGGCTCAGCCAGAGTACCGGGAGCTCGGCTGGCGAGAGCGGGGAGCTCGGGAAGCACCGGGAGCTCGGCCCGGAGCACCGGGGGCTCGGAAAGCACCAGGGGCTCGGCGGGGTAGCGGGAGCACGGCCGGGGAGAGCCGGGACTCGGCCGGTGCACCGGGGGGCTCGGGAAGCACCGGGGGGCTCCGTTGGGGGCACCGGGAGGCTCAGGAAGCACCAGGGGGCTCGAGAAGGACCGGGGGCTCGGCCGGGGGCACCAAGGGGCTCGAGAAGGACCGGGGACTCGACCGGAGTACCGGGAGCACGGCCGGGGAGAGCCGAGATTCGGCCGGTGCATCGGAGGGCTCGGGAAACACCGGAGGGCTTGGCCGGATTACCGGGGTCTCGGCCAGGGCGAGCGGAAGGCTCGGGAAGCACCGGGGGGATCGGGAAGCACCGGGAGCTCGACGGGGCCCGTCCGCTGCACCGGGAGGCTCGGGAAGCACCGGGGGTAGCACCGGGAGGTGCGGGGGCATCGCGGGGGGGTTCGGTGTCCCGGGGGGGTTCGGTGTCGCTCCCGGCCGTACCGGGACACGCGGACACCGGCCCCGCTCGCCGCTCCAGGAGGGGCTGCAGCTGCTGGAGGAGGAACCCCAAAATTGGCCCCCCCGGATCCGCTGCAGCGACGCCTGCGACCCCCTGAGCCTGGAGAGCAACCACACGGTACCGGGGGGGCTCCGGGATCACCGGAGGGGCTGCGGGGGTCGGGGGCAGCCCAGGGATGCCGGGGGCTCACCTGGGGGTGTCGCTGAGGGTGCCTGGGGGTCCCGGGGATGCATTTGGGGGTCCTGAGAATGTCTGGGGGTGCCAGAGATGCTGAGGATGCACTTGGGGGTCCCAAGGATGCATTTGGAGGTCCCAGAGGGGTCCCAGGGATGATGGGGGGTCCTGAGGATGTCTGGGGGTTCCAGGGGTGCCGAGGATGTGTCTGGAGGTCCTAAAGGGGTCCTAAAGGAGACCCGGGGGATGCACTTGGGGGTCCCAGAGGGGTCCCAGGAAAGCTGCTGGATGAATTTGGGAGTCCTGGGGATGTCTGGGGGTCCAAAGGATGCTCTGAGGGTGAAGCTGGGGGTCTCAGAGGGGTCCCAGGGATGCACTTGGGGTCCGGGGGCCCCATGGAGGGGCGTGGGGATATCCCTGACCCCCATCTCACCCCCCTGCCCCCCCAGCTGTGCCTGCAGCGCATCCGCCAGGCGCTCCAGCACTACCGGGACCTGCTGGGCTCCGACATCTTCCGCGAGCAGCCGCAGCCGCAGCTGGAGAGCACCATGGAGCAGCTGCTGCGCCTCGTGCAGGTCAGCCAGGGGGGCAGCACGGCCCTCAGGGGCCCCAAATGTGTCCCTGAGGGTCCCTCAGTGTCCCACATTGTCCCTCATTGACCCTCCTTGCCCCTCAGTGTCCCAAATGTCCCCAAATGTGTCCCTGAGGGTCCCTCAGTGTCCCACATTGTCCCTCATTGACCCTCCTTGCCCCTCAGTGTCCCAAATGTCCCCCAGTGTCCCCCCCTGACCCCTCCCTGTCCCCTCAGGACGGGCACGGCCGCCCCCCCCGGCACCTGCTGGCCCCCACCCCATTTTGGCAGCAGCCGCTGCAGCGGCACCTGGCCCTGAAACGGCTCCGCTCCTTCTCGGCCCTCATCGGCCGCGTCTTCAACCACGGAGCCCGCTGAGACCCCCGGACACGGACCCCTGAGCCCGCTGAGACCCCCGGACACCGACCCCTGAGTCTGCTGAGACCCCCGGACACCGACCCCACCCCCGGACACGGACCCCTGAGCCCGCTGAGACCCCCGGACACCGACCCCACCCCCGGACACCGACCCCTGAGCCCGCTGAGACCCCCGGACACCGACCCCTGAGTCTGCTGAGACCCCCGGACACCGACCCCCACCCCCGGACACCGACCCCTCCGGATCTTCAACCCCTGAGCCCGCTGAGACCCCCGGACACCGACCCCCATCCCCGGACACCGAGCCCTGAGCCCGCTGAGACCCCCGGACACCGACTGCACCCCCGATCTTCAACCACGGAGCCCGCTGAGCCCCCGGACACCGACCCCACCCCCGGACACCGACCCCTGAGTCTGCTGAGACCCCCGGACACCGACCCCCACCCCCGGACACCGACCCTCCGGATCTTCAACCCCTGAGCCCGCTGGAGACCCCCGGACACCGACCGCACCCCCGGACACCGACTGCACCCCCAGACACCGACTGCACCCCCGGACACCAAGCCCTGAGCCCGCTAAGACCCCCCCGGACACCGAGCCCCTTATTTATCGCCCCACCCCTCTTCTTTATTTATCGCCCCCCACCCCCCAGATAGCCCCCCCCGTTATTTATCGCCTCCCCCCTTTATTTATCGCCCCCCCCCCATTATTTATTGCCCCCCTCCCGGGGTTATTTATGATTGGAGACGTTCCTTTATTTATCTCGGGTATTTATCAGTTTCTAATAAAGCTCCCAAGGAGAGCAGAGAGAGGCGAGTGCATGCGGGGAGGGTGGGGGGGAAGGGGTTAATTTACAGAGAGGGGGGGAGTGGGGAGGGGTCCCTGGGGAGGGAAGGGACCGAGGAGGGGTCTCTGGGAGGGAAGGGGGTGAGGAGGGGTCCCTGGGAGGGGTCCCCGCAAGAGAAGAGGCTGAGGAGGGGTCCCTGGAACGGAAGGGACTGAGGAGTGGTCCCTGGGAGGGGTCCCCGGGAGGGGAGGGGTCCCTGGGAGGGGTCCCCGGGAGGGAGGGGCCGGGGAGGGGTCACTGGGAGGGGGGGAGGAGGGGCTGGGAGGGGTCCCTGGGAGGGGTCGGGGAGGGGAGGGGTCACTGGAAGGGAAGGGCTGGGGAGGGGTCCCTGGGAGGGGTCGGGGAGGGGTCACTGGGAGGGGTCCCCGGGAGGGAGGGGTCGGGGAGGGGTCACTGGGAGGGGTCCCCGGGAGGGAGGGGCCGGGAGGGGTCACTGGAAGTCGCTGGCGTCGATGTGCAGCGGGGGGAGGTCGGTGAACAGGGAGGGCACCGAGGGCAGGGCCGAGTCCTCGGGCTGAGGCAGGAACGGATCGTGCTGGGCCAGGAGAGCAGCGCTGCCTGCGGGGGACACGGCAGGGACAGGGGACAGCTGAGAGCCCTGGGGACATCTCTGTGCCCTGGGGGACAGCACAGGGCTCAGGGGACACCTCTGCCCCCACCCCAGCCCCAAACGCTCACCAGGGCTCAGCTGGAAGCTCTGCTCCAAGCTCTGCTCCAAGCTCTCCTCCAAGGTTGCCACCACGTCCGGCATCAGCTCGGCCACTCCCAGTGTCCCCAGTGTCCCCAAGGTCCCCGAGGGCGGCTCCAGCCCCTGCAGCAGCTCCTGCATGTCCTGTCCCCCTGGCAGCAGCTCCAGGTCCCTCAGCTCTGCTGGCAGTGTCTCCTGCTCCTCGGGGACCCGCGGTGGCTCTGCTGTCCCCTGCAGTGTCCCCAAGGCCCCTGAGGCCCCAGGCAGCACCTGCACAGCCCCTGGTGCCACCTGCAGTGTTCCCTGGAGGTTGGGGGCTCCTGGTGTCACCTGTGGTGGCTCCAGGCTTTGGGGCTGTGGTTGCAGTGTCCCCAAGCCTGTGACTTGCAGGGTCTCCAGGCTTGTGGCCACCACCTTTGGTGTCCCCAGGTTCCCAGGGGTGACCTGTAGTGTCCCTGGACTTGTGGCCACCCCCTGTAAAGTCCCTGGGCTCGTGGCCACCCTTTGAAATGTCCCCAAGTTCCCAGGGGTGACCTGTGGCATCTCTGGGCTCGTGGCCACCATCTGCAGAATCTGAGGTGTCCCCAAGTTCCCAGGGGTGACCTGAAGTGTCCCTGGACTCATGGCCAGCCCTTGAAGCATCCCCAAATTCTCAGGGGTGACCTGCAGAGTCCCTGGGCTCGTGGCCACCCCCCGAGGTGTCCCCTGCAGGTCCCCAGGTGTCCCCTGCAGCTGCAGCGTCTCCAGGTTCTCCGTGGCCACCTGCAGCTCCTCCTCGGTCTGACGCCGGGTGGGCGGCCTGGAGGGACAGACAGCGGGGCTGGGGTCAGGGGTCAGGGGCTGGGGTCAGGGGTCGGGGTCAGCAATTGGGGATTGGGGTTGGGATTGGGGTTGGGATTGGGGTTGGGATTTTGGGATTTGGGTCAGAGTCAGGGATCAGGGTGGGGGATTGGGGTCAAGGGTCAGGAATTTGGGTCAAGGATTGGGGTCGGGGATTGGGGTGAGGGGTCAGGGATTGAGGTCAAGGTGAGGGGATTTGGGTCAGAGATTGGGGTCAGGGTCAGGGATTGGGGTCAGGGGATTGGGGTCAGGGGATTGGGGTCAGGGTCAGGGACTGGGGTCAAGGATTGGGGAAGGGGTTCAGGGTCAGGGTTTGGGGTCAGGGTCAGGGTCAGAGTTGGAGACTGAGGATCAGGGTTGGGATTGGAGTCAGGGATTGGGGTCAGGGATCAGGGTCAGGTGCCCCCACAGCCCCACACCTGGAGGACACACGGATGAGGCGCCGGTTCAGGTACTTCTGGGACTCGCTCAGGTTCTCTGGGGACAAAAAGAGGGGTCGGGGGGTGCCTGGCTCAGTCCCAGGCCGTGCCAGGCCATGCCAGGCCGTGCCAGGCCATGCCAGGCCATACCCTCCAGCCTCTGGCTGTAGTAGGGCCCAAAAGCCTCGTCCCGGGGGGTGTTGGGGTACAGGAACTTGAGGGGGTTCTCTGGATTCTTCTCCTCCAGGCTCATGTGGTAGTCACGGATGATGTCGGGCAGGGCCAGGGACACCAGCTCCGAGGCTGTGTAGGGCTCCACGGCGTGGAAAGTGGGGGGCCCTGCAGGGGGGACAGTGGGGGTCAGCTGGAGGGGTGGCACCATCATCCCTGTGTCCCACTGAAAGCTGGGCTGGGGATGGGAATTCATTCTTGGCCATTTCTAACCTAAATCTGAATCCAGCTGCAGCATTCTCACCCATTTTTGACCTAAATCTAAATTCAGGTTCCCCATTTTCATTAATTTCTAACATAAATCTGAATTCAGCTTCACCATTCTCATCCATTTTGAAACTAAATCTGAATTTATCCCCTTGTTTGCTAAACTTTAGGGGAGGGAGGTTTATTTTCTCTGCCTTACAGTGAGGCACTGACCTTCTCAAAGGATCTGAACCTCCAGGGTCTCCCCAAAATTTGCTCAGGATGTGATAAACCTCACCATGGACTTGGAAAATGCCCTCTGTGCAGAGGCTTCCACTGCTCCAGGGGGGTCCTGGGGGGGTCCCTCACCTGTCTCGTGGTGCTCCACCCACGTGAAGGTGACACCACCCAGGACACTCTCGCTGAAGCGCAGCAGGAACGTCCCCGTCCTCTTGGACTTGAGCAGCTTCTCCTCCTGCTTGCGGCTCACGAAGCCCAGGATGAGTCTGGGGGAGGCACCGTCAGCTCCTGTGGACCCCCAGACCCCTCCCCAGCCCCCCCAGCCCTGCCCCTACCCATTCTTCCAGAGCTGCTTGAGGTGCTCCTGGAGCAGCCCCAGGATCCCGTCCAGCCAGGCCCAGAAGGAGAAACCAGAGGCTCCATCCTGAGGGAGGGGACAGGGGGACATGGGGGGACATGGAGGGACAGGGGACATGGGCATGGAGGGACATGGAGGGATAGGGGGACATGGAAGGACATGAGGACATGGAGGGGACAGGGGGGACATGGAGGAATGGGGGGACATGAGGGGACATGGAGGGACATGGGAACATGGAAGGATGGGGAGAGAGGGGGACATGGAGGGATAGGAGGGACATGGAAGGACGGAAGGACATGGAGGAATGGGGGGACATGGAGGGACATGAGGGACATGGAAGGACATGAGGACATGGAGGGGACAGGGGGGACATGGAGGAATGGGGGGACATGGAGGGACATGAGGGACAGAGGGGACAGGGCCGTGGGGACAGAGGGGCCATGGCGACAGGCCCTACTGACCTTTGAGAACTTGTGCCAGGCCACGGTGCTGTCGGGGGATGGCTTCGAGCCTTGGGGTGAGAGCAGGGTGAGGGGGGACAGCCACGTCCCATAGTGTCCCCTTGTGTCCCCTGCTGTCCCCGGCCTTACCCAGGAGTTTCTTGGCCAGCATCAGGAGGTTGTCCCGGCTCAGGCCCCGCTCGGCCACGCTCTGGAACTGCCAGCTCAGCACCTCGGCCAGCCGGGGCCACGGGGCTGCGGGCGGGGACGAGAAGAACTGCTGGGCCTGGGGACACGGAGGGACAGGGGACACGGGGTGAGCACGGCTGGGGACAGCGGGAGGGGAGGGGGACACAGGGGGACATGGGGGACATGGGGCGAGCGGGGCCCAGGACAGCAGGAGGGGAGGACAGAGGATGGGGACAGTGGGAGGGGAGGACGACACGGGGGACACGGGGTGAGCAGGGCTGGGGACAGTGGATGGGGACAGGGACAGGGGGAGGTGACAGGGACAGCAGGAGGGGAGGGGGACGGGGAAGGGGACATGGGGAGGGGGACATGGGGACAGGGGACAGGGACATGCACAGGAGCATGGGGACATGGGGAGGGGATGGGGACAGCAGGAGGGGACTGGGACGGGGATGGGGACAGGGACAGGAGCAGGGGAGGGACAAGGGGAAGGGATGGGGACATGCACTGGAGTAGGGGAGGGGGACATGGAGGGACAAGGACATGGGGAGAGGACAGGAGGGGGACATGGGTAGGGAAGGGGGACAGGAACAAGGCATGGGACAGGGACAAGGCATGGGACAGGGATTAAGGGACAGGACAGGGAGCAGGGGATGGGGACATGGCAGAGGATGGGGTTCAAGGGATGGGGACAGGCACCAGGGCAGGGGACAGGGCCCAAGGGACAGGGAAATGCAGCAGCAGGGGACAGGGACCAAGGACAGGCACCAAAGCAGGGGATGGCACAAGGACCAAGGACAAGGACACGAGACAGGACAGGGCACTGGCACCAGGGGACCACCTGGGATGGGGCAGGGACTGGGCCCAGATTTGGGGACAGGGCACTGGGGACAAGCAGGGCAGAGACAGGGCTAGGGAGGGGACAGGGAGCAGCACAGGGGACACAGGGCAGGGGTGGCACAGGGCAGGGGTCCCACTCGCCTTGGGGTCAGAGCTGAGCATGTTGAACCAGAGGATGGAGGCCCAGGCGCTGGAGAACTGGTTGTTGTTGGAGATGATGACAAAGGGCAGCGTGGTGGCCTGGGGAGGTGACAGGGCTCAGGCTGGCTGTCCCCAGCCCCCCCTGGCTGTCCCCAGGCCCCCCAAGCCCCCCAGCCCTCACCTCCAGCTCCAGCTCCAGCCCGCAGTAGGCGTAGGCCAGCGTGAAGGTGATGAGGTGCAGCTCCTCTGTCACAACCAGGGGACCCTGCGGGGAGGTGACACCGCTGTCCCCACCCGGCCTGGCCCCCCCGCGGGCCCCCCAGCCCCAGCCCGTGCCCACCTCGCCGCTGGCACCTTTGCCCTTGCCAGCCCTGCTGTCCTTCTGCTCCTTCAGCGTCTGTGGGGACGGCAGAGTCAGCCCAAAGGGGGGGTCCTCACTGTGCCCCCCGCCCCTGGGGGGGATGTGGGGGTCTGGGGGGGTCCGGGGGGGTCCCTACGAGGTACTGGAAGTCGCAGACCAGCCCCTCCTGGGGACTGTCCCCGGCCAGGAGCGTTTTGCTGCTCGATGTCAGGATGTTGAACCGGCGGAACCTGCGGGGCACAGGCGGGAGCTGGAGGGGGCGGGACCCCCATGGGGGGCAAATGGGGGGGGTCGGGACCTCCGGAAGGGCAAATGGGGGGGCAGGACCACCAGGGTGGGGTTGCAGCCCCTCCAGCGCTGTCCCAGCTCTCACCCTTTGATGTTGGGAGGGTCCCTGCAAGAGACAAGGGAGAGTCAGGGCCGGTGGGACACACATAATATAATTTAGATCTAAAATATTATATTTATATACATTTTTATCTAATTTATTATAATATCTAAATTCTTAGCTAATTCTATATAACTTTTACCATAATTAAATAAATTTAAAATTGACAAAATAAGTAATTATTTATAATTATTATTTAATAAATTAATTTAATTTGATAAATTAAAAGTTAATAAATTGAATCATACTCTTTATAATGGTTATTTAATAAATTAAAATTTTTAACTTAATAAATGAAAATTTGAATAAATTAAATTATATAATTACTTATAACTATTCATTAAATTTAAAATTAAATAATTTAATTTAATAAAAATTAACAAATTACATATTTATAGTTATTATTTCATTTAAGAAATTATTTATTATTTATATATTATTTATAAGTATTATTTATATTATTTATAATCAATAAAAATGAATACATTAAAAATACAATTGCTTATTACTATTGCTTAATTTAATAAATTAAACAATAGAAAAATTTATAATTATTATTTAGTTGAGTAAATTAAATAATGTAATTGTTCATAATGATTATTTAATTTAATAAATGAAATAATTTAATTAAGAATTGAATAAATTTATCAATAGAATTCCTTTAAATTATTATTTAATTTAATATATTAAATAATATCATTATTCATTACGATTTAACATAATAAATTAAATAATTTAACCTAACAACCTAAACAATTTAATTTATTTTAATAACCCTTCGGAGCCCGCGAGGTTTCCCACCCTCCTGCCCCGCACAACCTGTCGATGTGGATCCGCGCCTCCATGCGGTGGTTGCGGTCGTGCAGCCTCACCAGCAGGCGGGCGCGGCTCGAGAACTTCCCGGCGGTTCGGAGCACCAGGGGCCGCTTCCCGGCGTTGGGGGTGCTGGGCTGCTGCTCCACCACGAAGGCGCTGGGGAAAACGGGGGGTCAGGGCGGCCTGAGACCCCCCTGTCCTCCCCGGGCTGCCCCAGACCCCCCTGTCCTGCCCTGAGACCCCCCTGTCCTCCCCAGGCTGCCCCCACTTCGGAAAATCCTGGAAAATCCCAGGTTGGAGGGAAGCCACGCAGGTGTAACTGCTGGTGGGGCATGGGACAACCCCAAAACTGGCCCAGTCCTAAATGTCAACATTTGAGTGGTGTCCAAACACCCCCTTGAGCTATGGAATATCCAGAGATGGAAGGGATCCATCAGGATGATTTCCAGCTTCTGGTCTGGCACAGGACAACCCCAAAACCTTCCCAGTCCTAAATTTCAATGTTTGAGTGATGTCCAAACACCCAGAGCTGGAAGGGACGCACCAGGAGTCAAACTCCTGGTTTGGCATGGGACCACCCCAAAATCTGCCCTGTCCCAAATTCCAATGTTTGAGTGGTGTCCAAATACCCAGAGATGGGAGGCACCCATCCGAGTGATCTCCAACTCCTGGTCTGACATGGGACAACCCAAAACTGGCCCAGTCCTAAGTTTCAACATTTGAGTGATGTCCAAACACCCAGAGCTGGAAGGGACCCATCAGGATCAAAGTCCAGCTGCTGGCCCAGCACAGGACACCACAAATTTCCTCCCAAATCCGAGAGCCTTGCCCAAACCCTCCCTGGCCTCCTGAATTACAGAATACCCAGAGCTGCAAGAGACCCATGAGGATCATCCAGACCCTGCAGAGACATCCCAAAATTCCACCCCATGCCTGGGAGCTTTGTCCAAACACTCTCAGATCTCTGTCAGCTTTGGTCACCATTCCCTGGAGACCTCTTGAGTCATCCCGAGCTGGAAGGGACCCATGAGGATCGTTGATCCCACTCCAGACCCTGCACATACACCCCAGAACATTCCTGGGAGCGTTGTCCAAACACTTTTGGAGCTCTGTCACCCTCGGTCACCATTCCCTAGAGAGCTTCCCCAGCTCTCCATCACCCTCTGGGGGGAAGAACCTTTCCCTGCTCTCCACCCTGGAGCCCTCCTGGCCCAGCCCACCTCCTGAGCAGGTGTGTGAGCTGCTCCTGCAGCCTCTGCTCCAGCAGGGGCGTCTCTGCCACCAGCGGGTCCCTGGCGTAGGTCACCTTCTGTCGCAGGTCCCCGAGCGCCCGCAGCAGCTGCCGCAGCTGGAACAACCCCTGGCCCAACTCCGTGAACCTGCGGGGGTTCAGGGAGCTCAGAGGGGTCCCTGAAGCCCCCCGAGCCCCCCCCAAGGCCCCCAAAGTCCTACCAGGTCTCCAGTGGGCGCAGGTTGGTGTCGGCAGAGCCCCCCAGGCACAGGCGCTGCTGCCGCGCCCTCCAGCCCCCCAGTTCCTGCTGCAGCAGCTCCTGCAGGGTCTCACTGCGCCCCAAAAGCTGCTGCATCTGAGCCAGCACCTCCTAGGGGGAGATTTGGCTCTGAATGGGGTGCTCAGGGTGGGTAGGACCCCCCAAAACCGACCCCGACCTCCCCCTCCTCACCCGCCGTTGCCGGTCCAGGTTCTGCAGTTTGGCCTGGAGGGATTGGAGCTCCTGGAGGTACCCGGGGTCCCGGTTCCTCTCCTCATCTGAGGGCAGGGGGGCTCGCTCAGGGTTTTGGGGGGCTCGCAGGGCAGTGCCCACCCCCCCTTCTCCCCGGTGTGAGGCTCACCTGGCCGGTAATGCACCTTGAAGCAGAAGTCGAAGGCATCCTGCAAATCCTCCAGGTGCCTGAAGGCTCGTTCGGCTTCCTGCGGGCATGGGGGGCGGGTCAGGAGGGGTCGGGGGGCTCGGAGCGGGTCTCGGGGCTCTCAGGGGTCGGGGGGTTACCTGCAGGGCTGTGTGGAACTCAGCCAAGCGCCGCTGGATCTGCTGCTCCCGCCCGCTCTCCGGGGCTGGGCTGGGCGCGGGGACCGACCCCTCCTATGGAGGGAGAAACGGGGTGGGGGGCGCGGCCGGGGGACCCCCGCGGAGGGCAGGGGGGGTCACACAGCCCTTCCCTACCTGCCCCCCCGCCTGCCCCAGGCGCAGGATCCGCCGCTCCTCCTGCAGCAGGTTGGCCACCAGGTTGGCGAATCTCTCCGGCTTCTCCGCGAACTCAGCCTGGGGAGGGCTCGGGGCGTGAGCGCGGCGCGGAGACCCCTCCCCACTGCCCTCCCCCTGCCCCGAATGCCACCTGGAGGTCGCGGTGAGCCTTGCGGAGGTTGTGCTTCAGCATGAAATCCTCGCGGTCCGAGCCCAGGCTGCCCAGGCGCTCTCCCAGTAAGACCAGTAAGGAGTGGAACAGCATGCGGGCGTGCGAGCAGAGCGGCTCTGCCGCCTGGCGCCTGCGGCAGAGCGGGCTCAGCCTCACCCGTGCCCCCCTCCCACTGGGATATTTTATAAAAATCCCTTTGCCAGGATTTTTTCACCCCTCTGACTCTGGGATATTTTACAAAAATCCCTTTTATATTTTATAAAAATCCCTTTGCCAGGATTCTTTCACCCCTCTGACCCCCTGATATGATATATAACATAACATATAACATAACATAACATAACATAACATAACATAACAAACATAACATAACATAACATAACATAACATAAACTTTCTGAAACTGGAAAATCAGTATATTACTAATTTCTTTCTAGCTTTCTGATGAAATCCTTTTTTCTGTTCTTTTAGTATAGTATTATATATTTAGTATAGTTTTTTACAGTTTTAGAATAGCAATTATATCATATCATATTATATCATATTAGATTATATTATATTAAAAATGCTATACTATATAGCAAATAATATATATTATATATATTACTATTTTAATATGATATGATACAATACGATATGATATAATATAATGATATATTATATAATATAATATGATGATATTATATGATACTATATGATATATAATATAATGTAGTGTAATGTAATATGTTATAATACATTATATTATATTACAATATATAATATAATATAATATAATATAATATAATATAATATAATATAATATAATATAATATAATATAATATAATATAATATAATATAATATAATATAATATAATATAATATAATATAATATAATATAATATAATATAATATAATATAAGACTATCAGCCTTCTGAAACATGGACTCAAGATTTTCATGTCTTCCCTCATCCTGGCGACCCTCAAACACTGCCACGCCCCCCCCGGTACCGCCCCCAGCCCCGGTTTCCCCGGTACCGCCCCCAGCCCCGGTTTCCCCCCGGTACCAGTTCTGGCTCTCGATCCAGGCCGCCAGGGACTGGCGCACGGCCATGGGCAGCGCCGAGCCCGCGTACAGCTGGTGCACCTGCTCCAGGTAAGTGTTGGCCAAGCCCTGCACCTCCTGCCACTGCGCCATGCTGGGGGGGACAGCGGGTCAGGGGCGTCCCGGGGACCCCCCCGGGGTCGCGGAGGGACCGGAGGGTGAGAAACAGCCGCGTGTCACAGCTGGGAACATCTGCACCCCACGTACCTGCCCGCAGCACCGGCGGCACGGGGGAACCGCTGCTCCCGGGGGTCCCTCTCGGGGGTCCCTCTGCTCCTGCTCGGTCCCGGCTCCTCTCGGGGGTCCCTCTGCTCCTGTTCGGCTCTGGCTGGTCCCGGGGGTCCCTCCGCTCTGGTTCTGGCTGGTCCCGGGGGTCCCCTCGCTCCCGCTGGGGTGGTCGCGGACCGGCAGCCGCGTCCTGCGGTGGGAGCGGGGGGTGAGCCCAGGGGGGGTGCCCCACCCGGAGCGGGGGGCACACGCACAGAACCCCCATACGACGGCCCCCAGCACCCCCAGACCCCTCCTCAGAGGCCCCCCTAGACCGGACCCCCATTGAACCCCCCCCGGGGCATTGAACCTCCCATTGAACCCCATCCCCAGTGGGGTGGGTGCCCCTGAACGCCCCCCGCCCAGCGGGACCGCCCTCCAAAGGTCGCTCTGTGTGCCCCAGCCGGGGTCCCCTGCCTGTGCCCCCCTCCCCGGGGGTCACCCGGGCTCCAGAACCGCCCACGTCCCACCCCCGGACGCCCCGGGACCCCCGACCCACCTCTGCCGGCGCCGGAGCAGGAAGGCGGGCTGGCCACGCCCCCTCCTCGATCTGCTCGGTGATTGGTGAAGCGCTGCTCTGAGGCCACGCCCCCGCAACCGCCGGCTTTGGGTGGGTTTGTTCATTTCCCCAGTTTTACGTCACACACGGGAGGCGTGGCTATATGGGGGCGTGACCGTGGGCGGGGTCAGCGGGGAACGGGGGAGGGAATGGCGGCGGTCCGGGATGGGCGGGGGGACAGGGAGGGACAGGGACGGAGGAGACCGGGATAGGCCATGGGGACAGGGGCGGGCCCTAAGGACAGGGACAGAGCCGTGGGGACAGGGAGACAGAGAGACAGCGACAGATCATGGGGACAGAGCCAGAGGGATGGGGAGAGCCTGGGGAGACAGGGACAGAGCCATGGGGACAGGGACGACAGAGCTATGGGGACAAGGGCAGAGCTGTGGGGATAGTGACAAGCTGTGGGGACAGGGGCATAGAGTCAAGGAGACAGGGAGAAACTGCAGGGATGGGGACAGGGTCAGAGCCATGGGGACAGGGACAAGGCAGTGTGGCCACTGGGATGGGGACAGGGCTGGGGCTATAGGGACAGGGACAAGCCCAGCCCAGCTGCCACCACGTGGCGAAGCTCCGGCTGCCCCAGGGCAGGGTGACCCCGCATCGATCCGTCCCCAAACAACGACCCGCCAGCACCACCTGCCACACGTGCCCTTTATTCAGACGATGACCACGGCGCCGCTGTGCGCGGTGGGCACCGGCGAGGGCTCCCCGGCCGAGGTGAAATACCCGATGAGCGCCCGTACACCGGCCTTGAGCCCCGGCTGCAGCCCCAGCTGCACCCCCATGGCCACCGGGCCCCCCAAACCCCCGGTGAGCGCCGCCAGCCCGGCATAACCCAAATCCTCGGCGGCTTCCAGCGCCCGAGTGGACGCCGTGGCCTCGCAGCCCTGGAAGGCGAAGTAGACGCTGGTGCCGAGGTTGTAGAAGATGCTGACTCCCGGTACCCAGTCCAGCACCCGGTGCGCTTCCCGTTCCTCCCGCCGGGCTGCAGGCATCCTCATCCTCCCGCCGGTGCCGCCGAACGGCGCCGCGGCACGGTCGGAACCGCGGGAATTCCCGGTTGTCCCGGCTCGGGGGTGCCGTGGGCTCCGTGCTGGTCTGGTTCGGAGGTGGTTCCGTGCCTGGCAGGGGGGGGTCCGCACAGGCAGAGCCCCCCGGGCTCAGTGCCAGCCTGAGCAGCAGCAGCGCCAGCGGCCGCGGCGTCGGAGCGCCCGGTACCCGCGCCAGCCCCCGCAGCAGCGCCGCGGCCGTGGCCGTGCCCACATCCCGTGCCAGTTCCAGCGCCTCGGCCTCAGCCTGGGGGGCACAGCCGGCTCTGAGCAGTGCCAGGGTCAGGGCAGCACGGGCCAGCCCGCGGGGTAAGGGGGGCAGCCGGGAGAAGCCGGGGAGGTGATGGGGATGAAGGGTTTGGCACGGTACCCCCGGTGCCCGTCCTGGGGTGGGCTCTGCCAGCCCCGCCAGCTCCGCCAGCAGCGCTCGGTCACCATCAGCCAGCCCGGGGGTGATGATGGACGCAGCCATGGCACGGCTGAGGATGAGGAGAGGGAGGAAGAGCAGAACGCAGGGCATGGTGGCAGCACTGGGAGGTGGGAGGACAGAGCCCCGTCAGACCCCCGTGGCTGCAGCCCCCCGTGCCCACCCTGTGCCCCCCGGCTCCTCACCCGTTCACCGATGTCCCCGGTCCTGCTGTCCCCTCCCCTGTCCGGTCACTGCGGCCAGCCCGGTCCCGTGACCCCTTTATAGCCGTGGTTATCAGGGAATTGCGACACACGGACAGCGACTGGGCACTCCCTGAGGCCAGCGAGGCTCCGAGCCCCCCTGCAGACCCACGCACACCCAAGGAGGGCAAAAGTCACTTTTTATTTATTTAGGCCTTGTCTAGGTTTAAAAAGTTTTAAGGAAAAAAAAGCCCAAAACCCTGACAGCTGAGGAAAAAGGGAGGGAATTTGGGGTAAAACAGGGAGATGGTGGCAGGAGGGGAAGGTGGAGAAGCTGGTTGCTTGTGCAGCTTTTAAAAACAGCATCAAAACCTGCATCAGGAAATCCGCAGAAAGCCCAGAAAACCTGTAGAAACCCAAGAAAAACTGCAGAAAAGCTGCAGAAATCCAATAAAATCTGCAGAAAGCCCAGAAAACCTGTAGAAACCTCAAGAAAAACTGCAGAAAAGCTGCAGAAATCCAATAAAATCTGCAGAAAGCCCAGGAAACAGCACAAGGCCTGGGCACAGGGAAGCCTCTCAGTCCTCCTCCTCTTCCTCTTCCAGGCAGCGGATGCGCTTCCTCCTCCCCCGGGGCTGTGGATCCTCCTCTTCCTCATCCTCATCCTGTTCAGAGCGAGGAGCTGGGTGGGTTGGATCAGTGCCTGTGGATGGAGGGAGAGGAGAGAGGGCTGAGCCCCCCAGGGAAGTGACAAAGGGGACAGGGACAGGGCAGCCCCCACCCAGCAGTGCCCACTCAGCCCCCCAAGAGCGAGCAGAGGGGCTGAACCCACCTGAGCTCCCACCATCCTCATCCTCATCCTCGCTGGCGAGCTCCCGGCGCCTCTTGGTGCACGCCTGCACCGGGCTGGGGACAGGGACGGGGACAGGCTCCTCACTGCAGGGGTGGGCACAGCTCAGGGAGAACACAGGGGCTCAATCCCCTCCCCAGGCAGGGAGAAGACCCCTCCCCAAAAAAACCAGGCTCCCACAAGCTGAGATGGGGGCTCTGCTCTCACCTCTCCGGGTCTGATCCCAGCCCTGCCGGCAGCGACTCTGCACAGGGGCACAAGGAGAGGGGCTCAAAGCCAGCCCCAAAATCTGGGGGTCCCGCACCCCCAGCCCCACCCCTCACCTGCAGCCCCGTCCTGGGGGCACCTGGGTGGCTCTGGAAGGTCCTGGGGGGATCCTGGGGGGCCACGGTGGGCAATGGAGGCGGCTGCACAACGGAGCTGCTGTGGGGTGAGGGCGGCCGGGATGCGCCAGAAGGATTCCTGGGGGAGAGGGGGACATTGCAGGGCCATGATATTTTCTGAAAAATCCCTTGGATTCTTCTCCTAAGTTGTAGCCCATGATATTTTCTGAAAAATTCCTAGGATTTTTCTCCTGAGAAGCTGAGAGGCCTCAGAAACAAAATGTAAATAATTATCTGCTGCTGTGGAATACAACAGGTGAATCTTTGATTGGTTTCATGTGGTTGTTTTTAATTAATAGCCAATCACAGTCCGGCTGTCTCAGACTCTCTGAGAGTCACAAGATTTTATTATTTTATCCTATTTTACTATTATTTATTATTTTAATAATAATAGTTTTATTTTTATTTATCCTTTCTATTCCTTGCCAGCCTTCTGATGAAATATTTTCTTATATTCTTTTAGTATAATTTTAATTTTTTTTTTTTTAATGAAACATATATCATTAAATAATAAATCAGCCTTCTGAAACATGGAGTCAGATTCTTGTCTCTTCCCTTATTGGGGTTGCCTGCAAAATTCCACAGGGCTATGCTGGGGACAAGGGGATGGGGGGGACAGGGGGATGGGGACAGGGATGGGGATGGGGACAGGGATGGATGGGGACAGGGATGGATGGGGACAATGGGATGGGGACAGGGACCTCACCTGCTCATTGGCAGGGGGCCGCAGCCCCAGCTGCCGCAGAAGGTTCCGGAAGCGCCGATCCTCCATGGCATCCTCGTTCTCCTCCGTCAGTGGCACCAGCGGCACCGGGTGGGACACACCTGGGGTGGGACAGCACCATCAGGGGGACCCCAACCCCACAACCCCCACCCAGCCAAGCCCCACCCCGCTCACCGTCCTCCTCACGGTCCCCTGCTGCCCTCCGCAGGCAGTTCTGCAGCCACCGCAGGGGCCCGGCCAGCCCTGGGGACAGGAGAAGGTGACAAAGGATCCAACAGGACCCACCCCCTCGGCCAAACCCAGCTGGGGGGTCTGGAGCCCCTCACCCACCTTCCCCATGCAGCTGCTGCGCCAGGTCCTGCCCAGCCCCCTCCTCAGGCTCCCAGGGCTCCTCCATGAGGCCTTCATCATCCTCGTCCTCCTCTTCCTCCTCCTCGCTGTCCTCATCCTCTCCTGAGCTGTCTTGGGTTGGCATGGCCGGGACACCTGGGGCAGCCTGTGGGAGCCAGCAGGGTTTGGGTGCCCCCAGGATGGGGACAGGCCACGTTTGGGTATTGCCAGAATGGGGACAAGCCCTGTTTGGGTGCCCCCAAGGTGGGACAGCACCCTCAGGGCACAGCTCAGCACCCTCCAGGCCCCAGGATGGGGACAGGCCCTGTTTGGGTGTCCCCAGGATTGGGACAGGTCACATTTGGGTGCCCTCAGGATGGGGACAGCACCCCCAGGGCCCAGCCCAGCACCCTCCAGCCCCCCATACCTGCCCAGGGCCGTGGCCTTGGCTCTTCCTCCTGCGTTTCTTGTACAGCTCCTTGCGTTCAGCCACCAGCCCCAGCCCCAGCAGCTTCTCCACCACCCGAGCCCGTGAGCGCCGTGCCGTCAGGTGCTTCATGATGTTCCCCAGGACGTCTGTGGGGAGCAGAGTCAGGCTGGGGAGGCTACAGGGGATTTTGGGGTCTTTCCCTCGTGTCCAGCTCACCATCCGAGCCCTGGAACTCCTCGAAGAGCCGCGTCAGCTCCTCCTCCTGCTCCTGCGTCCACAGCACGATGCGGGTGCCTTTCCTGGGGGGTGGGAAAGAGCTGTGGGTCCCTGCCCTGTCCCTGGGGGCCCCTGCCCTGTCCCTGGGGGTTCCTGACCCACCTCTCCCGCGGGAAGTCCTTGGCACTGCTGGCCAGCCCCATCCTCACCAGCTGCTTCACCACCTGCCTGCGCGTCCGCCCGGGCGTGGGGAGATGGGCCAGGATGGCAGCGATGGTGTCCCCACCTGTGGGACAGCAAGGATGAGGGACAGAGCCCCTGCCAGCCCCTCAGGGGGCCCACTGAGACCGCAGAGACACCCCAGTACCTTCCACCTCCTTGTATTTCCAGTACAGCTCCCGCAGCTCCTGCTCCTCCTGCGGGGTCCAGGGGGGCACCCGGCTCCGGGTGGTGCTGGGGAGGGGGAGAAGGGAGTGAGGGGAGGGGAGGAGGGAGAGCAGCCCCCTCCTGTCGCAGACATCTTTTATGGAAAATCCTTCCCTTAGGATTTTTCCTCCTGAGAAGCTGAGAGGCCTCAGGAACAAAATGTAACATTGATTATCTGCTGCTGTGGAATGCAACAGGTGCATCTGGGATTGGCCCATGGTGGATGTTTGTAATTAATGGCCAATCACAGCCCAGCTGGCTCGGAGAGAGAGTCCGAGACAGAGCCTTTGTTTTCATTCTTTCTGCTCCTATTCTTAGCTTAGCTAGCCTTCTGTTGAGAATCTTTTCTTCTATTTAGTATAGTTTTAATGTAATATATATAAAAAATAATAAATCAAGCCTTCTGAAACATGGAGTCAGATCCTCATCTCTTCCCTCACGCAAGAACCCCTGTGAACACGGTTACACCCTCCCTGCCCCACTCACCCCTCTCCCTCCTGCAGGGAGCTGTAGCCCTTGGTCATCTCACAGACGATGGCAGGGCTCTTCCAGAAGAGCAGCTCCACAAAGACTTTTTTGTTGGTGGCCGCCAGCGCAAAGAACTTGCGCAGGATGAACTTGGCCAAGGTGACCAGCTCCTGGGGACAGCAGGAGGGAGAGAGGGGCTGGGGGACACCAGGGACAGAGAGTGGGGCTGGGGGACACCAGGGACTGAGAGTGGGGCTGGGGGAAATTTGGAATACAGAGCAGGGCTGGGAAACACCAGGGATGGAGAGAGAGGCTGGGGGATGTGGGGACAGAGAGTGGGGCTGGGGGACAGCAGGGATGGAGAATGGGGCTGGGGGCTGCACAGAGCAGGGCTGGGAGATGCTGGGGGCTGCTGGGGACTGAGTGGGGCTGGGAGATTCTGGGGACTGAGCAGGGCTGAGAGCTGCAGGGACAGAGGAAGGATTGGGAGATTCTGGGGACTGAGCAGGGCTGAGGGCTGCAGGGACAGAGGAAGGATTGGGAGATTCTGGGGACTTGGTGGGGCTGGAAGATACTGGGGACTGAGTGGGGCTGGGTGCTGCAGGGACAGGTAAGGGCTGCGGGATTCTGGGGACTGAGCAGGGCTGGGAGATTCTGGGGTTGAGTGGGGCAGGGACAGAGCAAGGACTGGGAAATTCTGGGGACCGAGGAGGGCTGGGGGCTGCAGGGACACAGAAGAGCTGGGAGATGCTGGGGACTGAGTGGGGCAGGGAGAGAGCAGAGACTGGGAGATTGTGGGGGACTGGGGCAGGGGGCTGGGGCTGAGTGGGGCAGGGGACAGATTGGGAGATTGGGAGATTCTGGGGACACAGAAGAGCTGGGAGATGCTGGGGACTGAGTGGGGCAGGGAGATTGTGGGGACTGAGTGGGGCTGGGGGCTGCAGGGACAGAGGATTGGGAGATTCTGGGGACCGAGCAGGGCAGGGGGCTGCAGGGACAGACCCTCCCGGGCTGGGGGCTCAGGGCCCTGTCTGACCTGGTGCGCAGCGGCCGCGGGGTCGCTGAGCAGGCGGTGGAAGAGGGCGAAGAGGGAGAGCTGGAAGAGCAGGGGCTCCATGTGCAGGTCGCGGGCCAGGCGGTGCAGCAGCCGCGCGGCGCAGTGGTTGGTGCGGGCGCTGTTCCTGGCGTAGTCCCGCAGCAGCAGCACCAGTGCCCGCACCACGGGGGCACAGGCAAACCTGCCCAGGAGCCCTGTCAGTGTGGCTGCCCCTCGGCCGGACCCCACAGCCCTCCCCAAGCCATTCTTGTGGGAAGCCACAAAATTAGAGGATTTTGCGGAGAGCAGCAAAAGGCAGGCCTCAGATACAGCAGAACTGTGAGCAGAGCTAAAGCAGCAGCCATGAGATGGGTCAGCAGAAACATTATTCAAACTGTAGAAAAAGCAAGGGCAAATAGAACAATGGCCTGTGTATTAATGCTTGTCTGGAATAACTCTCTAAGCTGCAGAAAGTTTATCTAGCGAGATATTAGGAAGGTTAAAGCTTAATAATGGAGCTCTGTGCATTGTGTTTTAAGGCTTAGAAGTAGGTATTGTATTTGAAATAAGCAAGCATTGTTTTACCAAAGGTACGTGTGCTTAGAGTGGTTAGACAGAACTACTGTTAATGTGCTTTTGCTTTGAGATATTGGTCAAGAAGCTTATAAAGTAAGTTGCAACATTAAGTTCTTTGTCTGCTGCCTGGGATGTAAGCTGGTGGCATCTTCCCATTGTCATAACCATGTAATGAGACTGATGCTGAAAAATAAACAACTCAAGGCCTGTTCCACAGCAGCCCCAACTCGTTCATGGTCTGTAAATAGCCCCCATGCTGGCATCAATTCTCACCGCTTCAGGTAGTCAAGGAAGTTGAATTCTTTCTCTGACACCTGCATGGTTTGCTCTTCCTCTTCTTCATCCTCTTCTTCTTCTTCCTCTGGCTCCTCAGGCTCGGTGGGTGTGTGCCCTGTGGTGGGATGTTTCGCAGACATCTTTTATGAAAAATCCTTTCCTTAGGATTTTTCCTCCTGAGAAGCTGGGAGGCCTCAGGAACAAAATGTAACATTGATTATCTGCTGCTGTGGAATGCAACAGATGCATCTGGGATTGGCCCAAACACGATGGTTGTTTGTATTTAATGGCCAATCACAGCCCAGCTGGCTCGGACAGAGAGCCCGAGCCACAAACCTTTGTTATCATTCTTTCCTATTATATTCTTAGCTAGCCTTTTGATGAAATCCTTTCTTCTATTCTTTTAGTACAGTTTTAATGTAATATATATTATAAAATAATAAATCAAGCCTTCTGAAACATGGAGTCAGATCCTCGCCTCTTCCCTCATCCTAAGACTCCTGTAAACGCTGTCACAGGGATGTGCTGAGGGTCTGCAGTGCCACAGCCCAAATTTTCCCACTTCCCAGGGTCACAGGTGGGGACGTGTCAGAACTCAGGACATCCCTCTGCATGTCCAGAGTTGCCAGGACCCTGCCAGGGGGCTCAGAGACCCTGGCACACAGCCCAGAACACTTGTGGGTTTGATTATGACCCATGGAGCAAATTACCAGCTTTGTATGAAGACCTGAAAGCCACAGAAGTTTAAGTAGTGTAATAATAAAAATTATTAAATATATATAAATAAATATAAATAAATAATAAAATTATCACTAGGTGAAAAAGTAGATTTTGGGGTTTTTAGAATAGGGGTTTTGGGGACAAGATGGAGGGAGGGACTTGGGTGTGTCCAGCCTTTCTTATTCTTCTCTACCTCCATCTTCTGCTGTGATGTTGGCACTTTTGGATTGGTTTAGAGTAGAAACTCACTGTCTAACATAGGTGATGGGTATTGGAAAGTAATTGTAAACATGTTATATTTGTTAAAATTGTTAAACATGTTTGTTAAAATTGTTAATCATGTTACACATAGTTTTTAGTATAGAGATACCGCAGCGTGCCTGGAATTGTCCTGCCGGACGAACCTCGACAGGGCAGGAGAAAAATTTTTATAGATAAGATACAATAAACAGAGAGTTTTCACATATCTCAGGGCTGCAATAAACTGCAGCCTCCCGAGAGGGACTCACTGGGCAGGGGAGCGACGAGGATCTCCCGCAGTAGCCGGGTCTCCTCCGACGGCTCCACATCCGCAGATCCAAACACGTCTCCTTCGGGCCAGACCTCCCTGGGCACAGTGGGGACAGGTTGGCACTGTGTCCCCACACCCCAGGGACAAGATGGGCACCACAGCGCTGGTACCTGTGTTTTGCAGAGATAAACAGAACTCCACAACTTTTGTGAAAGTTGTAAAGCCGGTATGTTTATTACGGCATGTGGGAATCATTCCTCTAAAATGACATGCGTACCTCTGGGGACTTCAGGTCCTTTTTTGTCTCCTTCTCAAATACATATGCTGACAATTTCACAATAGGTTCATTTTTACAAATGATTTAATGAATATTCATTTTTACGAATTTCATGTGACATTTGCTGCTAGTTCTTCTTTATCAGAAAGAATTCTTAGGTCAGGTTGACCTGCTCTCACAGCAGTCTCTCTGTCTCTCCCCTCCTTATCCCTGTCCTTCACTGAAGCAGTTTCTCTGAGCGTAGGCTTTTGCAGTCAGACTACACAGCAAGCTATGTACTTAAGGATGTACATTCCACCTAAATCAAAATGGATTTCTGTTGGAACTCAGTGCATCCCTCTGGGTGTCCAGAGTTGCCAGGACCCCGCCAGGGGGCTCAGAGACCCTGGCACACAGCCCAGAACACCTGCGGGTTTGATTATGAGCCCTGGAGCGAGTTGCCAGCTTTGTATGAGGACCTGAAAGCCACAGAAGTTTGAATAGTATAGTAATAAAATGATCATGGGGTGAAGATGTAGATTTTAGGATTTTTGGTATGGGGGTTATGGGGACAAGATGGAGGAACTTGGGCATGTCTAGCCTTTCTTCTTCTTCTTGTTCTCCATTTTCTGCAGTGATGTTGGCAATTTGGGATTGGTTTAGAGCAGAAGGGCACTGTCTAACACAGGTGATGGGTATTGGGAATTAAGTGTAAATATGTTATACGTAGTTTGTAGTATAAAAGGACAACACTGCCTCGGGGACGGTCAGAGTGCCTGTGGCTGCCCTGCTGAGCAGATCTCGGCTGGGCAGAAAGAAGATTTTATAGATAAGAATTAATAAACAACTTCAAGACCGAAAAGTGAAGAGTCCAGCCTCGTTCTTCATCTGCGCGGGCGGAAACAGAGACATCCTGCACATCTCGGGGCAGCAATTAACAACAGCAACCCGAGAGATTTCTACCCTGGAAAATTTCTACTCTGCCTCACCTGGCCGAGCGCAGCAGCTGCAGGGCCTGGGGCACGCGGGAATCCCTCAGGCACTCCTGGATCTTCAGCACCGCCTCCAGACGCTGCTCCTCCACCGGCGTCTCCGAGGTGGCATCGAAGGGCACCACGCCCCTCGGGAGGGGCACCTCGCCCCTGCGCAGGGGAACAGAATGTGGGTAAATAAAGGTAGTATAGAAAGTGATGGTATCCCCTAAAGAGTTGCAGCTGAGCCAGTTACTAAAGACTAGAAGCAGGCCTGATGTTAACAGTAGCTAATAAGAGCGTTATGAAAGAGTGGATTGAGGAGAACTGGAGTCAGTTGGCTACTGAGAGGATGAGGAAGAGTCAGTGCCTAGAGGAGCTGCCTACAAGAAACATCAAGGAGGGACGAAACTCTGGCAACAGGGAACCCTTGCAATATAATGGCAATAGAAACTCCTGCAGTATAATGACAACAAATGGTGATCCCCGACATGATTCGGGAGAGAGATGACGCCGTGGATTCGGGACTAAACTATACAACCCCGTGGATTTGGGATGACCCCATGGATTTGGGACTAAACTATATGACCCGGTGGATTCGGGGAAACAGGACTTGAATATAAACTATTGGTAAAATATATCAGTTGCAGCTATTAATGCTTGTTAAATATGAGTATAAAAGATTTTGAAGATAAGTACTTTAGAAACTGAGAAAAGCTGCAAAACTGAACTAACATTTAGAAATATATATTTGAAACATTTAGAAATATATATATGAAATATAATATGCTGTTTGAACTTTTGTATAACAAATGGAACAAGGAAGAGTCAGTGCCTAGAGGAGCTGCCTACAAGAAACATCAAGGAGGTATGAAACTCTGGCAACATGGAACCCTTGCAATGTAATGGCAATAGAAACTCCTGCAATATAATGACGACAGCCCTGGGGCAGGACAGGGTTATGCTGTGCCCCACCAGCATCCCCAGAACTCCCCATGGGGCTGCACCCTTCCCTGGTACCTCCAGGCAGGCCTGGACCTGCGGGGCCAATCCTTCCCAGAGCTGCTCCAGCTCCTCGGCACTGGGTGGGGCGGGGACCGCTGGCACATGAGGCTTCTTCTTCTTCTTCCTCCTCACACGTTTGCTCTGGGGGGGCAAGGATGGAGTCAGGAGGGGCTGCCCGACCCCCAGGGACCCCCAAGGCAGGGCAGCCACGTCTCTGTCTCTCTGGGAACCTATAAAGTGTTGCTCCTACAATGTATTTCCTTTATTGAACCTGTGAAATCTATTTGTTGCTTTGAAAATTATTTTTAAAGCTATATTCATTTTACAGTCCACTCTCTCCCTTAATGCTTATATGCCCAGCCTATTCATGAATAAAATACTTGTAGGAATTATTCCTGAAATCTTCATAAATATAAATAAATAAATAAAAATAAATATAATATATACTATATGTAACAAAATAATAAATCAGCTTTTCTGAAACATGGAGTCAAGATTCTCGTCTCTTCTTTCTCATCTCTTCTATTCTTTTATTATAGTTTTAATATAATATATATTCTATATATTTAATATATATTGTATATATTTAATATATTATAAAAATTTTATTATATTTAATATAATAACATATATATATATATATATAATAAAATAATAAATAAGCCTATCTGAAACTCGGAGTCAGTTTCTCGTCTCTTCCCAAGTCGGGGCTGCCTGCAAAACTCCACGCACCTAAATCTAACGAATTAAAACTCGGCTCGGGCCGGTGCCAAGCATCACACCCTGTCCCACCTGCACCACGAGGTTGGCACGGCCGCGGCAGAAGTGTTCCAGCATGCGCAGGAAGAGGTGAGCGGTCTCCACCAGGTCCCTCAGGAAGCTCCGAGGCTGCTTGGTCTCGTCGAACTTGCGGAAGAGAGTGAGGAAGAGCTCCCGGTATTCCATCAGGTAGAAGATGTTGCCTGTGGTGAAGAGGTGGCAGTGGGAAAAGGTGGGCCAGGGATACCCCAGGTGTTGTATGTAGTGTGGTTTTTATTTGGCGTGTTTATTGTTTGATTTGTGGTTTGGTAGTCCTTTTGGGTTTTTTCTCCCCCTGTTTTTAGAGTGACACACACCTGCCTTTGTTATTTAATTGAGCCAGGTGTCAGTTTATCTCTTTGTTACTTAGCTATTTTCTTGCCAAGTTTCAAACCCCTTCCCCTCACATCCAGTTGTTAACCCCTCCTGTCCCAACCAGTTTTCGTCACCTTATGTTCCACCCCCAGTTCTCCTGATTAGCTGAATGTTGTATCCTCCCTTGAGACCTCCCCCCCCAGTTTATAAGCTGTTGTTTGCCCCCAGTTTGAGGCCTGGGAACCTGGACTCGGGGAGTTTAACATCAAATAAAATAACTTAGTGTCACCCCAGGTCTGTGCTGTGCCCTTTTGTTCTGCCACTGGTAGCTGGGATTCTGCGGAGCCCGAAAAAGGGGGACTGTCACCCCCACTGTCACCATCTAGCCAGGACCGTGCGACACCCGGGGATGGACAGAAGGACAGAAGGACTCACTCTTGATGACCTGGCTGCTGTCCCTGACCGCCTGCTCCAGGCAGCGATCCATCTCCTGCAGCGTCCTCAGCAGCTCCTGGTACGCCTTCAGGGCCAGGTGCATCCTGGGCACGGCAGGGAAGGGGGGGTCACGGGTGCCCAGGGGGGTTCCCAGGTAATTGGGGGGATCCCAAGCACTCCAAGAATCCCAAATGCCCAAGGGGGTCCCAGGCAAAACAGAGAGTCACAGGTATCCAGGTGCTCCTGGGTTCCCAGGGTGTTCCAGGCACCAGGGGGGTCCTAAGTGTCCAGGGGGTCCCAAGCACCAGAGGATCCCAAAAAGTTGAGGGTCCCAGACACCAAGGGCTGTCACAGATGCCCTAGGGTCTCCCAGGTGTCCAAGGGGTCCCAGGCACTGGAGGTATCCCAGGTGCCCAGAAGGTCCCAGACACCATGAGGAGTCTCAAGGAGAATCCCCAGGTACTGGGATTCACCATCAAGGGGTGTCCAGGGTGCCCTGGGGTTTCCAGGTGTCCAAGGGGTCCCAGGGTATCCCAGGTGCCCAGAAGGTCTCAGACACCATGGGGAGTCTCAGATGCTCAAGAAGAACCCCAGGAACTGGGATTCACCCCCAAAGGATGTCCCAGCTTCCCTGGGGGGTGGGTGCCAGGTGCTCACCTACGGGCCCAGGTTGTCGCCTCCTTCTTGTCCATCAGTGCCATCTCATAGTAGGTGGTGAGGTTCTGCTCAATGAAGTGGAAGGCCTCGGACCCCACGGTCTCGGACACCAGCTCAGGCCGGAAGCCGTGCAGCGGTTGAAGGCCATGAAGAAGGAGGTGGCCCACAGGTACAGGGTCTCATCATGCTGCTGAGCCTTCTCCCGCACCAGCTGGTCCTGGGGGCAACCAGAGGGTCTCAACAGGGGCTCCATAGCCTAGAGAGGGGTTCCCAGCCCTCCCAGCCATTAAGAAGGTGGTAGCCCACAGGTAATAGGTCTTATCACGCTGCTGAGCCTCCCCCTTGCCCCAGGTGGTCCTGGGGGCAACCAGGGTGGTTTCAGCGGGGGTCCCACAGGCTGGAGAGGGGTTCCCAGCCCTCCAAACCCTCACCTTGACCAGCAGCATCAGGCGGTTGTAGCAGTCCTGCAGGAAGTCCTGGCAGAAGCGGCGCAGGAAGAGCCGCACGTTGCGGGCGGAGCGGCGGCAGGGCTCGGCCTCGGGGGCGGGCTGCCGGCGCCGGGGCAGCCGCCGCGGCTCCTTGCCCAGGTCGTGGGTGTAGCTCTTGAGCTGCACAGGGGATGGAGCGGCCGGATTTATCCCTGGGGTCCTTGTCTCTGTGGCACCCACTATGTCCCTGTCCTGGAGCCCCACACTGCATCCCCGGTTCTGTGCTCCACATCCGCCCTTCCAATCCTGTGTCCCACCTGTGTTCCTGTCCCAGTGCCCCCCACCCACATTCCCATCTCAATGACCTCTGCCATGTTCCTGTCCCTGTGGCACCCACTCTGTCCCTGTCCTGGTGTCTCACATCACATTCCTGTTCCTACAATCCCACCACATCCCTGCTTCTGTGCTCCACATCCCACCTTCCAATCCTGTGTCCCACCTGTGTTCTTGTCCCTGTGCCCCCCACCATGCAGCTGGCCCCACGCCCACCACTGTGTCCCTGTCCCAACAGCCCCCTCTGCATCCCTGGCTCTGGGCCCCCTGCCCAGCTGATGCCCCCAACCACATCCCTGTACCCCCTACCATGTCCTTGTCCCTCTGCCCATTGCCACCTCCCCGGTTGTGTGCCCCCCACTCACACCCACATCCCAGTGCCACCCGCCACATCCTTGACCCCATACCCCACACCACATCTTTAGCCTCATGTCCCACCCACGTTCCTGTTTCCCAGCCCCGTGCCCTCCACACGTCCCCAACCCTGTGCCCCTCACCACATTCCTGCACCTCCCACCAGGTCCTTGTCCCTCCACCCTGTGCCACATGCCCAGCACCACATTCCACACCCATCCCTGTCCCTGTGCCCCCCCCCCATGTCCGCATCCCTGTGCCACATCCCCAGCACCACGTTCCACATCCATCCCTGTCCCCATGCCCCCTGCCCTGTGCCCCTCACCACATTCCCCAACCTCGCGCCACATCCCCAGCTCTGTGCCACATGCCCAGTGCCATGTTCCACAGCCATCCCTGTCCCCTTGCCCCACACTCACATTGTGCAGCCCCTTGTGGAACACCACATCCCTGTCCCCGATGGACTTGACGCCCTGCAGGACGTAGGAGCCACCAAAACGAGAATGCCTGGCCAGGGACAGGTGACAGGGGTTGAAGGATGCTGTCCCCACCTCGGGGTCCCATCCCTGCCACGGGGTGCCCTCCGCACCTGGACGGCGCTGCAGTGCCCGGCTCTTCTCTGCCAGCTCCCTCTGCCTCAAGCTCTGCAGCCCCGTGTCCCTCGCCGTGCTCAGCCCCTGCTGTCCCCTGTCCCAGCGCCGCCAGCTCCTCTGGGCTCTGCCAGCAGCTCTGTCAGCACCCTGGGCTCTGCCACCCCTGCCCTGCCGCCCCTGGCCCAGCTCACCTGGTCACGGAACATGAGGGAGATGATCTCCAGGACGTGCAGAGCCCACTGCTGCTCCACCTGGGCGCTGGCCAGGAATTTCAGCAGGTCGTCCATGCTGATGTGCAGAGCCCACAGCACCCGGTCGTGCACGCTGGCATCACCATCCACGCCTGCTGGGATGGCGGAGGGGTGTCTGTCACAACTCAGGACATCCCTCTGGGTGTCCAGAGTTGCCAGGACTCTGCCAGGGGCTCAGAGACCCTGGCACACACAGCCCAGAACACTTGTGGGTTTGATTATGACCCATGGAGCAAAATTACCAGCTTTGTATGAGGACATGAAAGTCACAGAAGTTTAAATAGTATAATAATAAAATTATCACAGGGTGAAAATGTAGATTTTGGGGTTTTGGAATAGGGTTTTGGGGACAAGATGGAGGAATTTGGCCATGTCCAGCCTTTCTTCTTGGTCTCCATCTTCTGCTGTGATGGTGGCAGTTTGGGATTGGTTTAGAATAGAAGTGCACTGTCTAACATAGGTGATAGGTATTGGAAAGTTATTGTAAATAAAGTACATGTTGTTCATAGTATAAAAAACTAACACCACCCCAAGGGCTGGAAACAATTCCAGCTTTGTGTGAGGAGTTACAAGCCACAAGAGTTTGAGTAGAATGGTAGTGACTTAATCACAGGGTGAAAATGTAGAATTTTGGGGTTTTGAGAATGGGGGTTCAGGAGGCAAGATGGAGGAACTTGGGCGTGTCCAGTCTTTCTTTTCTTGTTCTCCATCTCCTGCTGTGATGCTGGCACTTTGGGATTGGTTCAGAGTAGAAGTGCACTGTCTAACATGGGTGATAGGTATTGGGAATTAAGTGTAAATAAGTTATGCGTAGTTTGTAGTATAAAAGGACAACACCACCTCAGGTCGGTCAGAGTGCCTGTGGCTGCCCTGCTGAGCTGACCTCGGATGGGCAGAAAGAAAATTTTATAGGTAAGAATTAATAAACAACTTCAAGACCGAAAACTGAAGAGCTCCAACTCATTCTTCAGGCCAAAACAGAGACATCCTACACATTTTGGGGCTGCAATTAACAACTAAACTCCAAGAGGTGTCAAGGTCCCCACGGAGCCACTGAGGCTGTCAGGGAGGCAGGGAAGGGCCCTGTCCTGGTACCTGTTCCTCCGTGGGGTCGGGGGGCACGTGCAGCACGTTGCGCACCAGCAGCAGGATCCTCTCGATCAGCAGCGTGTCCTCCTCCTGCCGCTGCTCCCAGTCCTGGGGGGACACGGCTCTCAGGGACCCCCACAGCCCCCCTGGGGACCCTGGCAGGGACAGACCCCAGAGCGCCCAGGGACCCGTGGCAGGGACAGACTCTACAACCTCTGAGGGACCCCAGCAGGGACAGACCCCATAACTCCTGAGGGACCCCCAGTAAGGACAGACCCCACAGCCCCTGAGGGACCCCCAGGAGGGGCACACCCCACAGCCCCTGAGAGACACCAGTAGGGACAGACCCTGGAGCCCCCTGGTAATTCCAAGACCCTGCAGCCCCCAAGGGCTGTGCCCCCCACCCACATTCCCATCTCAGTGATCTTTGCTACGTCCCCATCCCAGTGCCCCCCACCATGCAGCTGGCCCCACGCCCACCACTGTGTCCCTGTCCCAACAGCCCCCTCTGCATCCCTGGCTAATAAAAATTATTAAATATATATAAATAAATATAAATAAATAATAAAATTATCACTAGGTGAAAAAGTAGATTTTGGGGTTTTTAGAATAGGGGTTTTGGGGACAAGATGGAGGGAGGGACTTGGGTGTGTCCAGCCTTTCTTCTTCTTCTCTACCTCCATCTTCTGCTGTGATGTTGGCACTTTTGGATTGGTTTAGAGTAGAAACTCACTGTCTAACATAGGTGATGGGTATTGGAAAGTAATTGTAAACATGTTATATTTGTTAAAATTGTTAAACATGTTTGTTAAAATTGTTAATCATGTTACACGTAGTTTTTAGTATAGAGATACCGCAGCGTGCCTGGAATTGTCCTGCCGGACGAACCTCGACAGGGCAGGAGAAAAATTTTTATAGATAAGATACAATAAACAGAGAGTTTTCACATATCTCAGGGCTGCAATAAACTGCAGCCTCCCGAGAGGGACTCACTGGGCAGGGGAGCGACGAGGATCTCCCGCAGCAGCCGGGTCTCCTCCGATGGCTCCACATCCGCAGATCCAAACACGTCTCCTTCGGGCCAGACCTCCCTGGGCACAGTGGGGACAGGTTGGCACTGTGTCCCCACACCCCAGGGACAAGATGGGCACCACAGCGCTGGTACCTGTGTTTTGCAGAGATAAACAGAACTCCACAACTTTTGTGAAAGTTGTAAAGCCGGTATGTTTATTACAGCATGTGGGAATCATTCCTCTAAAATGACATGCGTACCTCTGGGGACTTCAGGTCCTTTTTTGTCTCCTTCTCAAATACATATGCTGACAATTTCACAATAGGTTCATTTTTATAAATGATTTAATGAATATTCATTTTTACGAATTTCACGTGACATTTGCTGCTAGTTCTTCTCTATCAGAAAGAATTCTTAGGTCAGGTTGACCTGCTCTCACAGCAGTCTCTCTGTCTCTCCCCTCCTTATCCCTGTCCTTCACTGAAGCAGTTTCTCTGAGCGTAGGCTTTTGCAGTCAGACTACACAGCAAGCTATGTACTTAAAGATGTACATTCCACCTAAATCAAAATGGATTTCTGTTGGAACTCAGTGCATCCCTCTGGGTGTCCAGAGTTGCCAGGACCCCGCCGGGGGGCTCAGAGACCCTGGCACACAGCCCAGAACACCTGCGGGTTTGATTATGACCCCTGGAGCGAGTTGCCAGCTTTGTATGAGGACCTGAAAGTCACGGAAGTTTGAATAGTATACTAATAAAATGACCATGGGGTGAAGATGTAGATTTTAGGATTTTTGGTATGGGGGTTATGGGGACAAGATGGAGGAACTTGGGCATGTCTAGCCTTTCTTCTTCTTCTTGTTCTCCATTTTCTGCAGTGATGTTGGCAATTTGGGATTGGTTTAGAGCAGAAGTGCACTGTCTAACACAGGTGATGGGTATTGGGAATTAAGTGTAAATATGTTATACGTAGTTTGTAGTATAAAAGGACAACACCACCTTGGGGGTGGTCAGAGTGCCCGTGGCTGCCCTGCTGAGCCGATCTCGGCTGGGCAGAAAGAAAATTTTATAGATAAGAATTAATAAACAACTTCAAGACCGAAAAGTGAAGAGTCCAGCCTCGTTCTTCAGCTGCGCGGGCGGAAACAGAGACATCCTGCACATCTCGGGGCAGCAATTAACAACAGCAACCCGAGAGATTTCTACCCTGGAAAATTTCTACTCTGCCTCACCTGGCCGAGCGCAGCAGCTGCAGGGCCTGGGGCACGCGGGAATCCCTCAGGCACTCCTGGATCTTCAGCACCGCCTCCGCACGCTGCTCCTCCACCGGCGTCTCCGAGGTGGCATCGAAGGGCACCACGTCCTCGGGGAGGGGCACCTCGCCCTGCGCAGGGGAACAGAATGTGGGTAAATAAAGGTAGTATAGAAAGTGATGGTATCCCCTAAAGAGTTGCAGCTGAGCCAGTTACTAAAGACTAGAAGCAGGCCTGATGTTAACAGTAGCTAATAAGAGCGTTATAAAAGAGTGGATTGAGGAGAACTGGAGTCAGTTGGCTACTGAGAGGATGAGGAAGAGTCAGTGCCTAGAGGAGCTGCCTACAAGAAACATCAAGGAGGGACGAAACTCTGGCAACAGGGAACCCTTGCAATATAATGGCAGTAGAAACTCCTGCAGTACAATGACAACAAATGGTGATCCCCGACATGATTCGGGAGAGAGATGACGCCGTGGATTCGGGACTAAACTATACAACCCCGTGGATTTGGGATGACCCCATGGATTTGGGACTAAACTATATGACCCGGTGGATTCGGGGAAACAGGACTTGAATATAAACTATTGGTAAAATATATCAGTTGCAGCTATTAATGCTTGTTAAATATGAGTATAAAAGATTTTGAAGATAAGTACTTTAGAAACTGAGAAAAGCTGCAAAACTGAACTAACATTTAGAAATATATATTTGAAACATTTAGAAATATATATTTGAAATATAATATGCTGTTTGAACTTTTGTATAACAAATGGAACATGGAAGAGTCAGTGCCTAGAGGAGCTGCCTACAAGAAACATCAAGGAGGTATGAAACTCTGGCAACATGGAACCCTTGCAATGTAATGGCAATAGAAACTCCTGCAATATAATGACGACAGCCCTGGGGCAGGACAGGGTTATGCTGTGCCCCACCAGCATCCCCAGAACTCCCCATGGGGCTGCACCCTTCCCTGGTACCTCCAGGCAGGCCTGGACCTGCGGGGCCAATCCTTCCCAGAGCTGCTCCAGCTCCTCGGCACTGGGTGGGGCGGGGACTGCTGGCACATGAGGCTTCTTCTTCTTCTTCCTCCTCACACGTTTGCTCTGGGGGGGCAAGGATGGAGTCAGGAGGGGCTGCCCGACCCCCAGGGACCCCCAAGGCAGGGCAGCCACGTCTCTGTCTCTCTGGGAACCTATAAAGTGTTGCTCCTACAATGTATTTCCTTTATTGAACCTGTGAAATCTATTTGTTGCTTTGAAAATTATTTTTAAAGCTATATTCATTTTACAGTCCACTCGCTCCCTTAATGTTTATATGCCCAGCCTATTCATGAATAAAATACTTGTAGGAATTATTCCTGAAATCTTCATAAATATAAATAAATAAATAAAAATATAATATATACTATATATAACAAAATAATAAATCAGCTTTTCTGAAACATGGAGTCAAGATTCTCGTCTCTTCTTTCTCATCTCTTCTATTCTTTTATTATAGTTTTAATATAATATATATTCTATATATTTAATATATATTGTATATATTTAATATATTATAAAAATTTTATTATATTTAATATAATAACATATATATATATAATAACATATATATATATAATAAAATAATAAATAAGCCTATCTGAAACTCGGAGTCAGTTTCTCGTCTCTTCCCAAGTCGGGGCTGCCTGCAAAACTCCACGCACCTAAATCTAACGAATTAAAACTCGGCTCGGGCCGGTGCCAAGCATCACACCCTGTCCCACCTGCACCACGAGGTTGGCACGGCCGCGGCAGAAGTGTTCCAGCATGCGCAGGAAGAGGTGAGCGGTCTCCACCAGGTCCCTCAGGAAGCTCCGAGGCTGCTTGGTCTCGTCGAACTTGCGGAAGAGAGTGAGGAAGAGCTCCCGGTATTCCATCAGGTAGAAGATGTTGCCTGTGGTGAAGAGGTGGCAGTGGGAAAAGGTGGGGCAGGGATACCCCAGGTGTTGTATGTAGTGTGGTTTTTATGTGGCGCGTTTATTGTTTGATTTGTGGTTTGGTAGTCCTTTTGGGTTTTTTCTCCCCCTGTTTTTAGAGTGACACACACCTGCCTTTGTTATTTAATTGAGCCAGGTGTCAGTTTATCTCTTTGTTACTTAGCTATTTTCTTGCCAAGTTTCAAACCCCTTCCCCTCACATCCAGTTGTTAACCCCTCCTGTCCCAACCAGTTTTCGTCACCTTATGTTCCACCCCCAGTTCTCCTGATTAGCTGAATGTTGTGTCCTCCCTTGAGACCTCCCCCCCCCAGTTTTTAAGCTGTTGTTTGCCCCCAGTTTGAGGCCTGGGAACCTGGACTCGGGGAGTTTAACATCAAATAAAATAACTTAGTGTCACCCCAGGTCTGTGCTGTGCCCTTTTGTTCTGCCACTGGTAGCTGGGATTCTGCGGAGCCCGAAAAAGGGGGACTGTCACCCCCACTGTCACCATCTAGCCAGGACCGTGCGACACCCGGGGATGGACAGAAGGACAGAAGGACTCACTCTTGATGACCTGGCTGCTGTCCCTGACCGCCTGCTCCAGGCAGCGATCCATCTCCTGCAGCGTCCTCAGCAGCTCCTGGTACGCCTTCAGGGCCAGGTGCATCCTGGGCACGGCAGGGAAGGGGGGTCACGGGTGCCCAGGGGGGTTCCCAAGCACTCCAAGAGTCCCAAATGCCCAAGGGGGTCCCAGGCAAAACAGAGAGTCACAGGTATCCAGGTGCTCCTGGGTTCCCAGGGTGTTCCAGGCACCAGGGGGGTCCTAAGTGTCCAGGGGGTCCCAAGCACCAGAGGATCCCAAAAAGTTGAGGGTCCCAGACACCAAGGGCTGTCCCAGATGCCCTGGGGTCTCCCAGGTGTCCAAGGGGTCCCAGGCACTGGAGGTATCCCAGGTGCCCAGAAGGTCCCAGACACCATGAGGAGTCTCAAGGAGAATCCCCAGGTACTGGGATTCACCATCAAGGGGTGTCCCGGGTGCCCTGGGGTTTCCCAGGTGTCCAAGGGGTCCCAGGGTATCCCAGGTGCCCAGAAGGTCCCAGACACCATGGGGAGTCTCAGATGCTCAAGAAGAACCCCAGGAACTGGGATTCACCCCCAAAGGATGTCCCAGCTTCCCTGGGGGGTGGGTGCCAGGTGCTCACCTACGGGCCCAGGTTGTCGCCTCCTTCTTGTCCATCAGTGCCATCTCATAGTAGGTGGTGAGGTTCTGCTCAATGAAGTGGAAGGCTCGGACCCCCACGGTCTCGGACACCAGCTCAGGCCGGAAGCCGTGCAGCCGGTTGAAGGCCATGAAGAAGGAGGTGGCCCACAGGTAATAGGTCTCATCATGCTGCTGAGCCTTCTCCCGCACCAGCTGGTCCTGGGGGCAACCAGAGGGTCTCAACAGGGGCTCCATAGCCTAGAGAGGGGTTCCCAGCCCTCCCAGCCATTAAGAAGGTGGTAGCCCACAGGTAATAGGTCTTATCACGCTGCTGAGCCTCCCCCTTGCCCCAGGTGGTCCTGGGGGCAACCAGGGTGGTTTCAGCGGGGGTCCCACAGGCTGGAGAGGGGTTCCCAGCCCTCCAAACCCTCACCTTGACCAGCAGCATCAGGCGGTTGTAGCAGTCCTGCAGGAAGTCCTGGCAGAAGCGGCGCAGGAAGAGCCGCACGTTGCGGGCGGAGCGGCGGCAGGGCTCGGCCTCGGGGGCGGGCTGCCGGGCGCGGGGCAGCCATGCGGCTCCTTGCCCAGGTCGTGGGTGTAGCTCTTGAGCTGCACAGGGGATGGCAGCGCCGGATTTATCCCTGGGGTCCTTGTCTCTGTGGCACCCACTATGTCCCTGTCCTGGAGCCCCACACTGCATCCCCGGTTCTGTGCTCCACATCCGCCCTTCCAATCCTGTGTCCCACCTGTGTTCCTGTCCCAGTGCCCCCCACCCACATTCCCATCTCAATGACCTCTGCCATGTTCCTGTCCCTGTGGCACCCACTCTGTCCCTGTCCTGGTGTCTCACATCACATTCCTGTTCCTACAATCCCACCACATCCCTGCTTCTGTGCTCCACATCCCACCTTCCAACCCTGCGTCCCACCTGTGTTCTTGTCCCTGTGCCCCCCACCCACATTCCCTTCTCAATGATCTCTGCCACGTTCCTGTCCCTGTGCCCCCCACCATGCAGCTGGCCCCACGCCCACCACTGTGTCCCTGTCCCAACAGCCCCCTCTGCATCCCTGGCTCTGGGCCCCCTGCCCAGCTGATGCCCCCAACCACATCCCTGTACCTCCTACCATGTCCTTGTCCCTGTGCCCATTGCCACCTCCCCGGTTGTGTGCCCCCCACTCACACCCACATCCCAGTGCCACCCGCCACATCCTTGACCCCATACCCCACACCACATCTTTAGCCTCATGTCCCACCCACGTTCCTGTTTCCCAGCCCTGTGCCCCTCACCATATTCCTGCACCTCCCGCCAGGTCCTTGTCCCTCCACCCTGTGCCACATCCCCAGCACCACGTTCCACATCCATCCCTGTCCCCATGCCCCCCCCATGTCCCCATCCCTGTGCCACATCCCCAGCACCACGTTCCACATCCATCCCTGTCCCCATGCCCCCTGCCCTGTGCCCCTCACCACATTCCCCAACCTCGTGCCACATCCCCAGCTCTGTGCCACATGCCCAGTGCCATGTTCCACAGCCATCCCTGTCCCCTTGCCCCACACTCACATTGTGCAGCCCCTTGTGGAACACCACATCCCTGTCCCCGATGGACTTGATGCCCTGCAGGACGTAGGAGCCACCAAAACGAGAATGCCTGGCCAGGGGACAGGTGACAGGGGTTGAAGGATGCTGTCCCCACCTCGGGGGTCCCATCCCTGCCACGGGGGTGCCCCTCCGCACCTGGACGTGCGCTGCAGTGCCCGGCTTCTCTTCTCTGCCAGCTCCCTCTGCCTCAAGCTCTGCAGCTCCCGCGTGTCCTCGCCGTGCTCAGCCCCTGCTGTCCCCTGTCCCAGCGCCGCCAGCTCCTCTGGGCTCTGCCAGCAGCTCTGTCAGCACCCTGGGCTCTGCCACCCTGCCCTGCCGCCCCTGGCCCAGCTCACCTGGTCACGGAACATGAGGGAGATGATCTCCAGGACGTGCAGAGCCCACTGCTGCTCCACCTGGGCGCTGGCCAGGAATTTCAGCAGGTCGTCCATGCCGCTGATGTGCAGAGCCCACAGCACCCGGTCGTGCACGCTGGCATCACCATCCACGCCCTGCTGGGGATGGCGGAGGGGTGTCTGTCACAACTCAGGACATCCCTCTGGGTGTCCAGAGTTGCCAGGACCCTGCAGGGGGCTCAGAGACCCTGGCACACAGCCCAGAACACTTGTGGGTTTGATTATGACCCATGGAGCAAATTACCAGCTTTGTATGAGGACATGAAAGTCACAGAAGTTTAAATAGTATAATAATAAAATTATCACAGGGTGAAAATGTAGATTTTGGGGTTTTTGGAATAGGGGTTTTGGGGACAAGATGGAGGAATTTGGCCATGTCCAGCCTTTCTTCTTGGTCTCCATCTTCTGCTGTGATGGTGGCACTTTGGGATTGGTTTAGAATAGAAGTGCACTGTCTAACATAGGTGATAGGTATTGGAAAGTTATTGTAAATAAAGTACATGTTGTTCATAGTATAAAAAACTAACACCACCCCAAGGGCTGGAAACAATTCCAGCTTTGTGTGAGGAGTTACAAGCCACAAGAGTTTGAGTAGAATGGTAGTGACTTAATCACAGGGTGAAAATGTAGAATTTTGGGGTTTTGAGAATGGGGGTTCAGGAGGCAAGATGGAGGAACTTGGGCGTGTCCAGTCTTTCTTTTTCTTGTTCTCCATCTCCTGCTGTGATGCTGGCACTTTGGGATTGGTTCAGAGTAGAAGTGCACTGTCTAACATGGGTGATAGGTATTGGGAATTAAGTGTAAATAAGTTGTCGTAGTTTGTAGTATAAAGGACAACACCACCTCAGGTCGGTCAGAGTGCCTGTGGCTGCCCTGCTGAGCTGACCTCGGATGGGCAGAAAGAAAATTTTATAGGTAAGAATTAATAAACAACTTCAAGACCGAAAACTGAAGAGCTCCAACTCATTCTTCAGGCCAAAACAGAGACATCCTACACATTTTGGGGCTGCAATTAACAACTAAACTCCAAGAGGTGTCAAGGTCCCCACGGAGCCACTGAGGCTGTCAGGGAGGCAGGGAAGGGCCCTGTCCTGGTACCTGTTCCTCCGTGGGGTCGGGGGGCACGTGCAGCACGTTGCGCACCAGCAGCAGGATCCTCTCGATCAGCAGCGTGTCCTCCTCCTGCCGCTGCTCCCAGTCCTGGGGGGACACGGCTCTCAGGGACCCCACAGCCCCCTGGGGACCCCTGGAAGGGACAGACCCTGCAGGATAGCCCAGGGACCCGTGGGAGGGACAGACTAGACCCAACAGCCCTGAGGGACCCCAGCAGGGACAGACCCCATAACTCCTGAGGGACCCCCAGTAAGGACAGACCCCACAGCCCCTGAGGGACCCCCAGGAGGGGCACACCCCACAGCCCCTGAGAGACACCAGTAGGGACAGACCCTGGAGCCCCCTGGTAGGGACAGACCCTGGAGCCCCCAAGGGCTGTGCCCCCCACCCACATTCCCATCTCAGTGATCTTTGCTACGTCCCCATCCCAGTGCCCCCCACCATGCAGCTGGCCCCACGCCCACCACTGTGTCCCTGTCCCAACAGCCCCCTCTGCATCCCTGGCTCTGTGCTCCCTGCCCAGCTGATGCCCCCAACCACATCCCTGTACCCCCTACCATGTCCTTGTCCCTCTGCCCATTGCCACCTCCCCGGTTGTGTGCCCCCCACTCACACCCACATCCCAGTGCCACCCGCCACATCCTTGACCCCATACCCCACACCACATCTTTAGCCTCATGTCCCACCCACGTTCCTGTTTCCCAGCCCTGTGCCCTCCACACGTCCCAGGATGTCCCCGGTGGGCAGGGACAGATGTCCCCCCCAGCAGGGACAGACCCTGCAGTGCCCTGGGGACCCCCACCACAGACAGCCCCCCAAGGGGACTCACCAGCTGCAGGAGGTTGTAGAGCTTCTCACTGAGCACCCCAAACACCTTCTCATTGGCAAAAGCCTGCAGAGACCCCAAGTGAGCAAGGGAATGTGGGCAAAGCCCCCTGCCCACAGCATCCCCCTGGGCAAACTCACCTCCTTGTAGGCCTGCAGGTAGGACAGCACCTGCAGAAAGTGGTGGCGGGAGGTGGCATCAGCTGGCACCTTCCCAAAGCACAGCAGGGCCGGCTGGGTCAGGTTCACCATCAACCTGGGAGGGAGTGCAGGGCTGTGAGAGACCCCTGCCCACTAAAGAGACCCCATAGAGCCACCCCAGGCCAGCTTGGTCAGGTCCACCATCAACATATGAGGGAGTGGGGGGCTCTGAGAGACCCCTGCCCACCACCCTGCCCTTTGATACCTGATGACAGCATCAAAGAGCACCTTCTCCTGGGGGTACTGCACCAGGATGGGCAGGAGATCGTTCTGCAGGATCTGGGCTGCCCCCAGCTGCTGCCGCACATCCCGGCTCTCATCCTCATGGCGCAGGTAGCGGATCAGGTCCTTGACGCTCTCTGGGGACACGGGGCCGTCAATCCCCGCCGTTCCCGGTCCCCCCCCACCCCGCCCCGGTGCCCACCTACCTAGGCAGTCGGGGTCCCGGTGGTACTCGTCGCCCTCCAGGTAGCCCAGGGCGCTGCAGGTGGCCAGGAGCTCGCAGTTCATCATGTACCAGTCCATGCAGCGCGGGGCTGCGCACCGGATCGGTACCGGGGGCCACCTGCGGGCCACCGTCAGCACCGGGGACTCCCGGTTCTCCCACCCGTTCTGGGCTCCCCCGGTATAGGCAGATCCCGGGGTGCTCTCCGGTGCCAGCTTCCCCAACACCGACGAACCACCCAGGGCTGGTCCCGCTCGGTACCGGAGCCCACCGATCCCACAGCAACCCCCAGGTTCCGGTACCACCTCGATCCCAGCGCGCCTCCCGGTCCGGTCTGGTCCATCCCAATACCGGAGCATCCCACAGTCCCGGCGCACCCCAAGCCCGGTTCCTCCGGTTCCATATCACCCCCCCAGTTTGGATTCCCACGCAGCCACAGACTACACCCCGGTCCCAGCCGGCCCCGGTGCCTTCTCGGTCCTGGAGCATTCCTGAACCCTCCCCCCCCCTCCGCCGCCCGATCCCGGATCTCACCCCCCATTTTCCCCCGGACGCCCCTGATCCCGGAGCACTCCCCGAGCCCGCCGATCCCGGAGCCGCCGGAGGTCCCGGTTCCCCCGATCCCGTATCAAATCCCCCCGTTCCCGAAACACCCCCTCGGTTTCGGTGACCCCGGATCACCCCCAATCCCCGCTCCCGGACCCCCCGATGCCGGTCCCCTCCGGTCCCACTCACCGCCGCCCCTCACGGCCGCGCTGCCGGTCCCGGTGCGGGGGCGGCGTTACACAACCGCTCCAGTTCCCACGGGCCGAGGCCCCGCCCCACCGCATCCTTCAAGCGGCAACTCCTCCTGAGGGGCCCGGTGCCCTCTCTGGTCCCCCTCCGTCCGCACACCCCCTCCGCCCACCACGGGCACAACCCGGCGGCTCGGTGCCTCGGGGAGCCCCCAATCCTCCTGTCCTCGCCCCCCGGCCCGCGGCGCTGAGGGGTGGAAGAGGGTTGAGGCTCATTGCGGGGAAGGGACACGGCGGCGGCGTTGCCCTTTTAAGAACGGCGCTGGCTGGGCGGGGCCTGCCCGGGGCGCGGGAACGGGCGGCCCCTCCCGCCACCCGCCGGGCGGGCTCCTGTGTCCACCCCCATTCTCGGTCCCACCCGGTTCCCGGTGCCGGGCACGGCCGCGAGCGGTTACCAAAATAAAAGAGCAGGTTTAATTCACCGAACACAGAAGTCCCGCCGCGGCGGGGCGGGGCGGCCCCGGCCCGGTACGGGTGGCCCCGGGCAGCCCGGTTGGCCGGTTCCCAGCAGCAGCGGGGCCCCTCCGCCGCCCGCCCGCCGCGCCGCGCCGCACACACACGCACCACACGCACCGCGGCGGCCCCGTCACAGCAAAGCAGCGGCGGGCGCGGGGCCGCACCCCGGGACGGGCCCTGTTACAGCCCCTGCGTCTTCAGCTCCAGCGGCTCTGCCGGCGGCTCGGGCGGCGGCTCGGCGGCGGCGGTGACGGCGGTGACGGCGGTGGGGGCGGGCGGCTCTCCCTTGAGGGCGGCCAGGCGCTCGGCCAAGCTGCGCGGCCGCGGGCACAGCGCGAACTCGTAGAGCACCGCGCCCAGCGCCGCGCCCAGCAGCGGGCCCGCCCAGTACACCTGCGGGGGCGCGGCGTGGGCACCGGCACTGGGGGACCCCCGGCTCCCCGCCCTCCGGGGGGACACGGTACCCACCCCGCTGATGCCCGAGAGCCGGCCCAGTCGGAACCACCCGTGTCCCGGGGAGCGGGGGACGGCCGCGTGTCCCCCTCCCCGGGATGTCCCCGGTGGGCAGGACCCGTCTCCCGTACCCTGGGATGTCCCCGGAGGGGGGGCAGGACCGGTCTCCCGCTCCCCGGGATGTCCCCGGAGGGGGGGCAGGACCCGTCTCCCGTACCCCGGGATGTCCCCGGAGCGGGGGCAGGACCCGTCTCCCGTACCCCGGGATGTCGCCGGGGTACCCAGCACCGTGGGGTGCTGCTGTCACTGTGGTGACACCAGCAGCCACCCGCCATCAGCGGGGACACAGCGGCTGGAGCAGGACAAGCGGGGAGGGCCTGGGGGGTCCCGGGGCGGGTTTGGGGGTCCCCGTCCCCCCCCACTTACCCAGTGGTTGGCGAAGTTGCGGGTGATGACGGCGGGGGCGAAGGAGCGAGCGGGGTTCATGCTGGCACCCGTGTAGTGGATCTGTGGGGGGATCGGGCAGTGGGGGGCTGCACAGCTGCCCCCCAACCCCTTCCCCAGCCCCCGGGGGTCTCCGAGGCCGCCCTTACCCCGAAGAGGTGGCCGAGGGCGAGGGAGAAGCCGACGGGCACGGCGGCCATGGCCGGGCGCCCGTCGTGACGGTCGTCGAAGCTGGCAAAGACGCAGAGGACGAACTGGGCGGTCAGGAGCAACTCCACCACCGTGCCCTGGCCCGGGCCCACGCCGGGGTGCAGCTGTGTGGGGAGAGGGCTCAGCACCCCGAAGAGTGTTGCTCCCCCCCAGCACCCCAAATCCTCCCTCGTTATCTTTCAACACCCCAAAATTCCACTGTACCACAAACCCCTCCTCATCTCCAAATTCCTCTGGGATCCCCAGCCCCCATTGCTGTCCCACATCAATTCAAGTCCCAAAAAATCTTCTGGACCCACCAACCCACCCTCAAACACCTCTGAACCCCAGAACCCCCATTACAGCCCCATGGTACCCCAAAACACCTCCTGGACCCCCCTCCCAATTCCCCCAAACCACTTCCTGGATCCCCCAACTCCTCCAAACCTCTCTGAACCCCTCATCCCCCCATTTCAGCCCCAAAGTACCTCAGACCCCCCCAACCACCTCCTGGAGCCTCCTAATCCCCCCAAATCCCCATTACAATCCCAAAGTACCTCAGACCCCCAAACACCTCCTGGACCCCCCCAATCCCCCAAAACACCTCCTGGACCCCCCAATCCCCCAAAACCACTTCCTGGATTTCCTGGACCCCCTCCAATTCCCCCATGGTACCCCAAAACAACCCCTGGACTCCCGCAATCCCCCCAAACCCTCATTACAGCCCCCAAAGTACCTCAGACCCCCAAACACCTCCTGGAGTCCCCAAACCCTCATCACAGCCCCCAGCCCCGCAGACACCCCCAATGCCCCGATCCCCCCCGTGCTCACCGCGCTGAGGCCGAGGGTGCCACGGACGGGGCCGGGGGTCACCCCATAGAGCACCCCGGCTCCGGCCAGCATTCCCAGCACCTGGGCCAGCAGGTAACCCAGGGCGCGGGGCAGGGAGAGCTGCGAGGCCATCAGGAAGGCCAGCGTGATGGCCGGGTTGACGTGACCCCCGCTGACATTGCCCAACGCCTGCACCAGCGTGGTCTGGGCCAGCCCGAAGGCCAGGGCGGCCCCCACAACGCTGGGGGGGCCCGGGGCCCAGCGCAGGGAGGCCCCCAGCCCCAGCAGGGCATAGAGGAGGCTGCCCAGGAACTCGGCCAGGACGGCCCTCCAGAAGGCGGACGAGCGCAGCTCCCGCATGGCCTGGCCCCGCTGCTGCCCTCCACGGCCCCGCTCCCCTCCCCGGGGGCCGCCCGCTCCCACCTTTAAAAGGCCCCCCCGGGCCGGCCCCCGGGGTGGGATCCCACCTCCGCCACCCCCCCACCGTTAACCGATTCGCTGCCCGGGGCACGGGACAGGTGACACGCAATGAGGAATCCCCCGAGCATCCCCCAAAAGTGGTGACCCCCCCCAAGCTGCGCCGCCCCCATCCTTGGGGTTTTTTTGGGGGTGGGCTGTGACCCATTGATGCCTTCAGTGGGGTTTAGGGGACCCCCTCGCTGGGGGCCAGCGCTGACACACCTCCCACGCCCTCACCCCAAATGTTTTGGGGACACTTTGGGGCAACCCCCGGTGGGAGCCGCCCCCCACCCCGCGGGAGGGGCGCTGGGTGGGGGCAACGGGGGGGAACGGGATGTCCCCCCCCCGCGTGCTGTTGTCTGCGGGAGGGTTTATTCAGCCCGGCTTAGCGGGCGCTGAGTCCCCGGCCGGGGGGATTAAAGCCCGGCCCGGCCATTGGCGCCCGGCGGAATCTGCCGGGGCTGCAGAGGCCACCACAAAGGGCTTTGCTGCGCTCAGCTCCCCGGCACGGGACGGGGCTGACGGGGGGTCCCGGCCCCCGCCTTCACCGGGGGGGGGACGCGGGGAGGGTGAATCCGCCCGCCCGCCCGCCCGCAGCCCCCGGTGTCGCGGGTGCCGTGGTCGAGACCCTCTCCCCGGTCCCCCTCACAGCATCGCTCCGCACCCACCTGCGAGCCCAACACACCTTTAATTTCCCCCCCCCACCCACCCACCCACGCGGATAAAAGGGGAGGGGCTACCGAGCCCACCCTGTGGGTGCCCCACGGATCCGGTATCAGGGGGTGGAGGATCGGGGGCGCTGCGGTGGAACGGGGGGCTCAGGCAGTGCCCTGCTCGGCTGGGGGGGCCACCGAGGAGGGGGACAGGCTGGGGGTCTCCACCAGAGCCACGTCCCGGCAGGCGAGGCAGGCGCTGAGCTTCTCCCGGGAGGCTCCCGGTGCCAGGATGAACTCGAAGGAGAGCCCGGCCAGCACCGCGCCCAGCACCGGCCCCAGCCAGTACACCTGGAGGGGGACAGAGAGCTGGGGCGGGGGGGTGTCCAGGGATGGGGGGACACGGGACCCCTCCGCAGGGATGGGGACGGAGCAGAGGAATCTGCCCCAGGGGAGGGGGTGTCACTTGTTTGGGGTAGGGGGATTGGGGAGGGGGCCCATCCTGAGGGGATGGAGCCTGTCCCAAGGATGGCAACAGGGGGGACACAGCGGTCCTGTGATGGTGACACCATGAGGATCCTTGGTGACACCATGAGGACCACAGTGGGGGGTCCTTCGGTGAGGGGTACCCTGGTGATGGGGTGTCCTGGTGATGGAATGCCCCAGTGTTTGGGATGGGGTACCTCAAAGATGGGGTATCCCCCCCTCAGCACCCGGGTACCACAGTAGAGGGTACTGGGGCAGTGGGGTGCCATGGAAACCAGTTTTTGGGTACCCACGGGAATGGGGTACCTCAGGGGTGGGACCCCTCAGTCCCTGGTCACTGTGGTGACACGATGTCCCGGCAATGGGCTCACAGGGATGAAGGTGGGGACAGCTATTGTCTCTTTGGGAAGCAGGGTTTTGAGGATGAAGAGGAGACGAGAATCTTGACTCCATAATTAGAAGGTTTGATTTATTATATTATATATATATCACATTAAGACTATACTAGAAAGAGATAGAAGGAAGACGTTCTCAGAAGGTTAGTTAAGAATAGAATAGCAAGAATAACAAAGGAGTTGGCTCCGACAGAGAGCGAGAGCCAGCTCTGCCATGACTGGTCAATAAATCTAAACACCCATAGAAGGTCAATCACAGGTGCACCTGTTGCATTCCACAGCAGCAGATAACAAATGTTTACATCTTGGCTCTGAGGCTTCTTGGTTTCTCAGAAGGAAAAAATCTTAAAGGAAGGATTTTTCACAAAAGATGTCTGCAACAGACAGCAGCCACGACAGGGCTAGGGGTCACAGTGAGGGACCCCCCAGTGCCAGGGCTACGAGCTGGGCACTGAAGTGACAGGTTTGGGGAGTCCCCATGAGTTAAGGGCTGCTGACCCACCCCCCTTGGCAGGGAGGGACTCTGGGGCTGTGGTTTTGGGGAGGGGGCTGGGGGGTTGGGGCTGCTCGCAGGGTCTTACCTCCCCGATGGCCATGGTGCAGCTGTGGGAGAGGGGAGTGCAGAGCACACCCGGGGTGGGGGCGCCTCCTGCCCCCTGGCACTGCCACCCTTGGCACTGTCCCTGTCACCCCCCCAGCAGTGCCACCCCCTTGGCGCAGGGCAGCACTGAGGTGCTGAGGGTGGGGCAGGATTTTGGGAGGGGGTCCTTGCAGCATCCCTGGGTGCCATGGCAACCTCCGGGACCCTTTGGGGTGTTGCCAGGACAACCAGAGAGGAAAGGACACGGGATGAAAGGCTGGGGGGGATGAGGGGAGGGGTCACACATCTGGGATGAGAGTGGGGACAGGGCTGTTGTCCCTGGGGGGGTTGGACACCTGGGATGAGCACAGGGACGGGGTCCTAGGGGGACTGAGGGGGTCACAGACCTGAGACAAGAGTGGGGACAGGGTGACACACCTGGGATGAGCACGGGACATGAAGCTGTGCCCTGGCAGGGGGGTGGCGTTGTCACACACCAGGGACAAGAATTGGGAACAGGGGTGTTCCTGGGGGTGTCACACACCTGACACAATTCAGGGTATCCAGGGGGGGTCACACACCTGCCACAACCTGGGGGGAACAGGGATGTCCCTGAGGGTCTTACACACCTGCCACAATTCAGGGACAGGGGTGTCCCAAGGGGGTCACACACCTGGGACAAGAATGGGGGACAGGGGTGTCCCTGGGAGTGTCACACATCTGCCACAATTCAGGGACAGAGCTGTCCCTAGGGGGGTCACACACCTGCCACAAGCTGGGGGGGACAGGGCTGCCCCTGCTGGGTCACAAACCTCACACAGTTCAGGGACAGGAGTGTCCCAGGGGTGTCACACACCTGACACAATTCAGGGTATCCCGGGGGGGGGGGGTCACACACCTGACAGAAACCGGGGGACAGGGGTGTCCCAGGGGTGTCACACACCCGGGAGGAGCCCGGGGCCGGGTCTGACCCCACCGTGGGTGCCGTGGGAGGGATCTGGGGCCGCTGGGGGGGCCCCGGTGCCCCCCCCGGGCCGTGGCTCTGCCGGCTCAGCAGCGGCCCCGCACGTGGGGTGAGTCAGCGGGCGAAGCCCTGGCTCAGCACGGGGGGGCCCCGGCGCTGCTGAGCCCGGCAAAGCCAGAACAATCCGCGGCCACAAAGGGCTGGGACAGCGCCGGGACGCGCGGGGGGACAGCCCTGGGGGGTTGTAGGAGGGGAAATGGGGGGACAGGGGGGGACAGCCCTGGGGGTGGGGACAGCCCTGGGGGGGGGGGGACACGGGGGATAGCCCTGGTGGGGTGGGGGGGTTCTAGGGGTAATATGGGGGGATTTGTGGGGACACACAGGGAGACACTGGGGGACAGTCCTGGGGGGGGTTTGGGGACACCGGGGGGACACACAGGGGGGGGTGGGGGAGGGTTTTAGGGGAATATAGGGGAACACTGGAGGACACACAGGGGACAGCCCTGGGGTGTGTGTGTGGGGGGTTAGGGAGAATACGGGAGGGATATGTGGGGGATACCGGGGGGACACTGAGGGCACAGCCCTGGGGGGGTGGGGGGGCGCGTTTTAGGGGGAATATGGGGGGCATATGTGGGGGACACCAGGGGACACACAGGGGGACACCGAAGGGACAGTCCGGGGGGATGTGGGGGGGTTTTGGGTGGAATAAGTGGAGAATACAGGGAGGATATTTGGGGACACTGGTGGGATATCCCTGGGGGGGGGGGGGGCGGTTCTGCAGTTCTTAGGGGGAATACAGGGGGAATATGGAGGGGGGACAATGGAGAGGGGAGATGGGAGGCAAACAACTGGGGGACACTCTGGGGACACTGTGGTGGGACATGTGGCCAGTTGCGGGGGGAACACACAGAGAGGGGACATTTGGGGGGACACCGAGTGGGACAAGGGGAGAAATGGAGGGGGTCCCCCAGACCCTGTGTCCCCTCCAATGCTGTCCCTGTCCCCTGGCTGAGCTCATGCCAGGGTGGGCATAGCAGGGCTGAGACCCCCATTCTGCCCCTGGCATTCTGTGTCACCTCACAGATGCTCTGGGACCAGCAGAGGTGTCCCAAAGATCTCCCCATCTTGTCTTGTAAAACCCCCAGGTGTCCTATGAGCCCCCCCAATCCTCCCCATAGACCCCCTCAGGAGCCCCCAGCACCCCCAACCCTCCCCTAATATACCCCCAAAATGCCACAACCTGCCCCAAAGACCCCCTCAGGATCCCCTACAGACACCCAGGTGCCCCCAGGATCCTCCCATCCTATTCTACAGAATGCCCTGAACCCCTCAATCCTACCCTGCAGACCCCCAGAGCCCGCCAGAAACCCCAATCTCGCCCCACAGACCCCTCAGGTGCCCCCCAAATTCCGCCTTTCCCCACTCTAAGATGGCGGCCCCCATCGCCGCCTCAGAAAGGGGCGAGGCCTGATGCAGCCACGTGACGGAGTAAAGGCGCCAATATGGCGGCGGGCGGGGGGGGGGTGTGGTGTCCAACCACGTGATCAGCGCCTCCAAAATGGCCGCGCCCACGGTGAGGGCGGGGAGGCGGGGCCAGGGGGGTAATGGCGGCGGTAGGCGGGGCTTCACTTAAAGGGACCACGCCGTACCGGGGTGGGGGGGTCCATGACATCCCCCCAGTGCCGAGGTGGGGGTCAGAGGGTGCAGCCCCCTCGGGGTTCGTGAGGGCGACTCCCCCCTCTCCCGGATGAGGCCGCTGAGGGAGAGGAGGGGTGCGGGATGCCCCTTGCCATGTGCTCCGGTGTCGCCCCGGTGTGGCCGCGGTGTCCCCCGTTGTTCTCCCGGTGTCCCGGGTGGTCTGGGGGTGGGGGGAGACCCCCGGAGGATTCGTGGCTGTCGTGGGGCTGACGGGGGTCACTGGGGGGGGGGTGACACCGGGGGGTGACGGGGAACACCGGGGGTGCACGGGCAGGACCGGGGAGTGGGACGGGGTGGTGACACCGGGGGGTGACAGGAGGCACCGGGGGGTAACGGGCAAGACCAGGGGGTGACGGGGAGCACCGGAGGAGAAGGGGCAGCACCGGGGAGTGACACCGAGGAGCAACGGGCAGGACCGGGGATGACGAGGAACACCAGGGGGTGACGGGGAACACCGGGGGAGAGCGGGGCAGCACCGGGGAATGACACCGGGGTGTCACAGGAGGCACTGTAAGTGACATCGGAGGGGAACGGGCAGGACCGAGGGGTGACGAGAAACACCGGGGGAACGCAGGCAGCACTGGGGGTAACACCGGAGGAGCACAGGCATGACTGGGGTGTGACGGGGACCACCGGGGGATGACGGGCGGCACCGGGGGGTGACACCGGGGGTAACGAGCAAGACCGGGGGTGACACCGGGGACAACAGGCAGCACCGGGGCGTGACGGGGAGCACCGGAGGAGCCCGGGCAGCGCCGAGAGTGACACCGGAGGAGGTCCGGCAGCACCGGGCGGGGAGCGGCGCTAGGACCCGGCGCGGCGGGGCCCGCCCGGATTCCAGGCTGGCTCCTGGTGTGACGTCACGCCCGGTCCCGGCCCCTCGCGCTCGGGAAAATGCTGCTCTCGGTGCCGCCGCGCTCGGGGCTCCCCGCCTTCGCCTACAACAAGGGCGGCAAGAAGGTACCGGGAGGGCGGCGGGGCCCGGTGAGCCCGGTCCGGTCCGGTCCGGTTGGGGGGGACCCGTGGGGGCGGATCCGGGGCCGTCCCCGCGGGACAGGCCCGGGAGGGGGGGGCGGGGAATGGGGGTACTGGGAAAGGGGGGGACACCCCCAGCGAGCCACCCCCTCTCAACACCGGGAACGGAGCGGGGACACCCCCCCGGTGAGCTCCGGTTTGCCCGGGGGGGTCGCCGCTATCCCCCCCCCCCCATGAACCTACCCCGGTTCGTGCCTCAGTTTCCCTCCGCATCCCGTGATAGGAGGGGGGGGGCACCCCCATTGCCGCCTCCCCGCCCCCCACACCGGGGACACCGGGGCGGGATTTGGGGGTCCAGGGGGAGATGGGGATGGGGGAGAGGGGGGAGGTTTGGGGGTCAGGGGAGAGGGAGGGAGGGAAATGATGGGGTCAGGGGAGAAATTGGGGTCGGGGGGAAATGATGGGATCAGGGGGAAATTATGGGGCCCAGGTGTTCTTCTCTCAAGGGGGGAGATAATGGGGTTGGGGGGGTGATAATGGGGTCGGGGGAAATGATGGGGTTTAGGGATTCTTCTCTCCAGGGGTGAGATTTTGGGGTTGGGGGGAAATGATGGGGTCCAGGGTGAGATAATGGGATCCAGGGTAAGATAATGGGGTCCAGGGGGGAGATAATGGGGTCGGGGGGAGATAATGGAGTTGGGGGGAAATGATGGGGTCCAGGATGAGACAATGGGGTTGGGGAGAAATTAGGGGATTCGGGGGGAGATAATGGGGTTGGGAGGAAATTATGGAGTCCAGGGGCCCTTTTCTCAAGAGGGGAGATAACGGGGTTGGGGGAAATGATGGGGTCCAGGGAGAGATAATGGGGTTGGGGTGAGATAATGGGGTCCAGGGGGGAGATAATGGGGTTGGAGGGAAGTTATAAGGTCCAGGGGTCCTTTTTTCCAGCGTGGAGATAATGGGGTTGGGGGGAAATGATGGGTCAGTCTACGGGGGGAGACAAGGGGGTCCAGGGTGGGTCCAGGGGTCCTTCTCTCCAGGGAGGGTTTTGGGGTCGGGGGAAATGATAGGGTCCAGGGGGAGATAATGGGGCTGGGGGGAAATGATGGTATTGGGGGAGAGATGATGGGGTCTAGGGGGGAGATAATGGGGTTGGGGTGAGATAATGGAGTTGGGGGGAAGTTACAGGGTCCAGGGAGGAGATAATGGGGTCAGGGGGAAATAATGGGGTCCAGAGGTCCTTCTCTCCAGGGGTGAGATTTTTGGGTTGGGGGGAAATGATGGAATTGGGGGGAAATGATGGGGTCCAGGATGAGACAATGGGGTTGGGGGGAAGTTATGGGGTCCAGGGGGGAGATAATAGGGTCCGGGGGAAATTATGGGGTCCAGGGGTCCTTCTCTCCAGGGGGGAGACAATGAGGTCCAGCTGAGCCCCCTGGGATGGGCTGAACCCCACTTGGGGTATCTCAGTCCTTCCTTGGGGCAGGGGAGGATTTTGGGGGTCTACAGCAGAGCTGACCCCCCTACCCCTCCCCAGCAGCCCTATGTGCCCCCGGCCCAGCCCCTGGGCCCCCCCAGCCCCAGCCCAGCCGGGGGGGCCCCGGACCAGCTCAGCAAGACCAACCTCTACATCCGGGGGCTGCACCCCGGCACCACCGACCAGGACCTGGTCAAACTCTGCCAGCCGTGAGTGGGGCGGGGGTCCCGCTGTGTCCCCCCCAACTCCCCAGAACCCCTCAAGGGGGGCTGGGGGTCCCACGGAATCCTGACACCCCCTTTTCCCCCCACCCCAGCTATGGGAAGATCGTCTCCACCAAAGCCATCCTGGATAAAACAACCAACAAGTGCAAAGGTTTGGGGGGCAGCAGGGATGGAGAGGGTGTCGGGAGGATGGGAGGGTTGGAGGAGGGGAGGGGCTGGAGGGGCTGGAGGGTTTAACAGATCGGGGGGGCAAGGGGTTGGGGGGGGCTGGGGGTTTCAGGAGGATGGGGAGGCCTGGGGGCCTGCAGGGACTTGGGGGGGTACATGGAGGGTTTGGGTCTGGGGGGCTCAGGAGGATGGGGAGGGCTGGGGGGCTGCAGGGATTTGGGGGGGCTTCCAGAGCTGGGGGGCTGCAGAGGATGGGGGGTGGTGCACAGGTCTGGGGGGCTGCACAGATCTGGGGTGGGCTGTAGGGGGTGGGGCTGTGTGGGGCTGGAGGGGCTCAGGAGGATGGGGAGGGCTGGGGGGTCTTTGTTTTTGGGGGGGGTCTCTCTGATCTCTCCCCCCTCCCCAGGTTATGGTTTCGTGGACTTTGACAGCCCCACAGCTGCCCAAAAAGCCGTGACAGCCCTGAAGGCCAGTGGGGTGCAGGCGCAGATGGCCAAGGTACCGAACCCTCCACAGACCCCCAGAGCCCCCCAGGACCCCCCCCCACCCCGGGAGCCCCCTCCCCTGGGCTGACCCCTACCCACAGCAACAGGAGCAGGACCCCACCAACCTGTACATCTCGAACCTGCCGCTGGGCGTGGACGAGCAGGAGCTGGAGGCGCTGCTGAAGCCCTTCGGGCAGGTGGTCTCCACCCGCATCCTGCGCGACCCCCACGGCGCCAGCAGGGGCGTGGGATTCGCACGGTACGGGGGGGGGCGAGGGGAGGGTTGGTGCTGCTGGGGGGGCTGCTGGGGCTGGGGTGGGGTGTGGGGATGGGGGTATATGGGCCTGGGGGGACTCAGGAGGATGGGGAGGGCTGGGGGGGTTTGCGCAGATCTGGGGGGGGGCTGCGGGGCTGGGGGTGTGTGGGGATGGTGGAGGTCAGGAGAATGGGGAGGGCTGGGGGCTGCACGGGATGGGGGGCTGGGGGGTACATGGGGCTAGGGGGCTCAGGAAAGTGGGGAGGCTGGGGGGACAGCGATTTGGGGGGCTGCAGAGATTTGGGGGGCTGCACAGATCTTGGGGTCTTCCACAGCTGGGGGGGCACAGGATGATGGGGAGGCTGAGGAGACGGGATTTGGGGGCGCTTCCAGAGCTGGGGGCTGCGGGCGGTTGGGGATGTGTGGGGCTGGGGGGCTCAGGAGGATGGGGGGGAAGGGGGCCCCCAGGGGCTGGGGGGTTCAGGAAATTGAGGGGTGCTGCGGGGGGCATAGAATTTGGGGGGGCTACATGAGTTTGGGGGGGGGCTTGGCAGGATGGGGAGTGCTGGAGGGGTGTGGATTTGGGGGGTCTGGGGGGGCACATAGGGATGGGGAAGGGTATTGGGAGGGCCAGACTAATCTGGGGGGCTGCATGGAGTTGGGGGGGCACAGAGAGCTGGGGGGGCACACAGAACTGGGGGTCCCCCCCCCGTGGCCCCCGGCCCAGCCCTGCTCCCCCCAGGATGGAATCCACGGAGAAGTGCGAGGCCGTCATCACCCACTTCAACGGGAAATTCATCAAAACCCCCCCGGGGGTGCCAGGTGGGTGCTGGGGGGGCACGGGAGGGGGATTTGGGGGTGTTGGGGGGGTCGGGGAGGGAATTTGGGGATTTTGGGGGTTCAGGGAGGGAATTTTGGTGGTGCTGAGGGGTCCTGGGAGGGGATTTTGGGGTTGCTGGGGTGTCAGGATTTTGGGGATTTTTGGGGTGCTGGGGGTGGCTGCAGCACTGACACCCCCCCCCAGCCCCCCCAGACCCCCTCCTCTGTAAGTTTGCTGATGGGGGGCAGAAGAAGAGGCAGAGCCAGGGCAAGTTCGTGTCCAACGGCAGAGCCTGGGCCCGGGACGGCGACACGGTGAGGGGGCACAGGGGGTTGGGGATTTTAAAGAATTATTTTATAATTTATTATAAGTTTTATTCAAAAATGAAGTGGTTTTGAATTAATTTTTCAAAAAATATTTAATAATGTATATATTGCTGACAGAGCTGATTAAGTGAATATGTATAATATACATAATATATATAATATGGGTAACATATACAACATACATAATATATGTATTATATAACCTATTAGGTCTATTATTAATATTATATTAGGTATATTATATATATTATGTATTAAATACATATTATATTATGTATTAAATTTATAGAATATATGTTCATATAAATATAACAAAATGTATATTTATGCATAAGTATAAATACATATTTATTATAAGTAATATAATATTGACAATATTTATATTATATAGTAATGCAAATATAGAATATATAAATAAACACGTAAATGTATTTATTGTAAATATTAATTTAATTTACATAATATATAAATATAAATAATTAGATATAATTAATTAAATTAATATTTATTTATGCCCCCCCCCCTCCACAGGGCACCGTGACCTTGGCCTACGACCCCGCCACGGCGCTGCAGAACGGGTGGGTGCCCCCGGGCCCCCCCGTGCCCGTCGGGGCGGGGGCTGCTGGCCACGGCCCCCCCAGCCCTGACCCCCCGCCCCGCAGGTTCTACCCCGCGCCCTACGGGCTGGCCCCCGGCCGGATGCTGCCCCCCGCCGCCCTGGCCCCCTACCTGCCCTCCCCGGTGTCCTCCTACCAGGTACGGGCGCTGGGGGGCGTGGCAGAGGGGGGTCCCCACCTGGGAGAGGGGAGACCCCGCCCGCTGCCACCCGGTGTCACCCACAGGTCCACGGCCCCGCCTGGATGCACCAGTCCTACCTCGTGCAGCCCACGGTGAGCCACGCCCAGTGCCACGCCCAGTGATATTCCCGGTGCCACGCCTGGTGCCCCGCTCCATGCCATGTCCAGTGTCATGCCTGGTTCCATGCCCAGTGCCACACCCAGTGCCACACCCAGTGCCACACCCCTTGCCATGCTCCATGCCACGCCCCCATGCCACACCCAGTGCCACACCCCTTGCCACGCCCCATGCCACACCAAATGACGCACCTGGTGCCACACCCAGTGCCATGCCCAGTATCACACCCTGAGGGGAACCACTCTTGGATTGGCCCCACCCACACCTGCCCCACCCTGATGGGGGAGGGGATGCTGGAGCCCCACCCACCTTTGCTCCACCCCTTGCAGACAAGCCCCTCCCACTTTGCGAGAAAGCCACACCCACACTTCACAGGCCCCACCCATTTTGGTGTCACTTTGGGGGTGCCTGGGCCCTGTCCTGTGTCCCTTCCCCAGGGGTGCAAAGTCCTCATGTCCCCCAGTGTCCCCCAGTGTCCCCATGTTCCCATGTCCTCCCATGTCCCCGTGTCCCCATGTCTGTCCCCGTGTCCCCACACTGACACTCCTGTGCAGTACGCAGTGCTGGCCTCCGCCGTGTCCCCATGTCTGTCCCCATGTCCCAGTGTCCCCATGTCTGTCCCCATGTCTGTCCCCATGTCTGTCCCCATGCTGGCCCCCACTGTGTCCCAGTGTCTGTCCCCATGTCCCAGTGTCCCCATGTCTGTCCCCATGTCCCCGCAGGGCGCAGTGCTGGCCCCCACTGTGTCCCCATGTCTGTCCCCATGTCCCAGTGTCCCCATGTCTGTCCCCATGTCCCCGCAGGGCGCAGTGCTGGCCCCCACTGTGTCCCCATGTCTGTCCCCATGTCCCAGTGTCCCCATGTCTGTCCCCATGTCCCAGTGTCCCCATGTCCCCAGGGCGCAGTGCTGGCCCCTGCCGTTGACCACGCCGTCCCCCTCCAGCCCTCTGTGGTGGCCCCCCTGGCCCAGCAGCTCGGGCACCTCTCTCTGGGCAGCGCTGGCACGGTAAGACCCCCCCCCCTCCCCCACCCCGAGACCCCTCCCCAAAGCCCCGGGGACCCCTCCCCGACGCCCCTGACCCCCCCCCGGTGTCACTGTCCCCAGTACGTCCCCGCTGCCGCCGCCGTCCCTGGAGCCTTCATCCCCCCGTACCCGCCGGTGCCCCCCGCCCTCCCGCTGGAGGTGAGTGAGGGGGTCCGGGAGGGGTTTTGGGGTGCAGAATTTGGGGGAGTAGGATTTGGGAGTGCAGCGTTTGGGAGTGCCAGATTTTGGGGTTTGGCGTTTGGGCGTGCAGGATTTAGGGGTGCAGGATGTGGGGGTGCATGATTGGGGCTGAAGCGTTTGGGGGTGAAGAATTTGTGGGTCAGGGTTTTGGGGTGCAGCGTTTGGGGGTTCAGGGTTTGGTGTTCAGGAATTGAAAGATCAGGATTTGGGGGTGCAGGGTTTGGGGGATCAGGATTTGGGAGTTCGGGATTTGGGGGTTCATGTTTTGGGGGTGTGCAGGATTTCGGGGTTCAGAATTTGGGGGTGCAGGGTTTGGAGTTTCAAGATTTCGGGGTTCCGGATTTGGGAGAGCGGGGTTTGGGAGATCAGGATTTGAGGTTCAGGATTTGGGTGTTCAGGATCTGGGGGTGCAGGATTTGGGGTTCAGGATCTGGGGGTGCAGGATTTCGGGGTTCAGAATTTGGGGGTGCAGGGTTTGGGGCAGCAGGGTTTGGAGTTTCAAGATTTCGGGGTTCCGGATTTGGGAGAGCGGGGTTTTGGGAGATCAGGATCTGGGTGTTCAGGATCTGGGGGTGCAGGATTTGGGGGTTCAGGATTTGGGGTTCAGGATCTGGGGGTGCAGGATTTGGGGGTGCATTAACCCCTCCCTCCCCACAGGACGGCGGAGCCGCCCCCACGCACGCCCCCATCGAATCTCCGTCCGAGCCCGGCGCCTTCCCCTACCCCTACCCCAAGTAGCGGTGGGGGGGGCCCGGCCCGAGGGACCCCCCGCCCCCCAAAACCTCCCGGGACGGGACCCCCGCCCCCCAAAACCCCCCGGGATGGGACCCCCGCCCCCCAAAACCCCCCGGGATGGGACCCCCGCCCCTCAAAATCCCCCCGGAAAGCTCCGGGCGGGGGTCCCTGAGCCCAGGGTGGGGTTGGGGGGGGTGGGTGGGTCTGTCCTCTCTGCCCCCCCCTCCTCTTCCTCCCCCCCCTCGGAGGGCTTTTCTTCTCCCGCGTTTTCTAAAAAAAAAAAAAAAAAAAAAAAAAAATCCGTACACGCAAAAAAAAAAAAACCAACAAAAAGACAAAAAAAGCAAAAAAAAGGCGAAAAACAAAAAGAAAAAAAGGCAAAAAAAAAAACGGATTAAAAAGGGGGGAAAAAAAGAAAAAAAAGGCAAAAAAAAGAAAAGAGAAAAAAAAAAGGGGAAAAAAGGAAAAAAAAGAGAAAAAAAAGGCAAAAGCTGCGCATCTGCCCTGGGGGGCACTGGGGTCCTGGCCGCCCCCCACCCCTCGTGCTTCCAGGGCCCGCGGCCCCGCCGGCCCCGGTGCCCCCCGTGCCTTCTGCTGCCCCCCCCCGGCTCGGGGTCTGGGGGTGCTGGGGAGGAAGGGGGGGCAATGGAGACCCCCCCCCCCCAAACACCCCCTCCCACCCTAATCTCCGGGCACAGCCCCCCCGCAGGGCCGGGGGTGCTTCCCCACCCCCCCCCCCCCAGCCATTCCTGCCCCGGGGGGGTCGGTCAAGTGCAATAACCCCCCCAAAATCCCCCCCCACCCCCCAGCTTTGACGGGCGCCCCGAGGGTCAATCAGGCACTTTAGAGCCCCCCCCGCGCCCCCCACCCCGCCCCCATCTCGCTGTCCCCCTCACCCAGCGACAATCAGGGGTCCCCGGGGGGGCTCTGCAACCAAAGATTGGGGGGTCGCGGGGGGGGGAACTGAGCAACCCCAGCCATCCCCCCTGAAAAAAAAAGGCTTCGCACTCCCCCCCCCGCTTCATCGGGGATCCGTCCGTCCGTCCCCCCCCTCCCCAATATCCCCCACCCCCTCCCCAAATTGCTTCCAGCCCGTGCTGCCGCCCCCAATTTTCCCCAGGGGCCTCCGGTTCTTCCAGCCCCCCCCCCAAAAATGAAATAACGGGGGGATGTCCCAAGACCTCCCTCACCCACCACACATCTACCTCACCCCACAGCTCGGGGGGGTGCCCAGCCCCATTTTGGGGGTGTCAGGGGTTTCTATTTATATTATAGGTGACGCCCCCCCCCCGGTTTCAGCCATCACCCACCCACCCCCCCCCTTTGCTTCTACAGCCCAGCCCCCCACCCCCCAACCCACTTTGGTCGGGGGGCTGTGGCCCCCCCAAGGAAGGAACCAAAGAGGGAGACCCCCCCCCCCCAAAAACCCCCCCAGATCCTCCTGGACCCCCCCCCCGGGGCTGGGGAGGGGCCCTGGGACCCCCCCATGCTGAGCCCCTGCCCCGCTGCTGGTTTGGGGGGGGGGGGAGCTGAGATTTTTCTGTGGGGGGTCCCATCAGTCTTGGGATAGGTGTGGGGGGGGGAAACTCAAGGAAAATTCGAGACCCCCCCCCCACCCCCTTTTTTCGGCCCACCCTCCGCCCTTTAATTTATACGTAGCGCATTTTGTACAGGTTTTTAAGTTGCTTTTTTTTAAAAAAGATAAAAAAAATCTCCAGAGGTTTCTAGTTTTGTATTTTTCTTCCTCCTCGCCACACCCAGTGCCTCGCCCAGTGCCACGCCCCCCCAAAAAAAAAAAAACAAAACAAAACACACCCCGCGACCCCCCCCCTTAAACACCTCCCCAAACCCCCCTTCGAGGTTGTTTTGGTTTTTTTTAAAATAAAAACGGCAAGAAAAGGAAAAAAAAGAGTTTTTGTGGTGAGAAAGGGGGAAGGATCCCAACCCCCCAAATTCAGGGGTCCCAAAATCCTCCCCCCACAAAAATAGGCTGGATCATGGAGTGTTTATCAAACGTGAGTTTTTATTTTCCAACGTAACACGCGGGTGGGGTGGGGTCCTACAACTTTTTGGGAGGGGGTCACGGGAGGGGGGGACATCAACAGGCAACAGCGAGGAGGCCGTGGGGAGGGTCCCCATGGGAGCCGCCCCCCCCCCTCTCTAAACCTTATCAAAAACGAGCTTGGTCCTAAAAATATAGAAAGAAATAAATTTAAATTCCCCAAAAACCTGTACAATTATCCAAAAAAGTCACTAAAACAACACGGCTGGTTATAGAAAACTGCGGGGGGGGAAGCAAAGTGAACCCCATGTCCCCAAATAACCACCCCCAAGGGGTGGGGCCAGCCGGGGGGGGTTTTGGGGTGGGGGCATCAAACTTGGGGAGGGGTGGGGAAAATGGGAAGGGAGGGGCAACTTTGAACTGAACGAACACGAGAACGATACGGAGACTCCCGAAAAATTACCCACGACAGGGAAAAAAAAAAAAAAACAACCCAAAAAAAGGAAAACAAAAAACCCAAATAAACAACCCCCAAAAAAAAAAGAAACCAAAAAACCTGACGGATCCGAAAAAACGTGACTTAAAACCACAAAAAAAGTCCGTTTACAGCGCAGTTATTTTAGATAAAATATAAATATTTATGCGTAATATAAAGTCAGTTCAAATAGACTTCAAATCACCTCTTTTAAGTTTCCAAAGCAAAAAAATAAAATAAAATAAAAAGTTTCTTGAGGTTTTTTTATCTGATAGAAAAAGGCTACTTTGAGACGGGGGGGGGGGGGTTTTTTGGGGGGCTGGGGTTCACGGCAGGAATTGAAAGCCCAGGATTTGGGGGTGAGGGTTTTTTTTCAGTGCTCTGTGGGGCTGGGATTGGGGTGGGGGACACAGGATGGGGGGTTCAGAATTTGGGGGTGCAGGGTTTGGAGTTTCTGATTTGGGGTTCAGTTTGGGATATCCTGGCCAGGGTGGGGGAGATCAGGATTTGAGGGGGGGTTTGGGTGTTCAAATATGGGGGCAGGATTTGGGGTTGAGGATCCCTCACCCCAGGATTCGGGGTTCCCAATTTGGGGGTCTGAGGTTTCAAGTCCATGGTGGGGAGTTTGGGGACCCCCAAAACCGGATTTGGGAGGGGGGTTTTGGGAGATCAGGATCTGGGTGTTCATTTGGGGGGGGGGCAGGATTTGGGGTTCAGGATTTGGGGTTCAGGATCTGGGGGCAGGATTTGGGGTGCAGAAGTGGGGGAAAGGAATTGGGGGGGAACGTGTGCCCCCATCCCCTCCGTCCGGAGCTCAGCCCCTCCCATTTTGGTCCCTGCAGCTGGGTGGGGGGGGCCCGGAGGGAGGGACCCCCGCCCCAAAACCTGTGTGGGTGGGGAGGGTGGGGATGGGGGCCCCAAAGCCGGGGGGGGAGGGGGACCCCTGCCCCCAAAACCATGGGAGGGGACAGGAGTGCTCAAAATCCCCTAAACTATTGCGGGGTTAAATGAGTCCCAAGGGTTGGGGGGGTTCTCCCCTTTTTGGGTGGGTTTATCTTCTTTCTGGGAATTCTCCTCTTCCTTCCCCTTTTTCAGGGGGTTTTCCTTTCCCGGGTTTTCTAAAAAAAGAAAAAAAAAAAAAAAAGGGAAAAAAAAATCCGTACACGCAAAAAAAAAAAAAAACCAACAAAAAGAAAAAAAAAAGCAAGAAAAAAAAAAAGGCGAAAACAAAAAGAAAAAAGGCAAAAAAAAAAACGGATTTGTGGTGGGAAAAAAAAAAAAAAGGGCAAAAAAAAATGGGGAGAAGAAAAAAAAAAAGGGAAAAAGGAAAAAGAGAAAAGGGGCCCTCAAAGTGAGGAGGGGTGGGTTTAGAAGGGGGGCCCATTCACGCTGCCCCCACCTTTCGTGGGGAAAAGAAAACCCCCAAAATGTGGGATCAGCAGGCCCCGGTGCCCCTCCAGTGAGGCTGCCCCCCGTGCTGGGGGGTCTGGGGACCCTGGGTTCCCCCTCAGGGGGGGCAATGGAGAACCCCCCAAACACCCCTCCCACCGGCTCTGGAAGAACTGGCCCCTGCAGGGCGGGGCCCGCCCCACCCCCCAGCCATTCCTGCCCTGGGGGTCTGGGTTGTGCAATATCCCCCCAAAATCCCCCCAACCCCCGAGCTTTGACCGGGAGGGATGGAGGGTCAATCAGGCACTTTGGGAGCCCCAAGCGCCCCCCCCAGACCCCCCATCTCAAGGAACCCCCCCCCTCACCCAGGGACAATCAGGCCCCCATCCCCTGGGGACCCCATCAACCCAAAGATTCCCATTTCCAGGGGGGATGGGATCCCCAGCCATCCCCCAAAACCCAGGAGGAGACTCATAGCCCCCCCCTCCCCTGGGACCCCGGGGATCCGTCAATGGTCCGTCCCCCAAAATTCCCAGGATCCCCCCCCCCCCCCCCAAATTGATCCTCCTTCCCAGCAATCAAGTCCTGCCCCCCCAAATTTTCCCAGGGGGGGATGGGATCTTCCAGCCCCCGCCCCCAAAATGAAGGAGACGGGGGACCCCATCCTCAGGAGAGACCCCCTCACCCACCCACAGGAACCCTCACCCCACAGGGAGGAGGGGGTGAACTGCCCCATTTGGGGGGTGGGAGGGGGTTTCACCCTTGCTCCCCCCAGGAAGGGATGGGACCCCCAGGTTTCAGCCCCCCCCCCCCCTTTGCTGCTACAGCCCAGCCCCCAGGAGAAAACCCATTTTGGTCGGGGAACCCTCAGCCCCAAAGGAAGGAACCAAAGAGGGAGACCCCCCCCATCCTAAAACCCCCCCAGATCCTCCTGGACCCCCCCCCCGGGGCTGGGGAGGGGCCCTGGGACCCCCCCATGCTGAGCCCCTGCCCCGCTGCTGGTTTGGGGGAGGGGGGGTGCTGAGATTTTTCTGGGGGGGGTCCCATCAGTCTTGGGATAGGTGGGGGGGGGGAAACTCAAGGAAAATTCGAGACCCCCCCCCACCCCCTTTTTTCGGCCCGCCCTCCGCCCTTTAATTTATACGTAGCGCATTTTGTACAGGTTTTTAAGTTGCTTTTTTTTAAAAAAGATAAAAAAAATCTCCAGAGGTTTCTAGTTTTGTATTTTTCTTCCTCCTCGCTTCCGCGCTCGCCCCCATGACCCCCCTCAAAAAAAAACAAAACAAAACACACCTCATGACCCCCCTTAAACACCTCCCCAAACCCCCCTTCGAGGTTGTTTTGGTTTTTTTTTTAAATAAAAACGGCAAGAAAAGGAAAAAAAAGAGTTTTTTGTGGTGAGAAAAGGGGGGAAGGATCCCAATCCCCCCCAAATTCAGGGTCCCAAAATCCTCCCCCACAAAATAGGCTGGATCATGGAGTGTTTATCAAACGTGAGTTTTTTATTTTCCAACGTAACACGCGGGTGGGGGGTGGGGTCCTACAACTTTTTTTGGGGAGGGGGTCACGGGGAGGGGGGGGACATCAACAGGCAACAGCGAGGAGGCCGTGGGGGAGGGAAATTGGGGGGGGGAGCCGCCCCCCCCTCCCCCTCCTCTCTAAACCTTATCAAAAAACGAGCTTGGTCCTAAAAATATAGAAAGAAATAAATTTAAATTCACAAAAAACCTGTACAATTATCAAAAAAGTCACTAAAACAACACGGCTGGTTATAGAAAACTGCGGGGGGGTGGGCAAAGAGTGAACCCCCCCACCCAAATAACCACCCCCAAGGGGGTGGGGGCCAGCCGGGGGGGGGTTTTGGGGGTGGGGGGGCATCAAACTTGGGGAGGGGTGGGAAAAATGGGAAAGGAGGGGCAACTTTGAACTGAACGAACACGAGAACGATACGGAGACTCCCGAAAAATTACCCACGACAGGGAAAAAAAAAAAACCAACCCAAAAAAAGGAAAACAAAAAACCCAAATAAACAACCCAAAAAAAAAAAAAAGAAACCAAAAACCTGACGGATTTAAAAAAACGTGACTTAAAACCACAAAAAAGTCCGTTTACAGCGCAGTTATTTTAGATAAAATATAAATATTTATGCGTAATATAAAGTCAGTTCAAATAGACTTCAAATCACCTCTTTTAAGTTTCCAAAGCAAAAAAATAAAATAAAATAAAAAGTTTCTTGAGGTTTTTTTATCTGATAGAAAAAAGGCTACTTTGAGACGGGGGTGGGGGGGGGGTTTTGGGGGGCTGGGGGGCACGGCCGGAATCCCCCCTGCCCAGGTAGGTGAGTTGTTTTCAGTGCTCTGTGGGGCTGGGTGGGGTCGGGGGGACACAAACATGGGGACCCCCCCCCGCAAAAAAAAGCCCCTCTGGCCGCTGAACCCCCAGAGCGAGTACCCGTAATATCCTGGCCAGGGTGGGGGAAATGGGGTGAAAAGGGGGGGGTCCTGACCACCCTTAAATATGGGGCAGCCACGTTGAGACCCCTACCCCAAATTTAGGACCCCTCCCCACCCACTGAACCCGTCTGAGGATTCAAGTCCATGGTGGGGGGGGGGGGGAATTGGGGACCCCCAAAACCGCCCGTGGGGGTGGGGGGGGGGCTGGGGGCTGCAGTAGCATCCCTGAGGGGTCTCATTTGGGGGGGGGGGGGCAAGGGGGCGGCCAGGACCCCCCCACCCCCCTCCCCTTGGAACGGGGGGGGGCCGGGCTCTTCCTGAGAAGTGGAGGAAAGGAATAAAGGGGGGGGGGGAAAAGTGCCGGGACCCCTCCCCCCGCCATCCCCACTCAGCCCCCTCCCCATTTTGGTCCCTGCAGCTGGGTGGGGAGGGGTCCGAGGGGATTTTGGGGGGGGGTCCCCCTCCCCTTAAAGTGTCTGTGTGGGTGGGGGAGGGGGTGGGGATGGGGGGGGTCCCAGCCGGGGTGGGGGAGGGGCTAAGTCCACTTTACTGGCCGTTAATGCATGAGAGGATGCACAGGAGTGCTCGGACATTCACTAAACTATTGCTATCGTTAAATAGTCCCAAGGGTTTGGAGGGGGTTCTCCCCTTTTTCGGGGGGGGGTGTTTATCTTCTTTTTTGGGGAATTCTCCTCTTTTTCAGGGGGTTCTCCCCTTTTTTCAGGGAGTTCTCCCTTTTTTGAGGGGGTTTTCCCCTTTTTTAGGAGGATTCTCCCCGTTTTGGGGGGGGGGGACAAGGGGAGTGGGCGTTTCCTGTTTCTGCTCTTAATCCGAAAATGAAATTTTGAAAGAAAGCAAGAAAAAAAAAAAACCACCTCTTTTTTTTTTTTTTTTTTGGCTTACACAAATCTGTGACTTTTGTGGTGCTGGGAAAAAAAAAAGAAAAAAAGGGGAATGGGGGGGGAATAGGGGCAGGATTTTGGGGAGGGGTCCAAGCAGCATGAAGGGGCCTCATAGTGAGGAGGGGTGGGTTTAGAAGGGTGGGAAGCCCATTCACGCTGCTGGGACGTTTTTAGGGGGGAAAAGAAAACCCCCCAAAATGTGGGATCAGCAGGCAGCGAGAGCAGCTCCAGTGGAGGCAGTTCGTGGTGGGGGGCTTGGGGAGACCCCCGGGTTCCCCCTCAGGGGTTGGGAGCGTTTTTTCCCTGATAAAATTCCTCCCACCGGCTCTGGAAGAACCGGCGCATGGCGTGGCCCGCCCGGCCCACGGCTGAGTCGTCCTCGTTGAAGGTCTGGCAGTTGTCGAACACCAAAAGGGCATCGGCTGCAAACTCGGCCGAGCTCGAGTACCTGAGGGATGGCACGGGGTGGGTGGGGGGCGGCTGGGACACCCAAGAGAGCCCCCAGACCCGTCAGCATCGAAGGAACCCCGAGCCCTCGAGGGGAATTTGGGAGGGGAATTGATCGCCCCATCCCTGAGGGAGACCCCATCAACCTCATTCCCATTTCCAGGAGGGGATGGGATCCTCAGGAGAGACCCCCAAAACCCAGGAGAGACTCCCATAGCCCAGGAGAGACCCCCACACCCTGGGAGGATCAGATTCCACCAAATCCTAAGGAATCCCATTCCCAGGAGGGAAGCTTGGGAGGGGAACTGATCCCTCCATCCCCAGGAGAGACCCAATCAAGTCCTAAGGAACCCCATTCGCATTCCCAGGAGGGGATGGGATCCTCAGGAGAGACCCCCAAAACCCAGGAGAGACCCCATCCTCAGGAGAGACCCCCCTTCAGCACCAAAGGAACCCCGTCCTCATGAGGGAGGCTTGGGAGGGGAACTGATCCCCCCATCCCCAGGAGAGGGAGGCCCCATCAACCTCACTCCCATTTCCAGGAAGGGATGGGATCCCCAGGAAAGACCCTCAAAACCCAGGAGAGACCCCCATAGCCCAGGAGAAACCCCTATCCTTGGGAGGGAACCCCCTCAGCACCAAAGGAACCCCATCCCCAAGGGCCTTTGAGAGACCCTCACGCTCAGGAGGGACCCCACCAGCCCTGGATGGACCCCCAAACCCATGAGAGTCACCCCTTTGATGGACACCACTGGGATGTCCCTTTGAGGGACATCCAACCCCTGGGAGCCCTGGAATGGACCCCGAACCACAGAGGTCATCACTTTGAGGGACACGACTGACCTAGAGGAACATCCAACCCCTTTCAGGGACATCCAACCCCTGGGAGGGACATTCAAGCCCTGCCAGCCCTGGATGGACCCCCCGCCTTCAAGAGGACCCCCCAGCCCCACAAGAAGCCCCCAGCCCAGCTCACCCTCCCTGCAACAGCCTGGCGCACATGGCGCCAAAGTCCATGGGCTTCTTGATGATCCATCTGGGTCCTCCAGCTCCAGGAGGACCCCCTGCCCCCAGAAGAAGCTTCCAGCCCCAGGAGGACCCCCCCAGCTCCAGGAGGACCCCCCAGCCCAGCTCACCCTCCCCGCAGCAGCCTGGCGCGCATGGTGCCGAAGTCCATGGGCTTCTTGATGATCCTGCGGTAGCCGGGGACCAGCCGGGGGTTGACGGGCTCCAGGAAGGGCCAGGCGTCCTCGTGAGACTCCATCTCCATCAGGATGATCCTGGGAAAGGGGTGGGGACATGTCACAGACAGATTTTATCAAAAATCCTTCCCTCAGTGTGGGATTTTTCTTTGCTCGGGGTCACCAATTGTGGTGGCATTCACACGGGACGAGGGAAGAGATGAGAGTCTTGACTCCAAGTTTCAGAAGGCTGATTTATTATTTTATGATATATATGATATTAAAATTTATTATTATATGATATTAAAATTTATTATTTTATTATATATATGATATTAAAATGTATTATTTTATTATATATATGATATTAAAAGAAAATGATATATTAAAACTACTAAAAGAAGAGACAAGAAAGAGATGAGAATCTTGACTCCATGTTTCAAGATTATTTTTTATCATAAAATAATAAACTTTAACATCATTGATATAATAAAAGAATAAATCTTAATATCATATATATCATAAAATAATAAACCAGCCTTCTGAGACATGGAGTCAAGATTCTCATCTCTTCTATTATTTTAGTATAATTTTAACATGTAATTTTATTTTAATATCATGTGTATAATAAAATAATAAATTTTAATATAATAAATCTTTTAGTGTCGTTTTAATGTATCATTTTATTTTAATATCATATATCATATATATAAAACAATAAATTTTAATATAGTATATAATAAAATAATAAATGTTAGTATCATATATATTATATATAAAATAATGTATTTCAATATCACATATATAATAAAACAATAAATTTTAATATCATACATATAATAAAAGAATAAGTTTTAATATCACATATATAATAAAATAATAAATTTTAATATAATATATCATATATAATAAAATAACAAATTAACCTTCTGAAACATGGGACTCAAGACTCTCATCTCTTCCCTCACCCTGGGTCCCAGAGGGGCGATCAGGGGGTCTCTGATCCAACCACAGCCCCCTCCCCATTTCCCAGCCCCACTCACTCGCAGAAAGTCCCTGACCCCACCACAGCCCCCTCCCCATTTCCCAGCCCCACTCACTCGCAGAAAGTCCCTGACCCCACCACAGCCCCCTCCCCATTTCCCAGCCCCACTCACTCGCAGAAAGTCCCTGACCCCACCACAGCCCCCTCCCCATTTCCCAGCCCCACTCACTCGCAGTAGCTCAGGTCGCTGTGCTGCCCCCGCAGGGCCCCGCTCCTCCTGCGGGCTGGGCTCGGAGCCTCCCCGGGGGGACACCGTGGGGACACCGGGGGCAGCCCCCGCCGGTGCCTCGGGGCCGGGCGGCGCCGCCGCGGGCTCGGCTCCTCCTCCTCCTCCTCGCCGGGGCTCCCCCCGAGCCCCCGGCCCCGTTTCCGTTTCTTGCCTCGCCGGGGGGAGATGGGGTCCCGGTACTGCCCGGCCTGGGTTTGGGGGGGGGGGGATAAAGGGTCACCCTCTGTCCCCTGTGCTCGTTTCACACTGCCTGAGCCTTGAGGGGACCCTCAGAGGTCACTGGGGTCTCTTGGGGATGAGATGTTCTCCTGGGGGTCAGGACAGCAATGGGAGGGCCACCAGGGTCTGCTCTAGGGGTGGGGGTCTCAGACACCACCAGGGTCTCTCCTAGGGGTGGGGGTCTCTCCTAGGGGTGGGGGTCTCTCCTAGGGGTGGGGGTCTCTCATCAGGGTCTCTCCTGGGGACCAAATGCTCACCCCAGAGGGGTGGGAGTCCCCCTGGGGTCACCAGTCCTGGGATGGGGATCCCTCCTGCTGATATGGGGGTCTCTCCCAGAGATAAGAGGGTCCCATTAGGGTCCCCCATGGAGATAAGAGTCTTTTCTGGGAAAGGGGACCTCCAGGGGCAAGGGGGACACTCAGAAACCATCGGGGTCTCCCCCAAGAACTGGGATCTCCCCTGGGGATGGGGGTCCCATGGGGGATCCCTCTTGAGAACCAGAGTTTCTCCCATCACCAGAACCTCCCCTGGGGATGGGGGCCCAGCAGGGCCTGGGACCCCTCCTGCTGATATGGGGGTCTCTCCCAGAGATATGAGGGTCCCATTAGGGTCTTTTCTGGGAGATAGGGGGCATAGGGGTCCCTCAGAGACCATCGGGGTCTCTCCCAAGAATGGGAGATAGGGGTGCCATGGGGGATCCCTCTTGGGAACCAGGCTTTCTCCCATCACCAGAACCTCCCCTGGGGATGGGGGGCCCAGTGGGGCCTGGGATCCCTCCTGGACTACCCCGGAAGGGTGTGAGTGCTGCCCCTCAACCTACCCTGGCCACGCAGACGGAGCAGAACCAGTCCCCCTCGGGCACCTCTGTCATGCGGGGCCGGTGGCAGTAGAGGTGGCAGCCGCGGTCGCAGCCGTCGCACAGCAGCAGGTGCTCATCATCGTCCCCTCTCCGGCAAACCAGGCAGGTCTGGGGGGACATGGAGGGCTCAGAGCTGCTCTGGACCCCCCCTTTGCAACCCCCCAGGGCAGGGTCTCACCACTCTGTTGACGGATTTCTCCCAGGCGATGGATTTCTCCAGCTGGAGGAGGCACAGGGACACCTGGGCAGCGCTGCGGCAGCGCTCCAGCGTCTGCCGCCACGTCCGCACCCGTGGAGTGATCTCATAGGAGCTGTGGGGACAGTGGGGGGCTCAGCCCGGCCACAGGGGTCCTGCCCACGCCCAGGGCATGGGGAACCACCCCACAAGCCCACCCAGGTGATCCCAGAAGGGATCCCAAAAGGAGGAGTCTTGGTTGTTGATCAGCCCCGAGCAGGACCCCAATGACCCTCATGAGACCCCTGTCCTCAGGGGAGACCCCCATCCTTCAAAGAGACCCCATCTTCAGAGAAGACCCCGTCCCCAGGAAGAGATCCCATCCCCAGGAAAAGGCCCCATCCCTCAGAGAGACCCCATCCCTCTGAGGGACCCCATCCTTCAGAGACCCCATCCCCAGGGGAGATCCCCATCCCTCAGAGATCCCGTATTTCAGAGATCCCATCCCTAGGAAGAGACCTCAATGGCCTCTGAGGGAGCCCCACCACCAGGACAAACCCTGCTGGCCCCCACATTCCCAGAGAGGGCAGGAATGACCCTTTCTCAGCAATTTCCATAGAATGATCCCTCCTCACCAATTCCCAGGGAATGACCCCTTCTCAGGAGCTCACAGGGAATTACTCTTTCTCAGCAATTCCCAGGGAATGCAGGGAATGACCCTTTCTCAGGAATGACCCCTTCCCAGCAGTTCCCAGGGAATGACCCCTTCTCAGGAATTCCCAGAGCATGACCCCTTTGGGAATGACCCTTCCTCAGCAATTCCCATGGAATAACCCCTCCTCAGCAACTCCCAGGCAATAACCCCTTCCCAACCCATCCCAAGGGCCGCGTGCCACACTCACATCTCGGTGGAGCCTGCACCCAGCCCCTCGGGGTTACTCAGCACGGCTTTCTCCACCACCACCTCGTGCAGCGGCCACAGCGGCTCCTTGAGATAGCGGCGCTCCAGGTTCTGCTCCAGCGCCGCCAGGCGCAGCACGGCCAGGTCCAGGGGGTTGGTGAGCTCCCGGCGCATGGGCAGCACCTCCCGCCGGCTGCTGCGCACCGTGATGTCCTCCAGGGGCTCCACTTTGTGCTCACAGTACCTCAGGTCACCCCTTGTCGAGTCCGGGCTGGGACACGTCCAGCCCTGTGGAGGACAGAGGCCGGTGGTGGTCACTTGGTGGTGGTCAAGTGTTGGGGGGTGGGATGGTTGGGGTGGATGGAGATGAGAGATCTGTGAAGCCAGGTGGTGGAATTTGGGGTTTATTGCAAAGGGACAAGTGCAGGGAGCTGCTGGGAGCTGCCAGGCACAGCTGGAGCAGGACTGGGAGGAGACAGAGGTAGAGAGGATGAGAGGGTAAGAGAGTAAGAGGGTAAAAAGGGTAAGAGAGTAAAAGGGTAAGAGAGGTAAGAGTGCAAGGTTCCCCTTACAATACAATAAATCTCCTTCTGTGTTGAATATTCTAATTCTCACTAACCAATCTGGTACAAGATACAAATCCTATGGCATTTACATACAGCCTATAGGAATCATTACATTACCATCCTGTGTTACATTTTAAACCCTAAAAACTCCTCTTTGGGCCCCTCCTGCCAAGCTGTAGGGTCTGCTCTGACCCTTGGACCTGTCTGCAAGCAGAGGGTGTTGTTCCATCAAAAGGGGATCACCTTCAGCCGGCCACACCATTGTTTTCCTGTTGTTCAGTAACTGAGGTATCTCAAAGCTTGCTTTCATTTCAATCTCACTTATAGTTTCTATATTCTCAAAATCTTTTGCCAGGCAACCATATTTATAAGGCTTTCCTGTTTCATCTTCCCCGACACTCCACCTGTCTGTCTGTGTGTCTGTCTATCTGTGACCCCCCCCCCGGCTCACGTAAACTTGCTTTCATTTCAATCTCACTGATAGTTCCCATATTCTCAAAATCTTTTGCCAGACAATTATATTTATAATATGAATTCTATAATATTTATTATAATTTCATGTGAATTGTTATTGTTATTATTTTCATATTTATAATATGAAATTCCTGATTCATCTTCCCCAACAAGCAAGAATTGGGGTGATCCTGGCTGGCACCCACCCGGATCTGCAGGTCAGCCATGAGGACGCGCTGCTCCAGCTCCTCCACCCACTGCAGCACGCCCAGGTCGGTCTCGTAGGCTCTGTCCAGCACTGACCACTGAGCCAGGGCCTCCCAAGACACCGCCGTGCTGGCCGGGTCCGGGCGAGGGTGGAACATGGGGTCTGGAGAGGAGAAAATAGGGTCAGGGAGGAGAGACACAACTTGGGACATGATGGGGTCTGGAGAGGAGAAAATGGGGTCAGGTATAGGAGACAGAAAGCAGAACCCATCCCAGAATACAAGGGAAAGATGGGGTCTGGAGAGGAGAAAATGGGCGAGGGCCATGATGGGGTCTGGAGAAGAGAAAAGGGGTCAGGGAGGAGAGACACAACCTGGGACACTGGGGGAAGATGGGGTCTGGAGAGGAGAAAATGGGGTCAGGGAGGAGAGAGACATCCCTGGACATGATGGGGTCTGGAGAGGAGAAAATGGGGGTAAGGGAGAGGGGAAAGTCAGCAGAACCCTGTCCCAGGAGACAATGAGGGGTCTGGAGAGGAGAAAATGGGGTCAGGAAGCAGGTACAGGCAGCAGAGCCCCATCCCAGGACACAGGGGAAAGATGGGGTCTGGAGAAAATGGGGTCAGGCAGGAGAGCCCCATTCTGGGACATGATGGGGTCTGGAGAGGAGAAAATGGGGTCAGGGATGGGGGTCAGGCAGCAGAACTCCATCCTGGGACAGAGGGGATGGATGGAGTCTGGAGAGGAGAAAAGGGGGTCAGGGATGGGGGAAAGGCAGGAGAGTCCCATCCTGATGGTGTGGGTGAAATGTGGGGTCTGGGGGGCAGAGGGTAGGCTCAGGCAGGGAACAGGGAGCAGCCCCCTGCCCCAGGGCCAGGGTGGATAAAGGGTGGGATCAGGGGGGGAACAGGGAGCAGCCCCCTGCCTTAGGGGTTTAGGTAGAAAATGAAATCTGGGGCTTCATGGGGGGGCTCATGGGGAGACAGACAAGAGCCCCCCACCCAGCTGGGGGTCTGGGGGCAGGGGCTGGGCTCTGGGTGGGCTCTGGGGCGCTCACCAGTGGTGCTCCTGAGGCAAACCTCACGCAGGAACTCCTTGTGCTTGGTCAGGTGCTTGTGCAGGGCTTTCTCCCTGATGCCACGTGGGTGCAGCGCCCGTGCCACAGCCTCCAGCTCCTCGGGGTCCCTCAGCCACCACCAGCCACTCTGCATCTCTGCAAGGCCAATGCCACAGCTCAGCACCGTGCCAGGGGCACTGGGGGGGGCATCCCGGGGGTCCTGGCTCTCACCGGTGGGCACCGGCTGCTCCGTCAGCTGCGTCAGGTATTTCTGCTCCATCTGCTTGAAGAATTTGGTGGGGGGTCTCCCTCGGCGTTTGGGCTGTCCTGGCACGTCCTGGAGCTTCTCCAGGCTGCCCTGGCTGCGGGGGCAGGCGCCGTGGGCCCTGGAGCCGGCGTGCACCGGCGTGGAGGCGAGCAGGGGAGCTGTGGGGTCGTCTGAGGGGAGGCCGTTCAGCTGGAGGGACGGGGGGAAATGTCAGAGAAAATAGACAGAAAATTATAAAATATTCTGCTTTGGAGAGGACCCACGAAGATTATCACACCTGGATACTCAGCCCCTGAATCCTGCACCCCCCAGTCCTATAACCCCTCAACCCCACAGCCCCCTAATCCTACAAACCCGAATTCTTCAGCTCCCCAACCCTACAGCCCCTCAATCCCACAGCCCCCAGTCCTGCAGCCCCTTAATCCTACAAACCCAAATTTTTCAGCCCCCCAACCCCACAGCCCCTCAATGCCACAGCCCCCAATTCTCCAGCCCCTCAACCCCACAGCCCCCTAATCCTACAAACACCAATTTTTCAGCCCCCTAACCCACAGCCCCCCCAAACCCTGCAGCCCCCCACCCCTGGAGCTGTTTCCCTTCTCCCCAGCCCATCAAGCGCAGCAGGACTGAGCCCCCCTGTCCCACCAGGTCACACAGAGGGTCCCACCCCACACCCTGCAGCCCCCCAGGGAGAATCCCCTTCCCCATCCAACCCCTCGGGTCGGGGTGCAAGTGCTGGGTGCAGCCCCCCCAGCCCTGTACCTGCCGTGCTGAGCCCTTGGGGGGCTCCCCCCTGCTCTGGCTGCGGGGGGCTGCGGGGGCTCGTGGCGAGGGCTCGGCCGAGGAGGTAGCGAGGGGGACTCGGTCATCGCAAGGCGTGCGGGGCAGCAGGTTAAACCAGGGCCCTCTCTTTGCTACAGCCTCTGGGGCTCTCTCCTCTTCCTCCTCCTCCTCTTCCTCCTCCATGGGGTCCGAGGGGGCCTCGGGGAGCCCCGTGTCCCCTTTGCCAGGGCTGCTGGCTGGGGTGAGAACCGAGTCCTTGAGTAGGGACGACTGGGTCTGGCTCAGCCAGGACAGGAAAGCCGACTGGCTCAGGTCGTGCTGGCTCTGCCCTAGGGGCTCTGGCTCCTCCAGGACGCCATTGATGGGCGCGGGGCAGGGCTGGCAGTGCTGGGTCAGCTCCTCTTTGCTTTTCCGGGGCCTCCCACGGGCACGGGAGGCCAAGGTCGGGCAGCTCGTCCGGCTAGCGACAGGCACGGCGGCCGGCTCCTCCTTCACCGGGGACACCAGTGGGGACATCTTCTCCTCAGGAGGCTCCTGGGCCACTGGCTCAGCTGCTGTGACAGCAGGAGGACAAGCAGGTGAGATGTGGGCTCCTCTCCCAGCTGTTACATTTGTTCTCCATCCCCCCAAAAAGCTCCTTTCCCACTCACCCTCCGCGCCCTCCACGAAGATGCCGCCCAGGTGGGGCAGGACCCAGTAGCGCCTCCGGAACCGGTCCTGGCCCAGGGAGGCTGCACGCAGGGTCTGCGAGGAATGGAGCAGCTTCTTGCGGAAGAACATCTGCCTCTGAGGAGAATAGGGGGTGGTGAGGGGGCTGCAGCCCCCCAGCAGGGCTGAACCCCAGCCCTCCAGCACCAGCTCACCTTGGCCAGCTTCTCGATCTGCCGCTCCAGCTCCGGCACGCTGGATGCAGACGTGTCAACCTGGGAAAGTGTCTCAGTTATCCCGGGTCCTTCCCCAGGTGTGCCAATCACCTCTCTTTTCCCCCTCCCTTGCCCCTGCTGAGTGCTGTCCCTCAGTCCTGGCATTCCAGAAAGGGCGTGGAGTGATTGGTGAAGTTCAAAAGATGTCTCTCAGCCCTGGGGGGCATTGGGCCATCCAGGTGTCTTTTGTCCCTTGAGACCCCCCCTCCTGTATCTGGTTGGTGGCTCCCTACCCCTTCCCTGCCCTTCTCCCCAGGGTTAAAAGACACAGCAACCATGCAGTTCAGCAGTTCTGTTGGAGCTGTTGCTAGATTCAGAGGCCTGTGGGCCAGAATAAAGCTCTGGATCGAAACCCTTCAGCAGAACCCAGCTCCTTTTCCTTGAACACCGCCTTAGAGCTTCTCCACCAAGGTAAACCTGAGCTCCTGCAAGCCTGGACGCATCCCAAGTGCCCAGCTGCAATATCCAGCCAGCCAAAAGTGTCTCTGGGGTGAAAATACCACATATCCATCTAGCCAAAGGTGTCTCTGACCACCACAGCTGCCACCTTTGGTCAAGCAGCAAGGGCCAGACGAGTCCAGGCCCATTCCATCTGACTCTATTGGTATTTAATTCCAATATATTGGTGCCCAACGTGGAGCAGCTCCATCCTGGGGATGGATCAGTCACAGGGAAGACACCCCTGAGGTGGCACCCTCACTTTTGCCCCCCACAACAGAGCCTGGAGCACCCCACCTCCTCCTCCCGGCGGGATCTCCGCCCCTGGGTCTCCTCCTCCTCCTCCATCTCCAGCCCCACGTCCTCGGTCAGGCGGGAGCTGCGCCGGCGCCGGCCGTCCTCCAGCCCCGTGATCTCCGACTCAGGACGGCCCGTCTTCTTGGCCAGGGCGACCTTCAGCCTGCCAGGACACAGGTGGAGGTGTTGGCTACCTGTCCCCCCTGATTTTTTAAAGATTTTTCTAAGCTTTCTGGTGTTTACATTCTTATAGCAAACTTTCTCACACAGAAAATGATAAAATATTCTGCTTTGGAGGGGACCCACAAAGATTATCATACCTGGCTCTCAGCCCCTTAATCCTACAAACCCCAATTTTTCAGCCCCCTCAACCCTGCAGCCCCTCAATCCCACAGCCGGATTCTCACACACTTTCTGTAAATAACTTATTGTTTTGCCTTCTTTTATGGAAGAAGAGAAATTTGATGGACTGTTTGTCCAGTGTCATTGGAGAGGTGGCACTTTCACCCTCCAATCCACTGTCACTTTTGGAAAACTATAAATGCTGGAGTCAGAAAATAAACTTCACCTTGAGAGCAGCGGTGTGTGCGCTTCTGTTGTTTCGTGTCCTATAGTCCTATAATGACATCCCCCTGCCCACCCTGAGGCACCTGGTCACTCAGAGAGGATGATGCTGAGGCTGCAAGCGAAGCCCCCTCCCCACCAACCTGCGCAGTCGCCCCTCAATGATCCACTTGTTCTTCCTGTAGTTGGCCATGCTCTCCAAGGTCTTGTCGATCTCACTGCAGAACAGGAGATGGAGATGGCTACAGCGAGCAGGATCCCCTCCAGCACCCCAAACCAGAGGATTTTCCTGCTCTCCCAACCAGCCCCACCTGATGATGAGGGCGCTGCTGTTGAGCTCGTTGATGAGGAAGACCAGGATGGAGGCTTTGAGCTCGGGGGGCAGCGCCTGGAAGGGTTTGGTGCGCAGCCCCTCGCATAGATCCGCGCCCGCCCCATGTGCTGTCAGGAAGCAGCGCAGCACCTCCGACACCGTGTCCCTGTTCAGGCTGATCTCCGACACTTTCTCTCCCAGGATCTTCAGGGACTGGCCAGAGCAGAGGGAGAGGTTTGGGGAGTGCCCTCTTTGCCCCCACGGGGGTTTGTCAGGAGGGGGTTCCTGCCCACAGGTGCTCCCGCCACAAGGATGGATGGGGAGACACCCCAAAAGATGCTGGGGGTGGTGAGGAGGGGGATGGCCACAGGTTAGAAAAAGGAGAGCCCTTTTCTTACTCAGGACAAAGGATCCTAAATTTTAATCCCAAATTTAGGATTCTTTGCGCCCTGAGTTTTGCAGGCACTGACAGCCCCAGCCAGGGGAAGGTGGAGAAAGAGAGAAAAAAGGAAAGGGAGGAAAGGAAAGGAAAGCAGAAGTAAAAGTAAAAAGTGGTGGGAAGAAAAAGGGGAGGAAAAGAAAGAACAAAGTAGTGAAAGGAAAGGGAAAAAGGGGACAAGAAAAGAAGAGGAAAAGAAAGGCAAAGGTGAACAAAGGATTGAAAAAAGGAAAGGGAGGGAAAGGAAAGAGGGGAGAAGAAAGAGGAAAGTGGAGGGAAGAAAGAGAGAAGAAAATGGGTGGGGAAAATGGCAAGGGAGAAAGGCAAGGGAAGGCAAGGGAGAAAGGCAAGGCAAGGGAAAGGGGATTGTCTGACCTGGTGGGGGAGATCACACCGAACAGGGGGGTCTCACCTGGCAGTAGGGTGGCAGCCCTGGGTCGCACAGTGCTGCCTGCAGCAGCCTCACCAGCAGGTCCTGCAGCTGCCCCGCGCCAGGGGCCACCCCCAGCAGCCCCTCCTGCAGCGCTCCCAGTGTGGGCACGTCCCGTGCTGGCTCCAGCCCCAGCACCTTCCCGTAGCTCTGCAGGAACTCCACCACCGTCAGGCAGTCGGAAAAGGCACGGCTGGGCAGGACCAGCCCCGGGATGCGGGAGAAGGCTGGGAGGGGCTGTGGATCAGGGAGAAGAAAAGGGGTGTCAGGGCCAGCTGGTGGCTCCTCAGGGTGACCTTTCTGAGCCCCCCACACCAGCCCACCTGGTGGTCCCCCAGGCACATGTCCTCTGTGGGTTTCTTCATCTCCTCCAGGATGAGCTGCTGCCGCCGCCGCTCCTCCAGGCGCCGCTGGGCCAGCAGCCCCTTGTCTGCCTTCCGAGCCCCTTTGGCCTTCTTCTCCTTGGGCCTGGCCTTGTCCTTGCCCTTCTCTGCCTTCCCCTTCTTCTCCTTGGCCTGAGTCAGAGCCCGGATGTGTGGGGGAAAAGAAAGATAAGGGGGAAAATCCAGTTTTCATTTTTCATCTCCTCCCTCTCCCAGGTCTACTTGTGCCCATGGACCCACCTTGGATTTCTTCTTGGCCTCCTTGGTCCTGGGGGCTTTGGCTTCCTGCTTCTGCTTGTTCTTGGCCTGAGGGGAGGACAAGACGCACTCAGGGACTCCCTGCACCAGGGGAAACCTCCCCCAAATCCCCATACCCGCACCTTCCGCCTCATTTTCTTCTTGATCTTGCTCATTTTCAGCTTGTCCTCCTCGCTGAGCACCTCTGGAAGGGGGCACAGAGTGAACATGAACCATGATCCCACCAGGCTGTGAGAAGCTTCCCACAGGGGGATGGGAAAGGGGGGTACCTTGTGCTTCCAGCCTCTTCAGCAGCCGTGCGTCCGTCTTGCTGAGCAAATCCACCATCCTGACCTTTGGCGGGCGGCCCCTGCCCCGTTTGGTGGCCGGGGGCGCCTTGGCTTTGACCTTCTCGGCGTTGCGGGGCCGGCCACGCTTGCCCGTGATGGCCTGGATGCGCCCAGGGATCTCCTCGGGGCTCAGCTTCACCCACTGCACGCCCTGTGGGGCACAAATTGGGGTCACCCGCGGGCACAGCGAGGGGCTGGGGGGCACAGGGGGGGCTCAGCAGCCCCCAGACCCACCTCTGGTGTGTCCCTCTCCTCGTAGAAGTCTCCCACGGGCATGCGGGGGCTGAAGCTAAAGTGCTCGCGCCGCACGTCCTGCACCATGTTCCTGCTCAGGTACTGGGCACAGGGAGGAGGAGGAGGAAGGCTGGGAGGAAGCTCAGCATTCTGAGTTCACCACAGCCTCCATCAGCTGCAGTTCTGGGTTTTTTGGGGGGTTGTGGTGGGTCAGAACCGCCCCCCTCCCCACAACTCCCCCAAAATGTCCCAAATAATCGAAATACCTCAAATACCCCAAAAGTCCCAAAATAGCCCAAATATCCCCGAATATTCTAAATGTCCCAAATACCCCAAAGTCCCAAAATAGCCCAAATACCCCAAATGTCCCCAAATATTCTAAATGTCCCAAATACCTCAATGACCCCAAATGCCCCAACTATCCCAAATACCCCAAAATATTCCAAATACCCCAAATATTCTCAAATATTCTAAGTTTCTCAAATACCCCAAATGCCCCAAAATATCCCAAATACCCCAAATACCCCAAATATTTTAAATTTCCCAAATCCCCCAAAAGCCCCAAAATAGCCCAAATAGCCCAAATGTCCCCAAATACCCCAAATGTCCAAAATACCCCAAATAGCCCAAATATTCTAAATGTCCCAAATCCCCCAAATGCCCAAAAATATCCCAAATACCCCAACCATTCTAAACGTCTCAAATCCCCCCAAATATTCAAAATCAAAATATCAAAATACCCCAAATATTCTCAAATATTTGGTGTCCCCAGGGGTGGTACCTTGATGACCTCCGGGAATTGCTTCATCCTCTTCCCGCAGGGGCCGTAGTACCAGGTCTCACCCTGCCAGCGATGGTTCCCCTTCTTGATCCGGACCTCCCGCCTCCACCTGGGCACGGCAACGTCAGCCCGGGGCCGTGGGGCAGCATGGGGAGGGGACAGGGCGAGGGGACAGCACCAGGGACAGGATGGGGAGGGGATAGTGTCGGAGACAGAGCAGTGGGAGGGGTTGGGGATGGGGACAGGATGGGAAAGGGATGGAGAGAGGGGGAGGATGGGAAAGGGGTGGGGACAGGAGCAGGATGGGGACAGGACGGGGAAAATTTCAGGAGCAGGATGGTGGGAAGGGGACGGTAGTAGTTTTAGGGGCAGGATGGGGACACAATGGGGACAGGACGGGGACAAGATGGGGACAGGATGAGGATAGTTTCAGGAGCAGGATGGTGGGAAGGAGACAGTAGTTTTAGGGGCAGGATGAGGACACAATGGGGACAGGACGGGGATCGCTTCAGGAGCAGGACGGTGGGAAGGGGACGGTAGTTTTGGTAGTTTCTGAGGCAGGATGGGGAGGGAACAGTGTCAGGGACAGAGCAGTGGGAAGGGCTGGGAATGGGGACAGGATGGGAAGGGGATGGAGAGAGGGGAGGATGGGAAAGGGGTGGGGACAGGAGCAGGATGGGGAGGGGATGGGGACAGTATGGGGGACAACACGGACATAGCTTGAGGAGCAGGATGGTGGGAAGGGGACGGTAGTTTTGGTAGTTTCTGAGGCAGGATGGGGAGGGGACAGTGTTGGGGACAGAGCAGTGGGGCAGGACGGCGGGAGGGGGACAGGAACGGGACGGGGGAAAGGGAAAAGGGTCGGGGGCAGCACGGCTGGAGGGGGATGGGAACAGGACAGGGGAAAAGGGAAAAGAGTCGGGGGCAGCACAGCTGGAGGGGACCAAGAACAGGACAGGAGAAAAACAAACAGGGTCGGGGGCAGCACGGCTGGAGGGGGACAGGAACAAGAGGGTGGAAAGGGAAAAGGGTCGGGGGCAGTACAGCTGGAGGGGGACGGGAACAGGACAGGGGGAAAGGGAACAGGCTCGGGGCCATCCCACATACCCGTGCTGCAGCGGGAAGCGCACCTCCTCCTGCGTGGCGATGCGCCGCCGAGGGACATCACCTGCAGGGAGGGGACAGAGGGGACGATGGGCTGGCGGGCGGGGGGCACCGGGGGGGTCAGCCCGGGGCTGGGGGGCGGCCACACCTGCCCCCGAGGCACTCAGCAGGGCGGGCTCCTCGCTCTCTCCCTCTCCTGGCGCGGCCGAAGTCTCCGGGCAGCTGTCGGCAGCCTCCTCCTCCTCTTCCTCTTCCTCCTCCTCCTCCTCCTCCTCCTCCTCCTCCTCTGCAGAAGGGGCCGGAGAGTCGGGCTCCAGCGGAGGGTCGAGCTCCAGGGACCCCGAGTCCTGCAGCCCCGCGTGGTCGCCGCTCTTCAGCTCGCCGTTATCGCCTGAGGAGCCAAGGTCAGGAACGTCACCGGACACGTCACCGGGGCCGCGCGTCCCCTCCCTCCCTGCGCTGCCCGGGGGCCTCGCCGGTGCCACGGAGACCCTCACGGTGCATCCCTCGTGCGGAACCGGGAACCGGTGGGGTGACCTCCGTGGGGCTCACGGTGCATCTCTCGTGGGGAACGAGACCCTCATCCCCGTGGGGCTCACAGTGCATCCCTCGTGGGGAACCGGGAACCGGTGGGGTGACCTCCGTGGGGCTCATGGTGCATCCCTCGTGGGAAATGAGGCCGGTGGGGTGACACCCGTGGGGCTCATTGGGCATCTCTCGTGGGAAACGAGACCCCCATTCCCGTGGGGCTCACGGTGCATCCCTCGTGGGGAACGAGACCCTCATCCCCTCCCGGTGTGGGGGGCAGCACGTACCGGGCAGGGCGGGCGGCGAGCCGGGGACATCGAGCAGCGGGGCGGGCGAGGGGCTGGCAGGCAGCAGGCTGAAGGGGCCGGTGTCGAGTGGGGGGCTGGCGGCCAGGTCGGGGGGCTCCTCCAAGGAAGATCTGTCGTTCACCAGCTGCGAGTCGTCCATCGCGTACAGGTCGCCGGTGCCGGGGTCTGGGGAGGGGGGTGAGCACCAGGTGTGGGGGCGCACGGAGCAACATCTCCACTCACGGGGAATAGGGTGTGTGTGGAGTGGATGAAAAGGCTCCAGCAGCAGAAGGGTTAAAAGGGCTTTGGGTCCCCCCCTCTCCTTCCCCCCCCCCAGCTCCGCCTCCTCCTCCTCCTCCTCCTCTGGGAAGCGGAGGAGCCCAAAATGGCCGTGGTGATGCTCAGCAGCGCGGAAGTTCAGGCGCTGAGTAACCGCCTCGTCACGGAGCTGAGAAGGACGGGAAGGAAGGCAGGGAAGGAAAAGCCGGCAGCGAGCCGGGGACGCGGGCCCGCCCCCGCCCCGGGAGAGCGCCACAGGCAACCACCGCAGCATTCCCACGGCCACCGCATCCCCACGGCCACCACCCCATCCCCACGGCCACCACTGCATCCCCACGGCCACCGCTTCTCCACCACCCCATCCCCATGGCCACTGCCGCATGCCCACGGCCACCGCCGCACATCCCCACATACCCACAGCCACCAATCTATCCCCACGGCCACCAACCCATCCCCACGGCCACCACCCCATCCCCACGGCCACCGCCGCATCCCCACGACCACCGCCGCATCCCCACGACCACCGCCGCATCTCCATGACCACAGCATCCCCACGGCCACTGCCGTATCTCCACCACCCCATCCCCACGCGGGGATGGAGAAGAGCTGGCACTGCTTCCCGCCCAGGGAATGGTTGTGGCCCCCTCGACATCCCCCTACCTCTGGCCAGGGACTCGAAGGGTTCCAGGGGGTCCTCGCTGAGCATGTGGGTGTCCTCCAGCTGTGGGGCAATGGGTGATGCCTCCCCCAGGCACCCCCTGACCCCCTCTGGCCCCAGCGAGCCCGTGCCAGCAACTGTGGCCCCGTTGTAGCTGCAGATCTTCAGGTCTGAAGGGAGCAATCGACCAAAAACAGACCCTGAGATGTGATGGGGACAGAGCTGGGGGGGTCCCCACTGCTGGTGGTCCCTGTGGTGGGACACCCAGCCCTCCGTGGCATGGGGTGGTGACACCCAGCCTGGTTTTAAGAGATCCCAACACCTTCTCCAAGCTGTGACCGGCCAAACCCCATCTGGGACACTGGGCAGGGGGGTCAGAGCAGCTGGGATTCCCCAAGGAACAATGCCCAACTTCACCAGCATCCAGCACCCACCCAGCACCACATCCCAGAGCTCACCCAGCTCTCAGGGCTCCCACCTGGAATGGGGTGGTGACACCCAGCCTGGTTTTATGAGCTGCCAACGCCTACTCCAAGCCATACCCCATCCAGGACACTGGGCAGGTGGGTGAGAGCAGCTGGCATTCCCCAAGAACACAATGCTCAACTCAACCAGGATCCACCACCCACTTTCCAGGGCCCCAGCGCCACATCCCAGAGCTCTGCCAGCCCTCCTGGGTTCCTACCTGGCTGTGCCTCCTCCAGCTCCTGGCTGCCCACCAGCCCACCCCCGTTCTCCGTGATACTGCTGGTGGTGTTTGTGGTGCTGGGCATCTCTTTGGCTGCACCCTCAGAATCTCCCTGGCCGGGCTCTGGCTTGTTTGGGAAGGGCTGTGTGTCTGAGCTCAGCATGGGCGAGCACTGACCCGTGGTGTAGAACCCCTCGGGCCTGTTCTGCATCAACTCAAAGCTCTGCTCGTGGAAGGAGTCATAGAGCTCCTGCGAGTCGAAGCTCAGCCCCATGGGCCCCGGCGGTGCCATTGCCCCACAGCTCCTGCCCGCTTGCCCGCAGGTTGGGGCCGTGCCCCGGCGAGGCCGGCTGGGACCCCCCGGCCACGCCATTGAGGGGGAACTGTCCGAGGTTGGGAGGGCCTCCCCCGTCCTTGAGGCCACCACTGGCGGGTGTGTAGGGTGAGTAGTCCCACAGGCAGTCGTAGGTGCGGAGGGGCTGGGCCCCGGCGGGAGCGGAGCTGGGTGGGAAGGTCCCTGAAGTACCGGGGTGGGATACAGTAGAGAAGCCATTGACATTCATGCCCCCGTTCAGACCTGAGGGAGGGAGCACAGGGAGGTCAGCGCTGTGAGGTCTCTCCAGTGGGGTTGAGGATGGATCAATGGCCAGGCAGGGGCTGCCAAACCCCTGCTGGTGTCCCCCCATCCTCCCTGGAGAGAAGCAGGGAGGGAGGGAAGGGGGGGAGCTGCACGGTCCCCGGATCCCCATTTGCCAAACCATCTCTACCACGGCCCGAGCGCTGTGGGATCTCTCCAGTGGGTTTGAGGATGGACCAGTGGCCAGGCAGGGGCTGCCAAAGCCCTGCTTGTGTCCCCCCGTCATCGTCATCCTCCTTGGAGAGAAGGAGGGAAGGGGAGGAGCTGCACGATCCCCAGATCCCCATTTGCCAAACTGGCTCTGCCACGGCACCGGGCCGAGCGCCGTGGGGTCTCTCCAGTGGGTTTGAGGATGGATCAATGGCCAGGCGGAGCAGCTGCCAAAGCCCTGCTGGTGTCCCCTAACCCTCCCTGTGCATGGAGAGAAGCAGGGAGGGAGGGAAGCGGGAAAGCTGCACGGTCCCCGCAGGACGCCAGGGATTAGCCGAGCTTGGCAGGGCTGTGCCGGATCAGCTGCGCGGCCAAATCCACGCACAGCCCCGGGGCTGGCACGACCGCTTTTCTAGGCCAAGGTGGCAGCAGGGATGCACAGACCCCGGCCACGGCCCCCCGCGCTGGAGCTGCCGCTGGCCATGGCCCCTTCCTCCCTCTGGCCCTGCAGCCGTCCTGTCCCTGTGTCCCCTTTGGCCCTACAGCCACCCCATCTCTGTGTCCCCTTCATCCCTCTGGCCCTGCAGCCCTCCCATCCCTGCAGCTCTCCCATCCCTGTGCCCCCTCCATCCCTGTCTCCCTACAGCCCCTCCATCCCTGTGTCCCTCCATCCCTCTGTCCCTGCAGCCCTCCCATCCCTCTGTCCCCTCCATCCCCATGTCCCCTCTGCCCCCACAGCCACCCCACCCCTGTCCCCGTGGGCTCACTCACTTTTCCCTTGCTGGGGGAAGCTGAGTGGGGAGCTGTGGGCGAAGGGGGAGTCCCCTGAGGCAGGCGTGGGTTTCGGTCCTGAGGCAGCGGGTGCAGAGGAAAGGCCAGTGAAGTTCAAATGGTTGTTTGTTTCCATTTCTGCATGGGGGACAAGATGGGGTCAGTCACTGCTGTGGGCTGGGGTGGCCAGTGTGGTGACCCACCCACCACTGACCCTTTGTGGTCCCCAGCCTGAGGAGGGTGACAAGTGACAATGAAGCCCTCCAGAATTCAGATGCCACCTGGCCCAGGCCCAGCCACCCCAGCTGGATGAGCTGCCACCTGCTTGAGCACAGCCTGTCACCCCAGGGACAGCCATCACCAAGGTGTGACCACCGTGTGCCACCATCCCGTGGCCGCTCCTGGGTTCCCATACAGACCCCCGCAAAGCAGCTCAGTGACCCCATGAGGAGCCAGCACAACCCAACGCTGCTGGCACAGGAATGAGCCTGTGGTGACACACAGTGTCCCTGCCGTGCCCCCCAAGGCACATCCCGTTCTCCAGGCACAGCTCCAGGGTTTGAGGCTGGGCTTTGTTGGGAGCTGAAGCCCCAGCGCTGACTTGGGCAGGAGCCTGGTGACCTTCATCCCCCAGGAAGCCCAAACCCGAGCCCACACAGAGGGATCCTGGTGAATTGGTCCTCCAGGAACCCCAAAGGCTCCCTCGAACTCAAGGCCACAAGGAGGGACCCTGGTGACCTTCATCCCCCAGGAACCCCAAAGGCTCCCTCAAACCCCATGCCACAAGGAGGAATCCTGGTGAATTCATAGTCCAGGAACCCCAAACTTTCCCCAAAACAGGCAAAAAGGAAGGATTCTGGTGACTATCATCCCTCAGGAACCCCCAAAACACTCCCTCAAACCCAAGGCCTGGGGTTCAGGAGGGGTCCCGGCGACTTTAATCCCCCAGAAACCCCCCAAATGTTCCCTCAAACCTGGGATCCTGGTGACCCTCATCCCCCAGGAACCCCCAACACTCCCTCAAACCCACAAGGAGGGATCCCAGTGGCTCCATCCCAGGATGGGACATGAGGGAACTGAGGGCACTGATGAGTCCAGCAGATGAGGAGGGAGCCCCAGCGCTGGTGGGGACCCACAGGGGCACTCCAGGGAGCTGCCACCACCGGCTGTGCCACACTTGCCACCGGCCAAGGTGGCGCCGAGCTCTCCCAAAGGGCCAAGGCCGCTGCACTTGGCGCTTCAGCAGCGCTGGTGGCACAGCCCGTGTCGAAACCCCGATTTCATCACACCCTCAGCTGGTGCCCTGGCAGGGGCCGCAGGGGCCACCAAAGCCTGGCCAGGGCCACCGGGTGATTCATGCACCGGAGGAACCCGTATGGGCGGTGATGCAGCTGCCGCTACAACTCCCAGGATGGACCCGGAGCCGCCTCCCCTGAGCCCTGAACCGGCCTCTGGCCTGGGCCAGCTGCAACCCCCGGGCGTGGGGACACCGTGGGGACACCAGGGGTGGAAAAGGAAAAGCCTTTTGGGGCTGGATAAGGAAAAGCCTTTCCGGTCCCACCCCGTGTGTGTGATGTGGGCCAGGAAGGCGCTGCTGGCTCTGGAGGTCAGAGCAGTGCCAGGGCCACCGAGGGGTGTGCCAGGGCCACTGGGGCAGGTGGAGGCTGCAGGTGGCACACGGAGGTGGACTGGGATGGTTTGGGAACGTGGGGAAGGGGCTGAGGGAAAATGAAAGCAAAGTGGGAATGTCACCCTTGCTCCAGGGTGCCAGGCCTGGCAGAGGCCAGAGCCAGCCTTGGCATCGCTGGGAGCTCAGCCAGTGCCAGGACACCAGCCATCCGTGGTCATCCATGGCCACCCAAGGCCACTTGTCACCTCCCACCCTCACCAGGACTCCCGTGGCCCCGCTCCCCCCACCCTGAGTGTGGAGCTGAAACTGGGCCACGGCGAGAAACCGGAGCCGGGCAAGGTGAGGAGGGCGAGGGGCAGGAGAGCCTCGGATGGCAGCACCGAGGGGAGGGATGGTGGGTGACAAGGTGGGCACCGCGCTGACCCCGTCACACCGGGCACGGCCAACGTGGCAGTGCCACCCGCCCGGTGTCAAACCCGGTGGCAGCGGCACCACCGGGCCCTGGGATCCCCGCGGGGACACCGGGGCCGGGGGTGTCCCCGGGAGGGGGACATAGAGCTCCAGGCTGGGGAGGGGGAACCGTCGGTGCCGCGGAGCCGGTGCCGTTCCCCGGTGCCTCCCAGGTTGTGCGGCCCCAGTGGTGGCACCGGGAGGCCTCGGGAGCGTGACGCGACCTGATTAAAAAGGACGTTTCAAAAACAACTAGACGCAACAACCGGCTGCCATTTCCCGGCCACTTCCTGCAGGGACGGACACACCGGGGGGACACGGGACCGGTCCCCCCCCGGCCCCGCAGAGCGGCGGGGACCCCGCGGTCCCTGAGGCAAGGACACCCCCAGACCCCTCTCCGGTGTTCCGGGGATGGGGGGCTCGGTGTCCGCTGCAGGGGGGGTCCCGGTCCCGGTGCGGCGGGGGGGACACGGCCTGGCGGTACGAGAGGGGATGGGGCTCCCCCCGAGCTCCGGGACGGGGCTGCGGAGGAACCCCCGAGCTCCGGGAACGGGGCTGGGGCTCCCACGCGGGTCTGGGCCCTTGGCCGCTGCACCGGGAAGGGAGCGGGGGAGTCGGTAACGGAGGAGGAGGGGGAATCACGCCATGGAACCGGGATGCGCAGGGGGAAGCGGGGGGAGAGGACGGCGTCTCACCGAGGTCAGCAAAGGGGAGCGGGGTGCCGCCGCCGCCGGGCCCAAACCGCCTCAACCGACCCTCCCACCCCCTCGCTGCCTTCAAACGGGGCCGTTAACGGCCCGTTACCACCCGGGCCCCCCCCTTTCCTCCGCCGCGACCCCGCACCTGGCAGGCGGCGGCGCGGGCCCGGCTCAGGCGGCGCGGGGCGGGGGGCGGCTCGGCATGGCGCGGCCCCTCCGCCGCACCAGGCCGGGCCCCTCCGCTCCGATCCGGTAACCGGGAGCCGGGCCGCGGAGAGCCGAACCCGCGGCCGCAGCAGGAAGCGCCTCGCGCCGCCGGGCGGTCCCGGGACCGCCCCCGTCCCGTCCCGTCCTCCTCCCTCCCCCCCCCCGCCCCCCGTCCCCTCCGCCTCCCCCCCCACCCCTGCACGTCACGGCGGCCGCAGTGGCGTCACCGGGAGCGGCGCCGCCGTGGCGTCATCGGGGGCGGGCGCGCGCACACGTGGGAGGGGGATCCCCGCCCCCGGCGGGGTCAGGGCGGGGGGAATCCCCACGCGGGGACGCCCCCCCACCCCTGGTTCCGGGACCCCCGGCTGCCCCCGGGGCTCCCCCACCCCGTACCGGCACCTCCCGGGAACGTCCCTCCCGTTCCCCCCCCCGCGCTCTCCCGTTCGTTCCCCCCCTCGCACTCCGCAGCCCCAGCTCGACCCCCGGGAACGGCGGCGCACCGGGGACCGGGACCCCAGCGGGTAGCGGTGCTGCCCGGTTCGGCCGCGGGGACACCGACTCCCCCCAGCTCCCCCCGGCCCCCGGGATCCCCGGTGACGTCACGCGGCACCGGCCGGGCCGCGCTGCGCAGGGCCCGGGGGCGACACCGGCTCCGGGGGCGGCGGGGGCAGAACGGGGTCCCGGTGCAGGGGGGCTGTCCCGGTACGGCCGCAATGGAAGGCGGAGTGGGGGTGGGGGTGAGGGGGGTGTCCCTTCCCGGTGCGGGGCAGCGGAGCCCGGTGCGGGGGTTCCCCGCCTGGACGAGGCTCCCGGGGGGTTGGGGAGGTCCCGGTACAGAACCGGGGTTCCCGGTGCAGCTGGGTCGGTCTCAGGGGGTCCCGGTACAGATGCGGGGGTCCCTCTACAGCCATCCCAGCCCCGTAGGAGGTCCCGGTATCCCCGTCCGCGGGTCCCGTCCTGCGCGCTGCGTACCTGGGGGGGCGGCGGGGGCGGCCCGCAGCAGCCCCGGTGCCCGCCCGGCCCGGAGCGCTGCGGTGCCGGTGGCGGAGCCGGGCGGGGCGCAGGTGCTCCCGGCCCCGCGTGATGTCAGCGACCGCCGCCGCCCCCTCCGCCACCGGGGCCGCGCCGCCATTTAAAGGGACCGCCGCCCTCCGTGGGGTGGGGGCGGGGGATGACGGGGGACACCCCCCGAACCGGGGCCGCGCCGCGGGACCACCGGGTGCCACCCCCGTGGGGACACCCCCGGGACCCCGCTCCTCTGTGGGGTTGAGCAGAGCCCGGCACCGGGTGGGCACCGGTGGAGCAGTGCGGGGGGGGGGGAGTCGGGAGGTGGGGGTGGTCCCGGTACCCTCGGGGGATGTCCCCCAGCCCCGCACCGGGCCAGGTCGGGCCGCAGCGGCCCCACGGGACCCCGGGGACAAAGTGGCAGCTGCCGGGGCAGGGCCGGGCCGGGCCGGCTCTTTGTGCTGCGAAATGGTGGAGCTGGAACAGCGCGGGGGGGGGCGGGGGAACGACGGGGACTGGGACAGACAGACGCACACAGGGCTGGGCACCAGCATCTGTCACCCCCCCCAGGCTGTCCCTGCAGCAGAGAGAGGAGGGGGTTCCCCTCCTCTTGGAGACCGCATAGGACAAAGGGGAGCTCCCAGGGCTGGGGGTCCCTGCAGTGGAGCAGAACCCCCCCCATGGAGGGGATTCTGGGGGGCTCCCAGGACTTGGATCCCTGCAGCCCCCCACCAAGAGCAGGAGCCACATCACACAAAGCCTGCAAACGTTTTCAGCAATGTTTTATTGGAAATGTTAAATACTGGGGGTCCGGCCCCAGCAGAGCCGGGTTGGGGGCGTTCAAGGGGGGCTCAGGCGTGTTCCTCTGCCAGCTTCTCTGCCTTGGCCACCGCCTCCTCGATGGGCCCCACCATGTAGAAAGCCTGCTCAGGCAGGTGGTCATATTCACCTGGGGGAAAACAATGTATCAGGAGGGAGTTCGGGAGGCTCAACCAGGCTCCCCCAGACCCCCACTCTGAGAGCCACCTCACCTGCCAGGATCTGCTTGAAGCCCTTGATGGTTTCTTTGAGTGGCACCAACTTGCCCATGTGGCCGGTGAAGACTTCGGCCACCTGGAAGGGCTGGGACAGGAAGCGCTGGATCTTGCGGGCTCGAGCCACAGTCAGTTTGTCCTCCTCTGACAACTCATCCATGCCCAGGATGGCGATGATGTCCTGCAGTGACTTGTAGTCCTGGGGAGGGGGGGGGACACAGGGGGTGAGCGGGCAGAGGTGATCCCGCCACCCAAAAACCCCACCTGAGGGAGGGGCTGCCCCCTCACCTGAAGGATTTTCTGCACACCCCGAGCCACATCGTAGTGCTCGGGCCCCACGATGTTGGGGTCCATGATGCGGGAGGTGGAGTCCAGGGGGTCCACGGCGGGGTAGATGCCCAGCTCGGCGATGGCACGGGACAACACCGTGGTGGCATCCAAGTGAGCAAAGGTGGTTGCGGGTGCAGGGTCAGTCAAGTCGTCAGCTGGCACGTAAATAGCCTGGGGACACACAGAGGGGAGGGGACAGTTGGTGGCAGGCAGGAGGCACAGCTCCCTGGGATGCTGAAGGTGGTCCTGCCCTCACCTGCACAGAAGTTATGGAGCCTTTGCGTGTGGTGGTGATTCTCTCCTGCATGGTGCCCATGTCAGTGGCCAGCGTGGGCTGGTAGCCCACAGCTGAGGGGATTCTGCCCAGCAGGGCTGACACCTGTGAGGGGACAGAGCGTGAGGGACAGAGCACGAGGGGCTGGCCAGGTGGGGGACAGGTGAAATACCCTGTGCCCAGCACAGACCTCGGAGCCAGCCTGGGTGAAGCGGAAGATGTTGTCGATAAAGAGCAGCACGTCCTGACCCTCCTGGTCCCTGAAGTACTCGGCCACCGTTAGCCCTGTCAGGGCCACCCTGGCACGGGCACCCGGGGGTTCATTCATCTGCCCGTACACCAGGGCGACCTGTGGGTGGGACAATGGGGTCAGCACGGTGGCACTGCCACACCTGGCACTACGTCAGGGGACTCACAAGCTCCCCAGGTGACCCTCCCTCAGGGTCTCTGCACACCTTGGAAGTGGCATCTTTGAGGTTGATGACCCCAGACTCGATCATCTCGTGGTACAAGTCATTGCCCTCGCGGGTTCTCTCGCCCACCCCGGCGAACACCGAGTAACCACCGTGGGCCTTGGCCACGTTGTTGATCAGCTCCATGATCAGCACAGTCTTGCCCACACCAGCACCTCCAAACAAACCTGGGACGGGGGAGAAATAAAGGTTCTGCTCAGCCCCAAGCCAACCTGGCTGCCCACAGGGTCTCCCTTCAGCTCTTTCCTCCTCAGATATAAAAAGCGTTGCTTCAGCAAGCTCAGGAGAACGAAAGTCATGGAGTGAATCATCAATGAAGGAAAAATTACCCAGAGGAACTGCTACAAATCCCAGAAGGACCATCCCCAGACCCAGCCCTGCTCTGGGGGTCACATACCAATCTTGCCACCCTTGGCATAGGGAGCCAGCAGATCCACGACCTTGATCCCTGTCACCAGGATCTCCTGCTCCACACTCATCTCCACGAACTCAGGGGCCTCAGCGTGGATAGCAGCAAACCTGCAGCAGGAAGAGGAGAAAGAAGGGGGTGGACAGCGGCTCTGAGCCCCCCCAGCTTGGAGGCTGGCAGGGGACAGTCCCTGCTGTGACCCAGAAGAGCCAAGGCCACCTCCTTGCTCACACCTGGGGTGTCCTCCAGACCCTCAGCACTCACTGTTTGGTGGTGATGGGGCCCCTTTCATCGATGGGTTCCCCAATGACATTCATGATTCTGCCCAGGGTCTCAGGGCCCACGGGATGCGGATGGATGGGAGCACCAGAGTCCAGAACTTTCTGTCCCCTCAGCACCATCCATGGCAATGGTGCGCACAGTGTTCTCTCCTGCCAAGGCCCAAGGACAGCACAGTCACCACAGTGTCCTCAGGCTGACCCTGGGGACAGCTGCTGGTGGCTTCCCCAGGCCCTGGCCACGTTGGGGACATTCTGCTGGGAAAAGGACCAAGAGGAGCACACCAGCACCTCCAAACAAACCTGGGACGGGGGAGAAATAAAGGTTCTGCTCAGCCCCAAGCCAACCTGGCTGCCCACAGGGTCTCCCTTCAGCTCTTTCCTCCTCAGATATAAAAAGCGTTGCTTCAGCAAGCTCAGGAGAACGAAAGTCATGGAGTGAATCATCAGTGAAGGAAAAATTACCCAGAGGAACTGCTAGAAATCCCAGAAGGACCATCCCCAGACCCAGCCCTGCTCTGGGGGGTCACATACCAATCTTGCCACCCTTGGCATAGGGAGCCAGCAGATCCACGACCTTGATCCCTGTCACCAGGATCTCCTGCTCCACACTCATCTCCACGAACTCAGGGGCCTCAGCGTGGATAGCAGCAAACCTGCAGCAGGAAGAGGAGAAAGAAGGGGGTGGACAGCGGCTCTGAGCCCCCCCAGCTTGGAGGCTGGCAGGGGACAGTCCCTGCTGTGACCCAGAAGAGCCAAGGCCACCTCCTTGCTCACACCTGGGGTGTCCTCCAGACCCTCAGCACTCACTGTTTGGTGGTGATGGGGCCCCTTTCATCGATGGGTTCCCCAATGACATTCATGATTCTGCCCAGGGTCTCAGGGCCCACGGGGATGCGGATGGGAGCACCAGAGTCCAGAACTTTCTGTCCCCTCACCAGCCCTTCCGTACCATCCATGGCAATGGTGCGCACAGTGTTCTCTCCTGCCAAGGCCCAAGGACAGCACAGTCACCACAGTGTCCTCAGGCTGACCCTGGGGACAGCTGCTGGTGGCTTCCCCAGGCCCTGCCAAGGGGACATTCTGCTGGGAAAAGGACCAAGAGGAGCAACAGGAATAAAATAGCCCTGAGGAAAATTAAGCTGTACAGCCACAGCCCCTCAGGCAGCCATTTTCCTCCTCCTCAGATTGAAATCCTTGGCTTCAGCAAGCTCAGGAGAACGAAAGTCATTGACAGCGTCATCACAGGAGGAACCCCCCCCTCCCATCCCCCAGCTGCTCACCCAGGTGCTGAGCCACCTCCAATACCAGCCGCGTCTCCCTGCCCTGCACCTCCAGGGCGTTCAGGATGGGGGGCAGCCCCTCGTCGAACTGCACATCCACCACGGCGCCGATGACGGCCACGATGCGGCCGGTGGAGGAGCCGGCCTTGGCCGCAGGGGCTGCATGGGCGGCATAGTCCCGTCCTGGGGGGCGGGGGGAGAGGGACGAGTCGAGGTCGGCCGGGACACGGCAGCTCCGGGCTCCGTGAGGGTGCGGAGATGGGGCTGCCCTGCAAGCCTTGGGGTGTGCCCGAGACCCCCGAACTTCCCTGGGTGCACGCAGGATCCCCACACGCCGCTCGGAGCACCATTAACCCACCCAGGGCCCTCCTCAGTGCAGCCGGGACCGCTCTGGGTGCACCCGGAGCCCCTCAGCGCTGCCAGGATCCCCTGAACTCCCTCAGTACTGCCAGGACCCCCTGACTCCCCTCAGCGCTGCCAGCGCCCCCCGAGCCCCCTTCCCTCAGCGCTACCAGGACCCCCTGAGCCCCTCCCCCGGTACACCCGCAATCCCTGCAGCCCTCCACGCCCATCCCCGGAGCCGCAGCTCTTCTGCCGCAGCCCATCCGCTTGCCCTGCCCGCCTGGCTTGGCACGGCACACCCCACCCCGGTACCAGGGCCTTAAGCACCGGAACCCCGCGTCCCCCACCCGCGCAGGCCCCAAGGTGACCCCGGCCAGCCCCGCACTCACGCGCCCCGACGGCGACAGCCGGGGCGGCCCCGCGGCCGAGGAGCAGCGGAAGGAGATCCCGGCCCGGGGCGGTCCCGCGGGGCAGCAGCGGCCGGGCCGCGGCGGCGGCGGCGGCGGCAGCGGAACGACCCGCGAGCCCCAACATGGCGGCGCCGACTGAGCCCCGCGTCCCGTCCACCCCTCACGGCCCCCGCGGGGCGGGGCCGCCGAGCCTTACGTCACCGCCGCACCGCGCGCCCATTGGCTGTTCCGCCGAGAGGCGCCGCGTGAATTCGCGCTCCCATTGGTCACCGAGATGCGGCTCCCGAGCTGCGCCTCGTCGCGATTGGGTTGTAGATCCATCAATCAAAACTAGCTGCGATGTGATAGGGTGGTGTGGTGGGAAAGGGCGTGTCCCGGGCGAAGGTCAGCGGAAATGGCGGCGCACGTGTCCCGCGCTTGTCCTTGGGCGGGCGCCGTGACCGCGGCCGAGGCCGCACCGGGGCGTGACGGGCCCGCCTCTACCCCCTGTCACAGCACCGCCCCCAGGGGCCGCCCCTCACCGGGCCCGTATCCGCCCCGCACGGCCGAGGGTCACAGCACCGCCCCGCCCGGGCACCGCGTCCGCCTCACGGCTCCGGTGTCGCTGTAGTGCCCTCGGGGCCGCCCCGGTGCACCGGCCACTGCCTTCTCCCCGAGGGCCAAACCGCACCCCATTGCTGCTCCCCCCGGGGATCTGGGGACCGCCGCAACATTTCTCTGCTGTCCCCCGAGGGATGGGGTCCCACCGTCCTGACCCCAGCTGAGGGGAACCGGATCGCTCTGTCCCCAGTGGGAGGGGATCCCGTCCCATTGAACCCCCAAAAAAGGGGATCCCACCCCACTGAACCCAAATAGAAGGGGATTCCACCCTACTGAACCCCACAGAAGGGGATCCCACTCCCCCAAAAAAGGGGATTCCACCCCACTGACCTCCCATAGAAGATCCCACCCTACTGAACCCCCCAAAAAAGAGCATCCCACCCCCCTAATCCCCCCAAAAAAGGGGATCCCACCCCACTTTCCCCCACGGCGCTGAGGAATGCAGAGGGCACAGGCCGAAGGGAGAGCCAGGGAGTCTTCAACAGTTTATTAGAAAGAATGCAGACATTAAAAAAATCCCAGCTGCTCTGAACATAAATTGAGGTTTTTCAGCCCGGTTCCACGGTTCTGTCACTTGCTGCCAAACCCACAGTGCAAATACGATTTTGGTCTAAAATGTACAGATTGACAAGCAACAATGTACAGCCAACTCGCACCCCGGGCGAGGAGGAGGTGGAAAAGGTTTGGGGGGGGTCACACCACGGGACCAGGGCCAGGCTCCGCTCGGGGGCTCCAACACCAAAAACCAGGAAAATTTGGAAGTCTTTTTATAAGATGAACTTTTTTTTTTTTTTTTTTTAGAGAAACAGGAGGGGATGCGCCTCGCCCTGCTGGATTTTTATTTTGTTTTAGAGGGGCAGCCAATGAGAAAGGGTTTTTTTTGTTTTGTGTTTTTGTTCCCTGTATAAATGGACAAAAGGAAAAAAAAAACCTCATTTAAACCACTCTGTTAATTCAGGGTTCTCCCATTGTAACTGGAGGCAAGGAGGCTCTGTAAACTTTATTGCAACTCTTCTCAATGGATTGCCTACACCTCAATTGGGTTGGTTTGGTGTTTTTTGGTGTTTTTTTACCTTTTTTCTCTTTTTTTGGAAGTCTGGAAAACGGTTCATGCATAACTGTTATTGCCTCTCGTGGCTTTAAGACCGCCCCGTGCCATGGGACACACCTACCATCAGTGAAGCCATTTAAAATGGACTGAAAATGGGTTAAAGGATGCAGGATCTCCCTTTAGGGCTATCAACTCAGGAATTATCTCAATTATGAAATGTTGTGATGAACTTCTTTCCCCAAAACCCTGAAGACGACACTTTGCCTTACTCCAGATCCGGCATTTCTAGAAGGGAAAAAAAGAGAATTAATGGTTTTAGGGTTGTTTTGTGGGTTTTATTTTTTTGCTTGGTTGGTTTTTAAAATCTCCCAGGGCATTATTATGTCACAAGGGACACGAGCAAGATGACCTGGCCTCCAACCAAGGAGGTCACGGGGCATTTTGGGGCCCTTCCCAAGGGAAAACTGTGCCAGAGCCACCCTTGAGCATGTGCTGCTCCTAAAGCCAAAGCCTGCAGCAGCCTGGGAAGGTCAAACTGGTATTTGGGGCTTGTGTGGAGAGGCTTTCCCAGATTAGATTTGTCTGGCTTTAGCTGGACAGGATGAACATCTGCTGGGTCTGTCTTCAGCAGGTGTGTGAGGGGAAAACAACAAAAACAACAACTTACTTTCATCATCACTGTCTGGTGAGTCCTGGAAAGGAGAATACACAATCTTTAAGTGGAACAGACAGCTCCTCTACCACCCTCACCCCCACCAGCAAAGAGGTTCCCAAATCTGCGCCCAAATCTGAATTTTGAGGAATTTACTGAGCTCAGTTTGGTCTCACTGCAGATCCCCACTGCAGAGAGAGGAGGGAAAGGGTCTCCCCAGCTGACATCACTAAGTCTGGGGCTATTTAAGCCTTTTTTAGTGCTGAGGGGTGAGTGCAGAACTGCTGAGGGTGTTCACTACATGCAACATACTCACATCATCTGCCCCATCTACTTCTGGCAAGTCTACGTCGTCGTCTCCTCCCATGTTGTTCATCATCTGCTCAGAGACACAACAGCCACATTTTGGGGTGAATCCAACCCCACTTCCACCCTGAACAATCCTAAATCAACATCCCACCCTTGCTGTAACAGATCAGCTGCCCCCATGCAGGAATTACAAAGTGATGGTGCACAAAAAACTCGGATTTATTGCCAAAACTCTAGAAATTTTTTATTTCCTACCTCAGAAAAACGATCAAAATTGGACATGTCTTCATCTGAATCATCTTCCCAGTCTTTCCAGTTGTTGAAGTCCACGCTGAGCCAGTTGAGCTGCAGCAACAGCAGGAGTTATTTGAGGACAAGGAATTATTTAAGGACAAGGAAGTGGCTGTCACTTAGAACAGGTTAACGAGGGCTGCCGTGGGATCAGGAGCAGGAAAATGACCCAAAACTGCTCCAGAATTTGAACATGACCCAAATATTCACTAAATTAAAAGCCAGGAGAGGCAGCAGATGCCCAGACCCACCTTTGCCCTCTCTTTTGTTAACCTTGGCCATGCCTGACCAGACTCTCCTTTTCGTAAACAGCACAAGATAGATCTGTCTGTTCTTTTATGCTTTGATTCCTGAAAAAAGACCAAATATCCATTAGTGCCATCAGGATGACCTTCACCAGGAACTGCTGACATCTTTCCTTTATCTTCACCTCTTCCCTTACTCCTTGTCCTGGAAAATACCCCCTGGAGAAGCTTTCCTGAATCTGATGTGGAGCTTTTATGTTCTAAGGAATATAATCCTATACATTCCTATTTTTAAGGAATAAAACCTTGGGAGCAGCCTAAAGAACAGGTGGTAGTTTTTAGGATCTCAAAACTAAGGGATGGTTTGGGTTGGAAATGACATTAAAACCCAAATTCCAAACTTGTACCATGGGCAGGGACACTTTCCACCAGCCCAGGTTGCTCCAACATGGCCTTGAACAATTCCAGGGATAGAATATACACAATTTCTCTGGACAAACTGTGCCAGCCCCTCACAAGCATCAAGAATTCAGGAGGATACTCACATTTGGATCGATATTATTAAAAAGATCGATTTCATTTAAATGTTTAAAGTTATCACTTCCTCCAAGACAACTGCAAAAGAAAAAGAAATCAGTATTTAGCCCCAAAAATAAATCAGTATTTAGCCCCCAAAAACATCTCATAGAACAAATCTGCTGCTTCAACCACTCACCTGAACGTGAGTTTGGACTTTTCAAAGTTTACATTTACGTCTTTGCTGTCTTCAACACAGAACTCAATAAAGACGTAGTCCCTCCGGTCGTACCACTTTGCAGAGGCAGGCTGCCTGTGGGGGACACAAAGGCATCGATTTTCAACACGAAATCCAACAAAAAAATACTCTTTCTGCACTTCAAACCTGCATTTTGAGCTTATTGTATTCTTCAAAGGTGATTGAAATTGAAAAGAGAGAGCTGGAATAAAAAGAAATTATGTATTTGGAATAAAATAGAGAGCTGGAATAGAAAGAAATTATGTATTTGGAATAAAATAGAAAGCTGAAATAAAAGGAAATGATGTATTTGGAGTGTGATGCCCCCAGAAAGCTCCTGGGAGGAGCCATTGAAATCTGCGACTGAAATAAATGTTTCAGCAGATCAAAATTTTGATAAACTTCGAGATAAGCTACTACAGATTGTGGCAGCAGCAGCTCCACCACCTCCAACAGCTGCACCGGCAGATTTCAGTGTGTTTTTTGTCACACAGAGTTAAAACCTAAAGCAGAATTTTTAAAAAAACAACATTTTTTGGGGGTATTGATACTCTAAAAAATGGATTTGCTATGATTAAGACCTAATTATTGTTAAGGTTGGAGAATCATTGCTCCAAGCTCTTTATAAACTCTCACACTGGGACGCCCATGCAATTTGGAATTGTTTTGCCTTTGCACAACCACCTCAAAAAAACCCCACAGAGCTCCAGAGCAATTGCTGTGTTTGGAGAGAAGTTTGGAAAATTGAAATTTTCTCTGCAAACTGCTGTGTTTGGAGAGAAATTTGGAATTATTCTCCCTTTGCACAACCACCTCAAAAAAACACACAGAGCTCCAGAGCAACCTCTGTGTTTGTAGAGAACTCACCTGCTCTGTGCTCCTTGGAGCAGGGAAATAGCTCAGAAATCTCCTCCCCCCTTCCAGCCCTGCCTAGCCCAGGGAATCAGGGAATTCTGCATTCCAGGAGCCAGCAGGAATTATTCTCCCTTTGCACAACCTGCACAGAGCCCAGGGCTGCTCCTCGCACTCCTTTGTCCTCCCAGGGAATTGTGGAATGCTTGGGTGGGACCCCAAAGTTCAGCCAGTGCCACCCCCGGCCATGGTTCAGCAGCTCAGGTTTGTCCAAGCTGGCCTTGGACAATTCCAGAGATGGGGGATCCATTCCAGGGCCTCACAGGGAGTAATTTCATCCCAATATCCCATCTTAATATCTTCTTTAATTTAATTTATTATTTGTTTTATTATTTTATTATTATTTCATTAATTTATCCCAATACCCCATTATTTAATAGATTTAATTTTTATATTATTTTATTTTTGTTATTTATTATTTTTATTATTTATTTCATTAATTTATCCCAATATCCCATCTTAATATCTTCTTTAATTTCTTATTTATTTAATTAATTATCTTCCCCTTTATCTGTCATTTCTGTGCCTCACCAGCCTCACAGGGAAGAATTTCATCCCAATATCCCATCTTAATATTTTAATTTATTTTATTACTTAACTTGTTTAATTATTTCATTTATTTTTATTTAATTTATCTCAATATCCCATTATTTAATTTCTATATTATTTATTTTATTATTTTATTATTATTTAACTAATTTATCCCAATATCCCATCTTAGTATCTTCTTTATTTAATTTATTATGTTATTATTATTTAATTTATCCCAATATCCCATTATTAAACTTATACATTACATATTTGATTTTATTATTATTATTTATTTAATGTATTTCTTTATTATTTAATTTATTTAATGGATTCTGAATTCAGCCTCGAGTTTCAGCTGTTCCTGGGGTAAAAACCCCATGGCAGCATTTCAGAGAATGTTAATTATCACCTTATTCAGGTGAAGCAGCAATTTTCTTCCTGTGGTATTTTTAAACCCTTCTTGGGCACAGATTTTCCTCTTTTAACGAGAAATTCAAGACTCTCGAGAGGAAAGGAAGATGAGAAATGCCCTGCTCTGCTCCCTCAGTGCTGGGAGACAAAACCCCCCAGCATGAGGCACTTGGGACATTGCTCCAGCTCTGTTACTGAAAGAAATCTCAGTGTCCCTGCCTGGGTGACACAGGGGATGGGTGCTGTTAACAATTCCCAGCTCTCAATGGCAATGGAGACATCTCCAGCCTTCCCAGGGAGAAGATTTCATCCCAACTGTGACCTCAGCAGCTCCACCAGGATCGGGGATTTGAGCCACCAACAGAACTCAAGAGGGCTCCAAGAAATCCCACTCAGCTCAAGGCTACACACACACCTCCAAACTGCAGAGCAGTGAGATCTCTGATGAGTTTTACTCAGCCATAATTCTGGTTCCAGGTTTCTGGAACCTCATTTTCATAATTCCAAGTTTCTGAACCTAAACGTGCCCTGCTTTCCTGGGAATTCACCCTGAGAGTGCTCGGAACCTGTGACCTCCCAAAAACCCCACTCAGATCAAGGCTACGCACACACACATCCGAGCTGGACAGCAGCAGGATCCCAGATTAAGTTTTACTCAGACTTAATTCACATTTATGAACCTAAAATTGTGCTGCTTTCCTGGGAATTCACCCCAAGGCACTCGGTGACCTCAGCAGCTCCACCAGGATTGGGGATTTGAGGCACCAACAGAACTAACTCAGCACTCCCAGAAATTCCCACTCAGCCCACCCATCTGAGTTGCAGAGGGATCCCAGGTAAGTCTGCCTCTGCCATAATTCTGGTTCCAGGTTACTAGAACCTAATTTTCCTAATTCCAAGTTTCTGAACCTAAACCTGCCCTGCTTTCCCATGAATTCACCCTGAGAGCGCCCAGAACATGCTGGAGCTGCCTCTCCTCCTTTTTATCTCCCTTTCCAATCTCATCCTCCCAAAAGGAGGAGGTAAAAAACCTCCCAGTGAGCTTCAGTCAGGACTCACCAGTTGCAACCAGTAAGGCAGGACCTGCTGGAGAGCTCCTTTTTAAAGTCTCCTGCCCACACGGAGATTCCCAGGAGAGAAGGAACTCCTGTGGGGAGCGCCTTGCACGTGTTCCCAGTGCTCCCAGTGAAAATCTCCTATTTTGTCACCTTTAGAGCTCCTTCCTGTTCACCCAAACCCTGAGGGAGCTCAGCTTGCCATGGTTAAACCAGCACCCCTCCATGGGATTTGGAAAAAAGAAGGGAATGAAAATGTTTAAAAGGGAATCTAGAACTTAGAGGATTTCTTCTGTCCCACCCACCTGTGATTTTGGGACTTCCTGAAAGGGAATTTAGAGGATTTCTTCTGTCCCACCCACCTGTGATTTTGGGACTTCCTGAAAGGGAATTTAGAGGATTTCTTCTGTCCCATCCCCCTGTGATTTTGGGGATTTCCTGAGCAGCCACAGCCAACCCTGCAGCTCCTCTGGCTCTTCCAGTCCCCACATTCTGATGGGAATTGTTATTCCAGCACTGTGGGACAGGTTCTAGAAAGGTTCCCAGCAATGTGGAGGCTCAGCTTCACCACAGAGCCCTCAAGGCTCTGTTAGATATCCCTGGATAAATCCTGGTTTCTGGCACCAGTGGAATTTCAAATCTCCCCATCTCTGGCACTGAGGAAGTTCCCAAATCTCTTATCATGTTCTCTCTCTGTATCCTGTGCCTGTGCAATCCCATCTTTGTCTCCTGACAGCTCCTACAGCTCGAGGACACTGCAGAAATCAGGCCCTCAACAAGATTTTCCCCTCCCAGACAACAATAAAACCTGTTTTATAAAATTACTTTTCATTTTTACACCTTGGAAAAGTGGTTTTTTTTAATTTAAAAAAATCTTATTTTAGATTTTAGACCATTCTATGCAGATGCAGCAGCGCTGCAGTTTCAGGATGATGAAATGTACAGAAATTACACGAAAAAAACTCCAATTTGATCACAGTTCTCTCACTTTCACTCACATTAAGATGAAGCACCTCCACTGTTCAGGGTTTCACAAGAAAAGTAAAAGCCTGGCTGGGGAAAAGGCACCAAAAACCCATCAGTTAAATTCCTGACAAAAACAAAACCTCAGGAGCTGCTGCTGCCTCCAATCCTTCCAGCCAGGCACGTGGAAGTCACAAAATCATGGAATGGTTTGGGTTGGAAGGGACCTTGAGGGTCATTTATGTGCAGGGACACCTCCAGGCATGGAAAACCCATCCCAGTGCCTCACCACCTTCACAGGGAGGATTTTTTCCCCAAAGATCCCACCTAACCCTCCTCTCTGGCGGTTTGAAGAGATGTGGGAATGCTGCCTGCAGCTCTTCCTTCCCAGCCAGTATTTCCTCTTGGACACACAAAACTCTGGTTGTTCTTGAAGGGACAATCACATCCATCAGAGCTTTGCTTTTGGGCGGCCCCCAAATTAAATTCCTTGGAGAATTCCAAATAAAAAGGTGAATTAGTGAGTGCGGGATCCCACTCGGGACGCTGCAGGGCTCTCCGTGCTTCTCCACTCCTTCCTGAGGAGCCTTTTCATTATTCCTCCGTTTTTCACGGAATTCTGGAATGGTTTGGGCTGGAAGGGACCTTCAAGTTCATTCAGCCCCCCCTGCCATGTGCAGGGACACCTCCAGGGATGGGGCACCCTCTGGAAAATCCATCCCAGTACCTCACCACCCTCAGAGGGAGGAATTTTTTTCATTTTTTCCCCCCAAAAATCCCACCTAACCCTGCTCTCTGGCGGTTTGAAACCCTTGCTCTGCCACTGGAGCGGCCTGCAGCTCTTCTTTCCCAGCCAGTTTTTCCTCTTCAGTGTTACCCTGGACACACAAAACTCTGGTTGTTCTTGAAGGAACACTCACATCCACCAGAGCTTTCCTTTTGGGTGGCCCCCAAATTAATTCCTCGGAGAATTCCAAATAAAATTGTTAATTAGGGAGCGCGGGATCCCGCTCGGGATGCACGTGGAGACGAATCCAGCGGCTCACCTGCAGCACCGCGCCAGCCCCGGGGCTTTCCGTGCTTCTCCACCCCTTCCTGAGGAGCTTTTTCGTTATTCCTCCGTTTTTCACGGAATTCTGGAATGGTTTGGGCTGGAAAAAACCTTCAAGCCCATCCCGTTCCAAGCCCTGGCCTTGGACGCTTTCAGGGCCAGCGCAAAACGCAGGGACGGGTTTTGGGGTGAAAATCCCAAGTTTACAAACAGACACTCTCGCCTGCACGCTCTGGATTGTTCCACGCGTTACTTACCGGGAGTTTTCCGCTGTTTCGGCCCGGTACCGTTGGGCACCGAGAAACGCGCAGCACCCCCCGAACACCCCATTATAACCCACAGCGGCAGATCCCGCCCGCAGCCCGGTACACCGGAGGCCTCACCCGGTAACCGGGCCCACACGGTAACCGGGACAAAACCCCTCAGAGCCCAAGGTCAGCCCGCGCTCGACGGCGTCGGGGCGGCTCCCGCGGTAGCGCCGGGGCCTGGCGGGGCCTTCCCGCGCCGCTCCCATCCCCGGGCCTCACATGGCGGATGGCGACGGCTCCGGCGGGCTCTCCTGAGGGGGTGCGGAAGGCTCCGGGCGGTGTCGCGAGTTGTGCTTGGGCGGTACCGGGAGGGTTCCGGGGGGGGGGAGGAGGTTCCGGTGGAGGCTCCGGTGGCGGCTCCGGTGGCGGCTCCGGGCGGGCTCGGGGGCTCTGGCGCGGCCTCGCACCCACAATGCCCCGCGCAGCGCTCGGCCCGTGGTGACGCAGCAAAATCCCCGCGCGCGCCGCCGCCGCCGCCTCCTCCTCCTCTTCCTCCCCTCCCCTCACTCCCCTCCCGCCGCCGCCGACCGCGCGTGCGCGGCCCCGAGCGCGCCCCCGCCCCGCTGCCCTTCCAGCAGCTTCTGGGCGCGCATGCGCAGTGAGGTGCGGCGACAGCGTGAGAGGGAAGGGAGCTCGGGGCAGCCCCCCACCCTCCCATTGGGACCCCTTCATTGGGACACCCCCATTGGGACTCCCGGGACTCCCTCCCCCCACTGGAACCCCCGGGAACATTCCCCCCCCCCCCCACTGGGACCCCCGGGACCTCCCCCTACTGGGATCCCCCAACTGAGACCCCCCCGTTGGGACCCCCGGGACCCCTCCCACTTGCCCCACTGGAGCACATCCCAACGGTGTTGTCCCATCAGGGAGTTGTGGGGTGAAAATTCCCCTCTGAGCCTCCTTTTCTCCAGGCAGTTCCAAAGCCTGTCCACCTTTTATTCCTCCTGAAATTCCACCCTGACCCTCTCCTGGAGGAATTTGGGGCCCCAGCAGTGCCAGCACAGGGGGACAATCCCTGTCCCCATGGCTGGCACAGCCCAGGTGCCATCCTGGGCACACCTGGGTTCTGTCCAGCTGCTGGCACCATCACCCCCAGGGCCTTTCCCAGCTTCCCAACCTGGAATGTTCCATGGGTGACCCATTGGCCTCAGCCCATCCTGTTCAGCTGGTTCTGCAGAGCTTCCTGCCCTCCAGCAGATCAACATCCCACCCAAACTGGCATCATCCACAAATTTAGGTACCTTTGACCCCAAATAATGGATAAAAACATCACTCAGGGCTGTCCATCCATCACCTGGGTAGAGCCCAGCTTTCCCCAGCCAGGTGTGAGCCCCAAGGAGCTCACCTGTCCCAAAGCTTTACACACCCACATCTGTCACAGACATATTTTATGAAAAATCATTTAGTTAGGATATTTTCTCCTGAGAAGATGAGAAGCTTCAGCTCCTCCATGGTTTTTTTTGCTGCTTTGGAATGTGATTTCGAGAATTGTTTACCCAGCATGTGAAATTGTTTTTAATTGATGATCAACGACTGCCACCTGTGTCGAGTTTGTGAGCAGTCACAAGATTTTATTATCATTCCATTCTTTTCTATTCCTTTCAAGCCTTCTGATGAAATCCTTTCTTCTTTTAGTATAGTTTTAGTATATCATATATATCGTAAAATAATAAATCAGCCTTCTGAAACATGGAGTCAAGATTCTCATCTCTTCCCTCGACCCCTGTGAACACAACCTCACTGAGGAGCCCTGTGGGAACCCAGGACATCCCTCTGTCTGTCCAGGATTGCCAGGACCCCTGCCAGGGCGCTCAGAAGCCCTGGCACGGAGCCCAAAGCACTTGTGGGTTTGATTATGACCCATGGAGCAAATTACCAACCTTATATGAAGCTCAGCAAGCCACAACAGTTTAGGTAGAATAATAGTGAAGTTATCACTGGGTGCAAAAGTAGATTTTGGGGTTTTTGGCATGCGGGTTCAGGAGGCAAGATGGAGGAATCGGGGCATGTCCTGTCCTTCTTCTTGTTCTCCATCTCCTGCTGTGATGGTGACACTTTGGGATTGGTTTAGAGTAGAGAGAAACTGTCTGACATAGGTGGTAGGTATTGGGAAGTAATTGTAAATATTGTACACAAGACTAACACCACCCCAAGGGCTGGAAACAATTACCAGCTTTGTGTGAGAAGTTACAAGCCACAAGAGTTTGAGTAAAATGATAGTGAATTAATCTCAGGGTGAAAATGTAGAATTTTGGGGATTTAGAATGGGGGTTCAGGAGGCAAGATGGAAGAATCTAAGTGCGTCCAGCCTTTCTCCTTTTTGTCCTCCACCTTCTGCTGTGATGTTGGCACTTTTGGATTGGTTTAGAGTAGAAGCTCAGTGTCTAACATAGGTGATAGGTACTGGAAAATTATTGTAAATGTTGTACACGAAATTTTTAGTATAAAGACCTAACACCACCCCAGGGGCAGGCAGAGTACCTGGAACTGTCCTGCTGGATGGACCTCAGCAGGGCAGGAGAAATTTTTTTATAGATAAGATGCAATAAACAACCTTGAGACCGAGAACTGAAGAGCTCCAACTCTTTCCTCAAACGCTCAGGCTGGGAAAAGAGACTTTTAAATCTTGGGGTCACAGTGACCTAAAAGGCCCTGAGAGAGCCCCCCATGAAGGGAACCCTGAGGGGATGAAGGGGTGACCCTGCAGCTGGGCTGGTGTCCAGCCAGGCTGTGGGACAGGAAGGAAAGGAGGGAACGGGCAGGTGCTGTTCCAGGATGGGCTATCAGCACCAGGATCTTCCCGGGAGGAAGGCTCCACCCTGAGGCCACAACTCCCAGGGAAAGGCAGGCAAAGCACCACAGAGCACATATTTCACCAACAATAAGCCACAACTTTATTAACCGATAGAAATAGTACAAATTTTAAATTTAGTAGTATTTTACTCTTCTCTGAAACACCAAAAAAGGCTTCTCCCTCCAGCAGCTACATCGTCAGTTCCTGTGGGGAGAAAGGAGAGTCAGGAGGCAGCCAAGAGGCAGCAGCTCCACCCAGGGACCCCCCCGAAAAGTTGCTGCCCCCCAGGACTCACCATTATTGCGTTTACAATGTCGTTACTGTTGTTCTTGAGGGCTCGCACAGCCTTCGCCCGCGACACGTTTGCCTGCGACATCACCAGCTCGATGTCTTTCACCTCCACGCCGGTTTCATCAACCTGGAAGAGAAACAGAGCTCAGGATTGGTGCCATTCCAGGACGGAAGGGGAAACAGAGCTCAGGATTGGTGCCATTCCAGGATTGAAGGACAGGAGGATTGGGGCCAAGGATGGAAGAGCTCAGGATTGGTGCCATTCCAGGATTGAAGGAGAAACAGAGCCCAGGATTGGTGCCATTCCAGGATGGAAGGAGAAACAGCCCAGGATTGGTGCCATTCCAGGATGGAAGGGGAAACAGAGCTCAGGATTGGTGCCATTCCAGGACGGGGGTTGGATTGGGAGCCAGGAGGTCAGGCCTGCACTGTCAACACCCCCAGGGCAGAAAGAACCTTGTGCTGTCCCTTTGATGAAGGAGAGGAATTTGTGGATTAACCCCAGAGAGGCTGGGGAAGGCCTCACCTCCTCTTCCTCGCTCTCCTCCTGCACCGTGGGGGTCTGTGTGTTTTCCTGGATGTTGGAAACGGGTTCTCCTTGCACTTTGAACTTTTCAGCAGCTGCCAGCTGAGCCTGCTGGGACAGATCTTCGATCTGCAGGAGGGAAGAGAAGAAAAGGAGCAAGTGATGCCAGTCCTGGGCAGCGCCAGCACATTCCCTGGCAAGAGCCACACAGGGCAGAGGTGAGAGGAAGGAGAACCCTGCCCTGCTGGCACCAGGGTGGGCTCACCTTGGCCTCTCCAAAGACGATGTAGGTGTCTGATGCTGGGCTCTTGTACACGTCTGGCTTTGTGATGACAAACAGGATGTTCTTGGATTTCCGGATGGTGACTCTGGTCACTCCTGTCACCTGGCGAAGGCCCAGCTTGGACATTGCCTGAAAAACACCAGGGAAAGGTCACTGAGGGAAGAAGAGCTCTAGAGCCAGCCCAGATGTGCCCAATCCTCTCTCCAGACTCCACATCCAACATCTGCTGCATGGATACACATGGAAACGTGCATTTACTGCCACAGAGCAGCACTCCCGGCTGCAGAGAACACCCCAATCCAGGTCTGCTGAGATCCCCAGTGTGATTTTGAGCCCTGGGGCTGTTCACCAGGGACAGATGAGGCCTCACCTTGCGAGCTTTCTTCTCGCTCCGGCTCTGTTTTGCTTTGCTGACGGGTTCTTCGTCTATTTCGGCTGCTGCCGCCAGCTGCAGGGAGGGAAAAAAGGATCAGTGGCAATGCTGGGGTGACACCACAGGGACTCTGATCTACCATGGATGGCACGCGGCACCTCCCTACCTGTGCCTGCTGCGTCGTGGCCTGTGTGGAGTCCTGCTCTTCGAGCTCTGGTACGGATTCATCGCTGTCAGACTCTGTGCCAGACCCTGCAGAGACACACAGCCCACCTCAGCAAGGTCCAGGGCAAGCTGGTTTGCCACCAGTCAGCCCAGTTAGGTGGTGGATGGAGCACTCTCTGCACCCCCAATGCCATCAGCAGTGTGGCATGAGTGGGTTCTCAGCCTTGCCATGGTGGGAGCAGGGTGCCAGAGCCCCACAGGTGTCCAGAGGCTCTGGAATGAACCCTGAAGGAGCTCCAGTGTGTGGCACCAGCTCAAGGAGGAGGTGGGTGGCACTTCCAGGGTGGTGAGGCGGCAGTTTAGTGTGACAGGGTCTCTCTTGAGTCCCCTCAAAGCCAGAGCTGACACACGCACCAAAACCCCACTCACTGAGTCCCCAGGGCTGCTGCACATCCATGGCTTCACTACAGGGATGATCTGGGATAACCCCAAACCCTCCTCAGGGGGACCTGAGGGCCACCAGCTGCAGTTGTGACCCACAGCACTGACCACACCAGTTATTGAAGCAGAGCTGGGCGTCCCCAACCTTGGAGGTCACCTGGAGGTGACCCTGATGCTCCCGTGCAGCCATTACCTGTATTCAGTCCTCATGGCACACAGGAGCTTTGGCAAACCTCTCCGCAGGTGTCAAGGTGTGCCAACACTTCAGGCATAGCATGGGGACACCCCAGTTTGCCACCACACACAGCAGTGCCAGGCACATGGGTGGCATCTCCTCGGTGTGAAGCCAGCTCATCTCATTTTGCAGTGCCCATGCCACAAACAAACCACAAACCACAAAACCACAACCACCATGCCGTGCTCCGTGCCCAAGGACACACGTTAGTGACCGCTGGCACCGTGTGCCCACCCCTGTCACACACCGGGCACACCATTAGTACCCCGTGGGCATCCAGTGACACTCCATGCACGTTATGTACAAAATACCCTTGTCATTCTTGAGGATGGGCTGTGGTGCCAGCACCCCCGTGGTGGCAGGGGACAGCTCCAGCAGCACGGGTGGCTCGGGGGGGAGCAGAGGTGGCAGCTCCTCATCATCGTCACCGGGCGCGGATTTCGAGGGGGGCTTGGCCACCTTGTTAATGGTGAGGGGCTGCTGCTTCTTGGCAGGGCTTGGGGGCTTTGGAGGGGCACCAGAAGCTGGGGCAGGAGGTGGGGTTGGGGCTGCTGGAGGTGGAGTGGCCTTCGCAGGGCTCTTTGGGGTTGCCCTGGCCTCTGCAGGGCTTTTTGAGGGTGCTTTGGCTGCAGTAGGGGTGGCTGGAGGGGGAGTGGCTTTGACAGGACTTTTTGGGGTTGCCCTGGCCTCAGTGGGGCTTCTTGGGGGTGCCTTGGCCTCTGTGGGGCTTTTTGGGGATGCCTTGGCCTCAGCGGGGCTTTTCTGGGGTGCCTTGGCCTCAGCGGGGCTTTTCTGGGGTGCCTTGGCCTCAGCAGGGCTCTTTGGAGGTGCCTTGGCCTCAGCAGGGCTCTTTGGGGGTACCTTGGCCTCACTGGGGGTGGTTGGAGCTGGGGTGGCTTTGGCAGGACTTTTTGAGGGTGCCTTGGCCTCAGTGGGGCTTTTTGGGGATCCTTTGGCTGCAGCAGGGGCAGCTGGAGCTGGGGTGGCTTTGGCAGGGGTCTTTGGGGGTGCCTTGGCCTCAGTGGGGCTTTTTGGGGGTGTTTTGCCCTCAGGAGAGGCTGCTGGAGCTGGGGTGACTTTGCCAGGGCTCTTTGGGGGTGTTTTGGCTGCTGGGGGGGCACTAGGAGGTGGGGTGGCTGTAGCAGGACTCTTAGGAGGCACCTGGGCAGGAGCTGGAGGTGTTTTGGCCTCAGTGGGGCTGGCTGGAGCTGGGGTGGCTTTGGCAGGGCTCTTTTGGGGTGCTTTGGCCTCAGGAGAGGCTGGTGGAGCAGGGGTGGCTTTGCCAGGGCTTTTTAGGGGTGTTTTGGCCTCAGCAGGGGCAGCTGAAGGTGCTGAAGCCACAGGAGAGGATGGGGCAGTGACTGGGCTGCCCTTGGGAGGTTTTTTGGCTGCTCCAGGGGAAGCTGGAGCTGGGGTGGCTTTGGCAGGGCTTTTTGGGGGTGCCCTGTCCTCAGTGGGGGTGGCTTTGGCAGGGCTTTTTGGGGGTGTTTTGGCAGCTGGAGCTGGCGGAGCAGCAGGAGCTGGGGTGGCAGGAGCTGGGGTGACACCAACAGGGCTCTTGGGAGCAGTTTTGGCTGCAGGTGGGGTGGTTGGAGCTGGGCTGGGAGGAGTTGGAGCGGCAGCTGAGGCAGCAACAGAGCCCTTGGCAGCATCTTTGGCCGAGGGAAGGGCAGCTGGAGAGGGTGGAGATGCCACGGGTGGTGTGACAGGGGCAGCAGGAGATGGTTTAGCCACAGGAGGGGTGGCTGAAGCCACCATGGGTGGTGTGACAGGGACAGAGGTGGCAGCTGGGGCAGTGACTGGGCTCCCAGGAGATGGTTTAGCCACAGGAGGGGTGGCTGGAACTCCCATGGGTGGTGTGACAGAGGGACAGCTGGCAGAGGGGACAGCAGGAGCTGCCGCTGGGAGCACTGGGCTTGCTGGAGACCCTGGGACAGAGATGGCAGCTCCCAGAGCAAGTGGGGACAGGGCAGGAGGCACAGGAGCTGCTCGAGGGGCTGGAGGTCCCATGGGAGAGGCCTTGGCAGCAGAAGGAGCAACTGGGAGCAGTGGTGGGACTGGGGCACCAGGGGTTGACCCAGGGGACATCCCAGCTGGCAGCAGAGGGATAGGAGGTGACAAAGGAGCCTTGGGGGCAGCCAGGAACACAGGGGGAGAGATGGCACCAACCAGGGCTGGAGCTGGGGCTCGGGGAGAGGCTGGAACAGCAGGAATTCCAGGAGCCACAGGGACTGTGGTATGTGGGGGTGATCCTGGACTCTGGGGGGACACTGCCACCGTGGGAGCTGGCAGCAAACTGGGGGGCACTGGTGGGGGAGATGCCAGAAGAGGACAGGATGGGGGAGGCAGGAGAGGGGTTGGGGCTGCTCCAGAGGGAGGGAGAGGAGCTGGGGCTGCTGCAGAGGCTGCAGTGGGAGCAGATTTCATGGCAGAGCTGAGAGCAGCTGGGAGAGAACTGGGGCTCACTGGGGGGACAAGAGGAGCCACTGTCACTGCAGCAGAAGCAGCAGCCAGGCCAGGTGACACTGGGGACCCTGGGCTAACTGGGGCAGGCCCTGGAGATCCTGGGGCTGCAAAAGCCACGGGGGCCTGAGGAGCTGGAGGAGGGGCAGGGGTGGCTGGGCCCAGCAGAGCTGGGGCAGGGGGCTGGGGGGGCACAGAGAACACGGGGATGGCTGCAGCTGGGACCACAGGAGGGGACACAGGGCCTGGGGGGCCCTGCAGAGCCTGGGCAGCGCTGGGCAGCTGTGCCTGGGTGGATGGAGATGGAGTCAGAGGTGGGGAATGAGCAGCATGGAGAACAGCTAAAGGAGAGAAACAGAGTGAGATGAGAAATGAGAGGAAGGAGGGAGAGAAGGAGAGACAAGGAGGGGGCATGCAGCCAGCCCTGGCATTCCTCTGGCTTCTGGCCCAGCAGGCACTGCCAGGGTCAGCATGGAGCAGGACCTTCATCCTGGATGGCAGGAGGCTCTCCTTGAACCACCAGGAAGCTCCAGCAGGCCAGAAATTCAGGAGTCCAGCTCTGCCCTACCAAAGGGGCTGTCACAACCCCTGTGGAGGCCCAGAAATCTGTCAGGACACCCAGGGCTGCTCACCAGCCTGGGGTCACAAAGACCCACCCAAGAAGAGGAAGGAGAAGTCAAATACAACCCCCCCCAAAAAATCTATAAATAAATAAAATATCAAAATAAATATAATTCCACTGACATGCGGAATTACTCCTGGAGTGCTCCAGGAGCCCCCTCCCTCCAACCAGGGAGGGCACAATGACATGGGGGTGGTGGGACCAGGCCCCCCAGTGCCCCCCAATTCCTTGGAAGCTGTCAGGGTTAATGGAATGCAACCCCCAGGATGGCACAGGCTGGTTAATGTGGCACACAAGGGGTTACAGGAGTACCTGGAGCAGGGATGGGAGCAGGAACAGGGGCAGTTGGAGCTGAATGGGGAGAATAACAGTTTATTAAGGCAAGTCCCAGTAAGCAGGAGCAGCTTCCAGCTCCCCAGCCAGGCCCCAGAGAGCCTTCAGAGAGCCTGCTGGCCATTCCCAACACCAGCTGGGGAGCCAAGGGCACTGCTCAGGCCACAGGCCATACCAGGGCTGGGATTCCAGCTCCTGAAAGCCTGGGAGAGAGCCCTGACATTCCCAGTGAAATTCCCAACAAAATTCCCAATGTCAACCAGCAATCAAAGGGCACCATTTAGGCCATGAGAGGATTCAGATTCCAGCTCCTGAGAGCCTGCAGAGAGCCCTGACATTCCCAATGCCAACCAGCAATCAAGGGGCACTGTTTAGGGAAGAGACCACGAGAGGGCTCAGCTTCCAGCTCCTGAGCCAGAGCTGAGCCTGAGCCTGCAGAGAGCCCTGACATTCCCAGTGAAATTCCCAATGCCAACCAGCAATCAAGGGGCACTGTTTAGGGAAAAGGCCATGGAGGATTCAGCTTCCAGCTCCTGAGCCAGAGCTGAGAGCCCTGACATTCCCAGTGAAATTCCCAACAAAATTCCCAATGAAATTCCCAATGCCAACCAGCAACCAAAGAGTGCCATTTAGTGAAGAGGCCATGACAGGATTCAGCTTCCAGCTCCTGAGAGCCTGCAGAGAGCCCTGAGATTCCCAGTGACATTCCCGGCAGCCAGAGGAGCTCCAAAGGAGGGCAGAGCCCAGCAGAGCTGGGCAGGGCAGGGCTGCTCCAACCAGCAGAACCAGCCTGGGCATGGCACCGCCCTCGGGAGCTGCAGAGCCCAGAGCCAGCCCCGTGCCATGGATCCTGTCCCTGTCCCACCCTGGGATCAGCCCAGAGCCAGCCCTGTGCCATGGATCCTGTCCCTGCCAGGTGCTGTGTCCCTGTCCCACTCTGGCATCAGTGTCACAGTGGTGTCCTGGTCTTGCTGCCACCCAGGGCAGTGCCACATGCAGGGAATGCCATCCCTGTCCCTGCCCCAGGAATGGGGTCCTGAAAGGTGCTGCTAATGCCCCATTTTACCCCAAATCAGGGCAGGCCTGGAGCTGGACAGCAGTGCCAGGACATTTCCTGCTCCAAGGAACGTTCTGGTGCCGCCCAAAGGAGCAGCAAATGCTGCCAAGGGCACAGAACGTGCAGAACCACCTTTCTAGAACAATCTTTTATCCCTGCCTGCTCTCTCTGTTCCTTCTGACCACATTCTTGATGAACACAATCATTCCTGCTTCTTCCCCACACCCCCACCTTTGCTTGGTTCCTTCTCAAACGTCCCAAGCTAAAAGATTCCCCAAAACCAAAGGATTTCTGCCCAGAATTCCTGGATCAGCGTGCACCAGCCCTGTATCTCCAAAGTTTTTCCAAGGAAAAAGATGAAAATCCAAGGGGCTGCCTGAGGAATCCCAAGAGCAGGTTCTTTCTCAAAATCCCAAGCTAAAGGATTCCCCAAAACCAAAGGATTTCTGCCCAGAATCCTTCTGGATCAGCCTGCACCAGCCCCATATCTCCAAAGTTTTTCCAAGGAAAAAGTTGAAAATCCAAGGAGGAATCCCAAGGAAGGAATCCCAAATCAGGGGATTTGGGAATCCCAAAATCCTGCCTGAGGAATCCCAGGAGCAGCAGAATTTTGGGAGCTGTCAGTTGAGAGGGACACAGGAGCCATTGCAGGGAAAGGGCCCCAAAGAGGAATTCTAGCCATGCTGGGAGGGATGAGGAACTCAGCAGCTCCTGGGAATCGTCGTTGCAGCTGTCACAGCAACAGCCACCACTCAGCTCCCTCCTTGTGTCCCCTCTCTGTCACCAGCCCTCTGTGGTGGTCCCACAATGGGACAGTGCCCAAATCCTATGAGAGACCCCCAAATCCAATGAGACAGATGTGCAAAATTCAGTGAGAGAGCCCCAAACTTTACAGGGCAGATCCCCAAATCCAAAGGGACAGACACACAAAATTCAGTGAGGAAACCCCCAAAATTCAGTGAGAAATCCCCAAATCCAATGGGACAGACCCCAAATCCAGAGGGACAGACCCCCAAAATTCAATTAAAGACCCTAAATCTAACAGGGCAGACCCCCCAAATTGAATGAAAGATCCCAAAATCCAAAGGGGCAGACACTCAAATCCCATAGGACAGGCCCCAAATCCAATGGGACAGGACCCCAAATCCCATAGGACAGGCCCCCCAAATCCAGTGGGACAGGATCCCCAAATGCAACGGGACAGGAGGCCAAATCCCATAGGACAGGTCCCCAGATCCCACAGGACAGAATCCCTAAATCAAATGGGACAGGAGCCCCAAATTCCATAGGACAGGAGCCCAAATCCCATAGGACAGAATCCCCAAATCCCACAGGACAGGACCCCAGATCCAACAGGACAGGATCCCAAATCCCATAGCACAGAATCCCTAAATCCAATGGGACAGGACCTCAAATCCAACACCCCGACCCGGCCACGGCCGCTGCCCTTCTCTCCCACCCAAACCGAGCTCGGAGCCATCCCCGGTGTTGGTCCCGGCACTGTAGGACACGAGAGTCCCCGCTCCGCTCCCCCGTCCCGTTCCCCGCGCGCTCCGGCCGGGAAAGCGGCACAGAAGCGGCCCAAAGCGAGACCACGGCACGGACACCCAAAAACCCCCGCGGGGGACGTGACAAGGCTCAAACCGGGCTCACACAACCCCCGGGGCCACCGGGTCCCGGCGCAGCTTCCCCCGCCCGGTGAGGGGATCCCGGGAATCACCCCCAAAACCGGCTCGGAGCACCCCCCGGTCTCACCTGTCTCCGCCTGCGGCTGCGGCAGCTCCTGCTCCGTGGCCGGGACGGTTTCTGTGGCTTCGCCGGGCATTTCTACAGGAATACACAAACCGACAGGACCGGGCTCGCCGGGGCTCCGGTACAGCCCGGGGGCCACCACCGGGAACTCGTCCTTCCCACCCCGTTCGGACACCGCGCGCCTCCCTCTACCGGGAAAATCTACCGAGAACGCTCGGCCGCACGGCACAGGCAGAGCCCGAGCCCGATCCCGATCCTGGTCCCGGGCCTAGGCCGCCTCCTCCCCTCCGCCCCCTCTGCCCTGCCCGGCGCTCCCACGACCCCATCGATGGCCTCAACCGGCTCCTCCCGGCCACCGGCTCATCCCGCTAGCGGCGAGCGGCGCCCTGAGCAGCGGATGGCGGTGGATGGCGGCGGATGGCGGCGCGGGACTCACTGTGCGGGGAGCGGGGCCCAAGATGGCGGCGGTAAGAGACCGAGAGGGCAGCGCGACTTCCGGGAGCGCGACTTCCGGGGCAGAGGGAGAGCCCCGGGAACAACGGTCCGGTCCGGCCCCGCGGCCGCGTTCCGGAGTTCCGGGATCTGTTCGGGCCCCACCGTGGGAGCGGGGAGACCCGGGGGGGGGCGGGTTCAGGTGGGACTGGGGGGTCAGGACAGGGTTATGGGGTCAGGGCAGGGGGTCAGGACAGGGTTACGGGGCCAGAACAGGTTTAGGAGGTCCAGGCAGGTTTGGGAGTCAGGACAGCAGGGTTATGGGGTCAGGGGCAGGATTAGGGGTCCAGGTGGGATTAGGGGGTCAGGACAGGGTCCAGGCAGGGTTATGAGGTCAGGACAGGTTTAGGGGGTCAGGGCAGGGTCCAGGTGGGGTTTTGGGGTCAGGACAAGGTCCAGGCAGGGGATTGGGGGCAGTGAGCCCACACTGCAGAGCAGAGACCCCCTCCCCAGCTCTCCTCCACACTGAGGGGACCCCCACCCTCCTCAGCACAGCCCAGCACAAAGCTGACAGAAACATTTAATGGTTTTTGTGTAAAAAACAGTACAAAAGGTACAAAACCAGGGCACAAACAGGGGGCCTGGGGAGTTTGGCTGCTCCATGGGACCCCCACGGCCAGGGGAGGTGACAGTGGCAACGCTGGCAGTTGTCAGGGCCTCAGAAATCTCCTTGGAGATCTGCAAAAAAAGGAGAAATTGAGATGTTTTTCCAGACAAAACAAAGATGTCACAGCACAGACATCGATCAGCTCCTTCCTTGTGTCCCCTCTCTGTCACCAACTCTCAGTGGTGGTCCCGCAATGGGACAGACCCCAAATCCAAAGGGACAGACCCCAAAATTCAATTAAAGATCCCCAAATCCAAAGGGACAAATGCCAAATCTAAAGGGACAGGACCCAAAATTCAATAAAATAACCCAAATCCAGGGGGACAAACCCCAAATCCAACAGGACATATTCCAAATCCAAAGGGACAGACCCCCAAAATTCAATTAAAGACCCTGAATCCAATGGGAAGCTCCCAAATCCAATGGGGCAGACCCCCAAATCCAATGGGAGGCCCCCAAATTCAATGAGAAACCCCGAAATCCAAAGGGACAGAACCCAAAATTCACTTAAATATCCCCAAATCCAACAGGACAGACCCCCAAATCCAGTGGGAGACCCCAAATTCAATGAGAGACCCCAAAATCCAGAGGGACAGACCCCAAATCCAATGGGACATGACCCTAAATCCAGAGGGATGGACCCTAAATCCAGCAGGGAAGAAGACCCCCAAATCCAAAGAGACAGGACCCAAAATTCAATAAAATACCCCCAAATCCCACAGGACAGACCCCCCAAAATTCAATTAAAGACCCCCAAATCCAGAGGGACACACCCCAAATCTCGGACATACCCCAAATCCAATGGGAGACCCCCAAATCCAGAAGGACAGACCCCAAATCCAATGGAAGACCCCAAATCCAAAGGGACAGACCCCAAATCCAATGGGAGACCCCTAAATCCCACAGGACAGACCCTAAATTTCAATTAAAGACCCCCAAATTCAGAGGGACAGACCTCAGATCCAACATGACAGACCCCCCAAAATTCAATTAAAGACCCCAAATCCAATGGGAGGCCCCAAATCCAAAGGGACAGAACCCAAATCCAACGGGACAGATGCTCAAAATGCAATGAAGGACCCCAAATTCAACAGGACAGACCCACAAAATTCAATTAAATATCCCCAAGTCCAGAGGGACAGACCCCAAATCCAGAAGGACAGACCCCAAAAATTCAGTGAGAGACCCCAAATCCAATGAGACACCCCCAAAATTGAAGGAAAGGCTCCCAAATCCAGAGGACAGACCCCAGAATTCAATGAAAGACCCCAAATCCAGAGAACAGATCCCCAAAATTCAATTAAAGACCCCAAAATCAACAGGACAGACCCCAAATCCAAAGGGACAGGCCCCCAAATCCCACAGGGCAGACCCCAAAATTCAATTAAAGACCCCAAATCCATTGAGAAACCCCCAAATCCAGCAGGGCTGACCCCACATCCCACAGGAGCCACGCAAGCCCATTCTCAGAGGCAGGGCCTTTTTGGGGTGGTTTTGGGGTGGTTTTGGGGTCCCACCGCCACGGCGGATGCGCTCTCCGCCGGGCGCTCTCCAGCCCCTCCACGAACTGCTCCAGGAGCCGCACGAACGGGGCCAGGCTTGTCCTCCTGTAGTCTGGAGAGAGTGGGGAGGGGGTGCTGGGACCCCCAAACTCCAGCCCTGAGCCCCAAAACCACTGCCCTGGCCCCTAAAATCCCATTCCCAACCCCCAAAATCCCAACCTTGACCCTCAAATGCCATCCCTGACCCTCAAAACCACAGCCTTGGCTCGCAAAATCCCAACCTTGACCCTCAATCCCTGACCCCTAACCCCCAAAACCACAGCCATGATCCCCAAAACCACAGCCCCGATCCCCAAAGCCCTATTCCCGACCCTCTAAACTCCATCCCCAACCCACAAAACCACAGCCCTAACCCTCAAACCCCAAACCCTGATCCCCCAAACCCCATCCCAGGACCCCAAAACCACAGCCTCATCCCCAAACCCTGACCCTAACCCCCAAAACCCCAGCCCTGACCCCCAAAATCCCAACCTTGACCCCCAAATGCCATCCCTGATCCCCAAAACCACCACCATGACCCCCAAAACCCCAACCCCCAAACCCCCAACCCTGACATGCAATCCCCAACCCTAACCCTCAAAACCACAGCCTTGACCCCCAAAATTCCATCCCTGATCCCCAAAGCCACAGCCATGACCCCCAAACCCTGACCCTAACCCCCAAAACCCCAACCTAGACCCCCAAAATCCCAGCCTTGAACCCCAAACCTAAACCATGACCCCCAAAATCCCAACCCTGACCCCCAAATGCCATCCGTGACCCCAAACCCTGACCCCACACCCCACCCTTGACCCCAAACCCCACCACTGACCCCAAACCCCCCAAACCCCTCACCCCTCGTGCGCCGTTTGGGCTCCGTCTCCCCCCCCTCCTCCTGCTCGCCATCGCTGCCAGCGGCATCCAGCTCCTGGCACAGGGACCTGGGACAGACAGACAGGGCAGGTTTAGGGTCAGGTCAGCCTTAGGAGTAGGGGTCAGGGGTTAGGATTAGAATTCCGGGTGAATTTTGGGGTGATTTCGTTGATTTTGGGGTGAATTTTGGGGTCATTTAGGGATAAATTTTGTGATAATTTAAAATTTTGGGGATAAATTTGGGTGATTTAGGATCCTTTGGGGGTGAATTTTAAAGAATTCTTGTGATAATTTGGGTGATTTTGGACGATTGGGGTAGAATTTGGAAAGTGAATTCCTGCAGACAATTCCTGGTGACAACTCCTAAAGATGTCACAGCATCACATTCCATCAGCTCCTCCTTGTGTCCCCTCTCTGTCACCAGCCCTCTGTGGTGGTCCCACAATGGACAGTGCCCAAATCCTATGAGAGACCCCAAATCCAATGAGACAGATGTGCAAGAATGGAGTAAATCTAACAGGACAGATGTGCAAAATTCAGTGAGAGAGCCCCAAACTTTACAGGGCAGATCCCAAATCCAAGGGACAGACACACAAAATTCAGTGAGGAAACCCCCCCAGTGAGAACTCCCAAATCCAATGGGACAGACCCCCAAGGGACAGACCCCCACCCCCCCGTCCCCGTTCCCCCCGGCCAGATGTGCAAAATTCAGTGAGAGAGCCCCAAACTTTACAGGGCAGATCCCCAAATCCAAAGGGACAGACACACAAAATTCAGTGAGGAAACCCCCAAAATTCAGTGAGAAATCCCCAAATCCAATGGGACAGACCCCAAATCCAGAGGGACAGACCCCCAAAATTCAATTAAAGACCCTAAATCCAACAGGGCAGACCCCCAAATTGAATGAAAGATCCCAAAATCCAAAGGGCAGACACTCAAATCCTATAGGACAGGGCCCCAACCAATGGGACAGGACCCCAAATCCCATAGGACAGGCCCCCCAAATCCAGTGGGACAGGATCCCCAAATGCAACGGGACAGGAGGCCAAATCCCATAGGACAGGTCCCCAGATCCCACAGGACAGAATCCCTAAATCAAATGGGACAGGAGCCCCAAATTCCATAGGACAGGAGCCCAAATCCCATAGGACAGAATCCCCAAATCCCACAGGACAGGACCCCAGATCCAACAGGACAGGATCCCAAATCCCATAGCACAGAATCCCTAAATCCAATGGGACAGGACCTCAAATCCAACACCCCGACCCGGCCACGGCCGCTGCCCTTCTCTCCCACCCAAACCGAGCTCGGAGCCATCCCCGGTGTTGGTCCCGGCACTGTAGGACACGAGAGTCCCCGCTCCGCTCCCCCGTCCCGTTCCCCGCGCGCTCCGGCCGGGAAAGCGGCACAGAAGCGGCCCAAAGCGAGACCACGGCACGGACACCCAAAAACCCCCGCGGGGGACGTGACAAGGCTCAAACCGGGCTCACACAACCCCCGGGGCCACCGGGTCCCGGCGCAGCTTCCCCCGCCCGGTGAGGGGATCCCGGGAATCACCCCCAAAACCGGCTCGGAGCACCCCCCGGTCTCACCTGTCTCCGCCTGCGGCTGCGGCAGCTCCTGCTCCGTGGCCGGGACGGTTTCTGTGGCTTCGCCGGGCATTTCTACAGGAATACACAAACCGACAGGACCGGGCTCGCCGGGGCTCCGGTACAGCCCGGGGGCCACCACCGGGAACTCGTCCTTCCCACCCCGTTCGGACACCGCGCGCCTCCCTCTACCGGGAAAATCTACCGAGAACGCTCGGCCGCACGGCACAGGCAGAGCCCGAGCCCGATCCCGATCCTGGTCCCGGGCCTAGGCCGCCTCCTCCCCTCCGCCCCCTCTGCCCTGCCCGGCGCTCCCACGACCCCATCGATGGCCTCAACCGGCTCCTCCCGGCCACCGGCTCATCCCGCTAGCGGCGAGCGGCGCCCTGAGCAGCGGATGGCGGTGGATGGCGGCGGATGGCGGCGCGGGACTCACTGTGCGGGGAGCGGGGCCCAAGATGGCGGCGGTAAGAGACCGAGAGGGCAGCGCGACTTCCGGGAGCGCGACTTCCGGGGCAGAGGGAGAGCCCCGGGAACAACGGTCCGGTCCGGCCCCCGCGGCCGCGTTCCGGAGTTCCGGGATCTGTTCGGGCCCCACCGTGGGAGCGGGGAGACCCGGGGGGGGGCGGGTTCAGGTGGGACTGGGGGGTCAGGACAGGGTTATGGGGTCAGGGCAGGGGGTCAGGACAGGGTTACGGGGCCAGAACAGGTTTAGGAGGTCCAGGCAGGTTTAGGGAGTCAGGACAGCAGGGTTATGGGGTCAGGGCAGGATTAGGGGGTCCAGGTGGGATTAGGGGGTCAGGACAGGGTCCAGGCAGGGTTATGAGGTCAGGACAGGTTTAGGGGGTCAGGGCAGGGTCCAGGTGGGGTTTTGGGGTCAGGACAAGGTCCAGGCAGGGGATTGGGGGCAGTGAGCCCACACTGCAGAGCAGAGACCCCCTCCCCAGCTCTCCTCCACACTGAGGGGACCCCCACCCTCCTCAGCACAGCCCAGCACAAAGCTGACAGAAACATTTAATGGTTTTTGTGTAAAAAACAGTACAAAAGGTACAAAACCAGGGCACAAACAGGGGGCCTGGGGAGTTTGGCTGCTCCATGGGACCCCCACGGCCAGGGGAGGTGACAGTGGCAACGCTGGCAGTTGTCAGGGCCTCAGAAATCTCCTTGGAGATCTGCAAAAAAAGGAGAAATTGAGATGTTTTTCCAGACAAAACAAAGATGTCACAGCACAGACATCGATCAGCTCCTTCCTTGTGTCCCCTCTCTGTCACCAACTCTCAGTGGTGGTCCCGCAATGGGACAGACCCCAAATCCAAAGGGACAGACCCCAAAATTCAATTAAAGATCCCCAAATCCAAAGGGACAAATGCCAAATCTAAAGGGACAGGACCCAAAATTCAATAAAATAACCCAAATCCAGGGGGACAAACCCCAAATCCAACAGGACATATTCCAAATCCAAAGGGACAGACCCCCAAAATTCAATTAAAGACCCTGAATCCAATGGGAAGCTCCCAAATCCAATGGGGCAGACCCCAAATCCAATGGGAGGCCCCAAATTCAATGAGAAACCCCGAAATCCAAAGGGACAGAACCCAAAATTCACTTAAATATCCCCAAATCCAACAGGACAGACCCCCAAATCCAGTGGGAGACCCCAAATTCAATGAGAGACCCCAAAATCCAGAGGGACAGACCCCAAATCCAATGGGACATGACCCTAAATCCAGAGGGATGGACCCTAAATCCAGCAGGGAAGAAGACCCCCAAATCCAAAGAGACAGGACCCAAAATTCAATAAAATACCCCCAAATCCCACAGGACAGACCCCCCAAAATTCAATTAAAGACCCTCAAATCCAGAGGGACACACCCCAAATCTCGGACATACCCCAAATCCAATGGGAGACCCCCAAATCCAGAAGGACAGACCCCAAATCCAATGGAAGACCCCAAATCCAAAGGGACAGACCCCAAATCCAATGGGAGACCCCTAAATCCCACAGGACAGACCCCTAAATTTCAATTAAAGACCCCCAAATTCAGAGGGACAGACCTCAGATCCAACATGACAGACCCCCAAAATTCAATTAAAGACCCCCAAATCCAATGGGAGGCCCCCAAATCCAAAGGGACAGAACCCAAATCCAACGGGACAGATGCTCAAAATGCAATGAAGGACCCCCAAATTCAACAGGACAGACCCACAAAATTCAATTAAATATCCCCAAGTCCAGAGGGACAGACCCCAAATCCAGAAGGACAGACCCCAAAATTCAGTGAGAGACCCCCAAATCCAATGAGACACCCCCAAAATTGAAGGAAAGGCTCCCAAATCCAGAGGGACAGACCCCAGAATTCAATGAAAGACCCCAAATCCAGAGAACAGATCCCCAAAATTCAATTAAAGACCCCCAAAATCAACAGGACAGACCCCAAATCCAAAGGGACAGGCCCCCAAATCCCACAGGGCAGACCCCAAAATTCAATTAAAGACCCCAAATCCATTGAGAAACCCCCAAATCCAGCAGGGCTGACCCCACATCCCACAGGAGCCACGCAAGCCCATTCTCAGAGGCAGAGGGCCCCTTTTGGGGTGGTTTTTGGGGTGGTTTTTGGGGTCCCACCGCTACGGCGGATGCGCTCTCCGCGCCGGGCGCTCTCCAGCCCCTCCACGAACTGCTCCAGGAGCCGCACGAACGGGGCCAGGCTTGTCCTCCTGTAGTCTGGAGAGAGTGGGGAGGGGGTGCTGGGACCCCCAAACTCCAGCCCTGAGCCCCAAAACCACTGCCCTGGCCCCTAAAATCCCATTCCCAACCCCCAAAATCCCAACCTTGACCCTCAAATGCCATCCCTGACCCTCAAAACCACAGCCTTGGCTCGCAAAATCCCAACCTTGACCCTCAATCCCTGACCCCTAACCCCCAAAACCACAGCCATGATCCCCAAAACCACAGCCCCGATCCCCAAAGCCCTATTCCCGACCCTCTAAACTCCATCCCCAACCCACAAAACCACAGCCCTAACCCTCAAACCCCAAACCCTGATCCCCAAACCCCATCCCCGACCCCCAAAACCACAGCCTCATCCCCAAACCCTGACCCTAACCCCCAAAACCCCAGCCCTGACCCCCAAAATCCCAACCTTGACCCCCAAATGCCATCCCTGATCCCCAAAACCACCACCATGACCCCTAAAACCCCAACCCCAAACCCCCAACCCTGACATGCAATCCCCAACCCTAACCCTCAAAACCACAGCCTTGACCCCCAAAATTCCATCCCTGATCCCCAAAGCCACAGCCATGACCCCCAAACCCTGACCCTAACCCCCAAAACCCCAACCTAGACCCCCAAAATCCCAGCCTTGAACCCCAAACCTAAACCATGACCCCCAAAATCCCAACCCTGACCCCCAAATGCCATCCGTGACCCCAAACCCTGACCCCACACCCCACCCTTGACCCCAAACCCCACCACTGACCCCAAACCCCCCCTCACCCCCCCCTCGTGCGCCGTTTGGGCTCCGTCTCCCCCCCCTCCTCCTGCTCGCCATCGCTGCCAGCGGCATCCAGCTCCTGGCACAGGGACCTGGGACAGACAGACAGGGCAGGTTTAGGGTCAGGTCAGCCTTAGGAGTAGGGTCAGGGTTAGGATTAGGGTAAGGATTAGGGTCAGGGTTAGGGGTTACGGTCAGGATTAGGGTCAGGGTCAGGGCTGGGTTAGTGTCAAGGTTAGGGTGAGGACTAGGCTCAAATTTAGGGTCAGGGTCAGGATCAGGATGAGGATTGGGATCAGGATCAGTGTTAGGGTGAGGATAAGGGTCAGGGTTAGGGTCCAGGTAAGGTTTAGGGTGGGGTTAAGGCCAGGGCAGGGCAAGGGTCAGAGTTAGGGTGAGGGTCAGGGTTAGCGTCAGGTTTAGGATCAGGGTCAGGGTCATTGTTAAGGTCAGGGTTAGGGTCATGGTTAGGGGTTAGGGTTAGGGTGAAGATTAGGGTCAGATTTAGGGTCAGGGTAGGATAAGGGTTGGGGTTAGGGTCAGGATCAGGATCAGAGTCAGGTTTCAGTTTAGGGTTAGGATCAGGGTTTGGGGTAGGGTCAGGGTCAGGTTTCAGTTTAGGGTTAGGATCAGGGTTTGGGGTAGGGTCAGGGTCAGGTTTCAGTTTAGGGTTAGTTTAATGTCACAGTTAGGGTTTAGGTTTAAGGTTTGGGTTTCAGTTTAGGTTTAGGGTTAGGGTAATGCTGGGGGGCTCTGGCAGCACCAGCACCCCCCAGTGCTCCCAGTGACGTACGTGATGGTGGGGACTGAGAACGGATCAAACTCATCCAACTTCTGCAGGTCCAGCGGGACTGAAATGCGCCCTGAGACACAGCGAGAAAATGGGGTTTAGGGTTTTTTGGCTTGGACATGGGGTAACTGAGAGATGGTTTTAAAAGTTTGTTGGTTTTTTTTTATATCGCCTATTTTTTTATCTCAGCTTATTTGAAGGCTGAGATAATACAGATGTTAATAATAGTAGTAGTAGTAATAATTATAATAAATTGTAATAATAATGAATTGTAATAATGGAATAGAATAGAATGGAATATAGGCATGACATATATAATTTCTATATAATATACATAAATATATAAATTGTATATATGTTTTAATGTATTATATATTTTATATAATATACATTATTATACATTGTATTAATATATTATAGATGGTATGTATTTTATTTATATAAATTAGATAATATATTTGTTATATTATATTACATTAGTTATATATACTGTGTTATATATTATAACAATTTATAATAAAAATCATAAATAACATTTATAATACAATAATAATTTTTATTACAACTAGAACCTATCTATTCATTCCAATACGTCATAAGCACAGACCCTAGACCATCCCCTCTTATTAATAAAGCCATTTTTAAAACCTATCCTCTTATTTATAAACCCATTTTTAAAACTCCTTCCCAGCTCCATTTCCCTTTCCCCCACCCCATTTCCCCCCATGCCCACCTGTTTTGGGGTGCACGCTGAAGGGGCTCTTGAGCAGGTGGCCGAGCCCTTTGCTGACGTTGCAGTCGAGGCGGGGGAAGCAGAACTGCAGCATCACCTCCCACTCGGGGTGCCCGGCCCGGCCCCGCTCCCGCTCCCGCTCGGCGCGGGCCCGCAGCAGCTCCCAGCGCTGCACCGAGTCCTTCTTGCGGGGAAACTCCGCCTGCAGCGGCTCCCGCAGCTCTGACGGCCGTCAAGGCTCAGCCAGGATCGCATCGACCTTTCCAGGACCCCATTGACCCTTCCAGGATCACATTTACCCTGCCAGGACCCCATTTACATTTCCAGGACCCATTTTACACTTCCAGGATCTGTTTTACCCTCTCCAGGACCCCATTTACCCTTCTAGGACCGCATTTACCCTTCCAGGATGCCATTTAGCCTTTCCAGGATCCAATTTACCCCTCAAGATGCCATTTACCCTTCCAGGACCCCATTTACCCCTCCAGGATCGCATTTAGGCTTTCCAGGACCCTATTTACCCTTTCCAGGATGCCATTTACCCTTCCAGAATCCCATTTAGCCACTCCAGGATCACATTTACCCTTCTAGGACCCCATTTACCCTTCCAGGATGCCATTTTACCCTTTCCAGAGTCCCATTTACACTTCTAGGAGTGTATTTACCCTTCCAGGATCACATTTACCCTTCTAGGTTCGCATTTAGCCTCTCTGGGACAACATTTACCCTTCCAGGATCCATTTTACCCTTTCAGGATCCCATTTAGCCTTTCCAGGACCCAATTTACCCCTCAAGATGCCATTTTTATCTTTCCAGGACCCCATTTAGCCTCTCCAGGATGCCATTTACTCTTCTAGGAGCACATTTACCCTTCCAGGACCCCATTTACCCTTCTAGGAGCACATTTACCCTTCCAGGACCCCATGTTTAACCCCATACTTTGACTTTAACCCCATGCTTTAAGCTCATATTTTAACTTTAACCCAATGTTCTAACCTCATATTTTAATTTCAACCCCATTTTAACCCCCTATTTAAACCCCATGTTTCAATGTTAACCCCTTATTTTAACTTTAACCCCATGTTTAACCCCACATTTTAACTTTAACCCCACATTTTAACCCCATACTTTAATTAATTTTAATTTTACCCCCATAAGGAAGGATACCCTCGGGGAGCAAGGCCAGCACCTTGTCCCACCTCTCGGGGCTGCCCAGGATGTCCTGCCCCAGCAGCGCGTGCTGCTCAAAGTACTCCTGCACCACGGCCACCGAGCGCCTGGGGACAGGGACAGACGGCTCAGTGCCACCAGTGCCACCAGGGGCACAGGGGTGGCATCCGTGCCTGGGCAAAAAGGGACTTTTTGGACCCAAATATCGGGCAACTGAGAGGCTTTTAAAAAAGTTTTACTCTATTTTTAAGTCTCATTAAAGGGTGGGATAATACAGATGTTATAAGTCATGCTGATGTTGTAAATATATATTTTATATATGTATAAATTGTATTTTTATATTTATTTTTATCTTTTTCCTTATATATAACATAATATAACATAACATAACATAATATAATATAATATAATATAATATAATATAAATTACATGTTTTCTCTTTATAATTTCATTTTTATATTTACATGATATATTATATATTATTTTATATATATAAAACATACCCTATACATATCATTATATACATTATATACAATAATATATAGTGAATACATAATATATAATATATATAATGAACTACATTAATGCTTACTATTATCTATTATATACATATAATATATACAATTACATATAATCTATAAATATATATTATAATGTATGTATATAATAGATAATAAACATTAATATATTAATGTATATGACATAAAATACTATATATTAATATATAACATATACTATATATTAAAATAACAAGATATACATTATATATTATACAAGGTCTCTATTGTTATATTAATGTATATAATATATATTATGTACATTGATACAATAACACCTATATTATATATGATATATACATTATGTATAATATATTTAATATATAAAATATATTAATTTTTAAATATATATAATTTTTATAAATTATATATATAATTTTTATATATATATAATTTTTATAAAATTTATTAACACTAATTCAAAGCAAAAAGTAGTAAGAATTAAACCAAATTTTTTAGAATACTTTTTAGTATAAAATTTTTACTTTTTAGAATAGAAGTTTTTTAAAATGCCTCTCAGTTGTCCCATCTTTGGGCCAAAAAAAGTAAAAATTACCAGAAAATTCCTCACCAACCTGATGAATGGGTGCACGGGTTGGGAGAGGCTCACCTTCTTCACCGTGTCTGCACCGCCCTGGGGGACAGGAGGGGTCAGTTTTGGGGAGGTGGGCAAGGGGGGTTTGGGCACTCCCAAACCCACCTGCTCCAGGGGCAGGGGGTGCCCAGACCCCCACAAACTCACTTTCACCCAGATCAGGGGTGCCCAAACCCCCATAAACCCATTTTCACCAGGGTGAGGAGATGCCCAAACCCCACAATTCCATCTTCACTGGGGTCACGGAGTGCCCAAAGCCCCACAAACCCACATTCCACAGGCTCAGGGGGTGCCCAAACTGCCTCAAATTCACTTTCACCCAGATCAGCGGTACCCAAAGCCCCGTAAATCCATGTTCACCAGCCTCAGGGGTACCCAAAGCCCCGTAAACCCACCTTCCACAGGCTCAGGGGTACCCAAAGCTCTCCAAACTCACCTTCCACAGGCTCAGGGGTACCCAAATCCCCATAAATCCATTTTCACCAGGGTCAGGGGTACCCAACCCCCCCCCCCAAACCCACCTTGACCAGGCTCAGGGATACCCAACACCCCATAAGCCCATTTTCACCAGGCTCAGGGGTACCCAAACCCACCTTGACCAGGCTCAGGTACTCCACAGCCGCTGCCCTCAGAGCTGGGGACCATTTCCTGACGTTGTCGTCACACACCCAGCAGTGCACACCCCTCCTGCCAGAGTACACCCACAGGCGGTGCCGCACGCCCAGGTCCTCTGTGGGGGCACACACGGGGGTTGGGGGGGCACTGGTGGGGTTTCGGGTGGGCACAGATGGGTTTTTGGGGGGCACAGATGGGTTTGAGGGAGCATAGATGGGTTTTGGAGGGCACAGGTGGGTTTGGGGAGGTTCTTAAAGTTCTCTTCCAACCCAGTGATTCTGTGAATTCTGTGAATTTTGTGAATTCCCAGGGCAGAGGGAGGTGGTGGAGTCACCATCCCTGGATGTGTTTAAAACACATTTTAAGCCCGGATGTGGCACTGGGTGGCAGGGTTTAGTTGAGGTGTTTGGGCTGGGCTGGATTTGATGACCTTAAAATTCTCTTCCAACCTGGTCATTCTGTGAATTTTGGGAATTCACAAAATTCACAGAAGGAGAATTCCAGGGAGGTGGTGGAGTCACCATTCCTGGATGTGTTTAACAAAAATTGGATGTGGCACTCGGCGCTGTGGTTTGGTTGAGGTGTTTGAGCTGGTTTGACGACCTTAAAATTCTCTTCCAAACTGATCATTCTATGAATTCTGTGAATTCTTTGGGGTCTGGCATCTGTGGGACCTGGACATGCCCCGTGCGTCCCCAAGCCCCTCACCCACGAGCGCGCGGTCGATGATGCGGACGGCGATGGTCATCAGCGTCCAGCACTTGGAGCAGATATCAGCTGAGCTGGGGGCAGAGTGAGGGGGCTCAGGTGGACACCCCACATCCCTGAACCCCCTCCCAGCCCCAGAACCCCCCGAGGAACCTGCAGCACGTCCTGACATCGTCGTAATCCGTCATGTCAATGTCAAAGACCAGCTCCTTCTCCTGTGGCTGGAAGGCTCCCAGGTGCACGGTGTTGTGCTGGTTGGGCTGCAGGAGGGACGGGATGGGCTCAGCGTGGCCAGAGACCCCTGCAGACCCCCCCAGCACGGTGGTCGGGACTCACCCGGTGGGAATAGACAGCCCCGATGTCGATTTTGTAGGGGTTGATCTTCTGCAGTTCCCGCTCCAGCTCCTGGGGGCTGCTGAAGGACTGGAAGCGGAGGTAGACATCGTCCCGCAGGGTGAAGGAGAATTCCCGCAGCTGGAAATAGTTCTTCACTGCAGGGATGGAGAGGGTCGGGGGGCGGGGGGGGTCAATGCCATCCTAAATCCCCTCATTACGGTCACCCCCAGACCCCCCATTCCCTGCTCTTCCCGGTGTCCCGGTCAGTGCATCCACCCACCGCCCGTCCCGGCATCCCAAAGTGCACTGGGACGGGCATCGTGGGGTTCCCGCCCGGTATGGGTGTCCCCCCTCCGGTATCGGTGCCTCCGCTCGGTATCGATTCCCCCAGCCCGGTACCGATGCCCCCCGCCCGGTATCACGGTGCCCGGTGAAGCCCCCCGCCCGGTATCACGGTGCCCGGTGAAGCCCCCCGCCCGCTACCGGTTCCGACCCCGCTCACCGCCGCCGTAGCTGAGCCAGCGGCCGTAGAGGCCGTGCGGGAAGAGCCGCCGGTAGTAGACCGGGAGCAGCTCGGGCAGCGCCGCCGGATCGAACCCCGCCATGGCGGGAACGGAGCGGCGGGAGGCGGCGGCGCCGGGCCCGGGGGCCGCCGGGAGTTGTAGTCCGGCCCCGAGCCGAGGGGATGGGGGGCACCGGGAACCGGGGGAGTAGGAGGAGAGCAAAGCACCGGGGAGGCCCCCAAAAAACCTCAAGGAACTTTTTATTTTATTTTATGTTTTTGCTTTGGAAACTTAAAAGAGGTGATTTGAAGTCTATTTGAACTGACTTTATATTACGCATAAATATTTATATTTTATCTAAAATAACTGCGCTGTAAACGGACTTTTTTTGTGGTTTTAAGTCACGTTTTTTCGGATCCGTCAGGTTTTTTGGTTTCTTTTTTTTTTGGGGGTTGTTTATTTGGGTTTTTTGTTTTCCTTTTTTTGGTTTTTTTTTTTTCCCTGTCGTGGGTAATTTTTCGGGAGTCTCCGTATCGTTCTCGTGTTCGTTCAGTTCAAAGTTGCCCCCTCCCCTTCCCATTTTTCCCCACCCCCTCCCCAAGTTTGATGCCCCCCCACCCCCAAAACCCCCCCCCGGCTGGCCCCCACCCCCTTGGGGGTGGTTATTTGGGTGGGGGGGTTCACTCTTTGCCCACCCCCCCGCAGTTTTCTATAACCAGCTGTGTTGTTTTAGTGACTTTTTTGATAATTGTACAGGTTTTTTGTGAATTTAAATTTATTTCTTTCTATATTTTTAGGACCAAGCTCGTTTTTTGATAAGGTTTAGAGAGGAGGGGGGGGGGCGGCTCCCCCCTCCCCACGGCCTCCTCGCTGTTGCCTGTTGATGTCCCCCCCCCTCCCCGTGACCCCCTCCCCAAAAAAAGTTGTAGGACCCCACCCCCCACCCGCGTGTTACGTTGGAAAATAAAAAACTCACGTTTGATAAACACTCCATGATCCAGCCTATTTTTGTGGGGGGAGGATTTTGGGACCCCTGAATTTGGGGGGGGGATTGGGATCCTTCCCCCCCCCCTTTTTCTCACCACAAAAACTCTTTTTTTTTCCTTTTCTTGCCGTTTTTATTAAAAAAAAAAAACCAAAACAACCTCGAAGGGGGGTTTGGGGAGGTGTTTAAGGGGGGGGGTCGCGGGGTGTGTTTTGTTTTGTTTTTTTTTTTGAGGGGGGGTCGCGGGGGGCGAGCACGGAAGCGAGGAGGAAGAAAAATACAAAACTAGAAACCTCTGGAGATTTTTTTTATCTTTTTAAAAAAAAAGCAACTTAAAAACCTGTACAAAATGTGCTACGTATAAATTAAAGGGCGGAGGGCGGGCCGAAAAAAGGGGGGGGGGGGGGTCTCCCTCTTTGGTTCCTTCCTTGGGGGGGCCACAGCCCCCCGACCAAAGTGAGGGGGGTGGGGCTGGGCTGTAGCAGCAAAGGGGGGGGGTGGGTGATGGCTGAAACCGGGGGGGGGGGGGCAAAGGGGTGAAACCCCCCCTGACACCCCCAAAATGGGGCTGGGCACCCCCTCGAGCTGTGGGGTGAGGTAGATGTGTGGTGGGTGAGGGGGAGGTCTTGGGAACCCCCCCGTTATTTCATTTTGGGGGCCGGGGGGGTTGGAAGAACCGGGAGGCCCCTGGGGAAAATTGGGGGGGGCGGCACGGAGCTGGAAGCAATTTGGGGAGGGGGTGGGGGGGGATATTGGGGAGGGGGGACGGACGGATCCCCGGTGAAAGGGGGGGGAAGATGGCTGGGGTTGCTCAGTTCCCCCCCACCTAGCGACCTCCCCCCCAATCTTTGGTTGCAAGATCCCCCCCCGCGGGACCCCCTGATTGTCGCTGGGTGGGGGGGGACAGCGAGGATGGGGGGGCGGGGGCTCTAAAGGAGAAGCCCAGCTATCCCTCCATCTTAAGGGTTTGAACTGAGGGAAAAATCTTTTTTCATCACTGGAGAGATTTAAAGTGAGGAAAACCCCTTTTTTCCCAATACTTAAGGAGAGTAAATTAAAAGGCAGAAGCTATTTATTTGCCATTGTATTCGTTTCAGGAGAGGTAACTGCCCCATTTCCTCTTTTTAAGGGGTTTACTCGAAGGAAGCTCTGCCTTTTCCAGCATTTTAAGGGTTTAAAACTACATTTCAGGGCACTTCTTTCTGTGCCCTAGGACCAAGTATCTCAGAGAAGGGTGAGCCTGGCATGCACTTACCCCTTACACTGCCTGGGCAGCTTTTATTTTTTCTTATTTTTACTTATAATGTAGATAGCCCTAATTAGGGGTCCCAAGGAGACTTAGACTATTCATATCATTAGCACTCTTCTCCACCCGCTTAGTCACATGTGAAGTACCACTTAGTAGCCACAAAGGAATAATTATGTAAGTTAACAGCAAATTACCCAGTTTATCTAGTTATGCTGCCTAAACAGAAAGTTTTATTTCACACCAGTTTTCTGCCCTTTTGTTCCAGGTAGTTGCTGCAAAAAAGCAAGCTCTGTTATTTTTCTGAAGAGTTTTCTTCTATAACAAGTCCTTTACTCCCCTTGAATTCGAGTCAGAGGAGCCAAACAGCTGGAGCTGCTCTGAGGGCTTTTCTACCCGGTGGGATTAGTCCCCTCCCTTTTCCTGGGTGCCATGGGAACGAGAGGCGGGCACCATCAGGGGTATATTAACCCCAGCCTCTGCTGAGGGGCTTCATTCCCTCTCTGGGATGTGCTGGGGTAAGAGCTCTCCTCTCATTTCAGTGACGAGGCTCTTTCAGCTTATCTCAGCTTGTTTTCAGCAGGTGATTCTGGGCATCTAAAGCAACAGAGGCTTTGAAGATACTGTGAAGAAAACAGCGTGGAATACAGTGAGTGTTTAAGTTCACGATTTGGTGTTTTGTGTTTAGGGGTGGTAAAGTGCATTTGTAATTTCTGGTTTTGTTATTATTTTGTTTTGTATTTTTTTTAGGAGGAGCGCAGCTTCCAGAGACTCCAGGTTGTGTCCAGTACAACACTTTTTTCAGCAGATTCATCATGTCACAGGAGGGATCTGCCCAGTGATGTTTGGGATGGAGGCTTCAGGTGAGTTGAGGATTGTTATAAGGAGAGGGAGGGTGAGTTAGGAGTTATTGTTGGGGGGGGAGGTGGTTTTGAAGGCAGCAGGGTGAGAAAGGGTGTTTATTTGAGGTCCCCCCAAGGCTTCTCAGAAGCATAGCAGAAGCATTCCCATGTCTTACAGCACACAAGGTCATCCACTGCACTCACAGGAATGCCATTTAACTTTGCCTTTCTCTAACCCAGGTGCCACTCCTAATAAAGGCCACAGCCTTGGAATCAGGATGAAGCTGGAGTCTGAAGGAGCCAGGCACACTCAGGAGAGGGCAAGTAGCTGACCTGCTGGGATTTGGCCCACATAACTCTGTACTCATACTTTGGTTTTGGTTTTCTTTATTGTAGCCGACTGAGAGGCTACCAGGCAATCACGGGGCCCTCCAAGGCAGACTCATTTCAGGTGCAACGTGGATCCACATCACGCATAATCCAAAAGATAAGTCCGGGGCCAGGGCTCAGAGATGGGACGATGGGAGAGTAGCGGGTTGGGAGTTCTTGGGGCAGATTTAAAAATCAGCAGAGGGAAAAGCAATCTTCTCCAAGGGGCCTCTTAGAACAGCTGAAGGGAGTGGCTCTGCTTTTGATGGCAGCTTTAAGGCAGGGAGTGCAGAACAGTTCCGGTCCATGTCGTGTTGTCCGGTGTACTGTGTTACCTGGTGTGTCTTTGGGGTCCCTTTTGCCTTTTCCCCTCGAGGCCCTCATCACGAGCATAATGTATCGTCTTTAATGTCCCCCCTTTGTCACGTTCTTTGTCACGGGTGTCTGCACATCTTTGTGCCGGAGCTGTTCTGCCCTGCCGCATAGCCTGCTGCAATAGGACAAGTCCCGGGGACTTGCAGTTTGTGGGGTGTTGCCAGACTCTAGATGATATTCCTACATAGACACGAGATGTTTGGAGCTGTGAAGTTATCCTGTAGCCCTTTGATTTTGTCCTTGCTTTCTTTCAGACGCAGAAGGATAAAATCCAGGGCAAAATCCATCCACCCATTCCGGGTGAGGAGGTTCCCCCGAGCAGGTCAGTGACTGTTTGTCTCTTTGGGGGGAGTGTAAAGTGTGACTCTGTTACAGCGCTGTTCTTTTTCTTTTTAGGAAGTAAAGCTGGATATCAGCAGTCAAGGTGAGGTGGGCAAGGTGAGCATTGAGTAGCGTACAGAAGCAGTTGTTATTGCTCAAGTCTCACTTTCCGGTGGGAAAGTCTGAGCATCTGCTCCTGTTTCTGCGCTTTAGGCCATCCCGTCTGAGTATGCCAAGCCTCAGTCACCAACCGGCCGATGCACCGGGTTTGCCGCTCTCCCGAGCACTGCGGCAGTATCACGGGACTCGGCGATGAAGCCTCTGTCTTTTCTATTTCAAGGTGTCACCAGGATAGCCTTCAGCAACGGCTGAGGAGTTGCGGTGAGTCGGGGAAGTAGGGAGGAGGAGTAAGGGTCGGCTCAGGTTTCAGCCGTGCCACATCCCCTTGTCTCCCCTTACCCCAGGCGTGCCCTGTGATGCGTCAGCCTCGGGGCGCGGCCGAAGCGAGCAGCCCCAGGAGCCGGGCATTCCTAGGAGAACGGTGAGTAGTGGAATTGTTGGGTTTTGGCCAGTGTGCTGCAGAGACCGTGCATTGATATTGGGATTTCTTTCATGTAGCTGACTAAGAAACAACAAGAAGTTATTGAACAACAGTGCCAGCAGGAACTTCCAAGATGTCGATGCTGCCTTCTTTTGTACATGACAGGGGCCTGCATCCCCAGATGTCTGAGAGATAAGTAGAGGGCCACGACCTGCAGAGGGGATGAAAGCGGGGTGCTGGGTTGGGAATTACTGGGAGGGGTTTTTGAGTCTGCTTTGGAGGTGGGGGGGTGTCCATGAAGCGGCCCCTTAGGCCCCATAAAAGCAAAGTCTCACTTTTGGTCACAGTGCTGAGATGTGCAGGGCAGAGCAGTCCTGGTGTGTATTGGGTCACTTGTCTTCTGTGTATTATGTGTTGTTTGGGTATCTCATGTCTTTTACCTTAGGCCTTTGAGGGGCCTGTCAGAAACCTTGGCATCATTCTTAGCATCTGTGCTCTCTGCATTCCTTGGCCTGGCAGCCGGGCCATAGAACTTTTGACTCGGGAGCTCAGACAGGCATCAGTCTCTCTTCTCTCTTTAGAAGGATCCGGTCAGATGTCTTTTCAGGTCTTGTTCTGAGCTGTATGGACAGCTATGCCCCACCAGGATCCATTATGGTGGACTAGGACTTGAAAGAATGTGAGGACAGGTAGAGGACTCTGACTGTAGGATTCTCGGGCATTTATCTTTGCAGTTCTTGGAATAAATCATTCAGTTAGCATCTTCTTCCTCCAGGGTTCTCTGAGCCTCATCAGCTCACCCTTGGTCTCACCTCAGTCATATCATTTTGCCTTCTCTCAGTCCTTGCAGCCATTTTCCTTGCCAAGAGATTTCTCTCCGTGTCTTGTGCCCTGTGTTTGTCCCGTCCTGTCTGTCCTGTGTCACGGGTGTCTGCACATATTTGTTCCGGAGCTGCTCTGCCCTGCTGCATGGCCTGGTGCAGTAGGAGAAGTCCCGGGGACTTGAAGTTTGTAATGTGGGCTGTACTTGGACTCTAGATGGGATTTGTAGATGCACACAGGATATCTGGAGCTCTTAAGTTATCCTGCAGCAGTTTGACTCTTGTCCTATTTTTTTTTTCAGATTCAGATGGATTAAATGTGTGCCAGAGGGCCCCATCCTGGGTGAGGGGTTTCCCCCAAGCAGGTCAGTCACTGTTTGTGTCTGCAGCAGAAGTGTATGTGGTGACTCTGTTACAGCTCTGTTCTTTGTCTTTCTGTTTAGGAAGCGAATCTGGATACCAGCAGTCAAGGTGAGCAGTGGAGACAAGTAGTTGTTATTGCTGAGGTCTCCATTTCTGGTTCAGCTCTAAGTTTCCATTCTCGTTTGTGTGCTTTAGGCAATCCACTCGAGAGTACATGGCCCCCCGTCACCAACCGGCCGATGCCCCGGGTTTCCTGCACATGTGAGCCCTGTGGATGCATTACAGGACCTGGTGATGAAGCCCTGAACTTTTCTATTGAAAGGTGCCATCCGGGTGGCATTTGGCAACAGCCAAGGAGTTGCGGTGAGTCGGGGAAGTAGGGAGGAGGAGCGAGGGTCCACTCAGTTTTCAGCCATGCCAAATCACCTCATCTCCTCTTAACCCAGGCACCCCCTGTGACGACGGCCTCGGTCTCTGCGTGTGCCCGCAGCGTGCGGGCCCGAGCAGCTGGGCATTCCTAGGAGCATGGTGAGTAGCAGACTTGTGGGGTTGTGGCCGATGGGCTGCCAAGATCAGGCACTGATGTTTAATTTTCTTTAATATAGCTGTCTAAGAGACAACAGGCCGGTGCCAGCAGGACCTTCCCAGCTGACCAGGTGGCCTTCCTTCACACCTGAGACCGGCATCCCCAGATGTCTGAGAGATAAGTAGAGGGCCACGACCCACAGAGGGGATGAAAGCGGGGTGCTGGGTTGGGAATTACTGGGAGGGGTTTTTGAGTCTGCTTTGGAGGTGGGGGGGTGTCCATGAAGCGGCCCCTTAGGCCCCATAAAAGGAAAGTCTCACTTTTGATCACAGTGCTGAGATGTGCAGGGCAGAGCAGTCCCGGTGTGTATTGGGTCACTTGTCTTCTGTGTATTATGTGTTGTTTGGGTACCTCATGTCTTTTACCTTAGGCCTTTGAGGGGCCTGTCAGAAACCTTGGCATCATTCTTAGCATCTGTGCTCTCTGCATTCCTTGGCCTGGCAGCCGGGCCATAGAACTTTTGACTTGGGAGCTCAGACAGGCATCAGTCTCTCTTCTCTCTTTAGAAGCATCCGGTCAGATGTCTGTTCAGGTCTTGTTCTGAGCTGTATGGACAGCTATGCCCCACCAGGATCCATTATGGTGGACTAGGACTTGAAAGAATGTGAGGACAGGTAGAGGACTCTGACTGTAGGGTTCTCAGGCATCCATCTTTGCAGTTCTTGGAATAAATCATTCAGTTAGCATCTTCTTGCTCCAGGGTTCTCTGAGCCTCCTCAGCTCACCATCGGTCTCACCTCAGTCGTGTAATTTTGCGTTCTCTCAGTCCTTGCAGCCGTTTTCCTTGCTGAGAGATTTCTCTCCGTGTCTTGTGCCCTGTGTTTGTCCCGTCCTGTCTGTCCTGTGTCACGGGTGTCTGCACATATTTGTTCAGGAGCTGCTCTGCCCTGCTGCATAGCCTGGTGCAATAGGAGAAGTCCCATGGCTTGAAGTTTGTAATGTGGGCTGCAGTTGGACTCTAGATGGGATTCCTAGATGGACACAAGATATCTGGAGCTCTTAAGTTATCCTGCAACAGTTTGACTTTTGTCCTAACTTTTTTTTTTTTTCAGATTCAGATGGATTAAATCCATGGCCAGAGCACCCCATCCTGGGTGAGGGGTTTCCCCGAGCAGGTCAGTCACTGTTTGTCTCTGTAGAGGAACCATAAATGATGGCTGTTACAGCTCTGTTTTTTGTCTCTTTTAGGAAGTCAAATCTGGAGCAGCAGTCAAGCAGTCAAGGTGAGCAGTGGAGACAAGTAGTTGTTATTGCTGAGGTCTCCATTTCTGGTGCAGCTCTAAGTTTCCATTCTTGTTTTTTTTTTTTAGGCAATTTTAGGTGGTCCATTTGCAATCTGTCTTGTCCATGCATGCCCATGCCAGGGGTTTGCAAGCACATGTGAGCCCTGTGGATGCTTGTCAGGATTGGGAAGCCCTGTTTTCTTTTCTATTCAGCATGCTTTGCCATTGGGGTGGCAGGTGCTGCCAAGGAGTTAGGGTGAGTCAGGGAACAAAGGAGGGCGAGGTCCACTCAGTTTTAGGCATGCCAAATAGGTGACCATTCTGCTTAACCCAGGCACCCCTGTGACGACTTTTTGCAGATATCTTCTGGCCACCCTCTGGAGTCACATCAAGCATTTGAGGTGAGCTGGGGCAGTGGTGGTGAGTAGACTTGTGGGGTTTGGCTGATTTTTGCCAAGATCAGGCACTGATGTTTTTTTCTTTAATCTTAGCTGTCTAAGAGACAACAGGCTGGTGCCAGCAGGACCTTCCCAGCTGACCAGGTGGCCTTCCTTCACACCTGAGACCGGCATCCCCAGATGTCTGAGAGATAAGTAGAGGCCACGACCCACAGAGGGGATGAAAGTGGGGTGCTGGGTTGGGAATTACTGGGAGGGGTTTTTGGTCTTGGGGGAGGGGGGTCCATGAAAACCTTTTAGGCCCCAGGAGGCAAGTCTCACTTTTTGATCACAGTGCTGAGATGTGCAGGGCAGAGCAGTGGGTGTGTATTGGGTCACTTGTCTTCTGTGTATTATGTGTTGTTTGGGTCTCCTCATGTCTTTACCTTAGGCTTTTGAGGGGCCTGTCAGAAACCTTGGCATCATTCTTAGCATCTGTGCTCTCTGCATTCCTTGGCCTGGCAGCCGGGCCATAGAACTTTTGACTCGGGAGCTCAGACAGGCGTCTCTCTTCTCTCTTTAGAAGCATCGGTTCAAATGTCTTTTCAGGTCTTGTTCTGAGCTGTATGAACAGCTATGCCCCACCAGGATCCATTATGGTGGACTAGGACTTGAAAGAATGTGAGGACAGGTAGAGCATCCTCTTAACCGTGGGTTCTCAGGCATCCATTTTTGCAGTTCTTGGAATAAATCATTCAGTTAGCATCTTCTTCCTCCAGGGTTCTCTGAGCCTCCTCAGCTCGCCATCAGTCTCACCTCAGTCATCTCATTTGGGGTCTCTTTTGGTGCTGCAGTCATCCTTCTTGCCAAGAGTTTTCTGTCCGTGTCTTGTCATCTGTGTCTATGTCCTGTCTGTCCTGTGTCACGGGTGTCTGCAGTCTTGTTCCGGAGCTGCTCCTGCCCAGGCCTTTGTAGCCTGGTGCAATAGGAGAAATCCCATGGACTTGAAGTTTGTAATGTGGGTTGCAGTTGGACTGTAGATGGGATTCCTAGGTGGACCCTAGATGTCTGGAGCTATTAAGTTATCCTGCAGCCCTTTGACTTTCGTCCTAACTTTCTTTCAGATGCAGAAGGATAAAATCCATGGCGGAGCACCCCATCCTGGGTGAGGGGTTTCCCCCGAGCAGGTCAGTCACTGTTTGTCTCTGTAGAGGAAGCATAAATGATGGCTGTTACAGCAGTGTTTTTTGTCTCTCTTTTTAGGTAGTCAAGGCTGAGAGCAGCAGTCAAGTCTGAATGGGCCAGGTGAGCACTGAGTAGCGTACACAAGCAGTTGTTATTGCTGAGGTATCCATTTCTGGTGCAGCTGTAAGCATCTCCTCTTTTTTTTTTTTTATTTTAGGTGGTCCATTTGCAATCTGTCTTGGCCATGCATGCCCATGCCAGGTGGGTGCAAGCTTAAGGTGTATCGGTGTGGCATACTTGTCAGATTTGGGAGGTTGTGTTTTCACAGTATCTCAGCATGCTTTTCTGCTTTGGGTCCTTGCAGGTGCTGTCGATGCCTTAGGCCTGCCCAGGAACAAAGGAGGGCAGGTGAGTTGGTGTTTAGGCAGGCTGACTCATAGGTGACCATTCTGCAGCAGCATGCTAAGCGCGTACCTTTTCTTTTTGCAGGTATCTTCTGGCCACCCTCTGGAGTCACATCAAGATTTGAGGTGAGCTGGGGCAGTGGTGCGGAGGAGTCCCGGGGATTACTGTTTTTGAGGGCAATAGTCACATTTTCTGTTTTGTCTTAGGTACCCTGAGGAGGCTCGTTGCCAAAGCTTGGAAACGGCATCACCGAAGCGCACACGGAGCGCATCTCAACGTCCACGTCCGACCGAGGATGGATTTTGTCCGCTCGTCTTCCAAAAGCTAAGTGTCGGGGCCAGTGGTTGGGAGAAGGGGAAAAACCTTTATTATCACAGGAGGCAATCTGATGTCAGCTTAGCAGAGAGGCTGTAGGGGGACAGGCTCTCTGGAAGTAAAGGGAGAGGGTTTCTCATCAGCCTCACCAGAGCCTTTGCCGGGCAGGGCAGTTCCGACCCATCTCCACATTCTCGTGTATTTCGCGTCGTCAGCCTTCCTCGACTCCACGTCGTCGCGGATCTTTCCCCCCGAGGAACTCGCCTTCACGTCCAGAGCTGTAGCCACGGTCACCCCGCAGTCAGCTTCCTCCTCTAATGTTGCTGAGCCTCTCGAGCATCCTCTTACCTGCATTGGCACTAACTTCTTTTACTGAGTTATATTTCATCATCACATGCTATTGTCATAGGGCATTCTTTCCTTTGGCATCATCAGCCTCTGGCTTATCTTGCCCTAGGCATCTTGGGTCCCTAAGGGGAAAGTGCCAGGCGGTTTCCACTTGTCTCTGTTCTATGTCATATGTGTCTATGTTATGTCGTCCATGTCTGTGTTACGTAGTCTTGTCCATTGTCTTCCACGTTACAGGCCTTTGTTACATCTCTATGCTTTTTGGGCACTATTCTTATTGCCCGTATTCCACTCGCGTTCCTTTCCCGATATGCCTTATTCTGGCATCTTTACCTTTTTATTCTTTGAGACAGGAAGGAGTATACAAGATGTTGTCATCCATCTTCCTTCTCACTACCAGCTTTGGTAGTGCCCTTTTTTCCGTGCCATTCTGTTGGACTTCCAGAGGGAGCGTCTTACACCCTCCTCACGTGACTGCAGTAGTTCTATAGGTTCCATCTTCTCAAAGGGTATATGGCTCAACTATTAATATCTTCCAGAGAGTTATCTGAAGTCCTAGCTTATGTGTGTGTGGCCCCGTGTGGCTTGTTGCCCTTATACTTACACTGTGTGTATGTACTTATGCTGTCTTTACTTATAGTGCATGTTGGCTTACCTGCATGTACTCTTATGGGACCCAAGTTGCTTATGTTGCCATTTACTTTAGTTACTGTCCCCATGAAAAGGGCTCCATTGCTGTTATCCTGCCTATGTAAGCTGTGTTGCCTTATATTGTGCGATTTTTATATTGTACCACTTATGATCGGAGCTGATGCCCCTGCCCTGGCCCGTAGTCACAGTTAGGTAGAACAGTTATAAAAACTTTATTGTTCATCTGTCTTTTATGGGATTTTGGGTAGAAAATTTATTGGTCCAGAGGGGACAAGTCGTAGCTGTCAGATAGCCACTGTTGACCACTTCCTGTCGTCTCACAGGTCCCGAGGCTACCGATTTCCCCAGAATCTACCATTTGACGTCAAGGAGCGGCAGGCAGTGTCTTCGTGTCAAGCACTCTTCTTCACTGTCTCAAGTAGGGTGCCGCAGTGAGGGTGTAAGTGGGAAGAGTGTGTGAGTGTCTGTGACAGCATGTCACTGTGCGTGTCTGCTCATCTCTGCGTGTGTGAGTGCATGCTGACTGGATTTAACGTTTGTCTGTATGACTTTTGCTTTTCAGGGTTTTCAACTCATTTTTAAATTTAGAATAAAAATCCCCAAGCAGGGTTGAGTTTTTTTTCCCCGGCTGGGTTTTTTTTTCCCTCGGTCCCAGTCAGTCTTAAGGCGATGTTCATCAGGCAAAGTTTGGGTGCTGACCGTCCAGGGACTGGGGTTTTCCTGAGTTTAGGCAGGAGGATATTTTGGAGGTTCCCGAGGACCAATGATTGCTGGAGTGTAATTTAGCAGTTGTGATGAGAGAGATGGTGAGTTTGTGTGTGATCTCCCCAGGGTGTTAATGGTAGATGAGTTGGTGCTTTTTGAAAGAATAAATCAGGATAAATCAACAGCTTTTGTTGGCTGGTTTCCTGTAACAATAAATCAACATATTGCCATCCAGAAGCAGGGGTGCTGAGTTTGTTTGCCAGGAAAAGGCCAGCATTGGTGTTCAGGTCCTGGTGGCCCGCAGCAGTTGGCTGGCTCCTGAAATTGCTGTGCATTGCTCTATAGGATGCCTCCCAGACCCAAGCTGGCACCACTGCCAACTTGGGCTGGTTTGAAGTGTAAAATGGCTCCTGCATTTTCTGCCATCCAGAAGCAGGGGTGCTGAGTTTTGTTTCCCACTGTGGGCCAGCATTGGTGTTCAGGGCCTGGTGGCCCGTGGGTTTGGCTCCTGAAATTCCGCATTGCGCAGGATGCCTCCCAGACCCTTTTGGCACCACTGCCAACTTGGGCTGGTTTGAGAGTGCCAAATGGCTCCTGCAATCTGCCATCCAGAAGCAGGGGTGCTGAGTTTTGTTTCCAAGGGAAAAGGGCCAGCATTGGTGTTCAGGGCCTGGTGGCCCGCAGTGGCCGGCTGGCTCCTGAAATTCCGCATTGCGCTGGATGCCTCCCAGACCCAAGCTGGCACCACTGCCAGTTTGGGCTTTCAAATGAGTGCCAAATGGCTCCTGCAATCTGCCATCCAGACTCTTTGCTGAGTTTGTTTCCCAGGGAAAAGGGCCAGCATTGGTGTTCAGGTCCTGGTTTTTCGCAGTTTGGGCTGGCTCCTGAAATTCCTCATTGCGCAGGATGCCTTTTCTTTCCCAAGCTGGCACCACTGCCAACTTGGGCTGGTTTGAGACTGCCAAATGGCTCCTGCAATCTGCCATCCAGAAGCAGGGGTGCTGAGTTTTGTTGCCCAGGGAAAAGGGCCAGTGTTGGTCTTTCAGGGCCTGGTGGCCAAGTGTCCGGCTGGCTCCTGAAATTCCGCATTGCTCTTTGCAGGATGCCTCCCAGACCCAAGCTGGCACCACTGCCAACTTGGGCTGGTTTGAGAGTGCCAAATGGCTCCTGCAATCTGCCATCCAGAACAGCATGCTGGGGTGCTGACTTTTGTTTGCCAGGAAAAGGGCCAGCATTAGTGTTCAGGGCCTGGTGGCCCCAAGTGGCCGGCTGGCTCCTGAAATTAGGCATCCAGGCAGGATGCCTCCCAGACCCAAGCTGGCACCACTGCCAACTTGGGCTGGTTTGAAAGTGCCAAATGGCTCCTGCAATCTGCCTTCCAGAAGCAGGGGGTGCTGAGTTTTGTTTCCCAGGGTCCTGCCTAGGGGATTGGTGTTCTTAAACCAGGAGGCCCGGGTTTGGCCGGCTGGCTCCTGAAATCCCATTCGCAGGATGCCTCCCAGATGTGGCTGGCAGAGCTGCCAACTTGGGCTGGTTTAAATAGGCCGAAATGGCTCCTGCAATCTGCCATCCAGAACCAGGGGTGCTGAGGTTTTGTTTCCCAGGGAAAAGGGCCAGCATTTTGTTCAGGCACTGGTGGATTTGAGGGCCGGCTGGCTCCTGAAATTCTGCATTGCGCAGGATGCCTCCCAGACCCAAGCTGGCACCACTGCCAACTTGGGCTGGTTTGAGAGTGCCAAATGGCTCCCTGCAATCTGCCATCCAGAAGCATGTGCTGAGTTTTGTTTCCCTTGGCCAGGAAAAGGGCCAGCAATTGGTGTTCAGGGCCTGGTGGCCCTTTGGGAGGTGGCGGCCTGGCTCCTGAAATTCCGCATTGCGCAGGATGCCTCCCAGACCCAAGCTGGCACCACTGCCAACTTGGGCTGGTTTGAGAGTGCCAAATGGCTCCTGCAATCTGCCATCCAGAAGTAAGGGTGCTGAGTTTTGTTTCCCAGGGAAAAGGGCCAGCATTGGTGTTCAGGTCCTGGTGGCCCCGCAGTGGCCGGCTGGCGCCCTGAAATTCCGCATTGCGCAGGATGCCTCCCAGACCCAAGCTGGCACCACTGCCAACTTGGGCTGGTTTGAGAGTGCCAAATGGCTCCTGCAATCTGCCATCCAGAAGCAGGGGTGCTGAGTTTTTTGTTTGCCTGGGGAAAAGGGCCAGCATTGGTGTTCAGGGTCCTGGTGGCCCGCAGTGGCCGGCTGGCTCCTGAAATTCCGCATTGGGCAGGATGCCTCCCAGACCCAAGCTGGCACCACTGCCAACTTGGGCTGGTTTGAGTGCCAAATGGCTCCTGCAATCTGCCATCCAGAAGCAGGGGTGCTGAGTTTTGTTTGCCAGGGAAAAGGGCCAGCATTGGTGTTCAGGTCCTGGTGGCCCTCAGTGGCCGGCTGGCTCCTGAAATTCCGCATTGTGCAGGATGCCTCCCAGACCCAAGCTGGCACCACTGCCAACTTGGGCTGGTTTGAGAGTGCCAAATGGCTCCTGCAATCTGCCATCCAGAAGCAGGGGTGCTGAGTTTTGTTTGCCAGGGAAAAGGGCCAGCATTGGTGTTCAGGTCCTGGTGGCCCCCAGTGTTTGGCTGGCTCCTGAAATTCCGCATTGCGCAGGATGCCTCCCAGACCCAAGCTGGCACCACTGCCAACTTGGGCTGGTTTGAGAGTGCCAAATGGCTCCTGCAATCTGCCATCCAGAAGCAGGGGTGCTGAGTTTTGTTTGCCAGGGAAAAGGGCCAGCATTGGTGTTCAGGGCCTGGTGGCCCGCAGTGGCGGCAGCTGGCTCCTGAAATTCCGCATTGCGCAGGATGCCTCCCAGACCCAAGCTGGCACCACTGCCAACTTGGGCTGGTTTGAGAGTGCCAAATGGCTCCTGCAATCTGCCATCCAGAAGCAGGGTGCTGAGTTTTGTTTGCCAGGGAAAAGGGCCAGCATTTGTGTTCAGGGCCTGGTGGCCCGCAGTGGGCGGCTGGCTCCTGAAATTCCGCATTGTGCAGGATGCCTCCCAGACCCAAGCTGGCACCACTGCCAACTTGGGCTGGTTTGAGAGTGCCAAATGGCTCCTGCAATCTGCCATCCAGAAGCAGGGGTGCTGAGTTTTGTTTGCCAGGGAAAAGGGCCAGCATTGGTGTTCAGGTCCTGGTGGCCCGCAGTGGCGAGGGCTGGCTCCTGAAATTCAAAGACGCAGGATGCCTCCCAGACCCAAGCTGGCACCACTGCCAACTTGGGCTGGTTTGAGAGTGCCAAATGGCTCCTGCAATCTGCCATCCAGAAGCAGGGTGCTGGGGAAAAGGGCCAGCATTGGTGTTCAGGTTTGCCAGTGCCGCCTGGCTCCTGAGAACCATTGCGCAGGATGCCTCCCAGACCCAAGCTGGCACCACTGCCAACTTGGCTGGCAGCCAAAGTGGTGCAATCTGCCATCCAGGTCCTGAGTTTTGTTTGCCAGGGAAAAAGGCCAGCATTGGTGTTCAGGTCCTGGTGTGTGGCGGCTGGCTCCTGAAATTTGAAGATTGCGAGGATGCCTCCCAGACCCAAGCTGGCACCACTGCCAACTTGGGCTGGTTTTGAGCAGCCAAATGGCTCCCTGCAATCTGCCATCCAGAAGCAGGGGTGCTGAGTTTTGTTTGCCAGGGAAAAGGGCCAGCATTGGTGTTCAGGGCCTGGTGGCCCACAGTGGCCGGCTGGCTCCTGAAATTCCGCATTGCGCAGGATGCCTCCCAGACCCAAGCTGGCACCACTGCCAACTTGGGCTGGTTTGAGAGTGCCAAATGGCTCCTGCAATCTGCCATCCAGAAGCAGGGGTGCTGAGTTTTGTTTGCCAGGAAAAGGGCCAGCATTGGTGTTCAGGGCCTGGTGGCCCGCAGTGGCGGGCTGGCTCCTGAAATTCCGCATTGCGCAGGATGCCTCCCAGACCCAAGCTGGCACCACTGCCAACTTGGGCTGGTTTGAGAGTGCCAAATGGCTCCTGCAATCTGCCATCCAGAAGCAGGGGTGCTGAGTTTTGTTTGCCAGGGAAAAGGGCCAGCATTGGTGTTCAGGTCCTGGTGGCCCGCAGTGGCCGGCTGGCTCCTGAAATTCCGCATTGCGCAGGATGCCTCCCAGACCCAAGCTGGCACCACTGCCAACTTGGGCTGGTTTGAGAGTGCCAAATGGCTCCTGCAATCTGCCATCCAGAAGCAGGGGTGCTGAGTTTTGTTTGCCAGGAAAAGGGCCAGCATTGGTGTTCAGGTCCTGGTGGCCTGGAGTGGCGGCTGGCTCCTGAAATTCCGCATTGCGCAGGATGCCTCCCAGACCCAAGCTGGCACCACTGCCAACTTGGGCTGGTTTGAGAGTGCCAAATGGCTCCTGCAATCTGCCATCCAGAAGCAGGGGTGCTGAGTTTTGTTTGCCAGGAAAAGGGCCAGCATTGGTGTTCAGGGCCTGGTGGCCCGCAGTGGCCGGCTGGCTCCTGAAATTCCGCATTGCGCAGGATGCCTCCCAGACCCAAGCTGGCACCACTGCCAACTTGGGCTGGTTTGAGAGTGCCAAATGGCTCCTGCAATCTGCCATCCAGAAGCAGGGGTGCTGAGTTTTGTTTGCCAGGGAAAAGGGCCAGCATTGGTGTTCAGTGCCTGGTGGCCCAGTGTAGCCGACTGGCTCCTGAAATTCCGCATTGCGCAGGATGCCTCCCAGACCCAAGCTGGCACCACTGCCAACTTGGGCTGGTTTGAGAGTGACAAATGGCTCCTGCAATCTGCCATCCAGAAGCAGGGGTGCTGAGTTTTGTTTGCCAGGGAAAAGGGCCAGCATTGGTGTTCAGGTCCTGGTGGCCCGCAGTGGCCGGCTGGCTCCTGAAATTCCGCATTGCGCAGGATGCCTCCCAGACCCAAGCTGGCACCACTGCCAACTTGGGCTGGTTTGAGAGTGCCAAATGGCTCCTGCAATCTGCCATCCAGAAGCAGGGGTGCTGAGTTTTGTTTGCCAGGGAAAAGGGCCAGCATTGGTGTTCAGGTCCTGGTGGCCCGCAGTGGTGGCTGGCTCCTGAAATTCCGCATTGCGCAGGATGCCTCCCAGACCCAAGCTGGCACCACTGCCAACTTGGGCTGGTTTGAGAGTGCCAAATGGCTCCTGCAATCTGCCATCCAGAAGCAGGGGTGCTGAGTTTTGTTTGCAGGGAAAAGGGCCAGCATTGGTGTTCAGGTCCTGGTGGCCCGCAGTGGCCGGCTGGCTCCTGAAATTCCGATTGCGCAGGATGCCTCCCAGACCCAAGCTGGCACCACTGCCAACTTGGGCTGGTTTGAGAGTGCCAAATGGCTCCTGCAATCTGCCATCCAGAAGCAGGGGTGCTGAGTTTTGTTTGCCAGGGAAAAGGGCCAGCATTGGTGTTCAGGTCCTGGTGGCCCGCAGTGGCGGGCTGGCTCCTGAAATTCCGCATTGCGCAGGATGCCTCCCAGACCCAAGCTGGCACCACTGCCAACTTGGGCTGGTTTGAGAGTGCCAAATGGCTCCTGCAATCTGCCATCCAGAAGCAGGGGTGCTGAGTTTTGTTTGCCAGGGAAAAGGGCCAGCATTGGTGTTCAGGTCCTGGTGGCCCGCAGTGGCCGGGCTGGCTCCTGAAATTCCGCATTGCGCAGGATGCCTCCCAGACCCAAGCTGGCACCACTGCCAACTTGGGCTGGTTTGAGAGTGCCAAATGGCTCCTGCAATCTGCCATCCAGAAGCAGGGGTGCTGAGTTTTGTTTGCCAGGGAAAAGGGCCAGCATTGGTGTTCAGGTCCTGGTGGCCGCAGTGGCCGGCTGGCTCCTGAAATTCCGCATTGCGCAGGATGCCTCCCAGACCCAAGCTGGCACCACTGCCAACTTGGGCTGGTTTGAGAGTGCCAAATGGCTCCTGCAATCTGCCATCCAGAAGCAGGGGTGCTGAGTTTTGTTTGCCAGGGAAAAGGGCCAGCATTGGTGTTCAGGTCCTGGTGGCCCGCAGTGGCCGGCTGGCTCCTGAAATTCCGCATTGCGCAGGATGCCTCCCAGACCCAAGCTGGCACCACTGCCAACTTGGGCTGGTTTGAGAGTGCCAAATGGCTCCTGCAATCTGCCATCCAGAAGCAGGGGTGCTGAGTTTTGTTTGCCAGGGAAAAGGGCCAGCATTGGTGTTCAGGTCCTGGTGGCCCGCAGTGGCCGGCTGGCTCCTGAAATTCCGCATTGTGCAGGATGCCTCCCAGACCCAAGCTGGCACCACTGCCAACTTGGGCTGGTTTGAGAGTGCCAAATGGCTCCTGCAATCTGCCATCCAGAAGCAGGGGTGCTGAGTTTTGTTTGCCAGGGAAAAGGGCCAGCATTGGTGTTCAGGGCCTGGTGGCCCAAAGTGGCCGGCTGGCTCCTGAAATTCCGCATTGCGCAGGATGCCTCCCAGACCCAAGCTGGCACCACTGCCAACTTGGGCTGGTTTGAGAGTGCCAAATGGCTCCTGCAATCTGCCATCCAGAAGCAGGGGTGCTGAGTTTTGTTTGCCAGGAAAAGGCCAGCATTGGTGTTCAGGGCCTGGTGGCCGCAGTGGCCGGGCTGGCTCCTGAAATTCCGCATTGCGCAGGATGCCTCCCAGACCCAAGCTGGCACCACTGCCAACTTGGGCTGGTTTTTGAGAGTGCCAAATGGCTCCTGCAATCTGCCATCCAGAAGCAGGGTGCTGAGTTTTGTTTGCCAGGGAAAAGGGCCAGCATTGGTGTTCAGGGCCTGGTGGCCCGCAGTGGGCCGGCTGGCTCCTGAAATTCCGGGATTGCGCAGGATGCCTCCCAGACCCAAGCTGGCACCACTGCCAACTTGGGCTGGTTTGAGAGTGCCAAATGGCTCCTGCAATCTGCCATCCAGAAGCAGGGGTGCTGAGTTTTGTTTCCCTGGCAAAAGGGCCAGCATTGGTGTTCAGGTCCTGGTGGCCCGCAGTGGCCGGCTGGCTCCTGAAATTCCGCATTGCGCGCAGGATGCCTCCCAGACCCAAGCTGGCACCACTGCCAACTTGGGCTGGTTTGAGAGTGCCAAATGGCTCCTGCAATCTGCCATCCAGAAGCAGGGGTGCTGAGTTTTGTTTGCCAGGGAAAAGGGCCAGCATTGGTGTTCAGGTCCTGGTGGCCCGCCGTGGCCGGCTGGCTCCTGAAATTCCGCATTGCGCAGGATGCCTCCCAGACCCAAGCTGGCACCACTGCCAACTTGGGCTGGTTTGAGAGTGCCAAATGGCTCCTGCAATCTGCCATCCAGAAGCAGGGTGCTGAGTTTTGTTTGCCAGGGAAAAGGGCCAGCATTGGTGTTCAGGTCCTGGTGGCCCGCAGTGGCCGGCTGGCTCCTGAAATTCGCATTGTGCAGGATGCCTCCCAGACCCAAGCTGGCACCACTGCCAACTTGGGCTGGTTTGAGAGTGCCAAATGGCTCCTGCAATCTGCCATCCAGAAGCAGGGGTGCTGAGTTTTGTTTGCCAGGGAAAAGGGCCAGCATTGGTGTTCAGGTCCTGGTGGCCCAGAGTGGCCGGCTGGCTCCTGAAATTCCGCAAGCAGGATGCCTCCCAGACGCAAGCTGGCACCACTGCCAACTTGGGCTGGTTTGAGAGTGCCAAATGGCTCCTGCAATCTGCCATGCAGGAGCAGGGGTGCTTAGTTTGGTTTGCCAGGGAAAAGGGCCAGCATTTATGTTCAGGGCCGGGTGGCCCGCAGTGGGTGGCTGGCTCCTGAAATTCCGCATTGCGCAGGATGCCTCCCAGACCCAAGCTGGCACCACTGCCAACTTGGGCTGGTTTGAGAGTGCCAAATGGCTCCTGCAATCTGCCATCCAGAAACAGGGGTGCTGAGTTTTGTTTGCCAGGGAAAAGGGCCAGCATTGGTGTTCAGGGCCTGGTGGCCCGCAGTGGCCGGCTGGCTCCTGAAATTCCGCATTGCCCAGGATGCCTCCCAGACCCAAGCTGGCACCACTGCCAACTTGGGCTGGTTTGAGAGTGCCAAATGGCTCCTGCAATCTGCCATCCAGAAGCAGGGGTGCTGAGTTTTGTTTGCCAGGAAAAGGGCCAGCATTGGTGTTCAGGTCCTGGTGGCCCGCAGTGGCCGGCTGGCTCCTGAAATTCCGCATTGCGCAGGATGCCTCCCAGACCCAAGCTGGCACCACTGCCAACAGGCTGGTTTGAGAGTGCCAAATGGCTCCTGCAATCTGCCATCCAGAAGCAGGGGTGCTGAGTTTTTTGTTTGCCAGGGAAAAGGGCCAGCATTGGTGTTCAGGTCCTGGTGGCCCGCAGTGGCCGGCTGGCTCCTGAAATTCGGCATTGCGCAGGATGCCTCCCAGACCCAAGCTGGCACCACTGCCAACTTGGGCTGGTTTGAGAGTGCCAAATGGCTCCTGCAATCTGCCATCCAGAAGCAGGGGTGCTGAGTTTTGTTTGCCAGAAAAGGGCCAGCATTTGTGTTCAGGTCCTGGTGGCCGCAGTGGCGGCTGGCTCCTGAAATTCGCATTGCGCAGGATGCCTCCCAGACCCAAGCTGGCACCACTGCCAACTTGGGCTGGTTTGAGAGTGCCAAATGGCTCCTGCAATCTGCCATCCAGAAGCAGGGGTGCTGAGTTTTGTTTGCCAGGGAAAAGGGCCAGCATTGGTGTTCAGGTCCTGGTGGCCCGCAGTGGGCGTGGCTGGCTCCTGAAATTCCGCATTGCGCAGGATGCCTCCCAGACCCAAGCTGGCACCACTGCCAACTTGGGTGGTTTGAGAGTGCCAAATGGCTCCTGCAATCTGCCATCCAGAAGCAGGGGTGCTGAGTTTTGTTTGCCAGGGAAAAGGGCCAGCATTGGTGTTCAGGTCCAGGTGGCCCAGGTGGCCGGCTGGCTCCTGAAATTCCGCATTGCGCAGGATGCCTCCCAGACCCAAGCTGGCACCACTGCCAACTTGGGCTGGTTTGAGAGTGCTAAATGGCTCCTGCAATCTGCCATCCAGAAGCAGGGGTGCTGAGTTTTGTTTGCCAGGGAAAAGGGCCAGCATTGGTGTTCAGGTCCTGGTGGCCCGCAGTGGCCGGCTGGCTCCTGAAATTCCGCATTGCGCAGGATGCCTCCCAGACCCAAGCTGGCACCACTGCCAACTTGGGCTGGTTTGAGAGTGCCAAATGGCTCCTGCAATCTGCCATCCAGAAGCAGGGGTGCTGAGTTTTGTTTGCCAGGGAAAAGGGCCAGCATTGGTGTTCAGGGCCTGGTGGCCCGCAGTGGCCGGCTGGCTCCTGAAATTCCGCATTGCGCAGGATGCCTCCCAGACCCAAGCTGGCACCACTGCCAACTTGGGCTGGTTTGAGAGTGTAAATGGCTCCTGCAATCTGCCATCCAGAAGCAGGGTGCTGAGTTTTGTTTGCCAGGAAAAGGGCCAGCATTGGTGTTCAGGTCCTGGTGGCCCGCAGGGCCGGGCTGGCTCCTGAAATTCCGGATTGCGCAGGATGCCTCCCAGACCCAAGCTGGCACCACTGCCAACTTGGGCTGGTTTGAGAGTGCCAAATGGCTCCTGCAATCTGCCATCCAGAATCAGGGGTGCTGAGTTTTGTTTGCCAGGAAAAGGGCCAGCATTGGTGTTCAGGGCCTGGTGGCCCGCAGTGGCCGGCTGGCTCCTGAAATTCCGCATTGCGCAGGATGCCTCCCAGACCCAAGCTGGCACCACTGCCAACTTGGGCTGGTTTGAGAGTGCCAAATGGCTCCTGCAATCTGCCATCCAGAAGCAGGGGTGCTGAGTTTTGTTTGCCAGGAAAAGGGCCAGCATTGGTGTTCAGGTCCTGGTGGCCCGCAGTGGCCGGCTGGCTCCTGAAATTCCCGTGATTGCGAGGATGCCTCCCAGACCCAAGCTGGCACCACTGCCAACTTGGGCTGGTTTGAGAGTGCCAAATGGCTCCTGCAATCTGCCATCCAGAAGCAGGGGTGCTGAGTTTTGTTTGCCAGGAAAGGGCCAGCATTGGTGTTCAGGTCCTGGTGGCCTGCAGTGGCGGCTGGCTCCTGAAATTCCGCATTGCGCAGGATGCCTCCCAGACCCAAGCTGGCACCACTGCCAACTTGGGCTGGTTTGAGAGTGCCAAATGGCTCCTGCAATCTGCCATCCAGAAGCAGGGGTGCTGAGTTTTGTTTACCCAGGAAAAGGGCCAGCATTGGTGTTCAGGTCCTGGTGGCCCTCAGTGGTGGGCTGGCTCCTGAAATTCCGCATTGCGAGGATGCCTCCCAGACCCAAGCTGGCACCACTGCCAACTTGGGCTGGTTTGAGAGTGCCAAATGGCTCCTGCAATCTGCCATCCAGAAGCAGGGGTGCTGAGTTTTGTTTGCCAGGGAAAAAGGGCCAGCATTGGTGTTCAGGTCCTGGTGGCCGCAGTGGCCGGCTGGCTCCTGAAATTCCGCATTGCGCAGGATGCCTCCCAGACCCAAGCTGGCACCACTGCCAACTTGGGCTGGTTTGAGAGTGCCAAATGGCTCCTGCAATCTGCCATCCAGAAGCAGGGGGTGCTGAGTTTTGTTTGCCAGGGAAAAGGGCCAGCATTGGTGTTCAGGTCCTGGTGGCCCGCAGTGGCCGGCTGGCTCCTGAAATTCCGCATTGCGCAGGATGCCTCCCAGACCCAAGCTGGCACCACTGCCAACTTGGGCTGGTTTGAGAGTGCCAAATGGCTCCTGCAATCTGCCATCCAGAAGCAGGGGTGCTGAGTTTTGTTTGCCAGGAAAAGGGCCAGCATTGGTGTTCAGGTCCTGGTGGCAGTGGTGGGCTGGCTCCTGAAATTCCGCATTGCGCAGGATGCCTCCCAGACCCAAGCTGGCACCACTGCCAACTTGGGCTGGTTTGAGAGTGCCAAATGGCTCCTGCAATCTGCCATCCAGAAGCAGGGGTGCTGAGTTTTGTTTGCCAGGGAAAAGGGCCAGCATTGGTGTTCAGGTCCTGTTCAGTGGCCGGCTGGGAAATTCCGCCGCAGGATGCCTCCCAGACCCAAGCTGGCACCACTGCCAACTTGGGCTGGTTTGAGAGTGCCAAATGGCTCCTGCAATCTGCCATCCAGAAGCAGGGGTGCTGAGTTTTGTTTGCCAGGGAAAAGGGCCAGCATTGGTGTTCAGGTCCTGGTGGCCCGCAGTGGCCGGCTGGCTCCTGAAATTCCGCATTGCTCAGGATGCCTCCCAGACCCAAGCTGGCACCACTGCCAACTTGGGCTGGTTTGAGAGTGCCAAATGGCTCCTGCAATCTGCCATCCAGAAGCAGGGGTGCTGAGTTTTGTTTGCCAGGAAAAGGGCCAGCATTGGTGTTCAGGTCCTGGTGGCCCGCAGTGGCCGGCTGGCTCCTGAAATTCCGCATTGCGCAGGATGCCTCCCAGACCCAAGCTGGCACCACTGCCAACTTGGGCTGGTTTGAGAGTGCCAAATGGCTCCTGCAATCTGCCATCCAGAAGCAGGGGTGCTGAGTTTTGTTTGCCAGGGAAAAGGGCCAGCATTGGTGTTCAGGTCCTGGTGGCCCGCAGTGGCCGGCTGGCTCCTGAAATTCGCATTGCGCAGGATGCCTCCCAGACCCAAGCTGGCACCACTGCCAACTTGGGCTGGTTTGAGAGTGCCAAATGGCTCCTGCAATCTGCCATCCAGAAGCAGGGGTGCTGAGTTTTGTTTGCCAGGGAAAAGGGCCAGCATTGGTGTTCAGGGTCCTGGTGGCCCGCGGTGGCGGCTGGCTCCTGAAATTCCGCATTGCGCAGGATGCCTCCCAGACCCAAGCTGGCACCACTGCCAACTTGGGCTGGTTTGAGAGTGCCAAATGGCTCCTGCAATCTGCCATCCAGAAGCAGGGGTGCTGAGTTTTGTTTGCCAGGAAAAAGGGCCAGCATTGGTGTTCAGGTCCTGGTGGCCGCGGTGGCGGCTGGCTCCTGAAATTCCGCGACAGCAGGATGCCTCCCAGACCCAAGCTGGCACCACTGCCAACTTGGGCTGGTTTGAGAGTGCCAAATGGCTCCTGCAATCTGCCATCCAGAAGCAGGGGTGCTGAGTTTTGTTTGCCAGGAAAAGGGGCCAGCAGTGGCGGCTGGTGTTCAGGTCCTCCCAGGTGGCACCACTGGCCAAATGGCTCCTGGCCAGAAGCAGGGTGCTGATTTTGCCAGGAAAAGGGCCAGCATTTCTGTTCAGGGCCTGGTGACCCCGCGGTGGCGGCTGGCTCCTGAAATTCCGAGTGCCAAATGGCTCCTGCAATCTGCCATCCAAACAGGGTGCTTGTTTTGATTGCCAGGGCCAACAGGATGCCTGAAATCCCAGGACCTAAGCTGGCACCACT